>BDMV01000001.1:28426009-29808099 GCA_008326285.1 Oryza officinalis | reverse complement strand
CACTTCCTGATTCCTGCTCTCCATGCTTAACCCAACATGTGTAGCCCTCCATGAATCCTCGTTGTATCAGATGAGCGTGTACGTCCATTCGGCTATCAAACATATTTTCATTCTTGCAATCTGCACATGGACAACACATGTAATCGCTGTTTCTTCTTTTCCTATCCTCCTCCGCGACGTTAATAAAATTTAATACCCCATTTCTATACTCTTGACTATGACGTTTCACAGATTTCGCATACATCCAACTTCGATCCATCTCTACAGAAATGAAAAAAGAATCAGAGAAACATCTTATAAGATAAATACTGCTAAATTCATAAGAATTGATGAATTTTCTAAATTAATGATTATTATTTGTTATTTACCTTATGACTGTTTTCTTTCGGAAAAAAAAAATTTCGCCCCCTCCAACCTCCCACCAGATTTGTGAATAGTGGGATACAGATACTCTGGCGGTTGCGGATATTTATAGTGTGCACTAACTATCGGGCATATCAGGTATCTTTATCGGGCCCAAAAAAAAGCCCGTCACAGAGGAGTGCCATCCGTGACGGGCTTTGTAGATATCTTAAACGGGCATCAAGATGGCGCCCGTCACAGATGATTGTCATCTGTGACGGGCTGCAATTACAGCCCGATGAGATATTTAAGGCTATCTCAATCGGGCTCTAGTTTAGGCCCGTCACAGATATGTGTCATCCGTGACGGGCTTCAGTTCTATGCACATTTAACATGTCTCTCCGACCATATCTCAATCGGCCTCTTTTTAGGTCCGTTTGAGATGTTTTCTTTGTGACGGACCGCAAAATCCAGTTATATTACAGCCCGTCACAGATGAGAGGATCTGCACTAGTGAAAATAGCAGCTATGCCACCGTCAATATTTTTTACATTAAAGACTTACTCCCTTTATAAAAAAACAAATTTAAAATTAAAATGTGACATAACCTACTATAATAATCGGACGAAAGCCTATCTATATTACTCCCTTCCTTTCTAATTATATGACATCCTCTTTTTTAAAAAAAATTAAACTCGATAATATTTGACTAATAATCATATTAATTATATCTATACTAAGTATTATACATGTTATCACTAAATTCATATTTAAAAGTATTTTCATGTGAAACTAATTTTATATTTGTTAGGAACATAACATAAAATAAATTCATGATTAAAATATATCATTAAAAATCATATAAATAAAATATAAGTCTTATAATTTTTTTTAATAAAAGTACATTACATTTTTTTTTATGTAGGTAGTTACAGTCCAGCAGCAAATTCTGTGCAACGGCAACCCGCGGCTCCGTGCCGCCTCGGCAACTGCAACTGCACACGGCACTACGGCAGGAGACCGCTGCGCTCACGGTCACCGCGGAAGAAGTTGCTTGTGTCTGTGACAGGGCTAGCTGTCTGACGCGTGATCGGGGCCTCCACCGCCACCGCGCCATTGATCTGGTACTCGGCTAGTCGGCTTGACCTGAGTCGATAGGAAAAGGATAGGAAGGTTTTGTAGGCAATACAAAATATTCTATTGAGTTGCGGTGGTATTGTATCACTACCAATACAGGCAACTACATGTATGTTCTCAAAAAAAAAACTACATGTATTGTATTGGTTTTTTATAATATTGATTGATGTGTGTGACAGAAATCTGTTAAGCAACTTAGGCTGTGTTCGGGAGAGGGCGTTTCCAGCGCGCACAGTAAACACGGAAAACGGAGCGGTCATTAGCGCGTGATTAATTAAGTATTAGCTAATTTTTTTTTCAAAAATGGATTAATTTGATTTTTTTAAGCAACTTTTGTATAGAAACTTTTTGCAAAAAAATACACCGTGTAGTAGTTTAAAAAACGTGCGCGTACGAAAAGTTACTGTGCGCGACGCGAAAACAGCTGCCGAACACACCCTTACAATATATCTATACTATAAAAGGGTACTCGAGGAGGCGGTGATTTTCACTTTTACAAATTAGTCCCTTATATTTCATGATATTATGTAATAATAAATCAAATAGATACCATATACTATGAAAATTAAAAAAACAAGTAATAGCATATTTGATAAAAAGTAATCTATGACATTTGTTATATATTTTCTTTTATTCATAGTAAAGTATGGATATTTTACTAAAAAAATTATACAGAGGAGAGCATACCACGTATAGTCGACCTCAGAATATCATCTCTCGGAACTAATTAATTCAAGGACTCATCACTTTTCTTGGCAAAATCATACTTGCTTCTGGACTATATGTACAAGAGCGTACATCAGTTCCCATATAAGAAAATTTATTGCTGTTGTCTTATTTCTCTCGAAGCTTTTTCATGCCCCTCATTTCAGGCTCATTCATGCCCCCGAGCTTTCCGATGCTTCCATTAGTTTGACCAAGAGTTAACTTAAACTTTTCAAATTGACCCTAGTGCCTTCAATTGTAACCATAATTGATAAGCCTCCCGACTAAAAATAAAAACCTAGAAGAAAAATATTTCTAAGTTATATGATTCGTTTTTAGAGGAGGTGAAATCACCTAGATAAATCAATTTTCAAATTTTGACTAAATTTGAGTAAACAAAATTGAAACAACGTACGAATAATCAAATTTTAAGTGTAAACCTAGAATAAAAATATTTTAAGTTATATGATTTGTTTTTAGGAGGTGAAATCACCTAGACAAATGAAGTTTCAACTTTTGACTGAATTTGAAGAAACAAAATTGAAACATCATATGAACAATCAAATTTTAAGTGCATCCTTTTAAGTTATATGATTCATTTTTAGGAGGTGAGATAACCTAGATAAATGAAATTTCAAATTTTGACTAAATTTGAAAAAACAAAATTGAAATATCGTATGAACATTCAATTTTTAAGTGCTTCCCTTTCCTTGTACTTCAATTTAAAAATATTTTTTTATTTCTAAATTTATGGTGAAAATACCTCCTATAAGTTTTGAGTTTCAGCACCCTCTTTTGAAATATCTTCAAATTTGATTGAATATAAATCAAAGATCTTTTTTTTTGTTTCAAACAAAGCAAAATAGTAAAGAAAAAAATGGTGATCATGTTTGATTGAAATTCAGATTACTGTTTTCAAATTGGGTTAAACCATTGTACCCTTTGCTTTTTTTAACTAAAGTGTTTTTACCTGTGAGGATTACGATTTTAATAAATAGGTCATGCATACGGCTATATCACTACTCCCTGCATTATAATTGTAAGTTATTTTAGTTTAATTTGTCAAATGTCAAAATTCTCCAACATTTTGACCAAATTCATAGAAAATGCCCTAACATCTCCAATAGCAAATCAATGCATTATTAAGACATATTTTCTTCGTCTCAAAATAAACAATCTAGTACAGGATATAACACATTCTAGTACTACAAATCTGGACAGACCTTATGATGAATTTAATGAAACTGATTTAAGATGTTGGTGTAATTTTCTATATCAAATTTCTCTAAATTTGACCGACTTTATAATATATATATATATATATATATATATATATATATATATTATAAAGTCGGTCAAATTTAGAGAAATTTGATATATGACAGAATTAAAATGACTTATAACACAGAAAGTAGTACATGTGACATGCAATATGGCAATTTTTTTAAAAAAATAATCGAATGGTCAACTCAAGATCAATGCCTGTACAGGAAGAAAATGCAAATTGAGTGAAACGTAGAGGATGAAACGACAAAACATATTGGCGCATTAGAATTTTCTTTTTCATATTTGTTAGGAACCAGAGCGACCACACTGTCAAAGTCACTCTTTTCACGCAAAAAAAAAAAGATTCCTCGTAAAAAAAGAACCGTTGAAGAAACCTTGCAGAACCATCTTTGAAACAAGCCAGGGCAATATTGGAGCGCCAAGCGAATTTACATGATTTTTTTTAGTTACCACCACATTTTATTTGAGCCGCGTTGCACAAACGCGTAATCTTGTTCGTTGGAGTCAAAGTTGAAGCTCCCTTCCACCCCGTGTTTCTGTGCACCAATATTGTTTTCTTCCTTCCTTTTTTCTTCTTTTTTTTTGAAGGGAGCAAATATATTATTGTTTTCTACATGGAAAGTTGTACATACATTATTAGCAAGTAGTGATGAATAAGTAATTTGCAATATGAAAAATCCCAACTCGGTCCAGTATAGTGTGAAGAACTATTCACCAGGTCGCACTACTACAAAAACCTTCATAGGTACCGGTCACATAGGTGCCGGATTTGCTAGAACCGGTACCTAAAAAACAAATAGACCCAATTTTTCCACGAACCGGCACCTATAAGATCTTATAGGTGCCGGTTGAATGGGAGAAGCCTATAGGTGCCGGTTTGCAATAAAAACCGGTACCTATGAGCCCAAAATAGATAAGGCACTTGTGAAGTACAAGAAGAAGTGCATTCGACACGCTCCATGTGCAAATAAATTCCGAGTTTGGTGCCACCCTTATTGCTCACGTCAGGATCCGGGCACGAGCACATGTGGGTTCTACGTGATGAGATTTATGTGGGTTTTCATGGAGGACGGCAACTGGAACATTACGGATGCTGAGGTTCGCCCTGTCTCCTAAGACATAAATCCAATTTACTAAACACATAGTATCTTTCCACATCTTTAATCCTTCCATTTGCAGAAATTAAAGCTCCCGACAAGTAAATTGCTGCCACATGTTTGCTTGGGCCTCGCTGAACAGCTATGTGGATTCATCTTCGACCATATCATCTCGTCAAACGGCGCATACAACATTTCGAAGGCTCCTGCTGGGCTAGTGGGTTTCATTGAGGCTGGCGGCCCTAGTGACACTTTAGATAGCCGATCAACGCCAAAGCATACAAAGAACTAGAATTAGTGGGCCATACCTTTCAAACATTTTCTAAGTATCTTGTAGATTAGTTATTTGGATTGATGTGGTTTTCTTAATGTCTTCAACATGCATTAAGTTTCTCTATTTGTTAATGTTTATCTATTATTTTTTCACACATATATCTAACCATGTATTCAATTTTCTCTATTTCATATTTTTATCCCTAACAGCAACAGGTGATCTCACTGACTGGATGTGGCATGGATGAGGGAGGCATCATCATTGTTGTCTCTGTAAGCAACAGGTGAGCATGTGTAACTAAAATTTTCATATGAGTACGAGTTTAGAGCATTTGAGATGTTGTAGAGCTCAAGCGAATTTTTGTCAAGTCTCCTGAGATGTGTAACACATCTGGTCGCCGCCTTCGTGTGGTTTGACGGGCACGTCTCAGGCTGAAGTTGACTGGCACGCTGAGTCCCAGCAATATCTTCTATGCTCTCTACTCGAGGCTTCGGGTTTTATATTATGATTGCTATTTGGTCTTTTTCATTAATGAAAATTGCTCACTACCTAAAAATTAATGAACATTTGTTGGACATTATTGAAACAAGCCCTAGTCTTAAATTACGATGAGATTTTGTTGTGTGCTGGTTGAATGTTCAACACGATCCAAGCGAATGGAAATAGTTTCCTATTTCTGGTAGAAGTTCCAGCTAAGCGGATGAAAATACTTATATCGAACAAACTTTGCATGAAAATCAGCAATATATATATATATATATATATATATATATATATATATTACAGAAATTATATATATGTATTTTTTTTGGCGAGGACAAATTTCTGTATCCTGAAAATTAATAGAAACCCGAAGACCGTTCAATACAAATCCAGTTGTATATATACATTTCGATATTTGCCTTCTGCGTTCTGCTTCCCTTGATTTAATTTAATTAACTGCTGTACAAAACTAGCTAGACAAATGAGCTTTTGATTTTTTTAATGATAAAATGAACACTTGATCCTACTCGATCCAATTCCAGCCTAGCTAGCTTGGGAAAATCAATACGCCATCCAGTGCAGGTGCATGTGTACTATTAATTTAATTTGCAGAATATATATATACAGCTGGATGGATGATTAAACTAGTACTACACTGTAACGAACTCCAACCAACTAATTTCCAGCAAGTAGTGATAGCTGGAGTAGTAGTCAAAACATATGTATAATTGGACATAATAATATCTGCATATATACAAGCAGCAACAGCTGGCCGGCTATATATAATTTCGAAATAAAATGTTTGCATTAGCTCATTATTTTGAGAATATAACCTGCAGGCTAGCTGGGAGAATTTAATTAGAGTAGTCATTCAACAATCAATAATAGCTGGTACATTTAGGTTCTATTTGAAAAAAAAATAAGATTCTCGGAGTTCGGGTAAAATTTAATTATGTGTTTCATGCAAAACTGTCACGAGATAAATATAATTGTGTAATTAACGAGCCATGTCCGAACGACTGTTTGACACTATGCAAACATGTAGAAATTTGTTTTTCAAACCATTAATTTGATCGGAGTTTGAATGTTGGCACTTTGTGAATGTTGGCACATTACTAGCCATCATTTTCATGAATGATGGCACTTTGTGAATATCTATCCGCACAATTAGTCCATTTTTCATATACTACTAGTTTGGTTTGAGAAGTGGATTGAATCCATATGAGGCAAGTGGGTTGGATTGGTTTGGTTTGATTTGGAAAATGGGTTGGATTCTGTGATTTCTGAGATGTGAATGTAATATTGTAATATTCTGTGATTTCTGTGTTTCAGAAAATATTATATATGACCCTGAAATTATTTTTTTTTGGCTTCAGGACTATAGGTGCCGGTTCTTGTAAAGAACCGGCACCTATGAGGCATCAAAGGTGCCATGTCCTATCGATTATAGGTGCCGGTTATTTATAGGAACCGACACCTATAATATCATATAGGTGCCGGTTCGACATTTACAACCGGCACCTATAGTGTTATAGGTGCCGGTTGAGGAACCGGTACCAATAGCTTTGAGCATTTGTGCCGACCAATTGGTGCCGGCATCGAAACCGGCACCTATGAGGCCTTTGGAACCGGCACCAATGGGTATTTCTGTAGTAGTGTAACCCATCGACATCTTGCAGCCAGCTTAACTGGTTGTCTGTTTGTAAACTGTAGCGGCATATTAATTCTCAGAACCCAACGTGGCATGTTTTTCCAATGCCACCCATTCTCAATCAAAGTTGACCTCTGGTGTACGTTTGTGGAGTTCTTAAGTTTTTCTTTTAGTTCGTCAATGTATTGTCAAGAGGAGGATAACAAAAGTGTTAAATAATTTACGTGTAGTTATTACTTATTAGCATGCACATGTGACTCTCGTGGGGTGTTTGACAGCACCGGCTTCTCTATTCTTGTTCCAAAGAGTTGAAACCTAACCAAACACTAGCATATCTCTGGAACAGAATAAAGCGGAGCAAGTCTAAATAGAAGCCAAAAACACATGACATGATATTATTCCATTTAAATGTTACGCATGGCAAACTCACGAGAAAGATATAAAAATCAATTTTTTAGTAAAAAACAGAGACATGTGGTACTTGTACATTGAATTGTACAAGTGTAAATAGTGCATGTGAAGATCAATGGCAATGAAAGCTTGTAAGTCATGAGCAAGGTGAGGTTACCCAAGCATTAATTACTCTTAAGAAAAAGTCCGAATTACCCTCTTAAACTATCATGGTTGAACGAATTATCCCTTAAAATTGAAAACTAGACATTATGCACCCTCAACTATTTAAAGCAGATAAATAACCCCCTAGCTCTATTGGAGTGATTTTTTTTCTATGTAGCAATCCAGTTAGCAATTCTTCTTTTAAAAAAGATCCTCCGGCCCACCTGTTAGATTCTCTCCCCTCTCTCTCCCTCTCTCACCTCTCTCTCTCTCCTTGTCTTCCTCAATCCCCACTCTCTTTCTCATCTCCCTCCCCTTGTTGCACACAGCGACAGCTGGCCCATCGAGCTTGCCGGCTAGGCCTCCTCTGTCAAGCCCGCTTAGGGAGGGCGTTGTGGCTAAGATCAAGCTCCCCTCAAGGAAGTTGGAGGTGGTGGCTGATGACGGAGAACCGCTGGAGTTGGCGTCCAACGATGGAGAAGCACTGGAGGCGGTGGTCGATGGTGGAGAAGAGCTAGAGGCAAAGACTGGCGCCAAGCTCGCTCGGTGAGTGAGTTGCAGGCCACGACAAGTGATGGAGTAGGAGCTCGCTTGGGGAAGGCATTGCGGCAAAGATTAGACTCCCCTCAGGGAAGCTAGATGTGACGACCGACGGCGGGGAAGCACCAAAGACGGTGGCCGTAGTAGAGAAGCACTGGAGACAAAGACCGCGATAGAGAGGGATCTTGCTTTGGGAGGGCTCCACGATGGAGCTCGAGCTCACTTTAGGGAGGCTGGAGGAGGTGACTGGTGACAGAGAGGCACTAGGGACGGAGGTGGCCATTGACGGAGCCTGAGCTCACTCGAGGAGGGCTGCAGACCTCGAGGTGGTACAAGTTGCGGCGACAGTGGATCTCGGAGCTCGGAGTCACGGCCGACCAACGCCGGACCTTGGGGCGATGGTGGATATACGCGAGCTTGAGACTATCCCTCTTCCCAAGCTCTGCTGCCCAACCTTGACCAAGGGCAGCTGTCGCCGCATTGCCATCGCCTACCATATTTCCTCCGCACCTCGCTACAGCAACATCGATGACTCCACCGTGAAAGAGAGGAAAAGGGGTTGCATCGATGTTGTTTGTAATCGTAGGGAAGACGAGGAAAGAGTCAAAGAGATAAGGGGAGACAACCAAGGTAATAAATAGCGCTCATAGCGACCGCTGTAGTGCCCACTATGGCGGTAGCAGCCCTCTACCGCTATCGCTATGACATAGCAGACTGGATATAGCATGTTGGAACTTAGCGGTCGCTATTTTAACTTAGCGGCCGCTATAGTGAATGCTATTCAACTTAGCAGGCCACTATAGCATTAGCTTATTTTATATAACCACTAACCCATAACAAATGATGAGTTTATGAGTTGTTTTGTCTCCTAAAACTTTGTATTCTTGTGAGTCGTAGCATCTAATGAGTAGAATATTGTGTTTGCTTCTTAACTTAATTCAAGTTGGAAGGAAACATCAACTTTTTGAGTGCTACTAAATCTCATAGCTTATATGTGTATTGATGTAGCACTAATTTGTTTATTAATTACATTGTTAATGTTTTATAAAGTTATTGTTCATGATATATATACTCAAATATGTAGAATAATTAAATGGCACTATTGGAACTTAGCGTCCGCTACATAAGCACCAATTCGCTACCAGCCCGCTATATGCTATTTATTACCTTGGAGACGACTGCAGGTGGGCCTAACCATTTTTTTTGAAAAAATAAGTACTAACTAGACTGTCATGTAGGACAAAAATCATTCCGGATTAAGCAAGTAGGTTATTGTTTGGTTTTAATAGTTGAGGCTGTAAAATGTCTGGTTTTCGAGTTCATGGAGTAATTCGGTCGATCATGATAGTTCATGGGATAATTTGGACTTTTTCCCTTACTTAAACACTAGGAACGAATTGGTTCAATTATTGACATCGGTTAGCAATTTTAGGATTACACATATTTGTGCACGTTCCATAGGCATGCGCATACTGTCACTTAGGGAGAATTTAGTTTGGTGCATCGACAAATTTCAAGCTTGTTCACACGATGGTGTGAACTTGCTTGCGTGAGAACTATAGATGGCCAAATGGGTCACCCGGCACAGCCCGGCCCAGGCACGACATGCTATATTTTGCCGTGCCCGTTCATGGGTTGCATCTACGGCCTAGGCATGGACTAATAAGACTCGGGTCATGTCGGTCCGGCCCGAAGGGCCAACTAGCCTATTGTGCTCGTCCTTGGAATAAGTCTATTCTACCTCCCTTATCTCTTTGGGCCTTGTTTAATATGACTGGAATAAGTCTATTTTTTCCCTCGTCTCTTTGGGCCATGTCTTATATGGCTGGATTAAGTCTGTTTTGCCTCCCTAATCGTTGGGTTGTGCCGTGCCAGGCTAGCACGTCATGCCGAGGATGAGGCCCAAGCATGACCCAACAATCAGGCCGGGTCGGCACGGGCCCGATAATAGTCGGGTCGTGCCGTGCCTGAGCCAGGCCAAATCTCCGTGTTGTGGACCGGCCCATCGGGCCGCAGGCCTTTTGGCCAACTGAGAGGTTGGGTCCTTTGGAGAAATATGTGGATGTGTGTCTTATTCATCTATTCCATGGGATGATTTTTAATTGGCACATATACAAAATATTAAGTTGGTAGCAGATTACCCGTGCTGGTAAAATATGAATGCGTCCACATTGCCATACTAGATATTGTGGAATTTAACCTATACACAAAGTATTTTTTATATACAATTGGAATGCCGGCCATGTCCATCCTAGATAGTGTATCGTAAACAGAACATGAAACTTCACCTATGCATGCAAAAAGCACATCCCTTGCGATTAAAAGAAGTCGGCAGCCAACCAAAAAAGATGGACTCAGATCTTCTGCATTAAGAAAATGCAAAGGATCTTTTTTTTGGAGAAAAGGCATTACGCCCAGCTTTTTACTTGAAAGCATAAGAATGCGATACAAAACATAAGAAGTGACTGCTGGGGACTCCAGCTTAACTACAAAACAAAGGCACAAAGGCTCCATTGCTGCTGGCACAGCGCTAACAGGCCAGAAGGAACAACAACTGTATGCAAATTTCTCAGAGAACTTCTCAGCGCCTGTCGCAAAGCATCAGCTGCTGCTTGATCCTCTTGCCTCTTGGATACTGGTAAGCAAATATCCCCTTAACGTTTTCAGCTCGCTCCTCAGTTTCGCTGGTATCAGACTTCTCTACTGTAACAAAAACGACACAGCTTTGTAAGACAAATGAATGACGTCAGTCATTAGTTTGTTGTTGAACACCCCAATCATTTCTCATAAGTCAAATTGCCCAGATTCCTGCAGAAAAAAGGTAAAAAAAGATAATATTTCTCTCCCCATGAAACCTGTATCAAATCCATTAGCTCAGTCCTAATAGTGTCTTCCATTTTACATGGACAAATTAATATCAGATATTTAATTTTTGGATCCAACGAGTTTCTAAAGTTCTAATATATATGGTTACATGGACAAATTAATATCAGATGTTTAATTTTTGGATCCAACGAGTTTCTAAAGTTCTAATATATATAAATGGTTTGCACTACAAATCTTGGATGTGTCCAACTGTTCATGCATATCTGCAAGCATGGCTTAGCTAGGCAGTGAGACGGAGAGTCAAAGAGATGGAAGTACAGATTATGTATGTATATCTTCTGAATAATTCATTCTGAACTTGGATATTGCGGTGATCTCTAGGTAGCTAGCCAGATCGATCGATCGATGCGGCTGGAGCTTAGTACTACAACGTGGCCCATGCATGCAAAGTTGGCCAATGATCAACTGCATGCATGTCCGGATGTCCCCTTATCATTGGCCGACGAGAAGATCTCAACACGACAGCTAGTTACACTGATCGGGGATCATCTCGACTGATTGCAAAAGATATGCATGCGCAAGAGGGCACACTGCTAAAAAACAATTTTTCTGTACGAGAACTTCTATAGATTGTAGATGGATCATAACTGATCGCGTCTGCAAAAATCGACCTCTATTTTCGTATACGGCTCCTTAAGAGAAGCGCGTGCAAAAATCTATTTTCACAAGCGGGCCTCTTAAGAGACCGCATGTAAAAATAAACCTATTTTCACATGCAATCCTCTTAAGTGGTCCGCATGAAAAAAATACTCTTCTCTCTTTCTACTCTTTTTTTATTTCTCCCCTCCTTTCTTTCTCCCACTAAGTCCACTCCATCACTCCTCTCCCCTCTCCTCCCTCACTCTCCCGGCTCCCCACTCCTCTCCCCTCTCCTCCTGGACCTCTCCTTCGACGGCGGGCTTCGACGACGGCGGTGGCGAGCGAGGGTGGCGATGGCGCGCGAGGGCGGCAGCCACGGACTCCGGCGATGGTGGTGGACGAGTGGGACGCAAACGGCAGGCAAGGGCCACGACGGGGGGCAGGTGTGGGTGACGACGCCGGCCCTGCCCCCGCCCCGATCTAGCGGCCGCCGCCCTTCCTCGCCCCGATCCATCGGCCGCCGCCCTCTGCCGCCCGGATACGTCGACTGCCCGTCCTCCTCCGCTGCGATCCGTCGGCCGATGCCCTTCCCCGCCCTAATCCGACAGCGGCTTGATGACGACAGTGGCGGCTCTCCTCCTGGACCTCTCCTTCGACGGCGGGCTTCGACGACGGCGGTGGCGAGCGAGGGTGGCGGTGGCGCGCGAGGGCGGCAGCCACGGACTCCGGCGATGGTGGTGGACGAGTGGGACGCAAACGGCAGGCAAGGGCCACGATGGGGGGCAGGTGTGGGTGACGACGCCGGCCCTGCCACTGCCCTGATCCAGCGGCCACCGCCCTTCCTCGCCCCGATCCATCGGCCGCCGCCCTCTGCCGCCCGGATACGTCGACTGCCCGTCCTCCCCCGCTGCGATCCGTCGGCCGGTGCCGTTCCCCACCCTAATCCGACGGCGGCTTGATGACGACAGTGGCGGCTCGAGGACGACGGCGGCGGCTGGAGGACGAGGACAAGGACGACGGCGACGGCGGCTAGAAGACTAGGACGACGTAAGCGGTGATTGGTGGATGAGGATGACATTGACGACGGCTGGTGGACGAGGACGACGGCGGTGGCGGCGGCGACGACGAGAGGATTCTAGGATTAGGGTTTCGATGTAGTTTTTGATTTTTGGAAAAAAAAAATTTTGCGATTTTTCTTTTTCGCATGCGGTCAGCTTAAGCGCCCGCATGCGAAAATCGGATTTTGGCATGCGGTTGTACTGGCTGCATGCAAAAATCCGATTTTCGCAAACCTTTGGGCGCATGTGGGCCATCCGTCCACATGCAAAAATCGATTTTGGCCACATAGAAAAATCAAATACTACCACTTCTATCTCCTTAATTAATTAACACTAAAAATACACATTCTTAATTAGTTTTTCTGTCGATAGTCCCTCTTTTATAAATGTTATAAGACACTTTATATCTGTACTTAATTAAACTTCCTCAAATTTGAATAAGTTTGTAGAAAAATATAATAATATTTTTAACACAACAGAAATATACAATGAAAATATTGGATTTAACAAAACTTATTTGAATTCTATGACGTTCGTCAAACTTAAACCTAAAACAACTAATTATAATGAGGAACGCTTAATACTTCATTTCTCTGTTTAATTACACTCATCAGTTTTGATTGTCACTGTTTTACTCCGACGAACTTTCAAACCGTTTGTTATGATGAACGGATATATATTTATTGTCCAACATGCTTCAATAATAATTTGGTAGGCAGGGTTTACAATTTTGAGACAGCCTTCCATTCCGGTTGCTGGCAGAATGTCTGTTTTCGTGAAATCCAGTGAAAAACCGACAGATTTCGAGCAAATTTCATGAACCAAAATTTGAATTCGAATTCCCTAGGTCAGCCGATCTTGTGTCAAAAACTGATCAGCGTACGTTATTGAAATTCCGAAAAAAACCAGCAAAATTCGAAACGGCAACTAAAAACATAAGCGAAGTGAAAACCGATCGATATGTAGCGAAAAACGATCGGTTTTGTCGAGAAACCGATGAGAAATAAAAAAAAATTTCATGTTTCCTAAAATGTGGAAAATAGAGGAAAAATGTTAGAAAATTGGGAAAAAATTCTAAAAAAATTTAGCAAGCTCTTTCCTATAAATTCGATAACCTCAAATTGACATACACACAATATATGCAATACGTATTTATAAAAGACAATAATTTAGAGTATATTTAACATATAATGGACATAAGCATCAATCCACGTGTAGAAAGAACATTAACCATTGTCCTTTTTTTGAATCGACTGATCAGGGTTCAGACCACGTTACCTTTTCATTATGTATAAGTGCTAAATACGCCTATTTCATGGAATTTGGTCAGGAAAGGCTTTTCTCTTTTTCTAAATCACTATTCTTTTTTTTCTCACTATACAGTTCACAAAATGCGTGGAATTCACTTTTGTTTGAAAATTTTATATCCCAATATGTCCTACCAATATCATAATATTTATAGGATTTTTTTTGTTATTTATCAATTCAAATTTGAATTTGGACTAAGCCGATCGAATTTCCAGATGGCAACAACTTTCGAGCCACGTCGGAACCTCGGTTTTTCACGGAATTTGACCAGATTTCATCGGAATTGTGAACCTTGAAGGTTTTGAATACTTATGAATTTATTTATAAGTTAGTGGTGGCCAAAATAAAAGAAATCCAATCAAAATTAGTAAAGTATTATGAAATAAGGGAGTATTGTAGTAATATGTACAGTGGTAATTACTCAGAAAAGGAATACTCCCTATGTATAAAAGACATGATTTCTAGGCAATCCAAGAAAATGTACTAGTAGCGAAGAAAAACACCAAAATGTCTCTTATTTATTTATAGGAAAGTAGTATTGCTAAATGGGTAGGTAGNGGTGCCACTGATGGAATTTCCCTGAACTACCACAAAGATGCAGCCATGCAGGCAGCAACAAACCAGAAAAAATCGATCACTCGGTTATCTTATAGGTAGGCAGGCATCGTGCCATGCAACTAAGCTACTATAGCATATATTCACTACTACAAAAACCTCCATAGATACCGACTACATAGATGCCGGATTTGCTAGAACCGGTACCTAAAAGACAAATAGACCCAATTTTTTCACGAACCGGCACCTATAAGATTTTATAGGTGCCGGTTGGATGGAAGAAGCTCATAGATGCCGGTTTGTAAGAAAAACCGGTACCTATGAGCCCAAAAAAGGTGTCGGTTTTATTTACGAACCGGCACCTATCACATAGGTGCCGGTTCGTAATAAGAACCGGCACCTATGTTACGGCAACATAGGTGCCGCTTTAACCTAATAAACCGGCACCTATCACATAGGTGCCGGTTCTTATTAAAAACCGGCACCTATGTGGTGGCTTCCTTCGGAAGGAAACTAAATAGGTGCCGGTTCATAACATTAACCGACACCTATATCCCCCAAGTCTATATATACCCTTGTTCACTCCGCACAATTAGTCCATTTTTCATATACTACTAGTTTGGTTTGAGAAGTGGATTGAATCCATATGAGGCAAGTGGGTTGGATTGGTTTGGTTTGATTTGGAAAATGGGTTGGATTCTGTTATTTCTGAGATGTGAATGTAATATTGTAATATTCTGTGATTTCTGTGTTTCAGAAAATATTATATATGACCCTGAAATTATTTTTTTTTGGCTTCAGGACTATAGGTGCCGGTTCTTGTAAAGAACCGGCACCTATGAGGCATCAAAGGTGTCATGTCCTATTGATTATAGGTGCCGGTTATTTATAGGAACCGACACCTATAATATCATATAGGTGCCGGTTCGACATTTACAACCGGCACCTATAGTGTTATAGGTGCCGGTTGAGGAACCGGTACCAATAGCTTTGAGCATTTGTGCCGACCAATTGGTGCCGGCTTCGAAACCGACACCTATGAGGCCTTTGGAACCGGCACCAATGGGTATTTCTGTAGTAGTGTCGCCGATCAATCAACTGTACTTTTGGTTTCCTATAGTTACCATTTCAACCTTTCTGCCAAAAAGGAAAAGAGAAAACGGGGCTCCACAATTCATCGGAAGGGGTAAACTATGAAGGTAATTTGCTGCTCATTATCTTCTTGATACTTCCATATCGTTTTGCCCTTGGTTGGCTAAAGGGTGCCAGTACAGGTGACTAGGGAACGGGTACCCACGGATTACTTTGGCTGATGTTCGTATAATATTAACACGTTACGACTTTATGTACCAAATCTAATACTATAGGTATAAAATATATATAATACACATAGGTACCACATATTCTGATACCTAGTAATCAGGTTGATGTTAGCATAATAACTTAAATAGGAGACATTAAACCTGATAATTAGGTAACATGTTGACGTCATAAACTTTTATGTCAGTAAATATAAAACATACCGTTATAATAGTATAGCACTAATTTCTAGTCTTTCAAGTAAAATGTGTTTTTATATAATTAATATATCACTTGTTCAGAGTAAAAATTTTACTTAAGGGATATATCCAATACATCTATACAAAGCGAGAAAAAATTGGGTATGGTACACAATAATTCTATTTTCATATAACATATATTTAAATAATAGGAAAGATAAATCTTGTCACAAATTTGTTTTCGTCGTTAATTAGTTAACCTCTCGCGGTCCTGGTCCCAGACACCCTGCACTTGGTTGGCTCTAGAAGCTAAAGTGGACGACTCGCGGTTGGTCACACACTTGTGAAGGCAACATGCATGATTGTTGCATGCATTGACCACGTTGTTTTTTTCTTTTGCAATGTCTACGAACAGTTCCGACCAAGTCTACTACCGAGTATCAAAACCTACATTTTACCTACTTATTACTTATAAATATTAAAGCCTTTATATTACTTGGTCGATCGATCGAGCGGCGTTGAACTGATAAATAAATAGACATATATATGATCGTCCCCAAACTAAATTAGTTCATGTGTATAATAGTAAAAGTCGATCGATGGATATGTAGTTTTCGATGTGCAGTACGTACACTAGAAATTAAAACACGTACCGATCGAAGATGTTAGCCTGGAACCGCGCGTACATATACAGTTATAGAGCGTTTACATCCTCCGGACATAACACTCGTTCAAGTACCCTTTTTCTTATTTTTTGTAATTATTTTTAGCTTCTAGTAAAAAATAATATATGATTGGCTATTTTTTTAAAAAAAAACTCTTTGTGTATGTAAGGAATCTCAAACAAGCCTTCCCATCACTTGACGTCTAATTGTATTTTTTTTAAAAAAACCCTTATATTTTAAAAAATATAACATAAAAAAGAAAAAAATCCGCTTTCAAAAATAACATTGTAACATGAAAACTGAAGAGTATAGGAGTGTTTCTGCTAGACATCCTTCCCTCGCCCCAATCTATATATATATATATGCCGCTACGCGAGCGTACGTACGCGGTCAGTCTTCCAATTAAAACGATGGTGTTGTTCCTGCTCCGATGCGTCGTCTTTTTGGTCTACTCAATCTGCCGTCTCCTCCTATGGATTCTTGGTGTCCTAGCGACCGTGCTGTTCTACCGGAGGAGGAGCGCCATTAGTTCCCTTCGTTTCAGCCGCATCTCTGATCAAGGTGAATTATATTACGAGCTGCTAGCGCTTACACCATATGCATTCCCATTCCTTATATATACTTCTCCCGTCTAAAAAAATACAATTAAGGGTCCGTACGTGGACGTATATAGGCTATATATATGTGCACCTTTCGGGGGTGGAATTGATGCTTGTTTATACTAGTAGTAATTTCTGTCTCTATTTATCTTGTTAATTTCTTAGAATTAGTTCCTTGGGTGCACTGCCTTTTCAAAATTAAGCTTTCCAGTGGATCGAATCGGTTAGTTCCTGCTTCAATCTCGATTGTTAATTAATTAATGTGGTGCCGTGTGTACGGGAGCAGGTGTAGAATTTGAAGTCACCAAGTTGTTGATGCACATTGGAGTCCTCTCCTGCGTGGTGGTGGTGCTGCACCGCTTGCTGCCACTCTGCTGCCGGGCGGCTCTGCCGTATCTTCGTCAGACAGATCTCCTCTGGTACTGCTGCGGCTGCTGCTGGGGCTTCCTGAAGCGAGCTGGTTTGACGTCGTTGTTGCCTCGCCGGTGGCGAGCCGGCGACCATGCGCCTGTGCTTTGCCACGGCTTATTGCTGCCGAGGTGCTTCTCCTACCGGGAACTCGAAGCTGCCACCAACCGATTCTCCAAAGAGCGCAAGCTCGGCAGCGGCTCCTTCGGTGTCATCTACAAGGTAGTAACTTCCTTTTAAAATAAGATTATTTTTGTTCCTTTTGTTTATCCTAAGGTATGTTTATTTTTAATAATTATTGTGTTGAAATTCATGAACATAAAAGACATATGCATTGGAATTTGGGGAGTGGGAAATAATTTTATTGGAATTGATGAAGTGATGGGTATTTTGGTTTTTTTTATTGATATGTATGAGTTGGATGAAAAATAAATTTATTTTGGGCTAGAACTAGTAGCTAATTCCAAGCTATCGCCTCGCATTGGCTATGTATAGTTGGTCCTTATTTTTCTTCGAGTATTCTCATTTAGTTAGCAAACAGATTTCTCATGTTTCAAAACATTTGGCCTCAGTTTGTGTTTGCTGTGTGCACTTTTTTTTAAAAAAATAATTTACCGGTAAAATTGAAAATTAAAAAGCAATACAGTTTACTCCCTTTGTTAAAAAAAAAGACTACATTTATATCCAATCAACTTTGTCAAAAAGACTTTGTTTTTACCTTTCTATATACTTACACTCGGTGGATAAAGTATAAAGTCTTTCTTTTCCCCTCATCACTAATTTACTAATTTATTAAAAAAGAAGTCTTTGTGGAATGGAGGAAGTAGTATCTTATATATGAGACAACGTATCTAAAAATGTGCTACTCAACTACGATATATCTTTCCTATTTTCACAGCACGACTATGTTGTTGTTAATTTGTTTACATAGATTTAAAAGAAAAACAATTTGTCAAACGCACAAATTTTGAAAACCAAATACACATAATTAACGAGATTATTATAATCCACAAAATTGGTGTTTATTTAGTTCTTTCCTAATGCAAGGAGCTATAAAAAATCAACAAACTTGCTGCATGTATATGCAGGGAGTTCTTGAGAACGGCGAGGAGATAGCGGTGAAGAAGCTCAACAAATGGAAAGCGGAGTCGTATAATCAAACCGAGCAGGGACAGTTCCGGAACGAGGCCCAGTTACTGCATCTGCGGCACGGGAACATACAACGTAGTGCAGCTGGTCGGCTACTGCTGCGAGGGGGAAGAGAGGATCCTGTGCTTTGAGTACATGCGAAACGGAAGCCTCGACAAGTTTCTTTTCGGTATGTACGGATACATCCACACGCGCTTGTTTCTAGTAACACAAGATCGAGCAACCGAGATTGAGAGGCGCTGAACGCGCGATTACGTATTGATAAGACCAGGTCAAATGTTTAAAACCTTAATGGTTAACAAATTCCAAAATAATTTGCTTACAAATATAAAATGGTAGATATTTGTTTAAATTCGTCTCGAAATATACTTTCTTATTCTTATAGTTTATTAGATTACCTAAAAAACATTTAAGGTAAATTTCACTTTATGCCGCCGTTTAGAGTCTATGTTCCACTTTGATAATCCTTTAATCAATGTTTTTGGTAATTCTACCGTTGTGACATTTTGGATCACCCTTAACTCTTCTATCTATTTACATCTAATTTGTCGTATATAAAAAAAACAATCTACATACAACAATAAGAGTTTATTGACGAGTAGAAGCCAACATACTCAAAATCGTTTATATGTTTGAGAAGAGAGTCGGGTTGATTCAAAGTGAACTAATGACAAGATTACCTAATCCAATTAGTAAAAACGTTAGTTAAAAATGATCCAAAGCGAAACATCAGTAATAAAAAAAGATGATTAAAAGTGAAATTTACTCAAAAGTTAAACATAGTATATTTTTAACCAGGAAGTATGAGTAAAACACTTGCACATTAACCAAGTATATCTAACACAAAACAGCTCATGTTCAGTACAACTACAAAACATACCAGTCACTGTAAATTCCATGATAGAGATGGTAACTATTCTCCACAAGAAACTGCAGGGATATGAGTAAGTTACAATAGCATAAACAGAATTGTTTATTATGCAAACTAGAATGTCATATGAGTATGCAAACTAAAATGCCATATGAGTAAGAGATCATGAATAGTTAACACTTGACAGCAAATTATCAGAAGTAGAGTTATCGTAGCTTGTTCTACAGACATGTCTGCACATAGAGACTAGCACAATGCCTGTACATTACAATGGAATTTTTTTCTTAGTGTCTAATATTATTATCATTGTGCTAATTTTACTGTTATTTTGCAAAGATGAAAAACTCCATAATAGTCTATTGTCATATTTTCCTTTTGACGTGGTCTATGGCATGTGGTGGCTGAGAAACAAGCAAAGTATTGTCTTAGAGTTCTGGGACATGCATGGTAATTAGGTGGTGGTGGCTGTCGTGTCCAAAAATTTAGCCAATTTTTAGATTATTTGTATATAAAGTCTCGGTCCAAAAATCAAGTCAGGATATTCAAAATAAAAAATTATTGTACAGTTCCAAACGTAAATACTTACTGAAGAGGCACTTAGTCCTCACACGAAAAGACAACAGCAGCGAAAAAGCCGATCCAAGTAGGGCTTCAACTCCACTCCACTTAACAACGCTACACCATGTTGAACAAATTAAACCAACCACCTGTACTACACAAATTTATTAAGTTAAGTTAATTAAAGAGTAGGACTAACCATGATGAAGTTGGTTAATCGCCCATAACCGTAGACATAGTTATTTAAATAGTTTTAACCTAGCCAGAGGTGTATAACTGTTCCCACAAGACATAATCTCTCGTCATGTCACCATGCCCTGCCAGACTTGTCACCATGCGAGTGATTGTGACAAGACCCTTCGCATAACTCACTCCGAGCCATTTACACAATGCTAAGGTTTCCTTCTGAAAGTTTTTCCTTACGGTCATGATCCTCAAAAATGGTGGATTCTACACATTGACATGCAAAACGAGGAAAAGCTCTAATAAACAATACATGAAAGGTAAACAAATATGTAAAGCTCAATTTTAGATGAATTTTGGAAGTTGAATGGCTTAATTGTTCACATGAATTAGTTATGATTTTAGAGTTTTGAGCCATTTAAACTAATTTCTAGAATTATATACTATTTATGATACAATTATTAATTTTATTCTAAAGAAAAAAGAGATTATTGCATCAGTGATGAGGAAAGCCACTTACCAGTGGGCCCCATGTGTCAGGGAGATAAGGAGGTCGGCTCACCATGGACTGAGACCACGGGGGCGATCCACAGGAGCCGATGGCCCAGATCAGCCGAGGCCCGTCAGACGGCCTGCAACAAAGGGGTTGGTTGGCCTGCCGGCCAACCCGATGGTCGCTGTCGGCAACCACCCGACATTGCAGCGTGCACGGAACGTGATGGGAAGGGAGAGGGGGAGTTCACTGAGCAGCCAAGGGCGAAGATGCCGGCATGTTGAACTCAATGGTGAGGGCTTGATGGCGGCGCTCCCTTCTAGACACCAACTAAGACCATGGTTGGCGAGCCTGAAGCGGCGGTCAAGACCCTCCAGGACCTGGTGAAGAGTGCGAAGGGGTTAAAGTGGAGCGGCGCACCTTGCGATGGTGGAAAAACGTGTCAAGAGATCGATGGTGAGGTGTGAGCTCACCTCGCGCGGAGAGTATGGGGCCTCAATAGCAGTTAGAGAAGAAGAAGGAGCGGCTGAGGAATTCCTCAACCAGGAGAAGCTGATGGTGGCGGTTAAGTGACCAGGTGCTACTCCAATGGGCGGCGAGCGGCGGCCAGAGGTGAAGAAAAGGCGGTGGAGCTCTGGTTGGTGGTGGAAACGGCCCTTTGGTGGCGGTTGATGTTGAGCAAGGGGCTGCCAAGGCAGCCCTTGGCCCAACAAAGCTAGCGGTGGTGAAGGCGTAGCGAGTGGTGGCGAGCGGCCGCCGGAGGTTGAGAGCGGCGGCGATATTAGGGTGGTGCAGCAGGGGAGTGGCTTGGGTGAAAAGAGAGAGAGGGGGGAACTCAAGGAGTGTTCTTATAGGATTGGGGGTGGAGATCATGGCCAACAGGCGGCAACGACCAACAAAGGAAATATGTTAGAGGAAATTTTTTTTCACATTAACTTCACTTGTAAAATTGATTTAAATTTTAATGCAAATTCTAGAAATAAATTATAAAATAATTTTAAATTCCCAAAAAAATTGGGGCACGATAGTGGCAGACTCACCACCATCACCATTACCATAATTTATATTAGTATAGAAAAGAGTAAAGTGCATGAGCGGTCCCTAGCCAAACTTGTCTGACTTTGTCATCCAGGTCTCCGAACTCTGAAAATACATTTTTAGGTCTCTGGATTCTTTGTCACATTGGGTCCCAACTAACCCTGACTTGGTCGACGCACCAATGCGGCGCGCTATAGTGGATCTACCAGGACTTGGTGCTAACATGTAGGTACACATAAGGGTAGGGGCCATATGTCGGTCTCTCTCCATCTATCCCTCATATTTCTCCCCCCATCTCTCCCTCACCTATGTCTCCTTCATCTCTCTCCCACACACGTTGGGCGGCTTGAGCAATGTTGTTTACTACAATGGAATTTTAGTGACAGCCCCTTGAGGTGATGGGATCAAGAGCAACAACCAAAGTGTGATATACGTCCTAATTTGGATGGCCCATCTGTGGCCCACGAGAGTTGTGTGTGCATCTTTAGTACCATATTACTAGTTTAGCAAGAGTGGAACCAACTTATAAGGTCTTCTCTCTCCAACCATACCATCCTCGTATTAACCCTCTTACATGAAACGAAGATGAAGGTGTAAGTGGGTGGTATGTGTAAGTGGGCCCGCTCGTTGGATGGGTTGGGTTGTGCGGTTCTACAGAGCGGGTTGTTACAAATGGTATCAAAGCGTACCCTCCCAGTTGCACGTATGGGTCAGTGTGCGAGCATATGGAGAATGATGCATGTGGTCTCTTTGTGAGACTCATGGCATGAAATATGACGCCGGCACTAGACGTATGGACGTGTGTGCGTTCCTAGACATTTGCCTATATGTCTATTTTGCTATGTGGGTAAGTTGCACCGACAGGGACGTAAGGTCCTTTTGGGGGTGGTGTATGTGACATCGTGCTCAATTTGGATGAACCATGTGTGGCCCATGAGAGATGTCTATGCATGTTTAGTACCATATTGCTGGTTGAGCAAGAGTGAAGCTAACTTATAAGGCCTTGTCCCTCCAACCAGACCACTCCCGGGTTAACCATTTTACACGAAGCGATGATGAAAGTATACTCGTCAGATGGACCGGGCAGCGTGGTTCTGGAGGGTGGGTTGTTACACGAAGGGGTTATAGATGGCGGCCCTGACGGTGGTCCGAGCCGATGTCGGCAGGGAGCAGTTAGAGGCTCCAAATCCCAGAGCGAGAGGTGGCGGCAACCTAGAGGAAGGTGGAAGCAAGGGAGCTCGTTGCGGTTTTGGAGGCAGCATGGACGAGGCACTTGTCCTAGGCGTCAGTAGCCCCAACGAGGACAACACTCTAGTCCATCAAGGCAATAGGCCCTAGGAGATGTGGCTTCCACCACATGAGATGGAGAGAGGTCGGTTGGTGGCATGACACTAGATCTGGGCGACGGGGTCAGTGAAAAAGCTTAGTATAGGTAGTGGTACTAGATGAGCATATTAGCAATGATGATGGGCCCAGGAGGAAGTGAAGATCTGGATCCGCCATCGTTAGGGGTGGCATGGTGGAAGGATCGATGCGCCATGGAGATAAGCCGGTGAGATCTCGGGGCAAAGAGGCAAAAGCAAGCTAGCGGAGCTAGGTTGTTGTGCACCCTAGTCCAGAACCTCACAATGCCCACAGAAGGGTGCCCAGCGGGGTTGACATCCAGAAGGAGAGGAGGATGACTCCATCGTGGAACAGAAGATTGTGCCCACACTATCAACTTCGTATTCGGCTAATGGAAGATGGAGTAGTGATTGCTCATCCAGCACCAGACCGTAGGTGCATGACAGCTAGCTGAGTGCGCTGAGGTGATGCAGGCCACGCTCTGGGACATGCCATGCGTGTGCCGAGGGCAAATATCCTTGAGGAGGATGAGGGTCTGTGAGCTCGAGCTCAACAAGGTGGTTGCGGGTGACCTATATTGTAGGCTTCAGCAGTGTGCTGGCGGAGCGACCAAAAGGAAAAGAAAGGGAAAAAAGAGAAGAAGAAAGAAAAAACAAAAGAGAAAAAGAAAAAGAAAAATTCTAAGTGGCCCCATTTGTCAGTCAGCGTAGAGTTAGTGATGATGCCATGTTAGTGACACATAGGATCCTAGGAGGATCGTGATAATTTGGGATTTGAATGACACACTTTATCAATTTTGAGGACTTGAAAAAGCATTTTGAGAGTTCGAAGACCTAGATGGTACATGCGAACAAGTTTATGGAACGATCGTGCACTTTACTCTATAGAAAAACTAGAAAGCCATATGAGTAAGAGATCATGGATCGTTTACTCCTCTTTCATCTTCTTAGATCCCCATGCTGATCAGCGTTGATTCAAGACCACTGTTGATAACTAAACCAACAGTTGATCCATATGCCTATATTTTGCTATATAAGAAATATGACATCTAGTCACACTCGACCCATGAACTTTGCATATCATCCAAATAGCAACAGAATACTACAGAAAAATTTTCTACATATATTTTGCCATTATATATCAGTCTAAAAACTTGCATAGCTAAACTAAATCGATTATATCCAAACAAAAATTATAAATTCATGTTTCAAACAATGTTTTTATCGATGGACAACACCCATGCCATTTTGCATGTCATCTAAATTGCCATTGAAAACTATGAAATAATTTAACAACATATGTTGCACCATCATATATTGTTTTGCAAACATTCATAACTAAATTAGGCATTCAATACATAAGAAAAAAATATAGCTCAAATATGAGTAGCCCAAGCCACTATATAAAAAAAGATATGGAGGAACAAACACCCATTACTACAAAACCCTTCCTTAGTAGATGTCATCTCATATGTGCCGGTTCATTTAAAACCGGCACCTATTGACCATTTTCCTCCTCCCTGGGACAAAAAAAATATAGACCAGCACCTTTGAACAACTATAGGTGTCGGTTCCTGGTAAAAAGGGCATCAATAGTATTAGTGTCGGGCTTTTAAATTAATCAACACCTATAATACATTATAGGGTAAAAAAGGGCACATATAAAAAACTGAGCTGAGCCGAGCCAATAGGTCAGGGGCTAGGGGGTTTCTTTTAACGCCAGCGAGTCAATCTGCCCCTCCTTCCCTCCTTAATCCCCTCCTACTCACCTCTATCACTGCTATCCTCATCCTCATTACCTTTGCCACCGCCGCCACCCATCATCTTCTCCTTCCTCTTCCTCCTCATCACCACCTCCATGCCTCCTCGCCACTACGGCAGCTCCCATCCCCTCTCATGGCACAACAGCCGTCAAGAGCTTCGGAACCGCCAACTATGACCGCCTGGAGCTCAGGTGCTGCTAGATCTGGTGCTGACCTCAGCGCAGAGGGGGCTAACCTCTGATGAAGACACCACTGCTAGATGTCTTCCTTCGTGTTGCTCCTCCTTGCATAAGCCACTGGCGGGATATGGCGGCACAGATTGGCGATGATGGTGTTGGTGGCTTTTCTAGGACGGGGGTAATGAGTTCTTGATCTTGCTTGAATAGTTCTTCATCTTGTTGGTGCTGATCTCTGATGGATGGGGAATAATAATTGAATTTCTTGATATATGATGTGGATGGAGATTATTGGTGTTGATATGTGATAGGTGAGGAAATAACATTGAATCAATATTATTGATCTATGCTGTCGATGAGGATTAGGGGCTGCTCGAAGTGGGCCACCCAAAGCATCAACTCAATGAGCCAATGCTTCGAGCTGATGTCTCTTTTTATTAAATCGTGGGAAGCACAAAAGTGCCGGTTCTACCGCCGGCACTAATGACGGTAGGTCATTGGTGCCAGTTGCAAATCCGGCACCTATTAGGTGTTTTACAGTAGTGAACGGCACCCTTTTACATGTCATCCGGAATTCCATAGGAAATATGATATAATTCAACAAACATAGGTTGCATCATACATTATTTTGCAAACAGACCTAGCTAAATTAGATATACACTATATAGGAAAGGAAACTATCTGATATCTGAGATATGAATAGTTCAAGCTATTGTATGAAAAATTTAGCGCCTTTATTTAGAGAAAACAATATGATTACTGCATGATTTTTTTAAAGATTTAATATGCTCAAATAATCTAAACAAAGCAAATGATTTTCCACGTAAGTGCTTTAAACTATTTCTATGTACCATCTAATTGACTTTAGATGATGGTTACTTTAGACGATGAGTGTTACTCCTACAAATACTCCTACTCCTAGGTTGACACTTGGCACTCTAATAAATTAGAGAAAATCCTAGAAATTCTAAGAAAATAGCAAAACATCTTGCCATCCTTTATCATTGAAACCAATAATCCCATTATTTCTAACCGTTAGATCTATGTTATATAGAAAAAGAAAACATTCCCCTCACCTCCACCTCCACCTCCTCCACCTTTCCCTCCTCCTCCCTCTCCTTCTCCTATGTATCTTATTCAAACGTGCGTTCATGATAAATAACATAAAAAATAATATTGTACAATTATATTTAGCCATCCAATCATATTCACGTTAGGTTGGGTGGAGCCTCGCACACAATCTACATGAAACATTCATAGATGGAAGGTCTCTCAAAGTATGTTATCATATTAGGGTTTATAAACCCATGCATTTAGTATAGCCTCATGTTCCACCCAATCCATCCGTTAATAAACAATGACAACCTTAATTTTACTTTACACTTAATTTGGTGAATATATTTTCTAAACAAAATAAGTCTTCTTCTATTTAGATGATGATGATGATGATTATAAAGAAGTTTTTATAGGGATTAATTAAATATGACATAGTATAAATTAACCTAACCAATAGGTTAAAAAATTATATAAGCAATGCTGGTGAAAAAAAATTATGGAGAAATCATACTTTTAAAGTGTGCTTCTCGAGCTAATATTTCGCTCCTATGAGTTTCTCAGACACAACGTACGATGCATTTGCGCGTAAATGCGCTGGCTACCTTGCTTGCAAGTTCTTCAAAAAATTGAAGGGAAGAAGCAAGAGGCTTTCTCTTCTCCATCAGAATTAGATGCATGATGACTCGCATAGAGAACTTGGGGTACATTTTATTGTGTTTCTTTAGTATGAATTCAGGTGTTGATTCTACAGGGAGGAGAAGCGCAACGCTTGACTGGGAGGATCGCTACAGGATAATAGAAGGATTATGTCGTGGATTACGTTATCTTCACGAGGAATGTTTGAAGCAAACACTTCACCTTGACATCAAGCCTGATAACATATTGCTTGACGACAATATGAACCCAAAAATCTCCAATTTTGGCCTCTCAAGGCTTTTTGACCACGGCACAACACATTCAACTCCGAGTATCCTTGCACCCAGGTAAGTTTACAACTAATTATTCGTAAGGAAAAAAAAGTCTACTTTACAACTATATATTTTCACTCAAGTCCAAAAACTTACATAGCTTCTTGTTTGTTAATTTCCTTCTCATTCCAAGCTTATAATTTTAAGGTGATACGTATATGCTTGTACAGTCACTTGAGCTGGATAGTAGTACAGGGGAAAGTTTCGACGGGGGCAAGCTAGAATTCAAAATGGTGCAGTTTAAATTTATCTTGAATTTATAACGGGGAAGTCCTCTTCCCAACCCTCTCCAGCTTCAGCACCACTCCAACACAAACATATGAAAGAATTTGAAGCTAACTCTATTCTTGCTTATAAACAATGCACTATATATATATATTCAACCCTGCACTATCGGAACTGTTACCTTTGACCTTGGGCCTAAAAATAATGTGGTTTTGGGGACGTGTAGCTTTTGTTTCAATTTAGCACAAATATATGGCATAAACAAATTCGAAATATTATTAGTACAAAAGGGAGTATACTTGAACTGCAAACAAATAATTTAAATTGACATAAAAACGTATTATATATATATATATATATATATTATAACACCTGATCCCCGGTGATTGTCTCTTCGTGTCAAAGTTGTATGCTACTATTCTTCTAATATATTGACATGCAAAACTTTTCTGTTTTTACGAAAAAATATATTTTAACACTATTAAGTGTTGATAAGTTAGGAATATGATTTTTTTTAAAAAGTCCTTTAATACTCTTAAGATTAAAAAAATATATCTGCCTTAAGCCAGAACGCCACCATAACGCTACGATGCCTGCCTATTCAATTCGGCTTTCAGCCGATTAGCCAGCTAGCTTACTTGGGAATATAGTGCATGGTTTATCAAATTTTATTTTTTTATAAACATGAAAATAAATTTATTTGAATTTTAAAAGGAACTAACGTAAAGAGAGTTTGTTTTAGTAAATTTCATAAAATTACATATATTTTAGTCAAATTTTCACAAAACTATAGATTTAAGGTGATATATTACAAAACTACAGAATTAATACTAAATTTATCACATAACTACATATTTAAGATAAAGTATCACAGAACTACAGATTTAGAAGTTTAAATCCTTAGCACTAGTGTTTGTTATGTTTGAGTTATAAACGTTTAAGTTTTGTGATTAAATTGAAATGTAGTGTTGTGACTAAATTGACAATAAATTTGTAGTTTTATGATAAATATAATGTTAAATCTATAATTTTTATGATACATCACCTTAAATCTATAGTTTTGTGATAATTTGTCCAAAATATATATAGTTTTATGAAATGTACTTGAGTTTTTTCAAAAAAAAATAACACTATTTAACAGTTGAAAAGTATTCACGTGATAATCTAGTACCTAGTAGCTAAAAAGAACAGGGCCTAAACAGCTCTAAATACATTCCACTATTGAGAATGGATTGGTTCTGATTGTTTAGGGCTGAACAGTGCTTGGGTAAAGTTTAGGGTTGTCTTTCGGTATTTGATTATAATTTAAGGTTAGAATTGAGGTCTTTGCATTAAAAAGCATGTATAAAGAGTACTTGACCATTTTTATAGTTTTTTCTGTAATATGCGGATGCCGTTTTACGCAATGTCTAACATGCATGTGCTGATTTATGTCATGTAGAGGATATACTGCGCCTGAGTACATCAGAAGTGGAATTATTTCTGACAAGGCAGATATTTACAGTTTAGGTGTTCTTCTTTTGGAGATAGCAACGGATAAACACAATTTCTCCTTTGACCGCACCACCACCGACAACTTTATCACTTACGTGAGTACATAATATACCAATCTTTTGAAACTATGACATGTTGTTTTTGACATGCCTTATATCAATCTCTTTCAAACCAGAATTCATGTCAATACCTCTTTAAGTACTATGCATGAAAATTTTGAAGAAAAAAGCTTCAACCTCCTCATGTTTCTCTCCTTTAGTCTATTTAATGGTTATTTCTGTATTTACAAATGTCTTGTTACCTCTATTTTGTATATGCATCGTTAAATTATTTGGTTTTCTTATTCAGTTGTTTGTCATTCCCGTGTTTTTAGCATATGCTTATTTTGAGGATGATGTAGGATGGATTGGTCATATCTTGTTTTGTGGGGATGTAATGATTCAGTTTGGTTGAAGGGATAGAATTAACTTTTTTATGACAAATTTTGCTGTGCGACTTCATAGTTTTAGTTCTAGGAAACAGTAAAAATCGATCTTTAGAAAAACACTTTGAAAACGTGGTTATTTGATATTGGACATCACACGCATTAACATATCAATTTATGATTTAATAAACGAGATAAACAACGTGAAATGTAAAAAAATGCTTTTTGACCCATTCATCGTATTCTTCTTCTTCCTCTTTGTTTCCTCTTGCATTACCCCGCTGCCCTCTTCGAGTAGAGTTGGGGTAGGACCGGGTAGGGATTGGGCCCAACACCAGATGGGTGGCAGGCGAAGCTCCGGTGGTGGCACCACCCTCCCCGCGGTGCCGTTGACGACATTGTCCACGGGCACCGCACGGCACTGCGATGGATCTTGGGTCACCGCCCCCGAGTCAAGCGCATCTCCGCCACGGCTTCACCCCCACACTGCTCACCATGCTAAAGCAAAACATATTTGATTCTCTCAGAGAGACGCACGTATAGGCGAATCCGATTAAAGCAAAGCAGAGATGAGTAATTTGCAATCCATGGCAGAGCTGAGCAGAACAGACAAAATCCCTTGCGCTGCCACCTACACCACCAGTCCAGCACTCACCGTGCGGCTGCCCGCGGCGACGACGTCGCACCTCCTCTCATGTGCTGCCACTCGCCATGCATCCGCTGCTCACCGCAGCTATTCGCTTGCGCTGCCGCGCGTCTGCGCCGCTGCATGCCGACGAGAGATGGGAGGGTGGTGGTATTTTTATCTTTTACGATGTTTTTTTTATTTAATAAAAATTAATATTTTAATGACTACGGTATAGCACATGGCTATGTTTTGAGAGTGTCTTCTTCCAAAAATCAACTTTTGTTGTCTACTTAAGCTAAAACTACGAAGTCATGATGTCCCACAGTAAAGTTGTCTTTTTTCGATGGAAGGGGATGAAATGATCCACTTTTTTTTTATGAAGGGACTCGTGTGGTAGATTGATAGAGATACCTCCTCACATAGAGTTGATGAGATTATCTCTCACACAGAACAAAATAGATGTTAAAAAGGCAAGATCAAGTAAAAAAACCTAAAAATTCAGATAACACGCAAATAATTAGTGTTACGGATAACGTATTCCTCATATACTTGTATTTGTAACCATCAGGAATACTGTATACCTAGTTTTGTACGGAATGGTATCTCTATTAAGAAAAGATGTCGGACTCTGACCCGAGCACTACAAGATCTTATATGTCCGTATCTCACTTGGATTCTCTGAGTTGTACTTAGACAAGGGGTCACCTGCACATATAAATACCTAGCCTCCTAGGAGAACACATGGAATCATAACTTATAGTCACAAGCCACATCGAAGATCAACCAGGAATAAGCCTACTGCTAGGCGCCGACTACAATTCGTGGGATTAGTTCTTGTCTAAGACTAGTTGGTGGGCTAAATTAGCTAGCTTGCTCCCCTTTTGTAATTGGTATAACACATCCCAAACCTATATGTATATAACTGGATTAGGGCTATTATCCATCTCAAGGGTCTAAACTAGTATAAAATTACCTGTCTCCCGACTCTTTATTCTAATCTCGCGTATACCTGTTAACACCAGAATTTGGTAAGCCCCGAAGTCCTCATCGGCCCAGGATCTATATTGGCTCAAAGCTAGTATCGGCCTAGAGTTCTACATCGACCGATAGGGGTTATCTCAAACCAACCACCAATAGCAGTCGGATTCTTGTTAGATTCGAGAAGATCTTATCCAGAGAAGACCGAGTTTGAGGAGGATGCGGCTTGTATCTCTTAATTAGGAAGAGTTTGTTAGTTTTCTGTTTTATCTTTAGGAAAATGTGTTAGTGTCTGGCAAGGACTTTATCTTTTTCCTTTTATCTTTAGGAAAGTTTGAGACCTAATCTGTTAGGATCTTTGTTAGTTTATGGGTATAAATATGTAAGCCCAAGGTTCATGTAAATCATCACACGATCAATCAACTTCGGCACATCGCCAACCTTTACTTTTCGTTTTCTTTGGCGAGTTCATGCCCTTCTCGCGAGGGGTAAGTCTCGTTGTAGCTGCTTGCGTTGTCGGGGCTAGGGCTTCGACGTTCTGATCTCAACAACGTAAGCACCTATTATCATATATCTTAGTCAATCTGGTTCGGCTTCTTAATTTAGTCTTATCGGCCGAGATTCGCTTTAGGGTTTATGCCGGTATCAACTAAATCGCCTTGCTAGATTAGATTGGCTAAGGTATCCACCACCCTGAAAATCAGTCAAGGGCTTGATTGTCTAGATCTTGCGTTTTTTTTCATACATAGTGCTGCATCAGTTCGGTTTGACCTACTAAGTCGTGATTAGAACCGTAATCTCTAGCCTGCTTGTTGGCTGCTAATAAGGGTTTCATCGGGGTTTCAGCCGGTGAGTTATCTGGATGTTGCATCGGCCCAAGAGTTCTACATATAGATTGGATTAGGCTGATGACAACAGAGTATTTATTGTTTATCTGCTTATTGAGAGTTTATGCCATCGGACCTCCGGCCGATGTGTGCTTTAATCTTCAAATCAATGTTTATTTTATATTTGGATTATGCTATATCACATTGCTACATCATCATGTTATCGTCAGCCGATCGTCTCTATATAGATGTTTGTTCAGTACATCGGTTGGAATTGTGCCATCGGCTGATCGGTTGTTTTGGCTATCGGCCTATCAGCCGATACGTTTTTGCCCTATCGGCCTATCGGCCGATAGACCTTCTGTTCTGCTGTTTTGCATATCTTGCCAGTGACAGGATCAAACTGACTGGCACGCCTGCACTTCATCAATTTTAGGACCTGTACTGGAGCTAAGCAGATCTCTCAGGCCTTCATGTGTACGCGCGCCGGATCCTCATCGGCGGTACGGATTTGGCGTCAACACATTTTTGGCACGCCCAGTGGGACCGTGTTTTGGATTGAAGATTTTTACACAACGCGTGGAACCCACGATCACAACAATATGTCTGATCAAGAAGTCAAGGCCAAGGAAGAACAATCTTTCAAGCTGGTAGAGGAAGAAGAAGAGCTGATAGACGATGAGACGCTTGAAAAGACAGTTGATGAAATCGTTCGTCGTACTGTGTTTGATCGATCTGGAGTTCTGGTGAGTACATTACATGGTTTGATCGAGAAGATAGTTCCCAGAGTGATTGCCTTAAGAAATCAGATTGGGGGGCAAATCGACGAACAATTTCAGCATCATCGGCAACAGCGACATTGGCTTGGGGGGCAAATAGATCAGCATCAGCCTGGAGAGCCACATCAACAATATCGGCCAGAAGAAGCTCAAAGATATCAGTCTAAAGAAGATTGGGCCGATATGATTGCAAAAGTAATAGAGGAACAGTTTGGAATTAGACCTAAGGGACAGATTTCTGTGTATCGGCTGCCATATCCCGAGTGGTTTAATAGAGTTCCACTTCCAGGCCGATACAAGATTCCAGACTTTTTCCAATTTTCAGGGCAAAATGATATATCTACGAGGGAACATATCAGCCAATTTTTAGCTCAATGTGGGGAGGCATCGGCTGAAGAAGCTATGAAAGTTAGATTGTTTCCATTGTCTTTAACTGGATCGGCCTTCTCATGGTTTTCATCATTGCCGCCGTATTCTATCAGAGGTTGGGCCGATCTTGAGGAGCAATTTCACCAGTACTTCTTTGCTGGGAATAATGAGTTAAAGGTTTTAGATTTGATATCAGTCAGGCAGCAAGAAGGGGAATCGGCTGTGGAGTATATTCAAAGATTTCGTGATGTCCGCAACCGATGTTATAGCTTGAGCCTAAGTGATGAACAACTAGCAGATCTTGCGTTCCAAGGGTTGTCAGCGCCTATCAAAGATAGATTCTTTTTCCATGAGTTTGACAGCCTGGCTCAGCTAATACAGAAGGTGTCGGCTTACGAGAGCCGATGTCAAGAAGAAGAGAAGAATCAGTTTTGGGGCGATCAAGGCAAGGGTAATTTTGAAGCATGACTTCTCATACTCCAAAACTGGGGGGGCATGTGTTAACACCAGAATTTGGTAAGCCCCAAAGTCCTCATCGGCCCAGGATCTATGTCGGCTCAAAGCTAGTATCGGCCTAGAGTTCTATATCGGCCGATAGGGGTTATCTCAAACCAACCACCAATAGCAGTCGGATTCTTGTTAGATTCGGGAAGATCTTATCCAGAGAAGACCGAGTTTGAGGAGGATGCGGCTTGTATCTCTTAATTAGGAAGAGTTTGTTAGTTTTCTGTTTTATCTTTAGGAAAATGTGTTAGTGTCCGACAAGGACTTTATCTTTTTCCTTTTATCTTTAAGAAAGTTTGAGTCCTAATCTGTTAGGATCTTTGTTAGTTTATGGGTATAAATATGTAAGCCCAAGGTTCATGTAAATCATCACACGATCAATCAACTTCGGCGCATCGCCAACCTTTAATTTTCGTTTTCTTTGGCGAGTTCATGCCCTTCTCGCGAGGGGTAAGTCTCGTTGTGGCTGCTTGAGTTGTCGGGGCTAGGGCTTCGACGTTCTGATCTCAACAACGTAAGCACCTATTATCATATATCTTAGTCAATCTGGTTCGGCTTCTTGATTTAGTCTTATCGGCCGAGATTCGCTTTAGGGTTTATGCCGGTATCAACTAAATCGCCTTGCTAGATTAGATTGGCTAAGGTATCCACCACCCTAAAAATCAGTCAAGGGCTTGATTGTCTAGATCTTGCGTTTTTTTTCATACATAGTGCTGCATCAGTTCAGTTTGACCTACTAAGTCGTGATTAGAACCGTAATCTCTAGCCTGCTTGTTGGCTGCTAATAAGGGTTTCATCGGGGTTTCAGCCGGTGAGTTATCTGGACGTTGCATCGGCCCAAGAGTTCTACATATAGATTGGATTAGGCTGATGACAACAGAGTATTTATTGTTTATCTGCTTATTGAGAGTTTATGCCATCGGACCTCCGGCCGATGTGTGCTTTAATCTTCAAATCAATGTTTATTTTATATTTGGATTATGCTATATCACATTGCTACATCATCATGTTATCGTCAGCCGATCGTCTCTATATAGATGTTTGTTCAGTACATCGGCTGGAATTGTGCCATCGGCTGATCGGTTGTTTTGGCTATCGGCCTATCAGCCGATACGTTTTTGCCCTATCGGCCTATCGGCCGATAGACCTTTTGTTCTGCTGTTTTGCATATCTTGCCAGTGACAGGATCAAACTGACTGGCACGCCTGCACTTCATCAATTTTAGGACCTGCACTGGAGCTAAGCAGATCTCTCAGGCCTTCATGTGTCCGCGCGCCAGATCCTCATCGGCGGTACGGATTTGGCGTCAACAATACCCTAGTATGAATGCACATTATCCACTTATAAAATACCATTGTAGGATGTAACCCTTCAACAAGTAGCAATAGAATATAATGAAACCCATCTTCACAAGATTAATGTGCAAGTGCCCATTCGCCAATAATTAGAGCTATTTTAGAAATATGATCAAACTTAAACATACATCAATCCTTATAGATAATATGAAGTTGAAGCTACACACAACAGGAAGTTCAAGTCTTACATATAATAGCAAATTCAAGTCTTACACCCAGTCACAAAAATTCAAGTCTTACACATAATGACATGTTAAGACCTTACGAATAATATCAAATACCAAGGCAACACGGTTCATATATAATAGCAAAATAATTATCCAACTTATCTAACATAACCATACATTGGTCCACGAAATTTCTCACTAACGAACATATATAGCAACCCGTTTAGCTTGTGATTGAATGGAAGAACATAAAAACCTCTAGCAATGTGAGGGTTAGCCACCAATAAGCATAGTAGAAAGATATGTGGCTCACACGCACGTAGTCGCCGCTGCCTCTTGCGTCTGCTGTGTGCGCTGATCTAGATGGATGGAAAAAAGGGAGAGAGGAGAGATCAATTAGCGGGATGGGAGGGATAAGGTCATCGCATTGAGCGAGACGCGTGCGAGTCACGTGATGCGTACAAGTGAAGTGAGACAGAGGGGTCTGGCGTTTTTATCGGACCAAGTTATCCCAAATATTAGTAAAATATTCTCTCTTGAATCATCTAATCCTTCAACCAAACACAACATGTTTCGTAAACCAAAGAGGCAGAGTACCTACTTAAGAACAAAGACGCAAGCTTCTACTTAGCAAAAAAATAACGACAAGAATTGTGTATGCCTTTTGTAGTACTCCCCGTATTGGGAACATGTCGTTTTGGACATGATTCAAGTCAAAGGCTAAAAACTATGAGCATCGAGGTTAGATGCATACAAATGAATGTGTATTGTTTCAAATATGTATATTTTTCTTAAATATACTTTCATAACATCGTGTTTAATTGGATTATTGTTTGCTTATTTCTACTCCCTTCGTAATTTTAGGCACAGGGGTTGATTCGCTGGCATCGGAGGCCAGATTATGTTGGGAATAATCACCAGAGTCAGTTCAATGCGTGCATTACAATTGGACTGAAATGTGTGAGGAACAACCCAATCAAGAGGCCTAGCGCAGGGGAAATTATGAACATGCTCGTCTGATGAACGTGGATATTCTGATTGAAATATAGGCTAAACATCAGTGAATTGATCGGCAACACGCAATCAAACTTTCCTGCATTGTTTAGTGGAATACTGATTTGTTGTTCATTGCTGCGGGCATTCGCCGTGCAGTATATTAATTGTTTATAGTATCCATTCCTCTCCTTTGACTTTGAGTCTGAAACAACTTTTCTTGCAGCATACTCCCCTCCATTCTTAAATATAAGCAATTTTAAGTTGTTCAGCATAGATTAAAGATCAGAGAAAAATTCCACAACAAATTTCGATACATGATTTCTTACTCCACAAATTTTACAGCGTGTTGGGTTTTCTTCAAGCTTTTCAATTTTAGAAAGCATGTATTTCTTCAAGCACGTATATGTTAATATTTGTTTTTTCTTGATTTAGCCTCAAAGTAGAATTAGTGGTAGTTCTCTTCTGATCAAGCATTACTGTGCTCTCTCTCTCTCTCTCTCCATTTCACAGGGAGCAGAAAGACCACAGACGAAAGCCTAGACTCGTCGAGCCAGCAACGGGGATGCTTGAGAGCGCCGCTTTTCTCTTGGGGCGTTGTTGAGTGACCTTTCTTACCCCCTAATGGATACCTCTAGCTGAAAACCACATCCAAGCCCTATGGCGGGCGGCGATGGCACTCTCGGTGTTGTATCCTTCTTGAAGGCGTCATTTAGAAGATCCTTTCCTTCAGGATGTTGAGTTCCTATCCCAATAGTAGCAGGATTTGGGTGTAGACGTGTGGTGTGGCTATACTTTTTGCTTTCCTGGCTATAGCCTCTCAGGGCTGTAATCTTGTAATTTTTTTTCTCCATCAATACGAAACGTCGCACTATCTTGTGCGTGTTGTTTAAAAAAAATCCTCTTATCTACTGGTGTGCTCGTAGAATCGAGAATGAAATTTTCATTCTGTACATGCCAGATCATGAATTAGTAACCGCATCCAATCTTCGAAAAATCCCAATTGTTTCGATTTTTGGAATGAGATATTTATGGAATCCCCATGAATAGGATCAAACAAGCTGTTAACAAAGAACACGAGGGGACGTTATTATTGATTAATGAGTACATTATACTTTGCACCGAATAACCCATACCTTGTTTTGGTTTACACTAAGTTAAGCACATACTTTTGTTTTACACTAGGGTTCACCGATGTAAGTTTCACTAGACATCATCAAATCTGAAGAATTTTCATGGCATTTCATAAACTTTGAAAAGATCGTTATAAAACGTTATCTAAATTTAGAAAGTGTCAGAGGGATGAGCTTTGACAGATATGAGGAACCATGATCCAAGATTGTAGAGGGGTTCTATGGTGCCTTGGTGTGCTCGGAGCTGCTCGGGAAAGCACAAAACAACACAAAGCGATTATATAGGTTCGGACCTCCGATTGGGTAATAGCCCTACTCCTGTGGTTTCACTATTTTGATGGAAAGGCAAACTCAAAACCAATACAAGATTTGTATTAGATCTGAAAGTCTAACCTATGCGCTTAGTTCTAGCTAGGCCTTTACCCTACCGCCTCCATCTCGTACTCTTCATTGAGAGAGATTTTTCACTGTTTATAATCATGATTCATGAGCATTCTTTTGTCCGTTGAGTCCAGCAACTATATAGCTGCCAAAGAAAGAAATGCTATTAGACCTCACGCTGGCCTACTTGCGGAGTCTTGTATCTTCTGAAGCAGTAATGTTAAACCCTAACTTTGAAAATACGGTAATCTTGTTTCGATATATCAACAAGACATCTTGAGAGAATCCATAATAAATGTGATGGCTCGGCTCGGTAACCGATGCACCGCATCCACACAAATGTAGGGCCCATAGGACACGTCCAAACTTCCAGATCGGCAGGAACGCCATGACAACACTTCTCAGGCGGTCGAGGGATTCTTGTGGCTAGCTACATGGACTGTAGACTCGTTTCCATCCTCGTAGAAAAACAAGTGTTTAGCTCCGATGAGGGTTGACCTACCTGACCCAGCCGGCTACGCCTTCAACGCGGAAAACACGGTTGTTAGAGAGACTATACCTCAAAACTCGTTCTTCACATAGCCCCATGTTACTTCCCGGGTAGCCAACCGACTAGACCGCGCACCCACAAACACGCCATGTTACTTTGTCGGAGCAGCCCTGGTCCATCGTCCTGGTTCTTGCGAGTTTGGGCTTTACCGTGGTTCTGTGGTTTGGACAGCAAGGAGGCAGGTAGACGTTGGCCCATTGCCTGCACAAAAGGCGACATCTTCCCTTCGAAACAAAGCAAACGGATCAAGTAGGTAGGGATCACCTTGTCTAAGACGCTGACAAAAAGTTTTAGAAGTTATACTCATATTTTACAAGATTTTTTCTTCAATTATATGATGATACAATATATCCTGGTGGTGTAAAAGTGAAAGTAGTATAAGAAAACATCAACATGGTCCTCGTTACATATAGCTTTGACTATTACCGTCTTAGATCAGAAACTTCTGAAGATACAATCTGCTAGTGCCATGTTCATGTGAAAAATCATAATTAATGCTTAGTGTTTGTGTGTATTAGTGAATAAGTTTAGGTTTGACTGCAAATTGTAAAGCAGCACCTATTTTTTGAGTTCAAGAATGGAGGAATTAAATCTGTTTCTACTGAGCAGCTCTGCAAACTTTATCTATGCATGATTAATGGAGCTCTGCCAAGAAGTGGAAACTCAGTGGACTCCAAACAGGTCTGCCTACGGTTGAGAGGACAATAAAGTTCAAGTTAACATAAAGGACTCCTATTGATTTGGAGAACCATGAAGTATACTCTTCTCCTATTATTCTTGGTTATACAATTCAGCTCTCAAAAACTCACACAGCTTTTACCGCACAATATCTTGGATAATACACAGGTTAATGTATTTGAATCATCGAGAAAATTATTTGGAGACAGTAAAAACTGTGAGTGCTTAATGGAAAACTCTGGTTAAGAAGTACATATATTGGAAGCTAACTTTTCTAAACAAAACAAGCAAATTATTTGGATTACATACACCAAATTGAACAAATGTTCTCGATAGGTAATGTATATGGCAAATTTATTCATCATGGAAGTTCAAATTTGAATAACTAAAATAAAATTCTTCCACATACATTCTGAAGTGCACTGAACGGTGAAAGAAGCACCCAAAATGTTATTAGCTCAACTGTTATTTACGGCAGTTGGCTTGTAGTCGATTATGAGGGTCTTCTCCAATACAGGCAAGAACTCGTTCGCAAATTCAACATGTGCTGGATGTTCAATGTACTCCTTGACTCCTTCTGTGCTTTCAAAAGTGGACTCAAATACGTGTGTGAATCCTTGGTGCATGTTCTCTATGCTCACGTCAGTTCCCCTGAAAAGTTAACAGCACATTTAGAAACTGATGGTTTGAGAAATGGATCATCAATGTATCGAGTCTGCACCAAGGAAAATGATTTGAGAGATGTCCCGCATTTATCGCATCTGTGTTTCTGCTACCAGAAATGGTTAAGGAACAAAATGGATAAATGCAGAAGGGCTTTCCTGTGGCAAGGTGGTGGTCTGGTGGACCAAAAGAGTTTAGCTTGGTCAAATGGGCATTACGGTTTCCACAACATTGGTTGGAATTTCCTTGGGCTAAAGCCCACTGCTAAATAAACGGTAGTACACAAAATGAAGGAGTGGCCAATGGGTTAGGGGCGGGCATGGGCCTACCCATGGGTACTCGTCTGATCTACTCTAGCTCCACAAAATAAACTGAGTTCAGTTTTCTAAATAACGAAATTTCACATGTGAGACTTTAAACTGAAATTTAGTCTATTTAGTTAAATTAGAGTGTATCAATGAATACCCACTGGTTGGCCAACACCCATCCCATCACAAGGAGGTATCTCAATTTCTGGAATGATGAATATGTTGAGCTCCGATTTGTCCACGGGTGCCAACATGCTTTCAGCCATGATCACCCTGAAGTCATGCCAAATGACATGCAAATCCATTGCAGTCCACAGGTCTTCAAGAAACGACCTCAAACCTGCGCTCCACACTGAGTTTTGCCGAAATGTTGACAGCTAACCGTCTGCAGGCTAGGGGCTAGCCAAATCGACGCCTCTGCACTTACTAGCTGAAATGCAGGGTGTTTCCAAGAATCTGGACGGCGCTATACAATATGATATACAAGTGAGCAGTCGGAGTGGATGTTGGTCAATGGACGAATGGTGGATCAAGGTGGCATCAACACCAGGAATACCAAAGAAGTTACATCCCTAATCATTTTTATGGCATGGGAGCCTGAATCTCTAACCATACTGCCTCTCTACTGAGCACTGTTAGTATATCAATGGCGTCCGCAGCCTCTCCCTTGCTGCCGAGGATAGACTACGACGATGCCTTCGCCCCCGTGGCACGGATGGAGTCCGTGCGACTCCTTGCGCTGGCTGCTCAGGAAGGCTGGGGCGTCCATCACATGGACGTCAAGTCGGCGTTTCTGAACGGCGACTTGAAGGAAGAGGTCTACGTGCACCAGCCGCCGAGATTTGTGATCACCGGCAAGGAGGGCAAGGTGCTACGCCTACACAAGGCCCTCTACGGCTTGCGGCAGGCACCGAGAGCGTGGAATGCCAAGTTGGATTCCACGCTCAAGGGGATGGGCTTCGAGCAAAGCCCGCATGAGGCGGCCATCTACCGGCGAGGCAATGAAGGACATACCTTGCTGGTGGGTGTCTACGTCGACGACTTGGTGATCACCGGCACCAAGGATGCGGAGGTGGCGGCGTTCAAGGAGGAGATGAAGGCCACCTTCCAGATGAGTGATCTGGGGCCTCTCTTCTTCTACCTGGGGATCGAGGTGCACCAGGACGACTCCGGGATCACGCTTCGACAGACCGCCTACGCCAAGCGCGTCGTTGAGCTGGCTGGGCTCACCGATTGCAACCCAGCCCTCACTCCGATAGAGGAGAGACTGAAGCTGAGCCGCGACAGCACGACGGAGGAGGTGGATGCTACACGGTACCGACGTCTTGTGGGGAGCCTTCGCTACCTCACCCACACACGGCCGGACTTGGCCTTCTCCGTCGGCTACGTCAGTCGGTTCATGCAGCGACCGACGACGGAGCACCAGCAGGCTGTGAAGAGGATCATCCACTACGTTGCAGGGACTCTCGACCACGGTCTCTACTACCCGAGGTGTCCTGGCAAGACAGACTTCGTCGGGTACAGCGACAGCCACCACGCCGGCGACATCGACACCAGCAAGAGCACGAGCGGGATTCTCTTCTTCCTTGGTGAGTGCCTCGTTAGCTGGCAGTCGGTCAAGCAGCAGGTTGTGGCCATGTCTAGCTGCGAGGCCGAGTACATGGCGGCCTCCGCCGCTTCAACCCAGGCGCTCTGGCTTGCTTGACTGCTTGGTGATCTCCTCGGCAGAGACACTGGAGCGGTAGAGCTCAGGGTGGATAGCAAGTCCGCCCTGGCCCTGGCAAAGAACCCCGTTTTCCACGAACGGAGCAAGCACATCCGGGTGAGGTACCACTTCATCCGAAGCTACTTGGAAGAAGAGAGCATCAAGGCGAGCTACATCAACACCAAGGACTAGCTTGCGGACTTGCTCACCAAGCCTCTTGGGAGAATCAAGTTCCTCGAGCTCTGCTCCAGGATCGGGATGGCCCAACTTCCCCACAAGATGACGCACAAGACTTATGGGGAGAATGATGGATAAGTCTTTGTGGTCCTTGGTCGTGATTCTTTCTTTTGCTTTTGGGGTAGTTTCACCTTTTCAGGACAGCATCTACTCCTTTAGCATATTTTCAGTTGCTAGGACAGCTGCGGTTAGTAGGACAGCAGCAGTTAGCATCTCCTTTATGCCTCCTTTATGCTTTATTCAGTTTGGATGCCCTCTAGGACAGCATCCCATTCAAATTTCGAATTGTAGACTAGGAGGGTGCAGCAATAGGCTTGCAGCCAGCTATGGCTATATATATGTATCCAACCTCCCTAGGGTAGGTATGGCTTTAAGTTCATGAATGGAAGAAAACCAGAAAATTGCCCATCTTGAGTGCCATCCTCTTCTCAATGAGAGTAATCATTGATATGCTAATATCTGGTATCAAAGCCACACTTTCCTGTAGGCTAAACATCTTTTGTTCCACCCCTTCCCAAGCTCGGTTGAGCTCTCAGGCAGCACCAGCAGCAACACCGGCTGCTCCTCCTTCCCCTTTTCCTTCCCCCTCTCCCCGCAGCAGCCTCTCGGAGGTGCGCCATGTCCGACGTTCGGTCAGCCACCTCCACCGGGAGCGCCGCCGCCGCGCGCGCGCTCCGGGCTGCCGCCGGCACGCCCGCGCTCGTCTGGGTTCCCGTCAGCGGACACGCAGTCCCTTGGGCCGCCGCCGCTGTCGTGGGGGTGGGCTGCTGCCCACCGCTCTGCCCGCTCCCGCGCCCTTCTTCTTGCCAACTCCTCAAGCTCCCTATCGGCGGTGACGTCGCCGGTGATGGAGCCTTTGATGCTGCTGCGCAAAGTCTCAACCCCTACCTCTGCCGCACGTGCCGCATCTTCCACCGCCTCTGCTTCCGCCTCCGTCCTGGCTGCTGCCAACTCCACTGCCGCCAGTCTGGCCGCCCTCGCTGCTGCTGCAGCGGTCTGAGTCGTTGCTCGCCTGCGCTCTTCTGCTGCGGCAATCTCGGCGTCCTGCTGACGCCGAGTGCTCGAGGCGACCGAGCGCCGAGACCGAACGTCGGACATGCCGTGCCTTCAGGAGGCTGCTGCGTGGAGTGGGGGAAGGAAAAGAGGAAGGAGGAGCAGCCGGTGCTGCTGCTGCTGGTGGCTGAGAGCTCAACCGAGCTTGGGAAGGGGTGGAACAGGAGATGTTTAGCCTACAGGAAAGCGTGGCTCTGATACCAGATGTTAGTATATCAATGGTTACTCTCATTGAGAAGAGGATGACACTCAAGATGGGGCAATTTTCTGGTTTTCTTCCATTCATGAACTCAAAGCCATACCTGCCCGAGGGAGATTGGATACATATATATAACCATAGCTGGCTGCAAGCCTATTGCTGCACCCTCCTAGTCTACAATTCAAATTTTGAATGGGATGTTGTCTTAGAGGGCATCCAAACTGAATAAAGCATAAAGGAGGCATAAAGGAGATGCTAACTGCTGCTGTCCTACTAACCGCAGCTGTCCTAGTAACTGAAAATATGCTAAAGGAGTACATGTTGTCCTGAAAAGGTGAAACTACCCCAAAAGCAAAAGAAAGAATCACGACCAAGGACCACAAAGACTTATCCATCAAGCACCATACTCTGCAAGATCAAGGAGGAGACATGGATTTGATCCCTACCAGCAGCCAAAAAAACTGAAAGAGCTAGTACAATCGGGAAAGTAACCCTCTACGTTCTCTAACCCGTATTCTTGTACCCTCCTGTATTTTGGGACGGAGCGAGTAAGTAATTAGTTTTGTTCTCTAAAACTTTATGCTTTATCATATATACCAGGCATATCTTTTGCCTTCCTTTCAAACATAAAAGTTTGCCTAGTGCGTTGAAATAGCACCGACTCACTAGATCCATGAAAGCTACTAAAACCCGTTCACTATTTTGAACTTTGATACGTTCTAATATTCGAAAATTCACAGCGCTCTCAAACCAGCGGCCGCATATGAGATTATTATGGAGCTAACCGAACCCGCAGCAGGCACGCAATTCGTCGAGCACCTGCCGCGCGTCACAGAGGCAACACCCGCACCACACAGCCACCGAACAAAGGGGAAACGGTGCATCTGTACGAGACGAGGAGATCGAATCAGGCGGGTGGGAAGACAAGAACACCAACCAGTGGAAGGCCTTCATGGAAGGGACGAGGTTGACGAGGCCGGCGTAGCCGCGGATGAGCTGGTCCAGCCGCTCCGGCGCCACCTCCTCCTTGAACCGCGCCAGCAGGATGTGCTTCACCACGTCGCCGCTCCGGGCCTCCGCCGCCATCGCCCTAGGGCTTCTTGCTGCAGCAGCCTGGCTAGCTAGCTCTAGCACACCCGCTCGATCTCCCTCTGCAGCTCTGCTCGATCTACCGATTGGCTTGCCAATAAGTAGAAGCGGTTGGAGTTGGTGTGTAGATACTAGATAGAGAGAGAGGAGTCAACGGTCTCCACGAAATGGGCTTATCGGCACTCATCCCAATATATATATCTCTCATTGTTTCAATTTTATAGTGTTGGTAACAATGAGTATATATCTTAAGAATATCACTCATATTTTATAACGGTATTAGGCCCTAACAAAGAAAAGATTTTTTCAGACGGCCAAAATTAGCTTTTGTTTATGATTGACCGGCCCGTCTATTTCCGAATGTCTGCTAAAATCACCATTTTCATATGTAGGCAACCCAACCACACACGAGATATGTATTTACAAGTGGGCCGCTTAACACAACTGCATGCGAAGATCGATTATCGCATACAGCTGCGTTAAGCAACCCGCCTACAAAGACATATCTTCGCGCGGCCATACAATAGCTAACCATTTGGGAAGATATCGTATACTATATAACACAAAATAACCTGCTATTAATAATCGAATTTTCGAATGATACACGTACGAGCTAAGTGAGTTGTCGTATTACAAACTTGCTTAGTGAAATAAATAAGATATTATAAGTGAACACAAATCTTGTCATAAAAGATAAAATATATATTTCTGACACAGCTCCATATTTCCGACTGAGCAAAGGAGGCAGTAGCAGAGAAGCTATGGAAGGAGAAGCATGCACAGACGCCAACATGGCCATTCCTGGTTGCCAAGCTCTCCTTTGTGAGGCACAAGGGGAGTATAAAGGTTCTAGGAGCTTACCCTTAAGCCCTCACCAAGCTCCCCCTCCATTATCGCCACATCGAAGCCAAGTTGTTGAAGCCTCAGAGTCCGTTGAGATGTGGGTAGTCGGCTTCCCTCTTCCTTCCTCCTCTCCCTGTCCCTACCACCCACTCCCCTCATCTCCTTCCCCGCCCGATGCCACCCTGACCTCTCCCCTCTACGCCGTCGTCCCCTTTGACCATCGCCGCTGCACCGATTGTGACGTCCCTGCCATGCGTGTCACACTATTGCCGAGCCACCGAGCCACCGCGCCAAGCGTGCCGCCCCTTTCCTCCGTCGCTGCACCTGTTGATGCAAAACACAGCGGCCTGGGAGATTTGCTTCACTTCATTACAGGTCCAAATCTTAGACAAACGGGTTCAGGGCGTGCTAGTTGGTTTGATCCTGCAACCAACAAGATATACAATAAAACAGTTAGATATACAATAGCTGATCAGCCAATAAACCGATGATATACCGTATGGACCTAGCCGATGCGATCTAATCGAATCGGCTGTAAAGTATAAGATAAACAGAATAAAGCAAACCTTAATCATGCTCCATCGGCTGTGAATATATAATCTATAGACAGAGATTATATACTAGCCGATGAAATCATAACTAGGTTAAATAGATAATGTATCGGCTAATACTCCAATACAGCCCTATACAAGAACATCAATCTAGATAAATATATCGAGAAAAGCTTGATATATTTAACCAAAGTGAGATCCTTGTATAAAGGGCAGATATAACATGAAAAGTATGATTAAAGGAATTTAAACAAAGTTAGACAGTCAATTAGATAAGATTGGCCGAAACTCTAATGCTACCCCTATTACAAGCAAGAGATAGGCTAGAGATCATGGTTCTAATTAGGACAAGGGCTGCTGCAGCACAAAGTGTAAAAAGATGCACAATATCTAGACAATCAAGCTTTTGCATGTTTTTCAGGGTGGTAAATACCTTACGCCAATCTAAGCTAATAAACTGATTTAGCCGATACCGACAAAACCTTGTGCGAGGTTCGGCCGATACGATTAAATTAGCCATCGACTTAGATTGGCTAAGTTATTTGGTAAATTAACAAGCCATACCTTCAGCTGACAAACTCGAAGCATGAACTCGTCAAAAAGTAAAAGAAAAATTGTGACGATGCGCCGAAAGTGTTATATTGAACTGTTGTTGTTTTCTATATAGACCTTGGGTTTATATTTATACCCGTACATACAAACCTTGTCCTTGTCGGACACTATTTACAATTTTCCTAAATAAAGAAGTCCTAAATGGACTCTTACCACAATATCATAAAAAGAAAACTAACTCTTATTCCTAATTAATAGATATAATTGCCTTATCCGGACTCAATTTCTAATTAGCAATATTTTCATGTCCTTCTCCAAAGTCAACATGAACCCAGACTACCCGTATCGGTTGCCGAGTCCGATTTAGAACACCTGTATCAGCTACCGAGTCCGATCCCATATCGGCCGATACAGCCTAAGCCGATAAGCTATCTGTTTTGGAAAACTCCTTTATTCCTTCAAAATCGCCTCGGATCCAATCTCGATCGCTGTCATATCTTTACCAAATTTTGTTGTTAACAACACCCTATCGCGCTGCCGCACCCCACCGTCACCAACCGCCTCACCGCTTGCTGTGCACAAGGAAGAATAGAGGTGAAAACGGATCGGATTCGGACGAACAGTGATCATACCATATCCTAAACCATATTTTTAAGCGGATACGGAGCAGGTGCAGATACTGTGCTGATGCGGATGCAGAATGGATTATTTCGGATGTCAGAAATGGTGCAGAGTCGGTGCGGACCTGGTTTGGAAACAGATTAAAATCGTCAGATGTTTCTTGTATATGTAATAAACACAATATCAACTTAAAAATGCAACGGACAATAACAAAATAACCAATGAAGGATCTAGTCGTAATAACTATATGCTTGAGTACTAAACAACATGAATACATGATATCCATAATATAAAAACACAGTTACGCAAGTGTAAGATGAGATGGTGAGAGGCTCGGACTAAGGAGCCCAAGTTAATTGATGAATTAAGCCATTTTATGGTTAGGTTTATTTTGTATTCAACATATAAAGTGGTTATATGTGTTGACAATTTTGAATTATCTGACAAATGGCCTATCGGATAATCCGATAGAAATGTCAGATAATCTGCATCCACCGGATTTTAGAGATACCACATCCGCATCCGCATCCACACCACACTATCCGCATCCACATCCTTACCATATCCTCGGTTCGAACAAATTCGAAGCGGTTCGGATCTGATATTATCTGATCCGTTTTCAGCCCTAGGGAAGAAGAAGGGAAGAAAGAAACGATAAGGAAGAAAGAGAGAACAAACAAGAAAAAGGAGAGAAAAACCCACGCGGGCCCCACACTCTTCTCAGCCTCACCTTGACCCACTTGACCCACTGACATCCGGACCCTACCAGAAGATTCCCTGGAATATTCCTTCTCGTTTTATCCATCCTTCAAACTTCAAAACTCCATATTTTTCTATCTATAACTCTGTTTTATCTCATTCAGTTCTCAAAATCTTTCTAAAATTATCCTCTACTCAGTGGCTCTGTATTTTATATGTTTATTCATTTTCTAATAGTGGCTTTGTGTATGGTTTGTTTTCTTATGTGTAGAGCCCAAGACCGATGAGGGGTTTACGCAGGAGTTCGACGCTCCGATAATGGTCACGAATCAAGGCAAGCCTCCTTGACCACTTCTTGCACCCATATTTTAATTAATTATTTTGTTTGCCAAATCGCATACTTTAAGCCGCATTGTTTGGCCACGGTTCGAATATGAATCGTCGGACCTTCCTAATAGTTACACTTTTATTATATAGGAATTGGAAACTCCCCCCTTCTAACTCAACTATATATTAGTCGGTATTCACAATGCCAAAGTAGACTACCTATAGGTTACGGTTGTACTGTCATATAGAAAAAAACTTGGATATTTAATATTACTCATTTATTTAAACCCGGTGAGACGTCGGTTTGGTTATAAAGTGAAAAAAATGGTTTATAGAACTTGATGGTGCGGGAGTCAGTACCTTGGTGGTTTGGCTATGCATCATCTATAAGGACCGATTCCTTTGAAAAATTTATCCAAGCATAAAACAGTACGACCACACGGGTATAGTGGGATGCCCCTGGCCGAGTAAGTATCTAAAACATAGTTGTCTTGCATGTTAACAGTTGAGGAGCATTAGGATGGTGGAGTGAAAGGCACTTTCCTACAATGGGGATGTGTCGGGAACCATACGGTGGGGTCTGAGTAGATGAGAGCCTGAATCTGGCCTAATGCTTGGTAAAGAAATTTCACCCATCTGTGTGATATGTGATATTTATGGGTTTGTTATGGAAAAGCCTTGTAGTGAGCTTTCATTTGTCGGCTATGTCTGATCCACATGTGTCCGGTAATGCGAGACATTTACGGCATGTGGGTAAAGCATGCAACTCTGCAGAGTTTAGTCGAACTGTTTAAACAGCCATACCCATGGCCATGGGCGGATGTGAGGTGTTTCTCATAGCGTAGTTTTGTTTTAAACTTATTTAAATAAATTGGTTCTTGGGATGAGAACCGTTACCAGAGTTCGTCTTTATGGCGAACGGCTAGCCTTCGTGGTTGGGAACGAGCCTGTGTGACTCAGGGTGTCCATTGGCTCCAAGGTGTAGTTTTGGCTGATATGGCCGATTTGTTTTGGCTGAGATGGCTGTGTTGATTTAGGATGAGATGACCGTGTTGTGCTGAGACGACACGGTGTTAAATTTGGATTGCTTACTCATGATTATTGTGACCGGATGTTGCAAAGCAACATGTGGAATGGAGCGTCGTGCGAGCCTCGTTCCGAATCTAAAACTTGACTCACTAGTATTTTGCAAATAAACTATTTAAAATCCTTGGGTTTTCCAAACGCAACCATATCACTCCTTGTTTATAGCTTTGCATGTCATGTTTTTCCCCCGGCTTGCTGAGTACTCTGAGTACTCACCATTGCTTATATTTATATTTATAGAGCTAGAGGAAGGTACCTCGACCCTTGTACCGAGGCATACTTCCAGAAGCAGGTCGAGTACGATTTCTTTGGGTTTCAGGCCTAGTCCCCAAACAGACCCTGTGGTCCATGTTCGTTGTTCTTTTTCTAGTGTTTTACCTTCCATGTTTCCCACCATTGTTTCTACGCTTCCGCCTCAGGTCATCCTTCCATTTTAATGTTTCTACCAGTCTGGGGTATGTTCATGATAGTAGTATGTATGACCTTCATCGGTGTTGTAATGAAGCTTTGTTATTTCTGATTTTTATTATTATTCTATGAGTATCAGCTTGTGTATCTTAGGACTGGTACTGTAACCAGAGGTAATGATGTGACCTCTAGCCTATGACGGTTCATGTTTATGGACTGCTATAGTTTGGGGTGTCACAGATATCCCTAGATCCTGTGAGGCTGTGACTCTTTTACGACATGAGAGGTAGCGCCAGTCTCCATATATATAGGTCATGTTTAGCGAGATTTTAGTAGCTACAGCAGAATCTCTGACTCCTTAAATAGTCCATCTTCACATCTAGTAGACTCTAATCTATATAGTTATATAATCTTAAAAAACGAACTAGAAGCCAAAAGTCAGAAATGAAGACCTAGCTTTTCCATATTCCTTATCAGTTCAACCGCCTGAGAATCTCAAGCTCATCCAAACATAGCAACAGATACATACACCGGCGCGCGCGTGCCCTCATCTTTCTCTTGCTGTACTTACTAGTCCAAGGCACCAAGCCCATGTTATGTTTTTCAATAAAATCATTACTTAATAAGGATATTTGGAGCAAACTTGTTTGAAAAAAAAAGCAAACTATTTAAAATACGTAGCACCAAATTGAACCATTGTTATCGATAAGTGAAAACATACAGGACAAATTTATTCAGCATAAAAGTACAATTCGGATATCTTAAAATAAAATTTCCCCGCAGACATTCTGAAGTGCAACCAACGACGAAAGAAGCACACAAACTGTTATGCTCAGTTGTAATTTACGGCAGTTGGCTTGTAGTCGATTATGAGTGTCTTCTCCATTGCAGGCAAGATTTCCTTTGCAAATTCAAGATGTGCTGGGTGTTCAATGTACTCCTTGACTCCTGTGCTTTCAAAAGTGCACTCAAATACGTGTGTGAATCCTTGGTGCATGTTCTCTATGCTCACGTCAGTTCCCCTGAAAATTAAACAGCACATTCAGAAACTGATGGTTTGAGGACATGGATAATCAATGCAGCAAATTTGCACCAGGGAAAATGAATTCACAAATGTCCCATATGGGACATTGGAACGTTATGAGACTCTACGGCATTGGGTTTTGCACAAATTCAACGATTTACCATATATCACTAATTAAGTTTATCAATGATTCTACAATGTCATTGGACCAATTTTTTTTTAAAAAAACCCAAAATACCTTTAGAGACATATAAGGTTGACCATTGATTTATCACATTAGAAGTTTCAGAAAATTACGAAAACTTTTGTGTAGCCTCCTTACATGACATAGAAGTTCGTGTATAGGTTTCAAGATTTTTGCATTACTATGTTTTTAATGTAAATCATGTGCTAATATGTCGCGTAAGGAGACCAAAAAAATACCATAATTATGTGAAACTTCTAGCCGGTCAATCAACTGTGCATTATATGGTTATAATGGTATTTTGGGTATTTTTGAAAAACATATATGGTCCAGTGGCATATTGTAGAAGAAGTTGATCAGCTCAATATATCTGTTGACAAAAAATCCGTGTCCGACAGATAGTGTCAAAACTGAGTTGATACGAACCGTGTCGAAACACACGAAGGCCTGAAAGATCTGCTTAACTTCAATGCAGGTCCTAAAATATTAATAAAATGCGGGCGTGCCAGTCAGTTTGGTCCTACAACTGACAAGATATATAAATTGAAGATTGCAGAGTCGATCGGCCAGTAAGCCGATATAATAATTCCAGCCGATGCCAATAGAGTTATGAGTCATCGGCTATATAACCAATGTAGATTCTGATACTTGAGTAAATAATGATATAAAGACAATCGGCTGATGATAATGTAATAAAATAATAATATAATTCAATAGAAACCAATTGGCCAATAATGATATGATAGAATAAATGATGATCCGATGGTTAAAGCAAACATCGACTGGAGATCTGATGTCGTTAAATTCCAATGATTAAATAACCAATGAAACCATTGCTACCATTGGCTAAACCAACTTGTTTGTAATCCTTATAAGCCAATGCAATGTCCAGATAACTTATCGGTTGAAACCCCGATGAAACCTTTATTGGCAATCAAAGGCAGGTTAGCTTTTATGATTCTAAGCACAACTTAGTAAGTCAAACCCAATTGATGCAACACTAAGTATGAAAAGAAGTATAAAGTCTAAACAATCAAGCTTTGATTGATTTTTAGGGTGGTCATGTGTTAAATTTAACCATGACAGTAAAACCATCAAAAAGAAATTTAACGCATCAGATAAGATCGGCAAATCCTCCGATGAAATATTAGCATGAACCTATCGGTTTAACAAGACTTAGATAATCAACAATAATCTAGTAGGTCGAACCCAATTGATGCAGAACGAGATTGTATATAATAATCTAATGCTCAATGAGCCAATAAATCTGTCTAATGTGATGGATATAACAAATTTATCTAAAACATCATTGTGATTGTAGAGAAATATCGGCTAAGACGAAAGATCAGACCTAACCGAGACGGTCCCAGCTAAACCGATGCGTCTCTAAACACAATGCTATTAAAGATAGAATCGAAATATCAAGTAAGCAAATATATCAACCGAACCAGAGCGATCCAAAAGGTCGAAGCGATGTAGTCTTGAACAACACCAATGTAGTCGATACATTCATCAGGGCCGGCGGAATGTAGGACTTACCCCTTCGCCGGAGATTGAAAGCCGATGCAGCCCCGCGTCAGGTGCCAAGTTCCGTCGGTTGATAAGCAAAACCTTGAAAAAGAGGGTGACAATGGGCCAAAAGTAAATATATTGATCGTTGCGATAGATTACATGGACCCCAGGTGTACATAAATATACCCATGGGTAGATACTAGTCCTTATTGGACAAGACACAAACTTTCCTAAATATAAAGTAAAAGATACAAGTCTTGATTGGACTCTAAACAATCTTTCCTAAAAATAAAAAAAAACTAACTGACTCTGTCTAATTAATAGATAAATTGCCATGCCGTATACTCCTTGAATTTGGTCTCTTCTGGATAAATTTCCTTTAATTGAATAATTTCCTTATCCAAATCTGCTAAGAATCCAACTTTTGGCGAGTGATAATTCTCATCGGCCGATTCCAGGACTCTGAAGCCAATACTGATTCTAGACCGATGATGACTTCGGATTTTACCAAATTTTAGCGTTAACAATATCATAGAAAGGGAGAAAGTTGATGGTAAATTGTTGAACTGTACAAACTTAATGATAGAGAAAATTCTTCATATGCCATTGAAAGTTCACCGATTTTCTTAGATGCCATCCACGTCATCTGACCATTTTAGTAGGCATGGAAAGTACAAAATTACCCTTAGCTTTCTTTTCTCCTTTGTTATGCACTACCTCCCTCATTTTATCTTCCTCAAGTGTTGGTGTTTGTCTACTACTCCACGTCTCTACACATGGCTCAGGAGAACAGTTGAGTAGTCTAGAAATTCCTCAATTTTGTCTTAGTTTTCTTATTACGGATAAACAAAGCTGATACATTTCTTGGTGTTAATCAACTAATGTCGGTATCATGAAGTTACTTCCATGGCGAGATTAAATTAAGCACATAACTTTTTAAGTTAAGCATACCTATTTTTGTGATTAAATTAAGCACACAATCAGTTTGCTAAGCCGAGAGATTGCTTTGTTTTTCTTTCTAAACTGAGTGCTTACATCCGGTTAGATACATTAGATTATAACTTTTGAGATTATTGTTTATAGTGACATTTAAAAAATATAGTGAACTATTTCTTTCTATATTCTATAAATTAACTATAAAAATAGAAGGAAAAAAACTTTGCATCTAGTCATTGGTTGTGTATTGATTCAGTAATGATCGCTAAAGTTGTAATCATAGTTTCAACTGCAACTTATCTTGATTTGTGATAGCAGGAAAGGAAGTCCAAGGACAATTTTGTCATTTTTTAAAAAAGCTAACACTATTTCTACTCTTGGGTGATATGGATGGCATATAGGTAATCGAAAATTCCATTTAATGGCATATACGAGAATAGCTAATTTACGATGGCATACAAAGAAACCGTTGAACTTTCGGTGATATATAAGGAATTTTCTCCTAATGATACGGTATGGAGTAGATTCTCTCTTAGTTCTGTATCCAACAGGGGAAATTAGTGTTAATTGATTCGGTTGCACCTGTATGCACTCCCACTTACATAAAAAGTGTTAAGGGAAAAGGTTAAATCCAGAAGGGCTTTCCTCTGGCAAGGTGGTGGACCAAAAAAAGAAGTTGATTTGATCAAATGGATAAAGTGTGCACTCTGAAGTAAAGGGGAGGATTTTGTTTTAAAATCTCTATGGGTGGGTTCTTTATCACTTCTATTCAACTTCTATTCAACTTGTATTCCTCATTTTCTAAGCTTCCCAAATCGTTAAACGGTACGTTTTTTTTAAAACAAATCCATATGAAAGTTGCTTTGAAAAATTATATTAATTTATTTTAGCTAATGTTTAATTAATCGTGCTCTAATAGATCGCTCCGTTTTATATATGAGGAGATAAAGTTTTCAATCTCCACCATCAAACGCAGCCTAGATTGATAAACTAAGTCTCATATGCAAATGGTGAAAGCTACTAAACATGGGAAAGGATTGTGGCAACCCATTGTAAAAGGTAAATATATTAGAAAACTATGCTCCACGATGTGGAACCAAGACGGTATGAATGTGTGTGCATCAATATTATTAATATTTCTTGAAACCTGTAGATGCACTTATAACTATCATAATAATAGTAATAATATTCTTGTAGCAACTCCAAACTTTCCTGACCTAAGGAGCTAGAAAGGTCCTTTTATAATGATCAAATTTGCTATGGGACATTCAGAATATATGTAATTAGCAGTGAAATACTATAAAGATAAGAATTGGCTATATTACATCGTAAAAATATAATAATTAGCTACTATACATCAAAGCATTTATTTTATCATATTCGATGTAGATTGAGAGATAAACAGCGTGGAAAGTACTAGTTTGCGCCTGCTGCTGCTCTCACGCACCACTTCCTGCGGCATCGCCGCCCTCTGCGACAGCTCCAGCAACTACGACGAACAGCCTACCAAGCCTAGCCACCCTCTCTTTCGCCCCGACCACCTTAATCCCGGCCAATAGTCACCCTTAATCACTAGTCATCCCATTAAATCCTCGTTGACATATGGCCATCCGCGTTTAGAATTTTAATCAAACGCTGCTTAAAGTATTGTGTAACTGACCTGTGGTCCATGGACCCAATGGGTTTAAATGCTCTCCTTGACATGGCTGGGCCAAAAGGGCAATTTGGTTGTTTTTTAATTGTTTCTTTCTCTATTATTTCGGAAACCATAATATTATGGTTTCAGTGTCTATTAGCAAACTACATATTTTATTAATTGTTCTATAGTCAATTCACATCTTTGTTTGATGTCTCGTAACTTACTATATGTTTTTTTATCCTATCGTAAATTTTGCATTTGCAATAATAATAGCATAGTAAGAGTTATTGTAGCTGTAAGATATCTCTTTCTCTTTGTTATTCTACAAGCCTGTTCGTGTAACAAAATATGGTTTCCATTGAAAAATAGGATATTTTCTATTAGGGGCAGAGCTAGAGTATATGAGGGGATGCTTAACAACCCAGTCAAAAAAAATTTTAGATATACCTCACCTATTTTCATCATATGTGTATCCTTTCAATACAAACATAGGCATTCATATCAGTTTAAACTTGATCTAAACTAAAGTAATTAAGCAAGTGACACCTCTTCATTTCGTTCTATGTGTATCCTTTCAATACAAACATAGGCATTTACATCAGTTTAAATTTGATCTAAACTAAAGTAATTAAGCAAGTGACACCCTCTCCATTTCGTTCTAGCTCCGTCCTGTTTTTCATTTTTTTACACGGTGCACAAACGCTATCATGAGTCACGAATATATTAAGATCCGCACAAAGCCAATTGTCCTAGTGGCGACATAACTATGCTGTTTTGTTACACTACATTAACAAGATCTTACAAGTCTCCAAATATATGAAATGCCTCATGATCAGCATGTGTTACTTCCAGGGCACCGAACAAATTAAGCGGCGCAACTGCTGAAGAGCAGCAAGCAGGTGAATTCAAACGAGGAGAGGAAGCACGCGGGTGGGAGTTGGAAGGACACGAACCAGTTGAAGGCCTTCATGGAAGGGACGAGGTTGACGAGGCCACCGAAGCCGCGGACGAGGTGGTCCAGCCGCTCCGGCGTCACCTCCTCCTTGAACCGCGCCAGCACGATGTGCTTCAGCACGCCGCCACTCCCAGCCGCCGGGGTCTCCGCCGCCATCACCCTAGGCTTCTTGCTGCAGCCTCACTTCGCTAGCTTCTCCGCGCGCTTTCCCGCCTTCTCTCTGCTCTCGACTCGATCTCCCGCTTGCCATGGTTAGAAGTAGAAGCGGTGGGTGGCTATCAGGGTTTCACTTACCGCGGTAAACCGCGCGGTTACCGCGCTTACCGCGGGGGTACGGTAAGGGGTAAACCACGGTAACCGCGTCAAATTTAAATAAATTTGAAAAATAATTTGAATTTTTGATAAATTTTGTACGGTTTGTCGCGGTTTGTCACGGTTACCGCGGTTACCGTGCGGTAACCGTGCTTACCGCCGGGGCACGGTAACCGCGGCCCCGGCGGTAAGGGAAACCCTGGTGGCTATAACCTAGAAGTGGTTGGGGCCGTTGGGGTTGGTGTGGTGTGTAGTACACTAGTACTGTAGTAGTGTTCTTTTCTCATTAAAATTAAGATTTTATCTCGGTTTTCGTTAGCACATTTTTTAAACTACTACACGACATGTTTCGTGTGAAAACTTTCTATATGAAAGTTACTCTAAAATATCAAATATATCCATGTTTCAAATTTGTAATAATTAAAACTCAACTAATCATGCGCTAATAGCTTTCTCGTTTTACGTGTCCACTTTTAATCTTCATCCACAGCAGGTTTGAACGGGACCTGTCTAGAGGAGAGAAGAGTCCGCTGCCCCCACAAAAGTGAGAAATTTCGGAATTTGCCATTTAATTCATATGTATATTTTAATTGGCATTTTTTTTAAAAAAAATTACACACAGTACAAACGTAAGCGCTCACAACACGTACACACTCACTTCTATGAACGCACTTTTGGATTTTACAATCAAAAATGCGAATTTGTTTGGTCCGTTATGTCCCTGTCGTCTACATCCATTTGTGCCATCACCGTCGCCGAGCACCACCATGGCCGAAGGCAGCAGGAGCCAAGGGGACATCATCGGCACCCTCGCCAATCACCACCGCTGCCCATTGCTGAGGACCGTGCAGTCGTCGTCGAGCACAAACGTTGGAGCTGCGCCGCTATGCTCTCAGACCCAAAGCCCGAGCTGCGTCGTCACTAGGCACCGCTACGGCAATCAGGATTTTCAGTTTCGATTTCGGTGGAAATTTCGCTAATTTCCGTAGCACCGAAAATTATGAAATTTCATGATTTTCGATACTTTTTGAACTGAAATTATTTAAAATTTTGACTGAATTTGAATAAATTTAACCAAATTCAACAAAAAATTTAGGAAATCCAAAAATTTCGATAGATATAATGCCTTACCGGGGGTTCCAAAATTTCATACCAAAATTGAAATCATTGGCGGCAGTACGGCACCACCACCATCGTCAAGCACCAACGCCTCCAACGCTCTTCGCCGTGACCACGGTTGCTCGTGAGCGCCGTTGCAGGCCACCGATTTGCCGCTGCCACCGCTGTTGCTGCTCCGAGCGTCCTGACGCCGCCACTGCCACCGGAGCTCGAGCTCGAGCGAACTCTCGGGTCTATGGCATGCGCGCTGGAGACAGATAGACGAACTCCTCGTCCAATCCTCGAACCCGTCATGTAGGAGCTCGTCATAGGCCGTTGACTCACTGCCGTTGCCGCTCCAAGCGCCCCGCCGCCACCACTGAAGCCCATGAAGGTTCTTTTCCATCACCGGCTTAGGCGGCTGCTCGTTGAGTCAACGGGACAGCTGCTCGTCGAGCCAATAGGGAGTCTTGGGATGGTCACCTGAGTTTTCACCGTCAACGTCGCCGTCGAGGCGCTTGGAGCGACAACGGCGATGAGTCGACGGCCTGCGATGGTGACGCCGAGCAGTAGCAGTCGCGAACGGACGACACTCGGATGGAGAGAGAATTTACTATTTGCCATCCTCCCAAAATACACATGCTCAGTCTCACATGTGTATTTTGGGAGAATGACAATAGTAAATTTTTCTCTCAATGGATGAGAGTGGTACAGGATGGAAAATTTCACATTTTCGATGGCACGTTATGGAAGACATGCGAATCGAATAGCAATTTTTAAAACGTGTGCGAATTGAACGGTATATAAAGAAATTTCTTCACAAAATAGACACCCTTTCTAATGGTGGTGGCGTAGTGCCGGCAACCATGGCAAGAATCTCAAAGCTAGGCAGAAAAACCACATCGTGCGGATCGTGAGGCATATAATACAAAGAGTGATTTTAACCTTTTAAAAATCTTGGAAGGTTCCGGATGGTTTGTTAAGCCTGATCAGGGATTTCAGGTCACACGAACAAGCTCTATGAACAAGCGCAGCATTAGATTCTAAAGTTTAGAAGTAAGGGAATACTAAAGAAATCTTTCTTGCTTAAGATTAGATGTATCGATCAGCTCTCCCGTAGGCGCAAGGGCATGATCGACTGCACATGCCAGCCTAGTTGGTCCATGAAGGCCAATAGGCCATATATGACCACGTGACCAATGTTTGGGACATTTGTCAGCCTAGAGTAAAATATGAGTGATACTATGCTAGGCTGAGTTCTTTTGCTTTGCTTGAGTTCTCCACTCATTCCCCTCGTTTTTCGCGCGCACGTTTTTCAAACTGCTAAACGGTCTGTTTTTGTAAAAAGTTTCTATACAAAAGTTGTTTAAAAAATCAAATTAATCCATTTTTCAAAAAAAATAGCTAATACTTAATTAATCACGTGCTAATGGACCGTTCCATTTTTCGTGCTTGAAGTGTGTCTTCCCAACCCAGTCCAACGAACACACCCTATATATCCTCGATTATACCACTATAAACTCTTAACCATATCTCTACCGTACCACCAATAAATTATGATAAAAAAAGTATGAATATTTTTCAACCGTATTGATACCGTTTTCGTAAATAATACTAAAAAATATATCATTACTGAATGTTTTCGACTGTGAAATTTAGTTTTTCTAATTTCTGCCATGTGTTTTATTGAAGTTGTCATTAAATAGTTAAATTCATAAATATAAAAAATTTCTGACCAAACCGATACTTTTTTCATAAAAATGATAATAATGATATTGGTTCCGATCGTTTTTATCAATGGAACCATGATACCTGCTGCGTGAATGTAGTTGAGGTCTCGTAAACGTGCGATGAGCAAGCGATTGAACTGGGGTTCACTGGCGGCCGTTTAATTTGCTAGAGAAGATGAAACCAATGTCCATTATTGCAGCTCGAATCAAAGGGCTTCTCTGGGCTTGCGGATCCTTTCAGTTAGGCAGATCTTGCGGCATGTTGGCTTGGCAAGAAGCCAAGAAGAGCTCCGGTCATGGTGGCTGGAAATGCTTACACAACACAGCGTACATCTAGTTCTTGCTCCTGGGCTCTGAAGCATTGGGGAACGCAAAACTAAATTTTTGGGGGTACTGGCATATAGAAGAGATATATGTAACTTATGTGGATTAAATATAGGACAAATAAAAGACAAGCATGTACCTATTTGTAAATAACCTAGAGAAAAAACACTGGCTGTGTTCGTGAGGGTGAACTCCCAGCATGCACAGTAAACACGGAAAACGGAGCGGTCATTAGCTCGTGATTAATTAAGTATTAGCTAATTTTTTTTTTCAAAAATGGATTAATTTGATTTTTTTAAGCAACTTTTGTATAGAAACTTTTTGCAAAAAAAATGCACCGTGTAGTAGTTTGAAAAACGTGCACGGACGAAAAATACTGTGCGCGCGGGGAGTTCACAGTCACGAACACAGCCTTATTGTCCTTTCACTAGCACACTAGCACAGGATAGCTTATCTTAATCGGACAGCAAGCCACATCTGTGTCGGAGAGAGATCCCGTCACGAACCAAAGATCACTGATGTGAGAAGTCATCTGTATCGGATATTTTGTCGTCACGGATGATAGTTATCTTTATCGGGCCAAAACTAAAACCCGTCACCGATAGGTTTGACCCAGCAGATGAGTCAAACTAAGGCCAAATTAGGACTCGTCACCGATGATCTCATCCGTGACGGGGTCATACTTGAACCCGACAAAGGTAAAGATGATTATGTTACCTTTGTCGGTATGGTATGACGTCCGTCACGGATGATTCATCTCAATCGGGTTTAAACTTAAGCCCGTCACGGATGAGTATTTAACCCAAAAAATAAATTTTGTTTTTTGGCTAGCCTCAACCCTTTGCTAGTCATGCCCGCTGCAAAATGACAGAAGTAGATATATATATTCCCTTTCCCAGCAACCCCATTCACACAGCCATTCACAGCACTTCACAAATCAAACATATATTCAGTGATCACACATCCACATTCACACATCCATTCACATATGTCATTCACCTCCATTCACCCATCCATTCAGTGATCACCAAACCGCTGAATACATCTTCAAGAGTTAAGCATCAAAACCTGCAAAACCGAATTACAAATTGGAACAAATTTATATGTAATTAGCATTGCAAGTATATACAGAAACATTAGACCAGATTATATTGCATATAATATATACATAAATGATACATAATCACATATCTTTGACAAGCATTGAAAAATATTCAACCATATAGAGATGAGCTAGCTACGATTGTATTCTAAAGCTTCCTTTGGTTGATAAAATTTCAACTAGTATGAAACGTGCCAACTCCTCTCCAATGACTTCGAAGTTGTGATGCGAAATGTTGAAAATTTTTTCTTGCATTGAAGAATAAAATGAAGATATTCAATTGCAATATGATACGGATTTTGGGATGATCATATGGAGGCCGACAACTTGCTAACATTCCTCCTCCTATCAAAAAGAGCAGGAAGGCGCAATCTTCTCCTCCATTTGAAAACACGAGCAAAAAAGCTGATGGAAGGGGGAGAGGAAAAGGAAAGCTGCAAACCTCGCTTCTGACTCCAAAGAAGCTGGATCTGGGCAAAACGCCATCAGTTCCTCCTTCGACCACCTTTCAATTAGGCATGCCTTTGGTTAGAGACCATGACTTAGCAAAGATCTGTTTGCAAGGAGTTACACAGGTACTACATGGACCAACGCAAGGACGAAGATAGAGAGACCTCTATGACAGGCTATCACGGTCCACAGCCATTTCTTGCGCCAGCAACCTATGTTGTGTTAGACTTTTCAGATCTCTTTGACCTCTACAGGCTACGAGCGGTGGACACCAATCTCCTTACATGCTACTCGTTGTAAGTATTGTTGCGTACAAAATATGATAATAACAATCCATATATTATGCTTATACGGGTCTTTGTCTTGCTTGTAGGTTATCTTGGAAACATATTCGAAGACGTGTACCGAATGTTGTCTTACTAGATCCATCTGTGGTCAACGTAACAAATCTGAAACACGATCAAGAAAGAATGACAGAATATATCAAGGACTGCTTGTGGGCCCACCAAGACAAAGAGTTCATTTTGTGTGTCTATAATGAACAGTAAGTATGTACCCTAATTAGATGCAAATCCACGACGCGTAAAGCTTTAGTATTTAACTTGCAATATATTAATGCCGTAGGAACCATTGGATTCATTGGATTCTTCTAATCTTAGTGCCGAAGTGAATTATGGTATACTACCTTAACTCCAAAATTAATAAGAAAACACACGATTGGTCGAGGATTAAAGATGCATTAAACAACGCATGGGACCTATATGTGCAAAAAGACGAAAGGCATAAGGAAAACCCAACCTCACTCACAAAATAGACTTTCCATGTCATCAACAAGTTGGCAACCAGTGTGGATTTCACGTGTGCCATAACATGAGGACCTTTTCAGAAAAGGTGACATTGCTCAATCTTGAAGTTTGTGCTTCAATTGCGTGAATTGTATATACGCCTATATAAGCTAAGTACTTTGAAGTATACACATATACACTAACTTGGTGCGTCACATGCATAAAAAAATTTCCAACATTCCGCATCACAACTTCGAAGTCATTATAGAGTAGTTAGCACGTTTCATACTAGATGAAATCTTATCAATCAAAGGAAGCTTTAGAATACAGTCGTAGCTATCTCGTCTCTAAATGGTTAAATATTTTTCAATGCTTGTCAAAGACATGTGATTATGTACCATTTATGTATATATTATATGTAATATAATCCGGTCTAATATTTCTGTATATACTTGTAATGCTAATTACATATAAATTTGTTCCAATTTATAACTCGGTTTTGCAAGTTTTGATGCTTAACACTTGAAGATGCATGTCGGCGTTTTGGTGATCACTGAATGGATGGATGAATGGATGTGAATGGCATATGTGAATGGATGTGTGAATGTGGATGTGTGATCACTGAATATATGTTTGATTTGTGAAGTGCTGTGAATGGCTGTGTGAATGGGGTTGCGGGGAAAGGGAATATATATATCTGCTTCTGTCATTTTGCAGCGGGCATGGCTAGCAAAGGGCTGAGGCTAGCCAAAAAAACAAAATTTATTTTTTGGGTTAAATACTCATCCGTGACGGGCTTAAGTTTAAACCCGATTGAGATGAATCATTCGTGACGGACGTCATACCATACCGACAAAGGTGACCTAATCATTTTTACCTTTGTCGGGTTCAACTATGACCCCGTCACGGATGAGATCATCGGTGACGAGCCCTAATTTGGCCTTAGTTTGACTCATCTGCTGGGTCAAACCTATCGATGACGGGCTTTAGTTTTGGCCCGATAAAGATAGTTGTCATCTGTAACGGCAAAATTCCTGATACAGATGACTTCTCACATCAATTACCTTTGGTTCGTGACGGGACCCCTCCCCGACAGATGAGACTTGCCGCCCGATTAAGATGAGCTATCCCGTGCTAATGAGACCCACTAACTAATATTACTTGAATGCGTTTTGTGCTCACATAGTATATACCAAATTCAATGAAATAAAAAGCAGGTACATACATAGAGCATGCAGCAATATAAAAAGTACAAATTGGATTGCAACTACATCAATACGTACATAAGTAGCATTTTGAAGGGATTGATTCGCACTCGTTGGAAAGAAAGGATAGCTGCACAAATCAAGAGTACAGTGTGCATCCAATTACCTTTCACCCGTTTAAGATTTATCATCGCCGTGCAGTGTGCACACATCAAAGATAAGAAATGATTCATCTTTGCTATGGCTAAAAAAAGTGCTACACTGATATGTCTTGCTCCTTGTGAGTTGTGAGGTGACTAATGAGCAAAGGGTTGGTCCAACTAAAGAGTGTGACCCACAAACCATTACTTCCTATAGCAAATCGGTTCTACACGAATGCAGTTGTACAATTTTCCAACCTCAAACATGCTCTCTACAATGTGAATAATAAGTTTTGCACTTTTTTCTTTAATAATGAAAGCAATGGTTTGGGATCACTTTTGAGAAATACCACAGTTAATCAATAATGAAATGAACAAACGTACCTTAACTTTCTTGTTCTCTTCCACTTTGTGCTTATAAGAAAATAGAAAGTGGTCCTGCAAGTCTGCAACAATGCACATAGAAAAAAATAATGACATAAGGTAAATAATTACTAAAAATGGCTGCATGTCAAAATTTGAAACTGTAATAGGAGTTTCAGAGGATTACACAACCTCATCCACTCAAATTTGCACAACAGCGCATAGCGAAGTCCTGTCGTCAGGAGCACCTGAGCAATGCACTTAACCAAAAGGTTACAGCGTCCATAGAGCACCTGCATGAGGTAAAGAATCAACCAAGCATGGCAGTGAGTCAAAATTTGACAATGAAATTGAGGATTTGAGGTTTCAAAAAATTACGCGAGCCCATCCACCAGGATCTGTACAACTACAACAACAAATTCCTTCAGTATGGAGCACCTGAGAAATGAACATCAACCAAAAGCTAGATATTATTAGTTCGTGTACAACCTACCAAGATCGAAAATACCTTGCATGTGATGTTCTTGACTGAACAGGTACCCGGGTAGCATTGGATACTTCCATTCACATAAGTCCAAAAGAGTTGAATCCTCTAAAGTTCAAACACACGCTGCACCTAACAAAAAGTCATTTGTATGACTTTACTATCTTAAGATCACCAACTCAGCGCAAGTTTGTTTTTAAACGATTGAATGAACACATGATTGGTATCAGTTCACTGCAGTTACAGAGAAAAACTAACTCGCCATCAGCAGCATGTTTAAAAAAAATGATCCCATAACTCCTCTACAAAATGTAACTAAATAATTGGTATTACAGCTGGATACTTGGTATGTTTAGATAATAGGTAATTCTGAAGACAAAGTGCAACATTGAAGTTTCTATAGATTAAATGTCTGACATATATGTTATTCTTGTGTTCCATACAATGAGAAGAACGTAGAGAGTCCATGGCAACGGGTCATATTAGTACTGCAACAGTCATGCGCAATGAAGAAGCATATCTAGACTTTATATATGATTTAAGGAGAAAAACTAAAGCACAACTTAACTGCTGATATGCTCCACAAATATCCATTTATGAACAGACCTTGCACCTTGCTTCATACTTCTATTTTGGATATGCAAATTAGGAGACCCATAAATTAGAATGTCACGCAGGGTATACTTCCTGACAGGTTGAGATGGAGCATGAGCATATATTAGACATCACAATGAAACAAGCATAAAGCATATCGTTGAGAGAGAATGGGGAATTACTCTGGATTCGTCAATGCGACTGCAATGCAAGTACTGTCAGTTGCTCCAGGAGAGATGTCATGTCAGTTCATCCCTAAAGAAATGCCCATCAGTGGCGGGTTGCCTCTCCCGAAGAACAAATAAAAGTGAAGAAGAAAAAAGAGCAGGACCGACCGAGCTGCTGCAGTCGTCGTCACCGTACCTTGCCATAGTCGACGCTGCCTTGCCGTCGTCGTGGCTTTGGTGGCTAAGTCGCGCCGCTCCCGCTCTAGCTTCTCCTTCCCGGCCTCCTAGCCATCGGTTGGCCCCCACACCCCAGCGTTCATGCGTCCTCCTTGTAGCAGATCGACACAATAGTCCCCAAGCGGCGCGGAGAGCGGGAGGAAGAGGGTGGAGAGGAGCAGTGGAGGACCGAAGAGGGAGAGGAGAAGAGGGCGGTGGTGGTAGCCTGCGTCCCTCGCTTTTGGTCGAGGTCATCGATTCTGATGGTCACCGAGGCAAACCTGCAACCAAGCGGGGCGGATAGGTCGACGGAGAAAGAGGCGACGGCGGAGCGAACATGAAAGAGGGGAAGAGGGTGGTGGCGGCTTATGTCCCTCTCCTCCAGGCTGCTAGATCTGCCAGAGAGGTCGGGGTCGTCGGATCCGGCAGCCCCGGGCTCCTCGCTGGCAAATGTGACGGCCTCACTTGCACAGAGCGGCGGCAGCGGCGACGCAGCGACGATGGATGGAGAAGGGCATAGTGGCGGTGGCACGTGAAAGGAGGAGGAAACCGAGAGGGAGTGGCGGCGGCGGCATGTCGACGATGGCTGGAGGAGGGTGAGGCTACGGCAGCGACGGTGTCCGCGAGTGGAGGGCAGGACGACGGAGAGGCGACGCAGGAGAGCGAGACCGCGCGAGGGTTGGTGAGGAGGGCGAGGAATCTGCACCGTCCGTTCCCGATCCGACGATTGCACGGGCGTGGAAGGGCCGCCACCACAATGGGACACATGGACGCCCAGGTCGACTATAGCGCGAGATCGGACGGCGGACGGTAGCAGTGACTGATGCATAATTAACTGGAAGTACGGCGACATTTTTTGCAAAAATTTGATGGCATGGCACTCCTAATCTCCAGCGTGCGGGAGCTTATTTGCAAAAGAAACTGTTGACATGGCACACCTAATTCTCTAGCAATCCCACGGGGTTTAGAGAAGTTAATATGTAGGAAGCATTTTAGCTATTAGACTGAAAAAAGAACCATTGTAATTAGCACATTGGTGAGCAGTAGGGGTGCCAAGGCCCACCTTGCCCCACTGCTATGAAGACGCAGCGTTGTTCCCAAGCACTAGCTGGAAGAAAACAGTGAGGGTTAGCTCAAGTAGCTAAGGTACAAAAGGAGATTCAACGATGACTACGAGCTAACGAGACCTTCAACGGACCAATAAGGCTGTGTTCGATCCATAGTTCTCCCAGCGTGCTACATTAACATGAAAAACGGAACGGTCCATTAACACGTGATTAATTAAGTATTAGCTAATTTTTTTTAAAAAATGGATTAATTTGATTTTTTTAAGCAACTTTTGTATAGAAACTTTTTGCAAAAAAATACACCGTGTAGTAGTTTGAAAAGCGTGCACGGAGATAAAACACTGTAGCGCGCTGGAAAAACACTGTGCAGGTAGCTTCTCCCCCTTCATTGTTGGCGAGTGAACCAGGCGGGAATAGCATGACGCTGGGGATCCTTGGGCTAGTAGTGGCGTCGAGCAAGGATGATGGTTGAACAACATAAATGAGGGTGAGAGGTGCTAACATCACTGGACATGTACTCGCTAACACGTCAAGCACGTCATGGGAGCAGCCGGATACGAGTGGGTCAAATGAGTGAGCGTTTGAGAATGGCCCATGTGCATCTAGCCCAACACAAGAAGCTACCTCAGAAAGTTAATACATACAAGCTATCCCAGAAACTTCATATGTAGAAACTTTTATAGGAACGTTCTATATATAAACATTTGAATCCGAGTCTAAGTCAAAACTGGACATATAAACTTGAAGTGTATAAAAAATTACGTAATACCAAAAAGGAAAACCGTGTGCATGCAAAAAGTAGAAATTGTGGGTGCTCTAGTGGGGCTGAGGTGCACAAGCGTTTGTGCGTTAGCTGTTTTGGTTGGACACGCTCGGACACATCTCATAGGGTTCTGCCTACCTAGAGTTTTGAGGTCGACTCGTAGAGGCTGGCACATGGAACCCACTTTCATTGAGAGGTAGGAGTACTTTGAATACTGTTTTGACCAGGTGATTCCACTGAGCTATATATCTCTGGACCCAAACTTTTTGGCATATTTGTTGAGAGTAGAGGAACTAGTGTACAACATATGGTAGGCATTTGGGAGAAAGATCGAGTGCTAGTTTTGATTGTGGTGATTCATGGAAGAATGTAAAATTTATGCAAATTCCCACTTACCAAGTTGGCACTACAACGGTAACCCTCATCTGTGTCGGGCTGCAACCCACATCTGTGTCGGGTATGACGCCCGACACAGCGCAAAGGTCAGTGATGTGAGGAATCATCTCAAACGGGCATAAATTTGTCACGGATGAAGCTATCTCAATCGGGCCTCAACTAATGTCCGTCACCGATAGCTTTGACCCAGACGACCAGTCAAACTATAGCCCGTCACGGATGACCTATCTTAATCGGGCTACAACTAGTGCCCGTCACGGATGACTGTCTCTCTCAAACGGGTCTAAACAGAAGCCCGTCACAGATGGATACTATTCTCAATCGGGCCTTAAGTTACAGCCCGTCACGGTTGACTATACCTCAATCGGGCTTTAACTTATAGCCCGTCACCGATGAGTATGACCACAAAAAAAATAAATATTGTTTTTTGGCTAGCCTCAGGCCTGTGCTAGCCATGCCCGCTACAAAATAACAGAAACAGAAATAATATTCATCCCAGCATCCCATTCACATATGCCATTCACAACATCCCCATTCACATATGCCATTCACATATATACATCCCAGCATCCCCATTCACATAAGCCATTCACATATATTTTTCAGAAATAATAAATATAACAAACATCAATTCAAATAGGATGTTAAAAATTGTTCATCACTAAACCTGAACCCTAAACATTCCTTTAGGGTGAATAATTTCGTGGAGGATGAAGTCGGCAATCTCCTCACGAATGTCCTCAAAGCTGCTACCCGGATCCTTTGAAAATGTGTCCTACATATACATAATTTGAAATTAGTCGAACGATCTTTACATACATATATATATAAATATATACTTCAATTTAGTTACAACATGTCAGGAATGAGACCACAAACCTCAAATTCAGCCAAAGTCTTCACCTTTTCTTTGCACAGAATGCGCATGTTATGGCAGACATGAAATCCGCACTGGTCGCCTATTTGTTGTTTGACTGGGAAGTCCTTCTTGTGGATAAGAGTGTCCTGCCCTGTCTTTCGAAGGCCCCCTTTTTGCATATATTGGCCCCACGCATCATCTATTGCGAGTTGAATCGGGGTCCAATCGTACAGTTGCTTGTCAATTTTGGAGTTTAAGTAGTGGCATGTACTCCACTTAGGCGTTATTACCAGTAGGATCCAATGTCCACTACGGCATTAAATTAGTTAAAGTTAATACTAAAGCTAGACGTGTAATGCAATGTATTTAGGGAACATACTTACTATTGTTTGTAGGCGCACATGATGTACTCCTTGTCTTGTCGGGCCCAGAAGGTGTCAAACAAGTAGTTTACCATTCCACTATGGTCCCCTTCAAGATTTGTGACATTGACTACCTGAGGATCAAGGAAGGCAACTTCCGGTGCATTCTTGAGACACCACTTTCAACTATACCTACACGCAAGCCAAACGCTCTTATAAGCATGTTACACGGATTGAGATGAATAATTTTCGTAAGCAAGAGTACTTACAAGGAGTAGCACTTGAGGAGGGTTGTATCCACCGAGCGGAGCCTATAGAGGTCGAATAGATCCTTGAAGTCTATCACAATAAAATTTAATGGCCCAAGGAATGGCGCTCTGGCGTGTTCGCCTATTATATCATTCTCTCTATTCTTCCTCCTCACGTTAGATTTCTCCATGTAGTACATGTGTAGCTCCTTGCAAGCGGTGCCCATCGTTGCTAGCACGTCGTCTCCAACCAATGGCATGCCTAGTTGGAAGGACGATGGAAGTACGGGCTTCCTATGTGTGACGGGCCCCTTGCTCAGATCTAACTTTGTTGGAGCAAGACGTGAGAGGTGTAGCTTTCCTTTTCCTCGCACCCCTGCAGCAGGTTTTTCGATAGCTCTTCTCTGGGGGGAAGAATGCGCCTTCCTGCTCTTCTTCATGGGTGGGGGTTTAGTGATCACCATGCTGTCGGCCTCCATAGGCTCGTCCCCAAAGTCCACGTCGTACTGTAACTGGACATCGTCAATTTCATGACGACCGGGAGCTGGAGGGGCTGAAGGAGCAAGGGCAGTTTGTACTATCAGACGACCGCTTGGTGCAGTGCTTGGCCTCGGGATCACCCTTATATCAATGAGGTCCTTGGGCCATTGGATGAAGGTTCCACGTGCATTTCCAAGGGTTAGGACCTCGTCATTCGGTGGCAGAGGGAGGGGGAATTGATCGAATTCGGGCTTCACCGAGTCAACTTGCACTTTCGCATAATCAGCCCTAAGTTGCGCCCCATGCACTTTTGTCTCCGGGGTCGGCTTAAAAGCAAGGCCCTCAGCTGCAGGAACCGAGAAGGTCGGCACCACCCTTACTATCAGGGTGCAGCTAGTTGGTTCCTACGATAGATTCATAAATATTGTTAGAATAGTACTTACCATATGGTTTCGTTAAGAACTCGATGCGTACTATATTATCGTACCGTTATTTGGTCGACGGCGGCGGGGACCGATGGCGGATCTTCCCCCATCTCAGTTGATGCACAACTGCTGCGCCTCTGCGTGGGACTAGCTAAATCTTGTTGCGTAGCAGCAGCGGCAGCCACCGGGAGATGTTGCTCTTCTCGAATCTCTTGCCTGATACGGGCTCTCATCGATTCAAGCTTTTCGTCGAATTCAGAGCTCAATTCAACTCTGACCTGCTCCCGGATCTGGGTGGCAAGGCGGGCATCTTTCTCCACCTTCGTGATTGTCCGCTTCTTGTATTGCCATGCGTAGTCCGAAAATCCAACTTTCCATAGTACGTTTGCGCCAAGTCCCTTTGTCCGTCCACGGTGTTCCTTGTTGCCCAACGCTTTACTGAGGATGTCGTCCTCGCGTCTTTGAGAGCTGACCTCTTGCGAGGCTTCTTGGGAGGCAACCAACTCCTTCTGCAGTTCAATTGAGATCGGATTCAATAAAAAGTTCAGGCTGAAACAGTGCGAACAAATATTGAGATTAGGCACTTACTATATTATCGTTCACTTGTTGATCTTGGGGATTTGGAAGCGAAACTGTCCCATCTTCATTCTTCTGGTACCTCGCCCGGGCCCAATTCCTTGCACGTGGGTGTGGGATATCGGCAAACACCGGCGGTGTGTTCGCTGCTGCTGCCGCTTCATCCTCCTCTTGCCATTCCTCTAGCTTCCCGACATATCCTGCGGTGCCTAGCCGGTGCGGGTGCACGTTCCTGCCCTGCAGTGCTCGAAAAGCTTCGCTTCTGGCCCAGGATTCTGGGGTCAACTTCTTCTCGTAGAATTGCTCCCAAGCTTCAGCCGTGATGAAGGGCCATTGCTCTGTTGGATCAGGGGTCGTCGGATTTAAGACAAACTCCGTGACCAACCTGCTCTTGAAGTTCTTCCAAGCATTGCCCATAGTCTTGAAAGCAGCCCGCTTGAGACGGTCCTCGTCGGCTGCAGGATACTCGTAGCGTTCCTTGAATTTGAGCCAAGCTGCGTTCTTCTCCGCTTCGGGCATTAAATTATGGCCCGTCACGGATGCTGTCATCCGTGACGGGCGCTAGTGTAGGCCCGATAGAGATGACGTCATCTCTATCGGGCCTACACTAGAGCCCGTCACGGATGAGATTTGACTCCTGTTCATTATTGACCTGAACTTTAAATAAATAACTGCAAAAAAATACTTCACAATGAAAATTCACTAATTTTTCATTACTCACAATAATTAACTTATTATCCCAAATAATTAAGTGAAGTACAATAATTCACTAAATTCACTAAATTCGCAATAAAAATTATTACAAGTTGCACCAATTTACCTAAGCTTTTTTACTAATACAAAATACTTCATGTGTACAACGGGATGGGTCACAAGGTTATGTCTTCTGTATGATCTGATCGAGTATATGCCACAGGCTCTTGTGGATCATCGTCAAGGTCGATTTGAGGTCGTACATGAAGATTCTGGTTGTATTCTTCTTCGTCGACGACGTTGTCAACACCAACAATTCGGCGCTTGCCATCCCTCACGATGTGCATCTTCTTGTTTGCGGGGTCCATTATGTAGAAAATCTGCTCGACCTGTTTCGCAAGTACGAATGGTTCGTCGGCGTATCCAACCTTGGATAGATCTACTAAAGTGAAGCCTTCCTTATCGACTTTAACACCAGTGCGTATATTGACCCAATGGCATCGAAACAAAGGAACCTTGAACTTCACGTAGTTCAGCTCCTAGATCTGCTCAATGCGGCCGTAGTATGTGTTCGACCCCACTTGATCCTAGAAGGCATCTATACGGACTCCGCTGTTTTGCACTGTGCTTTTGTCATCTTGCTGGACGGTGTAAAATGTGTATCCATTAATATCGTATCCTTGCCATGTGTCTATGGCCCAACACGGTCCCATTCCCAACAAGTGTACAGTCTCATTTGGGATATCTGTCGACATGGTGACACGATTCTTGAACCATGCGTTGAACTGAGAGTTATGTTCTCTATTAATCCACGTCTCAGATTGACCCGTGTTCTCCTGCCGGATTTTGGCTAAGTGCTCCTCAAAGTATGGGCTAACTTCTGCCATATGTTGGAGCACAGCAAAATGAGCCTGCCCGTAGGAAGCTTGATCGGGCCTAATTCTTTTCCTCCCGATTGTGCCAGCACCTGACAACTTTCCTTCGTGACGAGACGCTAGAACTCCGATAGGCTCGGCCTCGGACATGTAATGCACACAGAACTCAATGACCTCCTCGGTCGTGTAGCCTTCAATGATGCTCCCCTCCGGTTTTGCTCTGTTCCGAACGTATGCCTTTAGAACTCCCATGTACCTCTCGAACGGGTACATTTCTCTTAGAAAAGCCGGGCCACATAGTTTTGTTTGCTTCACAGATAAACAGGGAGATGAACCATGATATCAAAGAAAGACAGTGGAAAAAACATCTCCATGTGGCAGAGGGTATTGACAATATCGGTCTGCAACCCATCTAGATCTTCGGGATCTATAACTTTCTGTCCGATGGCATTGAAAAAGGCGCACAGACGTTGGATCGTATGACGGACTTTGGGTGGAAGAATGCCTCTGATAGCAACTGGCAAGATTTGTGTGATTAGCACGTGGCAATCGTGCGACTTCATTCCAACCAGTTTTAGGTCTTCCGATTTGACGTACTTACTAATCCTCGCTGAATAGCCCGATGGAACTTTAATATCTTTCAGGCATGATAACATTGCGATCTTCTCATCCTTCGACAGTGTGTGGCAAGCTAATAATTTGGTGTGTTTTGCTTTGCATCCGGCGTACAGAGGCGTCTGCGAGTCACTGACCAACCTGCTGAACTTTACGGAATCTCTCTTGTTGTAAGCTGTATCCTCAACGTCACATAACATGTCTTGCAGCAGATCATGATCAACATCAACCATTTCACCGCCTAGTGGAGAAGGTACAAACATGTCATGTTCATCTTCATCTTCCTGATTTTGCGCACCAGTACTGTCTGCAGCTGCACCACTTCCTGATTTCTGCTCTCCATGCTTAACCCAACATGTGTAGCCCTCCATGAATCCTCGTTGTATCAGATGAGCGTATACGTCCATTCGGCTATCAAACATATTTTCATTCTTGCAATCTGCACATGGACAACACATGTAATCGCTGTTTCTTCTTTTCCTATCCTCCTCCGCGACGTTTATAAAATTTAATACCCCATTTCTATACTCTTGACTATGACGTTTCACAGATTTCGCATACGTCCAACTTCGATCCATCGCTACAGAAATGAAAAAAGAATCAGAGAAACATCTTATAAGATAAATACCGCTAAATTCATAAGAATTGATGAATTTTCTAAATTAATGATTATTATTTGTCACTTACCTTTATGAATTTACTGTTTTCTTTGCGAAAAAAAATAAAATTTCACCCCCTCCAACCTCCCACCAGATTTGTGAACAGTGGGATACAGATACTCTGGCGGTTGCGGCTATTTATAGTATGCACTAACTATCGGGCATATAAGGTATCTTTATCGGGCCTAAAAAAAAGCCCGTCACAGAGGAGTGCCATCTGTGACGGGCTTTGTAGATATCTCAAACGGGCATCAAGATGGGGCCCGTCAGAGATAATTGTCATCTGTGACGGGCTGCAATTACAGCCTGATGAGATATTTAAGGTTATCTCAATCGAGCCTTAAGTTGGGGCCCGTCACAGATGATTGTCATCTATGACGGGCTCCAACTATGGCCCGATTGAGATATTTAAGGTTATCTCAATCGGGCCCTAGTTTAGGCCCATCACAGATATGTGTCATCCGTGACGGGCTTCAGTTCTATGCACATTTAACATGTCTCTCCGACCATATCTCAATCGGCCTCTTTTTAGGCCCGTTTGAGATGTATTCTTTGTGACGGCCCGCAAAATCCATTTATGTTACAGCCCGTCACAGATGAGAGGATCTGCACTAGTGTGGGCCTTATTTTAAAACACATAAAGGACTACGCCAAGGGGATCCACTCTCTCCCCTGCTGTTCAATTTGGCAGCAGAAGCACTTACTTTGTTAGTGCAAAGGGCTGAGAGTAATTCCCTACCGGAAGAGTTAGGGGTGAGTGAGGAAAACAAAATCACAATCTTGCAATATGCAGATGATACAATCTTCTTGTTACAAGACAATGTGGATTATGAAAAAAACTTAAAATACATCCTTTGTCTTTTTGAACAACTCTTTGGGCTCAAAATCAACTTTAATAAAAGTGAGGTGTTTTGTATTGGAAAAGCAAAAGAAAAACATGACATTTACAGTTAGCTATTCACATGTAACATAGATGTGCTACCTATTAGATATTTAGGCATCCCAATTGGCTAAAAGAGGATTTTAAAAAAAGATTGGAAGAATGCTGAAAATAAAATGGAACATAAACTAGAATGTTGGCAGGGCAGACTCCAATCCATTTTAGAAGATTGATTCTTATCAACTCAAGCCTTAGCAATGTTCCACTGTATATGATTTCATTTTACAGATTACCCCCATGGAGTAAGTGAGGAGATGGATTACTTTAGAAGAAGATTCCTGTAGCAAGAACATCAAGGCATCAGGAAGTACCATTGACTTGTGATCTGCTCCCCTAGGGATCAAGGAGACTTAGGGGTCTTAGACTTGGAAAGTATGAATAAAGACCTGCTGGGTAAGTGGATTTGGAACCTAGAAAAAGAAGAGGGATGGTGGCAGGACATTTTTAGAGACAAATATTTATACAACAAGCCAATGTCTATGACAGCCTTCAAACCTGAAAATTCATATTTCTGGCATGGCCTCATGGAGGTGAATTTATTTTTACAAGTACTGCAAAAAAAAGTGAGGGATGGGAAAAATACCCTACTTTGAAAGGACAGCTAGATGGGAGGGAGGCCTCTGGCAATACAATTCCCAAATTTATACAACATCACTCTTACAAAAAAAAATTCACAGTGGCTGTTCTGAAACAAAAAGGTTGGAGGGGGGTGCAATAAAATTCAGAAGATCTTTGTATGAAGACAAACTTAGAGATTGGATCAAAATAAAAAACAAGTGGGACGATCTGAATTTGCAAGAGAACTATAGAGATACATTATGGTGGAATCTGACAAATGATAGAAGCTTTACTGTCAAATCTTTCTACAAGGCTCTAAAAATGCAACAAGTAGATTTCTCACAGAAAAAGATTTGGAAATTCAAAATTCCTTTGAAAATCGAAGTTTTCATCTTTTAACAAAAGATAATCTATACAAAAGAGGGTAGAGGAAAGGGGACAAAAATTGCCAATTCTGTGTGATGTGATCATGAATACCATTGATATAACCATTACTCACATCATAGGACATTTGGAAGACATCGAGATTGAGCCGCGGAAGTTATGGAATCCAATTCGGCCACCTGCTACAGTGTTGACTTCAAACAGCCGCCAAATATGCATACGAGATCCGTTTTGGGCCCATGAGTAACTTGATGGAAAGCTCTCGGAGTCCTCTTTCCAACGGATCCAATTTCATCTCCAAATTTCTTCTTAGTCATTCGCAATCACAAAAACAAGGTGTTGCATCACCTGTAATGGGCCTATGGGATTGTAATTTTATTTGGGACCCTGACCCAAGTGGGGCCTATGTGGAGTGCGTCCCAATCTGGTGGAGTACGATCCTAAAGACCCTTTGGTTGTCCTCCCACTCATTTAAATAGCTAGGTACCCCTTCAAGGTTTCTTGGGTTTTGTTATATTAAAGTTTTAGCCATTGCTACTTTATCTTGTAGTTACGTGTGTCGGCTAAACCACTTAATTACTTGTCTTCGGAATCCCACCTTTTCATTTCTATTTACAATTCAAATTGATTTTATCTTGTTCTTACTTGTTTCTTTGATTTGCTTGCAGGAATAAGGTTGATTTGCACCGGTAAGATCAACAACCAACGGAGAGGTATATCGATCGCTAAGGTGGAACACAACAACGTCTTGTACGGTTATAGTCGGGTCGTCAACGTTTCTCTCAAATCGTAGTTATCATTAACTCACCGAAAGATCGAGACAACTAGATCCCTGAGCGTATTGAGTGAAGTTTAAGGTTTATAAAGTGAGGGGATTAGATTAGATTAGTTTAAGTTTGGTTGGGAAGAAATAATAGATTGGATCAGCTGGAAATCAGTTTTCTTTTTAAGAGGTGTCCAAATCCGAACTCTCCAATTCCCCCTAGTTGGCTCCCACTTCACCTTCCCACCGTTGTTTCCTCCTCCACCATAGTTGTTAGACACCTTGGTAAAAAAATTTTCGGTGTCGGATTCATGATCTGATTGCAAAAATGAAATCGGTATAATTTCAGCATTCCATTTTTGTATAGTTAAAATTTTAGGGTTTGAACTTTTACATTTGAGTCCTTGTATTTTTTTTATATTTATATTTAAGTCCCTGTAATCTTGCATTCAAGTCCTTGAGTTGTTTTTGCTGAAAAAATCAAAAAAAAAAAGGCAGAAAGGTGCTAAGAAAAAGAACACAAAAGCCGCACCAAAAAAAAGAAAGAAATAAAAAACAAAGAAAGAAAGAAAGAAAGAAAAGAGAAATCAGTTGTTATCTTTGAGTTTGCTTTTGTATATTAGAGTTGTGCTTGAGTTGTCCCTAGTGTTATCTTGTAGTATCGTTTGTGTCTAGACTCGCGTCTCTCGTACATTCTAGACTAGGACCAGCATGGTACTGACTTTGAACAGTTATTCAACTTTTCATTCTTTTATTTGAGCATTTGCTATTCCTTTGCTACATATTTAAGCCTACTCAGAGTTTCACATATTTGATTGCAACCGTATAGCAAGTGTTTGCCAAGGCATCGATACATCCAACCTCCATTGGGCTACTTGGTTGAGTCGGTGTATGTCACCATTCCGCTTACATTGGTAAGAACTTGTAGGAGCTTTGTTAAAAGCTTGAGTGTGTATCTTTTGAGCCTCCACTACCTAGTAGTTAATCGGAACGTATATATTTTTGTGTATATTTCTTGTTTTCTACTAACTATGACGGGGATACGCAAGACAATTAGAAATAATTGTGCTCAATATCAACATCTTCGTCGAGACATGAGGAGTAATCAACATAATACATATGAGGTAAGTGATGTTGTTCTAACCAAGATCAAATCTGCACTACCTTATTTTGAAGAAAATTATGATCCTCATGCTTACATTAAATGGGAGCTAGCGGTTGATAGAATATTTAAAAAGCATGATTTGTCTGAGAAACAAATGGTTATGTGTGCCTCTAATGTTTTAGTGAAAAATATTTCTTCTGATTGGAAACATCTTTGTATGCATAATAAAATACCTCAATCTTGAAAAGACCTGAAACGATATTTGCGAATTGTTTATGTTTCCATATATTATGCTGATATTCTACTCAACAAACTACAATGTTTAAAACAAGTTACTAGAACTGTTACTTCATACTATCATGATATGCATGCTTGTTTATTACGTTGTGGTTTAGATGAATGCAAAGAAGCTATAAAATTGAGGTTTTTACGTGGGCTTAATAAAGAAATTTAGGACATGCTTGCTTGTCAAAGTTATAGCTCTTTTGCTCATTTGTTACAACTTGCTTACAATGCGGAAAAACAAATTGAGGATATATAAAAGCAACAAGTTGTGCACGTGCCTCTTATTGCTAATAATTTGCAGAAAGTAAACAATTGTCAAAAGGAGGAGAAAGATGTACTCGAGAAAAATGACGAGAAGCTTGAAGCACCTGTGAAAAATGCTTTTTATGATTGGAAACATCTTTGTAGGCATAACAAAATACCACAATCTTGAAAAAATCTGAAACGATATTTGAGAGATGTTTATGTTCCCATGTATTATACTAACATTTTGCTCAACAAACTGCAATGTTTAAAACAAGATACCAGAACTGTTACTTCATACTTTCATGATATGCATGCTTGTTTACTATGTTGTGGTTTAGATGAATGTGAAGAAGCTACAGAATTGAGGTTTTTACGTAGGCTTAACAAAGAAATTCAGGCATGCTTACTTGTCAAAGTTATAGATCTATTTCTCATTTGTTACAACTTACTTGCAATACTGAAAGTAAAATAGAAGAGGACATGAAAAAGCAGCACACTATGTTTTTGCCTTCTATTACTAACCATTTGCAGGAAGTACATAATCACGAAAAGAAGGAAAAAGACATGAATGAGCCGCCATTTGCATTGTTCACACTCAAATTCGATGCACCTCCATCATCTGAAAAGAGCATCAAAGGTAAACTAAATAATGCTGAAATTAATCAAGGTGAGTGTGCTGTTAATGAATTAAATTTGTCCACTTTTCGTGCTAATGTAGAGCAACCATTAGTGAAACCAATTGCCGAGATTCTTTTGTCACAAGTTGATTTACTTGTTGTTCTTTGTCATAAAGAAGAGTTGTGTGATAATGCTTCACTTATATCCATACCGCAACTAATGAATGAACATGGTATTACAATTGATAATTTTTTTCACGATGATTTAAAGCATGTTGTTCAAATTGCGAATGACGTTCAAGAACATGAATTGTTATATTCTTTAAATACTTTAGGCTATATTCTATTTGATAACCTTTGTGAGCTTCAAGATCTGAAAGAGAATATTTGCTAAATCTGATTTTTAAAGTCCTGCAAATTCCATTTTTAAAATATTTGGCAAACACAATGATCAAGGAATGTATTTGGTGCATATAGTTTATATATGTTCAGATTTAGAACCTCCTATAGCCATGGATAAAAATTTCAAGCTAGAGGGACAAGTTATTGCTAATCATGTTATCTCGAGTTTATCTTGTTTTGATTTGAAGAAACATGTCGTTTTAAATGGGCTACGCGAAGAGCACCATATGAAAAAACCGAGGACGGTTTTCTGTGAAGAAGGAGAGGATGATGTGACCATGAATACAATTGATACAACCATTGCTTACATCATAGGACATTTGAAAGACATCGAGATTAAGCCGCATAAGTTATGAAATCCAATTCGACTACCTGCTATAGTGCTGAATTCAAATGACCGCCAAATATGCATACGAGATCCGTTTTGTACCCATGAGTACTTGATGGAAAGCTCTCGGAGTCTTCTTTCCAACGGATCCAGCCTCATCTCCAAATTCCTTCTCAGTCATCCGCAATCATAAAAATAAGGTGTTGCATCACCTGTAATGGGCCTATGGGCTTGTAACTTCATCTGAGACCCTGGCCCATGTGGGGTGCGCCCCAATCTGATGAAGCACGACCCTAGGGACCCCTTGATCATTCTCCCACTCTTTTAAATAGCTAGATACCCCTTCAGGGTTTCTTGGATTTTGTTAGTTTTAGTCATTGCTACTTTATCTTGTAGTTACGTGTGTCGGCTAGACCACTTAATTACTTGTCTTTGGAACCCCATCTTATCGTGAGTTTTAATTCCTATTTGTAATTCAGATTGTTTTTATCTTGTTCTTACTTGTTTATTCGATTTGCTTGCAGGAATAAGGTTGATTTGCACCGGCAAGATCAACAACCAACAGAGAGGTGTATCGATCGCTAAGGCGCAACACAACAACGTCTTGTACGGTTGTAGTCGGGTCGTCAATGTTTCTCTCAAATCGTAGTTATCATTAACTCACCGAAAGATTGGGACAACTAGATCCCTGAGCGTATTGAGTGAAGTTCAGGGTTTATCACTATGATAGGGAAGAAGATGTGCAACATCTGTTTTTTGAGTGCCCCATGGCTACGTTGTTGTGGAACATAGTAACATGTGTTGAACAAACAACACTTGTTTGGACAATGGTTGAACAATTTTGACAAAAACCTGGAATAGCTTGTTGTTGTGAGAGTGGCTGCAGTCATTTGGGCCATATGGAAAACTAGAAATAATGATTTGTTTTGAGAAAAAAATTCCAAAGGATCTCATTGATTTGGTTTTTTTGGTATGCCATTGGATTGAATCCTGGACTATGATGCAGAAGTTGGAAGCACACCGAAGAATATTGTTGCTGGGAGCCAATCTTATATGACAGGTGGCAAGTGAAGTTTATAATTCTTGATTTGGGTGGAGAGCTGGCGTCAGAAGATTAGAAGCTTGACTGGGGTACTGGTGATGTTGGAGTGTAGTTTCTTGATCCCCCCCGTAAAAAGCACTTTCTTTTGCTGGCCTGTTCCCTGTTGTGGGTTGTTTAGAGGCAGCAAGCTGTTTTGGTGCCCTTCAGTTGCTAGATGATGAAACATGTCCTGTCTTTCTTCCTTTCGTTTTTTTTTCTTTCAGTTTCTGTAACATACTTTTGTAGTTGTCATCTCATATCTAGTAAAAGAAATGAGGACCTTCAGCCCTTGATCCCCAAAAAAGGCAAATTCCCACTCCATCTGTGAGAATATTTCCAGGTTGGTGGAAGTTTTCTGATGCCATAATAATGCATGTGAATGTAAATTTGTCATGCAAGAAAAATAAAAAAATACCCAAAATAGTTTAGCACACACATAATTACAACACACAACTCCTGTTTCATTGCAAAGCACACTTGGTTTACAAAATTTTGTTGTGTTACACAAACTTGTATAGCTTTTATACTTAGAAGGTAATATATAATTAAGGGTAGTAGTATAATATGTTATGTATGCATTTAGTAACTAAGACAAGTTCAATAAAACTCTATGGATGACGTAAACTTATATAATTGAGCCCATTTAAACAGTCAAAGTATAGAAGAATAAATGTTCTTAGTTAGTAGTATAATAAAAAAAGATACTGTAGCGGTGAGTATATGTTACTCCCTCAATCCCAAAATGAGTACAATTCTAGCAATGACCCTATGAAATTAGTACTACTATTAAATTACCTTGGTTTCCCTTATTTAAAGCTCGTTAGTATGAGTAGTTCCTGTAAAGAATCAGACTAATTAATTAATGACATATGCGGAAATTTGACATTCACAGATATATGTACATATTTTATAATATTATGCTGTTGTTTTGGAGATTTAAATGCATGTACAACTATAAAAATTGAATATATACATGTTGCTTTTCAATTGAATAACCATAACTTGACATTAACTTAAATATAGCTTCCAACGCTTGCATTTATAAACCAAATAGTGACAGGTTTGGTTCATATTAGATAAGAAAACCAGCAAAATATAGAACAAAACATAAACTATGCTAAGCAAATTCCATCGTAAAGTACAACATTCACTAACGAATTATAGGTCATATCAGTAAAAATGGAGTTTGTCATTCACTAACGAATTATAGGTCATATCATGTTAACGGAACGGTTTGCTACCGTAACTGTATATACGGCTGATTGAACAACCAGTACGACCGTTTTCCACGACACTGATAAGAGCACTACTAGAGTTCAACCCGACCAATTATCTTACTGATTGGCCGATCTTATCTTACTGATAAGATCGGCCAATCATTGAGTTCCAAGACAGACAAACCCTAGATGGAGCCCAACCGAATGTACACGAGCAACCATCAGGCCTAGCAATATTAATTCCTTTCAAACGGTAAAACTTATGTAAAGAGTAATGCTAATAGTGCCATATGAAATTAATGCTTAAAGGAAACACGATCATGATGGTACCTGCTGTCTTCCATTGATTGATCCTCATGCAAATTCAATCTGCATTATTCATTATCCAGTAAATGTTCTGTGACACAAAAGAGTTTCCCCGGCCCTTAAACGCTTCACAAGATTGTTCAAGTCAATGTCGTATGATGTGCTTGAAGGGCACTCATCAAAGGTGGATATATCCTTGTAGGTCAAAACACATAATTATTATATACTTGGTAATACCAAGAGTTCCCCCAAGCACTTCACTGGAAGCATTGAAATTGTGCCACGTGAAATGCTTGAAGGGAACTCATGGTTATACCAAACTAGGCTCCATCTCTCTTGCAAATTAGAAACATCACCTATTAAGTATTCCCCTAAACACTTCACAGCCCATATAATAGTGCCATGCAGTGATGCAAAGTGTTTTAAGAGAACTCGCGATAATACCAAATATTGATCTCATCTTAATCTTGTGATTTAAACAATACCTACTAAATGTTTGGTGACACCGAGAGTTCCTCCAAACACTTCACAACAGCCCTTGAAATAGTGTCATGTGAAGTGCTTTAAGCGAACTCACGATAATACCAAGTGTTTCTTCTATCTCTTGCAATTTAAACACTATCTACTCAAATGCTTAGTGACACCGAGAGTTCCCCCAAACACTTCACACAACTCTCAAAATAGTGTGTCGTGAAGTGCTTGAAGGGAACTCCTGGGGACACCAAACCTAATCATTCTCTCCATCACTTAGATATGAATGTCATATTTAGAGCCATCACTTGTAATTTCTAAAGTACAATAACACACTTACAGACCTAACTTGAAAATGTTGATCGTCAACTGGAGTTCCTCCAAACACTTCACTATATACATAACTTTTGGCCCCTTGCCCACAGTTATGTAACAGTGCATTTGAACTGAGGCTAGTTAGTTGTATCTACTGAAGTGGTTTGAGGAGAACTCCAGTAGACAACCAACCAAATTATGACGCCTAGAACACCTGATTTTCTTATTTTGATGTGGACAACTTCACTTGTTTAATCCGACTTGTTGATGAACACAGAGGCAGCGGCTATTTATAAGTGTATGGCTAAAGAGTAAGCTATTGCCTGTGGTGTGTGCATATGATCCTTGCAACTAGGCATATGTTGAATGAACTTGGCAGCGCATGCACCTAGCCGTAATGCAGCCTAGGTTAGAAGATCGATGGACTAGTAGCTAGTGAAGGGAATCCCAGGTGACGTTTGGCCGGCACTCGACCAGCTACATTTCCGAGCTTCGAATCGTAGAAAGCTTACATGTACATGTGGGCCCTGCATGCGCTGCAAATTTCTTATCGCACATTTCTTTCGTTTCAATGAAACGTAGAGAGATAATTCTGAATTTCTGACCACTGAATCGCTGCAAAAGATTCTGCAATTTACAATGCTACCTAGGGAAGATATTAATAAACATACATACATAAATTTGAATTATGATCGAGCAAAAATCTTGTTTAGTTAATTTGTATTGGCTTTGTAGCACGTCACGGCTTTTTTTTCTAGGTATTGTATAAGATAATATTTTGTCCATCACTTATTGTAAAATTATAAGATTCTACAATTTTGTTCATCATTTAAAGCATATATTTGCTTCGGAAAGTACTATCATAGTATTATTAACTTATAAGACTATAAACTTATTGTTAAAGTTTATCCAAATCTAGTCAAATATTTATAACCGGATCGGAGGGATTTTAATTTTGTCCACATACTTATAGGCTACTTGACATTATGCATATAAGCATGACTCCACGGGCAGCTGGCATAAAAGAGAGAAAAAAGGTGGGACGCCACACACAGTAGGATGGCAGCATTTTCTCTGCCACCAGATAATATTCTGTGACTCATATTCCCAAATCCCAAAACCATATGCTAAAAAAGGAGAAGAAAAAGGTAAAGAAGACGTCCAGGTTCAATGCATGTAAGGCGATCCTGGTCATATGCGGGACATATTTCAGACCCCAGCTGACCACTTTCAAAGCATGTCTAGCAAGAGGTAGTAGCTAGCTAGGTTCCAGCTTTGGGAGGAGAAGAGAGGAGAGGAGAGGAGAGGAGAGCAGAGATATTTGCAGTTTATATGTAGCTTTGGAGAAGGAACATTCCCAAAGACAAGATGCATCAAGAGTTATTCTTTGTCATGCTGTAGGAGGAGAGATCACCTCAAATGGAGTTCCCCATGCCATTCACTTCGATCTTGGTTCTTGTTTGTTGCTCCAGGTATAGTGGATTTCTGGTTTTCATGATTTTGGTGTTCATGGTCATGCATATGGCCTCATTGGGAGAGGGATTTGTCTCTCAAATCCCCATGAATGTTGCAGCTGGATTGTACCAAAGGCAAGTAAATCGTTGATGACAAAATAAAAAGCTTATTTGTATTGCTTGATCTAGCTTTTTTTTATATTTAAAATAATTTTTGATTAAATTTTTGAAACGTTAACTATTATAGTAGCATAAGTTTATGATATTATAACCATACTTTTCAAATTAAATATACTTATACCATTATTTTCATTTTAACTAAGCATTTAAGAATTTATCGATGATTAAAGTTTTAAAAGTTTAACAAAATCATATCCTCGACATTAAATATCTACAATCAGAGAGAGAGAATAGTTGTTTGTTTTGTGTGTTCAAACACGACAATCTCAGCCAGTGGCGGATTCCCTGCCCGGACAGGTGGGCAGTTGCCCAGGCTCCACGTGCGCCATGCCGCCACCCATGGAGATCGAGTGATTTCTCTGCACCGATTTGTTGTTTTCCCAGCCAAAGCAGGTTAAGCACCTCATTTAGAGTTCCATATTTCAATGCAAGGAGCAAGATGGGTGTTTAATTCTTGCCCTTGCATGCATTTGTTTTCGGTGGTGTTTGTTTTGTGCATATGCCACAAACATTAGTTATGTGAATTAAGCAGTGCCTAAGCATCAACGCAGGAGACCAGGTATACTAGGCCCCGTTGGGAACCTTAAAAAAAAATTAAAGTCTTGGATACTCGTGACATGTTTTTCAAACTGTTAAATGGTATGTTTTGTGTGAAAACTTTCTATATGAAAGTTACTCTAAAATATCAGATTAATCTATTTTTCAAGTTTGTAATAATTAAAACTCAATTAATCATATGTTATTGTTACCTCGTTTTGCGTAAAACACTTAATCTTCATCTTCATCTTTATCTTCAGGAGAAAATAACATCACTTAATAATTTATTTTTATGATAAAATAGTTTTTTTATTGTTGAATACATAGGTACCAGTTTTAGTTAGATTTGTTCAGGCTTAACGAAAATCCTGACTCGAACACTGAACTTAACAAATGCAAATTTGTGACTTTCTGCACGTAGCCGTTTAGAAATCGAAAGATGATAACGGCAATGTTTGTGTTTCCTTCTTCAACCTCAGACTATATTGCAGCGTCCTCACCCGCGCGCGGCTGAAGTAGAGGCATGAACCGATCGATTCGGAGTGCACAGAACGATCCGACAGGCAAGTGACGACCCCATCAGTGTTAGAACTAGTAGTACTGGGTTGTTTGGATGCTGCCCTGAGGAGGATTGGCCTGGCCTGAGACATGCCGAGGAAAACTGCGATGAGTTTGGTTGGTGCCCTAGGATATTTATCTGCTGCCTGACCTGAGCCGCTCGGAACCGTGGTTAGCCTGGCTCAGGCGATCGAAAAAGGAGGCCTGACCTCCAGGCGCGAGCTAAGAATGTGATTAGCGATTAGCATATGTCCTGTTTGTAGTTAGTCAAAGCTTTAAATGGCCTGAAAAACCATGTCTAACTTGTTGAAAAGAAAGATACGACATTACCTACAAGGGATACATGCATAACTGCTAATATAAGTGGATTAGCTATAATATAATAAAATATCAATGCTAATTAAGCACGACTTTGCTTAATCGATTTTCCTCAGCCGTAGAATTCCAACCAAACAAGAAAAGCACAGGCACGCCTCCTGAGGCAACTTCATCCTATGATTTTCTTTCACACAGGCATGCTTTTTTCTCATGCTTATCACTTAGGTCACCATCCAAACATAATCCCCTACATAGTAGAACTTGAAGTGTTTTCTTCGTTTTTTAATATATGACGTCGTTGATTTTTATTACAACCTTTAATCATTTATCTTATTCAAAAATTTTGTGCAAATCTTAAAAATTATAAGTAATGTTTAAAGTTTTTTTAGTGATAAGTCAAACCACAATTAAAAAAAATTTACTTAAATTTTTTAATAAAATAAATGATCAAACATGATGTAAAAAATCAACGGTACGGACGTAGTAGAATATACCATCAATCGATCCACGGTTGGTATAGCTAGCCAGAACTCAAGCGCTCTTCAACTCACGTGAGCGAAATCTACGGCCCGCGCACCCACCTCCTTGGCTAGGACCAAGGAGAGCTCTCGGCCCGGTGTGTCACGCGGAAGCGTGGTCTGGGCCGGCCAGGCTAGGCTCGCCACTTGCCCTGGTTAACCTGAGAGTCTGTGTCCCATGTTTGATCTTGCATGTCCCATTATATACTTACCTGTGATGGGCCATCATTTGCACCCGGCAGAGATCGTCTCTGTCGGGTGCAAATGACGGCCTGTCATAGGTGACAACTTACCTCTAATGGGTGCAACAATATAGGTCGTCACTGGTAAGTTAAAAATCATTTTTGATGAGTCTTTTTTTAACCCCGCTAGACGACACCGGGCAGATATTTTTAGCCCCCTCTCTCTATCTCAATCTCTCTCTCCCACTCTAGAACCCTCCCCTCTCTTGAACTCTCCTCTCTCTCCCCTCTCTCTTAGTCTCTCACTCTCCCCTCGCCGGCGGGTGCGCACAGGTGGAGGCGGAGACGGCACCAGCGAGTGAGCGGGGACGAAGGTGACGCTAGTAGGTGAGCAGGAGTTGGGGCGGAGGCGACGGTGCTAGGGAGGCGGAGGGGGAGATGGGGAGGCAGGTGGAGGCTACGGCGTAGGGGTGGAGGCGGCGACGGCCCAGATCTGAGATGGGGAGGCGGCGGCTCGGCTCGGGGCGGAGGGGGAAGGAGATGGGAAGGCAGGCGAAGGCGGCGGCTCGGCTCGGGGTGGAGGGGGCCAGAGATGGGGAGCAGGTAGAGGCAACAGCGTGGGGTAGAGGCGGCGATGGCGATGGCTCAGATCTGAGACGGGAGAAGGCGGCTCGGCTCGGGGCGGAGGGGGCCAGAGATGGGAAGGCAGGTGAGGGTGTGGGCATGGAGGCGGCGGCTCGGGGCAGAGGCGGAGATTGGAAGGCAGGCGAAGGGGGGGCGTGGGGGTCAGGTCGCCGTTGCCTCCATCCACGTGCGCCGACCACCGTCTCTTCGTCTCCCCCGCCACCAAGCTCGGGTCGCCGCCGCCTCCATCCATGTGCGCCGATCGTTGTTTCTTCGCCGCCTTAGGGACAAGCACAATGAGCATGATGGCAGGTGGAGGCGCTCAGATCCATTGCCTGCAAGTCATCTTTCACCCAAGTACTTTGTCTTGTGCTGTTCATGTTGTTCACATTGTTGCTACTGTGATCGATTATTCTGATTCCTGTGGTGATTGAGATTCCTATGATTTTGTTTTGTAATTGGGACAAATGTGATGGGGACGAGAGGAATTGTGACGATTTTTTTGATTTGTGAATGCCAGATGCGATCTGTGATTGTCCAAATGAATGTGATGGTAACCTAGGAGGATGGTGTTTTTGTTTTTTTTATTTTTCACACCAGTGACGGGTTCTAATTATGACCAGTGACATGTTAAAATATATACTCGTCAAAGGTGACTCTCACCTGTGACAGGTTTTGGTTGGGACCAGTCAGAGGTGACTCACACCTGAGACGGGTTTTAGTTGGGGGCCGTTTTAGATAACTCTTATCTCTGACTGGCCTTCACTCATCACAAGTGACTCAAAGTCATCAGTGACTGCTCATCTCTAGCTAAATCCATTAAAGGTAAGGCATCAGTGATTGCTCATCTCTAGCTAAATCCATCAAAGGTAAGGGTTTAGGTCCGTCATAAGTGACCTGATTTGATGTAGTGATAGCTTGTTATTGTTCAGGTTGAGATTTGGCTACTGCCACTTTTTAATTCCTTGCAACTAGTGGTTTCTTGGGCGTATATCTTCGTGCAATTGTTAGGAGGCGCCAGAAGTAGCTTGGCTAGGCGAAGGTGAACGTTGTTGATGGCATGTTCCGTCATGAAACGGGCGAGGCTGGTATTGGAGGAGCTGTCGTTTGTGGTCATGCCTGCTTCGTGCTGCTTTCTTCTTGACGAGAAGTGGCGCCAGCGTCGGAATGGATTAGAATGCCTGTGTGTTATTGGATCAGACTGCTTGACAGTGCTTCATTTGCTTGCTACTAGAAGAGAGCCAATCCAGGTGAGGTGGTGCTATAGCTGAATACCAAGGCCTAAATATTTGTATAGGCCAAATTGGAAAAGGGTGTGATAAAGTTGCTCGTGAGTTGGCTAATTTAGTGTCACGCCCCGATTTTCGTTCGAGATTAAAAATTATTTAATAAATTATTTCTAGACATTATATTAAAAGTTAAGGCAATTAATGAGGAAAATAAAATTTTCCTTTAAAAATCATGGCTGAAAATATTTTTTTAATATTCTCCATGCCCTAAAATACTCTCCAAAATTTTCCATGAATTTTTGGAGCTCAATAAGTAATTTTAATAATACAAAGTTCATTTAATCAATTAACTAAATAAAAAAATAAATTAAAAGTCTCCTCCTTGTTCTTGGGCCGTTTTTCGGCCCAAGTCTGCTTTGCCTCCCAGCGGCCCTCTTTCCCCTCCCTCGGGCCGGATCCTCTTCTCTCTCCATTGGCCAATTTGCTCCCGTCGGCCCAACCCGCCTCCTCACCCCACAAATGTTCATTTTGCCTTCCTGTCTAGCGATCAAAACGGACGGAAACGGTCGGAAAAACCCTATTTCTACTTCCGTTTCTATATTTTTTGGCGAAAATGGGATCGGGTTCAGAAAATGTCGGTTCGAAAAACAGAAACGGAATATACGGACTTACGGAAACGGACGGATACGGACGAAGAGTCGGAAAATTAAATTATGATAACGAGATCAAATATTCTTAAGTATTTGTGAACTAACTCACAAATTAATATACATCTACGAAGTTATCAGTAAAATATTTACTATCATGAGATGTGTTGACATGTTAACATGCACAACGCTTATAAACATATAAATCTATTAGACATATCTCATATACATTGAAAATGGGATGAAAAAACGGAATAAATACAGGTCAATTCCGCATAAAAACGGGACATCTCGGAAACGGACGAAAAATATCCTCACCCATTTCCGTAAATACGAAAACGGGATTTACAAATACGAAAACGGACGGAACAAAAGTAGAAAACGGAACGGGTAGGAACGGGAATATTTCCGTCTGTTTTCAACCCTATTCCTGTCCTGGTCTCCTTTCTCCCTCTTACTGACAGGTAGGGCCAGCTCCCTCTTCAACCTCCGGCCAGAAAGGCCAAGGTGACGCCCCACATCGCCGCCACTCGCTCCCGCATCGCGCGCTCCCGCCCTCGCCCTCGAACCATGCGGGCCTAGCCCCCTCCACGCCCTACGCCCACTTCTCCCACTCCCCGCACAAATTGGCGCTGTTTCGAGCCCCATTTTTCACACGTCGTGGCCCCTTTCCTATCGGCCGTTGCCGCCCCGTCGGCTACGATCCCGCCTTTCCCGTGCACTATAAAGCTCCTCCTCGGACCTCCTTCTCCTTTTGCCACCTTTTTCCTGAGCTCCACATGCTCGGAACCACCTTCCTGTCGTGCCACTATAGCGTCGCCGCCCGCCGAGTACTCCGGTCGGGCACCACCGCCGCCCTAGCCGTCGTCGCATTGCTCCACCACCGCCGCTATCTTCACGGGGCCGAGAGCTACCCCAGTCGGCCTCCGCTCCCCAACTCAACACCATAGCGCCGCCAACCAAGGCCGCCGCCTCCTCCACCTTCTTCGGCCGGTGATAGCCGGCGGTCGAAGCCACCCCAAGCATCGCCACCATCTCCTTCAGCTTTGCAAGCTCGCTAGCTACCCCGGCCGCCGCTTCTCCCTCGCCGAGCGCCACCGGGACCCACTCGGCATCACGACCGGTGAGCTCCACCGCAAGCCGCCGGCCTCCGGCCGCTTTTTCCCGCCATCACGTGCCACCTCTCTCGCCCTAACCCCCTCTTCCACCCTCCCCAGGTCACAAGGCTCCTCGGCCGCCACTTCTCGCCCATGGGCCATCGCCAGAACTCCCCGACCGCCGCCACCTCCCCTCGCCGTCGAGCTCCACGTGTCGTCCTTCACCATTGCACCCTCGGTGAGCACTCCCCTCTCCCTCCTACCTCTTCCGCTGCTTCCCGCGCCGTTGCTCGCCGTCGGTGCCATCGACGGTGGCCTCTTGGCCTGTGTGCCGCCGTCTCCATTCCGGTCGGCCGGTGAGCCAGCTCCCTGTCGTCGTGGCCGCCCGATCTCCTTTGGGAGATCTGGGCCATCCGCTTGGCACCCACCGCGGCTGCCAGCGGCTCTGCCACGTCGGCGTGCCGTCCCACGTGGCTGCCTCGTCAGCGCCACGTGGTGGACGCGCGTCCCGGCCACGTGTGGACCTGGTCCACCGTGCGCCTGTCACCCTTGGGTCACTGACGCGTGGGAACCGCCTGTTGGCGTTGGCCCCTTCTCTCAGCTGACGTCATAAATCATTTTTAATTACGCAATAAATCGTATGTAATTCCAGAAGTTCATTTAAATGGCTCAAAACTTCTAAAATTCATAACTAATTCGTACGAACTCCAAATTGAGTCATTCAACTTGCAAAATTCATCTAAAATTGAGCTCTACATGTTTGTTTACTTTTAGTGTACTATTTATTTGGTTTTTGTTAGGATTTTTAATCATTTTGTGTGCCAGCGGGTAGATTCCGTCGTTTCGGAAGATCACGTCCGCGAAAAAAAGTCTTCGGAAGATTGATTGAGAAGCAAGGCAAATCACATATTTTTCCTTGAGCATGTTGAGCCTACTTTACAAAATGTTTTACCATTTACAAATAAATAACATGTTTTGCTAATCACATGGGATTATGGAATTACTTATCTGCTTGCTTGTGCCATATTTACTTGCTATCTATCCTTTGCGAAACTTGGGTGATAATTTGACTAGCTCATGTCATGTAATTTGACCTGGCTAGAATTATGATACGCTTAGCCATGCTTAATCACCGCTAGCTCACTTAATGAGATAATTACACTATTTACCGGGTTGTGGATGCATAGTTTTGCTTGTCGCACCCATGGCAATTAAGGACCGGTTCGTGAAAAATGCTGGAAGACTTACCGTGCTTACCTCACGCAAGCGTGGGCAACTGCTGGTTGTAGTATAGCTCTTTACTTTCCGATGTACTTAGGCAAGGGTGGACGTGATAGAGTTTGGATGGACCCTGCGATGGTCTATGCGGCTTCCGGACTCACCTAGGCACAAGAGAGGGCTGCCCACCTTGATTTTAAAGGTGGGGGTGAAACCTGCAGTGTGGTGCGCTTGGTTAGGGGAGTTATGCGAAGGGTCTTATCACAATCACTCGCATGGTGACGTGTCTGGCTGGGCACGGTGTCACGCCCCGATTTTCGATCGGGATTAAAAATTGCCTAATAATACATTTTTCCAGAAATTTAATAAAAATTTAAAGCAATTTAATCAAGTGAAATTGTGAGGGAAATTAAATTTTTCATTAAAAATTATGGTCGAAAATATTTTTGTAATATTTCCCGTGCCCTAAAGTACTCTCCAAAATTTCTCGTGAATTTTTGGAGCTAAAGAAATAATTTTAAAGTCACAAAGTTCATTTAACTGATTAAATTAATGGAAAAACGAATTAAAATTCTCTTTTTTGTTTTGGGCCGTTCCCGGCCCAAAACTTTGCCCCACGCCTGCGCGCTCCTCCCCTCCCTTCCCGAGCCGGCCCAAGGTCGCCCGAGCCGCCCGCCGCTTCCTTCCTCCTCTCCCGTGCTGGCTCGAGGCCGCGGCCCGAGCCGCCCGGAAGTCCGCGCCGCCTCCCCGCCCGCTCGGTTGTTGACCGGTGGGGCCGACGCCCGAGTCGTCTCCGACTTGGCCGACTGTGGGATTTCCGCCCGCGCCGGCCAACCCTAATCGGCCCCCCTATTTATTTTCCCCTCCCCGCGACCTCCTCTCCCGTTTCCCCAACCGCCGCCATCTCTCCCGAACCCTAGCGCCGCCGCCGCCGTCGCCCCCTTCGCCTCCGGTGAGCGTCGCCACCGCCTCCTCTCTCTCCCTTCTTCCTCGGCACCGCCGTGTGCGTCGCCCGCTCGCCCGCGCCGCTCGGCCGCCGCCCGGTGCGCACCCGCCGCCGCATCCGCCCCGCCGTCCGCCGCTGGTGCCGCCGTTTCCCGCGAGTCTGAACCGCCGCCTCCTCCGGCCGGCCGTGGTCGCCATTGCCGCGCGGTGAGGATCCCCGTCCCCTCTCTCTTCCTCTACTCCCTCCGACACCCTCCGCGCCGCCGCTGCTCGCCGCCGACGACCATAGGGTCGCGCGCCCGCGCGCGCGCCGCCGTCGCCGGCCGGCGGCCTCGCCGCCTCCCCGTGCCCGGTCGAACCGGGCCGCATCCAGTCAGATCGGCCTAGAGGCCTCCCCCTTTTCTCAGGCCGGCCCATCACCCCGCTCGGCCCGATTGGCGCCACCTTCGTGCGGAGTCCAATTCTCCTCCCTCCTTTCCCTTTGGGCCATCGGCCCATTAGCCCAATTCTTCACCAAAGTTTACATTGGCACCCTCGGCCCATTTTCCCTTCTCCTCGCAAAAAGCCCATTTTGCCTCCCCCTTAACCCAATTTTTCCCCTTTCCCCTGCAAAGTCCATTTTTCCTCCTTTTCCTCTCCGGTTCGCCGACACTTGTGTCGTCGACGCGTGGGCCCCTTTCGTTTGGCCCGATCCTCACCCAGACCACGTGGCCGCCCGCGGCTTCGCCACGTTGGCGTCCACGTCGGCGCTACCTCCTCCCTTCCGTCCGCCGTGGCCGTCACGTCAGCGCCACGTGGTGCGTCCGCACCCGTGCGTGCGTGGACTTGGTTCCCCGTGGACCGGCCGCCCTTTGACCCGTTGACACGTGGGACCCGTCGTTCCGGCGCCGATTCCCTTTGATGATGTCAGCGTAGTCTTTTCCTTTGTAAAATTAATTAATAATTGCGCAATAAATCGATTTAATTTCCAGAAATTCATGTAAATGGCTCAAAACTTCTAAAATTCATATCTAATTCATACGAACTCCAAATTGAGCCATTCTACTCGCAAAATTCATCTAAAATTGAGCTCTACATGTTTGTTTACTTTTTAGGTACTTTACTTGGTTTTTATTAGAGTCTTTCCTCGTTATTCCGCCGTTTCGGAAGTTCGTGCTCGCGAGGAAAGAAGTCCGAAAGATTGTTTGAAGAAGCAAGGCAAGTCACACATTCCCCTTGAGCATGTTATACCCAATTTACAAATGTTTTACATTTGCAAATAAAGTGCATGTTTTGCTAATTACATGGAAATAGGGTTTACCTATCCGTCCGCTTGTGCCATGTTTACTTGTTAAACCGTCCTTTGTTAACTGTGGGTGATGATTTGACTAGCGTAAGTCACTTATGTTGATTTTGCTAGAATTATATATGCTTAGCCATGCTTAATTACCACTAGCTCATTTAATGGGATAATTACACTGTTCGCATTAGCTTCTAACGAGCAGTTCGCTCGAGACACCGGGCCACGCTTTGTTGGTCGTAATTATCCAACTAAAATATGACTTAATGGTGGGCTGTAGGTGCATGGTTTTTGTTTGTCGCGCCCATGGCAATTAAGGACCGATTCATGGGAAACCCTGGAAGAATAACAGTGCTTACCACAAGCAAGAATGGGCAACTGCTGGATCTGTAGCATAGCTCTTCCCTAGCTGATGCTCCCCGGTAAGGGTGGGCGTGATGAAGTTGGGCCGGCCGGGGATATACCGTTTGATTGACTGCCGGATTCACCGCGGCACGAGGGGGGCTACCCGCTGCTGGTAAGGGAGCGGGGGCGAAACCTGCGGTATGGTGCGCTTGGTTAGGAGGAGTTATGCGAAAGGTCTTGTCACGATTTCCCCCTTTGCAGTATCGTGGCGATACTTCGGGGCATGGTAACATGTGTGGAATCGTGTCTTGTGGGTACAGTTGCGCACCTCTGATCAGAGTAAAACTATTCTAATAGCCGTGCCCGCGGTTATGGGCGATCAACCAGATTCACCGTGATTAGTCCCACATGCTTAATTAATTTGACTTAATGAACTGGTGTAGTTCAGGTGGAATGGTTGGGCCTGTTCAACGTGGTTGTAGCGTTGTTCAGTGGAGATTTAATCCTGCCATAATTAAACAACTGTTTACTATTTTAAAATATAAAGATTTGCAACCGCTTTTCTGCAAATAGCCACAAGCCTCCCTCTGTCTCCCCTTTGCACATTTGCATATTTGGTGTGGCTTGTTGAGTACGGTGGTTGTACTCAATCTTGCTATTTTTCCCCCTTTTCAGAAGTTTAGTACTTCTGAGTTGAAAGTGAAGTTAGAGGACCAAGACTCAGACCCCAGTTGAGTTTGCCTGTGGAGTGGAGCTGAAGCCCCGCTAGGATCGCCTCTTTCCGCTGCTGTTTTCTTTTTGGTGTGAGGACTAAGTGCCTCTGTTGTAAGTATTTATCGCTTTATTTACGTTTGGGTCTGTTTATTGATTTGTCATTTTGTGTACCCTGGTTGATGCCTGGATAGGGACTTAATACACAAAATGGTCTGGAAATTTGGGAAAAATTTCCGGGCATGACACACGGTAACATACGGTGGATTGTGTCTTGTGGATACAGTTGTACACCTCTGGCCAGAGTAAAACTATTCTAATAGTCGTGTTCATGGTTATGGGCAATCGACCAGCTTCACCGTGATTAGTCCCAGACTATTATTTAACCTGACTTAATGAACTAGTATAGTTCAGGCGATTTGATTGGGCCTGTTCAACGTGGTGTAGTGTTGTTCAATGGATATTTAATCATGCCTTAATTAAACAATTGTTTTATTATTTTCAACTATAAATGTTTACAACTGCCTTAACGCAAATAGCCATAAATTTTTCTTTGTCTCCCCTTGCACATCTGTATCGTTGGTGTGGCTTGCTGAGTACGGTGGTTGTACTCAGCCTTGCTATTATTTCTCTTTTTTAGAAGTGTAGTGCTTCTGAGCTGAAGACAAAATTAGAGGACTAAGGTTTATACTCCAGTTGAGTTTTGCCTATGGAGTGGAGCTGAAGTCCTGCTAGGATCATCCCATTTTTCGCTGTTGTTGCTTTCGTTTTGGTGTGAGGACTAAGTGCCTCTTCTGTGAGTATTACACTTTATTTTATGTTTGGACCTGCATATTAATTTGTCGTTTTGTGCTCACTGGTTGAATTCCTGGATAGTAATTTATACACAAAATAGTCTGAAAATTTGGCTAAATTTCTGTGCATGACATTTAGCTAGAAAGATTAGAGAGTGTGCAGTGTAAGAGATTTAAGTCTCCTTTTAATATACCTTATAAATCTTACAAATTCTAGATTGTTGGATTGCTTTAAGATACATGTAATTATACCTCTAACCCTAACCCCTCCTCTCTCCTCTCGTCGTTCCTAATGTCCCGCCACTCGCGAGTCACGAGCTCATGCATGTCAGCGTGATGCCTCCACCGCCCAGCCTCGCTGGCTGGCTATAAAGGGTCAACGGTGCTAGCGGGACTCACCAGTCAGCTTTCTCCCCCTCTCTCCTTTTCCCCAAGCAAGCGGCAATGCCCTGTTGTCTTCCCCGTCTTCGGCGGCTGCATGTCGCCAGATCCGCCTCCTAACCACAAGCTCTGATTTTCCCCCACTGCCAACACCGACCCACCATCCTCCTCCATCCCCGTAGCTCTAGCATCGTTGCCTGCCCGTGCCTACCATCCACCACCAAGTGGTTGTTTTCCACGGCCATACCTCCAACCTGGCGATCTCCTTCCTCTTACCCCTCCCCCTACCCTAACCCTAAACCCTCACTTGTTGGGCTGCCGCCAGTCATAGGAGATGGATGAGAATGGGTCACACGAGCTGGAGGAGAAAGAGTTGAGTGGATGGAGCACGAATCATAACGTGAATCCTAAGATTAGAATTGTAAGTTTTTAGTCATAATTTTCTGTTACAGCCATTTGGCAGTTCCGTTTTTATAGCCTAGAACAGTTGTAATCATCACCAGCTCAATTCCTCTTCCAGGCAATATTCAATGACCAGTAGGCAGTAGCCAAGAGAGCACCAGCAGTTCACTGCTACTCCTACTACAACCCATACAATCATCACCAGTCAATCACTGATAGGATGTTACTAACTGGCAAGTGGCAACCGCAACAACCAAAACTTAGAGAGATAGATCCATCACTTCCCTAAACCCTAGTACTAACGAATACTATCTCCGTCTCAAAATACTCGTCGTTTTGTGTTTTTGTTTGTAAAGTTTGATCATTCGTCTTATTCAAAAAAATTATGGAATTATTATTTATTTTTTTTTGCGACTTGCTTTATTATCAAAAATACTTTAAGTATGTATAATTCTTTTTTATATTTGTATTGATTTTTCAAATAAGACGAATGGTCAAACGTTACAAGAAAAAAGTCAAAGCGACAACTAATATGGGACGGAGAAAGTAGTAAATGAACCGACGCGTGTGCCTCATGATTTCTCCTCATGCGTGCGATGGAGGACAATGCATATGCATGAGCCGATGAACATGATAGTTGGCTTTTTAGGCCGACCTGGTCCTGCAAGGGAACACAGCCCCACGGGCTGTTCTGGTTCAAGTACACCAGGGACCATGCTTCCTTCCATGCCCCCCACCCAGCGCAGATCCACAACAATAAATTCCTGTCAAACTGTTGGCAACAACCAGAGAGATGTTAACACCACTAGAATTGATGTTGATGGAAACAGAACTCCACATCTTGGTGCTACTAGTAAACATGCATGAACTTCACAAGGAAAATTCAAGGTATCTGAATTCTCAACAGTTTCTTGAAGGAACAACAACCAGATCCCTACAGTATCATCTTGTGACTGCTCTTACTAACCAGGAGAGAGGCCACAAGGTATACGCATTCTAGTAGTACTAAAAAATCAATGATGCCATATCTCTTTTGCTCAAAAGGGTCCATGTAAAAATTTTAAGGCTAAATGGAAGTACACCACATGTACAGTACAAAGTAAAACCACTCTGGCACTTGGCCATAATCTATTCCATCTAAAGGTGAGAGTACTGTCCATGCTTTGAGGATAAAGATGCAGTTCTTAATCATGGCCCAAACATGCTTCCTGGTAAAAAAAATTGATGCCAATTAAGTAATACAAGGAGAAAGCATATGTGGCCCTGTTCTCTCCAAAGAAAATGCTCCAAATAATCCTGTCAGTTCTTGTTCATTCAGAATATCAGAGAGCAAGCTGCAAGCATACACAGTTAAATTCACCCATTCCCATGACTTCATAGGCAAGCACAATAGTCATAACTCATGATAGCAAACTAACAGAAAAGGCTAACTAACATGTAAAGAACGGAGCAGAATCTGTGGGTCTTGCGAAAATGACAATTTTACATAGTGAACTAATGGAGCTTGAGTCCCCTAAGCTTCCTTGCCTTCCTTGAGCTGTACAACCATCAAATGCTCTAAAAAAATGGCCGCCTTCCATGATACTACACTTTTCTAGCCTGAACCATTGAGGCGATCCAAGGTTTCTGAGACATGCCTCATAGATGGCCTTCGCTCTGGATTGGCCTGAACGCAAGTGAGAGCGACTTTCAGTGCTGCAATCATCTCATCTTCCCGTTCAGAGTCCCTGGCAAGAGAAGGATCGAGCACATCGGCAGATGGTTTCTTCTCTTCAATACAGAACTGCACCCATTGCACAAGGTCCATCTGCATAGTCTCCAAGAGAACAACTGGCGATCTGCCGGTGATCATTTCCAGTAAGATCACACCATAGGAGTACACATCCCATTTCTGAGATGGTTTCAGTGTTTTCAGTGCTTCTGGTGCTTGATAGCATGGTCCTTTGCCCACGAGAGGGCTCACCGAGGCATCAGACTGCTGGCTCTGAGCCTTCTCTATCCCAGCATGATCTGATTGTGTGAAAGGTGATCCTCCAGCAATGTTTGCAAGCCGTCCGAGTCCAAAATCTGATATGTATGGCTCCATGTTTGATCCAAGGAGGACATTGTTTGGCCTTAAGTCTCCATGGACATACTTTTTAGGGCTAAATTCATGCAAGAAAGATAGCCCCTTTGCAACCCCTTGCATGATTTTTAGACGTCCATCCCATGGCAATGGTGTGAATGTCATTGTCCCAGGTTTACCTGAAACCGATAAAAAAATTACCAAACCGTATTAGTATTTAGTGATGGCATCACTTGCTTGAAATTAATGCTCACTTTTCTAGAACAGAGAAAGTGCTCATGGTGCTAATCCTAGAAAAATAAGAATCAGCCAACTAGCAAAGGTCTATTTCAGAATGAATGAACTGAATTTACATACGCTGGTAGCACAACAAATTCCTAGCAAAATAAGAAAGTTCATCCCAATTGAATTCCTAGTACTAATTTCTGGAGCAGAGAGAAGAGTTATTGGCCAAAAGCATACCTAATTAGTGTCCTTGAATCTAGTAAATTAACAAACCAAAATCATAATATATGCAAAGATGTGATTCTACTGTGGCGCTTTTCTTATGCCAATTGACCAGTTACATGAAACTCAGCAAATAAGTAATGCATACCATGGATTGCTGCAGAAAGGCTGCCATTAGGGATGTAATCATATATCAACAACTTCTCATCATAAGACCAGTAATAAGCCCTCAAGGTAACAATGTTGGGATGGTGGACCTTGCCAATAGCCTCAACCTCAGTCTGAAACTCCTTAAACCTCTGCAATCCCCCTTCTCCTAGCCGCCTCACGGCCATCGTAAGCCCATCCTCAAGAACCACCTTATACACGATCCCGATGCCACTCTTCCCCAACACAAATGCTGATGCCTTGAGCAGCTCATCAAGATCGAACCTCACTTGCTGGTCCAACGGCACGAGGTCATACTGCTCTGTGTGCTCCGATGGCGTGGCGGATTCATCTCTGCTAAAACAGCCACAATCCTTGCCACACCTGGACCCTTTAGAACCAGCAGCCCCACCATGCCCCTTCTCCTTGGAGGAAACAGCCCTCCAGTAGCAGTAGAAGAACACAAGTGCAATGATCAGAATCCCCACCACATCACTGAGCACAATGGCCACAATGGCAACCTTCCCCAACCCCTTGTTCTTCCCAGCGCCAGGGGCGCCGGAGTCCCCATCCTTGGGCACAAACGGATTGGACGACGGCATGGCGTCCGGCGAGCACGGGTTCTTGAGCGGCGGCCCGCAGAGGCCCGGGTTGCCGACGAACGCCGTCGGTCCCCGGTTCTCCAACGCCCCATTCTGCGGAATCGGCCCGGACAAATTGTTGTACGTGAGATCAATGTAGACCTTCTCCGGCAACCTTCCAAGGCTCGCCGGAATCTGGCCGGAGAACTGATTGTGCGAGAGGTCCACCGTCCCTTCGAGCCTGGACAGGTTGCCGATGTCCTCCGGGACGGCGCCGGAGAAGCGGTTGTGGGACAAATCGAGGCGCTCCAGCGCCGACAGCTCCCTGCCGAACCCCTGCGGCAGCGGGCCGGTGAGGTTGTTCCAGCCGAGCGCCAGCGAGCGGAGGCGGCGGCATCTCAGGATCGCGGCGGGGAGCGTGCCGTTGAGGGAGTTGGAGGAGAGGTCGATGATTTGGAGGTAGGGGAGGTCCCCGAGCTCCGGCGGGATCGGCCCGTACAGCTCGTTCCCGTACAGAACCAGGCTCTGCAGCCCCGCCGCGGCGGAGAGGAGCCGCGCGGGGAGCTCGCCGAAGAGGCGGTTGCTGCGGAGGTTGAGGTGGCGGAGCGAGGCCGGGAGCGGCGACGCCGGGAGGGAGCCCACGAGGCCCTTCCTCGGGAGGGACAGCGCCACGACGCGGCGGTCGCCGCCCCCGGCTCCGGCTCCGGCGCCGCAGGAGACGCCGTTCCATGCGCAGGGGTCGGCGGCGGAGGAGGCGTCCCAGTCGGCGAGCGCGCCCTCGGGGTCCCGCAGCACGGCCGCCTTGAAGGCCAGCAGCGCCTGCCCATCCGCGGCCAGCCCGCCCGCCACCGCCGGGAGCGCGAGCAGGAACAGCAGGAGGAGCACCATTGGTCGCGTACTCGCCGCGAACGCGAGTGGGGAGAGTGCGTCACAGACTCACAGTGTGAGGAGAAAAGAGAAAAACGGAAGGCTTTTGTTTTGGCGCAATACGGGGGTCGGGGGCTCGGTGGAAGCGTGGAAGGAAGAGGGGAATTGTTTAGGTTTGGTTTGCGCTTGGGTTTGGGGGGGGGTTGGGGTTTTGCGGGGTTTTTTACGTGGTTTCTTGCCGGAATCGTCCTAACTAACGAGACGCCTCACGGCTCACACGTTATTCTACGGTGGATGGGGGTGGTGGGGTGGACCGGCCTCTCGAGGAGCAAATGCTGCAGTGGACAGCGGCGCAGTTTTTTTTGTGTCGGCACTCCACCACCATCACCGGGATCGAAGTCCAAGCGGGTGGTGACTGGCTGCCTGACTGGTAAACGGGCAGGTACTTTGAGGGCCCGCTACACAGTGCTCCAGGAAAAGGTTTCAGGCTTTTGCTTGGTGCTGGGGTAATAATATCTGGATATGTTAATGTTTGGTAAACTGTTTTTTATTATAAGCTCTGTCTGTGAAGATAATATTATTATGCTTCAAACATATATAAAACTAATTGATAGATGCATAGTAGATATTCAATACTTTTTTTGCCTGAATTTAGTTTATTGATAAACCCGTATGCCTTAGCATAGAGAGCTTAAGGCTTGTAAGAAGGTTACCTGATTTTTTTTCCTTAAGCATTTCAGGTTATCTGGCAAGGTTAAAGCTCAAAGATTTCTTGAAGCTATATATCTTTCTCTAAGGATGATATGGTGAGATAGATATGGCAAGATTCTAGCTCAAAGAATTTCTAGGAGCTAGATACCCATTTATCTATATTATTAGGGATTTATCATATTTCAGGCGTGAGTCAGCTAAAATTACACATTGCTATGCCTAAAATTGCAGCGTTATGCATTGTGCAATTTTAGTTCATTTTAACAACAGTTTCATAGTTATATGGTTTACTTTAATTTTAAAATTTTGAATTATTTGCGTGTAATTTTGTAAATTTTTGTATGTTAGAATAATTTGTTGTTCAATTACTAGAGAGTGATAAGTGATGTAGGGGAGTGACGAAAATAATTGGATTAATGTCAAAGGGATAAGAAAAGTGATTGAATTTTGTTGAGAATTTCATGCGCTTGGAAATCTATACACTCCCTTTTAGTATACTGTAGTAGAGACTTGCTAAATCGTTTTATGTTTAACATAAACTTTTTATTTATTCAGGAATGCAGTCTTTGAAACTCCACCAAATTAAAAGAGAACCAATTCATTCATGCTAGCAATCATGAAACAAATTATCGTATTCTAATTTAGGAAAAAATTTCTCTGATTTACGGGAAACACTCCATTAATCAGGAATAACTTAGGAATAACTTAACTGGTTAGTTTGCATGTGTGATCTTCTTAAGAAAACTATAGTCCCCGCAGAAGTGGGGGGGGGGGGGGGAAGAAGGGGAAACATAGATTGTGGTTGTGTTTGAATCTCCTGAAGATGAAGATAAAGATGAAGATAAAGTGTTTCACGTAAAACGAGATGATATTAACGTGTGATTAATTGAGTTTTAATTATTACAAACTTGAAAAATGGATTTATTTGATATTTTAGAACAACTTTCGTATAGAAAATTTTCACACGAAATACACCGTTTAACAGTTTGAAAAGCGTGCCACGATAATATGAAATTTTATTTTCTTCTTTTAGAAGAAACGAACGGAGCTTGTGTATAGTGATACTTTTAGTAGCCAAGAGAAGTTAAAAAATGTTGCGTACATGTTGGGATAGATTGGCCTAACTGGCATGTGACTCAACCCCAAGACCACTCGGCAGCTTGCACTGCTGTACACTGGTTCGTACAGGGAGAAATGTCAAGGCCCAAGGGCAATCGATCTACATGTGTCCACACTCTACACTGCATCCGCAGGGCGCGCGGCCGCGACGACTCTAGCAACAGATCGACGTACACTTTATCTCTATCTCGCAAAAGTACTGGACGAGTTGGTACCAACGAGCGAATACTCTAAAATTAATTAGCAAGCAAAGCGTGTAGCCGTGGCTGTAATCATCATCCTGATCATCGACACCACATATCGGCTAGCACAAGTACGTACGGTGCTATACTAATTAATGGGCATCCATTATCTAAAAAAAATTAATGGGCGGGTTTGCACTTTGCAACGGCTTGTATGGCAATTAAGTTCAAGGAACAGAAATAATGTATTCAGTAGTAGTACTACCAGCTACCAGCAGTAGTACTTTTTGCCTGATCTACTTTACCTGTAGGCTCCAAGCAGTCAAGCACCCGTTAGAACCACGAGAGATCGAGGTTTGGATGCGGGACCAAATCAGATTTTAAAGGAAAATCCAAGTTGTCTTTAAGAAATTTAAATTTAAAACAGTAAACTTGAGTAAAAATTATCAAAAAATGCCGTACCAGTAAGAATCGAGATAGATTCAGCAGCCCGAAAAGGTTAACCCTAAGGGCTCGTTGGGTAAATAGGTTTAGGAAAAGATAAACCAGCCACTACATGTTAAGATTTAATCTTAGTCATTCATTCTTTTCACCTCATTTAATCATAATCATCCACTACTTTTCATTTTCCAATCCACTTCCTATAACCCATTTACCAAACAATCCCTATGCAGCAATAATAGCAAACTATTAGTAATCAAAATCAAAGTGAGTTGGACAAATGAATAAAGTATTTCATCCGTCATCCCAAAATATAAGAGATTTTGAATGAATATGACATATTTTAATACTACGAATTTGAATAGGTTTTTTTTAAAATTTATGATACTAAAATATATTTATATTTTTTAAAATTTTTTATATTTTAAGGCGAAAGGAGCTAGGCTAGTTTGTTTATATGTCTGACCACAGCCGCCTACGTGGGGCCCGGGCCGGCGGGGATTGTCGCTCCCCGTCCGTCCCCTTGCCCTCTTGCGCGACGGGCGCAGCGACGAGCGACCGGGGCTCCTTTTCATCCAACGTTTATACTACGTGTGATTGATCTGGATTCTGGAGCGAGGCGAAGCGCACGCGGCTGCAGCCACGTGAACGTGACGACGCCAATTCCACGCGCGAGGTGGACGGGGTGGAGGCCAACCGAACCGGAAGGTAGCCGTTTGTTAGCGTGAGCTAGCGGCGAGACGGCTTAGTACTCGTAGTTTCTTCACGCGCCCGCTCGCGGCGTCGAGTGAGGCTTTGCTAGCTTTGGCACCAATCGTGGCGTGCGTGAGCGTGACCATGCCGTTCCGCGTCTCTCCTTGTGGGCGCGCGCGCGGGGGGCTCCACGGCCGATATAACGACCTTGTGGAGGACGCACGGGCACGGCACCGGTCGAGTATATCTGGTTGGCTGTGTGGATCGTAGCTTCCAGCCTTCCACGCCTGCGACAGATCGGGCCTAACGTCTAGGAGTACTAGTCCTGCTCACAGATGCTGCGATATGTCCAAGTGTAGGATCCTGTCACTCTCGGAGCTGAGCTAGGCAGCGCTAGAAACTGATGATTAGGCAGGCAACTTGGACTTCATTTCTAATATAATACTCGTATACTCCAACTTGTATGTAATATAGCTACTACTTTTCATGCATTCACATTTAGTATAAGATCGTCTTAGGCTGAGTTCGTTTCCCGATGTTTCCTCTTCTTTCTTTTTCACGCGTATGTTTTTTAAACTGCTAAACAGTATATTTTTTATAAAAATTTTCTATAAAAAAGTTGTTTTAAAAAATTATATTAATTTATTTTTTAAAAATTAGCTAATACTTAATTAATCATATATTAATGAGACACTCCGTTATGCGTGCACGTGGAATTAGCTTCCAATTAGCACTGCCAAACACAGCCTTAGTCACCTTCCCGCCAATCAAGCAACAAATTCCTTTTCTTTTTCCTTCATGATCTTGTGCAGATAATCTGCCGATACCATGTCATTTTCCTACCATATAGCATGACATTACTTCCAACCCTCCAGGCCAAGGATCTCCGAAATTCCAAACCAACTTCCAATAAGCATTCGCTTGCTGGCCAACCCCTACATTTGCTGGGTAACATTTTCCCATCGGAACCATTGATTCTTAATTCGGGTGGATTACTGGTTTATTGGAATCATTGCAAATTCATAATTATCGTATGTTCGCCTAGTAAGCATGCCACCACCAACATTGTTGACAATGCAAGTCCGCGTTGTTTTATTTTGCCCCCTTATATTATCTTAGAACAAGCAAACAAAACGATCTGACATATCTCGTTACTACGAAACATCTATGATAGCTTTGGCAAGCTGACACCTCATCTATAGTAAACGGTTACTACGAAACATCTATGATAACTTTGGCAAGCTGACACCTCATCTATAGTAAGCGGCCAATGATTAGAGAACAACATCTATGTCAAGTGAGGACCCGTCACATTTCATCTATGATGATGGGTGGTATATAGTATAAACCATCAAAGATAAAGTCTCATCTGTAATGGTTCATCCTACTATATCCATAGTAGATAACTAGTCATCTATAATGGGACGTGGTTTTGTTCAACGTCACTATCTTCCAAATTTGGAAATGGATACTTTTAATCTGTCTAGTTAGATAACATTTTCTGGCAGAAGGAGGTGGACAGCATCACAAGCACATGTGGACAACATTATAGGAACCTCAGACGGGGTACACAAGAGGCCAAGAGTTGCAGTCGGAGCACATAGAGAAATATTAAGGAGGATCAGAGCTAATTGCTCCATATCTCGTATGCAGAAATGTCAGGAAAAAGAAATACAGTAAATGATCACTGCACACCCTGAACGTGTCATGCCCATGCGTGCCTCGTCTGGTCCTCCAAAGTTCTTCACTCACTCACGCTGTCACGCACCACATAGCTAATTAACGTGTCCTAACCTGTTCCCCCGTGATGTTATAAATCACACCTGCCAAATGGATGGGCTGTTTAATTATGCCATCCTCAAGCTCCAACAACATTGCAGAAAGCAACACTTCGATCGATGTCAGGATCAGGGCAGAGTCAAAAGTCCTAGAATTTATTCACTTGAGTGACCGACAGCGATAATTTATCTGAAATTTACTCAAGCCTCAGTAATTAGTGGTCAAGTTAATGGGCAATGGCATTGTCAATTGTATGGTAGGCAGTAATTAGTGGTCAAACAATGGGCAATCGTTGTTTTCGACAGCATCAGCTTAACATATCTAATGTAACTTTGTGAATCTGTGATATTGCAGAGATTGAAATAATGTTCTGATATTAATCACAGAAACAACAGGACGGCATTGTGTAATGTTCGATCCGTTTTCGGCACTTTTATCTGTCCGTGAAGATCACAGACATACTGTACTATCTCTGTATATCTCCTCTGGCACATGCGTTCTTCCAAGCCAAACAAGTTGGACGAAACGCAGGACAACGAGTTGAGGAGCCCCGAGGCAACGATGGACTAATGGCTGATGACTTTGCTTTGCCATCATTGCACGTGATTAGCGAACTCCAGTCAAATGGAGATGCTGTTTCCAAGCCAAGTGATAAGAGTGAAAAAGTTTTCTACTGCTCTGCTTCCCAAGGAGTCAACCTGACCAGTAGCTGGCAACAGCTTTGCTCTATACAGGTTTCAGCTTTGCTCTATACAGTTTTGCCGGAGTGGTTTACTAATCATTGTATAGCGGGGTTGCTTGCTTGGCAGTTTATGACTCCCAGTTTTAAAACATACCTGCACCTGGAGCAGCACACTTCTGTTCTGTAAAAGAAACCAAATGTTACAAAAAGCCATTTTTCTCGAACATGCACTTCGTCAATGTCATCATGGTCAAGTGAGGATCTAGACCTACCTAAATCATTAATTAATAGACAGCACCTATTTATACTATCGATGAAAACTGCCTTTATCAAAAAAAAATGCAATGTAGCAAAAAAAATGTATTTCTGCTTTTGTTTTTGTCAAAATAAAAACTGTTAGTCTCTTGTTCCTAAAATTATCAACAACCTACCTAGTTCTACGACATAGCCTGCTACACAAGAAAGAAAAACTAGTTCTGCCTGCAACCTGCCTGGTGCGAGAAGTGCCAAAGAACAAATCAATCTATGTGGATTTCAGAAAATCCACTACCACTATATGATGTTACAGATATCGGCTACCTGTGTCAATATTTACAGGATGTTACACATCTCTCATCAAATCGATTTCACACTACAAAAACCCCATAAAACGAAACAATCAAAACTCTTCACCATTCCCATCCCCAATCTTGAATGCATTTGCTCTCCAAATTATGGCAAAGAATCAAGAACATAACCAACCCTTCATGGGATGATCAGTATCCCACGTTTCGACAAGCAGTCAGATCGTTTCCTTTCATGGTCTCACGAATCTATCTAGCACCAGTATCATCGAACGATGACTCAGATGCAGAATCATCTGATGTTGAGATGGAGCTTGTCTCGCATGAACTCCCGTTTTCGGTGTCCAATGAAAATGATGTTGGCCTTTTCAAATGCCAGTACATTATGCTTGCTGTCAAGGTTAGCATCATTTTCTGGTTCACCTGAAACACATCAAAACAAAATCATATTGCACATGTTAATTAGTTGACATCACAAGAGAAGGTCTGGTAGTGTGCTACTTGAGTTTCTTTGGGATGACAGTCAGTAAACTAACAAACATGACCTAAATGCATCAATATTCAAGATTCAATTAGCACATAGAACCAATAATATATAGATAAAAAAGATATGTTGAAGAACATTTTTCAGAAAAATACTTAGGCAGAAATCAGTGTATGGGTCCTGTAGTATTTAAGCTTCTGAGAGTTACACCAAATAAACATAACATTGAGCATATCAATCTAGTTGCTCCTATGGACTTCAATTCTTTATAAAAGTGCATAAAATTCATAGTAAGAAAGAACACAGAATAAATGTTGTGCTTTCAATGAAATTTCTTACATCCAAAATATCTTCTGGTAGCAAGAAAATGGAGCAACCAAGCTTTCTAGCCACAGAAATGATGTATGAAGCATTCATTTGCTTTTCTTCATCTGTACAGAAAGTGTAAATTTTCAGGAAGCAAGATCTGACAAGCATGCACCAGAAGCAGATCATAATAGCCAATCTAGCAATTTGTACATAACAGTGGTAGTACAACAATGAACACAAAACATTGAGCATACAAGAACAGAATGAATGGAGCATGACAATGGGATAACTTTATGGGTATGGGTCTACTGGACAACACCAAAATAATTCAAAACAAGGAGACCCACTAGTTTATATTTCCATATTAAAGACTGAGGAAAATATGAATCACAGGGAATGATGGAAATTTGCAATAGCATCAGGGAACAAGATAACAACCTTTTTCTCCTTTGGTAACAAGGCTCCAATTCACAACCCGAGGTTCCACGGCACCAAGTAAGTTGAGGAAAAATATGCCACTTGAAAGGCTTCTATCCTGTAAGTATTACATTCAATCAAAATCTGAAACTAAAACTCAAGAAAAAAACAGTAAAGAATGTAGTCGAAACTTGAGACCATTGTACATTAGTTTGATAATAAGATCAGGATTGCATATTTCATTATCAACAAATTATACAATGACAGACATTGAAGAAAACTTTGTGGCTAACTAACCAAAGAAGAAACAGTAATATGACATTATCAATTAGGAAATATATCAAAGTAAACCAACCTTGAAACTCTCCATTCGAGAATGCTTTCCAGAATCCTTTACTTTTTTGTTTGCCCAAATCAGTATGTCGTTATCTGTGATCTCTTTACCATTTGAATGGAATCTCAGATTCTTTAACAATTGAAGGATATTGTACCTCATCAATTGCCACAGAAAAGCTGGGGAAATAAAGTACCATATGATTACCAAATTATACAAGTGTCTATGCAACATAACATACTAATTGTTGAGTTAACCAGCAGTTTAACAAGAATCACTAATGTTAACAGTTCAACGGGGCAATCTAAATGCCCTCCAAAAAATGAACAGTTCAGCAAAGCATCAACAAGGAAGTCATATAAAATTATAAGGCGTCAAAGTGATAACAATTATCAGGCATTAATGAGGTCCTATGTACTGAACTTGATTGCAATTATCAGGCACTTACAGACATTTATAAGCACTAGTCCAATTTGTTTCTTACATGTTTATGCAGATCTGCTCAAGTTATTATTTGCAGACTAATAGGACAATGCAGTAATGCCAATATGACTAAAAACACATTATATTAAATTGATGAAAATACCACTTACCTAATATCAGTTTCTTGTTTCCTTGCACAATATCATTACCAGCAATATTCACCAAGGAAAATTTTAGTTCTTTCCCAATCTTCAGAACTTGATTGCAATTTTCCACTTTCCTGAATGGTAATTTTATTGGGGGCCTATTTGCCATTTTCCAATTAACTGAGCCAGGAGCAATCTTGTCAATCACCTCAAGAAGCACCCATCTGTCATCCCCAGAACAAAATATCAGATAGAGCATCGGCTTGGGTGAGGATTAAGATGGAGGGAAATAACTTTAATGTATGACCTACCCATTTCTAAGATCTTCAAACACATTGTTGATGTATGTAGAAATTCCAAGGCTATTAATCCATAACCGGAATGACCTCTCTTCCCTCGAAACTTGAGCATCATCAGAGAGTCCGTCGACAAAGGAAACTTGTTTCATTTGTTTTGACAGCCCATTCCTGCAGAAGGAGCAAAAGTCAAATACTTTCATGTAGTTGTTCCCCTGCAATTTTTCTGGTTGCCAACCTGACATTTCAATCCCTGATACTAAGAATATCAATTTTCATGCAGGCTTCAACCTCAGTACAAGACAACAATTTTTTGGTAATCATACAGCCCGTTAGAACAGTCATTCTCATTTTGTGACCCAAATGACTTAATACGTATGTTACTGTTGGCTATAGCATATCTGCCAGATAAGTAATACTGATAGTCCATTGTAGGTCAGTTCAAAGAAATATATGTTGCCAAGAAAACAATTCCAGAATTTCTAGTAGAATCCCTTTCTCAACTTGTTTCGCACTGACAAGGATGATCATGCATAGACTGCATTCCTTTGCTATGCTATGAACAATACATATTGATGAATAATACACAAAAGAAAATTCATAAACCTATATTTTATGGAAACACACAAGGTTGAACAAATCATGCAAACTGAAAAGGGATTTTTGTGTTTCAAATTGACAGTTTCCCGAGGGAAACACCACACTAGTGCACCTTTAGTGAGTGATAAGATGAAGGAAACATGGGATGCTAACATAACATTACTAGTAGCCTTCACTAAGATATTCTTTTTCCAAATAATTATCATATGTTAACTGTAGTTTTTACACAACAATGGATATCATCATGTTTGTCCCTATGCACTACCTCTGTTTTATATTATAAGTCGCTTTGACTTTTTTCTTTAGCTTTGACCAACTTTATAGAAAAATATAGCAATATTTTTAACATAAAATAAAGAAACTATCAAAATTTATTCAATGTTAGATTTAATAAAACTAATTTGGTGCTATAAATGTTGCTATATTTTTCTATAAACTTGGTCAAACTTTCAAAAAGTTTGACTTTGAAAAAGTAAAAGCGACTTATAATATGAAACGGAGGGAGTAATAAAAAACCAAGAGGAATTCAATTTATTTGAAAAATTGTTAAATTAAATAAAGAAATTATGAGAACAATTTATACCTTTTCTGGAAAATATGAGCCACAAAAGCAAGATTTAGATTTGGTAAACCGTCAACAATGTCTTTTGGGGTCAGATATCTTTTGCAGCCCATCCTATCTGCATGCTCAAGAACTAATCTTGCTCTATGAAGAAGATCTTTAACTGATATTGGGGATGGTTTAGCACTGCATTCAGGTGCCAAGACATTCAGTAGACAAGCATATGCTTCACTGTCCTGCATTTTTATGTTACAAAAATATAAGATAGGCATTCTTCATACTGGGATGCAGATGGAACTAAAGAACAGATAAGCCAATGTTTATTCATCAATTTGGATTTTACTAAATGTTTTATACTATAATGGAATTTAACAACCAGAAATGTGATAATACTGGCAAAAAGAAGTGTTCATAATGTTACATGAACTATGAGAATGAATGCATCATGATGTATGATTGACCATAGTGTTATGAAATAAATTTAATAACACAAATATGTAATTTGAATAAATTAAAATTTTTACTGCACTAACTACATCTTTGACAAATTAGATGCATTCATTCTATACATCAAATTCCTAAATGATCAAGGAAAACTATTGTGACAATGTGAATGCTAACATTTAAAAGAGATTTCACAGCTAGCAACAACTAAAGAAAACTGGTTCATATTGGAAATCAAGTGAGCATACTTTTATATCTGATGAAAAATTTGTTACTGTTCTTTGGAAACCTCCTTTCTTCAACTGAAAGTTCATCCATCGAAGTAATATTTTTTCAGGAGACAAGCTCATAAGCTCCTCCATCTCCTGCCATAATCACAAACATGTGAATTCGAGTTATTTTACCATATGACACAAAATCAGTCACCAGTGTATTTGAACAAATATGAATCATGAACTACCTTGCTGTCTTCAACCAATTCAACCAATTGAGGTGTGCTTTTCAGGTTTACATCAGCTAAAAGTTGTATCTGGTAAGTCATTATGTTAGCAGTCAGTGGGATACTTGTAAAAATAACACTTCAGTTCTTGTGCTCAACGAAATGATAACAGAAAACAGGAACACACCTTAATTATTTGAGATATCAAACCCAAGATAAGGTGAGGCTGCAAGCACATAAGAGAGTTTTTCATAAGATTCATGAAAACTTATATGAATGCTTGAATATATAAATGGAGTGAAAGCAGGTGTAATCAATGAAATGCACACAAGAACAAGAGCAGACATAAAAATAGTGCAAGTATAGCAGAAGAAGCAAAAGATCTATATTTACTAGAGCATGTAACTAGTAATATCCAAAACTATTGAAGAGAACAAAAATGGCATAAGTTACAAGTATTCTGAACAAACAGCAGAATTCAAGAAAGTGAAACCTATCACGCAGCATATATTTATTCATGTACTCGATTCTTTAGTGGATTTTTCGTGGTATTATCGAAACAATTTCAAGTATTTGATCACAAACAAAATAGAAGGGCAGATGAATAACCAAACCAATCATATGCCACCATTTAAGCTTTTACAGATAATTGTGCCATGGTGTTCCAGTGACAACCACCAAGAGGTACAGATATAAAACTAATTAAAGCAAAGAGAACCAACGCATAATGCTTTACAGTCCTGGCCATCACATGGACTTTCAGTCTAGTGTGTCCCAACATCCCCTACTTGAATACACGTGCGTACCCGCAACTAAAAGTGAACAAACTGAAACATTCAGCTTTATTCTGAATCTCATACTATCGTAAATACGTAATGTACTAATGTGGTGATCACACAAAAGAGGACAAGGAATTGAATTAAAGAAACAGGCAGATTCAGTCATACCCTTCCCTCAGCTAGGTCCTGCGTGCCGATGTTTACGACAGTGCAGCCGATGGCCTTGGCAGAATTGAGGCAGAGCGTGTGGTTCTCGTTCTTCTCCCACAGGTTGAGCAGCTTCTTGGTGTTGATGGCTCGCTCGTCGATCGTCCCCGGCACGGCCAGGTTGATGAGCTTACTGAATCAAAAAGCAAGGGAAAAAAAAAGAAAGTCAGATCGGAGCACATGTGAGTGGATCAGAGTCGAAAAGGCGATCGGACGAGATGAGGAAATGGACCAAAGGAGCACGCCGTCCTTGGTGAGGTGGAAGAGGTGATCGGTGGCCGGATCGATGGGGAGCGCGGTGTTGAGGAAGGGATCCTCGGCGAGGTAGGCGTTGATGTGGCCGACGTAGGAAGCCTTCTCGGACTCGCTGATGGTGTGGAGCAGGGTGGTGGTGGCGGCCGTGAGGAACGCCGCGGCGGACGATGAGGAGGAGCGCGCGATGCCCCCGCCGCCGCCACCTGCCTTCTTCCCGGCGGCCGCGCCCTTGAGCCGCAGCTGCATCTCGGCGTAGACGCGGAGGAAGAGCTCGAAGCCGACGGCCTGGTGCGGCCTGTCGTCGGCGCGGGCGACGGCCTTGAGCACGGACGCCCACTCCTCGTCGGTGAGCTGCGCCGCCGCCGCCGGTGCGCTGTTCTCCTTCTCGGCGTCCCCTCCTTTCCCGGCGGCGCCCCCGACCCCGAGGCCGGAGGATGAGAGCGCGGCCGGCAGGTCCCGCAGCCGCAGCCTCCCGCTCGGCGACGCGTCCCGCAGCGCCGCGTACTGCAACACCACAAACACCAACCCAAACGCGAATCACGATCAATGCGGCCGCGGCGGGTCGAGCTGTGGCTGCCATGGACATGGACACGTACCTGGACCTGGAGGGCGCGGAGGTCGGCCTGCGAGAAGCGGCGCTGCAGGTAAGGGTCGGAGACGACGACCAGCCCGTCGAGCCCCATCACGCGGACCGGAGGAGAGAGGCGGGGATCGGTGGCCGCCTCTCTCTCTCTCTCTCTCTCTCCCTCTGGAGTGGTGGCAGCTGAGAGGAGAGAGAGAGAAACGGAGTGGGGAGGGATGGGCCGAGGAGGAGGGGGGAGCGGCGTTAGTTGGTTTCAAAATAAAGCAAGGGGAAGGAAGGGGATGATGAACTGAACAGGTGGGTCTCTGGGATTCGGGGGTAACGGAAATCGGAAAGCCTTGCCTTTTGCGTTGCCAGCCACTGGTGGGGAGGAGGGGGAATTCAAATTCCGTGCTGGCTTTCCACGCCGCGACGCTGGGGTTGCAGTAGCGGCAGCCGGGGTGGCTGGCTGGCTGGCTGGCAGGTGGGGCGCGCGTGGGGCGTGACAGCTGGTCCCGACCGTTGCTGTTAGCCGGGAGGAGGGGGAGTTCACTGCCTTGGCTGCAACTGATCATCAATGGCTTTGGCTGCAAACTGATCGTCAGTGGCTTGGCTGCAAGTGATTACTGCTTTGACTCTTTGTGTTTGAGCTCAAAAGATGAGAGGGAGCCCAGTGCTCAATTTACTCCACAGCAATTTGTTGGTTTGTTCAGATAATTGAAACTGACTACGACATTGCTCTAAATCTTACAGGTTTGTAGTACAGTGTTAGTGCATGATTATTGGGGGGCCCAAGCACCACCTTGCCCACAATGAAGCTCTGTCGCTGTGGGGATTGTCAGCTAAGAATGGTTGAATTTGTGTATTTCACCCTAGAGAAGCCACCATTTACACAGAAGGGCTCACTGAATTTTATCTTGAGTGAGTACCCTTTCGTTCAAGGGATGAAAGAATTTCTCATTCTTTTTGGGGGAAAATCATCTGTTCATGTCACCCAATACCAACTGGTACCACCCAATACCATTTTCATGTCAAATGTGTTTTAGATCATTGTTTTCTATAAATGTTGGCATATATAAAAGTAAATTCATATATCTAGCTAATTTAATCCTATTTATTAACTTCAGGAAATTGACATCTGGGAGCAATAAAAATAGCCAGTTTGTAGCGTGGCTGGAGTGTTGAAGTCTACATATGTTGCCTAGTGCCCTTTTTATGTCCAATGTGTTTGCACCATTGATGTGTATACACATAGGCAAATACCAAACTGGATGCATGTATTGAAAAAATTTCATAGAAAATTTAGAGAATTTAATCCTATCATATCCTTTGAAATTCCTATAAAATGAACAATTCTATCGAGATTCCGAAGAAAACTTAGTAAGAGCTTTAACCTCTTGGAAATTTTTGTTTGAGACTATCTCTTTCATCCAATTCTTATATTTTTCTTGCGGTTCAATCAAACGATCATTCCTATATTTTTTTCTACGTTTTGTCCTAGTATTCCTATCAGAATTCTGAGTTTTTTTTTCTATTTTTTCATTTTTTTCATTCCTATGATTCAAAGAGGCCATTAAAACAGTACATAGTCAGTAGTGCACACGAACATCGACGATTGGAATGTCATGTGTTGGATTACACATAGGCTACGATAGCATAAATCAAAATTTTTCTATCGCATAAACCAGGAGCCATGCAAATATGAGATTATAGATCGTTACCACTCAACGCGCTATGCAACGAAAGTAGGTGCTAAGAAGTCAAAGGAACGTTGGCGACGTAGCATGCGTCGATGTAGAGGAAGTAGTAGATCGCAGCAGCCTGACCTTCTACTCCTCGTGCGTACGCCTCGCCGATCAGCGCCGCAGACCAACGGCGTCTCTACCGGTATCCACACATCCAGGGATGGAACACGTCGCCCGTGCGCGGCTAGGGTTTTGCTCGAGAGGGAAGTGACGGCAAGGGCTTCTCCCACGACACCAGCCTCATCACCCGAAGAATATATAGAATTCATAACTGGGCCTCCGAGGCTCATAGAAGTCCTACTCGGATCTCTATCCGAATTGAGCATATATTGGATTTCCATCTAATCCCTTTATTTTAGCTCGTTAAGTATGCGACCCTGTAGGTTCATGTACACTCGGTTGTAACCCAAAAACTCTTTTTCGGTCCACGTGTCAACAGCGGCCCCTAGTAGAATATATTGACCCACCGGACATACATAAAGATCATATCGGCTGAAACTCTAATATATACTTGTATGAACCCCTTTGCCTTACGATATCGATTAAGCTCAAGACTAGATATGTGCTATCCTTTAATAGCTCAATTATTCACTCGATCCTGTAATAGATTATTTAACCTCTGATTGACTCATCAATCACTTTTGGCATGACCATGCACTTCCATAATCTATAACATCGAGGGACCCAGAGATATTTCTTCAAGGAAGGGGCAAATCTCATCTTGATTATTTATATCTCACTATATGTTTCATAGCATGCCTGAAGACTACTTATATAACTACCCAGTTACGGAGTAGTATTTGACAACCCCTAAGCAAGTTACTACACATGTTGGGAACCATGATAATCTCAGATCTAAGAATTCTACATGATCACTAATATGAGATCACTGATGGCACATCACATATAGCTTTCGCAGTGTCTCATGTTGGGTCTATCCAATAACATGTTTTCAACATATATTCACATTATTAATTTGATATTTTCATACCATGATACATAAGACATGATCATCAATCAATGAATGTGCTGATCATTGAAACATATTTGTTCCATATATGATATTTGATCAGAAATCCTTTAGAAATAGTAATATATAACATAAATAGTCTCATGAACGAATCACATATTCATTAATCAATAATAATGAGTTATCTATTTCAAGAAATAACATATAGTAAAGATATAAACATAATATGTGATACAATCATCTTTTTGATTGCCTCTAGGGCATATCACCAACATCATGTAGGAGCGAATATCACATGAATTTGAAAGACGATGTGTTTGGATGTTTTACAGAAAAATTAACACAAAAATTTGGATGGATTCTAGATAGAAGAGACAAAGAGGAGAGTTGGATTGGACTTCTTGGAGGAAAAAAATGAGGTTTGATCTCATGTGCTAATTTCCTAGTACTGAATTGAGGTATAGGAATGGAATCTCCAAACAACCTAGTTAGGAAAAAAAATCCTTACTATTTGAATCCTCTAAAATTCCTATGAAATCCTTCAATCCAAATTAGCCCTGAAATCTAAAGCATAATGTTACTCTAGAAATCATAATTTACATTTACTGCTAAAAAGGAACAATCACATGAAACCATCATAACCGATCTTTTAAATCGTTAGATGGTATATACTTGATGCCTCATATCATCCTTGGTATTTAGTCCTTTGTGAGGTTTACGATTTCTCATTCTGCATATTGCAAATTTGCAACTGTAGCGCACACATCAATGCCGTGCGACAATGTGGCAGTGTCATCTCTGGTAGTATATATTACCAGCCGGACAAAGCATGCGGTCTTAAACTGATTGCAATTTGCCAAAGTATATAAAACATAATTATGGGAGATGCGATATGTCATATTGTGTAGTATAATTATATAATAAAATAATCTATTGTTTACCTTTTCACGCAAATATATAACTGTTTATTTACAATCAACCAAACTATTTTCCCTCCTTGCTAATGACGTGGTGTATGATGCATTGTTTATTTACAATGAACCAACTTAAAAAGAACTTGTTTTTATCATTACCAAGTGATCGGAGTCTACAAGGTCTCATCAATATCAAGCATCGACCATTGCGATTTTCTAATAAATAATGGACGAAAAATATAGTGATGCAAAAGTATTTTCCTTGACAAATTATTCTAGCAATGTCATTTTTGCATAAAAGGTCAATTTTGGGGGCACAATATTGTTAAGGGATTCATATGACATTAACTTCACTATAAAAGTTCAAGTAATCAATATTTACTTATAAATTACTATAGCAAAATGGACGGCTATGATTGACAAATTGCCTAAACCTTCAAGGACAACCTGTTTCTTCAGCTACAATAATTCAGAATGGTTTTTTAATGGGAAAACATAAATGCATGGCTACGAGATAGGCATGGTATTGTAGCACTAGCACCATATGTAGAAACTAAAAATAGAGGATTTGAATCAATTCCCATCATTACCAAAGATAAAATACACAGTACTTGCAAACCCTTTTCGGCTAACACGTGAATGTTAAACACCAGGCACTGTACGTGCTTGGGACTTTAGGTCATGTGCTGCCCATTTTTTTTATTTTAATATATACTGATACCAGCTTTGTTGAAATAGAAAATATGGAACTGTACGGTTGTACCCTATTTTAATAGTGCTAGCTTTTCTAGCAAAAGCTGAGCAACCTCACTCAGTGAATCAATTTCAAAACATCCAATATTTTTTTTTAAGAGTGTTCCAAGAGTTCGTGACAAATATTCGTGCACTTTCCTCTTTGGCACTGTTACTTTTGGTCTGGAGTTTATTGTTCTAATTCTGCATTTACTAACATAACCATAATATAAAATCTATATTAGAAGAGAGAGAACCGCATTAACTTTCATCGTTCAGTACAACCTTCACACGCTGGTTACAGATAATTGCTTGTGCTGGAGCTAATGAACACCTAACAACTATGAGAGTGACACATAAATGATGATGTCCATTATGGTATCAAGTACTGAATTAGGCCGTTGATGACCTACCAGAGAAAGCTAAAAGGGACGAACCTCCGAAAAAACTTCAAAAGGCAGGGTTGCCTCCAAGCTTGGATTGAGAAATTGCTCTTGTGAAATCTTCAATTCAGGTATATTCATCCAATTTACTCCTTGGGTAAAATGCTCTTCTTTTGTTTCAAGGACCTTTAGGGTGTTGGTTACCTGTAACAATAAGCAGCATGTCCCTCTTGAATGGTGGAGGAAATAGACATGTTACATATAAAAGATTCGAAGTGAACCTTGCAAATGTTAGGATGAAAGTTCATCTGCTGTTTTAATCTGCAAAGGGAAGAAAAGATGCCGACACAGTTGCAAGTTAGAATGTAATTGCAATTATTGGATAAGAACATGAACAAGATGGATGTGTGGCGGCAACCAGCAAAGACTAGGCTTTTGAACTCTCTTGATGTGATATTTGCGATATCATGATGTATAGATAAGCATATGTGCAATGCATATGTACCAAACAAGCTGAAGTGCATGCACATAATATATTTATGAGGGCCCTTGAGGTGTGGTGCAAATGATATGGCAAGGATGTTATCATAGACAGTTGTTTCTTCATCCCACTGATACAGGAAATGGTACACAGCATCATGGAAGTGCACTAAATAACAATGATATTTTTTTTCTTCTCTTGTGGGCAAAATAAAAAGGGGATCTCCTGAAATCACCTTCTTAGATGATTGAATGCAGGCTTTATCCCTGAAGTTTCAAACTGCAAAAAAAAGGTGGCTTCTGGTTTTCAGACCTTTCAGAAACAGCACAAATGAAATAGACATTGTGGAAACTGTATGGAGCAAGAGAGGGACCAATGTATGTTCCTGCAAAAAGGAAGTCTCAACAGCCCATCACTCAGTAGGCAAAGCAGCAGCAACATGTAGGGGCAAAGGAGCATGCCCATTGACAATGTGCCAGTCATGTATTGCCAGGGACCTAATGGTACTGTAGGTCTTCCATACATGGATGCACGGTGAAATCTCAAAGTATAATCTTCGGGTGGTAGGAGTAACATAAATAGAGTTGAGAAGGATGACATTGCACACTTGAGTTACGCCAATGGCCTACAGCTACAAACAAAAGAGAGAAACGTTGAACAATTAAACACGATAACTGCGAATATTACATTGGGCTGACTTTGACTCGTGATCCGCTATTGATAAATGGTGTGGAACAGCAAGCTTCGAGCAATCAAAGGTTGCTTTCATAAGCTAATATGATCAAAGAGTAATCAGCCAGTATACATTCGGGTTTCTTTCCAGCTGGCACAAATTTAGCTTGTCACTTGTGGGACCAAGAAAGAGACATGGAATTTGTTCTTGAGGTTCAGAAACCTTAGATTTACCACCATCATTTTCTTGAACAGCATGGATGGAGGTTTGCATTAGAAGTGACAACACAAATATGAGGTGAGTCCTATCAAAACATTCAGCAATAAATGTTGAGATTGACCGTGCAAATAAAGATATCACAACTCATGGTATTTAAATCACTGAGAGAAAAAATAATATTGAAAATGAAATTTCAAAAAGTGGAGCAGCAGGTGCACATGGAGATGGAACCCCCAATTAGGTGCAAAGAATATGAAATGTCCAGAATCAACTTGACAAGATTGTTAAAGCAGAAAATCTTCATACCGTGATACTACGTAGCTTCTTATATGAAAAGATCTAGGGCCACCATGGACCACACCTATTTAGTGGCCAACTAGGCTTCCTATCATTTGAACCTAAAGGAAAAGAACAATAATGGAAAAACTGGAGTCAAATATCGAACATAACAAAAATTAAGTCAGACAACAATGAAATCCGATACTTTTACGATTATTAGATGAACAGGTAAGATTAATAAGGTTTGGACTTTCTGAAAGTGGTAAATCAATGATACCTAGTGAATTGGAATTTGGGAAACTCTGTGAGATCAGCAAATTTAACAAACAAATGTTTGAGGAGCTATACACCTATCGAACTTGCATCATGGCTTCGATATCACAAGCCAAAATAAGCACAAACGAGGAATATTTGAAGCAACAATGTTCAAATATCTGGTTGAAGCAGTTATGTCTTGTGTCTTATATTCCTTTTCTCTCAAGTTTTGTGGACTACTACTGAAAAATCTCTCTATGTGTTATGTGATTCATCAATCCATTGAGATCTAAAAGATGAGTGTTAACAGATTGTACTAAGTCAAAACCAAGAATGCCCATGGACAAAACTATAGCAAGAAATACAAAAGGCAGACTCCCCAGAATACATAGCAGTAGGTTGGATGAAATATTTACGCCATTACAACCACTGTTTACATTTCCAATATTGATGCACTCATTGTATGATTTAGCTAAAAACTTGAAGATAAAAAAATGAGAATAAATCGCTAGAATGCAAGTTAAAACATAAAGTTCATAATTGATTTACAATAAAAGGGCAAAGAAAAAGTCTTATCTTTATAGCACCATGGATGTGATGAGTATTACCGATTTCATTTGGGAGAACTACAGGATTATTTATGGGTGAATACAGAACATGAACTTGGGTTGTTATCATCGATGCAACACAATAATTCTTGAGCTAGTACACATTGTTTGACTGTTTCTTGAAAACTTTCAGAACCAACTTCATGCAGCTCCAGGATCCCTTAGGATAAGCCTGAAAAGCATCTTGAGTTCTTGACCTACTACTGCAAACCTGCAATACTAGGATTTCAGTCGGTCTATGCATTTTTAGAAATTGCAATCCAACACATCATATGATAAATGATGTTTATTTTACATTTTACCAATGTAAATCTGAAGCATTGGTTGTTCAAAAAACTTTGGACAATAAGCAATGAACCTACCAAAGATTCAAATATTTTATCAGTTTCTGTACATGATTGCAGCTCAAAAGATTATTTAATTGTAAGGAAACCATTCCTCAGCAGGAACTAGGTGATCAATGCCAGGACTGGGAATACATTGCAGAAGTATTTGATAGTAGAACCATTCTTCAATATACATTGAAGAAGTATTTGGTAGTAGAACCATTCTTCAATATTTCAGTCATACCTATTGCTAAAAGGAAAAGACCATTCTTCGATATTTCGGTCATACCAATTTAAGATCTGTTGCAAAAAGGAAGAGAGGGAGCAGAATCTTGTTCATTTACCAAATTTAATCAGAAAAGGGGTTCCGAAATGGGGCACTAGCTGCTAAAGTTTACCTCCAGTGTCTCAGGCAGAAGTAGCAGCATATTATTGCCAGTAGACGGTTCGTTCAGTGCTGGCACACTGGTGCCTGTCACCACAGAACTGGTGCAAGACCAGTGTTCCCTACAACAGAGAACGGTTCACTGATCTCATCATAATTATCAGGGAGACAATTGGCTACAGAGAAACAAGCATCATAAATGCTCCTCGAAGTAATAGAAAAACCAAGTAATCTAAATAGCAGACTACTAGGCTTGGAATCTTGTATGTGCCCCTGTAGGAAGTTCACCACACTACCAAAACAAAGTAATTAATCAAACTGGTAAAGCATCTTTTAACAATATATTTAGCTATACCAAGCAGTTTCATTACATGATCATAACGTTTAGTCTTTATTTATCATTCAGATCATGCAACTTCAATAGTTGGTCACCTTCCTATGTTTGCTATTTCTGTGCTGAAGTTGGTGACTACAATACTCGCAAAATTCAATCACATATAAAATGTCCTCAGTTGTTTGAACAAGACTTCAGAACAAGAAAAGACTCAAATATATTAAAAAAATAACAATATGTAAAATTGATAAGACATAACTGGAATTTGTCTATATATCAGAGGATAGTTGTCCAAAACATAAATTATATTTAAATTCTTAAAACCCATTCACATGTACCACTAGAGGATAGAGACATTTTATGTCATGTCACTCATGTTTTTTTTGACACAAAACAGTGTGTCAATGTTAAATCGCACATATATTCAGTGGCGATCCTATGTAGTCCTACCCGGGGTCACAGGACCCTGGGTAGATGATTCATTTCTAGCTTAATTTATGCCGTGTTAATTAGTATATCACTCAATAATTACATAATTAGTATGTATTGGACCCCTGGTAATTTTTATTCTGGGTTCGCCACTGCATATATTATCATCATGTCCAACGGCAAAACCATTGTCATTGCAACGAAAAAGTCCCAAAATATGTAAAAATGAACATAACTAATGTAGTTCATAGAATATTTACTAACATAGGCTAGGTACAATGCTTTCATATAAAAAGGCATATGTACCACTTAAAAATGCTTAGTCTTGGAAACAAGATGACTGCTCTACAAATTTACACTAGTGCGAGGAAAATTGGTCCTACCATATAATCTCATATCCACAGTAAACACTGAACCAAAAGTATTCCCCTTTCCCACTTAGTGCCCTTGTGAGTCCCTTTGACACTATCACTCATCAAGTCCTATTAGCATGAGTTGTGTTTGTGGCTTGATTTCCCAAGCTCTTGGCATTCTTGTGCTGTATAATTCAGCTAAGCTGATGAGCTGTACTTCCAGACTAGTGCAAAATCAGTTTCTAGCCAGTGGAGATATGACTACTTGCTGCTTCTTTCCTGAAACCCTTATCCATTATAATCCTCCTTGATTCATCCAATTCAGACCATTGTCTAGCATCAGCATGCAAATTTGATATTAGCACATGACTTCCTGGATTTTCTGGATCAACCTCCAGAAGGTGCAGGGCTACTTTGTTGCCTCTCACCACATCCATATTAGCTCTACTTGCATTCAACATAGCCACACAGATGGAACCAGAAAGCTCACTTCAGGTTGTACTGAAACTACAATAGAGATCCCATGCCTCATCAATCTCTGGCCTGCACGGCCTAGTAGATCAATAAAAGATGCATAGTGCAGATATTGATCTACTAGGCAATATTGTATTTTCATATTGTATTTTCATCAAATGCAATATCTCTGCCTTCATCCACAAGATCAGATTGTCCACAAGCTGAAAGAACGGCGAGAAATGTAACTGCGTTTGGCAAGACAACTGGTACAGCTTTGTCCATCATTTTAAACAAATCTAATGCTGCTTCACCATGCCCATGGTGACTATAAGCGTCAATCATACTGGACCAGGAAACCGCGTTCCTGCAAGCCATTCGATCAAACACCATACGAGCAGCCATTGTCCGCCCACATTTTGCATGCATATCGATAAGTGCATTGCATAAGATAGTATCTGAAGTAAACCCACGACGGAGAGCCTTGCAATGCACCTGCATACCATACATCAAATTCGCTGTCGTTGAGCAGGCAGTGAGAGCACATATGTCAGCGCAATTCCATTAAGCTCAATCCTCCCCAGAATCATGAAAGCATCCCTGAATATGCCGTTCTCCACACAACCTGAAATAACAGCGTTGTACAGAGCCACATCCTTCGGGTAATCCGTGCACATATATAGCGTCATCGCTTCCTCGACAAGTCCACAACTCATGTAGAGATCCACAAGCGCCGTCGCCATGATGAGGTCGCCCTGGCACGTGAGAACGCTGCGCGCGTGGACCTGACAGCCAGGGCGGATCGGAGGGCGCGAGACGCGGCGCACGCCTTCATGGTGCAGAGGGTCGAGGCCGTGGGCGCGAACCGCGTGGTGGCCATGCCCCAGAAAGCGTACGCGGCGGCGGCGGGGCGCGCGTGGCGGATGAGGCAGGCGAGGAGCGCGTTCCAGGAGACGGAGTCCCGGGCGGGCATTTCGTCGAACAGGCGGGACGCGGCGGCGGGGAGGCCCGCGTTGGCGTAAGCGGTAAGGAGGGTGGTGGCCGGGATAGGGCTGGAGAGGGAGGAAGACTTGATGAGGGTAACGTTGACGGCTGGGGAGTCGGACGGGGGGGAGGAGAGGCGGCGGAGCAGTGCGGCGAGCGGCGAGCGGCGGCGGCGGCCGCATCGCGCATTGGACTATGACGGAATAAACGCTCGTTTAGCTCCGCTTCCAACCGCCGTCTTCCGAGTCGTGGTTATCTGGCTGTCCTAAAACATCCTCCTCCACGATTGTGTACTCTTCCTTCCCGATCCCTGCACCGCCAACTTTGGAGGAGAAGGTATAGGGGGAATTTAAGGAGGATTCTTCAAATCGGGTGTTCGATTGTCTTAAAAAAATTGGACGGTCATATTTGATCATTGATGAAACGTTAAGCTATACACGATGAAACAAAAAAATTAGTCATTGAAACATTTAAAAATTTTATGAAACACAACCACTGAACTATGTTTTTCTATGTATTTGGTCAAACTTGAATAAGTTTGATAACTATTTAAAAAAAATCTAATAACATGAAATGAAAAGTAGCTATATATATATTAATTAACTATTTAAAAAATTGATAATTTTCTGATCGTCACACGCGCGCTTTGTCTATTGTTGCGTGATGCATGATGTGCGATCGATCACGAAAGTCCTTATCTATTTCTGTTTCAGATCGTATCTGTCGACGGGCTATACACCGACCACGGTATTTGTAAAGTATGGAGAGCGTTGGAATCAATGTTTATACGAGATTGAGGTAAAAGAGACGGGATATAAGCATTTTTTTATAGGTTTGGGCCCCTTAATTGACAGATAATAGCCTTACTCCTGTTGACCGAAGCCAGAGTTGTCTTTATATATCGATATCACACGAGTACAATATGATCTAATCTAGTTGACATCGGCTTGGCGACATGAAGCTTGTACACGTAGTCGACGGGTAGCGTAGTCTTCTTTCTTGAATATGAACTCGGCGAGATTAAAGGTAGCTCTAGATCTTTCATGTCAGCCTTTATAGCTCTAGATTGGGTTTGTCTAGGCTTGTATTCTGACTTGGCATATGTTGGCATCTGTTGCCTTTATTGGCATGTCTTGGCCTATGTTGGCCTCTTCTCCCTCTTCTCAGGGTCTTGTATTTATACCCTCGGATTTTCGCTTGTCCAAATAGAACTAGGGAGACAAGTATGGATACGATCCGAGTAGTCCTTGTAGTGTTTAAGTAGTACTCCGCTTCTCCTTCCTTATCCGAAACACCTTCTATTTTGGAAAAATATTTTCTTCTTTATGAGCCATATTTCCTTAATTAAATGATCACTACTACAGAAATGGTTTTTACAGACAACCAAAATCGGTTTTCGCATGCGGTTGGCCGGCCCGCATGCACAAAAAAGTCTGCGGAAATCACCATTTTCGCATGCGACCGGCCCAACCGCATGCGAAAACCGATCTTCACATGCGGGCCACTTAAGCCAGCCACATGCGAAAATCGATCTTCGCATGCGGCCCTCTTAATCCAGCCGCATGCGAAAATCGATCTTCGCATGCGGTCGTATTAAGTGGCCCGCATGCGGAAATGGGTATTCCATGTGTACCCTATTCCCATATTGGCCGTTTGGGAAGATCGCATCTTGTATGTAATACAATATTTCCTGCAGTTCAGGATTGAAATTTGGAATTGTACAATCTTGCATTGACAAGTAAATAGTCTTTGAATACATAACACATGAAACATTTATATACATATCATACATATATTACAAATAAACGACAGTTTCATCACGGACAAAAATATTACATTTTTACTGCATATGTTCTTTCTCTCACTTTCTTAGGGGCTTGAATTTGTCTTCTAATGTAGGTTGATTGTTCTTATCATAGAATAGCCCAAGTGCGTTACATACATCACGACGGAGGAAGCGCCAAAGGTCAGCACACAAGTTCCTTATATTTTTGGCGTCGATCCGATTTGCTACATATGGGATTGCAGGGATCTGTGAAAAAAGAAAGCAATAAATGTTACAATCTCGATTTGCGGGATCCAATTTGCTACTCTGTATATATGGAGAACAATTTCCGGACTTACGTGGTCACTGGATGTTGTGTACCTCCCGTTGATCCTAAGCATCTCGCACACGTAATATCCATAAAGGTTAGTTCTCGGTGGTTGTTTGAAACACTGCGAACATATTAATAAGAGATTGGTCAATATAAACAAGTTAAGATTATAAGAGAAATTGTATTAATGACATATGTCAGTACCGGCCAGCCTGTTTTGATGGTTAGCTTAACCTTTTCCGATCTTTTACTGGGCTGCCTCTTTTTCGGTAGTACTTGTGTGCGTTGTTCGGAGAAAACAATTGTTGTAATCACTTAGAAATTCCAAACTAGCAATTCTGTGCATATGGGTTATTTTATTACTTACAAATTCAGAACAGTGAGAAACTCCATGAACGTTTCTTTCTCATAGTGTGCTGGGTCACACGCTACGATCAATTGGTCCTTCGGATATACCAGGAATAATATGTAGTGGTTGCTGCAAATAAGAAAGATGAATCGTTCGAAATCAATCGCTTAAAATGATGTATTACTGTGAAAAACCTCAGATTTATGAGCGGAGATGCTTATGTTAACGCGTAAGGGACCATTATGACATTTTTGTCAGCGTGCGCCAACATTGCTAGCGCCAAGTATGTTGCTACCTCCAGCTTCTTGTGCTTGTGCAAATTGTTGATATATTCTTGTTTTTCCTCAGTTGTCTTGTCCGCTAATTGTTAACTCCAAAATTTGGTAACCCCGGAATCATCATCGGCCTAGAGTTAGTATCAGCTTCAGAGTCCTAGAATCGGCCGATGGGAATTATCAGTTGCCAGCAGTTGGGTTCTTAGTAGATTCGGTTAAGGAAATTAATCAATTAAAGGAAGCTTATCCAGAAAATGCCGAGTTTGAAGAGGATGCAGCGTGGCAATTTATCTATTAATTAGACAGAGTCAATTGTTTTTCCTTTTATCTTTAGGAAAGTTTGTGTCGTGTCCAATTAGAACTCATATCGGCCTGAGGTTATAAATATGTACACCCGGGGTCTTTGTAATCTATCTCCACAGATCAATACAATCTACTTTCGGCGCATCGAGTTGGGCTACATCGGTTTCGATCTCCGACAAGGGGTAAGGCTTGTCATGGCGGCTTGTATCGGCGGGATTAGGGCTCACATCGTTTCGACACTCTAATTTAGCTTATGCATCCGCCTATTTATCATATATCTTAGTTAATCTAAGGGCCGGATCTTTTCTAGGGTTTTGCCAGTATCGACTTGTTAACGACGGATTTTGGTAATCGACTCGGAAAGGAAAGAGGAAACCGAAGCAGAGAGGAAGGATTGAGTTGGAGTCGGACCAGGCTTCGTATCGGACCCGGTAACCGTATCGGACTGGGGAGGTGTTGCTATAAAGAGCGTATCGGCCGATACGGATTTGGTTTGGTCGTGGGCCGATGCGGGTTGTGAGTTGACAGTGTCAACGTGGGCTTGGTCTGGGTTCGAAGTAAGCTTCAAGGAAGTTGCCAAATAGAGATAAAGCTCGGTTTTAGGCAATTGTATCTTGTAAATTAAGTAGTGTAGATCTAATCTGTGGCTTAAGTCTGCCGCAAGGACTTGTTTGTTAGTTGTAGATAAGATCGTGCCCTACAAGGGTTCTGTTGTAACCTTGGGTATAAATATCCCGATAGTTTGTACATGTAATCTCTCTCTCAATCAATTACACAATCGAATCAATCTACTTTCGGCGCATCGCCAACCCTCGTAAGAGGTCTCCTTCGACGAGTTCTTTCTTCTTTGGAGCAGAGGTAAGAACTCGTCCCCGACGATCTGCATCGTCGGGGCTAACGTGTCGCTTTAGACACGTTAAGCCTCAATGATGTGATCGTCGATTATCATGTCTTGAATAATTTTGACAGGTATTTTAATTAAGCCTTGCCAACAGTTTACTCGCTTTAGGGTTTATTGCCGACGATGGTTTAATTCTTATGCTTGGCTAGATTGTTCAATGCAGCTGCCATCCCCAAAAGCAATCGACGACTTGATTTTCTTTGTGTTAAGTCTCAATTCACACTTCGAGTTGCCATCGACCTTAGTCCTGTTTTGAGATCTAACACAAAGCCTGTTTTCGGTTGTAATTAAGGATAGTGCCGGGGTTTTAGCCGGTCTTATCTAACATATGTGATTGCTTTATGTTTCTTGCATATGTTTGCCACTTATATGTGCAGATCGATAAGTATAGATATGTCGATCGTGAAGTAATCTTAAGATTTCTTTATGGTTGATGTGTTTATATTGGCCGATTGGCTCGTATAAGTTTGCACTAGAGTACTAGCTGGTGTAGTTACCTTTGTTATCCTCATCGGCCGATATTATTAGTTGAGATCTATATATCAATGAAGGCCGATAAGATTAGATTCATGTCTTACTTATTTTCTAAGTGAGCCGATATAGCTTTGCCCTATCGGCTGGGCTATGACAATGTGTCATCGGTCTGTTGACCGATCGGCCGTTGTTTTCTGACTTGGTTTACTTGTTTCTTGTTGATTGCAGATCAAATCAACTGGCACGCTCTACTTACGACTAGGCAAGCCATTTGGACCTGCACTGGAGTTAAGCAGATCTCCCAGGCCGCCGTGGTAACGCGGAACCCGTTTGGTTGCTGGACGGGTCGAAATTCTGCGCCAACACGCTTTTGGCACGCCCGGTGGGACCTCAAGAACACAAGCTTCTCACCAGCAACAAGAACACCTCGAGATGTCGAAGCAGGCCGAGATCGTCGAGGAGAACGTCATTCCCGTGACCGCCGACCAGCTCAGCGCAGAACAAAAAGCTGAGATGGATAGTCTGGTCGCGCAGTTCCAGAATATGTACCTGCAAACATATTCTAGGACTCGGCAGGGCACCTTGATTCAAAAGTCCAAGGTGGTCATGCCGAGTTCCGGAGATGGAGCTGGAACGTCGGCGGCGGCGCACGATCACGCCGTCAAAACTGAAGACACTGCAGCGCCGACGTTGCAAGACCGGATTGACTCCGCAGTCCACTCTGCGCTAGTCAACCAATCAGGGATTTTGGTGAACACCTTGACCAATACGGTCAAATCTATCTTAGACGGGTCAATTCACCAGTTCAAGCCTCAGGGGCCGATTTTCTTGCCAGAAAATAAGTTCCCTGCATATCGGACCCTGAGGAATGATCTGAGCACGTCTCAGCCAACACCGCCGATGCCACCCCCATCGGCGCAGCCGACAACAACATTGCCACTGGTCCTCACCAGGCAGACTGGGGGCAGCCCTCAGCTCATCACCGAGGAACAATACGCTCAATGGGCCAAGGGGAAGCAACCGGTGGTTGAGCCGATGCAGCAAGTTCCCGTCAACCAGCCATCGGCCGGACAACCGCAAGCCCCAGTGTTCAATAGTCCTCCACTTCAAGCTGCATACAACGTGCCACAAGGCTATCAGCAGCACCCTGCAGGACAGTATGGCGTACCGAACTCGGATCATCATTACCAGCCATACTCCCCTAGGCAGTATCAAGCAGAGGGTCTGCAACAATCGTTTCAGCCAGACCTCCCACATCGGCCCGCAGGATATTGGGCCGATATGATAGCCGAAGTGATGCGGGATCAATTCGGCTTGAAGCCCAAGGAGAACTCTACGGTGTATCGGCACCCGTATCCCGAGGAATTTGACAGGGTACCATTGCCAGGCCGATACAAGATCCCGGATTTCTCCAAGTTTTCGGGACAGGACAACGTCTCGACATATGAGCATGTCAGCCGATTCTTAGCACAGTGCGGGGAGGCATCGGCTATCGAGGCGTTGAGGGTGAGGTTTTTCCCTCTGTCCTTATCAGGGTCTGCATTCACATGGTTCTCTTCCTTGCCCTGCAATTCCATCAGAGGATGGATAGATCTGGAGAAACAGTTTCATAGATACTTCTACAATGGCGTACAAGAGATGAAACTGTCAGATCTGACTGCCATCAGGCAACGAGTGGATGAATCGGTCCCTGAGTACATACAAAGGTTCAGAGACATACGCAACAGATGTTATAGCCTCAGTCTGACCGATTCCCAGTTGGCCGATTTGGCATTTCAGGGATTGCTAGGGCCGATACGCGAGAGGTTCTCCTCGCAGGAATTTGACAGCCTCGCTCAGCTGGCACAACGAGTATCGGCCCACGAGCAGCGATTCCAGGAGGCAAAGAAGTTCGCGAAAAAGATTAACACTGTTTATCAGTACGCCTCCGACGATGACGACGATGAAGATGGTGATGTCGACCTAGCCGAGTGGGCCCGGATGAGGAAATCAACAACTTGCCAGTGGGCCAAGAAAGGAGATAAAGAAGATAAATATGATTTCGACATCAACAAGGCCGATAAGATATTTGACCTGCTGTTGCAAGAAAAGCAGATCCAACTGCCAGTAGGTCACGTATTGCCATCGGCCGAAGACATCAAGAAAAGGAGATATTGCAAGTGGCACAATTCCTATTCACACCATACAAATGAATGCAAGATCTTCCGGCAACAAATTCAATCGGCCATCGAGCAGGGCAGAATTAAAATCGATGATGCCAAGCGGCCGATGAAGATTGAAGGCCACCCGTTCCCAGTCAACATGGTGCGGGCGGACAGGGCCGATGGCGGTGGCCATCGGACTGGCAAGCGGCCTCATCAGACCTCTGAGGGCCTGATCAGAAAATATCAGCGGAGGCGGGAGGAACAAGCTCAAGACCAAGCCGATCAAGACAACTCCTACGACCCACACTGGGAGTGCGAGTTTTTTCGCTTCTGCTGGAATGAAGGGATGAGGTTGCCATCTATCCAGGAGTGCCCTGCATGCAGTGGTGCAGAAGATTCTTATCAGGGCAGCTCAAGCAGACAAACGCATCGGCCGGCCAAGCAACGGAAATCTGTGCATGAAAGGCTAGGGCCGATGCACCAAGATCAACACGATGAAGATGAGGAGCAAGTCCAGAACCCCCAATGGTGCCCAAGCGATGTATTCACCAAGACACAAAAGCGGCGGGTTCAGAGGTTAAGGAGGAAAGAGCAAATCCAAGAGCAACAAGCTGAAATACCCCATCGGCCAACCAAGACCAAAAAAGAGTGGAGGATAAAATCCACGGTGGCCAAGGCCGATGAGGGCACCTCCAATACAGCTCAGAGCTACTCAGCTTCAAAAGGTAAAAAAATGGCATCGGCGCCTGTTAACATGGTGTTTATATTGCCAGCAGAATACAGTGTGCAGGCGGCCGATGAAGCGATGGCCGATGATGAACAAGGTTCAGCCAGGCTACGGTTGTCACCAGACCAAGCCATCTTCGACAAGCCAGTTGACGCCAGCTACAGACATTTACGGCCGTTGTACATCAAAGGATTCATCAACGGGCGGCCGATGACGAAGATGCTGGTCGATGGTGGCGCAGCAGTCAATTTAATGCCATACACAACCTTCAGGAAGCTTGGAAAAGTACCTGAGGATCTTATCAAGACAAATATGGTATTAAAGGACTTCGGTGGCAACGCATCCGAGGCGAAGGGGGTCCTGAACGTGGAGCTCACCGTGGGCAGCAAAACAATTCCCACCACCTTCTTCGTCTTCGATGGAAAGGGTTCCTACAGCTTGTTGTTGGGACGAGATTGGATCCATGCAAATTGCTGTGTCCCTTCAACAATGCACCAATGCCTCATGCAATGGCAAGGGGACCAAGTCGAGATCGTGCAGGCCGATCGGTCAGTACATGTCGCCAATGCCGATCTCGCAGTTTGGGAGATGGAGGGAATCGACTGCTTGTCCGGGCGAGTCTGGGACGCCGATTTCCTCAAGGTAACCGACTGCGACATCGAGGCAATTGAAGACCAAGACAAGCGGTTACTTTAGCGAAGATGCACCATCCGCCGTTGACAATGACCCCTACACAGATGACGCGGTGGATGAGTTAGACGGCAAGTTGGGACAAGGTTTTACGTCGGCCGATGAATTGGAAGAAATTGATATAGGAATAGGTGATAGGCCTAGGCCGACGTATGTAAGCGCTAATTTGCCAAAGGAATACAAGAATAATTTGATAGATCTTTTGAAAGAATTCAGAGATTGTTTTGCATGGGAATACCATGAGATGCCAGGATTAAGCCGATCGATTGTAGAACATCGGCTACCAATCAAACAAGGCTATCGGCCTTTTAAGCAAGCTCCTCGGAGGTTTAAGGCCGATATGCACGAAGCCATAAAAGCAGAGATCACAAGACTTTACGACGCCAACTTTATCAGGCCCTGCCGATACGCGGAGTGGGTCTCCAACATAGTTCCGGTATTGAAAAAGAACGGCAAGCTAAGGGTATGCGTCGATTTCAGAGATCTAAATAAGGCGACGCCCAAAGACGAGTACCCTATGCCGTTGGCCGATTTGCTAGTCGATGCTGCTTCTGGGCATAAGATCATTAGTTTCATGGACGGAAACGCGGGTTACAACCAGATCTTTATGGCTAAAGAGGACATTCATAAGACAGCCTTCAGGTGCCCAGGGGCAATCGGCCTATATGAATGGGTCGTCATGACATTTGGTTTGAAGAATGCTGGAGCTACGTATCAGAGGGCTATGAATTACATTTTTCATGATCTTATTGGCTCTCTGATTGAAGTTTATATAGACGATGTCGTCGTAAAGTCAAGAGAACATGATATGCACTTGGCCGACTTACGCAAGGTACTAGAAAGGGCAAGGAAATATGGTTTGAAGTTGAACCCTAACAAATGTGCCTTTGGCGTATCGGCCGGTCAGTTTTTGGGTTTCTTGGTCCATGAAAGGGGGATTGAAATCACACAGAAGAACATCGATGCCATCAAGAAAATCAAGCCTCCAGAAAACAAGACCAAGTTACAGTCTCTGCTTGGCAAGATCAACTTCGTCCGGCGTTTTATATCAAATTTGTCGGGCCGTATAGAGCCATTCACTCCACTGTTGAAAATAAAGGACGACGAAGAATTCATATGGGGTGACAAGCAACAGAAAGCGCTAGACGATATCAAAGAATATTTAACTTCTCCGCCGGTCTTAATTCCTCCACAGAAAGGAATCCCATTCAAATTGTACTTGTCAGCCGATGAGAAATCCATCGGCTCAGTCCTGGTTCAAGACGTTAACGGCAAGGAAAGAGCTATTTTTTATCTCAGCAGGAGAATGTTAGACGCTGAGACAAGGTACACGCCGGTGGAGAAATTATGCCTTTGTTTATATTTTTCATGTACTAAATTGAGGCATTACCTGCTTTCCAACGAGTGCATCGTGGTGAGCAAGGCCGATGTGATGAAATACATGTTATCGGCCCCTGTGTTGAAAGGACGAGTCGGGAAGTGGATCTTTGCTTTAACAGAGTTTGATCTTCGATATGAATCGGCCAAAGCAATCAAAGGACAAGCCCTGGCCGATTTCATCGTTCAACATAGAGATGACTCAGTTGCATATGCAGACATTGTGCCATGGACATTGTATTTCGATGGATCCGTCTGCAGACACGGTTGCGGTATCGGCCTAGTCATCATATCCCCTCGGGGGGCAAGTTTTGAGTTCGCTTTCACTATCAAGCCTTACTACACCAACAATCAAGCAGAATATGAAGCGGTGCTTAAAGGCTTGCAGTTATTACAAGAAGTCGAGGCCGATGCCGTGGAAATCATTGGTGATTCACAGCTAGTAATTAGTCAACTTTCTGGGGAGTATGAGTGCAGAGACGATATTCTCAAAGTCTACAATGAGGAGTGCAAAGAGTTATTACACGGTTTCCGGATCGTAACGATGAGGCATATACCCAGGAAGCAGAATTTCGAAGCCAATGATTTAGCTCAGGGGGCATCGGGATACAGGCCGATGGCTAAAGACGTTCCAATTCAGATTGCTCTCGTGCACGCCGATGACTGGAGGTTTGATATCATTGAGTATTTGAGAAACCCTTCCCAATCGGCGTCACGCAGAATGAAATATAAAGTTTTACACTATGTCTTATTGGACGATAACCTATATTATCGGACGGTTGATGGTGTCCTACTCAAATGCCTAGGTCCTGAGGAGGCTAAAACCGTTATGAGCGAAGTACATGAAGGGATTTGTGGCACCCATCAATCGGCCCATAAAATGAAATGGCTGATGAAGCGCGTCGGATATTTTTGGCCAACCATGCTAGAAGATTGCTTCAAGTATTATAAAGGATGTCAGGATTGTCAGAAATTTGGAGCAATTCAGAGAGCACCGGCATCGGTTATGCATCCAATCATAAAGCCGTGGCCGTTTCGTGGATGGGGAATAGATATGATCGGCCAGATTAACCCACCATCAAGTAAGGGACACAAGTATATATTAGTGGCTACAGATTACTTCACAAAGTGGGTTGAGGCCGTTCCTCTCAAGAAGGTTGATTCCAAAGACGCTATTCAGTTCGTCAAGGAGCATATCATATATCGGTTTGGGTTACCTCAGACAATAACTACAGATCAGGGATCAATCTTCGTGTCCGACGAGTTCGTCCAATTTGCTGACAGCATGGGCATCAGATTGCTCAATTCTTCTCCTTACTACGCGCAGGCTAATGGGCAGGCAGAGGCTTCCAACAAGTCTTTGATCAAATTAATCAAGAGGAAAATTGACGAACAGCCGAGGCAATGGCATACAACGCTGGCCGATGCTCTTTGGGCGTATCGGATGGCTTGCCATGGTGCAATCCAAGTGCCTCCCTATCAGCTGGTCTACGGGCATGAAGCTGTACTGCCGTGGGAAACCGCCATCGGCTCAAGAAGGATTGCTTTGCAAGACGACTTGACAGCCGATGAGTACCATAATCTTATGGTTGATGAATTGGATGATTTGGCACATGTTCGATTACGGGCCTTAGAGAAAATCAAGCGTGATAAAGATAGAGTAGCCCGTCATTATAATAAAAAGGTCGTTGCCAAATCGTTTGAGGAAGGAGACCTTGTGTGGAAATTAATAATGCCGATTGGCTCCAGAGATAATAAATTCGGCAAATGGTCACCTAATTGGGAAGGCCCCTTTCGAATTCATCGATGTGTTCCTCACAATGCCTATCTGCTCAAGGGATTAGATGGCGAGATTTATGGACGAGCTCTCAATGGCAAATACTTGAAACAATATTATCCCAGTATCTGGATTGACTCATGATCGGCCCTCTAGCCGATTTATGATTACAGCCGATGTAGTCAAGCATCGTCTTTAGATGGCCGGTAAATACTATCGCCCTTAGTTCAAAATTTCAGAATATGAGCCCTCATCTTCCAAAATTTGGGGGGCATATATATATACAGGAATTTTCAAGGATTTTTCAGTTGGAATTTTCAAGGATTTTTCAGTAGGAATTTTCAAGGATTTTTCAGTTTGGCGATTGACTTCGGCTCTCTGGCCGATGAGATTGTTTATAATGAGATTGTTCGTATTAAAGATATATGTGTCTGGAATTTTCAAAACAAATTCGGCTGTACGGCCGATAAGGTGTGAGAGGATTTCAGAAGCAATAAATTAGGCTGGAATTTTCAAAACAAATTCGGCTGCATGGCCGATAAGGTGTATGGTTATACATTATAGAAATAACATATGCTACATCACCCTATGAAGTCTGCAATAGCAGCAATGGCTTTACGACGAATCTGCTCAACGTCTTCGATAGCCTGGGCATCATCGGCCATCGTCCCTGGGATTGGTTTCAGTGATTTGCTTAGGGTCGCGAGGTACTTGGCCGATGCCTTGAGCTTTGCCGTCTGATCTTCTATGACCTTGGGTGATGCAGCTATCCCGGCTTCGACTTCCTGGATTTCTTGGCGTGTAGTGGCCAGCTTCGATTCTAGCTCTGCCTCGAGGCGACGGAGTTCTTCAAGCCTATTTTTCAGCACAATCGGCTCCACCGCTAGCTCGTCCAACCTGGTCTTATCGGCGTTCACTTGAGCTTTGCTAGCGGACAGGGCCGATTCCAGTTGTTCGCGCTGTCGTCGCTCTGCAAGTCTTTCCTTTGCTCTGAAAAGCTTGAATCGGTATTGTTCCAGGAAGATGGCCGGCGTAAGGATTTCCATCAGGTCTTCGGGCAGTTCGTCTTGGATTTCTTGTACCCTGACTCTGATGGAGGAGCAGTCTTCTACCAAACACTCCAGCGAGGCTTCTAGCCGATTCCCAATATCGGACAGTCGGTTCTTTAATTCGTCAGAGATCGGCGCCTTGGCGGTGCTGGGCAGTTCCTTGTCCTCGTCATCGAGAAACTGGCCGATGTCAAATGAAAACATATCGGCTAGGCTCTGTAAACAGCAACATAGGTCAAGGTCAGTCTTGTCAATTGGGAGCTGACGAAAGGGGATCAGGCTAGGTCTCATTACCAGAGTTGGAATATCGGTGATGTTTGCATCGGCCTCCCTTTGCTGTGTTGAGGCAGTAGGCGATGGGGTTGGCCGATGTGGCGAAGGCGCTGGGGCCCTAGGCTGAAAAGCAAGGGATTGGTAAGTAGGGTTGTGAAATTGGCATGATAATATATAAATCAACTCTTACCGAGGCGACCGGAGAGGGTACTGGAGAAGGAGACGGAGTCCTCAATCGTGCTTTAGCCCGCTCACGCCGTTGTAGGGTTGCTTTCTTAGTCCTTGGCAGAGGGGCCGATTGAGTTCTTTCCTTCAGAATAGATGATGCCACAGCCTGAAAAGGATATCAAATTAGAGCCAAGCAATTGGAAGGGGTTATGTGAGCACAGAGAAGAAATTGTGTTTACCTTGCGGATTGCATGTTTGGTCTTTTTCGGTTGGGGGGCATCACTTTGGTCATCGGCCGGTGGGATCTCAGTGGTTTCGGCTGATGGTTCCTTGGTAGCTTCAGCCGATGTGTTTTCTTCATGTATATCGGCAGCAGCTGCATCGACTTCTTCCTCCATTACTTGTTCTTTGAGAAACTCTTCTATGGAGGGATCCAGCTCTTCGAGATCTTCTTGGTCGTCAACTTTGGCTTTTTTGCTGGATTTTTGGGCTTTGCCTTTAAATGGCGCTTTCCTCTTGGGATTCTCCTTGGTCATCGGCCCCTGGAGCAGTGATGGTATCTTCGGGGCAGTGAGGCCGATGATGGACTCCAGGATGGTTGACCCCGATGGAGCTACGGCTTGAGCATAGAAAATCTTCCGCCCACTGTTGCTCACAGAAGGAATCGGCTCATCTGGTACTTGGGGACTGATGCCTTGGATAAGCTCCGTTACATAGAACCTGGCCGATTGGTGGAAAATATGAGCGGCCCACTCTTGCCACCAGGTTTGGAAATTGATGTGGACAAAGGTATTCAGGTGCAGCCGATCACAGTCACCAAGATTTGGGAGCTCGATTTCCATCGCCTTGCTCATAACTAGAGCCGATGAGACTGTGCCTCTGCTCTCCAGGAGTTTATGAAGGTATAAACTGATGGGAAGTTGCCCGAGCCCGCATTGCCTAGCAGCTGTCATTGGGTTATAAAATTCATAGGACAGGCTGGTGCTCCTTCCCTGAAAAATGCCTACTGGGAGCAGGCATGGAGTCAGGCCGATCATAAACACCTCTCTGGACTCCATGTCATCGTTTACCAAGCTCAGTTGCAGATCATCTGGGAGCTCATAGTCTTGGTCCGATGTATAGATGAACATGTCCATCTTGGCTGATGGAGGGCCGGTGAAGAAACGGATGAACCATGTAGCCATGTCATCGGCCGATTGATCTGCGCCGGGGTAGACGGAGGCTGCTTCCCCGTAGGACATGCATCTTCTGTTCCTGGGGTCTTCGTGATCGGCATATTTTGATGGGAAGCGAGAATCTGATAGAGGTGGCCGATCAACCATGGTGTTGGTGTATATGGTTAGCCAGAGTTGAATGAACCACCATGGTCCTCCATGAGCCACAGTCTGTTTTAGCATCAAGTCTTGTGTGGAAACATGGAGTAGCCGATATACAGCTCCTAGAAGGTATCGGCCCAAGGGGATTTGTCTCTTGTCGACCAAAGCTTGAGCCAAGTGTTGACAGTTTGTAGTGGGGCCACAGGTCGATCCGCAGAAGACAAATCTCTCCAACCACAATGTCAGGAAAGCTACGTGTTCTCGCTCTGAGACCGATCCCTGTTCCATGTGTTCAGAGATATATCCGGACCAGCCTCCGATTTTCTTGGTCTTCAACTTGTGGCTGCTGTTTACCAGGAGGCTGAAGGGGTTGATCTCGGAGCTGATATCCAATCCTGTGAGTACCTTGATATCTATGAGGGTTGGGGTCATCGGACCTTGCTTGAACATAAAGGCGTTCAAGGTACTTGACCAGAAGTAGCTGGCAGCTGACATTAGTGGCTCATTCTTCTTGGTATCGGCCAGGGACAGAGTTATGCATTGGCCGATTCCAATCTCGTCCCAGTGGACTTGTTTGACGGCAGCAATCCTTTTGTGCCAGGTCCTGTATCCGTTTAGCTTTGATGGCCATGACCTGAAGGTGTGCTTCCACGCCGAGACAGTGGGCTTGGCTTGCCTGAAAGGGATTCTGTCTGTTTCGGCGTTGATTAGCCAGGTTGGGTCGCAGTCGCCCATGGGGCCCAGGAGAAAGCGATGGGATTTATCGTCGGTGGGGATCAAGATTTGGTTTTTGAAGACCTAAATCGTGAGAACGACGATGAAAATATAAGGCCTGAGGGGGACAGAGAGTAAAACCCTAACTTGGAGAAATTGACGGGGAAAGCGATAATGCAGGATTGAACAAGTCGACTTACCGCGGGGATCTCGGAGGCGTAGAATGGGGCGGAAGCCATTGTTGTTGAAGAAGGGATCGTTGCGAAAGGGGTCGATGTCGATGGAGAATCGGGCGGTCGCCGGAGTTGAAGAACACGAGGAGTTTGTTGAATCGGCGGCGAAAGGGTTCGAATCTGGATCTGTGCGGTTTTCAGGTTAGACCTAGCAAAAAGTCGATGAGTTCCCTGGAGCTAATTCCGCCACATTATATAATGAAGCGGAATTGGGGGGCATGTGTTAACGACGGATTTTGGTAATCGACTTGGAAAGGAAAGAGGAAACCGAAGCAGAGAGGAAGGATTGAGTTGGAGTCGGACCAGGCTTCGTATCGGACCCGGTAACCGTATCGGACTGGGGAGGTGTTGCTATAAAGAGCGTATCGGCCGATACGGATTTGGTTTGGTCGTGGGCCGATGCGGGTTGTGAGTTGACAGTGTCAACGTGGGCTTGGTCTGGGCTCGAAGTAAGCTTCAAGGAAGTTGCCAAATAGAGATAAAGCTCGGTTTTAGGCAATTGTATCTTGTAAATTAAGTAGTGTAGATCTAATCTGTGGCTTAAGTCTGCCGCAAGGACTTGTTTGTTAGTTGTAGATAAGATCGTGCCCTACAAGGGTTCTGTTGTAACCTCGGGTATAAATATCCCGATAGTTTGTACATGTAAACTCTCTCAATCAATCACACAATCAAATCAATCTACTTTCGGCGCATCGCCAACCCTCGCAAGAGGTCTTCTTCGACGAGTTCTTGCTTCCTCGGAGCAGAGGTAAGAACTCGTCCCCGACGATCTGCATCGTCGGGGCTAACGTGTCGCTTTAGACACGTTAAGCCTCGATGATGTGATCGTCGATTATCATGTCTTGAATAGTTTTGACAGGTATCTTAATTAAGCCTTGCCGGCGGTTTACTCGCTTTAGGGGTTATTGCCGACGATGGTTTAATTCTTATGCTTGGATAGATTGTTCAATGCATCTGCCATCCCCAAAAGCAATCGACGACTTGATTTTCTTTGTGTTAAGTCTCAATTCACACTTCGAGTTGCCATCGACCTTAGTCATGTTTTGAGATCTAACACAAAGCCTGTTTTCGGTTGTAATTAAGGATAGTGCCGGGGTTTTAGCCGGTCTTACCTAACATATGTGATTGCTTTATGTTTCTTGCATATGTTTGCCACTTATATGTGCAGATCGATAAGTATAAATGTGTTGATCGTGAAGTAATCTTAAGATTTCTTTATGATCGGCGTGTTTATATTGGCCGATTGGCTCGTATAAGTTTGCACTGGAGTACTAGCTGGTGTAGTTGCCTTTGTTATCCTTATCGGCCAATATTATTAGTTGAGATCTATACATCAGTGAAGGCCGATAAGACTAGACTCATGTTGTACTTATTTTCTAAGTGAGCCGATATAGCTTTGCCCTATCGGCTGGGCTATGACAATGTGTCATCGGTCTGTTGACCGATCGGCCGTTGTTTTCTGACTTGGTTTACTTGTTTCTTGTTGATTGCAGATCAAATCAACTGGCACGCTCTACTTACGACTAGGCAAGCCATTTGGACCTGCACTGAAGTTAAGCAGATCTCCCAGGCCGCCGTGGTAACGCGGAACCCGTTTGGTTGCTGGACGAGTCGAAATTCTGCGCCAACACGACTAAATTGTTTTGTCGATCTAGATTAGCTAAGATATCTACCACCCTGAAAATCAGTCAAAGGCTTGATTATTTAAATTTTATGTTTCTTTTTATACTTAGTGATGCATCAATTGGGTTTGACTTATTAAGTCGTGCTTAGAATCATAAAAGCTAACCTGCCTTTGATTGCCAATAAGGGTTTCAGTCGATGAGTTATCTGGACATCACATCGGCTTATAAGGATTACATATAAGTTGGTTTTAGCTGATCGCAACAAAAGTTTCACTGATTTTTTAATCATTTGGATTTATCGACATCGGATCTCCAGCCAATGTATGCTCTAACCTTTGGATTAACAGTTATTTTATCATATCATTATTAGTCGATTGGTTTTTATTGGATTATATTATTATTTTCTTACATTATTATGAGCCGATTGTCTTTATATCATTATTTATTCAAGTATCAGAATCTATATTGGATATATAGCCGATTGCTCAAAACCCTATCGACATCGGCTGGTATCGGCATCGGCTGGAATTACTATATTGGCTTGCTGGCCGATGGGCTCTACAATCTTTAATTTATATATCTTGTCGGTTGCAGGCTCAAACTGACTGACACGCCCGTATTCCATCAATATTTTTGGACCTGCACTGGAGCTAAGCAGATCTCCCAGGCCTTCGTGTGTTTCGACATGGTTCGCGTCAACGCAGATTCAACACTATTGGCTGGATGCGGATTTTTTGTCAATACTAATTCCGGGGCATCTTCACACATCTCAACAGTGTGTTGTGTTTTGCAAATCCTAGTTGGGTCAACGTAGCCGACTGGTGTCCCCGTTCTATCCATTTCGTGAATTTGGGACCTGTACAACGAAACTGTAATTAAATTGGGTTTTTCTTTCCAACATTTACGTAGAACGTAAAAGAGTTAGGACTTACAGGCAAAACGCGACAACGAGATTCACGTCTATCTTATCTTGCTTGAAGAAGGCATGTAGGTCACGGAAATCAATGAGGATTATCCCGTTGGGTCCACTCATGAAATCTCTTTTCGGGATGACGACACTAATGAACTTGAGGCCCTTTCTAGTTGCCTTGAGGTACCAATCATGCATCACCTTCATTTGCCATGGTAGCTCATTCAAAAGGTACGTGGGTAAGAAAGGCTTGCCACATTCATATACCTTGGGCACATCTGCAGATTCGTCTTGCAATTCATTTTGGGCGGCTAGTACTGACTTCTGCGATTTTGATAGCTCTAGTTTGGCTTCTGTACTCTTATCCTTCCTTACTTGATGAGCCGGTCCCCCTGAAGGCCAAAAACATGAACCTCTCCTTATCTCGATCCATTTCCTTTCGGTTGTACATGGAAACCAACTTTGGTATCAGCCAACGTGGTTCCAACGTAACAGATTTGGGGCCAGATAGTATTACTTGGGGTGGAGGTACTTGTTCGATAAGAGCAAATTGCGGCATAGGTGGAGATGGTTGAACTGTGGGTGGATGAGGAGGATCCAGCGCTTAAGCAGGGATGCAGGTGGTGACCTTACTAGAGTTGGGGAAAACGGTGGAGAAGGTAGACGTGGTGGTGACCTCACCGGAGTTGGGGAAGGTGGTGTCGAAGGTAGACGAGGTGGTGATCTCACTGGAGTAGTGGAAGGTGGTGGCGAAGGTGGACGAGGTGGTGACCGGCGTGAGGATGGGGAAGGTCGGGGGGAAGATGATCCTAGTGGGGAAGGTGGTGTTGGAGCGGCAGCTGTCGTGGGTTGCCGTGGAGCTGGGGTTGAAGGTGACTGTCCAGTAAGAATGATGTCTCAACGATGCCACAACATAAACTGATTTACTGCATCACCGAGAAGCTTGATTCTCTCTAGTGCGGGGATATCTAGCTCCAACACGTTATGCTCGCTATGGACCTTAGCCACTTGGACCCTTGCATAGTCCTCCGGAATGGACGTATTGTGAAATTTTTGGCCGGGTATCGCTAAGCCCGTTGCTACCTCTTTTGTCTTCCCAGCCCTGCTGATGGGTACAACTAGCTTGCATGGAGTCGGTCCAGTTATGCCATCCACAGGGTGAGAGGTTGTTTCTACCGAACCGACACTGCTTGGCACTTGAGCTTGGGCGGTTTGCTGGCTTTCAGGGAATAAGCTTGAAAAGGCAGTTGGATTTTCATCCGCCAGAGAGCAGAAATGTTGCTTCACTTGTTGGAATATGTCGTCTTCCATCTTCTCTTTGTATTTGTCACGCCTCTTATCACTCGACATGTCCTGTGGCAACCCTGCCTTCCAACCGTCTTTGAGGACATACCTCTGACCCATTCGGAGTGTTCGGGGTTCCCCAATGCAGCAATAAGTTGGTCGTTCTCCCTTCTTGGGACGAACTGACCTGATTTTTCCTTCTCGGCAATCTGTTGCAATCTGGTGGTCACCTGCTCGATCTCAGGATCCTCGAACAGGATATCGCCCTCCTCTGAGACATGCCCCGTGCTTCGCACCCATACTCAGTTCTTGCTCCGTTTCTGTAGGGGGTCTACTAGAAGGGGTTTGCCTTTCGCTATAAACTTCTGTTCGGTTTCTCGCCATTGATGTATGTGGCCAGTGTATCCGCTCAACCCCAATTGATGCGGATATTTGTTTTTCTTTGCAAGGTCTGACAACTTTTTCCTTAAGGGCAATGCCTCTGGTGTTGTCATCTTGGCGACAAACTCATCCCAGTCGGCCTACGAGATCCTACCATAATCATCGAAGGGAATCTTGTTCAGTTGAATGTATTCCTTGTTCATATCGGACTTCCACTGTCTCCAACGGTCTCCTATTTTCTTAAGTGCAAATTCCCTCTCTCTAACCTCTGAACCAGGCGGATAGACTACACATTTTTGTAACTTATTCTATAGTAGTATCCTAAGGTTCTCGTCTAGCGTCTCCCACAACTTTACATTTATTGGGTAGTAGAGTCTCACTAGTATTCCGCATGTGTTGCTGAACTTCGACATCACAGTCTTTTGCTCGACGGGCTTTCCATCCCGGTCGAGAGCTGTCACATAATAAGTTTCCTTCGGTAGTTGGTTCTTAGTTCTCTCACCGCGTCTTTTTTTGCACGCCCTCCCGCACTTGTTGACGTGTCCGTATGCTCAGGGGCAAACGTGGCGGTATCCAGCTCGACTTCATCAACAGCGACAGTCCGGGCCGTCTTTCATTTTGAGCGACGACATATAACCATCTACACAAACACATCGTAAAGAACAATTAGGCAGCTACGATCTCCGGGCAGGCCAATTATCAAATGGGCTAACGATGTATGTATCTTACTACCTGCTCTATAGGTACGTAGTCCGAGTCATCATAGCGAGGGGCCACTTGTGTTATTTTCATCGGAAAAGGGTCACTTGGGGTGCACCACGTTTCTTCGCTAGACGCTGTTTCGGGATCTGTGCTACCGGTTTGCACATAATTATCACAATATAATTTGCACATCCCACAAATTTCACGATATAAATCTCACAAATTTCATAATATAAATATCACAAATTACCGGTGCGGGGTGGGCTCGGTGAGGACGGCCAGCCGGGCGGCGATAGGCGGAGTGCGATGCCGACGACGGGCGGCGACGACCGGAATGGATGCCGGTGTTGACGACAACGACGGGCGGCATGGTGGCGTCGGTCGGCGGAGAGATGGCGGCCGGCGTTGAGGGACGGCGACGGGCGACGTGGAGGCGATGGTCGGCGGAGAGAGGGCGACCGATGTGGATGGCGGCAACAGGCAATGTGAAGGCGGCGGTTGGCGGAGAGACTAGGCGACGACGGAAGAAGAGGCGGCGGAGGTGGCGGCGGCAGCGGAGGTGTCAAAATTTGGGCAGCTTGGTGGCTAGGGTTCACGGGCTCCGGGACTTGGAAATTTTCCAAGTCCCGCCCCGGGCTTATATAGGGATAGATCATCGCATGTGGCCAGCTTAAGGGACCACATGCAAAAATGATTTTTTGCATGCGATCGGCTTAAGCGACCACATGCGAAAATGATTTTCGCATGCGGTCGCTTAAGCTAGCCGCATGCAAAGTTAATTATAGAAACAATTAATATGTCCTGTAAATATATTTAGAGTGCATAATTAATTGACTACAATACTAATAATATTTAAAATTGGTCCCTGTAAATATATTTAAATTAAGTGTTTTCCCTATAAAAATATAGAGACTAATTAATTAACAAGTAGATCCAATATTCATTATATCTCAACACTTCAAGGACACATTACATTCAATTGAGCTTCATTACATACTATATCAAAACAAATTCATTACATAATGGAACTACCGTTTAACAGTTTTTACAACACCATTGGGACGCGCATACGGGATCTTCTCTTTGTTCAAGGTCCTCTTTATGCGCTTGATCGTAATAGGAAGATCGGTGAATAATGGATGGTCTTCGTGCTGGTTGTAATCAGATGCATCTTCAATGTTATTGATGCCTACAATGTGTTGCTTTCCTGATACAGTTATGTCTTTCTTCTTGTCGGAAGGGTCCTTACATAATCGAATTCGCATATCCCAACGGTTCGGTTCCTTTCCTTGTTTAGTTTTAACCAGTTCCCCCTTTGCTTTTTCCTATCACCTGCCTTGTTGTTTTTCCTGTTCAACCACCCCAACTTGTGACGTAAACTGTTTCTGAGTGGGGTAAAAGAACTTGGAATCGTCGATCTCTTCCTTCAAGATTGAGATGAACCGATGTCGGTCGATGGTGTGAAAACACTTCTTGATGTCGAATTCCAAAAAACAGCGAGATGTTCCCCACTCTTCTTTGATCCATCTGAGGGCCGAGTGGCAGCCTCGACCCGAGTGGAAGTGCGATGTGTCTAGAAACTCGGGATCGTAAATGGATTCGGGTACCATTCTGATTGCCTCTTTCATGATCTTTTCTATGGGTGGAACTACTATGAGCGGTCCAAATTTTGACCCTTCTTTCTTGTTTTCTATGGGTGGAACTACTGTGAGCGGTCCAAATTTCGACCCTTCTTTCTTTCTTCATTTAAAAAAAAGGGAGCAAAGCCTGTTTTTTGCTCCCTCAATTGATAGATCAGGGCCCCTCCTGCCGGCCCGAACAAAAGGCTCTTTCAGGAAGTAGTCCCATCACTCTCGAGCCCGGCACCAACCAAGAGGAGGCGGGGCTCTCTCCAATCATTCTGAAGAGCCGAGATCTCATAAAGGAAAAAATAGTTAGCTCAGTAGGTTTGGACACGGGTGAATCAGTTCAGTGAAGGAAGGGAGCCTAAACTTAAGGCTTTTCCAAGCCTTGCTGATAGGCACCTCATGGCTCGCTCAGTTCGCTCGCGGAGTTCTTAGATCAGTAGATTTGGATAGAGTCTCGCTCATAAAGGAAGAGTAGCGCACTAGCGTGGCTCGCTTCGCTTTTCGACGTAGAGCTCGCTGCTGTCGAAGCCTGCTTCAAAACTACAGGGCGTGCGTTAGTACTATGGCTTTTCAGCCTCCCTTTGCTGGTTCCGAACTATCACTAACCTGCAAACCTTTTTCTTTTAATCTCAGGAAGGCTTTCTCAGGGAGAAAGCAGGTTGGGGAACTACTAAATGACCTAAAAGAAAAAGGAGACTGACTCTGACCTTTCAAAGCCCTATCTCATTTGGTTGATAGTAGAAGGTACATATGATGGTACCATGGACATAAACGAGGTCGAGCATATATTTAATGATTTAAAACTAAAGCGTACCTAAAGCTTGCCCTGGATATGAAAAAGGGATTTGAGCCATAAGAAGATGAGGATCTATCACCAGATGAGGAAATGGAAATGGTAACAGCGGCCCAAAAATGGTAAGGTTTTCTTTGAAAGAAAAAGGAATGGGATGGGATATGAATCCTTAACTAAAAAAGTAAGCACCTCTCCTAACTAATTAGTTAGTATCGAGAGACTAGGCTTTTCATTAAAGTTGAAGGAGACAAACAAAGATACTCTTGCCGATGGAAGAAATTCCATCGTCGTAAGGGAAGGCCTTGGTCAATCAACTCACTGCCATTGACCAGGGTAGGGGGGAACAATCTGATGAGTGAGATCATAACATGTGAACAACAAACCATACCGATAGGTTGATAGTTTTCTGTTGGTACGGCGTGTGGTCACAGGAACAATCGGCGGTCGTAGCATGAAAAAAAGAGTACCTTCATTTTATGGCATATAGAGGTGTACCAACCCCACCATGATCGCCAGAGCAAGATTCATTCTCGCTACCAGATCAAACATGAGACCAGCATCCGAAAAAATAAAAAGAAACGCAAAAGTTTTTTGAAATCCTTATCTTTCGGCTTTTTAAAGAAGATAGGCCATTACAAAAACAAGGTATAACAGTCCACTTTCCTATCATGCTCAGCGAGTACCCACGGATCATCCTTGTGCCATGTTTTACTGTGGTCGACAATCGTTAGGCCGTAGTTATTCAGGGAAACGCCTGTTGTGTCTTTCACCCATTGACATCGAAGCACCAGGATCTAGATGTTTAGTCCGTAGTCAAGTTCCCAAATTTCCTTTATGATCCCGTAATAAGATTAATTTCTTCTGACCCTTTGTGTCCAACACTTCGACACGAACACCACTATTTTGGGTTGTGGTTCTATTGTCCTTTGCTTTCATGTAAAAGGTATATCCATTGATGTCGTACCCTTGCCATGAGGTCACAAGAGTTGACGAGCCAGATGTCAGCCTTTGTAATGTTTTTTCCTACATAGAATCACCATTGGCAGGTTGTGATCCTTCAACCATTGACAGAAGCGACGCTTTTGCTCTTTTGAGACCCAATTAGCGGATCGTCCAATGTTGCAGGCTTTGATCTCTTCCATGTGTTGTTCAATAAAGGGCTCAACAATAGCGAGCTATTGTAGTACGCTATTGTGTGCCTCTGACACTGCTTTGTAATCATTATCGAAGAATCATTTCTTGCCTACAGTCTCCTTCCCATTTAATCTTCCCTCGTGTCTAGGCACGGGTATCCCAATGGAATTAACATCCTTTATGTAATCCATGCAACACTCAACCATCTCTTCAGTTGTGTATCCCTCTATCATTGATCCCTCTGGGTGAGCATGATTGCGGACATAACCTTTCAGAATAAACATGTAGTGCTCAGACACCCACAATTGATGTAAGTACAACAGACCAAGTTCAATAATCTGAGAGACGATGTGAACAATCAGATGTTCCATCATATTGAAATAAGATGGAAGGAAATACATCTCAAGCTGGCATATGGTCTCAATTGCAAATTTCTGAAGTGGCTCTAATTCCAGAAGATCAAATACCTTTTGGGAAATTCGATTAAAAAAGTAACACAACTTTGTTATTACTTTCTTAGTGTGAACAGGTTTGACTACCCTTATAGCAATAGGGAGGAAGACCGTTAGCATCCTATGATAGTCATGGGCATTGTATCCGGAGATGGTCAAATCTTTCATTGAGACTAGCTTTCTTATTTTCGATGAGAAACCAGTAGGCACTCTCACTCCATGCAACCATCTACAGAATGCCTTTTTCTCTTTTGGTATCATGGAATAACAAATAGGAGAAATCTCGATCTTTCCATTTGCCAGCTCTTTTGGGTGAAGGTCCTACCTTATGTCCAAATTTACAAGGTCGTTACGTGACTTTAGTCCATTATTCGTCTTACTCGGGATATCTAGTAAGATATCGATGGTGCTATCGAATACGTTCTTCTCGAGGTGCATGACATCAATGGAGTGACGAATCTCCAGTCCTTCCAGTACGGCAAGTACTTGAAGAAAATTGAGTGCTTCTTGAATGACAACGTATTTTCTTCCTCTCCTGCTTTCTTTCTCTTTGCTGCTATCTTCTTTCCCTTCTCGAGAACGACCTTAATATTCTTTGTCATTTCAAACACAACAGTACCACTTCGTGTTTCAGGGACAGTCGCGTTCTCTATTGTCTTTTCAAAAAATTTGGCCATCGTATGATACTTGTGTTTTTGTGGTAAGAACCATCGATGTCGCATGTATACTATCTTGCCTAGGGACATTAGATATATGTACGACGTGTTCTCCAGACAGACTAGACATCCAATCTTCCCTTTAATCTGACTGGATAGGGAAAAGTTTGCAGGTAGATCATTGATGGTAACGAATATGATAGCACGTAGAGTAAAGTACTCCCGTCGGTACTCATCCCACAGTCGTAGCTCTTCTTTCCATAGATCTTCCATATACCCCATCAAAGATTCAAGAAAGACATCTATGTCGATGCTAGGTTGTTTTGGGCCTTGTATAAGGATAGTCATAATAATATACTTTTGTTTCTGACAAATCCATGTAGGAAGGTTGTACATGGTGAACAGAACTGGCCAGGTGTTGTGTGAACTGCTTAGGTCACCAAATGGGTTCATGCCATCCGTGCTCAACACAAATTTTACATTTCTTGGGTCCTTAGCAAATTCTGGATGTATTAAATCAAATGTCTTCCACTACCTCGCATCGACGGGTGTCAGAATCATACCATCTGTCTTTCGATCGTCTTGATGCCATCTCATCAATTCGGCGTCGTTAGGATTTGAGAATAGGCGTTTCATGTGATCTTTCACTGGCATCTTTTTTCTTTCTGTCCACCGATGAATCTGGGTTCACAACCTATCAGAATCCCCGTTACCCATTTTGTACCTCCAAGTCAATGTATTCCTTGCGGTACAATATACAGTGATTAACACATGCATGGATCTTTTGAATACCTAGAGATAATAGACATATCAGTTTTTTCGCTTGATATGTGTTTGATGGCAACAAGTTAGGCTTAGGAAGTAAAACTCTTAAGAGACCCAACAAATCATTTAAGCTACTATCGTACCATCCGTGCTTACCCTTTAATCTAAGAAGCTAAAGCACCGAACGCAACACTATAAAATCCTTATCACATCATTTGGATTCGTCGTAAAGAAGATCCTTCGTTGACTTCTCTAATGTCTCCCAATTCTCTAACCCGCGTGTCGTACCCTTTTGCACGTCTGGTTCAGCGTGTCGCAGCATATCCTCCAGATCGAAATCAGCCTCGAAATCATCACTATTGATGGAACCGTCTTCTTCCACCCTTTCACGAGCCATGTCCTCGATTGCAAATATCTCTACCTCATCCATCTGACAATTGAACTCTTTACCGTCCTCTTCAGAAGCGACGCGTTCCCTGTGATAGGTCCAAACCTTGTAATTTTCCATGAATCCACGCTCTACTATGTGCCTCAATATTTGACTCGTATCTATCAACAATTTCTGATTCTTGCAATCAATGCACAGACAAATTTTTTTCTCATATTCTCCCTTAAAGCATGTGCCTTAGCCTGGACAACAAATTTGGATGCTTTCTTCATAAACGTTGGATGAGTTCTTCGAATCTTGTACATCCAATACCGATCCATCTATAAAAAAGGGCAACAAGAATAAAAATAGAGCGCATGTAGTTTAGAAAAACATAAAAATTCATGTATTGCCTTAAAATTAATGCAACATTACATTGAAGTAGTATGTACTAGTGATTATAATAACAATTTTCTCATCAAAACATTCTATTGGAGCTAAATTTTGGAAAAAAAAAAAGCTCAAAAAAGTCCTCTTATAGAAATGTGAATTTCTCCACATTGCACCGATGAAATTTGAAATAAATGAAAGCAAATCAAGGAGGACAGCAAATATGTTACCTTCTATATCAAATTCAACCAAAAATTTCGAGTTGAAAACCTCCCTCCTATTTGTTGCTTGGTTTAGGAGAGAGAAACTTCGGGTTCAAATGCAAGCAGCTCGGGGTAGGTGCTGATATATGGGTCATCATCGCATGCGGCCGGCTTAAGTAGCCACATGCGAACAGCTTAAGTAGCCGCATGCGATAATACATTTTCACATGCGATCTGACAATCGGCTCCTGGGGGATCGGTTTCTGCAGACGCGGTCACTTATGGCCCGCCTGTAATCTATTGGAGGTCTCGTACAGAAAAATCTTTTATGTAGTAGTGGATACCTTATCGTATACTGTTAGGTATATGGTATTTTCGTATACCGTGAATCCATGTATAGGTGGTATGCCTATCTTGTTTGTGGCTATATGGAATCCGCTCCCCTTCCCGTTTTTTTCTTATATTGCTTCCATTATATTAGGGCGTTTCCGTGCTATCGCATCAGCGCCATGCCGCACCGCCGCTCTGTCCTCCTCCATGGGCAGCTAGCGCCTCCCACTTCCTTCAAGCATGGCGTTGCGGAACCTTACGTCCCCCATTGCTGTCGCCGCTGCATGCCCGGGTGGTGGAAAGACCTGCTTGCTTTTGTTTCAGTCCAATTTTGTTTCTCTAATCATACGCCAGTACATGATTACGTGAAGTGACCCTTCTCGTAATGGCAGCATTGTCGAGCACCCCAGCCCCGTGTCCTTGCTGTTCTTGAAGAAGTAGTACGTAGTTGCACTAGTGCAGATCCTCTCATCTGTGACGGGCTGTAATATAACTGGATTTTGCGGTCCGTCACAAAGAAAACATCTCAAACGGGCCTAAAAAGAGGCCGATTGAGATATGGTCGGAGAGACATGTTAAATGTGCATAGAACTGAAGCCCGTCAAGGATGACACATATCTGTGACGGGCCTAAACTAGAGCCCGATTGAGATAGCCTTAAATATCTCAATCGGGCCGTAGTTGGAGCCCGTCACAGATGACAATCATCTGTGACGGGCCCCGAATTAAGGCCCGATTGAGATAACCTTAAATATCTCATCGGGCTGTAATTGCAGCCCGTCACAGATGACAATCATCTGTGACGGGCGCCATCTTGATGCCCGTTTGAGATATCTACAAAGCCCGTCACGGATGGCACTCCTCTGTGACGGGCTTTTTTTTAGGCCCGATAAAGATACCTGATATGCCCGATAGTTAGTGCACACTATAAATATCCGCAACCGCCAGAGTATCTGTATCCCACTATTCACAAATCTGGTGGGAGGTTGGAGGGGGCGAAATTTTTTTTTTCCCAAAGAAAACAGTCATAAGGTAAATAACAAATAATAATCATTAATTTAGAAAATTCATCAATTCTTATGAATTTAGCAGTATTTATCTTATAAGATGTTTCTCTGATTCTTTTTTCATTTCTGTAGAGATGGATCGAAGTTGGATGTATGCGAAATCTGTGAAACGTCATAGTCAAGAGTATAGAAATGGGGTATTAAATTTTATTAACGTCGCGGAGGAGGATAGGAAAAGAAGAAACAACGATTACATGTGTTGTCCATGTGCAGATTGCAAGAATGAAAATATGTTTGATAGCCGAATGGACGTACACGCTCATCTGATACAACGAGGATTCATGGAGGGCTACACATGTTGGGTTAAGCATGGAGAGCAGGAATCAGGAAGTGATGCTGCTGCAAATAGTACTGGTGCACAAAATCATGAAGATGAAGATGAGCATGACATGTTTGTACCTTCTCCACTAGGCGGTGAAATGGTTGATGTTGATCATGATCTGCTGCAAGATGTTACGTGACGTTGAGGATCCAGCTTACAACGAGAGAGATTCCGTAAAGTTCAGCAGGTTGGTCAGTGACTCGCAGACGCCTCTATACGCCGGATGCAAAGCAAAGCAGACCAAATTATCAGATACCTTGGACCTAATGAAACTGAAGGCAAGTAGTGGATGGACAGACAAGAGTTTCACAGAGCTTTTGGGAATTTTGAAGGCCATGCTGCCTGATGGGAACACATTGCCCGAGACAACATATGAAGCAAAGCAGGTTTTGTGTCCCCTGGGGTTAGAGGTCCGTAGAATTCACGCTTGTCCAAACGACTGCATATTGTACCACAAGCAATATGCGGAGTTAGATGCTTGTCCTGTATACAAGGCCTCTCGATACAAGCGTAAGAAAAGTCGGGACGAAGGAAAAAAATCAAAACGGGGTAGTCCCGCGAAGGTTGTGTGGTATCTACCTATCATTGATCGTTTCAAAAGAATATTTGCAAACCCCAAGGAGGCAAATTTAGTACGTTGGCATGCCACGGAGAGAAGGAACGACGGTATGCTAAGACACCCAGCGGATTCGATTCAATGGAGGAATATCGATCGAAAACACAAAGACTTTGCTGCCGACCCCAGAAACATGAGGCTATGTCTGTGTACAGATGGCATGAATCCTTTTGGAGACATGAGTAGTACTCACAGCACCTGGCCAGTTCTTATTTCAAACTTTAACCTACCACCATGGTTGTGCTTTAAAAGAAAATATATTATGCTGTGTTTGCTAATCCAAAGACCGAAACAACCGGGCAATGATATCGATGTGTTCTTGGAGCCTGTTATGGACGATCTTGAGATGCTCTGGAAAGAAGGTGTGGAAACTTGGGATGCACATGGTCAGGAGAATTTCAAGCTACGAGTTGTACTGTTCTGCACCATTAATGACTATCCCGCCCTCGGTAATCTTTCTGGCCAAACCGTAAAAGGAAAGAAAGCATGCTCCGACTGCATGAAACATACACGCAGCCGGTGGTTGAAGAAATCACGAAAGATGGTTTATATGGGTCATAGGAGGTGGCTCTCGCTACGTCACGCATTTCGAAGGAAGAAGAATATTTTCAACGGTAAGAGAGAACTTCAGCCTGCTCCCAAGGATTTGTCCGGAGATGAGGTCCACAACTTGGTCAAGGACATTACCAACACCTTAACTAATTTAATGCCGCAGTGGACATTGGATCCTATTGGTAATAACGCCTAAGTGGAGTACATGCCACTACTTAAACTCCAAAATTGACAAGCAACTGTACGATTGGACCCCGATTCAACTCGCAATAGATGAAGCGTGGGGCCAATATGTGCAAAAAGGAGGCCTTCGAAAGACAGGACAAGACACTCTTATCCACAAGAAGGACTTCCCAGTCAAACAACAAATAGGCGACCAGTGCGGATTCCATGTCTGCCACAACATGCGCCTTCTGTGCAAAGAAAAGGTGAAGACTTTGGCTGAATTGGAGGTTTGTAGTCTCATTCCTGATATGTTGTAACTAAATTGAAGTATATATATATATATATATATGTATATGTATGTAAAGATCGTTCGACTAATTTCGAATTATGTACATGTAGGACAAATTTTCAGAGGATCCGCGTAGCAGCTTTGAGGACATTCGTGAGGAGATTGCCGACTTCATCCTCCGCGAAATTATTCACCCTAAAGGAATGTTTAGGGTTCAGGTGTAAGTGATGAACATTTTTTAACGTACTGTTTGAATTGTCAAACACATGTTATTATGTAATATTTATGTTTATTATATTTGTTATTTCTGTAAAATATATGTGAATGGCATATGTGAATGGGGATGCTGGGATGTATATATGTGAACGGCATATGTGAATGGGGATGTTGTGAATGGCATATGTGAATGGGGATGCTGGGATGTATATTATTTCTGCTTCTGTTATTTTGCAGCGGGCATGGCTAGCACAGGCCTGAGGCTAGCCAAAAAAACAATATTTATTTTTTTTGTGGTCATACTCATCGGTGACGGGCTATAAGTTAAAGCCCGATTGAGTTATATCAACCGTGACGGGCTATAGTTGGGGCCCGATTGAGATAGACAGACATCCGTGACGGGCACTAGTTGTAGCCCGATTGAGATAGGTCATCCGTGACGGGCTATAGTTTGACCGGTCGTCTGGGTCAAAGCTATCGGTGACGGGCATTAGTTGAGGCCCGATTGAGATAGCTTCATCCGTGACGGACTTATGCCCGTTTGAGATGATTCCTCACATCACTGACCTTTGCGCTGTGTCGGACGCCATACCCGACACAGATGTGGGTTGCAGCCCGACACAGATGANCACCTGGCCAGTTCTTATTTCAAACTTTAACCTACCGCCATGGTTGTGCTTTAAAAGAAAATATATTATGCTGTGCTTGCTAATCCAAGGACCGAAACAACCGGGCAATGATATCGATGTGTTCTTGGAGCCTGTTATGGACGATCTTGAGATGCTCTGGAAAGAAGGTGTGGAAACTTGAGATGCATATGGTCAGGAGAATTTCAAGCTACGAGTTCTACTGTTCTGCACCATTAATGACTATCCCGCCCTCGGTAATCTTTCTGGCCAAACCGTAAAAGGAAAGAAAGCATGCTCCGACTGCATGGAACATACACGCAGCCGGTGGTTGAAGAAATCACGAAAGATGGTTTATATGGGTCATAGGAGGTGGCTCCCGCTACGTCACGCATTTCGAAGGAAGAAGAATATTTTCAACGGTAAGAGAGAACTTCAGCCTGCTCCCAAGGATTTGTCCGGAGATGAGGTCCACAACTTGGTCAAGGACATTACCAACGAGTTTGGGAAGAAAAGAAAACGTAGTCAGGCAAAGGACAAGGGTATGTGGAAGAAAAAGTCAATATTTTGGCGATTACCTTACTGGAAAGATCTTGAGGTCCGTCATTGCATTGATCTCATGCATGTAGAAAAGAATGTGTGTGAGAGTTTGGTTGGCCTGCTGCTGAATATTCCCGGCAAAACAAAGGACGGGTTGAACGCGCGCCTTGATTTCAGTGAAATGAACATTCGTAGTGAACTCCAGCCCGTAACAAATGCTGAGACAGGTAGAGTGTACCTCCCTCCAGCTTGCCACACACTGTCGAAGGATGAGAAGATCGCAATGTCGGGAAGCTAGAGGAATGGCAAGAGGAGGATGAAGCGGCAGCAGCAGCGAACACACCGCTGGTATTTGCCGATATCCCACACCCACGTGCAAGGAATTGGGCCCGGGCGAGGTACCAGAAGAATGAGGATGGGACAGTTTCGCTTCCAAATCCCCAAGATCAACAAGTGTACGATAATATAGTAAGTGCCTAATCTCAGTATTTGTTCGCACTGTTTCAGCCTGAACTTTTCATTGAATCCGATCTCAATTGAACTGCAGAAGGAGTTGGTTGCCTCCCAAGAAGCCTCGCAAGAGGTCAGCTCTCAAAGACGCGAGGACGACATCCTCAGTAAAGCGTTGGGCAACAAGGAACACCGTGGACGGACAAGGGGACTTGGCGCAAACGTACCATGGAAATTTGGATTTCCAGACTACGCGTGGCAGTACAAGAAGCGGACAGTCACGAAGGCGGAGAAAGATGCCCGCCTTGCCGCCCAGATCCGGGAGCAGGTCAGAGCCGAATTGAGCTCTGAATTCGATGAAAAGCTTGAATCGATGAGGGCTCGTATCAGGCAAGAGATTCGAGAAGAGCAACATCTCCCGGTGGCTGCCGCTGCTGCTACGCAACAAGATTTAGCTAGTCCCACGCAGAGGCGCAGCAGTTGTGCATCAACTGAGGCGGGGGAAGATCCGCCATCGGTCCCCGCCGCCGTCGACCAAATAACGGTACGATAATATAGTACGCATGGAGTTCTTAACGATTCCATATGGTAAGTACTATTCTAACAATATTTCTGAATCTATCGCAGGAACCAACTAGCTGCACCCTGACAGTAAGGGTGGTGCCGACCTTCTCTGTTCCTGCAGCTGAGGGCCTTGCTTTCAAGCCGACCCCGGAGACAAGAGTGCATGGGGCGCAACTTAGGGCTGATTATGCGAAAGTGCAAGTTGACTCAGTGAAGCCCGAATTCGATCATTTCCCCCTCCCTCTGGCACCGAATGACGAGGTCCTAACCCTTGGAAATGCTCGTGGAACCTTCATCCAATGGCCCAAGGACCTCATTGAGATAAGGGTGATCCCCAGGCCAAGCACTGCACCAAGCGGTCGTCTAATAGTACAAACTACCCCTGCTCCTTCAGCCCCTCCAGCTCCCGGTCGTCATGAAATTGACGATGTCCAGTTGCAGTACGACACGGACTTTGGGGGCGAGCCTATGGAGGTCGACAGCACGGCGATCACCAAACCCCCACCCATGAAGAAGAGTAGGAAGGCGCATTCTTCCCCGCAGAGAAGAGTTATCGAAAAACCTGCTGCAGGGGTGCGAGGAAAAGGAAAGCTGCACCGACTTATGCCCGTTTGAGATGATTCCTCACATCACTGACCTTTGCGCTGTGTCGGACGCCATACCCGACACAGATGTCGGTTGCAGCCCGACACAGATGAGGGTTACCGTTGTAGTGTTGGCCTTGCGGAGATCCATCACCGCCACCCTGTCCCTTGAACACCAGCGTAAGCCTCAGTACCGTCACGTTGGTTGCATGCTTCGTCTGCAGCATGCGCGGCAGCGGCGGCGACGACGAACCTGATGGCCCACTCCGGTAACACCGGACGCGCCGGAGAGGTCCCTTTGGTGGCGTCGCTGCAGCTGATCGAACAACTTGAACATGCATGCATTAACAAAACTGAAAGTGGCAGAAGATGAAAACAGAAATCTGATTGATCAACGAATTCTAGAAGATGAGGATGCAGACTTGCATAGAGGCTTAAATAAGGTTTCGAAGAACCAATTCATCAACGAATTCATTGAGAATTGTACTCCCAGTACCACAATTTACAAGACATTACATAGACTTTGTTCTTACTCACATAAGGTGTCCGTGAAATGTACAGATATATAGGTACTCGTTGTAACGCACGGTTACTTTACTAGAATATATATGTATGTGTGTGTGTATATATACACTTATATTTTTTTTAGTTCTTTTATAGAGAGAGAGGGGGGGGGATTCATTAGTTTTTTTTAACTTATGCAGCCATTATTGAAAAAACCATTCTCTGGAGGGGAGCATCAAGTAGAACAAAGTGCTAATCCTGATGGTAATCAGCTTGTTTAATAAGCAGTAGTTTGATAAGCGAGACTTCCAGATTAAACACTTGATCAAAAAACATGCAAGGAGGGGATCAGTTGAATTGTTCAGTAGAATATCTTAAATGCTTCAGTAATTTGAGGAATGATTCAGCACTGTTTGGTTTGGAGATCATGGCATGGTCCATCTCACGCAACGTTGGTGTTTTTTAGGAGCCGTACGTTTGGTCATCAACTTAAGTTCTAATTGGCACTTGACAGAGCTTCAACTCTTAAAGAAGTGTAGTCTGGAGTATAACTATAGAACACCCTAAACCCTGCTCAGTAGGGCCGATCCTAAGGTTTTGATGGTCCAGGGCAAAACTAACAGCAGAGACCCTTAATATAAACATCTAAATAATAATTAATATATATTTTTAATTTTTTTCATTGCGTCATATGTGGTTCTGTCAACCTCATCTACTAGTTTCGTTTTATTTCTTTTTCCTGCCCTCATGCATACTTTTTTTTGTCACTTTCTCAATGACATAATATGAACAATAGATCGATAATTGAAGATATATTAGTTGTTGAACTCATAAATTACAAAGGTACTGGATTAATTAAAAAAATATTACCAATTATTACTTATTACTGTGATCTAGCACATAACGTAGTTTGAATGATTGCATCCTTAGTTATCAATTGATCCCTTCATGGCTTGCTTTATTTTTGTGATGAACAGACATTATTAAAATAGGGCTTTGGGATTTGGGAATGCAACCAAACTAGCTAGCCGAGGAGAAAATTTTATCGCATGGAGGCAATACCTTCACGGGGCAGTGTCACGGATGGGCCAACGAGGGGATCACCTGAGGCCGGATGCGGTGTGGATGACGGTGGGCGCGTCAGCGTCGACGCGGCGTCCCTTGCAGGATGTGGGCATTGCGACGATCGCTAATTCGCTAATCGTCCGGTGCGGCTAATTATGACTAATCATGCCAGCGGGTTTGCTTAATGATCGCTAGCCCTGGGCCACAACACGTCCGTAGCGACAGAGCTGCTGCAGGCCTACACTTTTTGGCCGGGGCTCCAGTGCGGCCGCCCCGCTGCCCCGTCCCCAGGGCCGGGCCTGCCGCTCAGTCTTTCTAGTTCATTTCTTTCTGTTCACTTCAGCTTTCACTCTTTTTTAATGAAGCCGTAATTGTTTAATTGAACTACAGCTTTCACTCTTTTTTAATGAAGCCGTAATTGTTTAATTGAACTACAGCTCTGTGAGAGATAGAATTAAAAGCTAAAACTCTATCAAACAGGCCATTTAACGGTAGATCGATACAGCTTTATGAGAGATAGAGTTAAAAGCTAAAGGTCTATCAAACAGGTCATTTGAACGGTAGATCGAGACAATATGAAGAGATGACACAAACCCCACAAGGCAAACCAAACAAGAACGTAGATTTGAACGCAAACCAAACTGGTTGTTTTTTTTTAAAAAAAAAAATCAATCAATAGCTCCAAACGGTTGTCTTTTTTTAAAAAATCAATCAATAGCTCCAGCTATTTATAGATATAGTAAACACATACTTTCATCCGGTCAATGCCAGTAGTATCTCTTAGCTAACATTCAAATCCTTAGTTTTGGATTTACTCGGTGAAATTATGCACCTGCAACTCTGTTTAGTGCAATAGTGTAGTATTAAATTTTTGGTCATGTTAATAGCAACCATCTGCATCTAATTAAATGGTCATTCATCTTAAATCATACTATGGATTCCCTTTAAGAATCTCAAGATTCTGAGGTCCGCTGCTAAGTGCTGAACTCAAGGTTCATGAATCCATGAACTTACCATGCAGATTCGCAGGTTATAAACAACATTGTGCGGCACAGATAAATCTCAGCAACTCTATAACAGCGGCACTCTCAAAGAACACAACCGCTGACTAAAACTGTAACTCAGTGTAAAGTTCGCATTACTAAAACTGTACTCTGATCAGAATGTACAACATGATTTACCTGTTCTCTATACAGAAAGTTTGATCTAGGATTACAACAAAAATATTCTTTACTCTCAGCAACGGAAAATGTATCCTCATGTCTACCGTGACCTCCCCGCCTTACCACTACAACAATGAATGAAAAGAATTTCCACCTTGATGGTTGTGAAAAAGAACATGCTACCAGAGAAAATGGAGCTGGAAAAAAAAGAAGAATTAACAACTGGGCATGTATTTGTTAAATTTTAACTGGGCTCATCGCTGCCTTTTGCTTTGCCTCGTAACATGTCTCCAAAGCCACCCAACATTATACGACCAAACCTTGTGTTCTCTTGCTGAGCTTGTGGGGTAGGCTGAGATGGGGTCGTGGCAGCAGTATCGTGTTGTTCCCCGCTCTCTTTCTTCACAAGGAGGCTGCTCTCGCCAAAGAAGCTGCTCATCGATGATGCAATCCCGAGATGTGCTCCCATTACCTTGCCAAGGCTCTCAAGTTTACCTCCCGACCTTTCGCGGGCTATAACTTCTAGTGCTTCCTTGTGTGCAGGGTCTAGAGCATCCAGATCTTTTAACAAGTTCTGAATTGACGGCAAAAGCAGATCACGTACACTTGTAGCAGGAAGATCTGCAACAAACAAGAGAAAACACATGTAAGACATTGGAGATTGAACTATATGGCCAAGCCAAAACAGACTTATGACTATGGGTTTTACTAAATACCATCAATTAAAGTCCCTAGTTAAACCATGACTGAACAGTGCTCTACTAACAATTAATAAACTGGTGTGAATCAAAAGCCAAAGGAGTTGTTGATTCTGTCAACACTGGTAACATGTTCTACCCCTCTAAACAAAAGATAATTAAGTTTTGTTCAAAAAAAGAAAATATAATTAATTAATCCTTCCATTCATTTTGTTCACTTTTATAAGGCGTATTTTGATTTCAAAAGGTCAACCTTTTAGACTTTGACAAACAATTAGCCAGATTATAAGTACTTTCAGTATGAAAATACACCGAAAGGATCATATTCAAAATGCTTTCACACAACGCTAGTTTTACATCTTTTATAACTACATATTATGAGACATCAATGGTTAAATTTTAATTATGAAGAGTGTCAAACTAAATTGTCTTATAGAAGTAAATCGAAGGTATAATATATGCTTATAAAGATTTAACTACAACACAGAAAGGGCATGATTGCTTCACTCTCAAGCAACAGCACAGCTGTATTTACTTATAATTTTATGCCTTAATTTTGCCCTGTGATGTTGAAAACTGAAATTGTTTAAAATGGATTTCCAAATGAAAACATAATCTATTGTTCAAAAGCTTCTGTTGGCTTGCATCAATTTACCATGTACAAGATGGTACTCCATCTCTATATTAGGTAATCAAGGATACAGTCAACCTTTCAAAACATTCACCATCAATAGACAAGCCAAATTATATGGATTAACTACATGAAACCAATGCATTTGGGTTTGTCACACAAATACTTCCGTTACATAGTTTTATTGTTTACTAGTATGCTATGATAAAAATCCATAGTTATACCTAACATTGGACATTGTGAAAACTGAAAAATGACTTGATAGTTTAAGACAGAATATGACAATAACAAGCTAATATGGGATCAAAGTTGGATATGCAAGTGAACAAACTAATGTAAATGGAATTCCTGATATAATGTGTCATTGCTAAATACTTTTCAAACGCATCTTGAAATATAAACAAAATATACTGAAAATACATGCAGATGATGACTTGACCAAAGTTGCAGGGTTGTGGTATAAGTAAGGGAAGGATTAGCTAGTTTTGGATAAGGCTAACCTGTAGCATCCACAGCACGAAGTGCTTCACAGAATACATTTGCTATCTCACGACGCCGCTCAATATCATTTCCAGTAGGTGGGGTGCTCGTTAGCTTAAATATCTTAGTTAAAAGATGTATGTAATGTCAAAGAAAAACAGAAAATAAAATATGTACACATAGAGACGTATGAGCACACAAGCAATCTAATGAATCATGAAAAAATAGTAAAGACTTTAGAAATTAAATGCGGTTGATAGGATATATTCACGTAGTCTATCTGTTGTATGTGGCACTGCCACTGCAAGTGCACGAATAACAGAAACAGTAGCTTCGTGTGATCCATCTTCAAGAAAAGCATCCATTTGAATTCGTATCTTGTCAACAACCTGACAGCAAGTCTTTAAGGCAATGCACGAAGTATGTAAAGTATCAAAGAAAATAAATGAAGATGTATACATACCATGTCATTTTTGAAATGCTGAGCAACAGCTCCAAATGCTTCTATACTAGCATATTTTACAGTCAGGTTTTGATCCGAACCAAGAGTTATAAGTGCTGGCAAAACATGAGTCGATGCTACTTTCACACTGATGTAGGGTGCCTGTGTGTTAAAACAATCAACGATACCATGAGGAACATATGGAACCAAGAAGGCAAAGGTGGTAAACCCTCCAAGAAACTACCAATACATTCTTGTAATGAATTAATGATACACTCACAAGTGCTTTCAGTAGAGCTGCAGCATTGGTTTTTAGGTTGGCATCAGAGATCACAACCATCTCCCACACAATACTAAAGACTGCTACATGGTGCTCCTCAAACATGCTACATAATGATAATAAGTGAGATACATTAACATAGAGCATATCAACAACATCATGACATTGGCTGCATTATGCATTCAGTTAGTTAAAGCACAAACCAAAGAAATCGAACTGCGTCAATGATCTCAGCAGTGTGATGCATAGAAAATGAACCATCCTTCGTGTTCTGGATAAGTAATTTTCTCAAATATTCTTCTAATTGTTGACGTTTTGAAGGAGAGCCCAAAATACCAGATAACAACAATGGAAGGACACACACAATTCCAAGTTTTTCGGCAATAGAAGTTTTTGGACGCAAACCTGCAAGATTTAAACACAATACATACAAATGTTGAACAAAGGAAAATTTAAACCAGACAGCCTTGCCATATTAATACAGGATACTTACCACGAACTCTAGACTGGGTTGCCAGAGGAAAATAGGTGAAATCACTGCTGTCAATATCCCCTGCTGCTACAAGAAATACAGGTAGCATAATGTGTTCCAGATAATCTATGCCATAACGTCCCGATACTTCCAATAGGTACTAAAAAAGTTTCAGGAAATGATTGGTCAGAATTTTATACATGATACCATGATGGAAGGATATGCATAGGTGTTGACGTGGTCTGTAGAATTTACCTTCCTGATCACCGTTCTTAAGTTATCCTCTTTAGCAGGCAACAGGCAAGCAAGCTTGATCAAATCCGGTAGACACTCAGTGTGCATCCACTCAAATGCTGACCATTCTGTGTCACCTCTGTCAAGTGTCCCAGGACACAATTAGTCGATAAAAGATAAATAAACTCTGATGGTTTGATTAAATTGATCGTGCAATAAACATTCTGATTTTGACCACTGATATAACTAAACCTGTCTAGATTAGCCATACGAAAATGATGCCACCATATATACTTTGAAGATATCATGTTTTTACAAGTGCCTTCATGTGCACAACTGCTGAAAATAACGGTCAAACATACACTTTGGAGACCGTTCAATTTCAAAAACGTCATACATTTATGAAGAGAGGGAGTAGTAAAGTTTTCACACAATATCACAGAGGAAGACAACTTACGCTGCATACAGTTTTAGGCAGGATTCTGAGAAGTGGCTTTCTGGCGTAGAGCCTGTAGAAGGATCAGCAGCAAACGGGCAAGTATCTATAGCTTTCTGGTGAGTAAATGGTAGCAACTCGGTCAACATGCGGAGGAGGACATCAATGTTCCAACGCTCTTGCTCTCCTAAAACACGGAGGTGAGAGTCTATTGTACCTTCAACCCCTGAAACGGGCGGACAGCGCTGAAGCATAACAATTGTGTCAGAACACATGTGGCACTTCAAAGAAACTATAAGGTTCCCAAAATTTACAAACATGTATACCTGAGCAGATGCCAGAATATGTGCCAGTAAGATTCTCAATATCTGATTCAGTTTATCTCCCCATCTTACAACAGCAGGAACAAGTTCCTTGAGAGCAACATTCACAACTGCCCCCGAAGGGTCACAGACCAACTGGAACATTAGCTCCTCAACCTACCACACAAAAAGGAAATTAAGAGGACTTCCAAAATAAGTATTATGTTTCATTGATTTGTAGCGCAGCAAGCTCTTCATCAAAACATATATTCTCCACTAAAAAAAGGAAGTTCTGACAGGTTACATTTAACTAGTTATAAGAAACAAAATTTCCCAATTATTGGCTCTAAGCATATGCAGGACTTACCTTATAATATTTATCCAGATTTGGAAACAGAGGAAGCAGCAATGTGAGGTTATGTGTTGCAGCTTCCCTTACAACCGTTGCAGAATCTTCAACAAGTTGTTGCACAATGGATAAGATAAGGGAATCACGTATCTCAGGACGAACATATACTGCTAATTCTCCACAGGACTGAGCAACAAGCAACCTACGCTCCTCATATTGGTGATTTATCTAAACACCAACCAATTTAGCATTATGTAATATTACATACCTAAAAAGGTTAAAATATCTGCCACAAATTGTCAAATACCTGTTCCCAACATTGTGGAAGTAACTCAGTTTCTGTCCTCATCTCACCTACACTCTTAGCAAGCTCCACACAAGCCTGCATGAAGAGGAAAACAGTTATGTGAATAACCACAATTTAACCTAACTATAAGTTTGCAAGTTGCATCATGAGAAGTACATGTGCCATGCACCAATTGTTGCAATTGTAGGAACTTACATCCATTATGATGCGTCTCTGTTGTCCATCAGGACGTTTGATTAGATTGAACAACGTATGAGTTAAGGAATCACGTACATCACTATCTGGATGTTTTTCTATAGCACAGATGATCAACGGAAGAAGCTCCTGCAACAGTGCAGCAAATAACATAAGTTATACTTATATAAAGATTGAAACAAACTACAAGGGTTACAGGTAAACCTCACGATGGTTTATAAGCACATAAGGAACAATCTTTGGAAGAGCATCCGAAACTATTTTGATAGTCTCCAAAGCCTGCATGGTTGGATAAAGATAACTTGATTAATGAAATTTGCAAAGAAATAAATGTGAAAACTTCATACAGAACGAATATATATCAAGTCACTAACCATCTTATCTGATGATTTTTGTATATATGGACTCTCTACTTTCTCGGTATGAACTTTATCTTCAGTTAGATAAACAGATATGCTATCTGAATCCCCCTGGCTATTACCAGCTCCATGCAGATTGCCATTGACAGATAAATCTTCAAAGCAAATGTTTGTGCCAGATTTATCTTCTCCTGAAGTGCCATAGCCACTGTTCTCAGCAGTTGAGCAGGAAACTGCTGCTTCTGGACCTGGGGAACCTTCAAGGCTACTTTCCATATTTTCATGATCTTTCTTTTTACCCTCAGCTAGACTCACCTCTGATGCTAGCTTACTTGTTATGGATTCGGATCCTTTTAGATTGTCATGTTCACTGCTCAGCACTACTGTTTCTTCCATAGAATTGGCAGGAATTAAACCATCAGTATCTCCAGAAGATAATCGTTTACTTGACCGAGTCCCTTCAATATGCATCTTAAGGGACGTAATTTCAGCTCTACAATCATTCAACTCCTTCCTCTGAACATCCAATGATTGCTTCAAGTCTTGAACCTTTCTTAAAATGTCAGTGTAGCAATATTCAGAAGAATTGAAGTATAAGATAACTGGGTTATTTCTGAGAGATCATTACCGTTTTCTCCTTCTCTTTTATGTCCTTGTGTGCAGCTTCCAAAGACTTTCTTAAAGCAGCAATCTGACTATTAGCCACTTCCCTGCTCTTTATCAAAGCGTCTTTTTCAGCACCGAGACTTTGATTGTCCTTCAGTAGTGTCTCATTTTCCCGGAGAATAGAAATCTTTTCCTGTGATATGTAATAAAAGTGATGACTTAAGAATATATGGAAGTTATGGGCTTTGCAAGGAAAAACAGTCTTTAATGCTCAGTCATGTACTTCTGTGGTGCCTGTTTTCCCAATTATGAAGAATGGCCAAGTGATCCTACTCACGTTGGACCTCTTGGATAAGAATCTACAATGCACTAGAAACCCCCAGGTTTATGATTGTTACTTCAATAACATCTAGGGCTTGTCGAATATTGTGATACCTCAAAATGGTCATAGAAAAATGTTAAACAGATCAAATGCATCGAATGCTAAATCCTGCTACTTATTGATTCTCGAAAATCAATTTTAAAATATTCTTGCACTGCGCTTTATGAAATGAACATTGACTCATGGTTTATGCAGCAGTTTTTATTTCGTTTTGTGTCACTATAACTGGATTGTACATTGTTCATGAATAAGATAAATGTGTCAACTATATGCATACTCCATAGAATGTAATTATTACTAAAGTTGAATATGATGTAGGCCCTTTCTATTAGCACGTTACTTGGATTCTGCCAAAGGATTGCATCTAACATATGATCTAGTTACCACAAATTTCCAGCCCTTTTGAAGTATATTGGTTAGGAAAAGAATCATTCCAATATGATTTGGAGTAAATATAATGTGTATTCTTAGTACAGATTGATGGAACTAAAAACGAACATGTACCAGGCATCTAATATTGTCACATATAACATTGTAATGCATGAAGCTGTAGTCAGTAAACAATTAGCAGCTTTTGTATGAATATTAAGCAACTCCATGGTAATAATCACCTCTGCAGCCTCTGTGGTAGATGAAAGATACTGGTAGTAGTAACGACGAAGGGCATCAGGCACACAAGCTGAACTGTTAATCCAAACATCAAGGTCCTGATCAGGAACCTGCAATCAGAATGATCTAGCAAGCTTTAAGAAGGTCGTCAGGCACACAAGCTGAACTGTTCGTTCTACTGTTTTGTTTGATTCATAATTGATTTGCCAGCACTTTTTACTGTTGGACCTTTGAAGCACTTATGGGACCCACCTAGTGTTGATTCCACAGAATGAAGCTTCTACTAATTATGCCTACCAAATTTTCAAGGGGTAGGTATGTGTGAACAGATCTGTAGAAATTACATTTGGCGATATTCAAACTTCATTTGAAAATTTACAACCATGAAATAAGGCTGGGAAAGGATCATCCATATATGTTCTTTTAAAAGATAACTTCCTGTACATATACTCCCATGTAATTTTTGTGATGCTACTAGAGATCACATCCTATCAACCATGAACATAATTTGCATGAATTTCTGTTTGTTGAGAAAAGGCCGTGACATTGACGTGAAGTTCCATAATTTTGATTGTTACATGAGAAACAGATAAACAAACCCTAATAAACTTAACAACAAGAGGAAGCTATGAAAGAACAATAAACTCTAAGAGAAAATATGACACAGACCTCCTCAATGAAAACAATAAACTCTAAGAGAGAAGAAATATGATACAGACCTCCTCAATGAAAGTCATGGCTGCAAGTCGATACCCAGCCAAAAGCAAGTATTCTTTGACAGCACAGTTCAGATCTTTCCGTTCATTATCCTTAAGAGGACCTAATGTTGAAATTTTGGCATCCCTTTTGTCATGATGGCTAGATCCTTCATTTGTCAAAGCATCTGAAAGAGGCCAAGGATGCCAAATGGATAAATCATCTTAGAAGCACAAGATAGGTCTAGCAGGGATTTGTTTTCATGGAAACTTTTTCAGCTTCTTGAGCTCACATAATCAACAAATTAACATAAATAAATACATGCATATCTGTAGGTCAAAAAATCATACAAGGATCTATGATCTAGTGCCAGTAGATTTACATTTAGCAGTACATAGTTACTAGCATAACTCAAACTGTGCACTCTCCAGCTGGTATGTGTGCCCTGATATTGATCATTACCTCATAATTAAGCTACAGTGCAAAAAATGCTAAATTATAATTTATTGTCTCAAAAACCAGTTAAAAGCTATGCTGTGCGCTGTCAGTAGGACCTCCCCTCTTATATATGTATGTCTATCAGTTACCAATGAACATGATGAATGATGACTCACTTTGAATTAGCTAGTAAAAGCAAGATAATTAGATGTCACCAATAAATCTGCAGCAGAGCGCTCACCACAAGCACTGCCCTTGAAGAGGCAAGTGTTTTTCTTAAAAGTAACTAGAATATCTCAAGCTTGTTTGCGGAAAACTGATCCAAGCCAATGCATCAGTTCTGTTCAACCTTATTGATTTGTTGACTGTAAAAGTTCCTACAGATACCCCCAGCATAAGCCACATTAATGCTTATAACCGTCAAATCAGACCTGTCGATTGTTTATTTCCCGTTTCCTTTTTTGTCCATGGTACTTCCTATTTCCTTTAAACCCTATAAGCCTCCAGCTGACAAGCAAATGCCATGACAGCAAGGGCAGTTTTGTTCAATGCAATCCCAATTCCCAAAGATCACTGAGATAAACACCCTCTCGTGTGTCACAGTCATATTTCATCCTCACATTAGATGGAATTTTCAAAGTTCAATATATAAGCCACAGAAAAATGAGATAATTTTCACTTTTGGCACTTATCTGAGTACCAAATATCTTTAACTATTGATTCCACTTCAATCAAAGAATGTAAAAACAGAAAACAATTGTTTTCGCTCCATGCCACCATATGAAAAACAATATCACGCTATATTTGTCATTTCAAGGTTACATACCGGTAGCATTTGAGCCATCAGGAGAAGATTCTTTCTGCTTTTGTAACTCAAGCTTCAACCTGGAAAGATCTTCTCTGGCTAGCCGGAGATCATAATCAGTGAGGGCCAACTTTTCTTCTGCCGCTATTTTCTCTTCCAGCAAGCTCTGTGGATCAGCACCTGTCAATAACAACATAGAGATGATCACCTAATAGACTCAATAACAGATGTTAGAACATTAGATTGCACGCAAACACCACATCTAGTGTACATGGATAAGCTTGCACAAAAAAGTGAGTAGATTGTTGGGTTATACCAAGAACAGAACCAAACATTTACCTGTAATTTATTCGTCCTGATAGCATTGCTTGGCCCATAATCCATATGCTACTCAATTATAATGATATTATTAAGTAGAGTCAATACTTTATATTAAGTTTGTAACTAAAGAGGCACTTCATTTATACAAATCTCAAAAGTTGCAAACGGTGACATAAACAATGAAACTGCCACGCCTTGTGTGGTCTAAGTACACCTGGAAATTTAATTGTACTGTTCAAATTTAATAATGCCCCTTCAACTGCGAAGTAACTAACCAACCAAATCGTCTGTAGAATGTAAGTTGAGCACCAAGGCACATACACCTAACCTAGCAACAACAAGATGAATTCAACAGCGCCAATTCGGACGTAATGCAGGGATATTATGGACATAATGGCAACACAGGCAGCAGGGAGCGCCAGTACGCCGCGAGATCCAGCCAGCTGCGCCGGGGAGGAGAAGAAAAAGGTTGGTGGGGGGGGGGGGGCGCAAATGCGGGGGACGCAGGGGCTCACCGGGCGGGGCGGAGGACGCGCGGGCGACGAGGTCGGGCGGGAAGAGCGCGGGGTCGGAGAAGAAGGAGCGGAGGCGGAGCGCGTGCGCGTGGCGGCCGTCCTCCTGCAGCTCCTGCAGCAGCTCGAGCGCCGTGAGGTGGTACCTCTCCTCCAGCAGGAAGTTCACCACGCAGTTGCACAGCGACGCCCACCGCTCCTCCCCCGCCGCCGTCGCCTCCATCACCTCGGGATCTGGTGGTGGTCGCCGGCGCCCCCCGGGGATCACCCGGTCAATCAGCTGCCGGCGACGAGGCGCGGTCCCGCCGCATGCGGTGGTCCGTGGATCTCGAGAGAGGCCGGTGGGTCGGGTCGGAAACTCGGACGAGACGAGACGAGAGGCGAATTCGCGTGTGATTTTGGAAGGGAAGAGAGGAGGAGGAGATCGACGGAGAGGATCGAGGCGATTGACATCAGCTCGGCTACAGACAGCTGGTGTGTCTGACGTGGACACGCTGCGGCTGCTACAGCAAGAATGCAAAGTGCAAATGGGCCGAAATGAAGAGGGCCCATCAGGGCCCGGCCCATATAACTCCGGTCCTTCCACCTGCTAGTAACCCTTCTCACGAACCCTTGCGGCGTCGGTCTCTCTCTCGTCCCCGCCGCGGCGCCGCCTGCTCTCCCCCTAGGGTTTGATCCCATTCTACTTTCTCGTGGTCCGCGGCCGGATTGTGCGAGCTCGATCGGAGTGTGTCTTACCGGTGGTTTCTTGTGTAGCAGTGGCAAGCGTCGTGCGTGGTGCCGCTGCGATTTCGGAGGCCGGTAGTCCGGCGCCAAGGAAGGAGGCGGCGCGATGAGGTTGGAGAAGTGCTGGTTCTGCTCCTCCACCATCTACCCTGGCCACGGCATCCAGTTCGTCCGCAACGACGCCAAGGTTCGCCGGGTCCTCCTGTCTTTTTCTCTTCTTGTTCTTTTTCATGTACAGTATGTTCCGTTTGACGATGGAGAAGCGCGCCCTTCTGTGCTCGGGTTTTCTTGAGGAAGAAATTATTCTTTCTAGGATGGTACAGAATTTGAACACAGCAGTCTCTGAAGGGATTTAGGTACCACGGTTGTACTACTTAGACCAATCTGTATGTGTTTTGTAGTACTTTGCAGTATGTGACTTATTGTGTAATCACACCTCACATTGCCAGTGGCTCATGTCATTAGCGTTGAACTAACGCCTAAACTACACAAGCCAACAAAGATATATGGTCTGGCAGGGTTGAAAAATAGGAGCTAGAAAGAGAGAAGGAACTTAGAATTTGTTATACTTGGGATGAATGCAACAGCTGTGGGCTCAGTTTTCAGAAGAACAAGAGTTAGGGTGAAGCTGGATTTTTGCTGCTCCACCGCTCCACTCCATCCCAAAAGACCCACTACCCTTTAATTTTTTCATGTATTTACGCGATATGCCACTGAACTACCCTTCACACCCCCTCTCCTCCCCATCTTCCTCCCTTGAGCTAGACCTAGGGCGGCGACCGGTGGCGGGCGGTGGTGGTGGACGGCGGCAGCGGCGGGCGGTGGCACGGCTGCTAAGCGGCACGCGAGGGCAGCAGGGCGACGGGCGGCGGCGCGCAGGCTGAGCGGCAGCGGTGTCGGCAGGCGGCGCGCGGGTGGCGGTGCATGGGGTCAGCGTCGGCAGGGCGACGCTCGTGCAGTGGCGCGAAGGTAGAGCGACGTCGGCGTCGGCGTCTGCAGGGTGACACGCGTGCGGCAGCGGCGGTGGCAGCGCATGGGCTGACCGGCGTCGGCAAGGCGACGCGCGTGCGGCAGCACGCGGGCTGAACGGCGGTGGCGGCAGTGGCAGGGCGACGCCAACCAGGTGTTCGACGAAATGGCGACGAGGGACGTGGTGGCATGGAGCTGACCAATCTAGCCAAACACTTTCATACTCACCTCAACTTCTATAGGAGCCAGCTCCCACTGGAGTTGGAGTTTAGAGATGGGAGTTGGAGTTTGGAGCCCTACCAAGCGGGACATTAGCGGGCAGAATGCAGATTTATGTAACCAAAAAAAATATGATTATCAAACTACAAGATTTGTTGTCACCCAAGCACCTCAGTTTTTATTGCCAGTATTATAAACAAATATATGGTTATCCAACCGCATGATGACCTTGCTGCATGTGTCACTGGCTCTCTCTCTCCATCTCTTTTGCATTGGTCAGAGCCTCATAGAGCTAGTTGTCCCATTTCCACCCAATATATAGAGTAGTCCTCACTTTCTTCCGCACCTATGTTTCTCTACCCAATTTAATAACGTACTGTGTCATGTTCCTGTCTTTTTTTCTTGTATTTGGTAGTACCAATGAATTAAGTGGAGTAGTGGACAAAATAATCGTTGTTAAATTTATTACTTTGACACCTATGTTTCTCATTCAGTATTTTTCTCCTGCTTTATGGTTTGAATAGTGGTGGATGCTGAACGCTGAGGTTTTGTTTGGATAAAAACACTGCTTTCGTCCAAAATAAGCTGCTAGAACATATAAAATTTTTAGACCATATTATAGTAAAAGTAATTACATTAATAATGTCAGTCATCAAAGAGATGTGGGCGTCTATTCCCTTGCTGGTTCCATTATATTAATTATTGCACTCCCATGTGGATCAAAGTGCTTTGTCATATTTCTGCCTTATTTCTTGTGTTTCGTAGTAGGGGGACAGAGAAGCATAGGGTAGTTAGGGCTTGAGCCCTATGCCTAGCTCCATAATCCCCATTATAATCTTATGAAAATGCTCTGTAAGGCTTCGTTCGAGAGCTCTATAAAGAGCTGATAAAGATAAAACTTTCCGTGGCACGCTTTTCAAACTCCCAAACGGTGCGTTTCGTGCGAAAAATTTTTAATATGAAAGTTGCTCTAAAATGTCAAATTAATCCATTTTTCAAGTTTGTAATAATTAAAACTCAATTAACCGCACGTTAATGTCACCTCGTTTTACGTGAAACACTTTATCTTTATCTTTATCTTCATCTTCAGGAGATTCAAACAGGGTCTAATTTGTGAAAATATTTGAGCTCCCGTTAGCTGAGCCCTACGCATGAAGATTTTCTGGCTCCACTAGTAGCAATGAATTTAAGTGGACACGAACAACCATTGTTAAATTTGATGCCTATGTTTCTCATTCAGTCCTTTTCTCTTACATTTTATGATTGGAATAGTGATGGATGCCTAAAGCTGGGCCCTTTTGGATATCAACACTGTTCTCTTTCAAAATAAGCCACTAGAACATGAATTTTTTTACACAATATATAGTAAAAGCAATTAAAGTAATTATGTCAGTCATCAAAGAGATGTGTGCTGACTTCCCTTGCTGGTTTTCAGTTCATTAGTTTGTTATTGTTGCTGTTTTTCCTTGTTAATGCTGTGATTTGTTATAGCCATGCAATAGTTTGTTACTGATACACTACACAGACACAGTGTAAATTTCTCTAATCAAAAGTCAATCCAGAATAACACAGCTGTTCTCAATTTGATCTGTTTGAGTAATATCTAGTCATAACGATACCATCTTGCTGTCTTCTTAAATAACAACTTATATGTTTCATGCTGGATTTTGTCGGTATGCTGTAACAACATTTTTTTTTCCCCTGCAGATCTTCCGCTTTTGCCGGTCAAAATGCCATAAAAATTTTAAGATGAAGAGGAATCCTCGTAAGGTTAAATGGACAAAAGCATACAGATGCTTGCATGGGAAGGACATGACGCAGGTATTTATTTGCTTGCTACTTCTATTTTCATTCAGTATTAAGTAGATAGCACATTTTCTACGCTGTGAACCACATCTGAATCACTTGATGAACACAATCAGGACTCCACCTTTGAGTTTGAGAGGAAGAGGAACAGGCCAGAGCGCTATGACCGGAATGTCACTGCACAAACTCTTAAGGCTATCCCTCTTATTACTAAGATTAGACATGAACGCCAGAAGAAACATATTACAGAGAGGTTGGCATCTGTTTTTTTGTCTCAGTCTGTTTATTCTTGAAATTATCTCTTTGCTTAACATGCACTGAATTTTTAACAGGCAAAAACAGGGTAAGACAAAGGAAAGAGAGAGAGATGCTAAAGAGTTGGAACAGGATATTCAAATGCTCCCGAAGAAGGATACCATGCTCTCAACACAAAAGACAAAGGTCCTGGTCAAAGTTTCTCAGCAGCAGACCGAAGAGAATCTTATGGAAGAGTAATGAAATGGAATCATGTTGCATGCGCTCTCATTTTGTCATCTTTATACAACACTTTGTGTTTCTAATTGTAACTTTGGAAGTTGTATTTGACTGATTACCAGCAAGTTTTGCGCGTACTGTGTGATTTGCGACTTCCATCTATAGTATAATATTGATGATGGCGAACCGCTAAAAGCATGTGCAACTAAAATTGTAATTCATTCTATGAAAGTGGTTTTTGCCACCTATTTTGCATGATGTTCCTATTCTTGCAAGACAAGACTATATGGTACAACCCATTGAATCTGTGTATGATTTATTTAGGTTGTGGTATCTAAAAATCCAACTGAACACTGAAAAAGGTATTGCTGAGGCATCGTGTTTTTTTTAAAAAAAAGAAGTGTCTTTGATATTATTCTCTAAGAAGAAGGTAGCAAATTGTGAAAAGATAAAGTGTGAGTAATGAGGGGCTACTTATTTTTATTCCAACTAATACGCATTGAAAAAATAGCTTTTATGGTTGCACTGATAATTTTTCAATGCGGATGAGATAGAAGGAAGAGAGAATCTTACTAATAAAACATTAGTTGGCCAAAATTTTGGTGCTTGGAATGGCCAGGGATGGCCTGGTGCCAAAATACACGCTTAATGTAGCTTTGATGCGGAGATTTGATTATAAAAATGCATGCTTAATGTAGCTATGGTGTCCGTGGTGATCATTTTATTTATGAGACTAACTACGATCACTACTAACAAGATATTAGAAGCTTGTACTGGAAGGATTGGCTTCGAAACAAGTACAAAGTACAAATATATATACATATATGTTGTGCACTTATGTAATTAAATATTTTCCTTATGTGCTATATATAAACTAATTATTTATTTTTTTGGTTAATTATCTGTTTTGTAATTGATGAGAAAAACAAACAGCAAATTACATTCTGGCAATATCTGGAATACATACAATAGGGTCAATAGGGTCTTCAGGTTGTTTCATTTAACTCTCTTAGTCAATATCTGATGTGACCATGACTATCATTGATACAACCATTATTCACATCAAGATCAAGTTGTCCAAGTGTTGGAATCCAATTCGGCCACCTGCTACACTGCTGAATTCAAATGGCCGCCAAATATGCATACGAGCTCCGTTTTGGCCCCATGAGTACTTAATGGAAAGGTCTCGGAGTCCTCTTTCCAACGGATCCAGTCTTATCTCCAAATTCCTTCTCAGTCACCCGCAATCACAAAAACAAGGTGTTACATCATCTGTAATGGGTCTATGGGCTTGTAACTTCATCTGGGACCTCGGCCCAGGTGAGTCCCATGTGGGGTGCGTCCTAATCTGGTGGAGCATGACCTAGGAACCCCCTTGGTCATCCTCCCACTCCTTTAAATAATTAGGTACCCCTTTAGGGTTTCTCGGGTTTTGTTTAGATTAAAGTTTAGCTTCGCTACTTTGCCGTGTAATCCTGTGATCGGTTAGATCACCAGTTTGTTCATTACGGAATCCCAACTTATCATTTGTTTTCAATTCTTATTTGCAATTCAGATTGCTTTTATCTTGTTTTTGCTTGTTTCTTCGATTTCCTTGCAGGAATAAGATTGATCTGCACCAGCAAGATCAACAACTCACGGAGAGGTGTATCGATCGCTAAGGCACAACACAACAACGTCTCATACGGTTGTAGTCGGGTCATCAACGTTTTTCCCAAATTGTAGTTATCATCAACTCACCGAAAGATTAGGCCAATCAGATCCCTGAGCGTATCGAGTGAAGTTCAGGATTTATCAAGTGGTATCAGAGCAGCTCAGGGTTTATCAAGTGGTATCAGAGTTTTTGTTGCTCGGTGAGTTTTTATCTACCCATAACTAGAAAATAGCCATAAAAAAGAATTGCATCCTTTACCTAGCCATATTTGTACCATTGCATTGTTCTCTTCAGTTTTTGCTTTGCTGAGTTTTGTGTTGCATCGTCGTGTCGTGTTGCTGGTCTTAGCGTCTAGTATGTTTAGAGTTTTGAGCTCTTGTCACGTCTAGTACCACTGTCGTCGCCGTCGTCGTGTTCGTGCTATTGCCGTGAGAAAGATGGAAGGAGAAGATTAGATTAGATTAGATTGGTTTTTGTTTGTAAAAAAGAAATTTTGATATCGGATTCGAGTTCCGTTTGCAAAAATGGAATCCATACTTGGAGAGCATTTCATTTTTGTATAAATCGAATTTTAAGGTTTGGACTTTTACATTTGAGTCCCTGTAAATTTTATATTTACATTTGAGTCCTTATAATCTTGCATTCAGGTCCTTGAGTCGTTTTTGTGAAAAAAAAAATAAAAAAAAGGCAGAAAGGTGCTCACAAAAAAAAAGTCACACAAAAAAAGAAAACAAAAGCCGCACCAAAAAAAAGAAAGAACAAAAGAAAGAAAAAAAGAAAGAAAGAAAAGAGAAAATTAACTGTTATCTTTGAGTTTGCTTTTGTATATCAGAGTTGTGCTTGAGTTGTTTCTAGTGTTATCTTGTGGTATCGTTTGTGTTTAGGCTCGCGTCTCTAGTACGTTCTAGCCTAGGACCAGCACGGTATTGACTTTGAACAATTATTCAATTTTGCATTCTCTGATTTGATCATTTGCTATTCATTTGCTACATATTTAAGCCTACCCAGAACTCCACAGATTTGATTGCAGCCGTACAGCAAGTGTTTGCCAAGACATCGATACATCTAACATCCATTGGGGTGCTAGGTTGAGTCGGTGTATGTCACCATTCTGCTTGCATTGATAAGAACTTGTAAGAGCTTGGTTAAAAGCTTGAGTGTGTGATATTTGAGCTTAAATTACCTAGTAGTTGATAGGAGCGTGTTTATTTTTGTGTTTGTTTCTTGTTTTCTACTAACAATGACAGGGATACATAAGACAACTGGGGATAACTCTGCTCAACATCGACATCTTTGTCGAGACATGGGGAGTGATCAACATGATACATATGAGGTAAGTGACATTGTTCTAATCAAGATCAAATCTGCACTACCTTATTTTGAAGGAAATTATGATCCTCATGCTTACATTAAATAGGAGCTAGCGGTTGATAGAATATTTAAAAAGCATGATTTGTCTGAGAAACAAATGGTTATGTGTGCCTCTAGTGTTTTATTGAAAAATACTTCTTCTAATTGGAAACATCTTTGTAGGCATAATAAAATACCTCAATCTTAAAAAGACCTGAAACGATATTTGCGAGTTGTTTATGTTCCCATATATTATGCTGATATTCTACTCAACAAACTACAATGTTTAAAACAAGATACTAGAACTGTTACTTCATACTATCATGATATGCATACTTGTTTATTATATTGTGGTTTAGATGAATGCAAAGAAGCTACAAAATTGAGGTTTTTACGTGGGTTTAATAAAAAAATTTAGGACATGCTTGCTTGTCAAAGTTATAGCTCTTTTGCTCATTTATTACAACTTGTTTGCAATGTGGAAAAACAAATTGAGGATATAAAAAAGCAACAAGTTGTGCACGTGCCTCCTATTGCTAATAATTTGCAGAAAGTAAACAATTGTCAAAAGGAGGAGAAAGATGTACTAGAGAAAAATGACGAGAAGCTTGAAACACCTGTGATGTTTGAAGAAATTTTGCAAGGTAAATTAAATGGTGCTGAGATAAATAAAGATGAGTATTCTCAAGCTGAGCTACACATGTCCACTTTTCATGCTACAGTAGAGCAACCAATAATGGAACCAATTGCTGAGATTCTTTTGTCACAAGTTGATTTGTTTCCTGTTCCTTGTGATGCAGAAGAGTTGTGTGATAATGCTTCACTTATATCCATACCACAACTAATGAATGAATAAGTTATTCCTAGTATTAGTTCTTTATGTGCTGATTTTAAGCATGTTGTTCATATTGCTAATGAAGTTGAGGAACGTGAATTGCCTTCTTTAAATGCGTTGGGCTATGTTCTGTTTAATGATTTTTGTAAGCTCGATAATTTGAAGGAGAAATTATTTACTAAGTTTGATTTACCATGTCCAACTAATGTTATTTTTTATATCTTTGGTGAATATAATGATAGAGAAATATATTTGGTGCATAGAGTTTACATCTGTTCAGATTTAGAACCTCCTGTAGATGTGGATAAAACACGCAAGCTAGAGAGACATGTTATTGCTAATCATATTATGTCGAGTTTCTCTTGTTTTGATTTAAAGAAATAGGTTGTTTTCAATGGACTACATGAAGAGCACCATATGGAAAAACCGAAGACAGTTTTCCGTGAAGAAGGGGAGGATGATGTGACCATGGCTACCATTTATACAACCATTGCTCACATCAAGATCAAGTAGCCCAAGTGTTGGAATCCAATTCGGCCATCTGCTACACTGTTGAATTCGAATGACCGCCAAATACACATACGAGCTCTGTTTTGGCCCCATGAGTACTTGATGGAAAGGTCTCGGAGTACTCTTTCCAATGGATCCAGTCTCATCTCCAAATTCCTTTTCAGTCACCCGCAATTGTTAGGCCCGATTGAGATAACGTCCATCCGTGACGGCCTTGTGCCCGATTGAGATAGTTTCTCACATCACTGATCTTTGGTCAGTGATGGGGGCCCTACCCGATAGTGATGAGGGTTAATGCCCATTAGAGATAGCCGATCCCATGCTAGTGTTGCTGTTTGACTAGGACAACCACTGAATATTTGAACCATTCAATGCCCCTTGCCTTACCTCCAAAATTTCGCAAAAACCAAGTACCTTTTCAACATAAAGGACCATTGCAATTGAGCTTATTTGTTGCCAAAATAGCTACCAATGTCATAATTATGACTCAGTTCATTAACAATCTATAATCTAAAAACATGAAAACAAACATGGTTACCTCATCAATGCCATTATTCGCTGATTTCTGAAGAGTAATACAAATAGCACAAAAATGTCCTCATCTCCAAAAATACTGGATAAAAGATTTTTTTTGCACCAGGAGATAAATAAAAAGAAAGATTTTTTTGAGCTATGCCAAAAGAGTGTCAGTGCCCCATTATGATATACAATTAAAGAACAAGATCCAAGAAAACATATACAAAAAAATTGAGTTTCCACCTCACAATTACAAGTTTTCTTTGCTGACATATATCCGACCAATAAAACGATATAAACTCATAACAAAACTTAAATCCTAAAAGACCTAAACCTAACGACATCCAAATTTTCGCTCAAGGTTTTGTTATCCAAATAGAACACTGGATGTCTGGATCGTAATTGCTTTCAATGCATCGCTGAAGGCAATACTACTAAATGCAATGGTAGAAAGTGTTCACTATCGTTAAAATGCCTACTCAAGATAGTATAACCTATAAAGAGATGGGGATTTTGGTGCATCCATGTTTGGGAGGAACAGGAATATAAATTATTGGACGAAGCATTACCATCAATCCATCCAATCTGCAAGGTGCTCTATACCATTATGACCCTCTCGCTCCCGTTGTCCTGCACAGACACGCAAATAATAAAGAAAAAAAATCAGAGAATGGGCATTGGTCAAGGAATGGAGATCGGAAAGAATGGACCAGGAAGACCGGGCTTCTTCGTTGAACTTCAAAGAGTTAGGGTTAGGGATTTGGGAGATCAGGGATGGAATCGGAAGGTGGAGACCTTGAAGTGTACGATGCAAGCGAGGAGGAGGCGGTCTTCGTGGTGGGGATGGCCTATGACGAAGCGCGACTTAGATGAGGCGGCCGACGATGTCGTGGATTGCACCGAAGGCGTCGGGGATGCGGCGGCCGACGGCGTCGTGGATGCGGTGGCTGACGTTGATGGGGATGCAGCGGCCAACGGCGTTGTGGATGGCACCGACAGCGTCGTGGATGCTATGGCCGACAGCGTCGTGGATGCGGCACTCGACGGCGACAGGGATGGCACCGACGGTGACAGGGATGCGGCGACCGATGGCGATAGGGATGCGATGGCCGACAGGGCGTTGTGGATGGCACCGACGGCGACGGGGATGCGGCGGCCGATGGCGATGGGGATGCGGTGACGATTAGGGCAGCACGGGTGGGAGGGGGCGCGGGTCGCGAGNGGGGCGCGGGGTGAGGGGTGGGGCGTGGATCGGGGCAAGGGGGGAGGTGGAGGAAATCGCGACCGTCCAATTATCGCTGATGTATATGGGACGTTGGATTTGATAAATGAGTAATGTAGGTGTAAGGATCAGTTGGTGAACTATAGAGTAGATACCATTCTGTTTGATAAAAAAAAATTCCAAATTATGTGTAGGCTTAGCCTACTGACCCTGATTTGGTCTTTCATTGACACCAATTGAAATATCTAGCATGCAACTTCTTGATATACTAGCCATCTTCCAAATCTTGCACATCCAAGTGACCTAGTGTCTGTACATGTTTTAACACTAGCAACTAGGAAGGGAACGCACAATATGGCAACTGAGTTAGGCATTTCTGACAAAGTATTCTTCATAAACCCTGCACTGCAAGCTTAATTATTCACATAACAAAGTTACAATTTTGAAGTTCCATGGACTGTAGGCAGGCTTCTTCAACAATTATAGTGAACCATAATTGATAGTTTGTTTATTCGAGATAAGAGTTGAAGCAATCAACTTATTCACTTTATTTTGCACTGTATGAATAATGGATGAACAATTGTGGTGATAATTAGTACCTCGGAATAAGCATAGCTAGTGATGGGGTCGTGGGAGGGGGTCTGAATAAGAATTAGTGGCATGGATTGTCTTTAACTAGAGGATTTGAATTCTCAGCATAGGTACTCCCTTTGTTCATCTATAGGCATGTTTTCTTTGGGCACAAATATGTAAAGACCAATATGCTACCAAATTTGACTGAACTGCCCTCAGTTGTTCCTTTAATTAATTGGAAAGACCAATAGTATTGGCTTACCAACAATTTTTTGCTACCTCTGCTTTATGTCTGCTTATCAGTTGTCATATGTGAGTGCCAGTAATTGATCAATTGACTACCTTCTTTTTTCGATTAACCAGGAACAGAGAAAATGTTGAGCTATTTGAGGGGAATACAACCAAGATAGGAGCAAGCCAAACTACTGATAGCATTATCTTCGAAGCGCCTATAATTCGGAATGGGACATAAAAGTGGTGTGAATCCGTATCAAACCCATCACTTATTTCATCTTTCGGTGTTAGAGAAAGAACATCATAACTTAAAGTTTAACTTTTGCTGGGAGCAGTCTTTTCTGTCCCTCATCTGGAAGCGGCTATTGTCCTATCTCTGTATTGAGCGCCTGTAATTCGCAACAGGATATAAAGTGGTGAATCCGTATCAAACTCATCATCGTTCGGTAGAAAGAAGAATTTAACTCCCAGCCATCCTTGTGTCCTACCTCTGTATTGCGTTTTAGTTATTATAGTATTGCTTGAGTTTTGATTAATCCGAATGTTAGTAATTGCTCAGTATAGTTATTTTGTTACCATCCAATTGCGTCTGAAAGGACATTGTCTGTGGGTATTAAGCGGCAACCAAATGAAGTACTAGTACAAAGCTTGGGTGTAGTCTCCAAATAAGATTTGGTACTACAATGCAGAATCACGAGTACAAAACAACATAAATTAGCAATGTCGTGCGTGAACCGCAACTTTGAATTGTCTTGACTGCAGGATAAAGCAGCAAAAGCTTTTGACTTCAGGAAATAACTTCAGATTGCATCGGATACAACCAAGGCGTTCGATCAAGCGTACTCGAGTGGCTGTTTTAACATACGGATACAGAAGTTCTAGTGCCAGACCAAAAAAAGAAAAAAAAAGAAAAAGAATACGGCTAGCCTCGCCTCCCTCCAACGCACACAGCCAGTCCATCATCAGATGCAATACCTGCTGAATCCTATAGAGAAACAAACAACACAATAAGATATAACAAACAAAGAGGAGAAAAATAAATCAACTAAATATGCTGAATAAGTAACTAAGGTTGAACTTGTCAAAACTAAATTCAACGGGCAACACCATCGCTCAAATATTGTTCGACCTCATCAATACTCTTAGGACGGTCAGGTTGGTTTCAGAAACCCAGCAGGAAGGACCTTTAGACTTTCTTTATTCATTTTAAATGGCAAATCTAATATTACATTTCAACAGCAAATATAGTAAGGTTATGCCTGCTCCATATATTAAATTTAACAAGAAATCTGTGAAACAAAGCACATTTAGTCCTAGGACTATGCCCATGATAAAAAGACACCACTAACTCATGGTAGGCACGGCACCAGTGTCAACAGGGAGAAACAAATGCATGATGAAACAAAGAATCACCACTGAGTACTGAACGGGAAACTGAACAGCAAAAGATTAGTCAAGGAAGAAACAATTTTATATTGAAACTGGAGTTACGTCTTTTTTTTGTCCCAGGAATCTCCTAGTAGAATGTAATTCTTTTTTACTTGTCAATGGCCAACCACTAATGCTTCAGATTGAGGAAATGTCGGTCTATCTCACTCCCCCTTCTCTTTTTTTGTTAATTAGATGCTCCTGGACAGGTCTTTACACAGACACACATAAGTAGAATTTACAATATGTAGAATTTACAGTAGGATCCCAGCATTACACAATGTGCAACGCAGGACAAGCTAAGGTAGGAGTATCCTAAGCAGCGTAAGTCTGGAGCATCAAGAGTAGATTAGTAGAAAGCATACGCCTTTATTGTGACAGTTTTATTATGCCCCACTCTTATAAAATGTTAGCCGGTTAGTGCTTTGGTCATGCTGAAATCTATTATAGGGGCATGGGAGCACTCTCTAGTGCTCATCTTTTTCTAAGAATAGCAAAATGAGCACTAGCAGATCTTCAAGGGTAACACGAGCAATTAATATTTAGTCTAAAATATGGCTACTTAATACAGGGGCTATCGAGTACTAAAGATAAATGAAACCAAACTGATGGCTCTATCTCACATTTAGTTCAGAAAAAAGCATATGAGCCGCTATCTCCTCTCAAATCTTGTTCTCACCATGCAGTCACAGTTGTGAGATAAATTGTCCATACTCATTAGATCTGGTCCAGACAGCAGGCCAAGCCAGGAAAAAGGAAGTTAGGAAACTAAGTTATCAGGTCTAGAAGGAATGAAGGTTCCAAATGAATACTCAAGACCTGAGTTGTTAGCATCCCAATGTTAGGGCAGCTGCAAAAGAAGTGCAACAGCTCTTCTTGTCAAAGCATACCAAGCTGTTCAGTCTTTCCTTTTATATCCATTTTTGTTTTGGATTTTTGATGCCCACGAACCTTCCATACTATAATAATAAGTTTTTGTCCTTCTCAACTCTTCACCAAATCTATCAAATTATTCATCTTTTTCAATGTGGGTCCAAATGAAGACAATGGATCATTTAATCCACTTTCTTGTTTCTTGTTAGGAAGTCTAGAACAGCTTATATTTGGAAACAGAGGCAGTACGAGCATATGGTACCCTAAAGTCCAAGCACCTTTCAAACTGAAGCAGCAAAAGCAAGCATTCTCTACCGTAATCTATACCTGAGAGAGAATGAACAAGCCTATTATATATCAATGTGGCAGGCTGTTTTTCATCCTATGATTTGTCAACATGAGTGGTACCAAATATTGTATATTGATTAGAGGCAACAACATAACTATCAACCATCAGCTCGCCTACATACAGTTTAAATTGAGACTCACTGATGTAAGTTTTCAGCCTTCTGAAAGCCACCCAATAAGTCAAATTATCTAGCATCTAAAATATGAACAGACCCTGATTCAATTAAAAAGATAAAAACTAACCTTTTTTAAAAGAAAAAAAAATATGTATTGATGTGGGAGGGCAGACTCAACATTGGTGACCAATGTTAGAAGTTAAGACAGATAATACATGTAAGGATGCCCAAGGAAAAACTTATGCCAACTTAGGAAATGTAGCAGGGCAAATAAATAATATTCTAGTACAAGGAAAATGTCCTAATGAAATGTATAAATTGTGAGAAATGATTGCGGACAGGCATGTGCAGTTGACTAGTTGTCTTATTCAGGGATTCAAAGGATTTGCTGTCACATTTTGTTGCATAAGCCATCGTTTCATTATGTTGCAGGCTAGAACTGTGAAGTCTTAAATTGACAACTTGATTTCCTTGCACTGCTTGAAGGTAGTGGAATATGATGAATGATTAAGTAGGAAGCAAGGCAAATAAATTCATCAAGGAAACCTCACTTTCTCAATTTTTCTCTATATACATATATACTTGCCATGTCAGTGCATCACTACGTTTTTGGGAAAATGTTTTACTGACGTACCGTATCACTTTATTGGTGAAATGTGGTATATAAAATGTAAAAAATTGAACAGGGGAGTGCAGGAGGACATGCAATTCACATTTGCAATTAACAGGGTTAGCCCTTAAGGAATTTGCTATGAAATAAAGGTGTGAACAGGACTTACTTATATGGATAAAAAAGTGAAGCCATCGGGAGAGAACCCATGGCGTATGCTAGAAACAGTGAAGGCCTGCTCCCGTTAGCTGGAGAATTGAATAACTGGCTTTGTGGCTCGCAGCGTTTGCTCTGATGCCTCTAGGAGTGAGCTGTTGTCTATCTGATAGGTTCTCAAGTTCACTTATGCCTTCCTTAGAAACAATCCATCATGGTTGGGTTGGAAAGTCACACTGCTGCTGTCAAGCAAAAAACTCTGCAAACAGAAGCGTCCATTCTCCAACAAAGAGAAGCAGGCTCTACATGCAGTTCTTGTCCCTCATATTTCACCGGAAGGGCAGTGATGGATAACTCTGATAAGTGGTTCTGACTGATCGATAAGTTTTTGTGGTCCTTGGTCGTGATTCCTTCTTTTTGCTTTTGGGTAGTTTCGCCTTTTTCAGGACAACATCTATTCCTTTAGCATATTTTCAGTTGCTAGGATAGCTGCGGTTAGTAGGACAGCAGCAGTTGACATCTCCTTTTATGCCTCCTTTATGCTTTATTCAGTTTGGATGCCCTCTAGGACAGCATCCCATTCAAATTTCGAATTGTGGACTAGGAGGGTGCTGCAATAGGCTTGCAGCCAGCTATGGCTATATATATGTATACAACCTCCCTCGGGTAGGTATGGCTTTGAGTTTGTGAATGAAAGAAAACCAGAAAATTGCTCCATCTTGAGTGTCATCCTCTTCTCAATGAGAGTAACTATTGATATACTAACATCTGGTATCAGAGCCACACTTTCCTGTAGGCTAAACATCTCCTGTTCCACCCCTTCCCAAGCTCGGTTGAGCTCTCAGCCAGCAGCAGCAGCAGCACCGGCTGCTCCTCCTTCCCCTCTTCCTTCCCCCTCTCCACGCAGCAGCCTCCCGGAGGCGCACCATGTCCGACGTTCGGTCTCGGCGCTCGGTCGCCTCGAGCACTCGGCGTCAGCAGGACGCCGAGCTCGCCGCAGCAGAAGAGCGCAGGTGAGCAACGGCTCAGACCGCTGCAGCAGCAGCGAGAGCGGCCAGACTGGCGGCAGCGGAGTTGGCAGCAGCTAAGGCGGAGGCGGAAGCAGAGGCGGCGGAAGATGCGGCACGTGCGGCGGAGGTAGAGGTTGAGACCTTACGCAGCAGCATCAACGGCTCCATCGCTGGTGACATCACCGCCGACAAGGAGCTTGAGGAGTTGGCAAGAAGAAGGGCGCGGGAGCGGGCAGAGCGGTGAGCAGCAGCCCACCCCGACGGCGGCGGCGGCGGCCCAAGGGACCGTGCGTCCGCCGACGGGAACCCAAATGGGCGCGGGCGTGTCGGCGGCAGCCCGGAGCGCGCGCGCGGCGGCGACGCTCCCGGTGGAGGTGGCTGGTTCGACGGAGAGCGCGACCCTCGCAGATAGCACCGCTCTCCCTCCCCTGACCGGTGCCATGGCCACCATGGCGTCCAGACGGTGGTCAGGGACTTTGGTCCCGGCGGTGGGTGGCCTTCCCTCACTAAAACCAACTACATTGAGTAGGCCGCGGTGATGAGGGTGAGGCTCCAGGTGCGGCACATGTGGGAGGCAGTCCGGTACGGCGACGTTGACTACGACGAGGATCGGCGGGCGCTGGATGCCCTCATTGCTGCAGTTCCGCCCGAGATGCAGTTCTCACTTTCCCAGAAGCGGACTGCCAAGGAGGCCTGGCACACCATCGCTGCGGCACGCATCGGCAGCGACCACGCCTGCAAGTCCACACTGCAGGCACTCCGCAAGGAGTGGGAGAACCTGCCCTTCAAGCCAGGTGAGGATGTTGATGACTTTGCCCTTCGTCTCAACACCCTTTTGCAGAAGATGGTGCAGTACGGCGACGACACCTACGACGAGGAGAGAGCTGTCGAGAAGCTTTTCCGCTGCGTCCCAGAGAAGTACAGGCAGATCGCTCGCTCGATCGATCGAGTCTCTGCTGGACCTTTCCACGATGTCGATCAAGGAGGCGTTGGGTCGCCTCAAGATCGTCGACGGTGATGAGCCACAGCCTCTCTCGGGGCCTATCACCATTGGCGGGAAGCTCCATCTCACTCGGGAGCAGTGGGAGGCCTCTCAGGGTGACGGGAGGAAGGGGGAGTCTTCTTCCTCGACAGGCGGCCGCAAGCCGCGCAAGGCACGCGGAGGTGTCCAGCTGCGGTGAGCGCGAAGACGCGCCGAGGGTGGCGCTCGCAGAGGCGCCTAGGGCGGCGTCGCCGGCAACCACAAGCCGGCACGAGACGACACCTGCCGCAACTATGGCAAGCTTGGCCATTGGGCCAAAGACTGTCGACAGCCACGACGCGGCCAGGCCCACGTCGCACAGGTGGAGGAGGAAGAGCCGGCTCTGCTCCTGGCACATGCAAGCATCGAGTTATCTCCAGCAGCACCGGCCGCAACAGCTTTCCTCCACCTCGACGAGCCGAAGGTACACGCCTTCCTCGGCAACAGCTCCAACAACGACAAGGCTGATGGGTGGTACCTCGACACCGGCGCCACCCATCACATGACTGGCCGGCGGGAGTTCTTCACCGAGCTTGACTCTAGCGTCCGAGGCTCCGTCAAGTTTGGGGATGCCTCCGGCGTGGAGATCAAGGGCGTCGGCTCCGTCACCTTCTCCGCCAAGTCTGGTGAACACAAGCTGCTTACCAGAGTCTACTACATCCCCGCGTTGAGGAACTCCATCATCAGCGTGGGACAGCTGGATGAAAACGGCTCACGCGTGCTGGTCGAGCACGGAGTCATGAGGATTTGGGATTGTCGTCGTCGCCTCCTTGCCAAGGTAACCAGAAGCACTAATCGACTCTACATCCTCGGCGTGCAGGTGGCACAACCAGTTTGCCTCGCCGCTCATCAGGACGACGAGGCGTGGCAGTGGCACAAGCGCTTCGGGCACCTCCACTTCGAGGCCCTGAAGCGGCTCAGTGCCAAGGAGATGGTGCGAGGCCTGCCATGCCTTGACCACGTGGAGCAGCTCTGCGACATCTGCGTCCTAACGAAGCAGAGACGGCTCCCCTTTCCCCAGCAGACGAGCTTTCGAGCCAAGGAGCGGCTCGAGCTCGTGCACGGGGACTTGTGTGGCCCAGTGACACCGGCCACACCAGGAGGACGACGTTACTTCCTGCTGCTCGTCGACGACCTCCCCGCTACATGTGGGTGATGGTCCTCGGCAGCAAGGGAGAGGCTGCGGACGCCATCAGGCGCGCGCAGGCTGCTGCGGAGGTGGAGTGTGCACCGACAACGGCGGCGCATTCACGGCGGCTGAATTCGCGTAGTACTGCGCTGATGAGGGCATTCATCGCCACTACACCGCGCCGTACAGCCCGCAGCAGAACGGCGTCGTCGAGCGGCGCAACCAGACGGTTGTGGGGATGGCTCGGGCTCTCCTCAAGCAGAGGGGGATGCCGGCCATCTTCTGGGGAGAGGCGGTGGTGACGGCCGTCTACATCCTCAACCTCTCTCCTACCAAGGCCCTCGATGGCAGGACACCGTACGAGGCTTGGCATGGGCGCAAGCCGGCGGTCTCCCACCTGCGGGTTTTCGGCTGCCTCGCGTTCGCCAAGGAGCTTGGCCACATCGGCAAGCTCAACGACAGGAGCACCCCAGGGGTGTTCATCGGCTACGCGGAGGGCTCGAAGGCCTACCACATCCTCGACCCAGAGACACAGCGTGTGCGCACGGCGCGCAACGTAGTGTTCGACAAAGGGCAAGGGTGGGTATGGGACAAGGCGGTGGACGATGGCTCGACCTCAACGTACGACGACCTCACTGTCGAGTACGTCCACTTCGAGGAAGCTGGGGGAGTAGGCAGCTCCTCTTCACCGAGCGTGCCTACCCCGGTCCCCAAGTCTCCACCGACTCCGGCAGCGACACACTCTCGAGCTACGACTTCGGCTGCGACGAGCTCTTCGCCGACACCACCACAGCTGGCGACCCCACGCGCTCCAGCACCAACAGCCACTCCTCCGGGCACGTCTACTCCGACACCAGCTCGTGTTGAGCGCAGCCCGATGGAGTTCGCTACTCCGCTCTCCCACGACGGGGAGCGCATCGACGCGTACCACGACGGCGAGCAGCTACAGTACCGTACGATGGAGGACCTTCTCGGCGATCAGCCGGTGCCGGGACTGATGCCTCGCGACCTAGAGGCGCAGTTGCACCTTGCGTGCGACGACAGTGAGCCTCGGTCTTTCGCAGAGGCCAAAAAACACGCGGCATGGCGTGCCGCGATGCAATCGGAGATGGACGCGGTTCAGGAGAACCGCACCTGGGAGCTTGCTGACCTACCTCGTGGTCACCGCGCGATCACCCTTAAGTGGGTATTCAAGCTGAAGAGGGATGAAGCCAGAGCCAACTTCAAGCACAAGGCTCGCCTGGTGGCACGCGGTTTTGTGCAGCAGGAGGGGATCGACTTCGACGATGCTTTCGCCCCCGTGGCTCTGACTGATGGATAAGTCTTTGTGGTCCTTGGTCGTGATTCCTTCTTTTTGCTTTTGGGTAGTTTCACCTTTTTAGGACAACATCTACTCCTTTAGCATATTTTCAGTTGCTAGGACAGCTGCGGTTAGTAGGACAGCAGCAATTAGCATCTCCTTTTATGCCTGCTTTATGCTTTATTCAGTTTGGATGCCCTCTAGGACAACATCCCATTCAAATTTCGAATTGTGGACTAGGAGGGTGCTGCAATAGGCTTGCAGCCAGCTATGGCTATATATATGTATCCAACCTCCCTCGGGTAGGTATGGCTTTGAGTTTGTGAATGAAAGAAAATCAGAAAATTGCCCCATCTTGAGTGTCATCCTCTTCTCAATAAGAGTAACCATTGATATACTAACACTGACGACACTGATGCAGTAAGCTTCGATGGCACCGTCGCGAGATAAGCCAAGGAAGATGCAGCCACTGAGCAGAGAGGCACGGCCAACGAAAGGCAGCTCCTTGTTGTTGACCTTGTGCCACTTGTCGGAGTTGGTGTCAAATGCATATGCGCCCCAAGGTTGATTGAACGATAACAATATGTAGGAGTCAACAACCACATAGGACATGAGGGTTGTTACCGGCAGAATGGTGTACTCCATCGGGGTGAGCTTCCAAGGCAAGCAAGGAGGGAATGCTAGTTCCCTCCAGGAGCATCCCTCCAGCTCCAGTTCAGTGGCAGCGGCAGCAGCATCGGCATCGGCATCGGCATCGGCATCGGCAGCGACAACTTTGGCTCCTTTAAGATCAAGGACCTCGAACCAGGGTGGGAAATCCGGGTCTGACTTGCGCTTCCAGGAGGGACCCCTAGAAAATGCATAAACCTTGTCACCCACAGCTGTAAGCATAGGGCATCATTTTGGGGATTTGAGGTTTGGCCCCCGGATAACCTTCCGAGTCTTGGTGTCGAATATGACGGTGTCGCCAGTAGCGCCCCCGGCGCCGACAATCCACGCGTGGTGCGTTGACCGCACGGAGGTGAAGGTCTTGCCGACGGCGATGCATTTCAGGCGAGCGCATCGCTTCAGGCGCACCGTGGAAGCGCTGGGGCTGGGGGTGGCGGCGTCCAACTTGTACACGATGTAGGGCTTGGAAACCATAGACCAGCGGTGGCATGCCACAAGGTAGACTGACCGATCCCGGCCTTCATCCGCGTCGCACCCTGTCTGATTGGGCTTGTTTCCTTCGTCTTCAATCCGCGGATAGGTACCTGCATCACCGCTGACGATCCCCATCGGATTAGGATCTTCCAGCCCACCTTGGTATTCTGCAGATGACGCCACCGCCCCTCCTCCTCCGACGTCCTCTTCCTCTTCCCGTGATCCATCGCTCCCACTACCAAACAAGAATCACCGCCGACGACAGGAGGAGGATTCTCTTGGTTAGGGTTGTCAACTTCCCTTCGATGCAAAACATACTGGGTTTTGGCAAGATGTATGGCAAGATGTATGTGGGAAGAATATAGGTACCGGTGCCCACCCGACTTCCGATAGGCTAGATCCATATATTGTTATAATATTACCTTGTGTTTTACGGCATGACCTAGAGTCTCAATTGAGTTCTACATGTAATAGATTAGGAAACTGATGTCGTGTTTGGCTAGGTTTTTCTTTTTGTAACACTGTCTCCCAACCTATATAAGGTGGGCAGGAAGCCCTCTAGGGGCATGACCATAGAGATAACCACAACTCGATCATCAAATCAATATACACCTTGCGGATACAATTTCCAAACAGTAATAGGCTATGACCTTTCATCGAGAGGGCTTGAACCTATCGAAATCTTTGTCTTCCGCATCCATCTAATTTTAGGTCTCATGCGTTACTTTTAGGTCTCTTGGAGAATTGCCACGATCAATATCCGTGACAATGACAGGGACCATGTGCAACGCCTGCTCGTGACAACGACTTGCACCAACATCTCGAGCACCAAAGGCAGGAATGTGGCCATCAGGATAGAGATGCAAATGCAAATCACCATCATCGACGTAATAATTGAGGAAAATATATAGTGCAAACCACGTGTATATAGTGAAAATCTGGAAACTACCGTTAAATCTAGAAATGGACGTATGAGATTTATCCATGTCACCTAGAGTAAAATTTGTACTCACAGATTCAACCATGAGTATAAATTAAATTTTTTACTGTTGACGACGTGGACAAATCTCAGGTGTTTATTTTTAATCCAACAGTAGTTTTTAGGTTTCCACTACATATGTGATTTACACTGTATATTTCTCCAATAACTGCAACCCTTCACCTGAGAACAACCAAACAACGATCACAATTGTCGTGATGGTCGCAGTCGAGGACATACAAAAGACATGCAGTTGAGGACAACCACCATGCAGGAGACAGAAACAGTGAACCCCTCAGGGACTTCATACAATGCTTTAATGAGTGCCATAACACTATTTCCAAAATCGACAATGCCTTCATATCACAGCATTCAAATATGGAGTCCAAAATCGTTATATCCAAGAGTTATCGACACGGAAGATAACTTCAGCAATAAAGTTGTTCAAAACAAGGTTTGTTTTACCGCGGTATACCGTGCGGTTACCGCGGGGTACGGTAAAAGGAAAACCGCGATAACCGTCGTAAATTCAAATAAATTTAAAAAATAATTTAAAATTTTGATAAATTTTATACGGTATCGTGTGGTTTGCCACGGTTACCACGCGGTAACCGTGCTTACCGCCGGGGCGTGGTAACCGCCGCCCCGACGGTAAAGCAAACCCTACTTCAAAATCGTTGATAAGCTCATGCAGACGAGGTTGACAAAACAACTACGTCTGACGAGAAGCTACCCGCCAAGAAAGAAGAATCTGGGACCAGAAAGACGTAAGCGGAACAAGAAGCGCAAGCCAGAAGGAGAGGTCCTGGCTGTAGAGCGAGAACCACAATATTTTCTAACTCCGCGAGATCCTGATTCCTGAACTTCATGTGTGAGAGAGAGTGGAACTATTTCTCCATGCATTCTTTAAATGATTCAGACTTTAACCACATGCCAAGACGAACATGACCATCAATTTGGGGGCAAAATTTGGAACGGAATCATTTCTTAACACTACTTAATAAAGAATATGAGAATATCCAAGTTTCTCTACACTGGAGATGAAGGAATGCAGGTTCAAGAGAAGTTGATTCTACACAGAATGAAGCATGTTGGCACCATTCTTGCATCAATTCACCCCCTATCAATCTTGGCCTTGACCAACCAAGCTCAGCCACTTCACCTTTGGTCCAGAGCACCAAACTTTTTATGAGATTATATGATCCTTCTACCTCATCTTAACAAGGAAGATGGGACATATCTCTGCTTACCAAAGTTGTGTCTTCTCCCTGATCATGTTTGAAATGGGCTGCCAACCCATCAGCCATGGCTTCCTGCTTGCAGGGACTGCAAAATTGAGCTCAAACATCTCCTTGCTGATGTTACCACCCTCACAGAAACCAACCAGCCTGGCCACTATATCGGCGCTCTCCTCGATGTGAGCTTGGTCATTGGGGTCTGTCCAGAGCCTGTTCACAAGTTGGAGCTTCCGCTGCTTCGCCTCCAGGGGCACCTGCCATTTGATGAAGAGGCGCTCTCGCTCTTCTTCTGTCAGCCTTGAGCCCATCCTTCTCGCGAGGAATTCTCGCTCATTCCTCAATGCCTTGATACTGAAACATGAAATCAGATAATTGGTTTATATATATGATGATTCGAGATCAGTTAAGACTAATGAAACATTTGACTCGGAATAACATTCATGTTAAGGCTTTTCTATCAGATAACTAAGCTCCATCTTCATTAACAACATACAAGGTTTCTTATTAACTGTTTTTTGCAGAGGATAAAACTACTGAGAGAAAACAGATTACAAGGTTTTGCTTCCAGCAACATCCATTTTAAAGGCCTAGGGGATATGACTCTTTTTTAGACTTTCCAACACTATTTTCTTTCTCTGGAATAAATTTACTTAGCCCATAAAACTCAAAGAGATAAAGGCTTAGCAATATTTACCTTGAGGCTAAAGAAATTGCGGAGTCATCACCAGCTGCAGGACTTGCATCACCCACCTCAGCAAAATGCTGTTGCAACCATGTCAGTCTTCTAACTTCGACTTCAATATATATCTGATCAGCCCTATCACCCCTGAATAACAAGTAGAACTGGGTCCTGTGTATGATTGATACATGACAGAGATCCCACAGTTGGATAATGTGCTGCATCTGCTCCTTAAATAATCTGTCCCATGAATCAGGACCATCCTGTAGAGATCCTGCATTTTCCTCTGAATCTTCTTCCAAGTCATTTGTCTTGCCTTCATTAGATTCCAACTCCAAGACCTGTAGTAAGATCACAAGAAAACATATTTTAGTGGTGAAACAAGATATCTTTTTCATGAACAACAATTGAGATTATGTGCGCAAGATAAACGATCATAACCTGACAGACAAGCAGCTGCTTTTGGTATTGAAGTTTTGCAACTCTCTCCTTCAGTTCAGTGACATAAGCCCGAATATTTCTAACATTCTCCTCAGCAGCATTTTGGAACATCTTCTGCATCTTTTTCATGTTCACTGAGCTGGATCGCCTATAGCGTGGGGTTTCTTCACGTGATGATACATCTCCAGTGTCTTCACTCTTAGTAGGAGTAGCCCTTTCTGAACCTTCATGAGACACAGTGTCACCCTCTGGAGCCCTATTCTCAACTTCTGACTCTAAAGGCCTACTAGAAGAGAGGGGAGAGCATGGTGCTCTTATCAGATTTGGTCTGTTCATGTTGCTCACTCCCAGTGGAAGAAGCATCCTCTTCTTCTTCTTTGCTCTGTTGGACTTTGGTGTAGTCTCATTACACTGTGTGCCAACATTTGGAAGTGACATCACCAATCTATCAATAGACCTCTGTACATTTTCTAGTTTAGCCTCAAGTTTTGCAATATCATTGTCTTGCATATGAAGTCTACTGATTTCTTCTTTCAAATCAGATCCATTTCCTTCATCTGTGATCATCTCAACATCTCTGTCAGATCTGACAGATTGCATCCCCCTGATTTCAGCCTGTAGTTTAGCAATAGTTTCTGCTGCATCTTGATTGCCATGTTTATGGCATTCGACTTCTTTGTGCAGTACTTCAATAGCTCGGTTAGCTTCAACCTCAAGCTGCTGTTGTAGCTGCTCAAGCTTGCGAATTTCATGCTTTAACATAAATGGAGCAGTGGCTGATTGTCTAATCGAGCTCCGTATCTTCATTTTGTTACTTGGCTGTAGTGATCCAGAATATGTGAGGCATTTCCGTGTCCTTTGTGGTGAGTCAAAAGGATTCCACCCCTAAAAGAAAAACATGGGTTTCGGAAAGATTAGGTTGACAGTAAAAGAATGTGGTTCTGACTGGCTGATATCCTTTGAAAGAAAAGTAAATTCGCAAGGAAAGGGCAAATACTCACTGGCTGATTATCACCCATCTTCTTCTGTAATTCTTCAAGTTTCGACTGTGCATTGTCTCGTTGCTTCTTGAGTTCCTCCATTTCTTTTTCCATCTGCAGTGTTCACTTAATTAGGTCAGTTACAAAATGGAAATGATTCCAGTGATTTCATCCTTGAGCATAGACATTACCTGTCTAATCTTCCTGTCCCTTTCCATTATAATGATCTCAGAAGAGGAGGCACGATCGGGGGTTCTCAGTTCAGCTTCGAGTCTAGCAACTTCCATCTGAAGGTGCTTCACCAATTGCTTATCTGATACCACCTGTATGTACCAAGGGATGAAGATTTGCATTCTGATAAGTAAATAAATGATGTCTCACAGTCACAGATCTTACCATATTAACTTTTGCATTATTCGTGACCTCCTTGGCACAGGTTGCAAAGAATAGAGTATTTCTAGATTGTTCTACATGTGTTTGCGCTGGACTCATGGTACAAATGATGGCTGTTCTTGCATTTCCACCCAAAGAAAGCTGGAGAATGCGTGTCAACTTCGAGTCTCGATAGGGTATGTGTCCACCTCTTTTATCCGAGCTGCAGTGGAAATTTAGAGTCAGTCTGCTAATATTACCAATAAATATAGACTTCATTATACTTTCCTGTTCAAACCAAGAAACAGTAAAAATGCAAATATGCAGTAAATTATCTAAGTAGAAAAGAGGTCTCAAACTGTGTATTTGCATGACACTGCAAATAAATTGTCTAGTTTAACATGTTTATGACACGGCAAATACACACTGCTGCTCATTAGTCCTGCCATATCAATGTCACTTAGCCAACACATTCAAGAACTTACCTTCTTTACAATTAACTGTGTTGCGGTTATGAGATTTTAACAAAAATCACATTAGTTTTAAATATGCAGAATGACTAAACAACATAGTGGCAATAGGACAGAGTACAGAGCAAGTGCCTCCCACTTAAACAAAGTGGCCTAGTGGGAACATTTTGATCTGATGCATCTCATTAGCATTTTTTATTAAATTCATTACGAGCTAAGATACATCATTAACATACTGATATCATTATAAATCAACAGATAACATTAAAATTGAGACTAACCCATGAGTGAATCAAGGTAACTCAGCAACTACTTTCAAGATTAGTGCAGATAAGAGATAACAGACCCAGATTATATTTTTTTTAGAAAATCAGACCTTAGCTTTCTGATGACAGTAGTCAGAGTCAGTAAGCTGCGATTTATATGGCAGCCTTCTTTCAGTCTTGTGCCAACTGCATGTGTTTGTGCAGCTCGTTCACTTCCAGCAAGGTCAACAAAATTCTGTGAAAAAGTAACCCAAATTATTGAGATTCAAAAACCAGCATCCAGTACACCATTTCAAAATGAGGACGTTATGCTTACCAGATTAGCCACAAAAGATTTAACACATCCTGACACTTCACGGAGCCTACTCTCAACTGTCTGGATAGAGATAATACAAAATAATTATTTTTCTCACTTTAATGAAAAAGATCTAACATGAACATGGAGGATTATTTTTATATATACCAGCCTAATGATCTGGTGGGAGCGTGAACTGGTGTCATTTAGTGCAGTCTCCCCAACCTGTCTTTGTTCTGCAGTTATAAATACATCATAAGCAATAGGCTACTGTGTCAACAAAGAAAAAAGTAACTAAGGCAACCCATTTCTTCTGGTTCTTCTTGAAAAAGTAACTTAAAACAATATATACAGATAGTAGTTACCTTCACAAATACTGATTAGATGCCTAAGATGTTGGCTATCCTTGGCAATTTCTTCTTCCAGTTTTTCTACAATTGTTCCTTTCTGTCAAACCATAACAATTTATTACAGGATAATCATGACATGAAAGAGAATATGTGGGGGCAGTGCATAGATTGTGTCAAACTGGAAACGAACCTCAGGATCATCTAACAAGCGAAGATTAGTAGATTCAGGTCGTAGAAGATCCTTCACAATCTCATTGTAAATTTCCATAGCAGATATCTTGATGATAAAGTCCCTCTCAGGAGTCTATGCAATCAACAAAAGCAAGAAACAATTATGTGTTATGTGCATTTTAGAAAGCAATATAGATAGCATGATTTTGTTGCTCCATGTATAAAAACTCACATTTTCTATGTGCCTGTATATATCATTTACAGCACTCTCTGTGACGCCTCTCATGGTGAATGTCTTACCACTGCTGGTTTGACCATAGGCAAAAATGGTGGCTGCAAAACAAAGGAAGGTAAAGACTAAAGAGTAGGTACAGGTCATTAGACTTTATTCAAACTACTGAGTGAGAATTAATTTACCATTAATGCCTGTCAATGCAGACATAGCAACATCCTTAGCTCCCTCTTCATACACCACATCTGTCTGGGAAGCTGGCCCAAACACCTTGTCTAGAAGGGTAAGATGGAATTTAAATTAGTCAATTTAGCTACTGAGGTAACTTCAAACTTATAGGATTGAGATATGGAGTCATTGATCAAGAGTGTCACTACAAACATAATTTCTTGAGATATGCAGTCATGAATTGATCACTGAAAAGCCTACCAAAAGTGTAAGAGGTGGGTGCAGCCCGATCCTGTGGGGGGCCCTTGTACAAAATTGTCTGGTTATCAGCGCACTCCCATGCCACCTGATCCTTCAAGGCCAGTTCTTTCTTGCTCAATGGTCGCACCCTCACTGTGACAAAAATCTTCTCCTCCTTGACCCTAGAGCTGCCACCAGGGGTTGGTGTCGACATCGGTGTGCGCTCAATCTTTGATGCAGGGGTGCTTGGAGGTCTTGATACACCCATTTTCGCTAGTAAATTGCAGATTCCTTGAAGTCTGGGGAAAACAGCAAGAACCCAGCCTTCTCACGAAGCTTTGTTGACAAGGGGCACTGAGATCTGGCAGAAGGCAAAAAATGGTCAGATTCAATTTTTCACACAGTTGCACATGATATTGGCAAACTATTCCGGGAAGATAGCTCTGCAGCAACAATGTGCTGACCTAGCCAACACATAACTATTTCACTATTACAAAGGAAATAAATTAAATAGTCAACACACAAATATTTCATTTATTACAAACGGAATAAATTGCATATTTTACTTCACCATTTATGAGTAGTATTACAAGGAGATCTAGCCACCATTAATGTTAAATTTTAAAATGAAAAACGAATGAATGGACGGCACTAAACAAGGCAAGCACATCTTCGCATGTGCGGGTGTTTTTCCTCAAATTATAGCGTGGGGCGAAAATTACTCAATTTCATAAATAAAGCTGTGCCAATAAGATGTAATATTCATACGAAGAAATGTGTTATCTGCATCGCTCGGGACACATTCAGATACACCCCAATCTAAATTACGAAATGGTACCGAATTCAGAAACTTCGGATTCCCTCTCCCCACCTTAAAAAAAACCCACAATTTCAGATCAGGGCCATGGGACGAGAAAAACACGCAAAGCAAAATTGGTAAGGAATAAAATGAGAGGGTGACGAACTGTATTAATATTTGGAAAGCTCAATCTAGCAAGTAGATATGATCTCAAAAACAATCTAGCAAGTAGATTCATGTATGGAAATCGCAATCTAGTTACTGAGTTCACAAAAAAAAATCGACGAGTTAGCGCCAAAATAAACAGCATTCCTTTCAAGGACGAACCCGCCCACAACCTCCGAGCGGCAAACCCGACCAACTTCCGCTCTCCATCCTCCGCGCTGCGCCAACGCATGGGAGGCCACAGCGGCAGATCGGACGGTTCCGCCGCCGCCAGCATCGGCCCCCCTCCTTACGGACTCACCACCTCTCTCGGCTACTCCGTCGGGCCCGGCGGGAAAACGGCGCCGCCCGCAGGCAGAAGCTCCGCGACCTCCGCGAGGAAGCAGGGGGGCTCGGAGAGAGGGAGACGCACGGGAGAAGCAGAAGCAGCTGAAGAAACCACTCACCAGCGCAGCCGGGGAATGGGGATCCGACCGCGCGCCCGCCGATAGAGGCCGCGCCGCTGCCGCCGAGAGCCGCCGCCGGCGCGCGCGCGCCCGACGACGAGGAGCGGAGGCGGAGGCGGAGGCGGAGGCCGAGGAGCTTCTCGCCGTCGCTGGTCAAGGGCGGCGCGTGCGATGCGCCGCTCAACCACCGCTCGCTAGGGCTAGTACTACGTATAGTTTGAATTCTCTCCGGCTCGGTGGTGCGTTTCAGCGTTTGTTTGTAGGAGGGGGGGGGGAGAGAGAGAGAGAGAGAGACTGAGAGAGAGAGAGAGAGAGATAAAAAGAAAAAGAATTCGAGGGGAGCGGAGCGAGCGGGTGACCCGTGTGATGTGGGGGAGAGGCCGAGTGAGGCCGCAACGGCTAGTTTTGGAAAGGAGCATCCGAAGCGCCAGTTTCTCCGGGGGATGTGCGGCTGGCGGGTGGGCCAGGGGGCGGAGTTCGGTCGTCGGACCCACTAGTCGGTGACGGGTGTATTATGGTATGCTTTGATTTCAGGTGTTTTTGTAAGGGGGTTTTGCTGCTAGCTGGCATCGTAGGGTTACACAGTATAGTGGACTAGACTTGGTTTAAATTCACTAGTATGGTTTTTTTGGCATACATGGCTAGTGTTATCAGATGTAATGGACATATAAGTTTGTAGTCTTTTGGATTGTATATCTACTACTATTAATGTACTGATTTCTTATATATTTTGAAGAATTTGACGGTTTCTTTTTATTTTAAACGGTTTAATCGTTTCTTTTCATTTTCAACGGTTATATTTACTCGGATTTCAAATTTGTCATTGTATGTTAAGTGATTTGTGCTTATGATGGATCGGGCCACATGTGCTCAGGCAAGTTTATTTAGCTTTTATGGGCTCTAGATCTCTAGCCAATGTGGGTTCGTGGGTTGTATTTCGATTGAACTGACTAGGCGTGTGCCTATGTTGAAGGTTTTGTGTTGATCGATGGCCATCCGATTTTGCTTTAGGATTCGTGCTGAGACTCATGGTCAACATGAGGTTCATTCACTGCTTGTATTTTGATTTCCATACCTATCTTTTTGTCTCGTTGATGCTAAGAAAGAAAGGGAGAGACTTCTTTTCTTTCTAGTGTTGAGTAGGTTCTCTTGAGCATTTTTCTCTCTTGTGTTGCTCTTATAAATTTGGCCGTTTGCAAGTATGTGATTGGTTCATGAGGTGACAATCTGCGGGTGGCTTCTCCGGTTAGTGTTTATATGTTATTTTGTGTGCAGTTTGAAGGTAATGCGAGAAGCTCGGCATTGTCGTGCTCGCGTTGGTGATTCTTCAAGTTTGAATCAATTGGTACTTAGTGAGTTGCGATTTCCCCTTATCAATTTGATTTGGTAGCTACGAGTTTGACAGGATTTAAGTTTCCTCATCGAGTCTAAGGCGGTTTGATCCATCTTGTTCTAGGTACATCTCTATGTACCTAAGTTGAAGTGAGAAACGACTTGTGAGTTGATACGGTGTTATGGTGTGGGGTGTTTTGATGTAGTTGTTGTGCTGTAGTTAGAGACATGTGTGTGATTTGATGATTTTGATTGATTTTTAGATAATGGATTAAAAACCCGGCCTCTACATCCAACTTGGATGTACACAGCCCAAACAAACAGTGTCTGGAGGACTAAGCCTTACACCTTACACAAGGTTCACAACAACACTCAGTCAAAGAAAGAGCGGTAAGACACTCAAACCGCTTAAAACAAAACACAAAAACTGAAGGCAAACACTGAAGAGTCTGTAACAGGTAAAGCTAAACTTCCAACCTCTTCCTCAAGTTCCATCCAAATCTTGAGAAGAAATCCATCATTCTAGCCTCCAAAAGCTTACAGCGATGCTTCACCCAATTACTATCCTCCTCTTTAAGCAACAATGACTACTGACGAGCCCAGTGCGTCCCCCTAAAAATTACCTGCAAGAAAAAGTTAACTCTTGAGCCATTAAAGACTATGTCATTCCTACAAAGCCAAATTGCTCAACATAAAGCTGCCAACCCCCACAAAAAGTTGGCATTTTAATTTAGGGTGTCAACCACTTAACCAACTACCAAGAAGGTTAACAACAGACGTAGGCGGTTGAATCCCAAAGGTTATATAAATTGCATTCCACATTGACCTAGCTACATGACAATCAAAGAGGTGTTGAATTGTTTCATTTTGCTCGCAGAAGCAACACTTAGTACTTCCCTTTCACCTCCTCTTTGCCAAGTTATCCTTAGTCAAGGTGACCCCTTTTTTTAAATACCATAAGAAAATCTTGATTTTAAGTGGAATTCGAAGGTTCCAAATAAAAGACTTCCTTGGTACTATACCTTCGTACATCAAGGCTTTGTACATAGAGCTTACTGAAAAATTCCCTTTTTTTGAGCTTTCCATCTAAACACATCATGTTGATTTGAGAGTTTTACCAATGCAACCTTAGCAACTAGATTGAACCACGCTACTAGATTATCCCCCCACTAACACCCTTCTGAAAGAAACATTTAAAGGCACCCTCCCTAAGACATCTACCACTTTAGCATTCTTACTCCTAGTTAATACATATAACGAGAGGTAAAGCTTGTCAAAGGATGAATCCCCCATCCAACAATCCTCCCAAAACCTTAAACCTTTTCCATCCCGAACTTCAAAACTCCAAACTGTAAGAAAGAGCTTTTAACCGACATAAGACATGCCCAGAAGTGTGAGTCCCATGGTTGCCTTTTTACTTGAGTAATCGTTATCTTGACTAGATATTTCTTCCTAAGTAAGCTTTGCCATACCCCTTCTTCATTGATGAACTTGTATAACCATTTACTAAGCAAGCACTTATTTTGTAACTCTAGGTTTTGAATCCCTAGACCTCCACATTCCTTAGGCTTATACATAACACTCCACCTAGCCAACCTATACTTCTTTTTATGTTCATCACACTGCCAAAAAAATCTGGATCTATAATAGTCCAGCTTCTTAAGTATAACTTTAGGTACCTCAAAGAAGGACAACATGAACATAGCCAAGCTACTTAAAACTGAATTGATCAATACCAATCTTCCCCCTACTGTTAGAAACTTTCTTTTTCAACTACTCAATTTCTTTTGAAATCTCTCCTCGATCATATGCCAGTCTTTGTTTGAAAGCTTCTTATGATGCATGGGAATCCCCAAATATTTAAAAGGATATGATCCTGCTCCACACCCAAACAAAGAGACATACTCCCTCTCTACTTCTTTTGCTTTACCATAACAGAACACTTCACTCTTATGAAAATTAATCTTTAAACTAGATAATTTCTTGAAAGCACTTAGTACTAGTTTTAGATTTTTAGCCTGCTCAAGATTATGCTCCATAAAGAGGATAGTGTCATCAGCGTACTGTAAGATTGAAAGACCATTGTCTACTAGGTTTGGAACCACCCCTTGGAACTTAACTTGGTCCTTTGCCCTCTGAACCAGGGTAGCTAGCATGTCTGCCACCAAATTGATTTTGATTGATGAAGTAGTTGTTCTATTGTGGATCTGGTGATTTGTTGTTCTACTATAGATTTAGCTTTGGTTCATCATGTTTAGCCATGATATATTTTAATCAAAACTATTATTAACTTTGGAGACCAAGTTATTTATGTTGTGCTGTTTTGGGGTGGTTTTGCTCTATGGTTTGGATCTGCCTGTAGTTGGTATAGTATTCTATTGGTTGTTGTGTGCATGTTTTATAGTGAGAAATGGTCAATTTATGAGAATACCTATAGTAACTGGCACAAAAGTTCTGTTGTGGCAACTAGATAATTTACTTGTTGATAAACTTGTTGTTTACATGTTCCTTGGTGTACTCCCAATTTATGAGATGAATGATAGTGTTAGATCCATGACTCATTGTGCCTTTCTGGTCCTGAATATTGAGAACTTTCTGTAGGTATTTTTGTTATGAATTGCCACTTTTAGTTTATTTGAAATGACGTTTGACTAAATTCTATATCATGGATTGAATCATTCATAAAAAATGATTTTCTTAGCTCACCTATTGTTGCACCATCTTCAATAGATCTTTAGTTAATATCATTTGCTTGTGAGAGAGAGTAAGTGGTATCCACACCAAAGATCTAGTATATATCAGTTGATAGTGTACCTCTATTTTGAATATCTATGGATGGTGTAGCAATATGTGAGTTACGATTGTGATCATGCTTTTTGTTTGTATTTTTGCTCTCGTGTCTATGTTGTTTAATAGTCACTTTTTTGTTGGCTTTTCTAGTGCTCTTGTTCTTCACTAGATTTGGAACATATTAACAATTTGGTGCATTGTTTAGTTCTACATCTAAATCATTTGTGTTTTCAATTTGAATGTAGTTTATCTTTCTAATGAGTTTATTGGAATTGAATAAAATATTGTATAATTATATTTTCTAAATATTCTACTATGATTTATTTGACATAGGAAAAGATCCAAAACTAAGGCTGTAGATTCTGATATACACATAAATACTACGATGTGTGAGATTCACAAGTAGCATATAATGAACAAATGAAAAGAAAGCTAAACATACTTTTCAAAAAACCTGATCATAAGTCGATGGTAATCCAACTTTCTATTGTATTATCCTGTAATGTAAAAATTATTAAGTGATTATGCTCATGTTTTTGCTACTTTTTTGCAAAGGAAAACAGTGATTACATAAACAAAATCTGAAATTGTATTCGCTAGATTTTCTATGAAATACTTTTTATGTAGTCCTCGGTTTTTTATTTCAAAGAAGTTATCTGAAATCATATGTTAGGAATAAACCATGCCATGGTGTGTTCCTGGCGTGTCTGTGTTGCTTGCGTTTGTTCGCTGGCGTGTGTAAGCAGTTAAGGCGCGGCGAACGTTACGGGAGCGCGGCTCAAGCTCCGCATGGCGGACCGAGTCTCACGGAGGAGCGAGTGGCTCACGAATGAGTGCAGGTCGGGTCATCGGATTTCAGGCGTGAGTGCGCGTGAAGATAGCAGACGTGGGTGCGTGGGCGCTGCGTCGCCGTTGTGTATAAAGCTGCAGTAGAAGAGTGTGTCTCTGTTATCAAAAATTAGCCAAGAAACAAGGTGTTCGTCGCCGCGGTGTTCGTCACCATTATCGTGAGTTTCTGTTCATCGTCTTCTACCTTCGTCCGTTGCATGAGTGTGTGAGCAATCCTAGAGCTAGTTTCCAACATCATATTCACCAGATTTTTTGTGAAATACTTTTCTAGAGTCATCAATTCTTTATTTCAAAATTTTGTTTTCAAACTTCTATTTGGAAATTTTATGTGCATTCTCAGTTTGCTCTATGGATTGCCCATCAAGTAGATGTAAACTCTTATGACATTATTGTCTGAGACAGATTATTTCATTTATCAAAAGAATCTATAGATCTTGTGCACGGTTTACTAGTTGGAGGTAGTTCTATCAAATCAAGTTTTGATGATCTGAAGAAGAAGATTCTTTAGTTTTGGCATATCTTTAGTACCTTTTGCGGAGTTCAAGCTTATTAACAAAGTTGACATGTTCTATTGAACACATCCTAATTTGATTCATCTTTGTTTGTCTTAATTGTTTTCTCTGCCCAAACTCATCATTGGTACGTAGCACAAAATGTTTTAGTGCTTCTGAAGACTTGGATTCTATTGATAAGTTGGATTGGAGCAAGTTTCTATTTAAATGGTTGATGAATCACATAGCCAAGCTTGACATGTTGAAAGGTTTCTATTTTATGGTTAGTTCTAAAGACTTGGATTCTATTGATAAGTTGGATTGGAGCAAATTTTTATTTGAATGGTTGATGAATCATATAACCAAGCTTGACATATCCAAAGGTTCTATCTTATGGTTAGTTTTATTCCATCACATTCTTCCATTTTAAGTATGCTTTAAAAATGTTTGAATATAACAATTATTGTTGCATGTGCTTTGTAGGTTAATTATTTGGATTTATTGAACTTCAATGTGTGGAAAATACTACTTGATATTCCAAGAATGAAAATATGGAAAGGCAACACTATTAAGGATTTTGCCAGATTTGATAAAATTGAGAAAACGGTGTATGAAACAAGGCCTTGTTACAAAATGGTATCGTTTAAAAATGTATTTTTATTTTCTTTTTCAATAATTTATTTATTTATGCTGTGAGGTACCATCATTTTCCTTAATGTAGTTAAGAAGATTACTTCTACTCTAACATTCACTGAATTTCAATTTGCATTTGTTTATAATTTTTCAAATTTAATGCAAATATGTTTGCATTGCATATAGTGGCACTTACCCAATTTCACGAATAGTAATGATAGTTTTTCAATTGTGAAAATTTGCAATGGTATGGGTCCAATAAACTTTAAAAACTAGAGTAGATTTCACAAAACTATAGTTACTTTTACTAAATTATCATAAAACTACAGATTTAGAGATGTGTATAACATAACTACAGATTTAGTGTTAAATTTATTACAAAACTACAACATCGTATCACAAAACTATAAATTTAGTGATGAGGTTATCAAAAAACTACATATTTTAGAGTTCATATCCATAGCACTATTAAGGTTACCAAAGTTATAGTTTCATGAGAACACTGATGTTAAATATGTAATTTTTTGATACGATATCTTAAATTTAAATCTATAGTTTTATGAAAAATATGGTGAGGCACCTTTTTAAATCTGTTTTGCACCCGTTTACCCACACAATAGGTGCTTAGCAATAGATTAACTCTATTGTTCTATTTTTTTCACGAATCTTAAAACTATCGCATTCCATACTTAATTTCCAAACATATAATTTCTTAATGCATTCTTTTAGTTATCTTATCTTTGATATCAACTGTTATTGTAGTGCATTACTAGTAAATAATAATAAACCTGGTTAAGAGGTAGTACTACTTTTCAAGAGAACCCTCGGTTCTGACCGTGTAACGGAATATGTTCACTTTAGGTCTCTCAATTTGTCGGTGAGTCTCAAATTTGTTCCTGAACCATGATATTAGATATGATGCGTCTCTCAACTCTCAAAGCCAGTGCAAATAAAGTCCGATGACGGTTTGGACGATGGTTTCGAGTGACATGGCACCTACGTAGCATTGACGTGACACTTAAAGTAAAAAAAACATAAAAACCATGTGGCAGGTAGTATTCGGTTAAAAATAAAAAAATTATAATGGACCCCACATCATCACCCTCTCTATTTCCCCTCTTTTCTCTCCCTTTCCTTCTTCTCTCTCCTCTTTGCTTTCTTTATCTTCTCTCTCGCACGCACAAGCATGGCGGCAGCCCAGCAGAGCTCGGCGGCAGCCAAGGATGGGTCCGGGAAGGCCACCTCGTCCTGAAGCCGGCGACAGCGGTGGTGAGGTGCGTGCAGCAGCCTTGTGTGGGCGACATCCAAGCTAGGTACGGGCTTGTCGTCGCCGACGCCGAGGGGGCCCCCTCTGATCGAGGAGGAGCTGCAGCCGGAGGCACATCGTGTCCTTGATCACCGTACCGCCCTGATCCCGCCACGCCTCTTGTCAACCCCATGGCTTCCAACTCTCCACCGCCGACGAAGACCCTCCGCCGTCGCGCCGGCACGCACCTGGGTTGGACCATGCCACCGTGTCACAGCCACTCGCCGCCACGAACGGCGTCACCATGAACGCCACGAACACGGCGGAGCCGGACAGGTCATGGATCACCACCATCCACCCCTTCCTCTCCCTCCTCATCATCTCCACCTCCTTCTCCTCACCGACCGAGGTCGACCAGTACGGCCAAGGCAACAAACAATGTCTTTATTAGTTTCCCATATTTTCCAATGTATGCAAATGCCTTATCAGTGAGCAGGCCAGAGACTTGAATGTTTAGTGAACTTCTTGCAGTTCATCACAATTGCCCCAAAATCATCATCCATGGGATCCCCAGTGATCCGATCGGGGCGGTGGTGTCCCATAATACAAAGACGGAATGTTACCAGGTCAGAGCAGTTCTTGCCTTCTTGAACATAGCAATTACTGCTGCATTTGTCATGCGCTGGCAGAAGGGTGCTAGAAGCTTGAATCAATTCTCTACTTTTGCCGGTGCACGGCCGCTGCACGCTGCCTCACCGCCGCTCCCGTCGGCTTTAGGACAAGGTGGCCTCCCTCCCTGGACCCATCCTTGGCCATCGCCCAGCTCCGCCGGGCTGCCGCCGTGCTTGCGCGCGCGCGCGAGAGAGAGAAAGAGAGCAGACAGAAGAGACAAGAAGGAACATGAGAGAGTGATTACATGAGTCCCACTACAATTTTTTTATTTTTAACCGAATACTCACTGACATTTGGGTTTTATGGTTTTTTTTTTTGACTTTAAGTGTCACGTCAGCCGTAATCGTGGTCCAAACCTCTTTGGGACCTTATTTGCACTAGTTTTGAGAGTTGAGGGACGCACACTCATATCTGGTATTGTGGTTTAGGGACGAATTTTAGAGTCAGCGACAAATTAAGGGATCTATGGTGAACTTGTTTCTCGAGTAACCTTGTTCTGTCCGATGTCGTGCTGGAGGAGATGGGCCGAAGCCTAAAAGCCCATGAACAGGTAGGCCGAAAAGCCCATGGTGATCCAGCCATCCGCGCAACGAATCCGAGCCGTCCGATTCTCCACCATCCCGACGATCCCTCCATCCCATTCCTCCCCTTCCGCGACACAAGACAAGACCCGCGTCGCCTCCAACTCTCCAAGGTCGCGAGGTTTTCTAGGGTTTATTTATCGTTCGCTCCCACACCCGCCGTCTTCTCCCTCCCCGCGTGGCGGCGGCGTCGATCGTTCGGAACCGGGTGGGTGGGAAGAAGATGGTGGCGATCAGGGTGCCCAGGAGCCAGCGCGCCAAGAGGGAGCTCCTCAAGCATGCGCCGAAGCTCGTAAGCGCGTTTATCTCTTCTCTCTCTCTCTCTCTCCCGCTGCTCCGCTCCCCCCGTGAGCTTGCGATTCTTGAGTTTGTTTTTTCTCTCTGATGATTTGCGCCGCGCCGCCAGGTTGAGACCGGCAAGAAGACGCTTATTCTCCATGGAACCAAGACCAGCGCCGTGCTGAACTCCGTGCTCGCGGATTTGTTCCACCTGAAGCGTGACAATGCCGTCAAGTACTCCAAGAAGAATGACAACATCAGGCCGTTCGAGAGCGGCGGCGAAACTTCTCTCGAGTTCTTCTCCCTCAAGACGGATTGCAGCCTTATAGTGGTAAAGCTCACTTGTTCTGACTATAATTGTAGGTTGTTGTTGGTGTAGAGAACAGTTTACTTTGCACAAGATAGGATCCTTTAATATTTCTAGTGGTTTGATTTGATAGCGTGGAGAAGTAGAGCCGTATTCAATGAGCTACTATGATGAACTTCTCCCCGCTTATATGAAACCTATCTGAAACTTACTCCTTGCCTATTCAAATGCTTTTAGTTTCTCCATTGTTCTTTAAATGTGGCAGCAACCAAATGATGTATTTCAAGAGATTATGTTTCTTCACCGTTTTGACTGTAATCCTTCTTTTTTTTGTGTGTGTGTGTTCCAGTATGGTTCTCACTCAAAGAAGAGGCCCAACAATCTTGTTTTGGGAAGGACTTACGATCACCACATATATGACCTTGTTGAAGTAGGAGTTGAAAACTACAAATCAATTGAATCATACGTGTATGATAAGAAACTGGCACCTAAACTTGGGTCAAAGCCTTTCTTTGCATTCATTGGGGAGCACTTTGAAAGTGTTGAAGAGCTGAAGCATTTGAAGGAAGTGCTGCTTGATCTTTTCAGAGGAGAGGTGCGCATTTTGTTGTATTTAGGTTGGTATGTTGGGAACAGATTATCTGTTGAGCTTCTGCATGACCTGTTTGTTGTTGATACAGGTGGTAGAGAATTTGAACCTTGCTGGTGTAGATCGGGTATTTGTGTGCACAGCAATCTCCCCTACTACTGTCTACATGATGCACTGTGCTCTCCGTCTAAAACGGTCAGGCTCATCTATTCCTAGAATGGAGCTGGTTGAAGTTGGACCTTCGATGGACCTAGTAGTTAGGCGGCACCGGTATCCAGTTGAAAGTTTGAAGAAAGAAGCAATGAAGACTGCTGATCATGCTAAGAAGGTAAACCCGATTGATAACTGTCTTGTATGACCTTTGGTGCCATTGGCAGCAAACTGTTGTGATGTTAAACAGCTATAGCTCATGTCCTTGTATTCTTGCTAAAAACCCTTAAATCACTAATTCACTGTGATACTCACAATTATCATTAACTTTTTTACAGATGAAAAATGTCACCAAGGATCCAGTGCATGGCAAGCTGGGCAAGGTCTACATTCCAGACCAGCAGGTAAGTGTTTGTCTTGTTTTTTGCAGCAATTGTAAAGGTTGAAATTGCCTTTTGACATGCTAAGCTGATTCATGGTTTTTGACTATTAAAGATCGCAAAGATGAGTTTATCAAATGATGTCAAGGGGTTGAAGAGGGAGCGCCGTGAAGCCAAGAAAAACAAGGACCACTCAAAGAAGCAAAAGATAAATCCCGAGTGAAGAAGTTGAGTTATTTTTAGTTGGGAACTGTCAGGTTGGGTTAAAGGATTTTTGGTCATAACTGGTTGGGCTATTGTGTTTACCAAGTGGAAGTCACCTTGCGTTATATTGAGTGGTAAATAGTTAATGAAGAACCATCCTGTAAACCCTTCTAATGGCTTCCACAACAATATTGACCATGACAGTCAGCATGGAATTTTGAGCAGCTATATGTTCTGAGAATTTTGTTTTACAATTCTGATTTCTACCTATATGTGATGGTTGGTGAATTCCCCCATCTACTTGCGAAATTTCATTATGAAATATATGTAGATCCTTCCTAAATCCTCACCCTGATGATAAGATGTTTGGAGCTTTGGGGAAACTTGAATTCAGATTGCTCCGCTTCCCAGAACCTGAGGTCCTGAGCTCACCTAATCACCTGAGCTTCTGTTGGAACCTGAATCTGTGTTCTTCCCTCAACTTTCCTAACTTCTACTTTTTTTTTTCACACGTATGTTTCCCAAAATATTAAACCGTGTATTTTTTTCAAGTTTTCTATAGAAAAGTTATTTAAAAAAATTATATTAATCTATTTTTCAAGTTTTTTTAGGTTAATAATTAATTAATCATGTGTTAATGGGTAATATTGTTTTCTGTGCGAGGAGAGACGTAAACCTCCCGAAAGCAGCCTTGGTGTGGAGAGGAAGCTTTTCTATGTTTCAATACTGTCTCACTGTAGTCTTGCAAGCTTCATCTCTTTCGTGTGAATAAGGGTGAGTTCTTCACCTAACTTTTTCAACTCACATCTCTTTTTTTTTCGCGTGCACGTTTTTCAAACTGCTAAACGGTGTGTTTTTTTAAAAAGTTTCTATACGAAAGTTGTTTTAAAAAATCATATTAAATTATTTTTTAAAAAAGATAAATACTTAATTAATCATGTGCTAATGAGTAGCTCTGTTTTCCGTACGGAGGGAATATCTTTCCAACTCTTCCAAACGAACAAACCTAAGAGGCGGTTCTCACTTATTGATGCTCCGTATAGTGTCATTAAGTTTCAAGACACCATTAAACAACCAAGCAGTTTTCTGAAGATGGTCTAAAATTCAGACAAATGCAGCTTGTTCTAAAGAGATTTGCCTTCTATAAAACGGCGTCTATCAAGTGTAGGTTCATTCGGATGGAGGAGCTTTTACAATAGCAGAAGAGCAGAAGAAACAAATAAGAAGTTGAGAGATCGGTTTGCTTTACCGGCCCATGGGCCTCAACCCGAAAACCCATCGTCGGCTTCTGTTGTATACGGGCCTCTTCCTGCGACAAACTCTTCGTCGTCCGCACCGTCGTCGCGTCGTGAGATCTCTCTTGTGCGGTGCGGGCGGAGATCCAGCCGGCGAGCTCGTGGTCCTCCTCAGGCGCGCGGCAGATCGATCGGTCCATCCATCCAGACGCGCGCGATGTTCTCCTTCGGCGGCGGCTCGTCGCTGACGTCGGTGGCGCCGGACACAACCCCGGCGCCGGCGGCGCCGCCGGGCACCGGGACGGGCGCCAACGCGCAGGTGCTCTACGTCTTCAACCGCGGCGGCGTCTGCCTGCTGTACCGCGAGTGGCACCGCCCGCTCCGCACGCTCGACCCCACCCAGGACCAGAAGCTCATGTTCGGCCTCCTCTTCTCCCTCCGCTCCTTCACCGCCAAGATCGATCCCACCACGTAATACGCCCCTCTCCCTCTCCCTCTCCCCACCTCAACAGAGTTCTTGGATCAAACCGTCGTGCTCGCTCGCGATGTATCCACTAGTGGTTTGGAATGGATTACTTCATTATTGCTACCTACAATGTGCCTTCAGTGCAAACCTGTTTTTTGTTGCTTGAAATGAGTCAAATGAATGAACTAAATTGTTGTTTCACTCGCTAGATTGAGTCAGTAGGAGTAATTAACAGTATGTACGGCCAATTTGACAGAGATTTCAGGCTTTGCAGTAGAAATTAAGCAAGGGATCCTTTGGCAAGGATGGTCCGCCGAAATCGATTTAAGATTGGGAATAGTTCATCACTTCAATTTTTCAACTGGTATTTGGATCAATAATTGCCACAATACCAGGAGTTGAACTCTACCTCTTCTCCAAAGCATGAGTTTAATGTGAAAAATAAAGAAGGGTCTGACCTCTGATCTGTCACCTCTTCATATAAACATAGAATCTCAATACTAACACCCCAGCTACTCAACATGTTAATCACTAAATGCAGAGGAGGAAATGTGTAAGTTTTTAAAATTGAACAATAGAAAATTCTTATATCGTCATTACAACTTTAGTGTGTTTTATCTTCATTCCCAGCACACCGTTCTACACTTCCCTCGCTCTTTCCTAGATTTTCTAACTGCTTTCCTTTTCATGCCCACAAGATTGTTACCATTTTGATGAAATAGGTGAATCTAATTGAGCTTAAAATGTTATCAGCTTTCTCATGATCATTCTGCATATCATTATGCAGAGCAGAAAAGGGGAATCTTGGGGTGCCACTACTGCCAGGCCAGGGTTGCTCATTTTACAGCTTCAAGACAAACACATATAAATTGAATTTCCTAGAGAGCCCTTCTGGTATCAAGGTTAGTCAATTTGTTTCATCTCCTGCCTTTCAGTCTTCCATTCTTAATATGGCATGATTTTATCTTTGCTGGTACAGAATGTTGTTTAATACCCTTTGTTCTAAAACATATCATTCACTGACACTACCATTATGTGTAGCTTATTCTAATTACACATCCAAGGACTGGTGATCAACGTGACACGCTGAAGCATATCTACAACTTATATGTGGAATATGTTGTAAAGAATCCTTTGTACGCTCCTAGCACACCAATCAAGTAAGCTTTCCCTGTGAATGAAAATTTGCTTCACCCTTCGGTTCATAACAGCATTAGATATAGCTATCAGGATTATCTCATCAGAAAACAAAATGCATTAATGTAGATTCTTGCTTTCAAGAGAAAATTCATGCAAGGTAGGCATTACTTTGTCCTTCTACTGATATTAGGAATTTCATGCAGATGTAGACATGAGGTAGACTACTTGTGGCAGTCATTCCTATCAGGATACCATTCTATTGATTTATTTGCACAAGAGTGAACATTTTCATTAACTAATCCTAATTTGCTATTAGTAGCTTGTAAACTTTTGTTTGGTTTGTGCTTGAGCCAACCTTTCCAAAATTTTGCTATCCCAAGATATCGGGTACAATCCAAACACTCCTTAATTTCTTCCATAACTTTTAAGGATCCTTTTATATTTTTTGTGACTAAATAATACTTTAATAGTATGATAATAATATACATAAAAAACTATGTCGGGTTGACAAACTTTTGTTATAGTGGCTTTCTATCAATTTTTTCTTTGTTTACCTCAACTGACTACCTTTTCAAACCTTTCTTAAGCAGGTGCGAGCTTTTCAATAAGCACCTTGATCAATATGTCAAAACGTTGATATGATCCTTTTAGAGGTAATGCCCTTATATATGTCTTTGTTATGCCACATGTACCATTTTTGTGGGCATGCAATAATGCTCAGTTTTATCCATAGCTTACTCACCTGTATTATAAGTTCCATTATAGATTTTCTGGTTTGCATTTCATATAGTTAACAATAAGTACTGGATTTCAAAAATTCCTGTCAATGTTTTTGTTAATACACATAAGAGGATTTAGATTTGAGGCATATGAAGTTGTAGTTTTATGTGTAACTGAGTCAGGCAATGATTAATTAAGGGCTGCTAGAATGATCCGATATGTAGTTTTTTGAAGATGGAAAATGTCTCATCATCATTTACCTTGGTTATGTGTCGTCAGAACAAAACTGAACATCCGATTCTGTTTTGCTTTTCCATCTGATTTTTTAGGCCCTTCTTATACTCAGACACACATGCCCGAGTTGCCTACCATTCTTTACAGTTCTCTGGTTTCCAGTGTTATATTGTGGTTTTCCCTTGCAGGTTATACCGATCCTAAATACGGTTAAACGTCATATCTTCTGGGTAACTTTGGTACGCTTACTGGTATCAGTGTGCTATTTGATTTTATTACTACATTGAGAGGTCTAGTGTTCCTTGAGGGCTAAGACTTTTCTATCACAAACATTCTCTTGTTCTTGTTGTACATTGAACAATGCTGCATTACATCTGTTGAACTGCACAAAGTTGTTGATGTTGAGTGTTCGTTTTGGAAATTGAGGTCTACATACTCTGATGGCACCTGTGAATTGTTTTGGTTATGATGGATTTTCTTCAACGTCCAAAATTGGTGCCATATTATCCTTTTCCTGCTTTATGCATGTCAGACTAGTATGGAATCAATAGAGTTCATAACACTCCACAAAGTCCACAGGGCTATGGTTTCCCTTTCAGGGCCTGTTTGGATTGGAGGAAAACCAAGGAAAAGTGCAGGAATTGTGAATCCTTTGTTTTGAGCACTTCTCATGCCATTTGGAATGGAGGATTGGAGCAAACCAATTCCTATGTCATTTTCCCATATCCTTTGAAATGGAGTTCTTATTTTGGAGAAAATAAAACATCTGCTCCAAGCTAAAGGAAGTTTTCCTTTGAATGCAATCTACTGGCCAAGAGAACATTGAGGAAGAGAAAGTAGGACAAGAGTCGTATTATTGTTTAGATCAACATTTTTTTATTGTTTGCTATTACTGTGTTCCAAACACCAAAAACCTATAATTTTCATGTGTTTTTCGTTCCTCTGTTTTGCACATCTATTCCTTTCCTATTCTATTCCTTCGTTCCAAACAGGCCTCAGTTGGCATAAAGAGCCTGTTTGTATACATCCTCAGATACTCTGCAGATATCTCAAAAAGAAAAGATACTCTGCAGACGGACCCCACTTTGCTAACCAATCTTCAGCGCATTGTAACATGTGCTGTAATCTTCAGTCATTACCCGTTAAAATGCTCTCTTTTTTTCCCAGTTTAGTGGCATAAGTTTGTTGCTGATTCCTGAAGATATAAAACATTCCTGAGTGCACATTTGATACATGGCATTCCAGGCAGCAAGCAGAACATATTTCGTCCAAAGAAGGTGTTTTTTCGTGTTTCCTTGATAAGAATTTAGTAGGGTTACTATGATGAGGACAAATCCAATGAAAATGAGCTAAGTGTTGAAAACTCGTGAAAATCATATCTAAAATTTTTGTAAATTCATGAAAAAGTTACTAGAGATAGATGTGATATGAAATACATTCTCATCAAATGTTAAGTTTAAACTCAACTTTATTTGAGAGTAACGAAAAAGACAATTTTTGGGTGAATAGTAACAGGACACTATTCATTTGAAATTTGTTATTTTTGTTTCTTTCAAATGAAGTTTAGAAGAATGTATTTAATATCTACACATATCTCTAGTAATTTTTTCATGAATTTACAAAAATTTAAAGTATGATTTTTACGAGTTTCTAACACTTAACTTATTTTCACATAACATTTCTCCTACTATGATTTTTATTAGTGCCAAGTAACGTAAGCGCAACCGCAACGACTCGAGGCTGGTGTTTAGTGTTGCCAGATTTCGAGTAACGAAAACGTCGGGTCATTCCAGATTTCAAGTTAACCTTGCTGGGAGGGCAACAAAAGGTTTCCACGAAGGATCTACGCATCATAATTCATCCACCTTCAGGACCTACGCATTATTTCATCGAGAAAGAAAAGAGGAGAAATTCACAGGAAGAAAAGCTTAGAAAAAAAATCCCGCATCTTTTTTAACCATCACGTCTTTTAAGGAACCAAAGCTATCGACCTAGCAAACACTTTGGTGTGTTCGTTTCCGGTTCCTAAATCACGGGGCGCACGAAAAACGAAACGGTTTATTAACGCGTGATTAATTAAGTATTAGCTTTTTTTTTGAAAAATGAATTAATTTGATTTTTTTAAACAACTTTTGTATATAAACTTTTTACAAATAAATATATCGTTTAGTAATTTGAAAAGCGTTCGCGCGGGAAAAAAGAGCTTGAGTTGAGAAGATGAGAGAAAGAACTCACCTAAAGGCTCCATCCAACAAAGCATCAAAGTACTCCATTTGTTTCATAATTCATCCTTCATTTCAGTTACAGATTGTTGCCATGAATCTCCCTCTAGAACTACCTTTTTTTCTTATTAAAAACGTCTCTTAGTAAAAAACAAAAAACCTTCTACTTCGTTGCTTAAACTTTCCTAAGCTATTTATTAAATTTATTTTTACAAATATTTAATTTATCTATATAATCAAGTAAATCAAGTAGATAATCAAGGTAATATTACCAGGAAATGACACAGGGCTGATCCACTTGTAAGATTAGAAGTTAGAACCCCAGCATTTTAAGGTAATTTGACTAATGAACATCTGACTCTATTTACACGCATCAGCAGCTCGTAATTTGTGTATTGCAAGTCTATAGACATGATTAGTATGAACATTACATTCTACAGAACAAACGATGCGGATGATTCTAGTTTGCTAACTACATGTTCCCTTCAAACATAACAGTCTGTAGCGTCAGACAGGCTCTTCACAAGTGTTTACAGACATTAAGGGGAATATCATCAAAACTCATCCCCCGTATTCGTAGTTTTACATAAGTAGCCTCAACAAGTCCAACAACCCGACATGCATGCATAGCTCAACAAACAAGCACAGCTAATCTTTTTACTGCCTTTTTCTTCAAGTCTTTTTTGCTTTTTTTTTTTCACTTCTCATCTCAACTTGCCTCAGGAGGATCACCGACTATTAAGCATAAAAACACAGCCGATCAAACCCTCCCCGATTACCGCCATTTACAAAGCAGAACATTGCTCGCATCCTACTATGGGAACTCACAGTGTCTCCGCATGCATGTGTGAAAGCTGTCAGCCAGTCGCCTCTCCCTTTGGTTGTATTTACAGCTGATACCTTCCAGACATTCTGCTGCAAATTCTGCCAAGGCGTAGACTCCGTGCCACTACCTGTGGTATGCACCACGGGAAGCAAAGAACTGGTAGTCTGGATGGCTGGTACGACTATCCCGAAGCCAGTCAGAAGCAGCTTGCTGCAAGAAGCTTGCCAGCTGCCGATCTCCATCGGTTGAAGACCATATTGAATTGCTGAACTTGTAAGAAGCCATACCAAAAACAGATAGTGGTATAGTCGGTTTGCTACCAGGACCCCAGTATTTTACAGCACCACCGTTATCTGGCCAAGAGAGCACAAAAACTTAAGATCACAGCACAAGCAAGCAATAAGTGATTCCATAGTGTTTAAACAAGCAGTGTGCAGCCACAAACAAGAATGAGATAAAAAAGAATGAAACTAACAAAATAAAATAAGTGCCAACAACCAACTGTAATTCATTAATTTCTTCAGTTTTCTGAAAGTATTTTTTATCTTAAATGTGGCAGAATCAGCAGGCAGGAGTAATGCACCAAGCAGTAAAATCAGAATTACCACTGAAATGACATCTCGGAATTATAGAATCTGTGCTCCATAACTATGCCAATCTTTTCTAAATAGATTTTGTATGCAACTGGCACTTGTTAAATCCTTTTTAACATCAGCACCAGGAAAAAGAGAAATTGTCAATTGCATGCATTTGAGCATTTCAGACTAAAACAAACAAAAAATACTATCGGAAAGGCTTTTTGAGTTCATATTCTCGAGCCAACACACAGAGCAGGTACACAGAAGACATAAAGCATACTTAAGTTGTTGTACAACTTTATTGTATTTCAAAAACATTTATGCCCCCTAGACGTGTGCTAAATCAGACTGCAGAAGATAACCAAATAAAAGAACAGCAGACAGGTGGAAGCATATCTGTTTGTTTTGGAAATCAGAACAAGCATACCTTCTTCTGGCCCAGTTGATAGCCGATGGAAGGTGAGAAAGCAAGCATCCAAATCTTTTAATGTTGGGCCAGTAGGGATACGGTAAATTGGATACCTGCATGATGTTGTAGGCAACTTTCAGTAACTAGTTACTACCATACCCTATAACTGCTACCATGCCAATGGAAAAAGGAGAACTCACCAAGCAACAGATATCCAACTTCGCGGTGATAAATCACAGCTTCTAAGGGTCCTCAGTCCTGGAAATCTTGCTGAAAGACTGGAAATCTGAAAGAACAAAGAACATCAGAATATTGATATGCAATAGGATTTTATAGAACCTGTCTTAAGAGTTTAACGTCAGAATATTGATATGCAATAGAATTTTATAGAACCAGTCTTAGTTAATTCTTGCCTTATCAGTCAATGGTTCTCGACAAAATGGAGAATCAAACTCAAGGTACTGAAAGAGCAAGCGGCCATGCAAATCTCCCGATTCACCATCATCACTTGAAAAGCCTTCCTGAGTTAGATGTTTTACTCTTCCAAGTTCATAATCACTACTTGCATCACTGCTGGAATCATGATACTCCCCATCACTGTCATCCATCATATGTCTGCTCCAAAATTTCATCCAAACATAACCACAAAATTTGATATAGTACAAAATCAAAGTGGACAGAGTGATACCTTACTGAACAGACTAAGTGGTTTCTATAACTCCTCATACTAGAATTCATCAGAAACATAAAGATAGTTAACAATTAGTGAAGGGAAGCAAAAGATTGCCTGCATGATGTATGTGGGAATATGTAAAAAAGCATGAGCAACTAGTGCTATAACGCACGTTAAGAAGTAACCTAAGCTCATTATTTTTCATGGCATTACGGAACTTCAAACACAAAATCGTTTTAGTGAACTGCTTATCTAAACGAACATAACAAATATTTTTCAGAGACAAGATCAATGGAGAGGATAAATTGTGCTCTGGGGAAATTTCTCTACAAACACATTATTCATGTCATGTTAAAGATTTAACGAACAAAATGGATACAAACACACAAGGATGGAATGTATGGACATAAGAAACTTTAACGAAATGGTTAAGAAAAGTCATTCCCATGCACAAGATAAAGCTTGCAAACATTGATCTGTCACACCACCACAAGCTAGTTTTGACAATGAGAAATAATATATATAATATCATTCCAAATCCAGAATCATAACGACAAGATCTCACGATTAAGTCACATTTGATGGAACTTCACTACCTTCGAGTCTATACAATCACTACAAATTGTAAAGTTGGAATATCATAGAGCACACTGCAACGGATTAAAACCTCCTGCTTGTTTTGGTAAACAACAGACGCCAGAATAAAACAAGTGTGGAATTTCATACTAAAATTCTCTGGGCCATCCATTTTATGTAAATGGACAACTAATAGCTTCATGAGGTAAACATTCACTACCATGGGGTCATTAGCCAGATAAGTGCGTCCTAACATGTGTAACAGCAAACAGTCAGGTATTACTGGCAACTAGAAATGGGTGATAACATTGTTCTACAAGAACACATACTAGAAACGATTGTTGCTCTTTTGTCAATGTCAGAAACAATGCACACCATATAATTAACTATATTGAAAGTCAAGTGGGTTTCAGGATTACACTTCCAAATCAAATCAATAGCGTGCCTGAGTATGACTAGAAGAAATCACAATTACCTAGGGCCAGAAGACAGTCGCAGGACTGCGGGATCTCCGTAGAGTTGGATGGCGGACAAGTACGGCACGTAATACTGCACGACCCCGTCGCAGCCATCGAGGACGAGCGGCACACCGGCACCGTACGCACTCCACTCCCTGTACGCCTCCCACACGTCTCTGAGGAAGAAGTGCGGGGCCTCCTCCCGCTCGGCATCCACGCCGCAGCCCCGCCACCCCCTCGCGGCTCTCTGCATCTGCATCCCAAATCCACCGCCGAATCAGAAATGGTCGCACTGCCGCAAGTAATTACTACGATCTAATCCTACCACGCGAAGAAGTCAAAGGGGGTGAACCTTGGAGGGGTACTGCGCCGGCACGAACGGCGTCACCGCGGCCACGAACCGCTCGAGGTTGCCCGCGACGCCAGGAGGCGGAACCGGCGCCCTCGCCGGCGACGGGGACGGCTCCTCGGCCGCCTTCTCCTGGTGGACGGCAGGAGCCCACCTCGCCTTGGGGAGCCCGTGGTGGTGGTACCCTCGTCGGACCCTGGAGGCGTCGTAGAAGCGGTGGTCGCCGCCGTGCCTCCGGCCGAGCTCCACGGCGGTGCCCATCATCCCACGCGCGACACGACACGACGCGACGAGACGCGACCAAACACACCCGCTCACCCTTCCTGGACGCGCTAATCCGGCGAGGAAGGCAACGAATAGACGAAACCCTAACCCTAAGATTTGGGGAAACCTGCTCGATTGGAGGAGACGCCAAGCCAAGCCAAGCCAAGCCAAAGGGGGGAGAGGAGAGGAGGAAATGGAAAAGAAAGGGAGAGGAAGCAACACGGCGCTGAGGGGTAGGTGCATTTATAGGAAGAGGAGGAGGAAGACGGGTAGGGGGCAGAAGCGGGATTTCGCCCACGCGAGTACGCGACGCGAGCCTGGGATGCCACGGCTCGACGCTGGCGGGTGGGCCCCGACCTTCCCGCGCGCACGGGGCCTACCTGTCAGCGCGTGTGAGGCGGGACGGGACTCGGAGGGACTAGGGAGAGGGGGGGGTACACGGTTGCGGGATCCTCCGCTCGTGATTGGTCGGCGGCTCGCCTCCCCGGATCGAGCCCGGATTACGCACCCAATCCGCAAGTTGCACTAGGCTTTATATCACGCGCTCGCGCCGCATTATTGACATGTGGGACCAGGTGATCGCGGGGCCCACGTTACAGTGGGTGCGTATGTTCTGGGGAGGGGAGCGTGGCAGGCTGACCCCGATCGGGCGCGGGCGGCGGAACACGTGGACGGCGGGGAAAGGGGGGAGCGGGTGGGCCCTGTCCTGTCGGGGTCGACCTCGAGCCGGCCGCCTCGGGATCGGGCAGGTGGATCGCGTCGTGGCGCGACGAGGGGAGATCAATCGCGTTGGATGTTTTTCTGGCGCGCACGCTCCTGGGGACAGGTGGCTGACAGGTGGGACATGGACGTAGGCTGGTCGGTTATGTCAGTGGGAGGCGTGGGAACGCGGCGCGTGTGGGTTTGGACTTGCCGTGTTGTTAAACAACGTGTCCGTGGACGGTTGGTAACTTGGTATTTCTATTGCGGGAAGGTACGGCTAAAACGTTTAAACCACGTGATTTAACCACGAGGTTATGGTGTTTAAAGGACCGTCGCCTTGCACACGCAGTTAAAAAGCATTTTCCCGTCGTATCAATAGGCAAACGCCCCCATCTTCTACCCTAGAATTTATAAACCATTACCCAAATTTAAATTTTAGAGCTTAATTTTAAAGCGTATCTATAAAAATAATATTATGAGATGGATATGATAAGAACTATGATATCGACGTTATTAATACAACGTTGTTCCTTGGTTCCAAAGTCTGCTCAGAAGGTGTGTAGCAATAGCCAAAAACACACAGATCATTGAAAAATGCTACGCGACACCATATGGAGGCCACTATGGTGCATTTCGCATCTAGGCAAAGATATGACAGAGTGGATTCTTTTGGCCTACAATGTATGAAGACACAAAAGAATTCATTTGGAGATGTGCAAGGTGCCAAAAACATTGAGGTATCACCGCTCGCACGATGCTTCTAACATACAACATTCAAGTGGAACTCTTTAATGTGTGGGGTATTGACTACATTGAGTACATTCTGATGGCAATCGACTATGTATCCAAATGGATAGAAGCAATGCCATGTTGTGCCGCCGACGTCAAGCACACCCATAGATGTTCCACGAGGTCATCTTCTCTCGATTCGGAACACCACGGATGGTGATAAGTGACAAAGAGTCTCATTTCATTGATAAGACCTTCTGAAACTTTTTACAAGAGTTTAGGACACAACACAACATTTTCACTCTATACCATCCCCAAACAAGTAATCAAATAGAAACATCCAACAAATCAAGAACATTCCGCGGAGACCGTGAATGAAATGAGAATAGCATGGAAACACAAGCTACCCGATGCACTTTGGGCAAATAGGACTGCATATAAGACGTCCATTGATATGTCACCTTACCAGCTCATTGTTAACGTCAAAATTTGGTAAGCCCCGAAATCATCATCGGCTTAGGAATCGTATCAGCTTCAGAGTCCTGGAATTAGCCGATGGACACATCAAGTCGTCAACAGTTGAATTCTTGATGGATTTAGTTAAGTAAATTAATTAATTAAAAAAAGCTTATCCACAAGAGACTGAGTTCAAGAAGGATACGACATGACAATGTATCTATTAATTAGGCAGAGTCAGTTAGTTTTCTTTTATTTTTAGGAAAGATTGTTTAGAGTCCGATCAGGACTTGTATCTTTAGGAATGTTTGTGTCTTGTACAATAAGGACTAGTATCTACTCATGGGTATAAATATGTACACCCGAGGTCTATGTAATCTATCTCTCAATCAATACACAACTTTTGGCGCATCTCACCCTCTTTCCCGAGGTTTTCTTTATCACCGGCGAAACTTGGCACCTGACGCGAGGCTGCATCGGCTTCGATCTCTGATGAAGGGGTAAGTCCAACGTTTCGCCGGCCCTGGTGAATGTATTGGCTACATTAGTGTTGTTCAAGGCTGCATCGCTTTGACCTCTTGGATCGCTCTGGTTCGGTTGATATATTTGCCTATTTGATATTTTGATTCTATTTTTAATAGTATTGTGTTTAGAGACGCATCGGTTTAGCTGGGACTGTCTCGGTTAGGTTTGATCTTTTGTCTTAGCCGATATTTCTCTACAACCACAATGATGCTTTAGATAGATTTGTTATATCCATCATATTAGACAGATTTATTGGCTCATTGAGTATTAGATTATTACATACAATCTCGTGCTGCATCGGTTGGGTTCGACCTACTAGATTGTTGTTGATAATCTAAGTCTTGTTAAGCCGATAGGTTCATGCTAATGTTTCATCGGAGGGTTAGCCGATCTTCTCCGATGTGTTAAATTTCTCTTTGATGGTTTTACTGTCTTGGTTAAATTTAACACATGACTACCCTAAAAATCAATCAAAGGCTTGATTGTTTAGACCTTATACTTCTTTTCATACTTAGTGTTGCATCAATTGGGTTTGACCCACTAAGTCGTGTTTGGAATTGTAAGAACTAGCTTGCTCTTTGATTGACAATAAGGGTTTCATCGGGGTTTCAGCCGATGAGTTATTTGGACATTGCATCGGCTTATAAGGATTACATAAAAGTTGGTTTTAGCCAATGACAATAAAGACTTTATTGATTATCTAATCATTTTGATTTAACAACATTAGATCTCTAGCCGATGTATGCTTTAATCTTCAGATCAACAGTTATTATATCATATCATTATTGGTCGATTGGTTTCTATTGGATTATATTATTATTTTATTACATTATTATCAGTCGATTGTCTTTATATAATTATTTATTCAAGTATCGGAATCTATATTGGATATATAGTCGATTGTTCAAAACCCTATCGACATCGGCTGGAATTACTATATTGGCTTGCTGGCCAATCGGCTTTGCAATCTTGAATTTATATATCTTGTCAGTTGCAGGATCAAACTGACTGGCATACCCGCATCTTATCAAAGTTTAGGACCTGCATTGGAGCTAAACAGATCTATCAGGGCTTCGTGCGTTTTGACACTGTTCGCATCAACGAAGATTTGGCACCATCGGCCGGACACAGATTTTTCATCAACACTCGTTTACGAAAAGATGTGTCATGTACCTATTGAGCTGGAACATAAGGCACATTGGGCTATCTGGAGATGGAACATGGATTTAGGAGAAGCTGGACAGCACAGACAACTGCAGCTTTCGGAGCTGAAGGAGTAGAGAGACAAAGCTTATCATAATGCCGGGATATACAAGGAAAGAACAAAAAGATGGCATGATAAGAGGATCAAGGCAAAGTAGTTTGTAACAGGAGACAAGGTGCTATTATTCAACTCCCAGGTAAAGCTCTTCGGACACGGAAAACTTCGGAGCAAATGACTAGGACCATACACTGTCATCGACACTTCATCGCATAGAGCGCTCACGCTCCGGGATGACGAAGGTAATGTCTTCAAGGTAAATGGTCATCATTTAAAAGTTTTCTTGGAACCAATAAAAAATTCAGACCATAAATTGGACGTGGTAAATAATTTTCATGTCTTTCCTGAAACTTTCCTGAAGACTTCAGGGTTGGACCTAATCTAGCCGAAGCCCAATTATCTTGATTCCTGAGCTGAGAGAAAAGGAGTCCACCTAGGTTCGCCCGACCCATGGGTAGCGCCGCCACCTCCCAGCCTTTGCACACAATGTCCTGGTGGCCCCCTTCCAATTCTTCAATAAGGTAAGTCTGCAAGATAAGTTTCAAGGTAAGTTTACTTTCTATCAATAAAGTTAAATAAAATAAATGACTCACCGGGCTTCACCTAGTGAGTCCTTTTGCTTTCACTTTTGTTTTTTCTTTTGTCTATGAAGCACCCCGGGTACAAGAACAAGTGTGAGGGTGATCTTGTCCTTACATGATGCATTCACATACCAAGATCACCCACGTCTGTGCTACACCACGACTCGTGCATGCTCACGAGATGAGAGGTAGCAACCTTGCGCACATGGCTGCTCGTCATCACACTCACATTTGAGCAATGGTTTGCACATTATCCTTTTATCTCCCTAATTCTTGAGTTGGATTAATATTGTCATCTCTAAAATTAACTCAAGAATTAAAATGAGTATTGACATGATCAACTGGAGTATATGACTTGCTTGAAATGGCTTACATACTGTTTATTCTTTGATCATCACTTGTCACTTGTGAACCATATTTATAGGACCACATGTTATCTAAGTTATTGATGAATAAGAACCGCCTGATGATATGAACCTTGCTCTTATTCATGCCAAATGAGACATGAGCTAAATTTTTTTAAGGTGTTAGAAAATCAGACTGCTCACAAGAGAAGAAATAAAATATTCTCGAGCATGATAAAAAAAAGAGATAGAAAATAGCTATGCTCTCTAAATAAAGTATAGGGAGGAGGATCATACAAAATGAGTCATCATTCTATTTTTCCATCATTCACCTACACATATAAGTGCACAAGCTTGGTTATGGTTATATGATTGGTTATCTACGTGGATCCTCTGTTTGATTTTATAATATATCTGATGCAAGAATGCCATTTCTTATTTCCTACCCGGAGCTCCATATAAGTCTTAGTAGAAAGGTAGGATAAGGAAAAGCAACATCAATGCTTTGGTAAGGAATAAACACTTTGAGTGACTTGAGAGAATCAATTAAGGAGTATAGTAAAAGTTATGAGCATCAAAGAAAACACCAAGGTAATTCATTAGAATGAGTATAGGTGACTTGAGTAAAGGCCGTTCCATTCTTCAATCACCCAAAATGGCATGGTAGAGACATCAAAATTCACAAGTTTAGGTATGTCTCGGAATAACTTGTATGCTATGTCATTAAAAAAAAGTCAATTCTCTAGTGATCCACGAGCTTTACTTAGGGACGAGTAAAGTATAAGTGTGGGGGTGTTGTTGACGATCGTTAAGTGCAAACTTTAACCGTCAACTCCTGTATAAAAGATGTCAAATTTAATATCAAAACTTAGTGGTAAGGGTTTATTACTAACCACTTTTATTAGCTTTGGTAAATATATGTATGCATGTTATTTATGGATGAAAATACACTCGCCATGCGACAAAATGTACATCTGACCAATCACACGCAAGCATAAGGATTGAAGGGCCCACCTGATAATCAAAACTGACTTAAAGTGGGGCCAAACCATCCTCAACCGTCCTAGGGGCCCACATGTAAGCCACTAAAGAAAGCCCACAGTTCGGCCAAACTGCCACTGGCCCTTCTCGTCCCCGCCTTATACGTGGATGGCCCTGATGAGTCCCTAATGACGGTTGTGAGGGGTTAACTGTCATTCCATTCATCATTGGCAACTATAAAAGAAGGTCTTCACTCACTTTGAAAACACACAACATCAACTGAAGTAGAGTACAACTCATTGTTAGGCTTTACTTTAGTATGTGGGGTTAGTGAAAGAGCGAGGGAAAGCTTCGGAAGGAGTGCTTCAAAGTATTAGAGTTCTCTCTGAGAATTTTCTTAGGAGTGTCGGGTTTGTCGTCATTCTTCCATTGGAGTTCCGGAGAAGCGCCGGAGCTGTCGGCCTTTTTCTTGCTTGTACCTCGGCGGATGTTTTTTTTATAAAGTATTTGAGATCCCTTATGTTATTTAATTAGTTTACTAAGTGAGATATATCCTTATTAGTGCGGGTCCGTCGCTTAGTTTATAATTAAGTGCTATAGTACTAGGACTCTAGATAAAAAAGAAAGTTTCTGCGCAAGGTTAGAGTAGTAATCAATAATTTAAGTGTGGTGTCTAGGTTAGCGGTTACCTTCGTTTGTTGTGTGCTTCACGGAAAGTGAGGTAGGCGACAGGTGGTGACAGTCATGTCCGTCCTTTGCATCTCTTCACGTTCGGGTACATCATAGAGTTCAAGACCGGACCAGACTCACCTTGGCAGACCAGGAGAGGGCCGGTGCCCGAAACATTCAATAGAGTTTTACCTTTAACTTAAGATAACTAGTTGAATCCATAGGAATCCTCTCTAGCCAATGTTACCTTTTGTTGTTGTCCTTGGATAAAATCTTGTTCATAGATCTACACACATATTCCTTGTGTTCGATACCCTTTGAATACTCTAAGGGAAAGTGCTACGATAGTATCCGTGCGCTTGTGGATTTATCTTTAATGTAGCAAATACCAACAGCGACCTAGACAACTAAACACCATCTTGAGATGTTATTTCCAACAAACAATTGCCTTTTGCATGATTGAATATGGTAACCAATGAACGTTTCAAGGCCCTTGCACCTAAATTAAAATTGTAGCTCTGCATATTCTGATGAGCCAAGCTATTAGTCATGATGGACCGGGGCAGTTTCCCATGTCATCTCATGTTATTGCTACTCGGAATAAGTCTATTTGCCTCCCTCATCTTTTGCTCCCAATTGAATCACATCTCTAAACCGTAAAACCGGGTATAATACCTCTCCCATCTTCGAAAACGGTGCAAATGAACTTCTCGGTGCTTAGGAAGTGGTTTTTGTAATCAGGGCCCACATTTCAGTGAGATATGACAAAACATATGCGGTGGGCCCCACATGTCAATTCCTTTTCTTCTTCCCACCTCTCCCTCTCTCTCCTCGTGTTCTTCTGTGTTGCGGAGAACACGCTGGCTTCGGCGCTCGCGAAGACGGTGTGTGGCGCGCGAGTGCGGCGTCATGCACTGCTATGCTCATGACTTGCACACGCTTGTACTAGCAGCTCACGGAGCACTATAGCTCCCTGGAGCATCGCCTCTTGGCCCACTCCGAGATGCTCCGCACCAAGCACCGCTTCCTAAACACGCGAAGGGCTGGGACAACCACGACGTCGCGTGCCAGCTGCCAACACCGAAGAGGAGGCAACACAGAGGAAGAAGAGCAAGCAACAGCAACATAAAAGGAATTAGCTCCGCGGCGGCGACGGCGCCACGGCGGGCTTTTGGCGTTGAGGAAGGTGAGGGTGAAGATCGGGAATCCACACCTGCATCTGCGCCGTGTCACGTGTTGGAAGTAACCATATTGGACAAGTTGAGTTTTACGTCGAATTTATCTGCTATCGAGTCAGAAGATTTTTAGTTAGTAGTTTCATGTGAAGATGGATTTTTAACCCTCAAGAGGACATCCTCTTGTTTCTTACATGCCACCCAAATACTTATAAAAAAATTGAAAAAAATTAATAACATAGATTAATATGAAATATATCACTTCACAAACATGAAATGTCAAATTTGACTTTTACAAGTTGCAACAAAAAAAATAAGTTAAACTGAAAATAGTTGACACACATTCGCAGTTATATTTGTTATTTTTTGTTGTATTTTGTAGAAGTTGAATTTGAACATGTTTGTGAAGTGATATTTTTTATATTAATCTATGTTATTATTTTTTTCAAATTTTTTATGACTATTTAGATGACATATAAGAAATGAGAGAATATCCTCTCGATAAAAACACTTACCCATTTCATGTCCGAATGAGACATTGCATGAGTTTGCATGTAGTACATGCATATTTATCTGTACGTGTGTGGCATGAGTCCTCCTTGATTAGTTCACGGCAAGGCCAGCAGAGATAGAATTAGTTATATATGCTATGGATTGCTTGATGTGGGATGGCACGTTAATTGCAGCCGTGGTGTCTTAGGAGTCTTTGTAATTTGTAGTTTTCTGTTGAGTATAAATAAACGAGAAAACGCTGCGGCACCAAAATTGATCTGTCCCTCGTTTTCGATTTCTCTCGAGGAGTTCCACGAGTTTGCGTGAAGACGCCGTTGGAATCGCCGAGGGACTCAGGTCGCTCTACGCCAGCATGGACTTGACGGGTTCTTCACTTTCGTGGTCGCAAGGTACAAGGAGGTTGCTCAAGCGCTGCGTCGATCCGGCGAAATTCGTCATGGACGATGTCGCCGAGGTGTTCCCCATGGACAAGCGGGCGGAGAGGTCCCCCACCGACCTGGCGTGGAAGTGCATGCTCATCTTGGAGGCGATGGTGCTGGCGTTGGTTGATCCGAACATAGAGATCGGGGTGACCAAGCCACACTCGCGTGCCACGCTCCGTCTTTGCGAGCGCTATCCTCCGCAACAGAGAAGAATGCGAGGACAGAGGGAGAGAAGAGTGAGTTAGAGATGGGAAAAGAGAAAAGGAATTGACATGTGAGGCCCATCATATATATTTTATTATATTTTACTAACATGTGGGTCCTGCTTGTAAAAAACTGTTTCCCAAATTATTAAGAAGTCGATTTAAACCGGTTTTCAAAGATGAAAAAAACATTATAGTTCTGTGATTGAGGGGTACGAGAGGGTAGAAAAACAGACTTATTCCTTGCTGCTCACACCGAGCCCTGTGCGAGACGGCCTGCTAGCCAGGGGCCAGCAGCCCAGCCGACTAGCGAGCGCTCTAGGGGACGGGCGCGTGTAGCTCCGCCGCTCACCTCGCTGGCTGAGACAGCAGCAGCAGATCGAAACTCGAAGAGAGCAGCAGACCAACATCGACGGACGCACCCGTCACGTCTTCCCCCACCACCCGATCAATCATCACGGCTGCCCCCTTCCCAAGTTCCAACTCCCCCGCCGCCTCCCTCCCCCCTTCGACCGATCCCCTCCCAGACCGCCGGCCGCGTCGCTCCTCCCCACCGCCTCCGCCGCCGCCTCCTCGCGCGTGTCCAAGCCGCGTTGAGGGAGCGGGCGGCGCTCCCCCGTCGCCCCGCGCGTGGCATCCCGCCCGCCTGGATCCGGCCGGGGCTTCCCACCGCGGGGACGGAGAGCGAGCCGGGAGTCCGCCGCCGCCATTTCCGGCGGTGGACTCGCCCTGACCGAGGGAGACGTCTCATCCTCTGCCGCGGCTTCTTAGCTCCTGGGCTGCCCCCCCGGCTTCTCGGGCGCCGCGATGTCGGAGGGCAGGGGAGGTAGCGGCGCGCGAGTGAAGGTCCGGGAGGCGGCCTGCAATGCCATCGCGGGAGGTTCGGCTGGTAATTCTGCTCTCCACTGCGTATGGCTCTCGCCAGGGTTGGTGGAGGGTTTTCTGCTTCGGTCTCGCGAAGTCGTGATGGTGGCGTGGGGTTTTGATCCTTCTGCTTGCTCTTCGTTTGGTGGCTGTGATGGCGCAGGTGTGATCTCCGCAACGGTGCTATGCCCACTGGACGTGATCAAGACGCGGCTGCAGGTGTACGGCCTCCCTTCAAACCTCTCTAGCACGTCGCCACCCGGTAACTAGCTCACTTCTGACGCATGGTTCATGTGCACCGTTTGCCTACTTTGCACTCTGTTCATACGCTTTCTCTGGGCTTGTTGCCCCATGAAATTTGTGAGTTAGTAGCTTGTTTTGGTCTGTTGTAAGATCAATTTGTTGTGTTGCGACATTAAAGAACACGATGAAAGCCTATATGTTTGCGTTATACCAGAAATTATGCTGGTCAATGGTTGTATATCTAGAAATTACTAGGCACCACAGAATGCAATAGTTGGCACTTAATGCGGTGGGGGCTGGTCTGATGCGTTGGGGGTGATAAAGGGGATTAGGAGCTCAATGCATGGTAGTAACAGAAGAACTACTGTCAAAATGGAGGAATGGAAGGGTAGGAGTGTCAAAATAGATAATCTAATGCATGCTTTTGTATGGTTGAATAGTTGTAAATTAGGCACATAAAATTTTGAGCTAAATCTTTTTCCCTACACTGCTGCACATGTAGTGCGTAATCTAGCTGCTGCTGCAAAATCTCTTGAAGTCGAACCAATGCAACATTTCATATAAGATTGTTTTGACATTGCATTATTTGCTCCATTTCACAGTATCTGTCCATTATCTCTGGAGTATCTGTTTCAATATACTTGTCCATTGCAGAGATCAAGATGTACTTCTTGCAAATTTTCCCCCTAATTAAGTGCATTCCCCCCTACATAAATGTTTTTGAAAATATAAATTGTCTGCATTATGGATTTATTAGGGATATGCACAGACGTTTTCATTATTTTTCCTTAGACTTAGTTCTTTCTTGGTCTGTGTACAGTGGGCTGTGGACAAATATTGCAAAATGGAAGGAATTCTGTCTCGAGTAAAAAAATACAAAATATTTCCTTATATTGAATCTTTTGAGAAGGGCATTTTAGCATTCATATAAGTTACATCATATGATTTGCTAAGTTTGAAAAGACATGCATGTTCATTTGGATATTCTAATGTTCTTTTCTGAATCTGAAATGAAAAAAAACCTGTTATCCTCATCAAGTTTGCATTACAAACATGCACGTTTTTCTATTTAAGGGGGGGCTGTATGTCCTGTGCAGATGTGTCACTCCAACTGCACAACTATTAATACCATAAAACCTTTCACACTTCTGTAGACATCTTAGTTTAACATGCTGAACAATATAGTGTTTATCTCTTATGTTGATGATCAATTTAGTATCATGATAAATTAATTTTGGATACTAAGAAAGTACCATTGTCTTGAGCATGTGTTACTAATTTTTAATCCTTCTCATACAGTCTTATTTTATCTTTTGATAAACTCATCTATTTATCATATATCTGCTCCATTTATCTTGTTTTCTGACTTCTGTTTCTCTTCCATATTAGGTAGGGTAATAATTTCAGGTTTTCAGCACATATTAAAAAATGAAGGCCTGCCTGGGTTGTATCGTGGCCTTTCACCAACAATAGTAGCATTATTTCCAACATGGGCTGTAAGTAATCATTAACATTATATAGTCAGTCAGTAAACAGTAGCATTATTTCCAACTTGGGATGTAAGTAATCATTAATGTTACAAATACGGTTAGTAATATTACAGTACAGGATTGTTTTAATTTTTTTAATCCACTTTAAGATGATAACTTGGTATTCCCTCCGCCCCAAAATATAAGGTAGTAAGGTACTTTGACCGAATGGGACACATCCTAGTGCTCTGTCCAGATTCGTAGTACTAGGATATGTCCCATCCGGTCAAAGTACCTTATATTTTGGGATGGAGGGAGTACATGCCTATAAACAATGAGTTTTGAAAACACCTAATGATGATCTTTTATGTGATTGCACTAAATTGAATATATGTTCTGTGGAATGCCTAATAACAGATGTACATCTCCAGGAAGCATGTTTGCTGTTTGAACACTTTAATGCATTTCGCTTACTAACTAGATCCACTTGTGATTGCCATTCAATAAAAACCAATTTCAGTCTTATAGATCTAGCCATTTGTACAGACATTTATATTGATTCTTGAGGAGTTTGTTGAGATTTTGGTTGCAGAAGCAAATTTGTTTTAGTAGGTTTTGTGGGAGATATTATCAGGGTTGAACTGTTGGCACTCAATTGTTTAAGGGGAAACAGGAGTTGGTTGTTTTCTCTTGGCGCTTAATAGTAATATAGTATCATGTGAGTTGTGTAGGAAGATCTGGCAAATTAAATGCTCTCCTTTTTATAATAAAAATCAGTGATTCCCACCTCTTCAATTAGTATGTCATCAAATAGAGTTTAATATATGCCATGTTCAGAATGTGACACAGGAGATTTTTAATATATATGTGGTCTAGTCCATAACTCCATACTCCCTAAAAATGTCTAATTGTGCTTCAAAATTTCAGGCAGGCTAAACATTGCTTTATGATTGATGCTTGTTTGGTGTGCTTGATTCTGTTGACTCATGATCTCATAAATATGCATGCTCAGCTATTCCAATTGCGTACGCTTCTATTGTAATGAAAAAAACAATTCGGTGCACTGAAGCCATGCCCCATGGGCTGTGTGGTGTTTTTGTTTTCTAGTGGTGGTGGCTGATCTTTTGTTTAGATGTTAGTTAATTGGTTGTTTTTGCTGATTCCGTTATTTATGTTTGAAACATGTAATGTAACACATGAAACATATTAACAGAGAAAACACAGAAAATATCTATCTGATTCTCTTCCTTTTTGTTATCTCTGCCTTTGATATATAATTTTTGAATCACACCTTAGATAATGTTTTGTCTGTCTGCACTCTGCAGGTTACGTTTTCAGTTTATAATCACTTGAAGGGTCTTCTTCATTCTCAAGGTTAAACACTACTGTGCTTTACCAATGTTGGTCTAGATTTGTCAGTTTTTGTGCTTATGTAAAATATTGAAGAAAGGTGGGCATAAGCATCAAATCCTTATTTAAGGAAATCATGTGTTTGAATTAGATTCTGTTGTGTTTCCATCTTTGTTTTTGTTTTCAGTTAACTCGAGCATCTCAAGGTCTCAAACATTTCAAGGAATGATATGGACAATTTTGATATGCCACTATATTTGATATTTGTATTCCTTGAAATGCTCGCAAAAGAAATTGTATTCCTGTTTCCTGGTGTTAAATCATGTTTAGCACAACAGCTTGGTAAACTATAAACAATTTGCCTGAGGATCTACTGTTTGCATAATGTGTCCAACTTTCCCTGTTTCAGGAAATCATTTAAAGCGCTTTAGCTAAAGACTCATTATGTTCTTTCAAAGTACGAAAGCATACTATATCTATATGTGATGATACTATAACTGATATTTGATACTTGACTAACAGTATATCTGACTAGAGAGCACTCACTGTAGAGTCCAGTATTTCGATACCTATTTTATCACTATATGTTGATAGGTGCCCTTTTATAGTTATGGTGATCATATGTTAACTATGTTTTGTCTCCGGAATGCTGGCGCTAAGACTTGCTTTTCCAGTGGATTTGCTTTCGATAACCTTCTTCTTTTGGGATATCGATAAAGTGACAACCTTCCTTTAGAATCACGCAATAGCAGCATTTTACCATACGTGATAAATATTATTCATAGAATATGCTCCACAGCACAGAACTGCAGATATATCACAGCTCTCTTACATGAACCTACCTAAAGTGTCTGGTGATCCTGACCAGATATGCATCATTTTTCTCTCAGATGTCATGGTAGCCTTCTATTTGTAGATTTCACATCCCCAAACTAATGGAGGAAATGCACTAAGTGCAGATGTCCATGCAATTATACTAGATTAAACTGAGAGACTTCAGTTGAATCAAACTTGGAATTTGACTAATTGAGTCATGTGGGATTGTGGGTTCTATTAGATCCATTAGGTGTATATTTTGGTGCATAAATATGATCCTATAGCTCATCTATACTCTCTCCATCCCATATTATAAGTTCATTTTTACGAAAAATGCATGTTTTCACAATTCAAACCATTGCGGAAGTCAAGATTGTAGTTATTGCAGCATTTGCAGTCTATATCTCGGCTTTATTTGTAGTTATTGCATTATTTCAGTCTATATCTTCTCTTTATTTCCATTTTCGAAGATGTAGTTCAAACTCAGGTTAAATTGGTATTTAGACATGCGTATAAGGTATAAAAGGAGTTTTTCTAGTTTTACTTTAGGAAGAGCATACATAACAGTTAATTTATTTACAACTAAGGACTGTTATAGGATAGGAGACAAAACTATGGGCAAACTAGATCATATGATCCTACATTTTATAATTTTGCTGGAAACTTAACATGGTTCAGAGTGTGTTTGGGGGTCATTTATTGTTTCCTGTAACTATAGTTGTAAATTCATGGAAATGCGAAACTTCAATTGAGATTCTGATGACTTTATGCACATAAGCAAATGAGGAGTTAAGCCTCATCTCTATACCTGTCTCGTGCACACATGCGTGCATACATAATCCTAAATTCTACCCAATACCATAGACTCATTAAAAAATAAGTTACGGGTAGTGCATGATAACTAAGGTTCTACCCTACAGAAGTGGGCAAATAGTTTTTTCGTGGACAAAGATAACTATGGTAATTTATTGGTTTAATTGCACTGACTGCTTTTGCTAGTGGTTTCTGACATTTAAAAAACTCAATTACTTAGTTTTTTTGTCCTATTATATATTTTGCAACTGTCTTTCTGCGCCAGTGGCTCTTACGTGTTAACATTATTGTCCTTTAGTTGGCACTAGTGTGTGTGTGTGTGTCCAAATAAATCTGCCTCTTTCTGTCAGTGGTTAAATAAAGTCGCCTCTTTCTGTCAGTAGCCACCTCCCGTTCCTCTTCACTAGTCCTTGTAGTCCTACACTGCAAATGTCTTCTAGTTCTGATTTATGGTCATAATTATGCTTTTAATTCAGGGATGATTACTTATATTAAATAAATAACATATATTTTATGCATCAACTGTTGTCAGCATGCCTTGTCATAATTTTGTTAATGTAGAGAATCATAGTACAAACTCTGGTACCAATTACTAACCATTCATGTTCATTATGCAGGTGATAATACTGGCGAATTGTCTGTCCAATCAAATATTCTAGCTGCTTCCTGTGCTGGGATTGCAACAGCTATTGCAACTAATCCATTGTGGGTTGTGAAGACTAGGCTACAAGTATGCTATATCATAGTAATTTATGTCTGTTTATTTTTCCCTATGTGGTGTTTATTTTCAAAACAACTTTCTACAGATTTGTGACTTTGCAATTTTATTACCTTATTTTTGGGGGTGGGTGTGTGGCTATGGTTTTCCTTGAGATGAGAGACTAATAAATATCCTGCAACATTGTAGATGGTAATACAACGTGGCTCACAGTAGTATATACTGCTAATGCGTCTGTATTTGCTACTTGCTTGGTATATGATGGATTTATGTGCTAACGGCCTTACACATTATTCCTAGGGGCAGATATGAGGGTGCTTGATGTTGCTAGTTAGAACATACGATTTTTATTAGAACAAAACTTAGGTGTTCCACGGGGTGTCAAAAACATTTACGTTGTGAAGGTGACTGCCCCAATCATCAAATAAATTATTAGAAATTTACAATGTTCCAGGGTTTTGATGGTGTGCCAGAATCTGTATTTCTTACCATCCTAGAGACCTGAAATGTGTGAAATTCCATACAGTTGTTTGGGTTACTATGGTATGAGCTGTTGAGCTGCATCATTTCCTGTGTAAGACATCTATCAACTAATTCTTCCATGCATGGAGAACTTCAATTCAAAATGATGATGTTCCTGATGGAATTTGAAAACGACTGTATTCAACACATTCTGTCAACATTTTCCTTGGGGCACATATTGGGCATGCAATTTTATCTTGGGTAGCTGTCGATTCTGAGACATCAATGCATCAACACTAGTGCAGTAGATGCAGGCATATGGTTCCAGAAATCAGCGCCCAGTCAATCAGTCACTAACATCATGGATAGAGATGGGAGAAACTGCGTTTCCATGAAGGGATTTGGTTTTCCTTTTCTTTTCCTGAAAATTGTCAACTGTGAGGATTTGGAACATGTGTTATTAGTAGCTAATAGGTGTATATTTTAATAGCAAAGATTGCATTTGATGTGGTGTCACAAGCAATACGGTTCCAAGAAACAAGGAGGTTACAGGACAGCCTGGAGGCTATGCGAAGCCATCATAGTAGATGTTTTGTTAAGTTTGCATCATTCAATAAACTAGACTAGAAACCTTTTTTTAGACAAGCATGCGTAAAAGCCTTCTTGGGGTATTCAATTATATCCCTTAGTTCTCATGAACAAGCTACCAGTCTTGTCTTGCTTTGTCATAGAAGATGATCATGCTTGGTTAGTAGGTATGCCAACTGCACTTTTCTTGCCAAATTGTGGCATGCCAGTCTGTGGTGAACTAATTGATCACTGCAACTGTCCCATCGTTATGGATATGACTTGCGGGACTTGTTAAGGATGTTTAGTATATGACTACTGTGGCAATAAACCTAATGAAAGCCATGCAAACCCATATTTCATGTGATTGTGGAAGTGTGGCAATGGGCCATGTAGTTTTCATGTCGTCTTGGTCAGAAACTTCCCTTAGACTGAAGAGTCAAAGCTCATTCCTAGTAAAGACAACTAGCTCACAAAGTGAAAGACAGGGTTGGCTAATCATTTAGTTACTATGAGTCCATTCAAAATTATTAAAACGAACAGCCTGTTTGAAGCATGTTTTCTGTCCAGTTACCTTGTCATTACATGAATGCTGTTACCAGTGACTCAACTAATTAATATAATTCTGAGAATGATGCCCACTAAACTATTGAAATCTGTGTGAACTACATGAATGTTTATAACCAATGGTTGAAAAACTATTTGGCATACTATATTTTGACCTGATAATTACAGCCTGACATGACCCTGCTTGTTTTAATCTTTTTTGCATAATTTTGGGCATAGATTCTTCTTATTTATAGCAATTGTTGCATGTACATATGTGTCACGTTGGATGATGTTTAAAATTATTCCTGTACTCCATTTACTTTTAGACACAAGGGATGAGGCCAGGTGTGGTGCCTTACACAAGCATTTGGTCTGCTTTACGACGGATTGCAGAAGAAGAAGGTATCCGTGGATTGTATAGGTAGGTTTCACCTTAATCATATCGCATACTGTCCTGGTCAGTTCATTTCTTGTTCTTTTCATTAAAATATATGTTGTCTATTTGATCTCTTTTTTATATGATGATAGTGGTCTTCTTCCTTCTCTAGCTGGGGTTACTCATGTGGCCATCCAGCTCCCAGTCTACGAGAAAGTGAAGCTCTACTTTGCTAAAAGAGGTAAAAAAAACTTTTTTAGTATACGAAGTTTGAATAAAAGACAGGCTTCATGACTTAAAGATTTATAAAGAAGTGCACATGCTTTTCAGAGAACACAACAGTCGATAAGCTCAGCCCAGGAAAAGTAGCTATTTGTTCATCAGGATCTAAAGTAGCGGCCTCAATAATAACATACCCCCATGAGGTATTTTTGTTGATCCTCTGTTTTTCATAATACCTTTTCTTTGAGTACTAAATGGTTTTCTGTTGAATACATGTGTCTCCTGCTAAGGAATACCTGAATAAACACATTGGTCCTCTTCTGAAGCTGACACTTCGTATCTTTCAATTTGGTCAGATGTTTTGGTATCCACATTTTGGATAAGGTGAAATGTTGTTCAAATACGAAAGTGAGTTGGGTTGTTGCTAAAATAGGAAAGTGAGAAATGTTGTTGCTTAAAATGTCAAATCTATTCTAAAGGGAATAAATAAGCAGAGATGCATAGAGGCTAAATAGCTAAGATCTAACCTCCTTCAGACACTACTTGGTGAAAAAGGAGGAGGAATTAACCTAATGAAGAAACGATCACTTGTGGGATCATTTTGACTTTTTTGGAGCACGGGTAGTTAGGAACTTGAAAAACCCATCATGTTATATTTTCAGTTTTAGTAATGGCTTATGTTGGCAGGTGGTACGATCTAAGTTGCAAGAACAAGGTCGTGCTCGTCATGGTGCTGTGCACTACACCGGCGTAATCGACTGTATCAAGCAAGTGTATCAGAAGGAGGGAATTCCCGGCTTCTACAGAGGTTGTGCTACAAATTTGCTAAGAACGACCCCAAATGCTGTCATTACGTTCACCAGTTATGAGATGATTAATCGACTCATGCACGAGCTGCTGCCTCACTAAGCAAAAGCTTAGACCAGCAAAAGCTTGTAATGCTGACTGAGACTATCTTGGACATAGCTGTGGGTGTAATGGTTGGTGATCATGGTTGCATTGCCATTTTGCCCATTATTGAAGAGAAGGCGGCTGTTAAGCACAGATTTTGGTGAAAGAAATCGACATACAGAGAAATTTATGTTTTGGTGCGAGATTAAAATCTTTCCCTTATGTCATGTGTTCTAAATTGTTGATAGGAGCCAATTGTTGTCTCCTAATATGCTGACCTCTAATTGCCCCATTTGTTTTGATTTAAACCTTTCTGAAGAATGCTGACCGGCTGTTATAGCTGACCAATGACCATATATTGTCATATGCGCCTAGAGTTTTACAAGAGACAAGGCCGGGATCGGAAACAATGTTTTGTACATCCTTTTATTATGTATTCCCAGTGTTACCATTGACTATATTATTCAATTACCTACCTAATTGCCCGTGTGTTCCTGCGGTCTTCACAAAAAGGGGAAAGTTCAAATGTGCTCCTAAACTTTGGATGAAAGTTCGTCTAGCATCTGATCTGAACTTTAAAATTGGGCATCGAACTCCTTAGGCTTAAAGTTCATATTACCTTCAAGATGGTTTTGGATTGTGGTTTTACATATTTTGTAAGTTTAAATGAACTACTTTGAATAGCTAATATTACATAATTGCATATCATCAATTGTAAGTTATCAATTTATACTGTATATACACAGTGATATCATACTATTATTATGTTTATTTTTATGTTGGTATTTGTTCAATTTATATTTATACAGTGATACTATACTATTATTACGATGGAATTTTTTTAAGTGAGAGCTAACAAGTGATAAAAAATATTTAAGTGAAGATTTTAATACATATATTTGATGTGTATGTCACGTGATCAAACTTATCTAACTTATATCCAAATTAGATAAAAATCATTATGCAAAACCACCTTATGAGGTTATATAAACAGTATTGTAAAGTTTAGAGCGTTCAATGACCGGTTTGAAAGATCGGTTTGAAAGTTTAGAGGGCTAGACGAACTTTCATTGAAAGTTTAGGAGGATATTTGGACTTTTTCCCTGAAAAAAATGATTGTTTGCTTCTATGAATACCGGCACAGCAAAAAGCAACACTGAGTGTTTTTATATTATAAGAGAGGCATATTTTGCCCTAGCAGCAAGCAAGAGGAATCAAGTTAGGCATATACGAAGTAGTAGTAGTTTGGAGTTGATGTGATCTTACATGGTTGGGGAAACATACTAGGAATAGAAGATGCCATATGGCCATATAAACCAAATGCATTATAGTCTGTGATCAATAGAATTGTAGGTACTGTGCTTTTTTTTTCTTGTGCAAAATCATGGAAGGCAGAGAGAGGTTTGGGCTGACTGCAGGCATGTTTGTCATTTCTTTTATCCATTTCTTTTATCCTGAGGAAAAGATTGTTACGTTAGATAGCCATAATACAATTATTTTTTTATAGCCTAAGCAAGGCGAGAGAGATACTCTTAGCGAATGTCAACGAACGCAAGGTCATTAAAATCGCGAGTAAAAATGCAGTAGAAAGGGTTTGACTCTTCGCTAATGATACACGCATAAAAGAGAGACGGATAGCAGCGACAAACTTTTAATCACTCAGTTCTGATTGACTCGATCCTTTGGTGAGTTGATGATAACTATGATTTTATATAAACATTTATGACCTGATTACAAATATACGAGACGTTGTTGGGCTACGTCTTACTGATCGATACACATCTTTAAGGATTGTTGATCTTGTTGGTATAGCCATGTAGATCAACCTTATTCTGTTAACAGCAGATTTTCGTAATCGGCTAGGAGAAGGGAGAAGAAACCGACGTGGAGAGAAGGGCCGGATTGGAGTCAGACCAGGTTTCATATCGGACTCGGTAGGCGTATCGGACTGGGAGAGGCGTTACCAGGAAGAGCATATCGGCCGATATGGATTCAATATGGTCATCGGCCGATAGAGGCTGGAAATTGATAGAGTCAACGTGAGCTTGGTCTGGGCTCGAGATAAACTTCAAGGTGGTTGCCAAATAGAGATAAGGCTCGGTTTTAGGCAATTGTATCTTGTAAATCAATTAGGTTTAGATCTAATTTTTGGTAAGAGTCTGCCGCAAAGACTTGTTTGTTGCTTACAAATGGAATCGGACCATCAGGGACTTGAGGGCTGATATCTTGGATGAGCTCTGTTAAGTGAAATCTGGCCGATTGATGGAAGATATGAGCAGCCCATTCTTGCCACCATGCCTGAAAGCTGATATGGATGAAGGCGCTCAGATGCAATCGGTCGCAGTCACCCAGGTTTGGGATTTTAATCTCCAGTGCTTTACTCATGATCAGCGCTGATGACACCGTGCCTCTACTCTTTAGGAGTTTATGGAAATATAAATTGATGGGAAGTTGTCCAAGCCCGCACTGTCTAGCAGCCACCATGGGATTGTAGAATTCATAGGACAGGCTGGTGCTTCTTCCTTGGAATATGCCTACTGGGAGCAGACATGGGGTGATGCTGATCATAAATGATTCCCGTGACTCCATGTCATCATTCACCAGGTCCAAGTGGAGATCGTCAGGGAGTTCAAAATCCTGGTCTGAGGTGTAGATGAACATGTCCATCTTAATTGATGGGGGGTCGGTGTAGAATCGGATGAACCATGTGGACATGTCTTCGGCTGATTGATCTGCTCCAGGATAGACAGAGGCCGCTTCTCCAAAAGACATGTATCTTCTGGTTCTGGGATCTTCGTGATCGGCGTACTTTGAGGGGAAACAGGAGTCCGATAGTGGAGGCCGATCGACTATGGTGTTGGTATGGATAGTTAACCAAAGTTGGATAAACCACCATGGTCCTCCATGAGTCACAGTTTGCTTCAGCACCAGATCTTGAGTGGCAATATGAAGTAGCCGATAGACAGCTCCCAGGAGATATCGGCCAAGGGGGATTTGTTTCTTATCAACCAGAGCTTGAGCCAAATGTTGGCAGTTTAGAGTGGGGCCGCAGGTTGATCCACAGAAAACAAATCTTTCCAACCATAGCGTCAGGAAGGCCACGTGTTCTCTCTCTGAGACTGATCCTTGTTCCATATGCTCAGAGATATATCCAGACCAGCCTCCAATCTTCTTGGTTTTCAGTTTATGGCTGCTGTTTGCCAGGAGGCTGAAGGGATTGATCTCGGATTGGATGTCTAATCCTGTGAGCAGCTTAACGTCGATCAATGTTGGAGTCATTGGACCTTGCTTGAATAAGAAGGCGTTCAAGGTGCTAGACCAGAAATAGGTGGCCGCTGACATAAGTGGTTCGTTTTTCTTGGTATCGGCCAGGGACAGGGTGATGCATTGGCCGATTCCTATTTCGTCCCAGTGAACCTGTTTGGATGCAGCAATCCTCTTGTGCCAGGTTTTGTACCCATTGAGCTTCGATGGCCAGGATCTGAAAGTGTGCTTCCATGTGGAGACATTCGGCTTGGCTTGTTTGAAGGGTACTCTGTTGGTTTCTGCGTTTATCAGCCAGGTCGGGTCGCAGTTGCCCATGGGGCCTAGAAGGAACCGGTGGGATTTGTCGTTGGTGGGGATTAAGATTTGATCTTTGAAGACCTACGGCATATGAGTGGTGATATAAGGTAATGACCCGGGGGGCAAAGAGCAGAAACCCTAGTTTGAAGAAATCGGCGAGAAAGCGAAAATGTGGATTCAGGAAGGATTGACTCACCACAGGGATCTCGGAAGTGTAGAACGGTGCGGAAGCCATTGTTGCTGTCGAAGAGGTCGCTGTTGGAGGGGTCGGTACCAGGGAGACGCCGAGGAGTCGCCGGAATTGCGAGGTGCAAAGGGATGGACGAGGAATTGCGCAAGGAAATCGGCGGCGAGAAGTTATGAGCCTGGATCTGCGCGGTTTTCAGACGAACCCTAGCAAAGAAGTCGATGGGTTCTTCGGAGCTAATTCCGCCACATTATATAATGAAGCAGAATTGGGGGGCATGTGTTAACAGCAGATTTTCGTAATCGGCCCGGAGAAGGGAGAAGAAACCGACGCGGAGAGAAGGGCTGGATTGGAGTCAGACCAGGTTTCATATCGGACTCGGTAGGCGTATCGGACTGGGAGAGGCGTTACCAGGAAGAGCGTATCGGCCGATATGGATTCAATATGGTCATCGGCCGATAGAGGCTGGAAATTGACAGAGTCAGCGTGGACTTGGTCTGGGCTCGAGATAAACTTCAAGGTGGTTGCCAAATAGAGATAAGGCTCGGTTTTAGGCAATTGTATCTTGTAAATCAATTAGGTTTAGATCTAATTTTTGGCAAGAGTCTACCGCAAAGACTTGTTTGTTAATTAGAGATAAGATCGTGTCCTACACGGACCGTGTTGTAATCTCGGGTATGAATATCCCGGTAGTTTGTACATAGAAACTCTCTCAATCAATCACACAATCAACCAAGTTTAATCTACTTTCGGCGCATCGCCAACCCTCGCAAGAGGTTAACTCCCGACGAGTTCTTGCTTCCCCAGAGCAGAGGTAAGAACTCGTACCCGACGATCTACATCGTCGGGGCTAGCGTGTCGCTTTAGGCATGTTAAGCCCTGGCGATGTGATCGTCGTTTATCGTGTGTTAGCTAATCTTGATGCGGTTTTCTAATTCTATCTCGCCAGCGGCTAACTCGTTTCAGGGTTTATTGCCGACGATGATCGAATTAGCTTACTCGTCTAGATTATCTAAGGCATCTACCATCCCCAAAAGCGATCGACGACTTAATTTTCTTTGTGTTAACTCTCGATCTACACTCTGAGTTGTTATCGACCTTAGTCGTGTTTCGAGGTTTAACCCAAAGCCTGTTTTCTGATTATAATTAAGGATAGCATCGAGGTTTCAGCCGGTCTTACCTAATGCATGTGATCCGCTATGTTCTTGCATGTGTTTGCCACCTATACAGGTGGACTGGTGAATATAAGCATATCGTTTACAGGGTATTCTTAGGATCTCTCTCTGTGATTGGTATATTTATATTGGCTGATTGACTTGTATAAGTTCGCACTAGAGTATTAGCTAGTGTATTTATCTTTATGCAACCCTCATCGGCCGATTTCAGTAATTTACTATAAACATATTAACATGGGCCGATGAGACTAGATCTGTTTTATCAGTTACATCATATTATTACTTCAAGTAAGCCGATATAGCTTTGCCCTATCGGCCAGGCCTCCATGATGCGACATCGGCCTATCGGCCGATCGGCCATCGTTTCTCACATGGTTTACTTGTTTATTCTTGTTGATTGCAGATCAAATCAACTGGCACACCCTACACGCACCTAGGCAAGCCATTGGACCTGCACTGGAGCTAAGCAGATCTCCCAGGCCGCCGTGGAAACGTGGAACCCGTTTGGTTGCAGGGTGGGTCTAAATTCTACGCCAACATATTCCTACAAGCAAATCTACAAAACAAGTAATAATAAGATAAAAGCAATCTAATATTGTGAATAGGGATTGAATACAAACGATAAGTTGGGGTTCCGTAACGAGAAAACAACGATCTAACAGATCACGGCTTTATCCGAAAAAATAGCGATGGCTAAACTTTAATCTAAATAAAACCGAAAAATCCTAAAGGGGTACCTAACTATTTAAGAAGGTGAGAGAACCGCCAATGAGTCCATATGATCATGCTCCATCAGGTTGGGATGCATCCCACTAGGGCCCTAGTTGGGTCAGTGTCCCAGACGAAGTTACAAGCCCATAAGTCCATTATTGGTGACGTAACACCTTTTTTATGTGATTATGATCGACTTAGATAGAATTTGAAGATAAGATTGGATCCGTTTGAAAGAAAACTCTAAGAGCTTTTCATCAAGTACTCATGAGTTCAAAATGGAGCTCGCTTGCATATTTGGTGGTCGTTTGAAGTCAACAATATAGCAGGTGACCGAATCAGATTCCAGCACTTGGACGGCTCGATCTTGATGTCTTCCTATTGATCTATGATATTAATAATAGTTGTATCCATAGTAGGCATGATCACATCATGTGTGTATAGTAATATGTGCGTAGGCGTATTCTTTATAATTGCAAAGAGAAAAAAAATACTATGAGTGTGGTCTGTGTATGGGCGGATCCAAAATTTTTTTCAGCCTGAGCAAGTCTAGACAAGTCTAACAAGATAACAAGCATACACAAAAACCATTCAACTATATATAAATTATTTATGATTTATAAGGAAAATTGGCAACACCTAGTTGTAATTTAGTAGACTAAAAGCAACGTGGAGGTTAGATCGATTAATGTAGCATGTTCCTCCGTCCAACTAAATTAGACGTACACGCATTTTAAAATTTATTTTTTTGAATATATATGTCAACGGGTTGTATGTTGACCAAGGTATTTATAGAGTATAAAGTATGAGGATCGTTAGAACCAGGGTATTCACGAGAGTCGATCAATCAAACAAAAAAACAAAGATTTATATTGGTTCAGACCCTCAAGGTGAGTAATAACCATACTCTAGTTTATATGGATTATTATAAGAAAAAATGCTCAGAATACAATAAGAGATAGAGCAGCTGACTGATTTTGTCAACTAGAAGCTGTCGAGAACAACCCAGCGAAATCTATTTGATGAATATGGCGAAGACTTCCTCCGGATTGCTTCTAGGCGTAGATTTTGGTTTGTTTTCTAACTAATTACCCTTCCTTGACCATGGAGGCCTTGTTTATATATTAGAAATCATCTTCTTTTCCAAGTAGAACTGAGGGAAATAGAACGGAATACGACTGAAGAAAGCTTTATCTTACCTGACTAGGACTCTAACACATTCTATTCCGGGAAGATAAATTTCTTCTCTTTCAACTGTATTTCTTTGATTAAAGGATATCTTATCGTATACTATCGGGTATATGGTTTTACCGTATTTCATTAACCCTTGTATATGAGGTATGCCTTATCCTTGACTCTGACAGTAGTCCCTGACTTCAATGCAAATGATTTTACCGACATCCTTGAACTGCTTTTTCAAAAACAACCGTTGTCGAATTCATCAGACCGTTCTCGGACGCTGAGAACGTATAGAGCGGGTGACATGGTTGCCTCGAATCCGAAGACTCGACGTAGGCCAGTCATTTGGATTGAAGTCAGAAAATCCTAACGGTTATAAACAAATTGGCTAAAACCCCAACGATGATTCTCTGTCTTCTTCGAAACTCGAACCATCGGATGGGACTTATAAATTATACTTCTGAGATTCATTTGGGTTTCGTTTGCCAAAGCAAGAAACCCCAAACTTCTTCCCTGCGCCACCAACCTTCGCCGCCTTGTCTTGCAAAAAAATCCTAAACCACAACCTCCTTCAACCCTTTTGACGATTTTCGATGGATCTCGGTGAGTCTAATATTGGCCACGCTGAGATGAAGAAGCTGCAATTCGATAGTGCTTTGCCGAGTGCCAAAGTGGTGGCATGTTCGGAAAGAGGTATTGATCCCTTGACAAATCTTGGCCAAATAGTCACTCTTGCCTTTTTTGTCCAATGTGGTTTTCTCGTTCCCCCTTTCGAATTTTTTTCCTTGCTTCTTGATTTCTATGAAATTCATCTACTTCATCTTAACCCGAATTCCATTGCCTTCTTGAGATCTTTACCCATCTATGCGAGTCGTATCTTGGGGTACTGTTGGCGCAGAATTTGGACCCGTCCAACAGCAAAACGGGTTCCGCGTTACCACGGCGGCCTGGGAGATCTGCTTAACTCCAGTGCAGGTCCAAATTGGCTTGCCTAGTCGTGCGCAGAGCGTGCCAGTTGATTTGATCTGCAATCAACAAGAAATAAGTAAACCATATCAGAAAACAATGGTCGATCGGCCGATAGGCCGATGTCACATTGTTATAGCCCAGCCGATAGGGCAAAGCTGTATCGGCTTACTTGTTATAATAAGCAAATTGACAAGATTTAATCTCATCAGCCTATGCTAAAAGCGTATGACAGATTAATGAAATTAGCCGATGAGGGTTTCATGAGGATAACTGCACTAGCTATTACTCTAGTGTAAACTTATACAAGTCAATCGGCTAACATAAATACACCAACCACAAAGAAGTCTTTAAAAAGAAACACTCTGTGATCGATATGTTTATATTCGTCAATCCACATATATAAGTGGCGAACACAAGCAAAAACCTAAATAATCACATGCATTAGATAAGACCGGCTGAAACCCCGGCGCTATCCTTAATTACAATCGAAAACAAGCTTCGTGTTAGATCTCGAAACAGGACTAAGGTCGATAGCAACTCAAAGTGTGAATCGAGACTTAACGCAAAGAAAATCAAGCCGTCGATTGCTTTTGGGGATGGTAAATGCATCAAATAATCTAACCAAGCACAACAATTAAACTGTCATCGGCAATAAACCCTAAAACGAATAGACTGCCGGCGAAGCATAATTAAAACGCCTGTCAAGATTACTCAAAACACGATAGACGACGATCATATCATCGAGGCTTAACGTGCCTAAAGCGACACGCTAGCCCCGACGATGCCAATCGTCGGGGACGAGTTCTTACCTTTGCTCTGGGAAGGCAAGAACTCGTCAAGATCAACCTCTTACGAGGGTTGGCGATGCGCCGAAAATAGATTGAATTGGTTGTATGATTTGATTGATTGATTGAGAGAGAGATTCTATGTACAAACTATCGGGATATTTATACCCGAGGTTACAACAGAACCCTTATAGGGCACGATCTTATCTACAACTAACAAACAAGTCCTTGCGGCAGACTTAAGCCACAGATTAGATCTAAACTACTTAATTTACAAGATACAATTGCCTAAAACCGAGCTTTATCTCTATTTGGCAACTTCCTTGAAGCTTATTCCGAGCCCAGACCAAGCCCACATTGACGCTGTCAACTCACAACCCGTATCGGCCCACGACCAAACCGAATCCGTATCGGCCGACACGCTCTTTATGGCAACACCTCCCCAGTCCGATACGGTTACCGGGTCCGATACGAAGCCTGGTCCGACTCCAACTCAATCCTTCCTCTCTGCTTCGGTTTCCTCTTTTCTCTCCAAGTCGATTACCAAAATCCGTCGTCAACAGGTACAACCTTTTATAGATTTGTTTAGATACTTCTACGAGGTAAGATGGATGGAGGCCTCCAAAATCTCAGGATGTTGTGGCCTCCGTCTTTAGGATGTGATGAAGGATGAATACATTCCTTTTAACTGCTTGTCCTCTAGAAAAGATGGGTGGAAGAGCTGGTTTTACCTCCATATTAAGGACCGATTTTCTTTCCTTTGAACCCCTGACCAAAAACCCACACGCCTAGAGACATGGACTTCCAAACCTTCGATGACCCCCGCCTCAGCGAGTTTTATAGAGAAAATCTATGATTTCCGAAGACATGGTCTGATCAGATATGAAGTCGTCTAAGACTTTGTCCGTCATCGGATCCATCCTCTCCAGGCCCGTTCTCACCCTGCGTACCTGTACATGGGGGAACATGACAAGACACGGCTTTCGCATCGGGGTACAACTTATAGTTCTTTTATCGTTGATATAAAGAACTATAGTTGTTTTTCAGCTGATAACCTTGTCATTTTTTTTTCAATCACAGAGCTCCTTGAGGACACCGTGGTCGAGTGCGTCGGCAAGGCAGTAGTCGACCCGCGGTCGTCCACCGCCAACATCCCTACTCCACTCTATGAACTCCCGCCAACAAATCGGGAGGCCATCGTGAACATAAGTATTTCCGGCCACTACTCCATGTCATTCATTTCAATGCCCGTATGAGTAGTAATCTTGATTCTGTCAGGCATTACCCTTAACGGATGTAATTGGCCCGCTCGTCGATCATCAGGAGTCTGCTTCATTGAAGGAGCAGGTAGTTTTCGAACAAGCGGTCGCTGTCCTCGCCCCTAGAGGTAGTGGGATAAAGAGGAAGCGCTGGCCTACTCTACCAAAGACCTCAGGGATGAGGAAGATAGTGCGGATTGGTGGTACCGATGTGAGACCCTGAACTCAGGTTCATCGTAAAATTGTGGTAGTCGTTTCCGTCCTCACCCCTTCTTTTCCGCAGACTGCTTCCAGTGCAAAGCTAGGCCCCACGAAGAAGACGCAATTGCTGAAGAAGCAGAAAACCGGGTAAGTGAAAGTCTATCCTATTGAAATCCATCTTTCTCCATCCTCTGTAGTAATGAGACTCCTTTGATTGCAGCCCCTCCCCCTCGAAATCAGGCCAGAGCACCGGTGCCCGAGAAGCGCCAAGCTCTAAATCGCCCCTCTCGACTATTGTTCTCCCCCCGTATCCCTCCTCAGCTGGCACCCTTAAGGTCTCGGGGCCGTTTTTGTCCGCTGACAAGCTTTTGCATGCTTGTTGACTGATTGAGACAAGCGCTTGAGATCTCGTCGCCGAGATCGGATGGCTTGGGAAAGCCGCGTCTACTGCTGACAATCGCGTCGCGGCGCTGGAAGCCTAACTCAGAGAAGCATGGGCTGACAATGCCAAACTGCGGAAGGTGGTAGCGGGGAACGACTGCCAGCGCCGGGGTCTCGAGCATGAGCTCTCGGAGATGAGGGACAACCTGTCCTCCCTCCGTTAGGCCCTGCACGAGAGCTATGGGCGTTTCAACGTGGTGGCCAAGGGGTTGGGGAAGCACGTTAAGCACCCAGCCTTCCCTAATGAGACGACTGTGATGGGATCCATTGGGACCCTTATCACGGTGCTGGAGACCGTCACCAACGACGACGCCAAGCAGGTAGCAGACGGGGTGCGCACCGGGCTCAAGTCCGAAGCGTGTCATGTCCTCGTGTGCCTTAGGCTCACCCACCCCGAGATCAATCTGGAGGAGGCCTTGACCAAGGGGGAGCCGACGAGCGCCATGACGACATGATGTCGTAGGTGGAGAAACTCGGGAATTCAGTTATCCTCTTTATTGAAGAGTAATTTTTTTAAATTTCACCCTTTATTGTAATAGACATGGACAAGTATTGGGCTTGATGTTTAGAAAACATTTCCCTTTTGCAATATCCGATTCTGAATTTTCATATGCTCGATGTCTCTATATTATAGATTTCTCGAAGTCATGAACAAGGACGTCCAGCAAAGCAGACACCCGTCACACATAGTTGTTGAACACAGTACGTCCTAGGCTCCTCGATACCAAGTGACGGAGAACGTGCCCTGGTTGCCATCACTTCCAACAACGCCTTGGCCTCTGAGGAGGACCAAGTGACCTTACTGCACGAACAATGCCATAGTAAGAAAATTATGACATTGTAGCATACTGTCTTTGTACTGAGACCAAAGATTTGCTAACGATGTCATTTTTCTAGACTTTGGATGTTCACTTGCAGAGATGGAAGGGCGGGCAAAGTACTGAAAAACAATGTACGAAAAGGAAGGACTGAAGAGGGCCGCTGACAACATCAAGAAAGATCAGGGCACAAAGCTTATGAAGGGCAGGGAGATATAGATCTCAGTGCACCTCGAGAACTGCTGCTCCGTTCTACAGCGGTTATGCATAGAGTTGTGCGTGGCTTGCCTTTCTCCCGAGAAGTTGGTTTTCGGATACCTAGGGTGGATATGGGGCACATGAAGCGCGCTTCTCAGCACTGATCAGTGAATCAATGACAGCCTGAAGCAAGAATGTCGTCCAGCTAGCCGATACGCTGGAGGACACGTACTTGCATGTATCCACGAATCTCGTCCCTTGCTGGACCTGGGCTTTCTTTGGGTGAGATTTACGCGTTTTCGGAGGACTGCTGCCGAGATCGACCAGCTTGCACAATCTCTTGCTCCTCTGGCCGTAGATATCTTCTCCATGATGAACTAGCAATGGCCTTCTTGGTAGGTTTAGTCGCCGTATTGCCTTGTAATGTAATCTAGACAAGACATTAGTAGAAACTAAAACTTGATCAATTTTTTATGCTATTATAGTATATGACAATAATAGAGTACTCCTAGCCCCCAGCTAGTTTTATGAAAAATATATTTCAATAAAAGTAGCTTAATTTTTCATATTTGACCAAATTGAAGCAGCGAATTTCCAGCCCCCAGCCGTGAAGTTGGGAAAACCAATTCCCGATTACATAGCTAATTAATATGTTATAGTGAGTAATCTGACGTGGAAAAATCTGACATGGCCGTTTGACCCTTAGCGTCCAACTAGGTCACAGTGCTAGGCTCTCTGGGCAAGGTGCTGAGACCCAGTAACTAATCGGCATTAACATAATAGATCGATAAGAAATGACTTCGATTTGCGGCAATATGAAGCAAAAGGGGTTCATAGAATAAATCATGGCAACAAATAAGACAAAAAACATATATACATTTAAAAACTGATACAAATCGACTTGCAGGTTAACCTCTACTCCTATACATAGAATTTCTGTAGTTGATCATTATTCCAAGAATTGGATAACTCACGACCTTTATCATTGGCGATTTTGTATGCACCTGGTCGTAACACTTGTACCACCATGTATGGTCCCTCCCATTTTGGTGAGAGCTTGTTGCGCTCTGGTTCTGTACTCTTCAGAGGATGTAATAGCCAATGTCAAGTGTACGAGCTTGAATCCGCTTCTCATGATAGCGATGTAGGGTTTGCTGATATCCGACTGCTCGGTTAGTAACTCGTTCTCGGTGTTCTTCTAGTAAGTTGACGTCATTTGCTCGCCTGTTGTCCTAGTCCTTATTTGAGTACTCCCGAACTCGTGTTGATCGATAGTGTAGCTCAGTAGGGAGCATGGCTTCAGATCCGTACATGAGAAAGAACAGTGTCTCTTTGGTTGGTGTAGTCAGCATGGTACAGACGACCCATAGAACAGAAGGGAGCTCCTCAATCCATCATGAGTCGTAGGCTAGAAGCTTATCATATACATGTGTTTTGATCCCCTGGAGCATGATCTCGTTTGCCTGCTCGACTTGTCCGTTGCTTTGAGGATGAGACATTGATGCAAAGCAAATCTTGACCCCGTATTCCGAGCAATAGTCCTGGAAGGCAGCGGTCGTGAACTTGGAGCCGTTGTCCGTCAATATCCGATTTGGAAGACCGTATCGGCAAAATATCCCTTTGATGAACTTGATTGCGTTTTCGGCTCTGATTTCTCTTGTTGGCTCCGCTTCAATCCAGTTAGTGAATTTCTCTATAGCCACAAATAAGAATTTACAGCCACCTTGTCCTCTCGGGAAAGGTCCTTGGATGTCCAGCCCCCAGCACGAGAACGGTCAGGACAAAGGGATAGTTTGGGGGGCTTGAGCTGGTAACTTGGTGTGCTTGCTGTGAAACTGACAGACTTCACACCGTTGTACCATGTCAGAGGCATCTTGAAGAGCCGATGGCCAGTAAAAACCTTGTCGAAAAATCTTGCTGACCAACGTTCTCGCTCTAGCATGTGATCCGCAGATTCCTTCATGGATGTCGAGTAGGTCATCGGACGCGACACACTTCAATAGTACTCCATTGGTGACTTTCTTGTATAGATCGTCCCCAATCATACAATACGCCTTGGCTTGTCGGGAGAGCTTATCTGCTTCCATGTCATCGTTCGGCAGCTTGTCGGCATTGGGGAATTCGATGAGCGGCGTGCGCCAATCCGTAATTGTCTCGATGTCTATGACGAGCTTGTCATTCTGAGTAGTAGCCCTCGAGCAACATCGGTGGTGCTATCGATGTCGTCGTTTGGTGAGCTCTTGATTAAAGGATTGGTTAGCACTTCAAAAAACATAACTAGTTCCATTGGTTCTCTTCTGGAAGCTTGATGGGCAAGGTTGTCGGCATCGACATTGTCTTTACGATAGGCGTGGCGTACCTCGAACCCATCGAATCTTCTTTTCAGCTTTCTGACTTCGGTGAGATACTTGGACAACTCAGAATTAGAGCACTTGTAGTCCTTATGCACTTGATTAGTGACTATTTCTGAGTCCCCTTTCATGATTAGTCACTTGACCTCGAGTGATATGGCGGTCTTAGTCCGACGAGAAGTCCTTCGTACTTGGCAATGTTGTTGGTTTCACAGAGGGTCAAACTGATCTCTGATTGGTGAAGTTAGAACAAATCCAATGCCTACTCCTTGGCTGTTGAAGGCTCCATCAATGGTCATTGTCCATCGCTCGTTGTCCATTTGATCGGCTTTACCGTCCTCGGGGGCGGTCCAGTCTGCGAGGAAATCTGTGAGTACCTAAGACTTGATGGCTATTCATGGAACAAAGTGGACATCGAATTGGCTAAGCTCGCCGATCCATTTAGCAATGTGTCTTGTGACTTCCTTGTTTCTGACAACCTTACCAAGGGGGTACGAGGAGACGACCATGACCTTGTGGGCCTAGAAGTAATAGTGCAGCTTTCGGGATGTCATGACCACAGCATAGAGCAGTTTCTGGATCTGAGGATATCTGGTCTTGGCATTGTGTAGTACTTCACTGACATAGTAAGCTGGGCACTGTATCTTCTCGCGATCGACAACGATGATGGTGCTTACAGAGTATGGTGTCACAGCGATGTAGAGGAAGAACTCCTCCTGTGGTTGTGGGGCGATGAGCATAGGTGGATTGGCGAGGTAACGCTTGAGTGTGGAGAACGCATCCTTGGCCTCAGTTGTCCTCGTTCTCCCATCCTTGTCACGAATTGACTTAGAGCTACCATACATCCTGTGAGCTTTTGGACTTCTTTGAGCCTTGTCAGCGACTTCATGTTCTCGATGGCCTTGATCTTGTCCGGGTTTGCTTTGATACCTCATCCGGAGACGAGGAAGCCGAACAGTTTGCCCGATGGTACTCCGAACGTGCACTTCTCTAGGTTCAACTTGAGCCGGTCACTTCGGAGATTGTTGAACATTTCCCGTAGGTCATCAATGAGGCGATCTCGCGTCTTTGTTTTGACCACAATGTTGTCGACATAGGCTTTAATGTTGTTGCTGAGTTGGGCTTGAAAAGCCCCCTAAATCTCGCGCTAGTACATGGACCCGACGCTGATCGGGTCGAAGGGCATCTTGACATAGCAGAATACACTAAAAGGCGTGATGAAGGTAGTCTTTTCCTCATCCTCCTTGGCCATGCTGATTTGATGGTACTCGAAATAGGCGTCGAGAAAACTCAACAACTCACATCCAGCGGTAGAATCTATCAGTTGGTCGATACATGTAATTGGAAAGTAGTGTTTCGGACATGCCTTGTTTAGATCGGTGAAATCTACACATTCTCCATTTGCCATTGGTCTTGCGTACCATGACTGGATTTGCGAGACACTCTGGATGAAGGACTTCTCTGATGAAACCAACTTTAAGAAGTTTGTTAAGTTCTTCTCGTATAGCCTCTTTGCGGTCTAGAGCGAAACGATGTAATTTTTGCTTGACGGGTTTTGCGTTAGGCCGGACCATCAATTTGTGCTCAATCACGTCCCTGGTGACCCCAGGCATGTCGGACATTTGCCAAGCAAACACGTTTGCATTGTCATGGAGGAAGGTGATGAGCTCGAGTTCCTATTTCCTATCGAGCTCGGCCCCGATCTTGACCGTCTTGTTGAGGTGCTACTAGTCAGCGGGATTATCTTTATCGCATCGTCTGGCTTGGGTGCTAGGTTGGGCTTGATCACTTTCTGAGGTGGTTCAGTTGGGGCGGGTGTGGTGGGAGTTTGCTTGACCATGTCGAGGCTCCTCTTGTCACACTGCACGACCATCTTTGCATTCCCCGATATTGTGGTCGTCCCTTTGGGTGTTGGTATCTTGATCAGCTGATAAGCATAGTGTGATGCTGCCATGAACTTGGCCAATGCTGTCCTTCCGAGAATTGTGTTGTAAGCTGTGTTGAACTTGGCTACGTCGAACATGATCTGCTTCGTTCGGAAGTTGTCAGCTTTGCCAAATATCATCGGCAACGTGATTTTTTCCAGAGGCCTTGACGATGACCTCGGGGGTAATGCTATGGAAGGGTTGTTATAAAGGGATGCTCACTTCTTAGGATCCCCATTACGTCAAGCGTGCTAGCGAAGAGGAGATTGATGGAGCTGCCGTCGTCGACGAGGACTCAGGCGGCTTTGATGTTCCGAATAGTAGGTTCAACCACTATCGGATATCGTCCGGGGCTGTCGTTAGGGTTGGGTGGTCGGCGTTGGAGAACTTGATTTTTTGATTCGAACCGCTTCATTTTAGACACCATCCCCTGGGTTGTGGAGCACACGCCGCGTTCTACCTTTTATTCCCTTTTTGAAGAATAAGAAGTTGAACCACTGAAGATGTGAGCCACGTATTGGCCGAAGTTGATGAAGTCAGGGAACTTTGGTTCGTCGTCGGTTGAAGGATTACTGTCGTCCTTCTCTACCACGCAAACCCTCTTTCCCTTGTCTTGGGCAATCTTCCTAGCCATAGCCTTCTGGAACATGCTGCACTCCTCGAACGTGTGAGCGCTGGTCTTGTGTACCAGACATCACTGTTGTATTGGGTTGTCGTCTTGTGGAGGAGGTCGTTCGGGAGCTTTCTTATCTTGTTCTGCAACAAGGACCTCCAATTGCGCCTTTCTCTTTCCTTCTTTCTTGCAACTAGATTTGTGACTTGGTTCCGGGTTGTTTTTTTAGCCAGTTGCTTCTCTTCCGCCACCTTCTCCTTCCCGCCATTTCTTCGGATAGCTTTGTCTACATGGGCGCACCTATCAATGATCTCGAACAACTTTATCGCAGACAACACCCACCTTGTCGCCAGTTCTTGAATCGTGCAGCGATCTTAAACGCCTGATTTGAAGGCCCATTTCACAGATGCATCGGTGATCTCGGAGATTGTGTTCTGACACTCATTAAAGCGCCGAATAAAGTCTTGAAGGGTTTCACCGAGCTTCTATGTAAGGGTGTGAAGATCGTCCTTGACCGCGTTCCTTTTGTAGGTGCCTTGGAAATTTGCGATGAACTACTTCTAAAGATCTGCCCAGGAAGATATCAAGTTTTGGGGAAGATGAACAAGTCATGACCAAGCAGATCCCTTCAATGCTGCGGGTAAATAATTTATGAGTGTGTTGTTGTCTGCGCCGGCGGCATATAGAGCAGTAGCGTAGACGTGTAAGAACTCTTCTGGATCTGTGCTCCCGTCGTACTTCTCTACTGCCGTGTGACGGAATTTCGAGGGCCAATTTACTTTGCGAAGGCAAGGCTTAAAGGCCTTACATCCTTCTCCAGGTAGAAAGGGTGACTGGTTACCACGGCAGCCGCGTAAATCGCCCCTAGATGACGACGAAGAAGATGATGACGGATCACTGTAGTTGGGCGTACGATCACGACATCAACGGTCATGAGCTCGGGGATCAGGAGTCATCGTCCTCGTCTTGTTCGCTGTCACCTTGGCTTATTGGGGCATCTTGGTGACCGTGGGTTGGGTTATGATCTGGGATGCTGTCCCGATGATTGCCCTTTCGCTGATGATCTTTGGGTTGTCGGCATCCGTCATCATGATCCTGTTGTTGTTGCCTTTGACCATTTAGTTGTTTGCGGAGATCGCGGGCATCTAGTCGGGGAGGCGCCTGTTGAGCCTGCCGTTGTGGTGAGGCGTTCTCAGAGATGCGAGATTCATCGTTCCGAGGGGCATTGGGAGTGCCAACGTTCTCGGCGACCTCATCGACCTCAGGGGTAAACGATGGCGATGGCGAACCGGCTGCTGCTGCAAAGGTAGAGTTGAAACTGGTGATAGTGGACTCCATTCGCTTTAACCACGCGTCTTCCTTCGAAAGAGTTACAGGGTCGAAGGGAGGTTGTCGAAGTAGATTGTTGACGACGGTGAAGTGCTTGGCGAGAGTACGGATAGGCTTCGAGCGAGAAGGGCCTGCGTCTCAAGATCGGACGAACTTGCCTTCCTCTATGGAACCTCGTGGTGTGCAGTCGTCCGCACCCCTGTCCTCGATCTCGATATCAACCACGTTCACATCGCGCAGAGAACTTGAATTGGAGGATTCCAAGTCGTTCATGCCATGAAGGGCAGATGGTTCGTCAGGATCAATTTCGATGAATCTCACCATACGATCTGAAGGGTTGTTGTCCATGGATGTTGCACGAGATCGATCTCTACGAGCATGGATCGGACAACATGGGACTCGAATGATCGGTTCTGCAAGTTTCAAGAACATCTTGTGGCTTGTTAGTGGGTGACTCTTTGTTTTGTGGATTGGACATCACGCCATGTATGGAGAGGTACGCTGTATCCCTCGCTCTTCATAGGCGTCGAGTTCAGCTTTTGCCTGGATGATGACATGACATCTAGCCAGCGGATGAGTAGAAGTCTTGTGGATTGGACACCATGCGCCATCCTTGTCGACAGATTTCCTTGTTAGCACACGCTTGTCGGTTGAAGCCGACGACTGGGCTGCCTTAGGGCTTCCGTCGACGGATAGGGGTTTCGGTGCGTCTCGTTCTCGGGCCGAACCAGAGAGGTGGCCAGTGAAGTAGACGTATTCGCCCGTGCCGTTGTCATAGCCGCGTTCTCGGCGTTTGCTAAGAGGGGCAAGATCAGGATGGTGCGAATACCGGGAAGATGATGGAGCCGACTTGGACCATGGTGAAGGCTGGCTGGGTTGGATCTCCCTGGCTAGGTTGGTTGTAGAAGCCCTCATCGGCGGATCTTGTTCTTGAACTCATCTCATCGTAACCTTGAAGCATTAAGTCCGCTACTTGGCGCGTCATTGTCAATGGGTTGTATGCTGACCAAGGTATTTATAGAGTATGGGGATCGTTGAAACCAAGGTATTCGTGAGAGTCGATCAAGCAAATAAAAGACAAAGATTTGTACTAGTCCGGGCCCTCAAGGTGAGTAATAACCCTATTCTAGTTTATATATATTATTATAGGAAAAAACGCTCAGAATACAATAAGAGATAGAACATCTGATTGATTTCGTCGACTAGAAGCTGCCGAGAACGGCCTGGCGAGATCTATTCGACGAATATGGCAAAGACTTCCTCTGGATTGCTTCTGGGTGTAAATTTTGGTTTGGTTTCTAACTGATTACCCTTCCTTGACCATGAGGGCCTTGTTTATATAGCAGCGATCACCTCCTTCTTCAAGTAGAACTCGGGGAAATAGAACAGAATACGGCTCAAGGAAACCTTATCTTCCTTGACTAGGACTCTAATACCTTCTATTCCGGGAAGATAATTTCCTTCTCTTTCAACTGTATTTCTTTAATTAAAGGATACCTTATCGTATACTATCGGGTATATGGTTTTACCGTATTTCATTAACCCGTGTATAGAAGGTATGCGTTATCCTTTACTCTAACAATTTGATTAATAATATTTTATTATAAATTAAGTTTTATTTGACAAGAATAATATCATTAGATTGACATTTGAATTTACTTTGATATAATTATGATTTTGTTGTAACAAACATCGTAGTATTTGAGAAATTCAAAGTCAAAGATTAGTTTCAAATATCATGCTAAGTTTGAACATGCTTTATTGACTATTACTTCTTTGGCCTTAATTACTTTGCTAATTGTCTTGTCAATCTAGCACGATATACACTAGTGTAATGGGCGGAGCCTGAGCAATTGTCGATGGTGGCTGGGCCTTGGCTCTGCCCTTGGTGTGTACAGTGATTTGTAAGTGTACTGAAATATAGGTACGTGTATTCTCTATAATTGAAAAAATGAACACCACGTTGTATTTATATTTTAAACAAATACTAAAAGGTATGCCAGTTAACTGAATTTCTGATGTAAATTTCTTCTTAGGGTGGGAGCCTATTGACCCCACCCATCTACAAGATATTCCCATCTACAAGATATTGAGTTAAGTTATATGTTTTGATTAATTGAAAGTTATACAATACTTCGAGAGCGAATTCTAAAATAATGAAACCAATGGAATTGGACACAATGAAATTTGGTTTGGTCGTGTGCCTTTGGAGCGCCGTGGCACGCGGCAAGAACACGACCGGCAGTGCCGAAGCCAAGGCCCACATCGGGGACTCGACGATCTTCTTTGATAGGTATATATATGTATGTAGCCAACTACTTATGTAATTGTAATCAATCAAATGGAAGTTCAATTTTCAATTCGTTCGTGCATAATATTGTTGATTTTGGAAATCGAGAATAATAAAAGGGATAATGCATGAGACCTAAAACTGGATAGATGCGAAAGACAAAGGTTTAGACATGTTCAGACTCTCCGATGAAAGGTAGTACCCTATTTCTGTTTGAGAATTGTATCCATCGGATGTTATATTGATCTGATGATCTAGTTGTGCTTATCTCGCTATGCTCTTGGAGAGCTTACTGTCCATCATATATAGGTTGAGGGATAAGGTTACAAAGAAGAAAATCTAACCGGACACGACATCGGTTTCCTAATCTATTACATGATAGTACTCAATCGGGACTCTAGGTTTTGCCATAGAACATAAGGCAACATTGTGACCGAGTCTTACTCTATTACATAATACATGGATTCGGCCCACCTCCTATCTCTAGTCAGATACGCGTGTGGGTAACCGATACTCGTATTCTTCACAGTAGCTCCCGAGACCTTCACAGTCGAGTTGCAGTCTTCTTCGTGGTTCATGAGCAATAAAGAGTGCTTCAATCTTCCCTACGAAGGTGTTGATGCGAAATTCATCGTTCACACGAAGGCCTAAGAGATCTACGTAGCTCAAGTGTAGATCCTATCAATCGGGTTCAGGGCTTCTCCGTTAGTTTAATCCTGCAACTAACAAGATAAATAGATTGTCTATTGTCCATATAAGATCAAGGAGCCAATCGGCCAATAGGCCGATGTGATGTAGTGATACAAGCCGATGTCGATAGTGTTTTGATCAATCAGCTATAAACTCAATATAGATCCAAATAATCAGATAAACAATGATATTTATGTTATCATCGGCTAGACCTAAACTATGCATAATCATCAATAAACCGTTCTTCATCAAAGACAATCTTGATAGATCAGACTGAATTAAGGTAGTATAAGATTAAATTTGATAAAGATAAATTTAATTACAGATTATACATGTTTAAGTATGAGCCGATGTAACTCAGAAATTACAATGACATAATATAATATGAATCAATCAGCCAAAATTGGTATAATGTGATAGATGTAAATCTGATGATTAAAGCATACATCGGCTGGAGATCCGATATAAGTAAATTAAAATGTATATTGACTAAACAACTGATACATATGATAATTGAAGCCTATAATAATGATAACTCATTGGCTAGAACTCCATAAACGTTATATAAAAACCTATCGGCTTACTAGAATTGAACTTATTAGCAGCCATCTAATAGATCGGACCTTACTTCCTCGCCGGAACATACTTGCTGAAGATCGAAGCCAATGTAGTCTAACTCGAAGCTAAGAACTCGTCAGAATAAAAAGTGACGATGCGCCGAAAGTAATTGTATTGATACGTGGAGATGTCTTACAAAGATCCCGAGTATACATATTTATACCCTCGGGTTAATGCAAGTTCTAATTGGACATGACACATGTTTCCTAAATATAAAAGAAAAAATACAAGTCCTGATCGGACACTAGACAAAATTTTTCTAAAGATAAAAAATAAAAGTTACTAAATCCTGTCTAATTAATAGATATTATTAAATTATCATGTCATGGTCCCGATTGTCTTGAATCTAAACGCATGCAACCCCATAATTTCAAATTTAAGCACATAATGTTCAGAATTATATTTCTAACCAAAATGCCCGTGTGAGCACGTAATTTCGGTTGATCAGGCCCCCAACGAAATAAGTGGGCTGTCAGTTTACATATTCTTTTCGTAATTCAAGGGTTGTGTTGCATATGGGTTAGATAAAAAAAATCCGGTTTGTTTACTAAATATCCAATAGATTAATCTGGTTTGTAGCAACGTGCACAACTGAGAAGCCCAGTAGGGTTAACTCTGTTGTAAGCCAATAGTAGTTGTTTGTGTAGGCACTGTACAAATTTCATGTACTCTGCGCACGTCAGAGCAATCAAATGAGCAAGCACAAAAGCATCTGATGCGCTAACATGTACTGTATTACATTGCTACAAACAAGATATATATAGCGAATCAAAGCGCATTAATATCTTGGTTATTTAGTTAAAAAGACGGCCAATTTATTTCATTGGGGACATTGTGAACCGAATTGACGTGCTCACACTGGCATGTTGGGCAGAAAAATAATTCTGAAAATTACGTGCTTAGATTTGGAATTACGTGGTTGCATGGGTTTAGATGCAAAAAGTCAGGCCATGGTTTTCACGAGTCTTTCTTAAACTCGGTCTTTTTTAATAAATTTTCATCGACTTTCATGGCTGATCGACTTTTTTCTTAATCGAATCTACTAAAGAACCATACCAAATTTTGATATTCACAAAAGAGTTCCGAAATGTGTATCAAACAGATGAATAAACATGTACATCGAATAGATGCATCTAATAGATATAGCCTCTAACTATGTGCTTAATTGAAAAACAACTAAACATATAGTCAAGAACTATAATTTTACTCAACCAAATAACTTAATATTAATTTACAGCATATGCGATGTGAATTCTCGAGTAATATGACCCGAGTGATATACCGACTGTATAAAATATGATGTACATAGCTATGGGCCAACCGTGGGTTAAGAACATAATGCGTGTAGCCCTAGGGCAACCACGTTTTAAAAATATAATACGCATAGCTTAAGGCCAACTGCGACTTAATAAAAAAGAAGCATGTAGCGCTAGGACAGCCGTGTCTAGAATGCGCGTTGCATTAGGCCAACCGCGTCTTTAAAACTGATACCAAATAGCACCTGACTCTTATGAAGAAGAAACCAGTTTATAAAATCCATGAAAGTATGCTATTGGTGAATTTTAAGAATCGTACAACAAATGACTTTAATAAAAAACCTTTATGCAATGAGTAAAGAAATTTTTAAGGTATTGAGTTTACACTGTGCGCATATTGCAAAAATGAATATGCTCAAGTCCTTATAAGACACACGGTTTCACTACACTTGAAAACTTGGGCTACGAACATATTGGACCTCGACCCAAAATATGCCCACCGATACCCTTAAAAGATGACACGTGTAACAAATCTCCTGGGTGATGTAGACTAAGTGCATCTCATCCAAATGGCTTCTGATCTGAGTGATTATTCCTCATTGAATATACTAAAGTAAAGGTGATATCTGAATCTCGACTGGCACAAGTAGTTAGCTGGTGGCCCTTATGGGGCATAATGATTGATCCAGACCTTGAGTGTAGGAGATAGGCTCATGGCTATGGATTCTGCTTGTCCTTCTATTGCAGTTATAGTTGCTCATTGGTGAAGACTGATGTGGTCGACATAGAGGCGAGATTACTAGTCAACGATATAGTGAAATAGAGGCAGTCAACGTGGAGACAAGGTCGCCTAACAAGAGCGGTGGAGACGTCAGGGCCCGTAAAGTAGAGGCAGCCGGCGGTAGAGATGAGATCGCCCATTAGAGACGATGGAGATGTCGGTGGTGACATCAATCATAATAAAATGTTGAGAAGATATCAAAACTCGAGTAGTTGTCTTGACGTTAGCGTGTGCGTGGCGAAGATTGATGCGACGTCTCATGATTTATGACGATGACACTAGAACTTGCTGTCATGGTCGTTGATGTTATTCCATGTGGAGGAGAGTAGCTGTCGTCCAAGTAGTCGAACTGAAGTGATTGGTTGGTGACTCCAACCTCCCTGGACACATAATTTAGATTTTGAACTTGACATTTAAGAAACTTGGATTAGACTATGGCAGCGTCCAGAAGCTCGAACGTGATCTGGTTGATTGTTGATTCCTCCAACTGATTCGAACTCGGATATAAGAAGAAGAGCTTGCCAAAATTGTTGGTGAGAAAGTTGGAGTTGTTGAAAAAATGCCTGTCGGATTTCAATCCTGTGTGTTGTGCAGCCCCGACTGTATGCTTAGTTGGAAAACAACTAAGCATAGAGTCAATAGCTTCTTGTCGTTGAATATCCATCGCTTGAGTGAAGATACGCATTGAGGATGCCCGAGAAGAAAGCTGGAGGATTGGAGTACCACTTGTTGTAGTAGATTAGCATGATGTCATATCCGGTGGTGCATGCTGAGGTATCGAGGTTCTCGAAGACGTTAAGGTTGGTGAAGTAATGAAGTTGTCGAAGTATAGGCAACATAGGTTGTCGGTGATGAAGATAATAAAGATGAAGTTGCACAATAACGGTAGCAGAGTTGCACAACCATGGAGGCGTGGACACAAGTTGACGGCAGCAGAGACAAACTGATGACGAAGATATGTAGCTATGAAGACGAGAACACAAGTCAGCGACAGCGGAGGCAAGTCGATGATAAAAACGAAAACGCCTATCAGCAGCAGTGTAATAAGCCTGCCATGAAGGCGATGACTCCAAATAGCGGTTATGAAGGCAAGTCGGAAGTGAAGACGAAGACACACATCAGCGGTGGCGTAATAGGCCAACTGCGAAGGCGATGACACCAGACGGCGGCGGCCTAATAGGTTAGGTGTGAAGACGAAGACACTAGACAGCGGCGGCAAAGGCAAGCCGGTGGTGAAGATAATGTCGCCTATCGACGACGTAATAGGCCAGCCGTGAAAGCAAAGACACCAGACGGTGGCGGCAAAGGCAAGATAGCCGTGAAGACGAAGACACCCATCAGTAGTGGCGTAATAGGCCAGCCATGAAGGCAATAACTCCAGATAGCGGCGGTGAAGGCAAACCGATGGTAAAGACGAACATGTCCATTGGCAATGGTGTAATAGGCCAGATAGGCTAGCCGTGAAGGCGATAATCTAGTCGGCGGCGACAAAGGCAAACCGGCGGTGAAAACAAAAACGTCCATCAGCGGCGGTGTAATAGGCTAGCCGTGAAGGTGAAGACACCAGATGACGGCGGCGAAGGCATGTCGGCGGTGAAGATGAAGACGCCTATCAGCGGTAACATAATAGGCCAGCCGTGAAGGTGATGACTCTAGATAGCAGCGGTGAAAGCAAGTCGGCGGTGATGATGAACATGCACATCGGTGGCAGCATAATAGGCCTGCGTAGGAGATAAGCTTAGGGCCATGAATCCCTACTATGTGTATCTGGATTTGGATCCTACAGTATGAACATGTAGGATGAATAGTATCTGATGTAAATATTATATTTGAGAAAAATCAACCATTTTGCAATATTTATAAATATGTATTTCTCCTCTTGTTGATTTTAGTTTCCCCGAGTAGTTGGCTCCTTACGTTTAAACACTCTGCCAAACTAGTCATAGCCCCCAAACATCGGGAGTCGGCTCATGGCACTTCCCAGACATGCGTGTGAGTCACATGAGTTCATCTTTTATGGAGCAAAGTTTTGCAGATTAGAATTTGTGCTACTCGGGTACTTTTGTAATTGTTAAGAGCAGAAAACAAATTATTTTATTTTTATGCTTTGATTTTTTTGAGTAGTAATTAGCACCTTATATTATACACTCTACCCGACAAGCCCCTAGATGCTAGGAATCGGCTCATGGCAACTATCTATCAACGCACCAAATGGGAAGCATCGAAAAATAAAACCTCACTACTCGACACTTTTTTTACTCGGATTTGTTCGCAAGCAATAGAGGTAAGCTTTATAAAAATTGTTGCAAAAATATGATATAATATCTGTAGTCCCCAACTGACTACTCAACGAAGAACCAATAGATGTACTGAGGCAGAGAAAAAGAAAAATGTCATATAAAAAAGAAAATTAATAATGACATAGCTTTTTGGTGTTTCCCTTGGTGACGGCAGAGGTGGCCGATGCGGGGACAAGGTCGTCCATCAATGGAGACGAAGACACCAACCGTGGAAGCAACTGAGGCAGCTGACGGTGAAGACGAAGTCACCATCGACGGTGACGTAATAGGCCAGTCGTGAAGGCAAGGACACTAGTCGGCGGTAGTGAAGGCAAGCCAGCGGTGAAGATGAAGATACCCATCAGCGGCAGCGTAATAGGCCAGCTGTGAATACGAGGGCACCAATCAGGGCGAAGAAGACGGCCGATGGTGAAGACGAAGACGCCCATCAGCGGCGGTGTCACAGTCCACCAACCGTGGAAGCGAAGAAACCAGTCGGTGTCGACGGAGGCAGCCGACGATGAAGGCGATATCGTCATCAGCAATGGCAGCGGAGTCCACCAACCGCAAAGGCGAAGAAACTAGTCGGCAGAGACTGCTGACGGTGAAGACGATGTCGCCATCAGCAATGGTGTCGGAATCCACCAATTGTGGAGACGAAAGAACCAATCGACAATGATGAAGGCATCTGATGGTGTAGACGATGTTGCCATCAGTAACGGCGTAATAAGGCAGCCTTGAAAGTAAGGGCGCCAGTCGACGGTGGTGGAGGCAAGCCGATGATGAGACGAGGTTGCCGATCAGCGGGCGAAATCCACCAACCGTGAGATGAAGAAACCAGCCAGCAACGACGGAGGTGACCGATGGTTAAGATGATGTCATCATCAGCAAAGGCAGCGGAATCCACCAATTGTGGAGGCAAAGAAACCAACCGATCAAGACTGAGGTGGCCAACGGTTAAGGTGATGTTGCCATCAACATCGGCGGAGTCCACTAACCATAGAGGCAAAGAAACTAGTCGGCGGAGGTAGCTGACGGCGAAGACGATGTCGCCATTAGCAACAGCGATGGAATCCACCAACTGTGGAGGCGAAGAAACCAACTGACGACGATTGAGGTGGCTGATGGTTAAGACGATGTCGCTATCAACATCGGCAGAGTCAACCAACCGTAGAGGCAAAGAAACTAGTCGGCGGAGGTAGCCGACGGCGAAGACGATGTCGCCATTAGCAACAGCGACGGAATCCACCAACTGTGGAGACAAAAGAAACTAGTCGACAATGACGAAGGCGACCGATGGTGCAGATGATATTGCCATCAGCAACGACGACAGAATCCACCAACCGTGAAGACGAAGAAACCAACCTTTGAGAAGACTTTAAGACCGAAGATACTCTAAGCCTATTTTCGCTAATACTATAGAAATATATTGTAGAGTAGAGAGAATAGCTCCTTGAGGTGTGTGTTGCATGTGAGGGAGTGATTTCCTTTTAGAGCAGTTTATAACGGTTGGGGAGGTCGGTAACTCCCATAACCGTCACTGAGAGCCAACCAGGAGTTGCCACATGGAGGGCCAGGATGAGAGGAGGTAATGACGGTTCGGGCGAACCAAGGGTTCGGTCAAACCCTAGCCACACCTCCTCTTAACCACATTTCTTCAGGGACTTCCAGGTGGGCTCCTATGGCGGTTGAGGGTAGTTTGGTCCCACTTCAAGTCGGTTTGAGCTGACTTGTGGGCCCTTCAATCTGTGTGCTTGCACGTAATTTGCTAGAAGTGTGTTTTCTTGCATGCTGGCTTTATTTTTCCTTTACTTTGATGTTTATTCTCTGCATACATGTTAATCCTCCAAGTATAGTGAAACTACATTATTTATTATAGATGCACATGTCAAAAATGTTAGTTCTCCTTTATTTATTATGGTAGTTAGCGGTCAAAATTAGCACTTAACGACCATCAACACTCGCATGACACCCCACTGCTGGCTTCCCGATGGTGTGGTGGTGAGAACGGTGCAGGTGGTGAGAATGAGGCAGGCGGACCAGATCGGGGCGGTGAGGAGACATAGTAGCAGCAGCCCCGACAGTGTTGGTCGCTCCTCATCTCGTTGTCAGTTGACGGTTGTTAAGTAACAATTTTGACCGCCAACTACCATAATAAAAAAGGGAGAACTAACATTTCTTACATGTATATCATTTATAAATAATGTAGTTCCACTTGTATTGGAGAAATAATATGGATGCAGAAATTATACATTAAAATGAAGGAGAAATGAGTTGGCATGCAAAGAAACACACCTCCGGTGAATCACGTGTGATTGCACGGATTGATGGTCCCACAAGTCAGATCAAACTGACCTAAAGTGGGGCTGAATCACCGGGAATTGTCATAGGGACCCACTTGGAAGCCTCTGGTGAAAGGGGGTGGAGAGAGGTGGGGCCCAAGATTCGGCCGAACCACCTATGGCTTCTCTAATCTCCACCCTCCACGTGTCGGTTCCTCATTTGCTCCTGATGGCAGTTGTGAGTGATTACCGACCTACAACCATCAATAGGTGCTATAAAAGGAGGATAGCCTTTTCACTTTCAACACTTCAAGGAGCAAATTCTCTCATTCCATATTGTATTCTCTCTAGTAGTAGTGGAGTTAGGCTTAGAATAGTCTTCGGTCCTAAAGTTTTCTCGGAGATTCCGGTATGTCTTTAGTACTTTACTCTTCTTGTAAGACTATAGTTGCAATATAGGAATTATCTTCTTTATTATATTGTGTTCATAGTTCATATTCTAGTTTATTAGTTATGTGTGCTATGAATAGATTATACTTCATTATGCTTCACTTCATTAGGCTAATCGATCTATGCTACGGTAATGGTCCAATGATCTTAACGGATTGCACTAATTCTAACTTGTACATACGTAGGGTGGGATTCCTGGGGGAATTAGTGTCATTATTTAATAACATAAGCATGGTGCTCAGGTTAGTTAAATGTCATTGGATGCGGATATGCCCCATAGAAAGTGAGGTAGGCGGCAGGTGGTGACAGCCCTGTCTATCCTTTGTATTCCTCCACGTCTAGGTATGACGTAAGAGTTCGTAAAATGGCATAACCATCCCGATAGACTAGTAGGAAGTGGTCTCTCAATAGTACCTGGGTACCTAGAACTAAGTCCTAGCCTTGTAAAAATATATGTGTTAAGTGTAAACTAAGCATTAACAATATAGAAGTACATATGAACCTCATAGTGTACCTGGGTACACTATGTTTTTCTCCATTACCTAGTGTATCATTATTAGAGATGAATCTCCTGTGTGTCGCACTAACCGTATATCATGTTATCAATTAACCACTATTTAGACCGTGGTAAAGTAATTATAGCTTGATTAAGAAATATATGAACTTATCTTTACACCGTCACCTTCCCTACGGAAATATAGATATGATGCCCTTGAAATACTCATGGGTGAAATGCTACAAAGGTATCTGTGTGCTTGCAGATTTATCTGTGACCGTAAGAAATACCAACAAGTATTTCTGACGTCGTTTATAGTTACATACATTCATAATCATCCTATGATTAGTGAACCTTGGTCCAAACAGATTAACCTTGATGTCTTTTCTCTTTATGTGAAAACAAGTAGTGTATAACCGGTTTCAACTTGCCGCCAATTTTTGTTGATAATCTAGAGAAACTTGCAAGAAGAGTCCGACCTTGCATCGTTCCTCTGCAAATCAGGCTCTCGGCACCCGAACCAGTCGTTTTTGCACCATCAACTTTCAAGCATCGCTTGGAAGACCCTCCGTGATTACTCGGCTCCTTCTGCTGTCGACGTGCCCGTTGTGCCCGCTGTCAACACTAGGGACGCCAACTTTGAGTTCAAGACGGGTCTTATTACTATGGTGCAAGCGCTAACGCCCATCTCCAATAATTCTTTGAGCTCTGTGACATCATTGTCATCAAAGGGAGTGACCCATGATTCCATTAGACTCTGTCTGTTCCCATTCTCTCTACTCAAGAGAGCGAAACAGTGGTTCTACTCCAAGAGAGGTGTTGTGGACACTTGGGAGAGGTGTTCAACCACGTTCCTCACGAAGTTTTTCCCGATGGACAAAACCAACGTCCTTCGTGGAAAGATTTCAAGTTTCAAGCAAGCAACTAATGAGTCAATTCTAGAGGCATGGGAGAGACTCCAAGAATACATCCTAGCATGTCCTCACCATGGAATGGACAACTGGCTCATCATCCAGAACTTCTATAACGGGCTGACACAATCGGCCCGTGGCCATATTGATGCTACTGCTAGAGGAGCCTTCTTCTTACTCACTATTGCTCGTGCATCATAATTGATTGAGAAGATGGTTTCCAACCAAGGGTGGAGTGAAAAACGGCTACAACCTCGTCAGCAAGGCATGCATTCCATCAAGGAGACGGACATGCTCACCGCCAAGATAGACGTCCTCATGAAGCGCTTGGACGAACGCACTCGTGACAAGGGAGAGATGTATGGTATGACCCAAGCCTTGAAATCCCAATGACGTGTGAGACTTGTGGTAATATTGGACACTCGGGGAATGATTCCCATGAAACCCATGAGGACATGTTTTTCATGAGCAACAACAACAACGGGTACCATCCACAAATAGCCCAGGGGTGGAACCAACCACGCCCATATTATCAAGGAGGAAACAAACAGTAATTTCAATCCTCACCAATCCTCCTTGAAGGATCTCGTCTTTGGCCAGGCCAAGATCAATGAGGTGATGTCTAAGAAGCTGGTGGCCAATGACAAGACATTGTAAAGTATCCACACCAAAATAGAGGGACTTTCCTCAGCTATGAAAAACCAGCTGAGCTTCAACAAGATGTTAGAGACTCAACTAGCTCAGCCGGCAGCCATCGTTTCCTTTGCCAAGACAGGGAAGATCCCGGGGCAACCCGAGCCATCCCTGGAGAACGTTAATGCAGTGACCACGAGAGGAGGCAAATCCACTCATGATCCACTGTACCCAATTCAAGCAACCAAGGAAAAGGAGAACCAGGAGGATGATTCCCCTTCTGACAACTCTGACAAGGCGCAAGACGAGAAAACAACTCCACGGGAATTCATTGATTCGAACATCCTACCGCTCCCTTGCCGCAACAGGAAACCAACAGTGGACGAACAATTTAGCCGTTTCATTGAGGTAATCTAGAAAATATACATCAACATTCTACTACTGGATGCGATGCAGGTGACTACCTACGCACGCTACCTCAAGGACATCATCAGCAACAAATGGCCAATGCCCACCATGGAGATCATTAAGCTCACGGAAGAATGTAGCATAGCTATACTCAACCGGCTCCCTGAAAAGAAGAAGGATCTGGGGTGTCCCACTATCAACTGCTCAATTGGGACACAACACTTTGACCACGCTTTGTGCGACCTTGGAGAAAGTGTCAACGTCATGCCCAAGGTAGTCTTCGATCAATTGAACTATACTACTCTATCACCTATGCCCATGATGCTACAGTTGGCCGATTCAACGGTCCGCTACCTAACGGGAATTGCCAAAGACATTCCAGTGAGAATCCAGGGTTGCTTCATTCCCATCGACTAAATGGTGCTAGACATGGACACCGACAAGGATACAACACTTATCCTTGGATGTCCGTTCCTGAGCACCTCGGATGCACACATCGATGTTCGGGCCGAAAAAATCCGACTCCACATAAATGGCAAGGAGGAAAAGTTCGATTTCCAACCCTAAAAGGAACAATGTTTGATGGTCAAGATCAAGTACGGACCGAACAAGCAAAACATCCGATAGGTCAAAGTGACACCCCAAAAAAAGGACAACCTTGTGGCATTCATGGAGGAGTTCTTAAAGAGGGAGCTCCCTCTCCAGTACCGTAACATTAAAACACCCAAAAGGTAGGGGGCAAAGTCTAAGTAGCAACCCGCTAAGTCCACAGAATCATCCATAGCGGCAAAGAAGACCAAGAAGGTGCGGTGAGTAAGGCAACCACAGTCATCCATCTCATCATCTTCGGAATCGTATGCCGCGGCAACGAATTGAGCGCAACGTAGAAAAGTCTCGCTAGTTGGACTTAAAATAACGAGTCCTCGCCGAAGGTAAACTCGGTAGTTATCTCACATTTAATTTTCCAAACTGCATATTTGATTTTTCAACTTGCATTTGCATATTTACTTTTCCAACCATATTTGATTTGTCAAACATTGCATTTTCAAAAACCTTTTACTAAAAACCAGATTTGTGATTTGACCATGAGTATTGGGCAGATTTTTCTTGAAATGAAGGCTCACTAAATATAACTTTGGAGTCATGTGAGGTGGTCCCCTAATCTTATCTTTTTGAAAATCAAAATGGGACCACTGAGTACTTTAAGAGGTTTGAATTGGCATCTCTCCAGCACCCACTCATTCACTTTTATTTAGTGGGATGTGTATTGATTCAGATTTGAAAAGAGAGCACCATTGGGGCGTTAGGAGGGTAACCCCTGGTTCGGCCAATCCAGGGGTGGCTCTTCCCATATGAAAGCCACCCCATGGCTCTTGCTCTCATTGCCTCAAACCAAGTTGTACTTGTCTGCTCCTGGATTCCTCTTTTTCTCCTATAGTTTCTCTCATGTTCTTGTCTTAAGTTTGAGCAAAAATATTTGCTTCTTCTCTTCTTACATTTCAAGTTCTCCTCAAGTATTGAACTACAAGAACATGTTGTGGTGGTACCACTACTCCACAAGAACGATTGTTGTGGTGCGACCTCGCCCATAAAAACGATTTTGTGGAGTGTCAGTACCATAAGGATGATTTTGCAGTGGCAACCAAGCTCTTCAAGAACGACTGACCCTCGGATGGCTAACATGCTTTTGCTAACGTAACCCGTTATTCGAGTGTTCTTGTGTTCTTTGTTCATGTGTGCAGGATGAAGAATAGCGCCAAATGTTTCCTTAGCGCAAAAAAGAGGGTTACGAGTTTGAGCTCTCAACACCATTCCCACAGCTCAAGCGCATGCCCATTCAATGAGTATACGCCGAGTGAAGAGGAAGTGGAGTCCCATGGCCAAGTGCCCATGGATGAGGATCAAGGCAAGAGGAACTTTTGTCCTGACACTGAGCTGGACTTGCAAAGTGCTCAGGAGAGGCAAGCCTACGCTAGCCTCATGAATCGGGTGTTCACTCACACGCAAGCATACGACCCAAACCTGCTTGTCAAAATAGGTATGGAAGTTGATTTTGCTAATGTGTGGCAAGCTATAGGTTGGGATGGCTTCGTGCCTGTAGATGATCATGGCTCACGTTTTCGCACCATACAATTCCTATGCACCTCGCGTGAAGTGGGGGACGGTACTACGTTCCAATTTTTCGAGATGGAATACTTTCTCTCATGGAAGAATATCAATCTTTGCATGGGATTCAACAGACGGTGTTCTATGGACTTGGAGTCAGCGACTTCAGGTTTCAACAGAAACAAGTTCTGGCATTGTATTTCAGGTGAAGTTGTGTGTGGGAAACCGCAAGCCAATGACATCCACAATCCCATCTTACGCTTAATACACAAGTGGATGGCTTTTACTCTCTTCCCTCAAAAAGATGTTAGGCCTATTCACAATGATGAGTTGAAAATCCTCTATGCCATGGTTAAAATGATTAAAATCTCTCCTGCCAAGGCTATGATAAAATAATGGTCAAAACAACTTAGGATGATAGAACCAATTGAGTGCACATCTTTAATCACTCGAATTGTTGTTAAAGTTGGAGCGTTGGAGGATGGTCCAATCATAGACATCCCCCAACACCTCGTTCCATCATTAACGAGGATTATCTTGTGCAAGGACATACTTTAAAACATGGTCCAAATGCATCTCTTATGTTTTTCTTTCCCAGATATACGAATGAAATTCTGTTACCTAACTCAGGATTTCATTTGTATAAGTGTCGGGTGCTAACCATTCCTCTCATACCATGAGAGGCAGCTCGCAGGAGCAGTGTTTCTGGCAGGATGACTCAGAGCATGTCGAAGAATGCCACCGCAGAGTAGCCACCACAACAGCTGTAGTACCCGTTCACACAGTAGGCAGATTGGAGTCAGCCGGAGTATACACCCGGTTGGGACCAATCACCACCGGCATATGAAGCAGGAGACTCGGCACTCAGCGTGGCAAAGCACGGGTAGTGGCCACTGGGAACAACCCAGTAGACGCTGGGATAACCTTCCCAGTGCAGACCACTTCTCTGACTCCGGTGGGATGCCCCCATCAGTTGGTGCATGCCGCTCTTTTTCGGCCTAAGGTTATCGTGACTTCGACAGAGGATTTGTGGACCTCACACAACAGTTGGGAGAACTTGATCTCCGGACCAATGAGATGCAGAACACACTAAATCAGTATGTCCAGGAGACCGACACATGGCAACAGTACACCGATGTCCAACTGGCAAACATCAACCCCACCATGCAGCAAAGTCAGGACAACATGTTAGCCTACTTCTAGTCGCAAGGATTCAATCTCTATCATGCACCATGAGCATGTAGCTAGCTTGGGGAGGATCCCCACTAAGGTAACTTGTAAGTTTATAACATTTGCATCATAAAATGAAAAATGATAAAAATTTGCAAAACATAAAAATACCAAACATATTTGTTTTCCATACACGGTAAGAATGCTCTAGTTTTCTTAGTTGAAATGATGAATAGTTGCTCTGTTCTTATTTCCCTCTAATGCTTAGTTTACAACTTAGTCTTCACCTGAGTCTTTGAGTTTGTTGATAAAAAATCTTTGCCTTGAACTTGAAACTTGTGGGTTGCATATACATGATCTAAGTCTAAGTTGTTGTGAGATACGAGATGGTGAAATAGAGTTGCTATGATTTTATTTCCAAGTGATACTTGAAATCCGGAGTCTTTTGTTTTTCAAAAAGAATGAAAATTTATAAGTTCCCTAATGATGACAAATTCCTACCAAAGCCATATGATGATTATCTTGCAAAATCCTTTACATATATGCTACTTGTTATTGATTTGAGTTTTTTCAAATTGTTGTGACCCTTGTGAGATTCTTTTAATACCTTCTTACCTTCTTGATCAAGATCACACATGCGCACCCACCATATATGCTTGACCTCTACACTGGAGGTTAGCAAAAACATGCATACACCTATCATGGTTGTTTTACCTCTACACTAGGAGTTAGCAATAGTTTCACCACCAAATAAATACTTCATTCATTTTAGTCAAAGAATGTTTCTCCTAGTAGTTTCCAAAAGAGATGGCTGTAGAAAAAAAGGTAGAAAATAGAAAAATATTCTCGAGCATTATGAGAAGATAAAAAAAGAGAAAAAAGGAGAAAAGAAGTGTTTGCTCATCAAGTCCTTAAGCAGCATGAGAAAATAAAATATAGTTAGAAGAAAAATAGTCATATCTCCAATTAAAAATAAAAGAGAGTCTATGAAAAAAGAGTACCACATAACACCTTCCACCATATAGCCACACACTTTGCACATCTTGATCAGACTGTATAGTTTGCTTTTTCCTCGGATCCTCTCTTTGATTTTGCAATATATGTGATACAAGTATTGCCTCATTATTTTTTCCCACCTTGAGCTCCACATATAAACCTTTTAGAGGTATGATGAAAAAGAGACAACACTATGCCTTGGTGAGGAATTATACACATTGAGCGATCTGAGAGTATCATTTGAGCAACTTTGATTTTATTTGTAAAATTCATGAAAACCTCCGGACAGAAAGTTGAACAAAGAGTAAGTGATTGGTACTCCACAATCCGTTCTATCTCTCAACCTTCCAAGATGAAGAGAAGCTAAAAGTTTCATAAGGAGTAAGGTAAGAAAGGTAAAAGTACTATTGTCAACTTATTCAAATTCTAGGCAGAAAGATATGTCGTAGACATAGTTCTATTGTGACGTAGAACATAGTAGCAACTCCTGATCAACAACATAAGTTTTATCTTTACTCGGGACAAGCAAATATTTAGCTTGGGGTTGTTGTTGACAGTCGTTAAGTAACAATTTTGACCGCCAACTATCATAATAAATAAAGGGAGAACTAACATTTCTTACATGTATATCATTTATAAATAATGTAGTTCCACTTGTATTGGAGAAATACTATGGATGCAGGAATTATACACTAAAGTGAAGAAGAAATGAGCTGGCATGCAAAGAAACACACCTCCGACGAATCACGTGCGATTGCACGAATTGATGGGCCCACAAGTCAGATCAAACTGACCTAAAGTGGGGCTGAATCACCGGGAACCGTCATAGGGGCCCACCTGGAAGCCTCTGGTGAAAGGGGGTGGAGAGAGATGGGGCCCAGGGATTGGCCGAACCGCCTATGGCTCCTCTAATCTCCACCCTCCACGTGTCAGTTCTTAATTTGCTCTCGATGGCAGTTGTGAGTGATTACCGACCTACAACCATCATTAGGTGCTATAATAGGAGGAGAGCTTTTTCACTTTCAACACACACTTCAAGGAGCAAATTATCTCATTCCATATTGTATTCTCTCTAGTAGTAGTGTTGTTAGGCTTAGAATAATCTTCGGCCCTATAGTTTTCTCGGAGATTCCGGTATATCTTTAATATTTTACTCTTCTTGTAAGACTATAATTGCAATAAAGGAATTGTCTTTTTTTATTATATTTTGTTTATACTTCATTATTATGCTTCACTTGATTAAGCTAATCGATCTATGGTACGATAACGGTCCAATGATCTTAACAGATTGCACTAGTTCTAACTTGTACATCCGAAGGGTGGGAGTTCTAGGAGAATTAGTGTCATTATTGAATAACATAAGTGTGGTGCTTAGGTTAATTAAATGCCGTTGGATGCGGGTATGCCCCACGGAAAGTGAGATAAGCGACAGGTGGTGATAGCCCTGTCCGTACTTTGTATTCCTCCACGTCCGGGTTTGACGTAACAATTCGTAAAATGCCATAACCACGCTGGCAGACTAGCAGGGAGTGGTCTCTCTAGTACCTGGGTGCCTAGAACTAAGTACTAGCCTTGTAAACATATACTCCCTCCGTTCCAAATTATAATGCATATATTTTTTTACATGGTTTTCAGTAACATACTTTGACCATTAATTTATTTCATATCGTGTTATCAAACAACTATAAATCTAATAGCACATAAAAGTATTTTAAAATATAAATCTAGTGATATAACAAACATAATATTTAGCATAGATATTGCTAGTGTAATTATTAGTCAAAATTTACTGAGTTTGATTTTCCTAAAAACAAGAGTGCCATGTAATTTGGGATGTAGGGAGTATGTTTTAACTGTAAACTAATCATTAGCAATATAAATATACATATGAACCTTATGTTTTTATAGTTCTTCTTCACTATCTAGTGTATCATTATTAGAGATGAATCTCTTGTGTGTCACATTACCCTTATATCATATTATCAATTAACCCCTGTTTAGATCATGGTAAAATAATTATAACTTGATTAAGGAATATATGAACTTATCTTTACACCACCGTCTTCCTTGCAAAAATATAAATACGATATCCTTAGAATACTCCTAGATGAAATATGACCGTAAGAAATACCAACATCGTCCCCAGCGAACCCCAATGCCGACCCATCCACCACCGTCACCGTTGACAATCCTTTCACCACTGGTGTCACCGTTGTCCTACTGCCGCTAGCCTTGTCAAGCTAGAAGAAGAGTCAGGGAAGAAGATAAGTATGATACGTGAGTCCTACTTTTCAACCTCTAAGTGTTTGGGGTATTTTGGTTCATATGAAAATACGGTATGAAAAAACACAACCCAACTATCTCTAAGATGTATATAGTGGCATGGTTCAAATTTTACAAAATACCAATAACACAACGTCGATATCGTGAATAGTAACGATATTTTTTTTAATTTGATCAAGTTGTAATGACACGATCCAATTAATCCTATTATATATGGTATACGTATCATGCACTCTAATTTTGTGGCTGCTTCTGTTCTTACGGGTTGCCAATCTATTTGAAGCACTTGCCAATAAAAGTAGTTTTTCTTTTCAAAAAGCTTATTTAGAAATAATTTTAGAAAGGTTCAGAAATAAAAGAAAATATTCTCTGGCATTGGCACGATAAGCCATGGTCCATGGAGAGTAGCTAGGTGACAATCGAGTTTACCACACCCGAGGCGTGACACCATTCCGGCGAACACGTCGTCAGTGAGGCGAGCATGAGGTACCGGGTGGATGGCGATGAAATTAACAGCTGAAAGGAAAAACCCAGAAAAAATAAAGAGCAGCAACTGGGCTGGACCTGGACTCCGCTAATAGAAAAAAAGGCGTAATAAAAACGAGACAAAACCGCGTCTCGCCTCGCCTCGCCTCGCCATCTTCCTCCTCCCCCACCTTTCCGCGTGCCNGCCCCCGCCCCGCCCCGCCCTACCCTCGCCTCGATCCGATCGGGGGAAGCGGGGTAATGTCGTCGCCGTCGCCGTCATCGGAGGCGGCGGCGGCGGCGGCGCACCACCACCACCGGCGCCAGCATGCCGGCGCCGGCGGGGGGAGCGGGCTCGTGCCGCTCGGCGCGCTCATCAAGGAGGAGGCCCGCGCGGAGCGGCCGCTGGGCAGCGGGAGCAGGATCTGCGCGCGCGACGAGGAGGACGGCGGCGGCGGCGCCGCCGAGGGGCGGCGGCGGTGGCGGAGGCCGCTGCTGCGGTACGGGTGTGCGGCGCAGTCGAAGAAGGGGGAGGACTTCTTCCTCCTCAGGACCGACTGCGCGCGGCCCTCCACCTCGTCGTCCTCCTCCTCCTCGGCGTCGTCGCCTCCCCACACCTTCGCCGTCTTCGCCGTGAGTTCGTGTGCTCCACCCTCCTGTTCGTGTTCGTGAGTGTGTATGTGTGGCAGTGCGGCGCGATTTGGCATTTCGGGGTGCCTGCTCCGATTTTTCCCCTTCCGGGCCTTGGGTTTGTGCTCCTGAGTAGCTAAATAGCCAGCTAGGGGGGTTGGATTTGCTGGTATTACCGTCTGCTGCGGCATGTGAAGCTTGGATTTCGCTCCCATTTATGGGGTGTGTGGTTGCTGAATTGCTATGCTCTGCTATGTATATGTTAATATGGTTTCAGATCTTGGTATGCTAGTTCTTTGTATGACATTAGGCATGCTTGTTAGAGCTTGGAAATTGCAACTGCGCATGTAACCATTGTATGGAAATGCTTTGAGTTGTGAGTGCGGGGATTGGACTCTTGTCACAATTCACTGATTGGATGTTTTTCTGTCTGTAGGTTCTTGATGGCCATAATGGTAATGCCGCCGCAATATACACCAGGGACAATCTGCTCAATCATGTCCTTAGCGCAATGCCAAGGGGACTCTCCAGGGAGGAGTGGTTGCATGCGCTGCCCCGTGCGCTTGTCGCAGGGTTTGTTAAGACCGACAAGGAATTCCAACACAAAGGCATGATCCTGTCATTGGTGTTTGGGATTTACCTCCATGCTTAAGTTATGCCAAATGCTGAGGCAATTTTCCTTTTTGGCTATGCACCAGGCCAAACATCAGGCACAACTGCCACATTCGTGATCATTGACGGATGGACTATCACCGTTGCTTCAGTTGGTGATTCCCGGTGTATTTTGGATGCTCAGGGTGGCGCTGTTTCTTTGCTTACTGTGGATCACAGACTAGAAGAAAACGTGGAGGAGTGAGTATCAGTCGCTTACCATTAATACGGTATTTTATTTAGAGGCTCTGCAAGTTAGCATGCATTGCATATTCTTTGCTTCTTTGCAAATGGATATGAAAGGGTTAACTAGAATATCCTGCATGAGTGTTTTCCATATATTATCTAACTAGTTATTTGTAATGTTTCTATTCAATTTCTTGTTTACAATGTTCATATGTCTTCATGCAACTGCTACTTCTCTTTTCAGTAAAGAAAATGATGTCCTGTTTCTATTTGCACACAAATTAAATAGACCATGCTACTACAATTACTGGAGTTGTACTTACTACTAAAATAGTTCCTCAAATCAACAATTAAATGGCATGGAGTGAAAATGTGTCCATTTGCTGTATTCTTGAATTTCATTTAGACTCGTAGTCTTGCACAACTCAAAGTGATTTGTTGTTTTATATTTTTCCATTAAGTTCCTTTGTACCTGAGCAATAGCATGCGCATTTTTTGTTGACTGATGAATAGAAAAGTAACTGGTAAGCTTTAACCAAACTTCTATATAAAATGATTGTAGGAGGGAACGCGTCACTGCGAGTGGAGGTGAAGTTGGAAGGCTTAGTGTTGTTGGTGGGGCAGAGGTGTGTTTCACTGCCTTTCTGTACAACCATATGGTTGCAAACGTCGCTTGCTATGCTATATAAGATAGCTCTACTGGATACATGTGCTTAGTTTTGGAAGGATTATAAAACAATGCTAACAAGCTGTATCACCCTTTTATCAGATTGGTCCACTGAGATGCTGGCCAGGAGGTTTATGTCTATCAAGATCCATTGGAGATATCGACGTTGGAGAATTTATAGTTCCTGTTCCCTATGTCAAGCAAGTGAAGGTAAAACTTTGACATTTTGCAAATTGATGCCTAGAATTCCTCCTAGGTTTCTGTTTGGCAATAATACATTTTTGACAGCCCAACAACAGAGAGACAAGAACACATGTTCCTGCTCCATTTGGGATGCTGTTATTGGTGAAGATTGCTAACTGCATTCTTTATTAATATATTGTTATTTTCCATAGTTGTCAAATGCTGGAGGGAGGCTTATTATTGCATCAGATGGCATTTGGGATGCCTTGTCGTCAGAGGCAGCTGCAAAGTGTTGCAGAGGTTTGCCTGCTGAGCTTGCTGCTAAGCAAGTTGTTAAGGCAAGAAACTGTCTAGTGCTTTCTATATTCTTAGCAAATTACTATCGTGCCTCGAATGGGTACCAAATTACTATTGTTGCATCATCAGACATGTTTCATAAATGACTTGTTTCCCTAATTTTTTAGGAGGCGCTCAGGACAAGAGGGTTAAAAGATGATACAACCTGCATCGTTGTTGACATGATCCCACCCGATCAAACAATACGGCATCCATCTCCACCAAAAAAGATAAACAAGTTGAAGTCTTTAATCTTTAGAAAAAAAACAAAAGACCATCCTAATAAACTGACTAAGCAGCTGTCAGCAGCAGGTATGGTAGAAGAGTTATTCGAAGAAGGTTCAGCAATGCTATCAGAGAGGTCAGTTGTACCTCTTCCTCTAAAAGTGTTTATGAACTTTCTAAGTGTTTCACTGCTAGCTCCCCGTCCTTGGGTGTAAGCAGCTGGATTAATTGTCAACCATACATCAGTGTTTATGTGCATATACATCAGTAGTTTATTTTCTTGAGCCAACTAACCGCGATGTTAGTCCAGTAGTCCTGTTTTAAGTATAGCATGACACCCTGTGGATTTTATACCCAGTCAGATTGGAGCCATGACCCAATCTCTTGCTTGACCAAGACCATTAACAAAGGTTCGAGTCCATAAACTTTGGCCGTGGTATGCTGGTTGAAGGTCGATGAAGGGTTTTTTTTGGATTTAAAAACACACACAAACACAGAGGGTTCATGGATAGATTGCAACTACAGAAGCCGCCGCTGCTGCGTATGTGAATGGAGTATGAGTCGCTGTCCACCATTCTCTTTTCTCATGTTCTCTTCTCTCAAGCTAGCAAGCCATGATGATGGTGATCAGCGACTTTGCCAGTGATGAATCTAAGCAAGCAGTGATGGCAAGGGGGTGGAGACAGCAAGTAATGGAGGTGGTAAGTGACAATTGTAGCTGGTTTGTTCAGGTTCTCTCATCTTGTCCTCTATTGTCTAGCAGCAGTGATCAGGAACTAGTGCATATTCTGGTCCAGTTTTGAGCCAAGACTGTTTCAGCAAGGGAGTCTCCCTGAACTAGTGACTACTGTGCAGGGCTGGTTTTGTGCTGAACTAGCATTATTACTGGAGCAGTCGGATGAAGTTGAAACCATAAGGTCTCTGTGTGGAACCCCACAAGTCTACATTCTACAACCCATTTAACCAACTAGTGCACAATGATTAATTGTCTTAGGAGGGAAACATGTACAGTAAGCCTGTTTTCTATGCCATACCGATGATCACTTATTTTATTCATTCTTTGAACAGTCGGTTGAACTGGTAAACCTGTGGTCCTACTGGGGAACCACTGAAGTGAGTTATTCACAGGTTGACGTCTGGTCGGTTCTTTAAACTATTCCTAGGATCCCAATCCTGACAGTGACAACTTTGGTTGAAACCATACCAGATTGATTTTGTTTTCTCACAAGTCACACCCAATTGGTTGAGTGTCACCATTAGTTCAGTTTGACTAAGCAATAAGTGTGTTCAAACTATGCAAAAGTTCACATCGGTGGTTATCATAGTCAAAAGGAATAAATTAGTGATCACAACTCCCGTGTGAAAGCACTGAAAACAAGATCCAATCTACTAATTTGATACATATTTGTCACTGACCCAGTGCCAGTTGACCCTTTCTTTTCCAGATAATAGTTAGACCTTGGTTTTAACACTTGTTTAAATTTGTGCATTGTGTTGGCTCATTGGCCACTTTTTTTTTGGTTCAATTCAGATGCTAACAGAACACAATAATCCTAGTCTGCTCACCTATGATTTTCTGGTCCATTGTATTCCTAATTTTGGAGTGCACACTTATTGCATACTCAGTTTTCTGATGGTACTATATTATGTTGGCCCTAGATTGGTGCAATTTGCTTCCTGCAAGCGCAACACTTGAGCAATATGTTCCTATGTGGTGACACACTTCTTGTCAGATGGGATGAGCTCATTGAGCCTTGGCATTAGTATTGTTCTTGTTATTTATTAGCTCTGGGAGAGTTAGACTGTTAGTAACTATTACCTTGGTAAGTAACGGTCAAGTAATGAGCAAATACAAACAACTTGAGCTGATCTTACAGGTGGACATTGCATGCTTCATGCTTATCTAGAACAAGATGAGGATGCTTGAAAATGGACTGCTTAGACAAATAGCATTTTTGGTTTGGTAGAATATGCCAATTTGGTCCATCAAGTTCCATTCCAGGGTCGCTTTGGTCCTTAAAATTTTATTTGTCCAAACCAGTCCTTTAACTTTACCTTTTGGGTCAATATGACCCTTGGGCCCACCTGATGTGCCATGTGGGCAAGATAGATGGCAAGCCCTATAGCGAAAAGGCTACTTGTCCCCCTATATCTGCAGTTAGAAAAACATCGTGATGATAAAATTATCCAGACAATCATTTCCTAGCCAGTCGATTGCCATTGAGATGATGATGGTGTATTACATGGGTCCAAGGACCATGTTGGCCTGAAAAGAAATAAATTTTGTAAAGGAATGGTAGGATGCAAAAAAGAAAAGAAAATTAAGTGTTTGAAATGATGGCAAGAACATCAAATTGAAAGAGATGATAGAAAGTTAGAAACAAGTGCTCATTTTGTTCATGGTATTAAGAAATGCAATCCTAAAATGACCGCTATACATCTTGGCATAGCATAAAGGTACTTATTACAAATCTTGCTAAAACTGCTTATTTTTTATCAGAAGTTTGTGATTTAGTTTTTGATCCAGCAAGTAGGGAAAAAGCTTATTTAACTGTCCAAAAAAGTATCACACGCAACTTAAATTTTGTCCCACAGACAAGAAACACATGCAACTCTTGCAACATTTCAATGAGGACGGTTGGCGGTAGCATTTCTCTTGAATGTAAACAAAGAGAAATGGTACTTCTCTCAGTCCACTATTAGAACAATTCTCTGTATGTGTACAGAATCAACCTTTCCTTTCTCCCCTTATTCTCATATTTAAGGGAGGACCGGAGGAATCCTATTGACTGGTCCACCAAGTTGCCAGAATGCCAACAATCTTCCGTTCAACGTGGGAATGAGATGGGGAGGATGGGAATTGGAAATGAATAAGCTACCAATGGGGGAAAGAGGTGTAAATTATTCTGTTTGTACACTGAGATCCAGAATTTATTTTGTTAGCTGAGAGGAATACCCTCTTCATGCATCCTTTAATTGAAAGGACTACAAGTAGCTTTGTACAAGCCTTGTGTGAGACAAATCCAATGCTTTGGGAGTGGTTAGTATTGTTATCCATAGAAAGATTAGATCCTTTACCATTTTAACTTGCTTGTTTTGATTGACACAGCTGTTCCTCTTGGTTGATTTCCCCAATCTGCGTATGACTAATTTGAACAAGCTCTTTTGAGCTTGTTTGCTTGCTGCTTATTTTATACATCAGCTTAAGCTTAGTCTATGATGTTGGCAAAAGTCCATGTAACTGCTGATTTACGACCCTACACATAAGAATAATGCAATCATATGGTTTTTGTAATGTGATTGACAAATTTCTCTATATATATTCTGATTTCATATGGTTTGACTACTCAGGTTAGGGAATGACTCAAGTGGCCGAAGAACATCATCAAGCTTGTTTACATGTGCCATCTGCCAGGTGGACCTTGAACCAAGTGAAGGTATATCAGTCCATGCTGGTGCAATCTTCTCTTCCAGCTCTTCTAAGCCATGGGAAGGCCCTTTCCTTTGCTCCGATTGCCGCGACAAGAAGGATGCCATGGAAGGTAAACGACCAAGTGGCGTCAAGGTTCTATGATATCACTTGCAATCAGCCACCATTGTAGCTCCCGCAAACACTCACCTTTTTCAATTGTGAGCGCTCTTTGTGTTACAATTTCTCTCTCAATTTTAGGCGATTCGGATAATTTTAGGTTGCATTTTAATTTATTATGTGAGGAACTAGCCGCCGTGTTGTAAGTAGTACTGGGGAAAGGAAAATGTGAAGCGAGTGAATAGAGTATGTCTCCATTTTTCTCTTGTAGTGCATGAACTAACTGCAGCTTGCCTCTCGCGAGTTGAGTATGATAGTCCGATTATTCTTTATTTGTAACTTATCGGTGCCTTTATTGCTAATGGAATATCCTATTCTTGCGTTATTTTTTTCCTGCTCTTTTTAACACGATAATCCATTGCCGAAGGATGCCAGTGATCATAACCTGATTAACTTGTGAAAGGCCAAGCAAAAAAAGAAAACTTGTGAAAGGCGAAACTAAGCGATATATTATTACCAGTTTGCCACTGGGTGGCCTGTCTAGCACAAGAGTTTTGAGTAGCAATCAATTAATGAATTGTTTTTGATGTGGCGTAATTAGTCTATGAACTGTCAATCGTCTCTTCGCTAGTCATCTATCGTCTTGTGCAGTTGATCAGCGTCGTTGCTGGACAGCACCTCTCCATTGCTGTCTTGCAGATGCGCAAGGTCAATGTACAGCTTGGGGCGAAAAGCAATTTTAGCCCTTGTTATTTTTAGATTATTCATCAAACTATTGAAACTATTTGCTCTACGTTTTATTTAATATGTTGTCTCAAAAATCCTTTTTCCCACTACATTACTTAGAACACTTATTTTAAGCTCTCAGCTAAGTTTATTTTTTAAACTATTCAATTTATCCGCTCAATAATCTAAAGGGTATATTTTACTTTGGCCCTTTTTTACCTAAGTTTTGCGATGGACCAGAACAAATTCAATGTTTTTACTTAACAATATGTATCATTGCCTTGAATTATACTTTTGAACCACGTTAAATGATTTGGGCTGACCCATTTAGGCATGCAGGCAGGAGCTTGCCATCTACCACGAGTAGCTGGGAATTTTTTTAATTTTTAATTTTATTTATTAAAATATTTAAAAAATATTTTTTGTTTTAAAGTTTTACAAATCTACACCCCTACCGTTCTCTGGGAGGACTTTTTTAAAAAATGTCCTTTCAAAGGGTGTTTTTTATGACGTGGCATGCATCGATAGATGTGTTATAACGGTCACGTGCAGAAAAACTGATCATTTTATAGGCAGCCTCCTTGCAACCCTCTAGGAAGACGATAAGGGACCTGCTTGTAAATAGCCAACTCCGGTTATTTTGCAAGCGGCCTTCTTGTAGCCTTTTGGGAGAGCGACAAGAGGCCTGCCTGTAAAATAGCCAACCTTGGTTATTTTGCAAACTGCCCCCTTGCAGCCCTTGGGAGGGCGGCAACCAAAAGGCTGCAAGGGGGCTACCTGCAAAATAATCGGTCCTCCTCCAATAGGTATGTGCCACATCATAAAAAACGCTCTTTGGAAGGGCGTTAGGGATGTAGATTTGTAAAAATTTGAAATCAAAAATTATTTTTGTAAATATTTTAATAAATAAAATTAAAAATTAATAAAATTCAGTAGCCAACATCGTCATCAATCTCTTCGTGACTAGAAGAGGTTCACGACTCGGTCATCGTAATTGTCAGCCTCTTCCAATTTCCACATCTGTGTTTTTCTAAACACAGCACAAACTAGACGTCCATAACATACGCATACTTACTCCTTTCAACGTACACACGCACACCCTATCTCTATGAGCATCTCTAGAAGATTGGATCGACATAGATTGACGAAGTCACAGGGACGCCTCGCTGTCAACGTACCCCTATGAGAATCTCTGAAAGATTGAGTCATCATATCTAGAGATTGACGAAGCCACCAAGGAACACCTAACCCTATGAGCATCTTTGAACGATTGGGCCGACATATCTAGAGATTCGTCACTCTATGAGCACCTTCGGATGATTGGGCCGACAAATCTAGAGATTGGCATATTTAGAGATTGACGAATTCATTAGGGACACCTCGTTGTCAATGTACCCCAATGAGCACCTCCGGAGATTGGGCTAGCATATCTAGAGATAGACGAAGTCACCAGAGACGCCTCACTATCAACGTACCCCTTCCGATTGGACCGACATATCTAGAGATTGACGAAGTCATCAGGGACGCCTTTGCTGTCGAGGGGTACGTGTTAACAGCGGAATTTGGTAAAGATATGTCAATGATAGAGTTAAATCTGAAGCGGATTCGAAGGGATAAGGTAATTTTCAAAAACAGATAGCGCATCGGCTGGGAGCCGTATCGGTCGATATGGAATCGGATTCGGACAGTTGATACGGGTGACTTGAATCAGATTCGGTCAGCCGATACGGGTAACCTGGGTTCATGGTGGTTTCGGAGAAGAGCTTGAACATATTTCCAAATAAGAATTGAGTCCAGAAGAGACAATTGTATCTATTAATTAGGAATAAGAGTTAGTTTTTTTTTATAATTTCATGGTAAGAGTCTGCCTAGGACTTGTTTACTTAGGCAAGTTTTGAGTATTTTTTTATAATTTCATGGTAAGAGTCTGCCTAGGACTTGTTTACTTAGGCAAGTTTTGAGTAGTGTCTGACATGGACAAGGTTTGTAAGTTTGGGTATAAATATATGCCTAGGGTCTTGTAAGAAAATAATAACACTTCAATACACTCTTGGAGCATCGCCATAATTTTTCTTTTACTTTCGACGAGTGCTTGTTTCAAGTTGGGCATCGGTTTCGATCTTCAATTGGAGGTATGGCTCATTAATTACCACATAGCTTAGCTAATCTAAATCGATGACTTGATTTACTTGTATTGACCAGGCCTTACCCAAGGTTTCGTCGGTATCAGTTAAATTGTTCCATTGGCTTAAATTAGCTAAGGTATCTACCACTCTGAAAATCAGTCATAAGCTTAATTGTATAGATTCTATGCTTCTTCTCACACTTTGCGCCGCATCAGCCCTAGTCATGTTTAGAATTATAGGAACTAACTTGCTTCTTGATTGTAACTAAGGGTAGCATCGGGATTTCAACCGATCTTACCTGATATAACTGTTCAACATGCTTTTGGTATACTTTTGTTTAAGTTCCTTTTAATTATGTTTTTCATGTTATATCTGCCCCTTATACAAGGATATCACACTATTTAAATATAACAAGTTTGTTCTTGCTATATTTACCTAGATTGATATTCTTATATAAGGCTGTATCGGAGTATTAGCCAATACGGTATCTATTTTTAACCTAAGCATGGTGTCATCGGTTAGGACCTGATTAGATATATTCTTTATCTATAGATTACAGGTTTGATTATGTCTACAGCCGATGGAATATGTTTTATGCTTGCTTAATGTTATTCATCTTATATCTTATAGCCGATTCGGTCAGATCGCATCGGTTAGATTCATACGATACGTCATCGGCTCATCGGCCGATCGGCTATCGTGCATCTAATCTGTTTTATTGTATATCTTGTTAGTTGCAAGATAAAATCAATTGGCACGTCCTGAACCTGAACACAAAATTTTGGACCTGCATTGAAGCTAAGTAGAACTCCCAGGCCACCGTATTTTCGTATCAACAGTATGTCGCCTACCACTAAAAAAAATTGGCGGTAAACACGAGCACCCATGTCAAATCTAGGATTTGAACTCAAGTGAGCTGATTTGACCACAAGAAACCTAACCAGTTGATACTCACCTTGCCCTTCTTGGTTGGCCGTCTTACAACAACATAATCTCGTAGCACATAATAAAAGTTCCAATTGAGTTTATTAAACTTATATACATAATAAAAGTTTCAACTGAGTATATTAAACTTGTAGCACATGAGTAACACGGCCAACAAAGAATATATACTAGTTTGTGTTACTGGATACCTCAGTAACATATTTTCGAGGATACCGATGGAAAAGGTTACAAATAACAAGAATTAGTAGTCAAATTTAGTCGTTCCTAATTACTCCCACTTGCGCAGCTCCATGCCATCCGGCGCGCTGGCCTCAATCTTCTTAGAGCCGACGTCGTTCCAGTCCGTGGACAGGACGGTGCCATTAGACTCCACGAAGGACTTCATCATGGCTTGCCGCATGTCCTCGTCGGCGTTACCGTACATCTGTTGAAAGAACCTGTTCGCCACCGCGTCGCCGTCCAGCTCCTCCTCCTCCTCCTCTTCCTTCTTCACCTGGGCTTCCAGCTTGTCCCAGTCTACCTTATGGAGCTTAGAAGAAGAAGGGTAGGTCGGCTTTGTCGTCGTCGTCGTCACCGCGGCCGGCTTATGCGCCGTCGCGAGCTTGGCCTTGCTCGTGTACTCCAGCGACGTCCATGTCACTTGCTCCGCCTTGGCGAGACGCACCTCGATCTTAGATGGAAGGATGTTGTAACAGCATTTGGCGGGGACGATCTTGCCCAACAGCCTGGGCTGGAGGTGGTACGGCGCCTCGCCGGGGACCTAGACGGAGATGCTCAGCATCTGCTCGCCGAAATCCACAGCCACGTGCTCCGCTGCCACGTTCTTGGCGAACACCGTCACCACCACCTCGCTCGCGCCATTGTAGAAGTCGTGCCGAGCTCTTTTGCCAGCTTCGAGAACCGCACGTTGCCGGGCGCCAAGGCGGAGCCAGCCTCGATGGCGGCTCGAGCGGCGTCGTACTGCTCCAGCCTGATGCACGCGAGAGCCTTGCGGAGGTGCGCCCGGTGCATGGAGGGGTCGAGGGCGACGGCATCGGCAGCGTCCTTGGCGGCCGCGGCGAAGTCGCCGATCTTGATGTGCGCGTGCGCGCAGTCGGCGTAGAGCGCGGCGGTGGGTGGGCCGGCGGCGATGGCCTTGGTGTAGACGGCCACGGCGAGGTCGAAGTCGTCGTCCATGAAGGCCTCCCTGGCCTTGTACTCCAGCTCCATTGACGTCGCCATATTAGTCCCTGACACGTAGCACAGAACGTAGGTCTCTCGGCTCTCGCTGTGATCGATATCGATCGGTCCGATGTGCTCATACGGAAAAAAATTCTCTGCGAAAGTGTCGTACGGCGCCAGGCGAACTGGCGACGCGTGTTCCGTCTCCTGCTACCGCCCGAGATTTTTGTTTGAACCGAGCCGATGCCTACCGCCGCGGAGTCCAAGCTAGGCTGCCGAGGTGTTCATCGAGCCACTCTTCCCGATGCAAGGCTTGGCGGCTTGCCCCTGATGTTGAGTTGTACCGCCGCCTTGAGATCCACCACCCTCTACCATCCATACGGCACCCCACCCACCGCCCATCGTACGGCGCACTGTAAGGGCTCCGCTGCCTTTCTCGAAGCTCGCTCCCGTCACTGGTGCCGTCGGCGTTCCCGCCGGGGACGGACCTGAGGTCCTAATCGATCGTGGTGATGTGCTTCCAGGTAGCGGACCACGACAACATGTTAATCGACGACAGGCTGATCACTGGCCTCTTTTGTAGTGTGTTTTTTTTGACTTGTATGTGGAATTATGCTGAGTTCGCAAGTCAGCACGTACAGTGCGCACGAAAAACGAAACGGTTAATTAGCACGTGATTAATTAAGTATTAGCTAATTTTTTTCAAAAATAAATTAATTTTATTTTTTTAAGCAACCGTTTAATAATTTGAAAAGCGTGCGCGTGAAAAAAGTACCATACGCGCAAAAAAACACACAGTGCCGAAGACAGCCTTAAAATGGTCTTAATAATGTAGCACAACTGAAAATTGTAGAAGGTGCTGTCGACATAACCATATTACTCCCTATCTGAACCTTCTGCAAATATTTTGGCCGCTTGGGAGATGGTGCTATTTCTGAATTTAATTTTATTTGTTGTGTCACTAAAGCCTCTTTGAAATTGTGATAATTAGCTCATATGCGGTGGACGAAACCGAGTCAGTCGTGGCCACAATCAATCCTGCGTTGAAAGCACTGTTGGTGTGCTTTTGTGTTGTCCATGCATAGTGGTGACTCTGCATCTTCCATGTAATATTTTTTTTAGAAAAAAAATCTAACAACATAAATAAATAATCAATTTTAAGTGGACATCATACAATACACACGAATAAACACTGGTAAAAAATGATTTTTCTGGACAAACACCCTAATAGGTTATAGACGGGTCATAAGTGTCTGCGTCTGTAAAAATCGACCCTCATTTTCGCATACGGCTCCTTAAGAGACCCGCACGCAAAAATGATTTTTTTCAAACGAACCACTTAAAACGTCCACACACAAAAATAAGGGTATTTTCGCATGCAGGGCTCTTAACTCACCCGCATGCAAAAATACCCCTCCTCCTATATTTTTTATTCTCCCCTCCCCCTTTCTCTCTCTCCCGGCCTCACCTACTCCTCTCCTCTCTCCAACTCCTCACCCACTTTTCCTCTCCCGATTCCCCTTCTCCCTTCTCCTTTGTAACATACCAAAAATTCAAATTTCAAATTTTGACCTCAGTTAAATAATTAAAATGTGTTTTCGAGTCGATGACAAAAAATCCTTCAAATTATACAACCTAAGCAAGGATTAAAATAGCTAATGGTTATGTATAGAGTTGCAAATGATCTAAAATTTCTTCCTTCTCAAATTAATTTGTTTTGTAAAACATTTTTAGCAACACAAGTATGAATCCCTGTTAATTTATATTTATATAAATAATAAAAGCATTATAATAATTACCACCACCTTAGGTGTTATTAGTTCAACTCAAATATATACACACTAGTACATAGAGAAATTGTGAGTTTGAGCATGGTGAATTGAAAGTAAAAGCCTAACAATATCATCTCTGATTAAATACAAATCAAAATATAATTTTACTACTATTTAAAGAGGTATTTAAAATAAGAATACTTTCAGGTAGATGCACTCATTGAATATTTAAAAATAATTGGTGCAATATAAAATCATGGGGAAATTCATGTAGGTATTATTCAATATATGCATCTCACTGGAATTTTGGTGTAATTTAATAAGTACATTTGATACTTCAAATAATTAAGTCAAAACAGTCAAACTATAGAGTATTTCAAAACCCTAATCGGCAAAATGAACCTACACCTCATATGTGTATTTTATCACATAAAAATATATAGAGGATATAATTTATTCAAATACTAATCTATTTATCATGAATTAATATAATTTTTCCAGAATTTATTTTATAGGTTTTGACCTCCTAAAAATTCAAATCATTTTCAGCTGGACTGAATTTCTCTATTTTGCTGAGAATAAAATATAGATTATTTTTGTGTGAAACCAAAGAAAATGGAACCTAGGTATTTTTATCTACCCCCAGGAAAATCCACATTAATTTATTATGCACAGAAATTAAGTTATGAAATTATAAAAAGGAGGAAAGAAAAGAAATAGGAAAACTTTTGTAAAACTACCCTAACAGTTGTTTACCAGAAACTCTACCTATTTCCCTCGCTTTACCCCTGTCTGCATTGGCTTGGTCCCACCTGTCGGCCTCCATGGCTAGCTTTACCCCTGTGCACCCTCACTCCACCGCTCCAGAGACAGAGATAGAGAGCGAGAGGAAAGAGCGGCGCCGGTGTGCTCGATGCGTGGCCGGGACGTGTCAGCCGCCGAGCTCGCCCATATTATTCCCCAGCCGCGTTGCATGACCAATCTCTCCATCCTTGTGCCGATCCAACCGAGGGAGGAAGCCCTCAGCCTTCTCCGTTGCCATTTCCTCGCTGCCGGCCGTGGAGACGATGATCGTCACCGCTGCTATCGAGCCACGGTCGTCTCTCCTCATCTCGTGTTCTGAGATCTTCCATCAGTGCCGAACCCATCCTCTCTAACCCTACCTCTTGCCGTGCAGCTACCACACCGGAACGCCACCGCGCCCACTGAAGCTTCAGAGCGCCGCCGCTACGGCATCATTGTCGCCCAGCCAGCTCCGACCAGATCAGGCTAAACCATCGCGCCACCGTCTTCATCTCGACCCCGGGGAGCCGCCGACCGAAGGAATTGAACCACGAGGTCGTGAACTCGGAGATCGGCCGTTTCTTCCTAAACTCCGGCCGCCGGGCTCCATCCTCAAGCTCTTCTTCTCCGGTGAGCTCCGCCGCGATTCCTTGCGCATGAGTCATCCTAGGAACCCTAGTGACCTCGCGGATGTCTCCTTCTAGCAGATCATCGACCGGAGCGAGCTGACGCCGTGAAGCCGAAGATTCTTGCCGCCGTCGAAGCTCCTTCTCCATCGCCGTCGCTGTCTGAGCTTCACCAACCATCGCGCACATTTCGGTGAGTCTCCAGGAACCCTACGGAACCACATGCATGCATTGGCTCGCACTAAACCGAGTCGTAGCTCGACATGCATATGCATGCCGAGAGCTGTTGCCGCCTGCGCCGTCGTCGCCACCCATCCCTGCCACCGCAGCTAGTGAGACGACTACCGATGGCTTCGCCGTGACCTTTTCTACCTTTTCTCTTTTAGTCGCCCGCCGAGATCGGCCGCCGTTCGCCGTTGCCGCCGGCGAGAAGTTCGCCGCACGCTGCTGCTCTGCCTTCCCAGCCATTGAGCCGCTGACGAGTGGACCCCACTGTATTAAGCGCTAAGGACTCGGCTTAGTAAATATTTAAAACTCGAAAGGTTTAATTTGTAAAAATTCCTAGACTGACATATGGGACCAAGGACTAATTAGCAATAACTAAGAACCTTAGGGACTCTTTATGGAAACCGCAATAGCACGTGTTAAGGAGCTCGGGTTGATTCCTGGAAACCCTAGGGGCTTTTCTGCATATTGACAGAGGCTGACCTGTGGACCCAATGAATTATATTTTGGAAAATAAAATAGAAAAAGGTTAGATCAATATCTTTTCAATTGAAAATTTACTCAAACTTGAGAAATTCATATAAAATCAAATATAGCTCATTTTGAGGTGAAACCAACTCCAGAAAATTCATAAAATTTTGAACTTTAATATTGCAGAATAAAATCCTATGCTCACAATATGAAATTTATTTCTAAAATTACAAATAATAAATAGCTAACATAGAGCTTGTAGAATTTGTAGAAAATTCATTTATATTCCAAATGGAGTGAACCAAATTTCTGTAGAATCACAAAAGTATGAACTTTAATTTAAAAATATAATATTCCATACTTTCTGTAACATAAATAGTACTAATAATTTATATTGTAAAATGACCACTACAAATGCAAGTTAATTTACAAATTTTATAGGAAATTCATACTAGCTTTAAAAATTATGAAACCAATTGTATTAATCTTAGAAAACAATCCCCTTCATTCCAGTAAGGTCAATTTAATCAAAATAATATATTAAAAATGATTCACAACTATACATTAGTCAATAATCCTATGTGTCTATGCAAACTTAGAAAATTCATAACTCATAAATAAAAAGAGATAAAATAGGAATTCTTTCACCTAAATTCATCTTAGGTCAGAACCTATCCACTGTGCACAAATCATGCATTTTAGAGCATTTTGTATTTTTCGCATAATTTGGTATTTATGTGCATATCGTGTCATTTGTATAGATAATTCGCATTGACGGTGAAAGAGTGATTTAGGTGATATTCACTTTGTTCAAGATCAAGGCAAGTTATACCTTCCCTCTCCTTTGACCACATTGAAACCCATGATTTGGGAGATGAAAAGCGTTTGTTTGTGAAACTGCAAATCTATTTGATTTAAAACGATATTTGAAACTTAATAAATGGTAGCTATGACCTTATTGCTGCATAATCTACCTTGATATGTTGTTACCCTTATATTTGTAACCATAGGACGGATTTGAGTACTTTATAAATGCTCAATGGAGGGTATATATGTTTTTATGTATGCCATGCTTAGATTTAAGCAAAGTACTCACTCTTATGGATTTATGAATGGGATTTTGAATACTTGGTTAATACTGGATTTAAAATGTAAATGTTAAGTATTTGCGAACTAAAGTGTGAGTAAAATAATTTTAGACTTGGGCGACAAGTGGTGTGCATATGGTGGTAGTTGTACACCGATAGAGGGAGTGTTTGCCTGAGTTGAATAAGGACTGAACTTCGTGTCACCAACTTGAGTATATCGTACATCCACATGTGCTATTATGGGGTGGCCTTAGCTAATTAAGTTGCTTAAAGTCTAACCTTGCATATTGGTAGGCCGAAGTAGAATGAATTAGTCTGAGCGATGATTCATAGGAACTACCTATTTACCCCACTGATTATGGGGGTAGTTTAGGCGTCTAAGTCTGTCCAATTCAATGGTATAGTGCCTCGTGGGGGAACGGATGTGTTCGCTGCCACGGCGTTAGGTTTAAGGTGTGGGCCTGCCACCTAACGATTCTGGGTCATGCCTATGCAAGGTTAGGCGTTAAGTAATGTAAAGGCTACGTTATGACCTCTAGACCACATTCAACATGAAGAGTGTGGTAGTGTCTTGCAAACACAAAGCAAACTAGAGTGTTCATATCATGTGGGTAAAGCTGTACAAGCTCTGCAGAGTTCTCCAAAACTAATCGATTAGCCATGCTCACGGTCATGAGCGACTTGGTGAAGTGTCATAAGTATAGACTTTAATTTTGTTTTATGTTTTCAAATGATATTTTATGAACTATGGATTTGAAATGGTAACTTGGGTTGAGTTATGATAATTTTGTTATGTTGATAATGATTGGGAGACTTGATGCCGGGTGGGCAAATAAGTGTATTATTATGATGGGATTATGACTTGTTGCCGGTATGGGTAACAAGAGTATGTTTAAGATGTCGATATAGTAAATATTATGATTCAACTATGTTAATGCTTTATTAATTGAATCATCAACTCTTTTGAAAAGAATTGTGAACCAAAACTTGCTTTACGCTAAAATGAGTTACATATATAGCCATTCTTTGATTATATGCCTTGCATGTAGTATGTTAGGATTGTCTTGTGCTTGTCGGTACATTGACTCGTTTAATGTACTGACTCTTGTTATACTGGAATATCCATTTTGCAGGTTGTGTGCTTAGTCTTCTGAGTGATTCGGGAAATCGTTGTTTCTTGTAGGACCAGATCCAAAAGAGTTATCTCCTAGTCGACTGCTTGTGGTTTCGGGTAGCCAAGCTTCCGCGGATCAGTAATTATCTGGCCTTTTAGCCTATCTATGCAAATATAAATGTAGAGTAAAGTTATTTATGTTTACTCCCTATTATTCTGATTTTCATCGCTTAGATGAAAGTGTGGAACTAGAGCTTTTCCTGGGATCTAGTTCTACACCGGTATGAGTATTGAGCATTTGGGATGTCGTAGAGCTTTAGCGAATTTTGTCAAGTCTCCTGAGATGTGTAACACATCTGGTCGCCATCTTCGTGTGGTTTGACGGGCATGTCTCAGGCTGAAGTTGACTGGCATGCTAAAGTCCCAGCAATATCCCCTATGCCCTCTACTCGACGCTTCAGGTTTTATACTATGTATGTTATTTGACTTGATAGGGAAGCGATGAGGTTGGATGGTTACCGTTTTACTCGATTATTATTAGACCCCATCCAACTAAATATTCCGCGCTATCACTTCAAAGAACTTACATAATATTTAACCCGGGGTGTCTCCACATCCTTCCTCCCGACGGCAAGCACTGGCGGCGGCGGCAGCGAGCGAGGGCGCCGGCGGGTGTGGGCGACGGTGCGCGGCGGCCTGCTCCGGCGGTGGAGGGCGCGGGATCCGGCGGGAGATGGCCAATCCTTGCATGGATCCAGCGGCAGCACCCTCGGGAGTGGCTGCTGCGACGGAGGACGGTGACTTTCCCTTGGCCCTCTCCCGCGCAGATCAGGCGGCGGGCTCGAGCGGGAGGCCGGCGGTGGCTCTCTCCCGTCCTTCCCCGCGCGGATCTGGTGGGGGTTTGAGTGGGAGGACGGCGGCGGCTCTCCCCCGCCCTCCCCCACGTGAATCCGCGGCGGTTGGCACGGTGGCGGCAGGGGCAGATGCCGGCAGTGGAGCGGATCCGCCACTGGCGACGATGGGCGGTGTGGATCCGCCGGCGATGGAGACGAAAGAGGCGGATGGGCCGGCAACGACGGCGGCGGCTGCCGGCTAGGGTTATGGTTAGGTTTTTGTGTTTTGAAATATTTTTTTTTGCGATTTTCCATTTTCGCGTGCGGATGGCTTAAGCGCCCGCACGTGAAAATTGCGAAAACACCCGCACGCGAAAATCGCAATTTTCGCAGACCTTTTGGTGCGTGCAGGTAGCCATACCGCACGCGAAAAGCCCTTTTGACCGTCTGCAAAAACCGTTTTTGTACTAGTGAAATTCGTATGTGCCGAAAACTAGAGCATTAAAAGTACAAATATGTAAATACAAATTAGTTGGACTAAAAAAACTGATGGAATACCTCCGTAGAATAATTTCATATGCGGCGGCTCATGCTCGATCTTTTTGTGTGCAAGCAAAACTAATGGATTTGTTGGATCAACATCTCAAGACCTAAGAGGTTAGATTGAAGTCTTGAACTGGAAAAGAATTAATTGAATATTGATTGAGAAAATATTAATGTGACTACTAGAGAAATTTCAGTTTGAATCAAATCGTAATGTAGAAAATAAAATTGGAGCTTGAGAGATCAAATGAAAAGACGGAGCTGTTGCACTTGAAGCTGCAGCCGAAGGCAACATGTACTCAGCATGAGGCTCAGCTCCATCTCGTTGACCACATCGCGGCCGCCGGCCGGCGTGCATGCATTAGTGGTCCTCTGTCAAGGGTGAGACGGGGCCTCGGCCAAGACTGTGCGATGTGCCTGGATGTGGTCCTCAGTCGAAGCAAGCAAAATCAGAAAAAGTTTGGATTATAGTTGTTAAGTTGATGGTGTAGCTGTTGGCTATTTGGGCTCGCCACTTATCTCTGTTTCGCCTTTGCCAAGGCGCGTGGTCCCATCTATAGATGATCAAATGGGCTGCCCGACACGGCTTGGTTCGGACACAAACTAGGCACGGCCCAAGAGCACTTGGCCCGGCATGGCCCGGCTGGCACTCCGTGTTGTGCCGTGCTTGTCAACGGGCTGCACATGTGGCCCATGCATGGCCCACTAACACTCGGGCCGTGTCGTGTCGGCCCGAAGGCATGATTAGCCCATTGGGCCGAAGCCAGCCCAGACATGGCTTAGTGTGTGACATCTTGTTCAACTCAATTTTGCACAACCAATACAAACAAATGCAAAGATGAAACTAAGTCACATGTTCACAAGTTGAATCACAACAATTTCATTCATATTTTTCACAGCTAAGTTCACAACTTCACAGCTTCACAACTTCACAACTTTCACAGCAAAGTTCATCCAAAATCCTCTTCAATTTTTCACAACTTCACAAATCCACACAAAGCAAGCCACAAAGGCAAAGATGAATATAGAAACAAATATTTCATTGAATAAAGTAGCTGTATAGTGCAATGGTTGCCTCATTAAAAACCTTTCTAGGTAAAAATTCACACCTCGTGAGAACCCTAAAAAGGAAAAGAGTACAATCCACAGTTTTTAAATGTTCATAATAAAGTCTTAGAAGTTACAATTACAGTCATCTATTGTTTACATCATCATCAAGATACAGATTCTCAAAGGACCGTTGAAGCTCTAAATTGTCCATGGTATGCTGAGCCTTTGCATTTGCTTGCTCCCAGTCCTTGAGCAATGCCAGCACTTTGCACCATGTCAGGACCTAGACGCCGTCGTCGCTCCTTGATGATCCTGCCAGTTAGGCTAAAAGCAGATTCCGACGGTATAGTAGATACAGGAACAGTCAAAACATCTCTAGCTAGGATAGGATAGGTGAGCTTGTGCTCATGCCACCAGTTAAAGATATTGAAGTCATCGTCGTATTGGTTGACAGTGTCATTGTCAAGATAGACAGACAGCTCAGAAGTATTCAGATTAGCAGTTGAAGAAGCTACCTGAAGCAAAGCACTAGCATATGTTCTCTTGGACAATGGACCAGCACTATGTCCAGCACCAATACTAGCACCAGCACCTAGTCCAGCATCTAGACTGGCACCAGCACCAAGTCCAGCACCTGGACTAGTACCAGCATCAAACTCAGCACCTGGACTAGCACTAGCACAAAGTCCAGTACCAACACTGGTACCAGCAGCAGCAACACTAAAAATTTTCCCCCAAGCAGTCTTTTTCTTACCAGAAGAACGGCCTGGAACTACCCTTTGCAATCTGACAGCACCAAACTTACTTTCATACTTAGCAAAAATATCAGACTATGCAGCCTTAACCTCAATTAAATAAATAGAATCACCGCTAAAAAGTTGTGACATAATTTGGATAACATTGCTAAAACCCCTGATCTTGGCCCTAGGATCCAAGATAAAAGCAAATGAATAAAGAAATGAAATTTCATACCAGTAGGACATGAACTTATCTTTCATGGAGACAGCAACATTTCTAAGGTTCCAAACATTCTCATAAGTATTTAGATGTTCAGCAATCTCAAGAATCTGATGTATAATTAATGAAGATGTTGGATAATAAACACCGGACAGAATAACAGTTGAATCATAAAATTGTTCAAGGAATAACAAAACTGTTTCAGCACATATCTAGTGTGTGTATGTAAGTAATGGCTGACCATTAACAAGAGGATGGTATGTACTGATAAACATTGAAAAAAGGCTAAAAAAGGCTCCCTGTGTGACATGAGATGCTTAAGTATTAGATAAGTTCCATTTCATGCAACATCCATGTCCAAGCCAAACTTACGAGGGCGAATACCCTTAGCAATGCAGAAGTCTTTGTATGCAGCAATGCGCTAATTAGATGCATTCATTAATGAAATAGCAGTTCTAAAAGCATGAAGCATGGGTTTAAAGATTTCAAGACCAGCCTTAACTATTAAATTGATGATATGACATGCACAACGTTGATACAAATATAAATCACTAACATAACCACATAGCGCAGGACCAAGGGACTCCATTGCTTTAGTGTTAGCAGAGGCATTGTCTAATGGAATAGAGAAGATCTTATCAGTTAAACCATATTCTTCAACAATAGAAAGCACACGTTCGAAAATATTATTAGCATTATGTGACACATCAATCAGCCTAAGACCCAATATCCTCTTCTCTAATTGCCAATTAGAATTAAAAAAAGAGCCACAACACTTAAATAGTCTTCCTTAACATTACCAGACCATATATCAGATGTCAAAGCAACAGAGCTAACAGACTTTAAAGTCTCAACAAGCACAGCACGACGATCATTAAAGTACTTATAAAGATCTCTAGTCGTAGTTTGCCTAGAGATAGCAATGAATCTAGGGTTATGGGCTATCTTAATATACTCCTCAAAAGCAGCAGATTCACCAAAACTAATTGGAAGATCCTCTCTAGCAATCAAACTACACAACTGAACTCTAGCAACATCAGGACTATATTCCCAGTGACAAACAGAACCATCTGCATGAAACCTAAGCATGGACTGAGACAAGGCATTACACCCAAGCTTTCTAGGTTTGCATGACCTAATATGCCTAAGCAAATGTCCAGTAGCACAGGATGAAAGAGCAGACAAAGTTTGATGGCAGTAATTGTACTTAGCATATACGCAAACCTGAGAACCATTGCGGTCTTCAAAAAGTTCCTCAAAGTTGGCCCATACCTCAGATTTGGACCTCTTGTTGCTGATGTTTGAGCCGGACGGTGCTGCGCCACTGCCACTGGCACCAGTACCGCCATCGACTGGCTCCGGCTGCGACTGCGAGTCGTCACTGCCAGGGACATCGATCGGAGTGGTAGCAGTGTTGCCGAACACCTCCATGTGTTCCTCCTCCAAGTCATCTTTGTCATCACCTTGCATCCCCATCGTTCTCAACTCGTAGTTGCAGAAGGTACGATCACCGTCCATCACGAGCACTTCGATTCCTCAACGGTGGCTGCCGCTCAGCAACTTGCTTGTGGCCTGCAAGAATAAGCAAGGACGTTAGGGATCGGATGGAGAAAAAAGAAACATCAAAACCTAAGATTAGGGACTAAGGGTTGGGGTTTGTACCTGCGCCGGAGCACCGGAGTTTCCGTTGAAGATAGAGATCCACGGATCTACGAGAAGACAAGAGGGAGACTAGGATTTGGGGGGTGGATCTGACGTAAAGCTCACGGAGCAATGACAGCGGTTGCAAAAAAAAGGAACAAAAGGGGAAGGAGATGGCGAGCACAGCCGTCGATTCGGCGATCGGAAACGAAGAGCTCACGGATCTGCTGAAGAGCTCACCGAAAGAAAAGAGAGAGCAGATGGAAGGAAGAGGAGGCGAGTGGGTGGCTAGCCGGTGCCCGATGGTCCTCATGCCCCTAGCGGGAGGCCACCGACTAGTGGTGGTAGATCTGGTGAGGAATCGATTGGAGAGGGAGATGAAGAGGAATGGAGGAGTGGAGGCGTCAAGCGTTGAGCGGTCGTGTGGAGGCGGAGCATTGGGCGGTGGCTGCGACTGTGATGTGAGGCAGCTAGGGTTAGGGTTGAGATGAGGGATGGGGGAGTTATATATGGCGCGGCGCCGTGGCGTCCTTGGGCTGAGCAGGCCAGCTTGTGTCGCTGTGTGGGAGTGCGAGTGGGAGTCGGGCAGCAGTCGTGCCTATCGTTGCATTGGGTCGTGCCTTGCCGGGCCAGCCTATCGTGCCTACCATGGTCCACGCCATGTCGGGCCAGCCCATCGTGCCTAGGTAGAGGCCCAGGCATGGCCTGTCGATCAGGCCGAGCCGACACGGGCCTGACACAAGTCGGGCCATGCCATGGCTGGGCAGGGCCAAAACTCCGTGCCATGGGCCGGGCCGTCAGGCCTCGGGCCTTTTGGCTAATTATAGTCCCATCTATGGTGGCAACGGTCTTTTCATTGGCCGCAGCCCCTATTTGTGTTTTGTGCCATTCCGATGCTTGTTGTTTCATGAACAGGTCAAGCGGTTTGGCTGCTTGCCACATGTCGGGCTGCGATTGAGGGCCATAGACTCTGCGTGGCTATAAAATCGCCATCCCGGGGTTCATCCCTCCTTGCTACGTTCATTTTTCTAAGGTTTCCTTCCCGGCCTCCATCTCTCCTTGCACTCCTGGCTTTCTTTGCAAGCCTTCAACCTCCACCACTTGCTTCGCCGGCTCCCTAGCTGTTTCACGCCCTTTGTTTCTGTGATGGCGCCCTGCAAACCTGCCAAGCTACTGCCGAGGGCACCAACCCTTGGGTCCTCGGCGATGACTGGACCATGTAAAAATTTGTGTCCCTATTGTCATTCTAATATTTTATAACCTTTACTATGGATGTCTCATGAGCCAGCAAAAAAGATAACAAATTTCAGACGATGTAAGTTGTTTGTTTAGTTCCATTTATTGAAATTAGCTTGCAAGATGACAACTGCTCATGGGGTTTGTGTATCCATGAAAAATCAATTTCGGGCTAGTTTGATTGAAAATACGGTGATATCATCGAAAGTTATCTTGAGATTCCACCAGAAGATCAACAAATGAAGAAGAAATGGATTAAGAAAGAAGATGGTATATTTGCAGTGAGTTACTAATGGTAATCCATTAATTTGAGCAAATTGTGTGATTACTTTCATATTAGAGAGAATTTACTCTATACCACCAAGTTTGTCTCAGTTCAACGATTTGCCACTGACATTGTCTCTTTCTATAATATATACTGGTGACTTTATCAATTGTTTTACAATATATCATTGGACTTGGTTTTTTTAAGAAAAATGGCAAAATACCCTTAGAGACATGCAAGATTAATAATTGATTTATCTCATAGATGTTTCAAAAAAATATGAAAATTTTTATGTGGCTTCCTTACACAACATGAAAGTTTGTATATATGTTTTTTTGTATTTCTTTTTTTAAAGTATAACTTATTTGTTATATTCTATATAAAATAATTTTTTGTGTTGTTATTTTTGTTGTAAAATAAGCTATACTTTCTTTCAAAAAATGTAGAAATACAAGAAACTTGAAACTTATATATAAACTTTCATGCTGTGTAAGAAGACCAAATAAAAAATTTCACATTTTTCTGAAACTTTTAAAGAGATAAATCAATTGTTAATCTTGCATATCCATAAGGTTTTTTTTGGTATTTTAAGAAAAAGGCTCAGCCCAGTGGCGTATGGTCGCCAGTACATTATAGATATACAAACTTAATTTTTATAGAAAGATAAATTCAATGGCATAGAATAGATTCTATCTTCAGGTTACGCCAGCCAAACCAACATGGCGAGTGATTGATTCGAATATTCAAGCACTGTCTTATAAATTACTGTCTTCATTATTTTTACTAATTTCACTACTTTGGATGCTCTTTTGCTATTTTCATTGTCTGTCAATTGTTTTAATGGTTTCCAAATGGCAATCACTAAGGAATATTCTTATATGTTTTGCTGGTATTTTGGACACTGTATCAGTGGATAAATATTCTACTTCGCAGAGAAAATGCTAAACTGCTTAAGCCGTCTGCTCAAATGTACTAGTTCTTTAGGCCTCTAGCAATTTTCAGCTCTATTGATTGTTTCTGTTGAAGCAAGATAGTAAAAGCACGGAATATATATATTTAGAAAGCTTGCGATGTAGGAGTATGTAGCAAAGAGGGTATATCCTTTTTGCCATTTAAAAAAATGGCAAAATGTGGAGTATGAGTAACAAGTTCCCAGTTTAGGAGTGTTAGACTTGTCATATGAGATATACATAACATTGTAACTTTATTGCTAGATTTGGTTGTTGGACTCGTTAGAATAGATAGGCTTATCTCTCCTGTAAACTAGGGGGAGTCCAACTGCTAATGATCTGCTATATATATATATATCTGTACTTGATGAGCGCGATTTGTGGAGCAATAGACCAACACGAGGACATCTCACACTGAAGGTGTCTTTCCCACGTTTGCCCTCTACATCTTTACATGGTATCAGAGCTATAGCTGGTAGATTAGATCAACCAAGCTAGCCATGGTGAGCTCTTCCTCATATGCAGCCACCTCAACCCGTTGTTTGGCCTCCAGATCTCAGAGAAGCTCACCAAGCAGAATCATGCTTTTTGGTCCCCGCAGATTCTCTCAACCCTACGGGGTACGCAACTGGAAGGGTACATCATAGGCAAGACTGAAGCACCGGCATCCGAAATCGACAAGAAAGATGGAGACACGACAACCAAGATCTCCAACCCAGACTTTGAAGAGTGGTTCACCGGGGATCAACAAGTTATCGGCTTCCTCTTCTCCTCCTTGTCGCGCGTGGTGCTGATGTAAGTAGCTGGCGGGAAGACGGCAGCCCAAGCATAGGAGACGATCAACGACATGTTCGCCTCCAAGTCCCAGGCAGGTGCAATAAATGTGAGCCTAGCCTTGACTAAAACCCAGAAGGGATCCATAACAGTGACCAACTACATATCCAAGATGAGAACGCTCAGTGACAAGATGACAGCTGCAGGGAAGCCGCTCGATGAAGAAGATCTTGTGGCGTACATTATAAACGTCCTTGACTTTGATTTTGACCCTGTCGTCGAGGCACTGGTCACTATGGCGAGTGTTGCACTTGTCGCTGTGTCTCATTTGTACTCACAGCTCTTGAGTTCTAAAAACATGATTTGGCTTTGATAGGCTTACCTCGCATCTGCAAATGCGGCGAACTGTGGTGGCCATGGCAGTGGTTGCGGAAACATGTGAGGCTGCAATGTTTAGTATAAGCAGATTTAGCGTATTCGGAATTGTAACCAAGCATTAGTGGTTACAATTCCGAGGGTAGCATTAGTTTAGTTTAAGCAGATTTCCTTTTTCTATTACTCGGTAAGATTTCCCTTTTCTATTACACAGTAGGAGCATGGACAAGCTGATCCAACCTTCCATGAAGGACCATGTGCACGGTTCACGACTCCCAGTGCTTAGAGATACAGTTCACTACTGCAGTGGTAAGAAAAGCAAGAAAACAGGTATCAAGAGATGGAAGTGAAAGAAGAACTTTTTTCAGAAATTGAATCAATAGCAAGGGGTCAGATAACCTTTAGCCTCTCTTCCCAAACAAGCCAAGGACAAGATCAATCTATTGCCTCCCCTTCTGCCACGAGTAGATATTTTGTGTTGAATAGTGTCAAACCCAAGCAATAGTAAAGAAGAAAAACTCCAGACTAGGCAAAAAAAGCAAGGGCAATAAAGCCTTCAATCGGCATCAAAACCAGGCTCTCCTCGGCACTGGAAAAAGGCCCTTGAACTTTTCTGGCTTGTTATCCTCTATTGTCCTCTACCATCTAAGGTTTGTTCTCTGGTATGCTCTAGTCTATCATCTACTCCGATTACTAAACTACAAATATCTAAAGAAAATATAATGGGGATATCCAACAGTTGGAAGCTGTTCCATTACCTATAGGCCCCCATTGTTACCACCTACTTCCCTATAGGGCTTGACGATCAGAGACACCTAAAGTCTTATAGTCTCAGGCCTTAGAGAACAACGAGTGCTCTCCTACACCTCCTTTTCCAAGGGAAAGTGGAATCAAAGGGTAAAGAGAAATCACATCTTTACACCCGACTAGTTAGCACTCTCCTAAAACTGGAGGCATCCAATTAAGTCCTCTATGTCCAACATAGTCATACCCCTTCCAGAGCAAACCAAACTTCATCAATACTGGATCAGTCTAATTTACTATCCATTCGGTTATAACTACAGGTGGATCGAGAGCTTGTGCAAATAGCACAAGGGGATTAGTACCCATGTAAAAGTCCATATTCAACATCCAATACCATTTCAAGTATTGGAGCCTCTTCTGCATCTGATTCCTATATAGCGAGTGTTCTATAAAACAATGTGTGTTGAAGTTGTTTCATCGCCTAAGGCGATCAAATCCTCAGGTAACGGGAGCAAGCAACATGTCCTCACCTTACCCCTATTAGTTTGAAGTTAAATTCAAGGAAACAACAACCGCGGTGGTTGTGGGGGAGGCCGCAACAACAATACCAGCGGGCGTGGAGGTGGTTGTGCCAATGACAATTGCTCGGTCTGCCCGGTGTGTCACAAAAGGGGTCACGTTGTGACGGACTGCTGGTACTGCTACGATGTCACACATTTTTACGGTGTTGACACAAATTGGTATGTCAACACTGGGGTGACCGATCATATCACGAGCCAATTGGACAAGCTGACTATGAAGGAAAAATACAAGGGGACAGATCAAATCCACACTGCAAGTGGTGAAGGTATGGATATTAAGCATAAAGGTCACTCAATTATTCCTACTCCTAGCCGTCCCCTACATCTCAAAAATATATTACATGTTCCCCAAGCATCAAAGAATTTAGTTTCTGTATGTAGACTTGCTGCAGATAATTATGTTTTCTTGAAATTCATGAAAAATATTTTTTTATGAAGGACAAGGCCATGAGGAGGATGATTCTTGAAGGCCCATGTAGACGAGGGCTCTATATTCTATCTGCTGGAGCTTCATTAAAACAAGCCTTTGCTACGACACCCTCATTTGAACAGTGGCATGGCTGCCTTGGTCATCCCTCCACACCAGTTGTTCTTAGTGTTATTAATCAAAATAAATTGCCATGTCTTAGCAAGTCTTCGAGTGAGTCCATTTGTGTTGTCTGTCAACAAGCCAAGTGTCATCAATTGCCTTTCCCTAGGTCTTCTAGTATCTCCAATTAATAATCCCTTGGAACTTGTTCACTCCGATATGTATGAGGGCCTGCTTTTGAGTCTGTAGGAGCAAAATGTTGTTATATTAGTTTTATTTATGATTATAGCAAGTTTGTTTGGATTTATTTCCTTAAGCATAAATCTGAAGTATTTCAGAAATTTCATGAATTTCAAAATCTAGTGGAAAACAATTTAATCTCAAAATCCTTGCGATGCAAACTAACTGGGGAAGTAAATATCTCGAGCTTCATTCCTTATGTGATAAAATTGGTATCTCGCATCATGTCTCAAGCCGTCATACACACCAACAAAATAGTGTTGCTGAGCGCAAACACTGCCGCATAGTGAAAGGTGGGTTGTCTCTTCTTGGTTAGGCATCTATGCCATTAAAATTTTGGGATAAAGCTTTTCTGGCTGCCACATACCTTATAAATCGCCTCCCTTGTAAGGATAAAAACTTTGACACTCTTCTTGAACGACTGTTCAAACAAAATCAGAGTACTCCTCCCTTCGTAATTTTGGGTGTGCATGCTAACCAAATCTTTGCCCGTATAGCAACCGCAAGCTCCAATTTTTCTCAAAACAGTGTCTTCCTTGGTTTTAGTAATTTGCGTAAGGGGTTTAAATGCCTTGACATCTCTAGCGGCAGAGTCTATGTCTCCCATGATGTAACCTTTTATGAGCAAGTGTTTCCTTTCTCCACCCTTCATCCAAATGCCAGCGCCTCCTTCGAGCAGAAATATCTCTTGTGTGACATGATCTTGTTCACCATGCTTGTGATCAAGGGGGGAGGAACAATGTGATCATACGCTTAATACTCATGTACCTGTTGCTACTAATTCATGTTTGCCAATGTGTGCAGAAAACACAGCAAATGAAGAAATTACTGAGCTTGGTACACTTGCTGGGGTGATCGAAGAGTTTTCTGCTGCTGAGGTAGGAGAATCAGCCTTGGGATTGGCGCTGCTAGCAAGATCAACATCATGATTGGCATCAAATCCCAATCAAATGCAGCAGCCAGAGTAGCATGAGTTGGAGTAGGCCTCACCCGTGTGCTCATCTCCCGCGCGTGAGTCCCCAGTCGCCACGTCGCCATCCGGACATGCAGCTGGAGCAGCTCCCACTCCAAACTCCTTGCCGTACCAGCCCGGTGTTGACACCTGTCCAGCAGGGAGTAATGAGGAGCTAGGATTTTCCATGCACATTGATGCAGTAGCCTCGATTGCGCCACCTAAGATATGGAGTCTTAGAAGAAGAGGTTTACATAAGACAACCCAGATTATGAACAGCCCCCAAGCTGCAAAACTATGTGTGTAAACTAGGCAAAGCCTTGTATGGGCTTAAGCTAGCACCAAGGGCTTGGTACTCAAAACTTATCACAAAGTTGCATGAGCTTAGGTTCGGATCATCAAAATAAGATTCCTTGTTCTTTTATGGTAAACATGATGTTACTATGTTCATGCTAGTATATGTTAATGATATCATAGTGGCAAGTTCATCCGTAGATGCAACCCGTGTTCCCTTGAAAAGCCTTAATCAGGAATTTGCTTTGAAGGATTTGGGTGATATGCACTTCTTCCTAGGGATAGAGGTAAAGAAGGTGAATGATGGTATCATACTGATACAGGAAAAGTATACCAATGATGTGTTGACAAGGGTGAACCTAAGCAGTTCCAAGGCAATCAATGCTCCACCATCTGTATCAGAAAAATTGACTGCCCATGAAGGATCACTGCTTGGGCTGAATGATAGTACATAGTATAGAAGTATTGTCGGAGCTCTACAATACTTAACATTGACCGGGCCAGACTTGTCATTCTCAGTAAACAAAGTGTGTCAGTATCTAAATGCACCTACCATGGGTTACTGCACGGTAGTCAAGAGGATTCTTATATATCTTAAACATACTACTAAACTTGGTTTAAAGATTAGCAAGTCTAATTCATTGCTTGTTAGTGCTTTCTCTGATGCAGATTGGGTGGGATGCCTAGATGTTCGGCGTTCTACAGGATGCTTTGTTGTTTTTATAGGACCCAATCTTGTCTCATGGAGTCATGGAAATAAGCTACGTTGTCTAGATCAAGTACTGAAGCGAAGTATAAGACTTTGTCCAATGCTACTTTGCTTCAGGAACTTGGAATTCTAGTGCCAAAAACTGCCAAGGTATGGTGTGATAATATTGGTGCAAAATAACTAACAACTAATCCTGTGTTTCATGCACGTACTGAGCATATAGAGATAGACTATCATTTTGTTCAAGAACGAGTGGCAAGAAAGCTACTTGAGGTTGAATATATCTCTTCTAAAGACCAAGTGGCTGATGGTTTCACCAAAACTTTGATAGTTCGGCAAATGGAGATGTTCAAGAACAATATGAACCTTGCAGGTTAGACTGAGGGGTAGTGTTAGACTTATTATATCAGATATTGTTAACGCCAAAATTTGGTAAGCCCCGAAGTCATCATCGACTTAGGAATCGTATCGGCTTCAGAGTCCTAAGATGAGCCGATGGACATATCAAGTTGCCAACAGTTGGATTCTTGATGGATTCGGTTAAGGAAATTAATCAATTAAAGAAAGCTTATCCAGAAGAGATCGAATTCGATAAGGATGCAGCATGGCAAGTTATTTATTAATTAGGCAGAATCAATTAGTTTCCTTTTACTTTTAGGAAAGATTGTTTGGAGTTCGAATATGACTTGTATCTTTTACTTTATCTTTAGAAAAGTTTGTCTTGTCCAATAAGGACTAGTATCTACTCATGGGTATAAATATGTACACCCGGGGTCTATGTAAGATATCTCTCGATCAATATACAACTTTCGGCGCATCATCACCTTCTTTCCCGAGGTTTTTACTTATCAACCGGCAGAACTTAGCACCTGACGCGGGGTTGCATCAGCTTTCGATCTCCGGCGAAGGGGTAAGTCCTATGTTCCGTCGGCCCCTCCTATTTATCATATATCTTAGTTAATCTAGTTTGGTAGCTCGATTTACTTGTATCGGTTGGGATCTGCTTTAGGGTTTCTGCCGGTATCGGCTAAATTGCTTTGCCAGATTAGATTAGCTAAGATATCCACCACCCTTAAAATTAGTCAAAGGTTTGATTGTCTAGACATTGTGTTTCTTTTCATACTTTGCGCTGCATCAGCCCTAGTCATGCTTAGAACCATAATCTCTAGCCTGCTTTTTGATTGCCAATAAGGGTTTCATCGGGGTTTCAGCCGATGAGGTATCTGGACGTTGCATCGGTTCACAAGGATTACATACGAGTTGGATTTAGCTGATGACAACAAAGGTTTTATTGATTATCTAATCATTTGGATTTAATGACATCGGACCTCCAGCCGATGTATACTTTAACCTTCGATTACCAGTTATTTTATTATGTCATTATTAGCCGATTGGTTTCCATTAAATTATATTATTGTTTCATTACATTATCATCAGCCGATTGTCTTTATATTGTTATTTACATCTAGTGTCAAAATATACATTGGACATATAGCCGATTGCTCAAAATCCTATCGACATCGGCTGGTATCGGTATCGGCTGGAATTACTCCATCGGCTTGTCAGCCGATCGGCTTTTTGATCTGCTGTTTATTTATTTTGTCAGTTGCAGGATCAAACTAACTGGCATACCCGCATCTCATCAATTTTAGGACCTACACTAGAGCTAAGCAAATTTTCCAGGCCTTCGTGTGCCACATGCAGGATCTACGTCATCACGTCTTTTGGCATGCTCGATGGGACAGATTTTGCGTCAACAGATATACATGAAATTTTAACTATGTGACTAGATCAGGTTGTTGGACTTGTCAGAATAGATAGGCTTATCTCTCCTGTAAATATATAGACAAAAATTTGGAGGAATGATACCACATGTGTCAACATGTTAAGACTTAGAAGAGATTATTTCTTTCGGTTTTGTAAGCTCTTTAAAAATCATGGTTTGCTTGAAGATCCCATCCACATGTGTGTTGAGGAACATGTAGCTATGTTTCTAATTATAGTGGGGCACAACCTTAGAAATAGGTTAGTCAGCACTAATTTTGATAGGCCTAGAGAAACAGTTGGTTGTTATTTCAACAAAGTACTTCATGCTATTAGTGAGCTACGAGATAAACTAATTAGGTTCCCCTCATTGGATGCCCCAACTAATCAGCACGGAGTAGAGAAACCCCTTTTGTTGATTTGTCCCAGGGAGCATGTGTGTACGAACTAAGTCGCGAACGCATGAAAAATCAATGGACAAACGGTTTATAAAGGTTTGGGCCACATGGAGGCATAATACCCTACTCCTACTCCTATTGTGTTCTTCCTTAGATCCCTCTCTCAATCTTTTACAAGGTAGGAAACTTTCTTAGCTAGAGCTACTGGAGCCAACCCCCTCTTCTGTGGCTTTGGTCCTCCCCTCAAAGTTGATTTTTCAGGGGATACCACAATGGATGCCTCTTACAAAAGGAGCCCACATAAGGGAATTAGGTAGGAAAAGTCTCAAAGCATACTAGCAAGGAGGCCCGCTAGGGCCTTGTAGTGGAGTTCTCTCTGCGCGAGATGGCTCCTCCCTAGTTTCCTGCTCTTCGTGCCAACGTGTGGCCTAGGGTAGGTGACTAGGATGTGGATGAAGTCAGTTGGGCCCACCTGTCAGCTTTAGAGAGCTAGGCACGCCAAGCTATAGTGGGAAAAAGCCAGGCGACATGGCATTCAACCACGTTGCCTGACACCCATGCACTCAACTTTTTAGGAGTAATGATAGTCGGTTCAATGGTCAGCATGCACCATCTTGTTGCCCATCACTCCTCACGTGTAGCAGACACATCCATATCCTTCACATTAAATGCAAAAGTGACAGCATGACAAGGAGTACCGATACTCTGGGTCCCACTATATTTAAGGCATAGCAGGGGCCTGGAGCAGCCAACAAAGGCCGACCATGGGGCCTGTCTCGAGCTCAGGATTCGGCTCGTCAAAATAACGGACCAAGTTCATGGTCTCACCTATGACCGGCATGGCCCGGTGCCACGTGGCCCGGTACGAAAACTCTTGGTGCCCCGAGCAGCCGGTAGTGGGGACCTAAGTCCCCAATTCTCTGACATAATTGGTTATAGCTCCTTTTTTTATAGCAAAGGGTAGAATGAATTCCATTATCTAAAAACAAACAAACAACCTCACACAAATCTCTTAGAGTTAAACCATCCTAGAGAGGTATCAACTGGCATGTCTGTATTATGGGCTTCTGCTTAGATTTGTTTATTAATTCGTAAGGGGTAGGATTAGTCACAAAATTTACGAAGTTAATCAAACCAACAGAGCTAAGGGGAGGAAGAATGTGTGATTGAGAAAGGATTTTTTTATTATTTAAACCTTTTAAATAAATAATTTTAATACCTCCCTGCAACTTATTTTTAGAAATGAACCTTTTCGCCACACCCCTTACATTGGCACAGCTAAATGAAGCTGCCACATCACTTGTCCTAGCATGGGAGATTTTTCCCCCGTGGTGGTCGTCAAGTGGACTCAGTCAAGTAGCAGTCGATGTGGCAACTTTCGCCACGCCAGGCTCATTGGCGTGGCAGGTGGAAATATCCTCCCAGCCACCACTGCCCCCTTCTTCCTCCTTCCTCCTCCTTCCTCAGTCCTTCTCTCTCCAAAAGCACGAACATGCTGGCAACCCCCCTCCAAATCCATCCAAATCTTGTGTTCTTTGGCCCGATGTGAAGCTCATTTGAGTGGGAGTCAATCCCCTAAGGCATCTCTCTTGATTTTTGATATTTTTCTCTCGATTTTGTACCTAGTTTTATTGTTTAGAGTTGAATATAATGTCTTTGTAATATGTAGAGTGAGATGCATGGGAATGGATCAGGGTAGATCGGGGTGTATTAATTGACTAACTAGATTTATTTCTCATGCCAATCCAAGGAAGTGCGAATTCACTTTGTGGATCAACAATGTCAATCCGACGTTTGATGGCAGAAGAATAATTGAGGCTAAAACACAAATAGAGCACATGTGAACGAAGAAGCACAAAATTGCAATGCGTGCTGAATGATGTGGAAGGGGTCGCTAGACAAGCTCAAGCTCGATTCGTCAGGACGGGCAAATTCGTATTGTTCATCTACGCAACTTCTTAACTATCTTATCATAACAATGCAAATGGTACGAATGGTTTGTGTTGGTGTATGCATCACAAACCGAAAACTAATGCTTTTATTTCATTTGCATTAATAAACTTGTTTTCTCGTCCAGCTGCGTGGTCTTCCTTCTTCATGTGTTCTTTCTCCTCCATCCTCTTCTGCTCTTCCTCCAACTCACATTCACGCTTGTAGCGACGTTCAATTGCTCTTCCTACAACACCAACCAATGGTTGCTTACAAGGGATCACTACTACAAAAATGGACTTTGGTACCGGTTGGAAAACCCTAATAGGTGCCGGTTTTCCAACCGGCACCCAGTAGGCGGCACTAATGAGCGCGCCGGCACCAATGTCATATAAAAAACCGGCACCAATGTGGAATTCACGAGCCAAAAAAAAAGGAAGCCACGGCTCGAGCCAATACTTTGAGCCGATACTTCGAGCAACCCCAACCCCAGGTGTTCCTCATATCAATCTTCAACACATACAACAAATGAACAACCATCTCACATCAACAGATCAACAAGAACAACAAACGATCGACACAGCTCACATCAACAGATCTCACATCAACAGATCTCATATCAACAGATGAACTCCCACATGAACAACAACAACGCATCTCACATGAACAAGAATAAGAATCAATAATTTCCTAAGATGTACTTGCACCTGGAGCCGCCGCGGGAACTCTCGCCGATGCCACCCTCCCACCGCCGACGCCAGATCCGCCGTGGGAATTAGCACCCACCAATGCCGCTCGCCCGCCGCCGATGCCGCAGATACCGGATCGGCCGCGGGAGACACCGCCGACGCCGGATCCGCCACGGGAACACCCGTCGACGCTGCTCGCCAGCCACCGATACTGCCGACGCCCAATCCGTTGCAGGAGACCCCATCGACGCCGCCCCGCCCACCGTCGACGCTGCCGCCATCGGATTGTCCGCAGGAGAAGTTGCCGTCGGATTCGCCACGGGAGAAGCTGCCGTTGGATTCGCTACGGGAGAAGTCGTCGTCGCCAACGCCGCAAACTCCCACAGCGGAAGAGGTGGGGAGAAGAAGGGGAGGGAGAGGTGAGGCGGCGAGGGAGAGGGAGAGGTGAGTGTGAGTGAGAGAGAGGAGGCGGACGGTGAGAGGAGTGGATTAGGATAGGGGCGAGAGAGAGGAGTGGATAAGGAGGCAGAGATCGGCTCGCTCGGATCGGCTCGGTTTGGGATGGGTGTCGGTTAAAAAAACCGACACCTATAATATATTATAGGTGTCGGTTTTTTAAGTTAACCGGCACCTATATATATTATAGGTGTCGGTTCTTTTAAAAACCCGGTACCTATAGTATTGGTACCGGTTTTTCCTAATGAACCGGCACCTATAGCTCCTTAAAGGTACCGGTTCATTAAGAAAAACCGGTACCAATACTATATGTACCGGTTTTTTTAATTTTTTCATCATATGGAGATGAAAAATAACCCATAGGTGTCGGTTTAAAATGAACCGGCACCTATAAGGTCGGTCCCTATGAGGGTTTTTGTAGTAGTGGATTTAACCATTTACATCCATCTAAATTGCAGCAAAGAAACGAAACCAACAATGCTTCAACTATTCATATCTTCTACACATAAAGCAAGTACCATCAAAACCCTTCTAAAATGCACCATCCAAACCATTCAGTATTATGGAACTTTCTAACAATATCTCACAAATATCACAAATACTTCCTCTGATCTATACCCGTTGCTTCAAATCTGTAAGTACAAGCTTATCATCTTCATCCAAAAACCACATTGCCAATTAAAATAATAATAATAAATCCTAACAATATCAATCTCCCCTCAAAAGTGCAATCTTTACCACACAATGCCAAATTATTTGCAAAAGGACGAGAGCACGAATTGACAGATGGGGTGGTATGGGGAAGAAGTAGAGTTGGTTCGGGGTGGGGGTGGGGAGGCACGGCCACACTGTTGAGCCAGGCGTGGCAGCCAGGCACTGCAACGCCATTGAGCCTGGCATAGCAGCAGATGCCACGTCGGTGGCTGCTTGACAGTGTTAATGCAACGACCGCCACAGGGGCCCTTTCTGCCACGCCAGGACATCATTTGGTTGTGCGAATGTATGTGGCGTGGCGAAAATGTTCATTTCTGAAAATAAGTTGCAGGGAGTTCTAGTATTAAAATTACTATTTAAAAGGTTCAAATAATAAAAAAATTCTTGAGAAAGAGATGGAGGCAATGTTGACGGTCATTAATTACCAAATTCAACCGTCAATTATCTCGACAAATAAAAAGAACTAACATTTCTTACATGCATATTTTTTTTCCAAATAATGTAGTTCCACTCGTCTTTGGAGAATAATGTGAATGCAGGGACTATCAATCAAATGAAAGAGAAAATGAATCGGCTTGCAAAGAAACACACTTCCGGCCAATCAATAGAGTGCAAACGGATTGAAGGGCTCACAAATCAAAGCAAACCGACATAACTGAGGCCAATTCACCGTGTACCAGTGCAAGAGGCCCACATGTCATACTAAGGAAGAAAGGCGGTGGGCTGAGGCAGGGGATCGGCCGAACCAGGCTTAGTCCCTCTCATCTCCACCTTCTACGTGGAGCTCCCTCATTGATCCCCTATGACGGTTGTGGGTGATAACCGCCTCAATAACCGTCATTAGGCACCTATAAAAGGAGGAGAATCTCTCACTCTCAACACACCCAAGAAGCAATCTCTCTCTCATTTGTATTACTCTCTAGATTAGTGGAGTTTAGGCTAAGTGCAACTTTACTATTGGGTTTCCAAGTCCTTTTGGAGATTTGGGTATGGCTCTAGTACTCTTTTCTATTTGTAAGACTTTGAGCTTAGTAATGAAATTATCTTCTTTATTTATCAGCGTTCATGGTTCATATATTGTTTTGTCAATTATATGTTCCTTCACTAGTTTATATTTATTTCATATGCTATATATGTTTAGGCTAGTCGATCTATGTCACGGCATCGGTCCAATGATCTTACCAAGTTGCTCTAGTTTTTACTTATCCATGCGTAGGGTGGGAGTCCCAGGGGAACTAAATGTATTATTTAACAGTGCAAGCATGGTGCTTGGGTTGCTTATATGTCGTTGGATGCAGGTGTACCCCATGGGTTGTAGAAATAGGCGGCAGGTGGTGGCAGCCCTGCCTGTCCTTTATAATCCTCCACGTTCGGGTATGATGTAAGAGTTTGCAAATTGCCATAACCAAGTTAGCAGACCAGTAAGTAGCGGTCTCTCGGTAGTGCATGGGTGCATAAAACTAAGTCCTAAGCTTGTATATGTATATGTATGTGTGTAAACTATGCATCATAAGTATATAAGTATATAAGAAACCATAGCTTCCTTTTTATCGTTCTCCACTTTCTAGTTTATCATTTATAGAGATTATTCTTCTGTGTGTGACACTACCTTAATACTATCATTTACCCCTATTTAGACTATGGTTTATTAATCGTACCATGATCATGAGCATGTTGGCCCATTCTTTAAACCGTCACCTTCCTTGGAAAAAACAAATAACGATACCCTGAGTACTCACGGGCCTCAACGGTTTGGACTTGAGTAGGTTGAAAAAAATCATACGGGTATATACTCATGGGTGAAATGCTACAACGGTATTCATGCGCTTGCAGATTTGTCGATGATCATAACAAATACCAACAGACAACAAGCGTGCAATTAATAGAAACTAATAGGGGCAAGCCAACGTGGAGAGAGAGGAGCATATAGTTGGTTCAAGGACAAAGAATAGAAAATGTCAGCTTTGTGCAAGTAAAGGTGTTAGCGAGATAATAATGAAATATCAAGCCAGATTGGCTTGGCTCGTTTCGATAACGAGCTGGCTCAGATTGTTTGTCAACTCGAGCTAGCCTGTTTAGCTCGCGAGCAAATACATACAAAAATAGTTCAACACTTCAAAAATAGCAGGCAACAATGTAAAATCAAGCAACTGGCACTAAATTCCATCACAAACATACATTCGATCATAGGGCTGGCTGGTTGCAAAGAGACTTAAAACAAATCTCATCTTAAACTTGATCATAGTCTTACTCACAAGACTCACAGTTGTAGCCACGAAGGCGTGTAGCCTTCATTTTGAACTTGGCAGCCACAAAGGTAATTGCTTCCCGTCCTTGTTGTCCATGACGGGATTCACATGAATGAGAGGGACAGTGGTCAGCTGCAAGCCGGCAACACAAGAACAGCATGGGAAGGGTGATGACATAGAGGCAGGGTATGTCTATGGCTGCGAGCAGTGTCTATGTGTATCTATTAGTTGTGCCTAGGGTTTGAGACTTTGAGAGCTTGTAGCCGATTGGGTATTTGGGTTGCGAGCTCAAGCTGCTGCTAGGCCATCCATGGTTTGGTGGGTTGTTGTTGGGCTCTAGTTTGTTTGACTTGTGAGCCGCTCGCTATGACTATTGGGATAACCCATTAACAATTCCTAATTAACGGGTTGAGCCAAATCAATCACAAGCCTAGCGAGCTAGTGAGCCATGAGTTTTTTGTCTTCCTAATATTGACGATTGTGAAGAGATAGAGGTAAATGATTCACGTCTTACATGAATAATCGAGGGACTAATAAATGATTAAGATGATGTGAATTCGTAAGAGAAAGTTAACGATAATTACACCAAATGCAGTGGGGGCAACTGTGTGAGTACACATAGGCATATCAGCTTGATGATTGATCAAGCATGCATACATCTCGAGCTCTTGCATTTTTGCGAGATGTGCGAACAATGAAAATAACAGGGTTTGCCCTAAAAAAAATGGGAAGAAATGAAGGGGGGTACACACGAGAATAGTACATGTTAAGTCGGTCGTGCACCAAATTAAGTTACTCCCAGCCACCGGGTCATGCCGACCTCGCCGGAGCTAGGCTGAGATGGAGGTCCAGCCCCATCGCCGAGGCTTCCTCGTCGCTGTCATCCGCCGGAGCCGCAGGAGCACACACCTCGTACGAGTGAGCGCTGCTGCCAGTGCTGCCCCGCCCAGCGGCGACGCTGAGCAACCGCGTCTCGACGTCGCCGCCGTGGCACGCGCCGGCGGCAGCCTGAACAGCGTGGAACGGCAGGCCCACCGCCGGGGGCTGCAGGTGGTGCGCGAGGTAGACCCACCTGGGCAGCGCGCCCACCGGCGCGTAGGAGGCCACCGACCCCGCGTGATGTCCCACGGCGATCACGTGCCCCGGCGGCGGCGCCTGTGCCGCCGCGAAGCCCATGCCCGGGGTCCCCGCGGCGACGGCGAGCTGCAGACGCGCCCGCTTCAGCTGCTGCCGCTCCTTCTTGTGCGCATTCTGGTGCCCGCCCAGCGCCTGCGAGTTGGCGAACTCGCGGCAGCAGTACTGGCACTCGAACCTCCTCACCGCCCCGACCACCACGTCCGCCGCCTCCCGCCTTGCACCCGCCGCCGCCGCCACGCCTCCTCCCCCACCTCCCACCTCGTACCCAAATATCCTCAGCGACGCCGCCGCCGCAGCCGCTGCCTCCGCCACCTCCAGCTGCTGCTTGCTTGGCTGGTCGCACTGCACGGTCTGCACCACGTCCGCCATTGATCGATCGATCGATCTAGCTAACGTGCTCGATCGATATCGGTTTAGGTGGCCAGCCGCACCGTTGAAGCCGAAGCGGCGAGCGAGCCAAGCTTATGTAGCGCGTGCGGCGCAGAGCGAAGTCACAACCACACGGAGAAAACGGGGGGTTTTCCGCATGTGTGTGTGGCAAGATTTGGGGTTTTGGGTGGTAGGTGGGCATGGGGGAGAAATAGCCACACGCAAGCTTCCAACACAAAGTGCCCGTTTCTAGAAATAATTGGTGATGCGATCACAATACATCAGATAGAAAGTATATATTCAGGTGTGCAAGTACACTATCTACCTGTACACAACAACACACTACCTTTGGGGTTGGAGAGATATGCTCCTATGCATGCATGTAAAGCTACTAGGTGTTGTCAATGTCAAGCATTGTGACTTTTGTCATCTTGTCAGTTTGAAGTTTTGTGAGCTTGTGACAAGGATATATGGAAGCTTTTTTCTTGCATGGATGGATGCATACAGGAGTAGTGGATTACCTGCATGCGTGTGCCTTTTTTCCTTGATCGTCAATACCAACCAATAAGGAAATATTTCCACAGGGTCTTGGCCAGCTACGTACGGATTATATGTACCTCGTAGTTTCACTTCATTTGGGGTGGGGTAGCTGGTCATATGCTTTCCTATATTCTCTAACCAATTTACTTGATTTGGTTCATTTTTTCCCCTTACCTGTTAATCAACTATGCATGGTCACTTTTCTAATTAGCATATGTACGTGCATAAGATATTTGTTATTTCCTCCGGATTGATTATTTTGGACAAGAACACGGTCTCCAAAAGACAATTTTGACCACTAATATTTATTATAATATATACATATAAATATTAATAAATATATGATTTTATTGAAGTATTGTTTAAAACTAATCTATATATTTGGTCTCACAAATATTTTAGATGTTACTCATAGTCAAAGTTTTTAAAGTTTAACAATAGACTTCACCAAAACGATAAGTATTATCAATTCTGAGGATCAGTATTCTAAAGTAGACATTTCTAAATTTGTATCACTCATCAAAATTAATCATACTATCTTTACGATACTTTATCTTGTTCTCAATTAAATAATCACATTAATAGATCTGACTTAAGAAATATTCTTCTAGAATGTGCAAGTCCTCGGTACAAATTTTCACATTTTCACATGGATTCTGAGAACATATTTAGTTATAGAATCTAGAAAGTGAACTAAAACCAGAAGTTGACGAGATTCAGCTTTAGACTCTCATTTGCTTCTCAGAATCTAGCCTATAATTTTTTTGTTGGAAGGCGGGTAACTTTTTGGAAAGTATGTGGTGACTTCTATATTTGATTGGCCCGAATCTCCTATGAAGCTGGGTTTTCGGTGATTCTTGCTCCCTTCAGAAAACGCGAATCACTCCACAATGATTCCTCTTGTGAGCTGTCAAATATCTGCCTGTTTGGATGCGATTCTACTTATTCTCCTGAGAATCAGGGTTGAGAATAATATTTCAACCCTTGTTAGGCTTATAGTTTGTATGAGTGGGATAATATTTCAGTAGTTAATATTATATATTTGAGACAATCTCAATGTCCAATGTTACAACACTTTAATTTAAATAAAGTAGGAGTGTTATAGTTCAAATTCAATTTATATAGATGATACAAGATGGTTGCTCTTAGGAATGAGCAATGGAGGCTACTCTTACAAGTGGTCTCAAGGAGAGAGAACGTGTTACTGCCACTGCTACGAGCAATGGAGCTTACTCCTACATACGTGCCACCTAACATGAAACCACTGTGAAGATACTAGGTCTACAACGCAAGCTACTCTCCAATGAAATTTTGTGTTGTAGCCCTTGTCAACCTCTTATATTTCGTATTTAAATTCTCAGATTTTTCTTCAATTCACATATAAGTTCAACATTTTACTGTATATACCCTGGAAATTAGAAACTAATATAAAATCCCACCCCTCCCCATTCCTCTCTCCATCTCTGTCACTTCTCCCTTTCCCATCACGCCGCTGTCTCTCCCCTCTCCCCTCCTCGGCGGCGTTGCCTCTCCCTTCTCTCTCTCTATCTCCCCGACGGCGACACCAAGAACGAGCGAGAGAAGCTGCTCTCAGCAGTCGCACAGGGTGGGCACTCGCACCGAAAGACATTCATGGCAGCGGTCTCGAGCTCCCCTCCTCGCCAGATCGGCGTGATAGGGGCCAACAGAGCTATGGGTAGTGCGAATCGGGGAGCCGTAGGCCGGTGGACCTCCAGGTGGTGTGGATCGGGGCAGCAAAGGTGCACATCAAGGCAACGTGGTGTAGATCAGGGCGGCACGTCGACAAGCTCTTTGGTGCAGCCTCGATGACAGATCTGCCCAGGGTGATGGGTGGATTTTTCTAGGGCGATGGAGTAGCCGGCAGTGACGTGGATCAACAATGACAAGTCCTGGTATGTTCCCACCACCGCGGTGGCTCTTCCAAGCAGCACAGATCAGGGCGTTGGGAGTTGGTGGAGCTTCCTAGCAAGACAATGACCTCCCAACGGCACTCCTGGTATGTTGGTCAGGAAGATTTCCTTCAAGGAGAAGTGGTCGCATGCATGCTAAGGGGGACCGCACACAATTCCTTTTGCAACATGAGGCAACCGTGTCTTCTGCAAGGCACACGTTTTCTTCCTTCGCTCCTCCACCCTGGCTTGAATCCAACGTGGATGCTCGAGACCAGGGGCAGATCCAGAAAAACATTATAGGGGGGCTCATCTCCTTCTTCCTCCTTCAGCCACCCCTTCTCCTCTTCCTCCCTCTTTTTTTCCCTTCTCCCTCTCCTTTTATCAATGGTTATCAAGCGGGGTAGGGAGGACTTGAATCCCCCCAGCACTCACGCTGGATCTGTCCCTGCTCGAGACAACTCATTAGGGTGGAGCATTGTTGATGCCCTTATGTCTCCTTTAGCTTTCCTCTGAATCACCTGCTTGCAGGAAAAGTCATATTCAATCTCGAGCCCATACAGTTGATGAATAGGGGAAAACGAGTGGCAAATGGAAGAACTTGCTGGTTGCAACATTTTTCTATACTAGCTGAATGCTCGTACTTTGTTACGGGTTTCGATCACACTGCCATACAAAGGTGCCTCCATCCACTAATCTACCCATGCCATCACGGCTGCTATCTGAAAGCCAAAATTAACTTTAATGCAGAACTTTTGCAATACTATTTGATGCAACAATTGAACAATGTTTTCTCCATAATTAAAATGCATATACATACATTGCTCCATAATTGATGCTATTAGAGGAATTCAGTTCTTCTTCTCCCAGCCTTTCTTTCAGTATTCTCTCGATGGATAGAGAATTGAATATATGTGTTAAAACCATATGTGTTTTTTAGTGATCTCAACCACGTTCTGAATGAGTGAAGATGAGGCCTTTTATAGCGTGTCAAGCATCGTGTCCCTTCAAATAGACATGTCTCTTCATACCAACAGGCATCCTAACTGAACGGACGCGTTGCTTCATCGGTGAACAGACATGTTGTTTCACTGAACAGACGCGTTGCTTCACATGATTAACACAAGTACTGAGTTACCAAACCAATGCATGCATGCCTGCGTTCACACAGTTGCTTTACAGTGTGAATAGGCTTGTAATTGCTATGCATACACTCATGTATACCTATCAAATAATAAAGGTAGAGAAGAGGGAATTAAAACCCATAATTCCAATCCTTAAAATTAGTAATCCATCATATTAATTCTTTTATATTAGAATTAACAATTATATAGGCTATAAAGATATATTAATCTTACACTATCTGCCCTACATCTACAACTCTCTCCTCTTTACTTTATCCATTAGATATTCATATTGTTGCTAGGTGTGGCAATTGACTGGTCAGTATGAAAGTGGATGAAGGACGATGATACTATTTGTGGTGGGTGATGGTAGATTCACCATCACAATTAGAGTCTTTTAAAGAAATATAGATATGTGTATGTGTGTGCTTCTCTATTAAACTGTTTTGTTCATGCTGTGAGAAAGAGAGGTTGAAAACCGCTGATAACCATTTCCCATCAATAATCCCCTGAACAGTGAGAAATCGCGTGTTCTTTTCGATCTTAAAGGGATGATGGATTAATTGATCTCACTTCACACCAACTGGCCTAGCTTACCTCTGCTTCAATCTCTCTTTTCTTGAGTCACTGATTTCTCCTTGGCAGTCTTCTACCGAATCCTACCAGGGCCCTGTCTCCTCTAGCTGCAGCTGTCAAAATTAATTTAGTAGGTGTGTGAGTCCATGCAAATCGTAGGAAGAATAGCACAGGTTTTTGGCATCGTCCCGATCCGATAAGAGAAGAGAGTAACTACTCCCCTCCCGATAGTAGCAAATAGGTGTCCTATGAAAATTATAAGCTACTACCGGGAGTAGCTACTCTCTTCCTATCCGTCCTCAATTCGATTGCTAGCACTAGATAATGCCAATGACTGTTAATGGGTCTAATGAATTGAATACTTCCATCCGTTTTTATTTTTCTCCGTGGTCAACAGAAGGTCGTTTATCTTTACAGCAGATCCAAAAATTGAACGAAGCCTCCCGAGTTTGTTGTAGATATGAAATTTGATCGGAGACGAGCTAACCAGAGATATATCCGGGTGGTTTGTTCGCACTTCTGTTTGTTTATCCAGAGCGAGAAAGCAAGATATTTCTCCCGTTGTAAAGGAAGAGCAGAACATTATCGATCTAAAATCGTTCTCTGCGTTTGGAGGGTTCATAACCCAACTGAACTCAGATTAGTAGCCTCGCCGGCGGCTGTGTTGCAGATAACAGTGAAAGCTCTGGCATGGAGAATTCCAGTTCCAAGGTTTGCTGCCATATTCATCTGTTATTTTCCATCTTTTGGATTCTTTTCCTGATTTCGATTCCTTTCTTGATTGTTTCTGTTCCTAACTCGTTTTATTTATGTTTTGCATTTGCAGCACCTTTTCAGTCTTGCAGCAGGTGCGAATGTATCAGGTGGTGGTGGCTCTAGTTCTGTTTTCACCAAAAATGATCATGCTGGTTAGCTTGCGTAATAGGACGATAAGAAGTCATGTTCTGCTCCCAGTTCTGCCGTGCACCATGTTCTGCTACATCTCTACCAAATCTGCCACATGTTCTGCTCCTCAGAAATCAGAGAGCAGATCATGCTCTGCTCCAAATCAGTGCATGTCCATCTCTAAACCCAAAAAAAGAAGTGATGTTCTGCTCCCAGTCCTGCCGTGTGTCATGATCTGCTACATCTCTCAACCCAAATACAAACGCAAGCAGAAACTATGATCCATGTTCTGCTACAAACGTAGAAGAAGCAGAAAATGTTCTGCTCTTGTTTCTGCAGGGGCCTTGCTCTAATAATACATTGAATCGTTTGTGAAGGACCAGAAGCTATTCTGTTACATATTCATAATTTAAGGAATGGGAGATTAGCTTCTGCTACATGCGCATGCATACTTCTGTTATGAAAATTAGTTTCTGCCATTTTTTTAGTTGATGCTCTGCCAATTTTTTCTTTTGGCTCTAATAAATATCTTCTGCTGGCCAGTAGCAGAAAATCAATTCGAAAAAGAGCAGAACATCAACAATTGCATGTGCCACCTGTTTATATATAGCAATGCCACCAAATAGCTGATGTTCTGCTCCCTTTCAAACAGAATTTCTGCTCGATCTTCTGCTTTTTTTCCAGTTCTATTCTGCTCCTAATTGGACGAGTAGAATATCTTCTGTCCGTATAATTTTTTTCATGTTCCGCTCCTTTCCCGATTCACATGAGGAGCAAAAGATGTTTGTTCTGCCAACTATATTTTCATATATATATATATATATATATATATATATATATATATATATATATATATATGTTGACAGTTGGAAACTATATTTAAGTTGACGTTAAGTTATAACTATTCAATTAAAAGACAACATTAATATATTCAATTTATATAGTTGTACCCATTTAATTAAATCTCCAAAGTATCTGGTATATATTTGCCAACGTCTAATTTCCGCATAATTCTTATAAATCTTGTATTCTGTTAATCGGTGAACGATACACTTTTCGTCTGGAAAAACATATTCCGTCTTCCACGACACTGTTTTTTCATTGATTTTGATTTCCGCGCATTCTTGTATCACGTCCAGGAACGGGCACCACCATGCCGTCACAAATTGTAAGCCGTGCGTGTGTTTGCGGTCACTATAATCTAGTCACAAACTAATACTTGTGATTGCAAAAGCAAAGCACGGGTACAATATTATGTTTGTATAGACAAAAAAAAGAAAAAATAAAATGAAAATTCAGCTCAAACGAATTACCTGGTCTAAGTACTCTAAACACTGGGAATAATGCCTTTCTGTTGTTCCAGAATTAGATCTCCACCGGTGAATGTTTTTTCACAACAACTCCGTCAAAATGGGTTGCTTGCTTGTATCCATCCATCCACACATACATATAGCACCTACCGGTCTGTAACTAACAAAATTATGCACAAACAAATTAAACAAATCCTCTTCTAGACATCGGTGCAGTCCAGCCTACTCCACGTCAGTTCGCGCCAAGTTTGAACTAGCTATGAATGCTGTTTCCTTTTCCTTTTCTTGAGCACATAACCTTGAGTTTAACCAAAACCCTGGGAGATCTGTTTGGTACATGTACAAAAGGTAGCTCATGTGTGTAGCTTGTTTGTTTCCTTTCCTGCGTCTCCTAGCTAGCTATCTTTGTCCACAAGACAATATGTATATGGTATATGCATGCAAGAGATAGCTAGGCTAAGAAACTAGTAGAAACAACTATTGGAAACTATCAAACCAACCAAATGGGCTCAATTTCTGGTACGACTCCCCTGAACACAAGGTAGTGATTAAGAAGTGAACCTCTTAGTTGTGTAAACAGAATAATATATAGGAATTCATGGTAGGGGAAATATCAAGTGAAACCATCAAATAAGTGAAAACCCATGAAAATCATATCTAAAAGTTTTATAAATCTATTATATACTTAAAATTTCATGAAACTTTCTACAAACACTCTTAAATCGCTAAGTGGCGCTCTCATAAATTAGAAAAATTTCTAAAAATTCTAAGAAAAAACAAAACATCTGGCCTTCGGTTTTCATTTAAACCGGTGGACCCGTTATTTTACACTGTGAGATTAGATTTGTAGAAAAAGAAACAGTAATCCCTCCGTGATCTCCTGTGCCTGCTAATCGCTTAGATTTATAGTAAAAGAAAGATTCCAAAAGAACAGAGGGAGTACATGCAATGTTTTATTTCCTTTTTAATCTTTAGGGTTTAAACATAAATTTATTCTTGGCCAATAAAAATGCTTAAGAAAGAGGGGTTCCAGTCTACTCAGATCATATGGCGATAACCTAAAGTATAAATCATATTTACCGTTATGTATAGGTTCTACATACACCCTATGTCACTCATCCTGTACATAGGTTCCACCTACAAATACCTATCTAGAAGTCGTCAAGTCACAATTGCTAACAAGGCGTACTTGCATCTCATGGATTAGCTGATGTTCAATGAGCATGTGTGCCATCAAATGTCAAGCTAACAGAGGGAGATAAGTGGTCAGCAATCAACACAATGGGTGAGCCACCAAGCAGCAATCCAACAATAAAAGATGATCGGTGGCTTCATTTTGATATCTCTATTGAAAAGGAGAATATGAGATTATTTGGATTATTATCAAACAAAATTGTGCGAACCAAATATTTCAATTGCATACTAAGTTTGGTTAATCGTGGAACACAAATCATACCAACCATGTAAATTAAAATTCATGCAATAAAAAGCATACTCTTGATAGTTAGACTGGGCATGATAAAAATAAAATTTAGTACAAGACACTTAAAAGCTTATAAATGTACTATATACACGGTACTCAAATTTATATAGTTGTCGTATGATTTTAAATTAAATTATTTTGTGTTATCATGGCAAACTAATAATTATACTGGTGGAACAAAATTAGATTGATCAAATAAATATTTGGTTATATATTAAAATCTAAATAATATTGGGTTCATATATATATAAAAAACTTTATATACAACTTTATTAAAGATGCTCGTGCAATGCTCATTCATGGTAGTAGTCATCGTAGCGTTATGCTAGATTCTCCTTAACTTGTTCAATTGTATATAGTATCACCGACAATTGTAAATTTATTTTTTTCTTTCTAAGCCTTAAATAACCTTAAGCACACGGTTCAAAGCCAGGCATAGAGGAGCTATTATGATGCTTGTATTAAGCAATAAATTTGCTAAGAAGAAAATGAAACAGAGCTCCAAATTGACACTGTTGGAATGGAAACAGGCTGCCGTCAGGTTTGCTATCCAATTGTTGGAGTTTGATTTCCCACCAACTACAAGTAGTGAGTTATTTATCGGGCAGATGTCTATTTACAAACTATGAAATTTTGGACAAAGTCCAGAACAAGGTCACCGCAAACCCAGTTCAATCGGTCGAGAGATGGGGTCGAGTTATGAGAGACGCTACCCGTAAAAACACACCGTACAGAAGGGTATACCTCCATGGAACGATAGTTTGGGACGTGGGACATGAACCAAAATATATGGGTCGGTAAGTCAACTAATAAATCTTTTATGTATATTATATCTGTGTTGGTATTTGTTACGGTTACAAATAAATCTACAATCGCACGGCTATCGTTGTAGCACTTCACCTCAAAGTATTTCAAGGGTATCGAATCACAGGGAATGTGTGTGTAGAATGTAAGAACAAGATTCAACCAAGGACAACAACGAATGATAGACTTAGGCTAGAGAGGATTCATATGTATTAAGTTACTAGACTTAAGTTAAGGTAAACTCTATCGATTGCTTCAGGCACAGCTCTTCCCTAGTTTGCCAAGTTGAGTCCGATCTGTAGCTCTATGATATACCCGAATGCGAAGGGATACAAAGAATGGACATGGCTATCACCATCTGTTGCCTATCTCACTTTTTGTGAAGCACACAACAAATGAAGGTAACCTCTAACCTAGACACCACGTCTAAGTTATTGATTACTACTTTAGCCTCGCGCAGAAACTTTTTTCTTTATCTAGAGTCCTAGGACTAGAACACTTAATATAAATACTAAGCGACGAACCCGTAACGATGAGAATATATCTTACTTAAGCAAGTAAATTAAATACCAAAATAGAATATCGAACACTTACTTTATTAAAGAAACATTTGCTGAGGTACAAGAGAGGTGAGAGAGCCAACAACTCCAGTACTCCTCCGGACCTTTCCCTCGCTCTCTATCTATTTTTTCAATACTACTAAAGTGTACCCTAAAGTATGAAAGTGAGTTGTACTCCACTTTGTCGTGTGTTTTGAAATGGTTTGGGCTCCTCCTTTTATAGGGCCATATGATGGTTAGAATGACGGTTATGGAGGTCAGTTCACCCACATCCGCCATCACCATCCAATGGGGAGCTACCACATGCAAGGTGGTGGCTAGGGGCACCAACCCTAGTTTGGCCGAACCAAGCAAACCGCCTCTGGCCACCGGCCTTTTCCCAATGGATGACAGGTGGGCCTATTTTTGCCTGATCTATTTGTACTTAGTTGATCTAGTTGGTGACCATATATCTTGTTAGATACCTTGTTTGTCACTTTTTGTTTCATATACATGTTGTTTATTTGAGCTACAATTTAATAGCTATTGTTTTATCCGCCAGACATTTTAGTTGAGACCAGAACTTCCATTCCCATACCAGAAGTTTCGATTTGAACCAAAATTTTCACTCATTCTAATATGCTATAAAATTATGATATTTTTTAGGAACGTCTATTCACCTCACTCTAGGCGACATCAAGGTCCATTCATATTCCAAAATGCTCCTTTGCTTTGCAACAACTATACTATTTGGGCCATATCATTTCAGTACAAGGTGTAGCTACTGATCATTTCAGTACAAGGTGTAACTCAGTGGCGGAGCCAGAAAAACTTTTGAGCCTAGGCAAACTTCACTATAACTAGTATTTGCTATAAAAATTTTATCATCAATTCATTCAATAACATAGAAATTTAATGAAATTTTTGCTGGTGAGCCTAGGCGGCCGCCCCTGATAGCCGAGCGGTAGCTCCGCCCGTGGTGTAACTCAGGTTATGCAACAGTGGCATGTGCCTTCTTCAGTTTGTGAATTGAGAGGATTCTTGGGTCTCACTAGTTATTATAGGAAATTCACTAAGCCTCTCACTGCTTTATTAAAGAAGAACAAGCAATTCATGTGGACTGAGGAAGCTCAACTTTCCTTTGATCGCTTGAAACAAGCCTTGGAACTACATTAGCTTAGGGGATCGGGTAGTGAGCGCTCTCCTCGGCAAAGCACATGATTGAGATTCGAAGTATGTCTACTACTCCTTTTAGCCTTGCCTGATTTTATTAAGACATTTGTGATTGAAACTGATGCTTGTGACCCTGGTATTAATGTTGCTTTGTCTCAAGATGGCCATCCTTAGCTTATTAAAGTAAGGCTTTGGGAGTTCTGAATCATAAGTTATCAATTTATGAGAAGGAGCTTATGGCTATAATGATGGCAGCGAATAAATGGCACCCATATTTGCTCAGGGGTCCTTTTTTTTATCATGACTGATCATAAATCATTATGTCATTTGGATTCTCATGTATTGCATTCTGACATGCAGAAGAAAGCAATGACTAAGCTCATTGGCTTGCAGTATAAATTTCAATATAAGAAGAGTGTGGAGAATAGTTAGCCGAATGACCTGTCCAGAGTGGAGCACCTTGTTGCCATGCAAGTTGTATCTTTGGTTCAACCATTGTGGATTCAAGAGATTGTTAATTCTTATATGGTAGATTCTCCAGTACAGTTATGGTTACAAGAATTGGTTGTGGTAGGTACTAATGCCAAGGGCTAATTAGCAAGTGGCTTGATCAGATATAAAGGCAAAGTTTGGGTTGGGGCCAATGCTACTTTGCACACTGAACTATTGACAGCATTTCATTGCTCTGCTGTTGGGGGTCACTCTGATATTCAAGCCACTTATCAAAGGATCAACAAGTTGTTTTTAGCGGTGTTTAGTCTGTCAACAAGCTAAACATGAATTATGCAAATCCCCTGGGTTACTTTAACCAATTCCTATACCCAAAGGAACTTGGCAAGTTATTTCTCTTGATTTCATTGAAGGCCTTCCTCTTTTTTATGACAAGAACGTGATCTTGGTTATTGTGGATAGATTTATCAAGTTTGATCATTTTATACCTCTTAAACACCCTTATTTTGCTAGTCAAATAGCCAAGCTCTTTCTAGACAGAATTGTTTCCTTGTATGAAATGCCTAAGTCCATGGTTTCTGATAGAGATGATGTTTTCACCAATCAAATTTGGCACTCTCTTTAAGAAAATGTAGGTCCCTTTGAACATGAGCACGGCTTGCCACCCTCAGTCAGATGAGCAAACTATGAGGGTAAATCAATGTGTGGAAATGTATTTAAGGTGTGCTACTTCAGTTTCACCGAAGAAATGGTGTTATTGGCTTCCCTTGGCGCAATACTAGTACAGTACTCATTGTCATGCTGCTTTGGGTTGTACAACCTTCGAGGCATTGTTTGGCAGCGAACCTTCTTATCATTTTATGCCTGATTTGGTGTATGAAGAGGATATCCAGGCTGATGCTTCAGCTCACGAGTTGTTGCAGGATCGATAGTTGTTTTCAGATATGCTTCAGCACCAATTGACTAAGGCATAGCTACGTATGAAACAATATGCTGGTGAAAAACGTTCTTTCAAAGAGTTCAGTGTGGAAGATTATGTCTTTCTGAAACTTCAACCTTATATCTAGAAGTCAATAGCCTCTCGACCATATCCTGCGTTGGGTTTCAAGTATTTTTGGCCTTTTTGAGATTTTGCCTCGCATTGGCTCTGTTATTTATCATTTGAAGTTGCCCGAAGACAGCTTGATCAATCATGTTTTCTATGTCTCCCAACTAAAGAATTATGGTTCATCACATGTTCCTGTTTTCACACACTTGCCATCTCGTCTGCAGTTGGATGTGGCCGCCCTGGAACCTTCTATAATTCTGGATCGTTGTTTGGTTAATAAAGGTAATTCTGCCTTAGTCCAGATTTTGGTGCGCTGGGGTGTCTTGCCACCAGAATGTGCAACTTAGGAAGATTATTCGGTGGTTCGTGCATGCTTTCCATTGGCCCTAGCTTGGGCGCTCTCATAGGGGTGGGAGTGTCACAACGTGTGCCACCTGATGGAGATGAGGAAGTAGAAGCAGTGAACACAGATTCTGGAAATGCCTGTTTTGAGTGATAGGTGTGTGTGTCTGCGCCTGACATGTGGACCAGACTGAGAGAGGAGGTGGGGTTTAAAAGGTGATCTCGTGGTTGTAAAACTCAGACTAAAGAAATACTATGCATCCCCGATCCTCGATTTTGTATCATGTTCACATTGTCCGGCAGCTTTGCAGCAGCGAATCCCTCGACGACGATGAGCAGGACATTACCGTAACCTCGCTGGGAAAAGAAGGGAGAGAGTGGATGGCAACCTCGACAGGAAAAGAAAATAAAGGAGACAAAAAAAAGAAAAAACAAGAAAAAAAATTAATGAGAGTTTCTCATTTTTATTTTTTATATGTGTATGACATGTGGGTCATATTGTGTAGTTGCCACCATGACATACCACTCAGCGCAAGGAGCAGGTTGGAACCCATTTGAACCAGCTATGGCATCCGAGACAAGTCTATAGACCTGGAGTTTGGAAACATGATGACATGGACGGACAAGTTTAGAGACCACCCATGTATTTAATGGCACTTCTAATAAAGGGAATAATTAATTACGCTAATTGATGATGCTGCTAATTAATAAATACACCACTCCTAATCTCAAAGCATGACCATACCTAATTAAGAAAATAATTAGTGACAAGTTGATTCGAAGCATCAAAAGAAAATAATTAATGACGATGTTAATTTGAAGTGTCTGCTAAAAAACAGAAAAAAAAAACACTACTAGGAGGAAGACGCCACCAGAGTACCACTGTGTTCATGTGCTTCATTCATGTTTGGTTGTTTATATCTATCTAGCCTAGCTCATCTCTCGTCGAGGCTGAGTTTAACCTGACTAATAATAAATATATATATATATTTGTTTGGTAGCTTACGTTAGTCGTCTAGATATAGCTGGATGTTATTTGGTTGGTTATATTATATTAAAAATACGGTAAGCAGGATATATATGGTACTTGGGATTGTTTGGTTACTCATATAGATTAAGTGTGGTTATCTCTCTATATTGATAGGATGAGGTTACCTCTACGATATTAAAAAGAATAAATTTTATTTTGGATTATCTTTTATTACCGATGTTTTGTTTTGGATACATTTTTTAACCAATTTTTTTTACTTTGGATTAGTTGATTTTGTCTTTGTTTCATTTTGGATCACCTCGACTCTTTTTTCAACCATATGAACGATCTCGAGTACGTCGGTTCCTATTCATCAATAAATTCTCATAGCTATATGTAAGTCATTTTTTTGACCAGGGCATTGCAAGAGTTGCTCTTTTTTTTTTAGAAAAGAGATGGGGTAACGAAGCAACGGCGCTGCATGACACGTTCGATGCTCTCCTTTGTCTCGTTGCCCAGATGAAACACTAAGAGCAATATGGAATATGAAATTGAGGGAGTATACGATAAATTGGATGCATATGGATAAAAGAGTTAAGGTAGTCTAAACTATCACAAAAATAAAATTATTTGGTCCAAAGTGAAAATATTAGTTGAAAGGTGATTCAAAGTGAAACACCATCAATAAAAAAAATAAAATCTATTAAAACAATACTGTATAAGCCTAAAATATGGTAAATTGTAATAAAATCAAAATATCAAATTCAATAAACTAGGAAATACAGTTTATCACCCAAAAAAATTCTTTCGGTAAACAGTAAAATTTTGTGGCAGGCAACTATCCTGTGATAATACTACCACCTTGATATCATCGATCAATAGATACAAGTATAGACAACAAAAGGAAAAAAAAACAAAAAGTTGCGTTGACGAGCAGGCAGCTCTTTGCCCCCAACAGCTCACTTGCCCACAGCTCGCCATGAAGCTCACAGCTCCCTGCCATTGTATAGCTGCTGATCCGTTGGTTGCTCACCGCATCTACGTGAAGATCAGGTTAGGATTGAGACGGGGCGGTAGGTATTCAGCATGGAGACGAGGGAGCTATGAAGACAACGACGGTGATGGCCAAGAAGATGGAGGCGGCGCGGCCGCGGCAGGAGGTAAGAGGCTCCACTGAGGGTTGGCCGAACTTGAGGCTAGAGGTATAGATGGCCATAGGGCCCGCTCGGCACGGCCCGGCCCAGGCATGGATAGGCACGGCCCGAGAGCGGTCGGGCCGGCACGGCCTGATCGGCATTTCGTGCCGTGCCGTGCCTGCCCACGGGCTGCACGTCAGGTCCAGGCACGGCCCAGTAAGGGTCGGGCCGTGTCGGGCCGGCCCGAAGGCACGGCAGCCCATCATGCCTTCTTGGAAATAAGTCTATATTCCCTCCCTCCTCTTTGGGCTATGACATATATATAGGTAAAATAAGTCTATTTTAAGTTCCTGCTCTTTGGGTCGTGCTATATAATAAGTCTATTTTGTGTCCCTATCTTTTGGGCTGTGCCTTACATATGGTTGAAAATAAGTCTGTTTCGTGTCCCTAAACTTCGTGCCGGGCCGTGCCGGCCCACCGTGCCGAGGGAGCAGCCCAGGCACGGCCCGGCTGTCGGGCCAGGCCGGCACGGGCACGACCTCAGTCGGGCCGTGCCGTGCCTGGGCCGGGCCAAATTGCCGTGCCTTGGGCCGGGCCGTCGGGCCTCGGGCCATATGGCCATCTATAGCTAGAGGAGCTCCGTTGGGACCAGTGGCGGACACAGTGTCCGACGGGCGCTCAGGCGATCAAACAGAGACTAAACACGGCGTTGCCTACACCCGCAATGCGGGTCAGGCATCGTGCATGCAACCAAACTTATTTCGGTAACACAGCCAAACCCGCCCTGCCGCGCACTCCCTCCGTAGTCCGTCCCTGCTGGGTTTCTCGGCGCTTCGTTTCTCGAATTTTTTTTAGAAATAATATGATTTTAAGGGAAAATCGTAAAAATAGTGGACTCTCGCACCAAATTGCGGAAATATGGGCCTGTCAAACGGGGGGGAGACGACACTAGGACCTGTCGAACGGGGGAGCATCGACAGCGTTCGACAGGGCCCACGCCACCATCCTGTCGACCAACGGGAGCGCGATAGCCGCCCCTGTCGACCAGCCGCGTGTCGACAGGCCCCCCCCCCACCGCCTCTGTCGACCAGCCGCGTGCCGACAGGCACCGCTCACCGCCCCTGTCGACCATCCGCGTGCCGATAGGCTGCCTTATAACCCCCGATTCGTTTCAAATGAGGACCACTTCGTCTCGCCTCTTCACCTCGCTAGCTTCGCCTCACACGCCATCGCCAGCTCCAGGCCGCCGTCGCGCCAGCTCGCCGTCGCCATTTCCGTGGCTGCCGGTGTACCACGTCGTCGTGAAGATAGCACCACGAGAAGAGAAGGCAAGTAGCTGCAGTGATTAAGGTATAAAATTGCAATCCCTAAGTTAGGTTATGAAATTTTAATTTGTAAATATGAGGTTTGTTATTTCGATGTTATTATTTGTGAATCGTTAGTCATTATTGTTAGTACATATAATCTGTTGAATCTGTTAACCATTAGTCATTGTGTAATGTTAGTAGATATAGTTATTTAGTTGTATGTTGCAAATAATTCGAAGTTAGTATATGTTTGCTGAGGTGATTAGCAATTTCGTAATGGTGAAATAGTTATCATCGAGGAGAAATCAATGTTGAGCGTTAGTACAAATCGAAAGGAAATTATATTTAATTAGTCAAATTTACGATGCAGAGCTGTGTCACTTGGCCAAAGGGAATTACTACGTGGTTGGGTAAGAGACGTCCGCAATTGTGCAGGAAAGAGCAACGACAGCGAAGGTATAAATTTGTAATCCCTTAGAACGACGACAATTTTTTTTATTAATCATTGTTGGTTGTTAGTACAGGTATTATACGTTTATTATTAGTTAAAATGGAATGGAGGTATTATACATTTATTATTAGTTAAAATCGAATTGAACTTATATTTAAGTAATGAAATATAGTTTGAATACGTTAAAGCAATAATGTAAGCATAGAGCATATGACATTTTACTGGGTAGTGACGTATTAATAGCAATTGGCATGCTATTTCAGGATGTCAGGTGGTGTGCCCGTTCGGGTGTATTATGGTGACGCTCCAATACAACTCTGTGATAGCGGGGTAGATTTGACCGTATATGCATTCGTTGATACTACCCTAAATACACCATACCAGTTGGTTTTGAACGAAGTGCTAGGGTGGCTGCATAATATGTTCGGGATAGATCCTTTGATTGAGAAATTCATCATAAAAGCCGTGTGGCCAGTAAGAAGTGAATACGGATGGCAGTGGAGAGTAATAGAGCTTGCATCTACTGGGAGTTGGAGAAAATTTGTGGCTAAAGTAAGAGAGAAAGGTTATAGCCTGGCAATATTGGTGCAAAAGAAAATAAATATTGTTGGGACCGACGAGACCAGCCGCACGGAGGTGAAACAAGCGCATATCGTGGAAGAGGCAAATATTTGCAGGAGTGGGGAAGAGGAAGTAGTAGAGGAGGAGGCTACTGCAGATGTAGTTGTGCCCGGTGGCAATTGTCCGGCTAACGAATTGGATGACGATGAGCCGGACTCACCTTTGGCTGTTGATGCAGTGGAGGAGAACGATGCGGTAGTGGAAGAGATGGAACTGGAGAACGAGGAATATATTTCGTTCATGGTGGAAGGGCAAGATACAGCACAGTGGGACGAGGAAACCAACGTACCTGAAAATTGGACGACCATATCCATGAGCCGTCTGGGGGTTAACGATGGTTTTAGATGCCCACTGGCGATATGATTGTGAGAAGGTGCAAGCTGGACAGATGTTTCATGACAAAGGGCACCTACAAGACGCGGTGAAGAGGTGGGCTTTTCTGCAGAAGCGGGAGTTCAGGGTGAAGGTTTCAAATCGGACAATATTTGACGTGAAGTGCACAAAGCCCGGATGCCCTTGGAGAATGCATGGTTACAAGCCACAACATGACAACTTATGGGTAGCTTCAAGGGTTGAGGAGCATACATGTTTGTTAGACAATACCCCTTTGGTACACAGGATCATGGCGGCTGCATTTGTGGCACAAATGATGTACTCGAAGGTTGTTAAAAGAACCTCATTGTCGCCGTTCACAATAATGCATGACGTTGAGAAAGAGTACGGGTATGAGATATCGTACAACAAGGCTTGGAGGGGTAAGCAGAAAGTACTGGAGATGAGATTTGGAAGATACGAAGAATCATACCACAACCTTCCCCATTCTTGGAGGTGTTGCAGGCCAGAAACCTAGGCACACATATGGCTATTCTCGATGAAGTTAATGACAATTGAAAAAACGTCCTTCGTCATGCATTTTGGTCATTTGGGTGCATGATAGAGGCCTTCCGAAATTTCATTCCGTTGTTGTGTGTTGATGGTACTTTTATGACAGGCAAGTATAGGGGAACAATTTTAACCGCAATCGAAGTCGATGCTGATAGCCATGTCGTCCCTGTTGCCTTCGCTTTTGTTGAAAGCGAGAACACATCGAGCTGGCTATGGTTCCTGCGTCACATTAAAAAGTGTGTTGTTCAAAACAGACCAAATGTGTGTGTTCTACATGACCACCATGCCGGCATTCTATTAGCGGTGCAGCAGCTAAAGGAAGATGTAACAAAGGAGGTTTCCTGGCCAGATTTGCATAGCAGATGGTGTATGCGACATCTCGGGGCAAATTTTTACAGACAATTCGGGAGTAAGAGGTTAATGGACCTGTTCAAAAAGTTGTGCAAGCAAAATCAGCAAAGAAAGTTCGACGCCATATGGGAACAGCTGGATCGGCTGACCACTACTCACATGCAAGAGGTTCGGAAAAAACCCGTTCTTGCCTGACAAGAGGAGCCGGAAGGCCTGGAACCCGTTCCAAACGAATCACCATCTGTTACTCGATGTAGGAAGCGGGGGAGGGCTACGAAGTGCTTCACTGTCTGGATAGAGCATGAGCCAAGAGAAAAGTGGTCCTTGTTGTATGATACCAATGGTTCACGGTATGGTGTGATGACAACAAATCTTGCTGAAGTGTACAACTGGGTGATGAAAAATACACGTCTTTTATCACTTGTTGCTATCCTGGAAGGCATCACAAGGGGTACACAGAAGTATCTTTGTAAAAGATAAGCCATGGCTAGTCTTAACCTTGCCAATCCTAATGTAAGGTATAGCCCCACTATCACACAGTACATGGAGGAGAAAAACAAGAAGGGCGGAATGCACAGGGTCTGGCCTGCTAGGAATAGGGAGTTGCTGTTTGAGGTACGTCTGCGTGACAAGAGTGGTGTCGGTATTGGGAGTACGGACATCACATTGGAGTGCACGTTGTGGCCAGACTATCATGCTTGCAAATGCAACTGCAACAAGCCTTTCCTTCGACATCCGCCATGCTCTCATGTTCTTGCCGCTTCCGCAAAAGGTGGTGTCGATGCGAACATATTCATCTCGCCTTACTTTACTAAGGAAGCATGGGAGGCAACCTGGCGCGGTGAATTGCGTGGTTGGCGTGCGGTATCTGATTTCACTCGCCCACCCCCAGAGGAAGCCAACTAGGTGCCTGACTCAAATTTGCTAGTTGGCACGAAGGGGCGTCGCAAGACCCGTCGAATCAAGAACCACATGGATGAAGCTGAAATAAACACCCGTTCGCAACGTCCAAAGGCTTGCATTGTATGCAGCGGAGACCATAGCTATAAAGATTGTAGCATGTACAATGTAGGCAAAGATGCAGAAGGTGGCGATATTCGGCGTGTTCCAGGGCGGAGGTCGACTTCGAGAAATAATCCTTAGTTATTCGTCTTGTAATATTTATATTTACCAGTTCTAGAGTGTGTTCACTTCAACTTGTTAGTATTTAACCTGTACGACTATATTATCGCGTTGCATAACTTCTTCACGCTCATTTTTTCATGTTTCTGGCTTGTAATATTTATATTTACCAGCACCGCAGTGTGTTCACTTCATTTTATCAGTATTTGACTTATGCTATTAAAATTTCGCTTTGCATAATTTTTCACGCTCATTTTGTTATTTTTAATTCATTTCTGATGCTCACGACACTGATAATCCTGCATTTTGTAGATATGGCTGCCAGGGATGACGTATCGCTGATCGACAAGGTGATCGATAAACATCACCGATCGAGACGACTTAGTCAGGGGACGTTTTGCAACGTGCTGAAAATGCGGGGACCGGATCAGTATTGGCGTATCGATCCTCGTTGGGTTCCAAGGTATGTGAAAAACCATTTGTCACCTCGTGCTGTCATTTAAATTTTCTCACATTGCTAATTATTTATTTTTGACATGTAACAGGTTGAGAGCCGCTGGGTTGTTGACCTTCGCACGCTTGGTTGAGCCTTCACGTGAAAGGTCACCCCGTATCAACATTGATGCGGCCTTGCTGAGTGCTTTGATGGATAGATGGAGGCCCGAGACACACACCTTTCACCTGACAGTTGGAGAGATGGTACTCAGTCTGGAGGATGTGTCTTTTTTGTTGGGTCTACCGATAGCGGGTGCAGCAGTTGGCCCGACACACATCCATGCTGGATGGGCAGATGATCTGTTGGCCAGTTTTGGTGGAGTGGTGGCTGCTCCGCTGGAGGATCTCACAGATGGGCATGGGCCCACGAGGAGTTGGTTGCACCAGTCCACCAGGAGGTGTTCCCAGAGGACCAGGAGGACTGGGTAGTGCGCCGACACTTAGTCGCGTATCTACTGTGGTTGTTTGGGTGGGTGATGTTCACGGGGACTCACGCTGACTCCGTGGACAAGCACTTCATCCACTACGTAGAGCAGATCGCCGAGCTACCTGTTGAGGAGATTCCGCAGTACAGTTGGGGGTCGGCTGTTCTTGCGGCGACGTACGCCGGTCTCTACGATGCTTGCACCAGGAACAGTAAGGCAAGTTCTCTGACAGGATACCCTCTGCTTCTAATGTTATGGGCGCATGAGCGCTTTGACATTGGGAGGCCACAACTAGAGTCGTACGCAAGCTACGGCGTCGATGAGATGTACAAGTCTGGACTTGAAGACATCGACGATCGTCCCACCATGGGATCGCTGTGGACACACCGCGAGGTAAATTGTACATTGCAAGGCATTTTTCATAGCACCCTCTTATTCTGCGCATTATCTCGATTTACGGGCACTAATCATATATTTCTTGCTTTTGCAGCCGAGGTGGGTGAGCGGAACGACACGTCGCATGTACACACAGTTCGTGGCGGACTTCGATCAGCTTACGCTCGACCGTGTTCGCTGAACCCCATACACGCATCACGATGTCGTCGAGCGGGCACCGCACGGTCTTGTGCAGCTCTGCACGCGCGACGTAGAGTTTTGGAGGACCACTTGTCACCTCATGCTGGACGTGCACGTCGAGCCGTACCACGTGCAGAGGGTACTTAAACAGCTCGGCATGTACCAAGACTACCCTCCGAGAGGTGGACGCTCTCTAGCTGTTAGCCTCCACAAGTAAGTACTTGTCCGACAATGTTACAAGCAAGTAGTGTGTTTTACCCCATTGTATACGTTTCTTACGTGCTCATTACGTCCTATGCAGGTACACCTGAAAGGGACTCGGTCTGTCACACGAGGGGACCATTGTTCGGACGATCGCGCCAACGGTTGCGGAGTGGGAACATGCGGCAGACCACTTGGTTCTCCAAACACCTCCAGACGACGGAGCTTCGTACGGACAGTACCTTCGTTGGTACCGTAGTGTTACGCGCTGGAGGTGTTTCCCGTCACAAGGGGATACGTCTCTCCCTCACCAGGCGTCGATCACGGACACGTTTGCCCCATAACCTCGAGCTGCGTACAACTCAATGGTATGTTGTTGCTGTCGTTGATTATCATTAAAATGTGGAACACGTTCAATTGTTCTAACGCCCTTCCCTATTCGTTCAATAGGCCGAGTTTGTGGAACAGGTTCATGCTGAGTCCAACACGATGCTACAGAGACTAGAAACGAGGCCTCAGCATGTCAGGCAGGACGACGTGGCGTCCGTCCTTCGCAGTTTCCGTTCGCGGGCTGCGACGCTACTTCGTCATGTCTCCTGTCGGAGCGCGGCTGATGTGGTGCAGCCTTCCAGGCGGGCAGGATCATCACCACTACCACGACGCTCTAGTGTGGACCAGTTCCGCTCCTCTACTTCACGTCGCCACTACGACGACGCCGGTCCATCGCACGCTCGGCCTTCGCTTCAGGAGACGCCTCCCCCTGTCCGCCTAGGGAGATCGTCTGACTTTGGGGTTCCGGCATCGAGTATGCCACCACCGCGGCCTTAGGTACGGCACGTTTGCCTTGCTTAACATCCAGTTCATATCGTATTCAACCTCCGTTTTATACCATATCGTAACCTACGCAACGTGAACAGCCACAGCAGGTGTACGATACCTAGGGAGCCTATGCGGAGCCAGACTTTTCCTACCTGCCGACAGGGGACAACCTGGCGCCCACACCGGGTTGGGGACTCTACGTTACTCCGCGCACACCGAAGTCAAGGTACACGACAACCTGGCGCCCACACCGGGTTGGGGACTCTACGTTACTCCGCGCACACCGGAGTCAAGGTACACATAGCACACAAGTAAGTATTGTTTACAACGTAGTTACCATCATCGTTCGCTTAATTTTTATGCATAGTTACTAACTATTATAATGTGGCATCGTCTCTATTTTGCAACAGGTTACGACTACGGGTTTTCCCAGGGGCATTCTGCAGTTCCTGTTGTCTCTCCTCGAACACAGTTCGTGGATGATTTCTTTGCGACGGATGCACCCGATGCGCAAGCTGGCATAGACTACTGGTACGGTGCTCCTCCGGTCACACAGCCTACGCAGCAGGGGGAGTCAGTGCAGCTAGAGGATGCCACTCCACAGCAGCCGGCACGACATAGGCACCCACCTGATAATTTGACCTATCCCATAGAACAAATCAGACAACGTAAGAAGGGAGGGCCTAGCAAGCGTGCGAGAGGGGAGCATTCTTGACTTATAGTGTTATTTATGTGCTGGTTTATTTTTTTTTGTGCATTTACTACTTATGTCATATTATATGGATGAACTACTTCATAACATACACTTATTTGATAAACTGCCTTTGTATGTCTTTTCTACTTGTGCTAAAGTATGACTTCTTTTTTATTTTTTCTACAAGATTTAGAAAAAATTCACTATCGACATCATTATGCTCGCGCGTGGTTACAAACTACTTTCGGCGCCTATGTCATTTCGTTGTCGAAAAATCGAACACACCAAGAATACAATGCGAGATCGACTTCGCATTCGTACGCTTTGCTGTTACTTTTTACAAAAGCACGATCCCTTTCGGCGCATGCACGAGTACTTTTGGTTGTACCGATGCAACCTCCTTTATTCGCGTGCGATACGACTGCGGAATGGCTTCTCACGCTCTTACATGTCACAACTACTTATGCATACGACAACAAACTTTCGGTGCTTGGGTTTCCGGTCCATTACATCGCACAGTATACCACAGTGCACGGACACACTGTCAGTTCGATTTGTCACGATCAACTTTCGGCGCTGCTTTGTAAGATAAAGTAATTCCAATTCACGCGTGCTAGTGTTGTCACATACAGTGAAAAAAAATTGGCTCTCATTAAGTCATACGTCCAATCTAACTTTCGGCTCCATCCAGCACTCTAAAAGGGCGAACGGCCTAATTCCGCATACGTCCACTCTTACTTTCGGCGGTAATCAGGTGGACCCATCGTGCCCCATGATGTAGACATGTAAAGGTTATCACTGCGATTTTGATGCCTACATAAGTCCCCATAACGAGCGATGCAGCACATAATTTCTTCATCTGTGTAGGCAACAAGCGCTACCACAACCCTTCATCGCACCAGCTTTCGGCAATGTATAGACGCCGGGGCCTTAAGGATCCCAACTGGCGTAGCGATCCACTTGTACAGCTATTCCCACATTGGTGCGAGCGGCCTCTCTGTCTTTGCGGTGACCAATGCCAACTAATGGGTTCAAGGAATCAAGACACTCGAGAAAGGCATTTCTTTAGGTGCCCTAACTATGACTGTGAGGTATTTCATTCTCTGCATATGCTTATTCAGTTTGCATGAGCGATTGTTTATTCTTCATTTAAATCTATTCGTCAGGCCCGCGCTACGGCTTGTGGATACATCGAGTGGGTCGATACAGAAAATCCCGTTCTCGACCTAACCACTTGTGAACAAGAAGGACACTAGTATTTTGCATCAGAAAGTACTGAGAAATACATGGCGTTCAAAGCAGAATACGAACAACAATGTCGTGAACAACAGTGCGACTGGCGGGTGCTAACGATGGCACTCCCTCCATGGGAAGCCTGTCCAAAATGCAGATGTGGTGATCGTTGTCAGGTTCTCCGTTCCACCAAGCCAAGAACTTTGGGTCAGAGGTTCTTTGTTTGTCCAAATATTCTAGATGACGATTTCATGGTAAAAATATTTTCATTATTATGAATCCTTATTTTGTCACAACATTCAGTAACTTTGTTCGCTTCACGTCTATTCGTTTCTCGCAGGAACCACCAAGAAGATGTCAATACAAAGAATGGATAGACACCGAAAAGGTTCTAAGTGATCCAACTTCCCGTGTGGTGCAGCTTGAATTGCCAGAGCAATACAGGTTTACTAAAAAGCAGTTTGAGAGGGGAGAGGGATCCTCACATAGGGGTTAGCTACTATCGGACAACTTACGTTAGTCAAATATCTGATGTCATATTTCGTTGTCCCATTACTATATCGTCGTCGTGTTCAACTCTTGCACTACCTTCCTTCTAGTTCGAATATAATCTTATCAATGTAACCGCAATAGAATCAGATGTATCATGTTTAAATTGTACTACAACTTCTCCTTGTTTCGGTACGGTCATGGATGTGCTCAACATTAATTCTAAAAAAATATTTCTTCTTGGTTTTTAAAAACATGTTCTGTGAATTTAAAATTTTGTGAGTCGTCCAAAAACAATTTTCGGAATTTCCAAAAATAGACAGAACCAATTTTCGCTTCTGCAAATTTTTGGCCCTATCCGAAAGTGATTTTTCGAATTTTCCAAAATAACCGATAAGCGAAATAAGGTCTGTAAATTAATAAATTACTAATTGATATATCTAAAATTATTAAATTATAACTCCGATATGTTTCTCCAAATATTCAATTACAAATATGTATTAATCAATTATAATAAATTATAATTATAAAACCAACTTAAAAACTTAATTATAATAACAACTTAAAAATTATAATTAATCAATGATAAACGATTCTGTCATTAATTAATTGCTAACAACTTAAAAATAATTCTTACCAAATTAAAAAAGTTCTGTAAATTAATAAATTAAAAATGAATATATTAATAAATTATAAATCCAATATGTTTCTCCAAACATTCAATTAAAAATGGGTATTAATCAATTATAACAAAATTATATTTAGAAAAACTACTTAAAAACTTAATTATAAAAACAACTTATAAATTATAATTAATCAGTTATAAAAAATATGTCATTAATTAATTATTAACAAGTTAAAAACAACTCTTAACAAATTAATATTAATTAATAACTAAAAACAATACTTAACAAATTAAAAAAATGAGGCAGGCCTGTCGAACGGCCGGCGTTCGACTAGGCCGGCGGACCATCCTGTCGAACAGTCGGCGTTCGACTGGGCCGGCGACCCGGCCTATCGAACAGCCGGCGTTTGACTGGACCTTGTCGGACTGCCGCTGTTCGACTAGGCCCAGTCGAAACGCGGCCATTCGATCGGTCCGACCTGTCCTCGCTCCGCCGTTCGATTGGGCCCTGTCGAACCGCCGTCGACAGGCCCATATATTTACGATTTTCTGCAAAAGTTCACTATTTTTATGATTTTCCATTAAAAGAATATTATTTCTAAAAAAAAATTCTCGTTTCTCCACCACCACCACCCACAATTACTCACTCGGCGAGCGACGGACCCGAGGAGGCGCTCGCTGGCTGGCTATACAAGTCCCCCTGACTCCCCCCACCCCGGAAATAAACCCTGCAAAACCCCACACCACACATCCTGATCCGAAGCAGCATCCATCCACCATGGCGGCCAAGAGGGTGCGCGTCGCCCGATCGCCCTCGTCGCTTCTCCAGTCCAGCTATTCCCCATCCGGAGGCGACTCTCCGCAGATCGACAATGCGGCGGAGGTTGCCGAGGGGTCGCCGCCTCCTGTTGCGGCCCAGTCCCCTCGAGCGCCGCCGCGCGCTGCCGAATCGGAGGAGGGGGGCGGCGATTCCGGCAAGGACGAGGTCGCCCCGCCCAAGGGGGACTCCGCGCTGCTGCGGAGCGGCTCCGGCTCCGGATCCGGCAATGCCGCGGTGCCGGACGGCCTCGCCAAGTCGCCGATGAAGCCGGAGAAGAGGGTGACGGCGTTGCCGTTGAGCGACCTAAACTCCAGAGAAAACCTCGCCAAGTCGCCGTCGAATGAGGTGCCAGCTCTGCAAGAAGATGAAGCGGCACAGGACGATCACCCTGAGTCGCCTCCTAAGTCAAAGAAGAACCGCAAGAAGAAGAAGGCCCTGCGGGCTGGCGACTCCGGCAAGGTCGCTGCTCCGGACGGTCCCGCTGAGCCTACGCACCCCCAGCAAGATGTGGGGGAGGTGGACGGCCGCTTGGCCGAGTCTGAGCAAGAGGTGCCACCCAAGGCAGGGAAGGCAAAGAAGGCATCGGCGCAGGCAAGGAAGAAGCCATCGGCGAAGCAACATGCTGCTCAAGAGGAAGATGGCGACTTGGTGGCAAAGACTGAGGAGGAGGTGGCGCCACAGCAAGGGGGTGAGGAAGACGGTAAGGGTTCGTTGCCCCAGCGGAAGAGCAAGAGGGTTGCCGCATTGTCAGGCAACAGCCCACCTTATCCCAAGAGGAACAAGATTGTGGATGCACAGAAGCCTGGGTTCCGGCGCAAATGGAATGGCAATGACGAGATCATGATCCTAGAGGCTCTTGTGGATCAAATCCGCAATGGTGAAAATGTGCCGCAGGAGCCGGACCACCCCTTGTTCCATGAACTCGCTCAGCGCCTGGAGGGCCGCACCTTCAACCACAACGATGTGAGGGAGAAGGTGCGCAGTCTCAAGCGTCGGTACAACGATGTTGTCTTATCAGGCCTTGCTATTACCAAGGATCATGACCTTCAGCTCCATGAACTCTCCTGTGAGATCTGGGGGCGCTCTACTGCTCATGCTGGGGACAAACAGAGGTCCCTTGCCAGAGACAAGCAGAGCTCCCTTGACAGGGACGAGCATAAGTCTTGGAGAAGTCCTTAGCAAGTGATGAGCAGAGGTCATTCGATGAGATGTGCAAACAGTTTCCACTGCTCGCAAAGGAAATTAAGGTGCTCGTGGAGGGACAGCCTGCTATCATGGAATTGTTCCCTAGGTTGGATGGCGACCAAGTTGTCGCAATTGAGAAAAAGTTGGAGAACCTGAGGTGGATCGATATGAAGAGGAAGAAAAAGATGGCAGTGAAGATGGCCAAGATTAGAAAGGGATTAATTTACAAGCTCGAGGAGCTGCGACCCTAGCTGATGGTAATATGATCCACTAGTCTCCTTGTCATCTTCGGCTCCATAGTTAAGTATCAGTTAGCTCTATACTCTATAGGTTAATTAGTAGTGCCCTTTTGTGATGGTACTTAAGTCCTTCTGGTGGTTTGATGGTGAATGGATTGGGCAAGTGCAAAATCCTGCTGACATTCTAAGCTAGTATGATGCTTATGGAAGAAGCTGTATGTCAGAAAGTAACATCATCGTTATATAGTTTGTTCCCTATGCTATGGCAAAACTCTCAGTTCCGGCATTATATGTTTCTACATGATGTTTGGTTTGCCATTCTGATGTTACTTATGATTATTGTTGTTTTGATGCTGGGTCATAAATTGCTCTTTCTTTCTTTGGCATGAAATTCAGTTGACAAAATCTTTGTGTTGGCACACCTGGCATAACAGCTCTCTATGCAATACTAAGTACCAGCTTAACATGAGATGGCGAGTTAGTAGTAGTAGGTGACAAAGTTGATTTGTTATCTATTTTATTAGGAACCACATATTTTTTTTTTACAGTCCATCTCATTCACACATTTACGATCCATGTGACCATATTAATAATTTTGAAGAGGTGTTTTGTTTGCTAGCAGTTCCCATTTGATACTTGATAAAGCAAATCCTTGGTTTTGCTTCTCTTGTGATTGGCCTGGGGAGGGGGAACAATGAAGTATTCATCTGGGATCATGTTTTTCTTAGGTCTATTGTGGATGTAATTAAATATTGCTAGTTTTTCATCTGACAATAGCAAAAGCAAGATAATAGCAAGCCATGTGTACCATTTGCAGTTGTGTATATGGGAATCACGCAGTTGAGTATCTACCTTAAACTTCAGGGTAAATAGCGGGACCCAATATATGTACTGATCCTGCGTAGATTCCTTAATTTGAAGCGTTCCACTACCCAATGGATCAACATTAGGAGTACTATCTTTGTTGTTCCTACTGAAGAATGTCTGCCGTCTCCTAGCCAGCTGAACATTATGAAGATAATTTTGGCAGTAAGTTATGATCAATTAATTTTTCTCCCGATTAAATAATATCGGTTTGCAGATATAACTATACAATCAAGAGTTCAAGACTTCAAGTTTAGTTAGTTGTAGTAGTTCTTTCCTACCGAAGGATTTTACAGCGCCCTAGCCAGCTAAGCAGGAAAGGGAAGGCAGTTAATTTAGAGTCAATTAACTTATCTCCTGATACAATAAGGGTGTGTTTGGTTGCCTGAATGTCCATAGCCTGGCTCGTATCCCTCATCCAGGCTGCTCTCAGCCTACTTAGAGTAATGCATTTGGTCTTGTTTGGTTGCTTGTATCAGTTTATCCTGGATGATTTCAGATGTTGTTTGGTTGGATGCATGATAAGGTGCTGTATGCAAGAGATGGTGTTTGGTTGGACGATTGGACCCTAGATTTTAGAGTGTAGGAAGTTCATGCATGTACTCAATCACTATTTTATCCCAGGTGAGAAACCATATATAAACACACACTTGAACAAACTTAGATAACTATATATCGGGAAATTGATGTACTCAATCACCGTTATGAAAAGCAAGAAATCATTCTGAAATTTAATTCAAGTAAAAAAAATCTATGCTGAATACTTTAACTTGTTATGGTTTTCTATCTAAAATGACAGTCATCTTTTGAACAGAGCACATCATGGGATTTTTTTTCCCTATAGATCGTGTTTCAATCATGTGCTTAGTAGAGCACCAAGAAAGAACTTTATTCATGTATGGTCCCAACTTAGTAATCAGCAATGGATGAAAGCACATCAACTATTGAGTGGTCAGTAGCAGGGTTGGATTTGGAAGCATATTAATTAACTACTAATCGCAACACATGGCAGGGACCCAGATAACTATGCACTATGCAGTTCTTTGGAAAAACAAGTAGGAAGTAGCTGACTGATCATTTCAGATATTACTGTAAACCTCTATCTCTATCTCTATCTCTATGTCTTCTACTAAAATTCAGATCCAATCCTTCCATCAGTTTTCAATACTCATTCAACGATCACAGAAACTGTACATGTTTTTTGAACGCTGGAACATCACAGAAACACAGCAACATTTGAGTATCTGAACAAGCCTCCACGGTAAAAACATGCAGTGATCGTGCACCAGCACATATGCCAGAAATTACCAGTTACACCAGATTCAGAAGATACAAGATACTTAGATCCTGACATAAAGTGCACTAGACTATTAGAAATAGAAGTCATCTTCAAATTTCTATATTTACACCAAAAGTTTGTCAATATAATTTAGTTATGGTTATAGCACAAGTGATAAAACTCAAGATAATGCTAGCAGTTACGAGAGAGGCAGCGCATACCACTTCAGAATAAGCTGACAACTTCAAGTTTCTAGCTTCTGTCAAGCCTTCAAGAAACACACAGTCGTAGTCATCGGTTGGAGACCAAACAGGGAAATCAATCCGTGCGCGATAATTCGAGTAGAAGAAGCAGTAGCTCATGCTCAGATTCCTCACGGTTGGAGACCACATTTCCAGACCACCAACGTAGCAATCCTCCATCTTGAGATGCACCAGTGCTGGACAGCTCGAGAAATCAAGAACTTGGTTGTTTCCCAATACACCCTTGAGCTCGGGTTGTGAGTGTCTGGGAGATGAGGGGCGAATCGGAGAGCGGTAAGGGAACCCGTGGGACGGTGGAGAGGAGGAACCGGAGCACCCGGACATGGCGGCGAAGAGCGCGGCGGATCCAGCGGTTGCCATGCCGCTCCCCGCCGGGGAAGGGCCCGTCGAATTTGAGGTCGAGGTCGCAGCTGTCCAGGGACGCGCCGCCGCGGCGGAGGCGGAGTAGGCGGTCGACGAAGAGGACGAACGCGTCGGCGCTGGCCCACCCCTTGGCGCCGGCGACGCGGACGGCCGGCACGGACCGAGATTGCGAGAGTGGGGGGCGGCGGCGGGAGCCGTCGCTCGCGCCCCTACCCGGCGGCGGAAGGAGGGGGGCGACGATGGGAGCCGGCGCTCGCGCCCCTACCCGGCGGCGCAAGGAGGGGGGCAGCGGAAGGAGGCGCAAGGAAAACCCTAGCTTTTCATCTGTTGGGGAAAAATGCAGAGGAGAACGGCTCGAGTAACTCCCTAGTGCACGCGCGGGTGCAATGCGGAGCACGCGCTCGGCCTGGTTGAGCAGCGAAGCCCGAATCGGGCGTTTCTTCAGAGCCTGGCTCGCGACTGCTTTTTGCACGCGTTGAGCCTGGCTGAGAGGTCCATGCAGGCAACCAAACAAAGTAAATTTGCATTCACAGGTACGGGCCAAGCATGATGCAGGCAACCAAACACGCCCTAAGGTTCTGCAGCTATGCAACAACAAGCAGGGCATGCCTAACTAGCTTTCCAGTTTAGATAGGTAACAACTAACTAGTTAAATTATCTGATTGACAAAAGTAAATGATGATGTCCTTCACAGTGAAGATGACGGCAAGATGTGGGACAACGTTATGGTTCCTTTGCACCTTTTGGATAATTCGATATTGAAATGTGGATTACGCCAGGATAAGTTAGTTTGTTGTTTGGAATCTTTACATCAACTAGCAGGATGTCCGTGCGATGCAACTGATGAAACAATATCCTATTGAGTGTGTCACCTCTAATATCATATTCTTTACTTGCATGTCTATAAATCCTAAGCTTGTAGGCCAAATTAGTGTTCGCTTTTATCATTACATTGCAATCTCTTTCAATATCCCTAGATTATCTTCTGCTTTTATCATTACATTGCAACTAATATCTTTCAGCATCCTTGGATTTTCTGTTATAAACCACCAATTTTGCCAACGGATCAGTATGATGGGAGTCAAGTACACAAAGGTGAAAGCCATAAGGGCAATTAAACCAACATCAGAAAAAAAAATGCTAGTGCACGTACATTATTTACACGTGCCGACGAAAATAGTGTATGAGAGCAGAAACCCTCCAGATCATTCGAGGTCTTAATTTACCGCCAAATTGAAGCTTACATTACCGTGCAAGGAATACGCTCACTGTGCTTTAGATGTGATTATTTGTTGCTCGCATTGCAACGGGAATTTTTTTAGAGATCATGAAAGAAAGAAAAAAATAAGTTTCTAAGTCGATAGGCACGTAATATTCCGTAAACAAATCTCGCTGTTTAAATCTTAGCCACTACTTATGTTCACTCTGAACTAATGTTATAGATATGTATGGGTTACCCAAAGAATCAGTAAACAATGGGTTAACGATGATTATAGACGGTCCCGAACCAATGTTTGGATCGAAATTTTGATTGCAAAAGAAAAAAACAATTCAAAAACATTGTTAACTGTGTTTTCAATTTAATTGAAATATTTTTACTATCTGCTCCCTCCGTTCCAAAATATAGAGCACAAGATGTTCTATAAAACAAAAACGTGCATGCATGCATGTAATTAATTAACACATCCTCCTCCCTAAATTATTATTTTTAAAAGCATACACTCTCAAAATCTCTAATTCCATTGAGTGCATGTATTGTATTAGTTGGGATGATTCAAACAAAAAAGGTGATAATAATTATTTTTTGATATTTGGGTTAAAGGTGGTTGTGCTTTATATTTTGGAATGAAGGGAGTATTTATGATGATTACATGCATGAAAATTTATCAACACCTAATTAACAAAATTACTAATTTCCTAACACCCGACTTCAAATGAGTGAACGGTGTTGGTTGATCTCTGGCCATGGAGCCAAAGACGTGCGATAGGCTTGGCCCACCCACTCTCACACGCGCCATACAGAGAGGAATCTGTTTGGATCTATATAACACACATGACAAGTTCATGGATCCAAAATGCATTTTAAACACAAGTTTAAAAACCGTCCGCACGCTTTACACTTTACTCTTATGTTTTTAATACTTTTTATGAAAGTATGAATAAAAAGTAATAATCAAATATGTTCCGTGGAGATAGTCTTGATATCCTAATGTCACCTGAAAAAGAAGTCTACATTAATACTACCACCGTCCCGAAAAGAGTGCATTTCTGGCTATCTGGACAGCACTCTTTTTGGCATGGAGGTAGTAAAAGGTAAAAACATGAAGTCTGGTTTTGTACACTATGAACAAATATATTGTAATGGAGCTATTGAAGAACATCAAGTGCTATGCTCAAGAAAGATATACAGGATACAACAGTGGCAGTAAGAACAGCTGCCACAGATAAACCAACTAAATAACTTCCATGAAATGAAAGTGAAAACTAAAAACGCTGAATGTGAATGAACAAAAGGTCAACATGTACTTGGTAATAGAAATGTACCGAAAACGAGTCCTCTCAGCAGCTATAGAAGAAAATCCTGGATTATAGGAGCTTGAGGTACATCAGGTTGAGTGCTATGCCTTTCTCTATGCTTATGTTTTCCTTGGCGATGCCCACTCCTAGATCTTCTGTGCTTTATCGCTTCCTTCCCATCACTTTCAAGAGGGTTTGTACTCTCTTTATCATGGCTCTGTTGAATACTTGGTCTAGAACTTGAAGTTGGATGGCCTACAAAATCAGCATCTATATTATTTTTCCACTGAGAACTAGATTCACCAGTGTCCATTTTGTTTATAATTCCTTCATAAGCCTTATCTGAAGCCTTTTGTGAAGATGATGGCTTGATATCTCTACCCAACAGTACACCACGTACAGCACCAGATAAAGAATCTTTTGGAACATTTGCACTAGCCACCATAGAACTTAGGAAATCCTCACCATCCAATTTCACTACTTTCGGTCTGGACTTCACGGCCTTTGGTTTTTTCCCACCGGTAACAGGCTGGATAGACTTCAATTTATCATCCTGAGCAATTTCAGTGCTAGCAGGCAGCAGAGGATCATTGGCATGAGGGTAATCAACTGGCCCATCCTCCGCTTTTCCTGTTGGAAGATAGTAAAGTCCGTGCCTTTTACGGTGCTCAGAAAGAAGAGAAGATGAACCAAGTGATAATGCAGGCTCATCTCTGGTTTCGACTGAATCACGGCTACGAGGGTAGAAAACAATTGAAGATGACAGAGTAGTGTCATCTTCATTCACGATGTCAACAAGCTCAGCAAGATTTTCATTCAGGACAAGATCACCTGGAAGGGATACTTTCTCTTGTGCATTTAAAGAAACAGGCCCTATTTCTTGAGAGAATATTGTTTGCATATTCTTAACAAGCTCCTTCACCCTGTTATGCTTATCATCATCAAATTTGCTTTCCTTCAACTCTTGAATCTCTCTTAGCGAATAAACAAAACCAATCAAGTTTCTTGACCTTTCCAGGACCTCAACTTCATTGCACTCAACAAGTGGGCCAACTGTTGTTTCAATCAAGTTAATCATGTGAACAACCGATTTATGTGAGAAAGGGTCCTTTTCCATCATCCTAGGCACTGTAATTTGATCATTGCCAGACCCAATTGGAGCGTCACTTCCTCCACTAACGGTTTGATCCAAAGATAACCCATTCAATGCTACAGACACTTCCTTGCTTGAATCACTCAACCTCTCAACATATGAATTGCAACAGAAAGTGATCACTTTAAGTACTGCCTGGATGTAGACAGCTCTCACGGACATCGGCAGGAGGCTGGTCCTTGGCTGCAGAAGTGCCTCAACAAGCTCAACAGGATCCTTCGTGAAGTTCACATACTCACCCGAGACCCATGCAGCAGCAGAAAGAACAGGACAAAGGAGGTGGTTCCCAAGCAAAGCAGGATCAATGAGAAGAGTTCGAGATGAATGAACAAGCTCTGGTCGTGCATCCTGCACCCTCAGTCCCACATCAACAAGCTGCCGACCAATCTCATCCCCCTGTGCACAATGAAGGTTCCTACCCATATCTGTGAGGAGCGAGACATACCAATCAAAGTCAGATACCAGCTCATACACATTGCGCCCACATGCTGAAAGAACAGCACCAAGAATGTCATTTGCAAACTCTGGGTCTGACTTTAAAGCATGACTGACCAGCATACCAGCAATGTCCGTGACATTGCTGTCATCAATCAACCTCATCATGAGGTGCAACGCCTCCCGGCGGATGTTTGAGTCAGAATCACCCAATGATTGGGCAATCACATCACGGCATTCATGCAACGTCGATGCATATGCCGGTCCAAGCATACCAAGCGCGAGGAGGCCAAGGTACCGCAGGTTGGGATCATCCTCAGCAGCAAGGAACTCCTTGGCCTTCCCAATGGCAAGGCGCACGGCAGCATCATGTGCCGGCAGGGCAGTTAGAACAGTCCGGATGCACTCAAACGTCAGGGACATAGCAGCAGAACGCGCGAGAAGCTGGCACACTGGGTCGACAATCCGTGCGGCTAGGCGGGATTCCAGAGGAGCCAGGCGTGCAAACACCTTGAGCACCTTGATGAGCGCCCAGTTGGAGCGGGACGTGGTGAGCAGATTGTAGAGGTCAGGCGCGAGCGGCAGGAAAGGAGCAGCATCAGCTGGCGGCGCCGATAGCTCACAGAATGCAGCTGCAGCAGCAGTCGACGCCCGCAGGTCAGGCGACGCGAGGCACGCGGCCAGTGGCTTGAAAAGGACCGGCACGGCCGCGGACGGCGAGGCGGCTATGACACGCGCGGCGGCCGCGATAGCCCGGGGGCTCCCGCGGGAGAGATGGGGCACGAGGTCATGCGCGAGGTGGACGGGGAGATCGGGCGCAGCGGCCGCGGCAGGGGAGGCGAGCAGCTGGAGCGCGAGGGCCGTGACGTGGTGGGAGGCGGCGTTGGAGGTGGAGGGGGAGAGGTCTTTGTGGAGCTGATGGGTGGCGAGCGGGAGGAGGGAGAGCGAGGCCGGGTGGAGGGAGAGCGAGGCGGCGAGGTAGGCGAGACGCTTGTGGGGAAGCTGCGGCGAGGCGATGAGCTCGATGGCCGGGAAGGCGAGCGGGTGGGAGGCGACGGCGGCGAAGTGGAGCGACGAGAGGTAGGTCAGCTTCTGGAGCGCCACGGCCTTGGTGGCGGCGTCGGGGGCGCGGATCTCTCGATGGATCTCGGAGAGCGCGCGCACGACGGCGGCGGACTCACCGGCGGCCGACGGGTCGGCGCGGAGGGACTTGACAAGATCTTCCAGGGAGCGCTGGAAGAGCGTGTCTACCAGCGATGGCGCCGGCGCCGGCGCCGCCGGTGGGGCGGGGGCCATCGGAGGTGGATCGGCGTGAGTGGGTTTGTGGGGATTTCGGGGGCGTGCCGGCGCGGCGGATCGGAGATGGGGGAGGCGTGGGTTTGGGTCTGAAGAAGACAGGGGACCCACATGTCAGTGCTGCCTTTTTTCTTTCTTTTTCCTTTTTACTACTACCTCGGTCCCAAAATATTATCGTTCTAAACTATTTAGCATGTATTAAGGTCAGAAAAAAACTATAATACCTCTTATTAAATAATATATAGTTAGATATGGAATGATGGTTGGGGATAGCATGGGGATAAATTTGAATTGAAAGTGGTTGATGTGACAAGTAATACTTCAAAGTGACAATTATTTTATGATAATTTTTGAATGCTAGAAAGATAAGTATTATGGGACGGAGGAAGTACTAAAAATTGCTCTCGTGCTTACGTACTTTGAATCGTTTTTCAAATGATGAAATCGCCCTTGGTTTTGTCTCATCACGTGATGCGTCCGACAGCCGTCTATTTGTGTCTTCATGCTATTGGAGAGACATGTTTATTTCCACTGCAATGACATCAAAACGAGAAACTTGCACACCACCAACCATCAAAACTAAAATTAGTTACACTAGCATGTTCTTTTTTTAACAATACCTTTGATGACTTATAGATTTTTAACCACGTATTATTTTTTATTTTCGTTTATATCATCATGATGATATACTCAAAATATACGATAAAATGATTCTAATATTAAATATATTTAAACATTTAAAGTAATTTACTAATTTAAAAGTAATTTACTTAAATTGTAGCATTGGAAGTAGTTATTACTAATCAATCAGTTGATGATGGGGTTGAGATACGAACACGTGAATGTTGTACTGACCAAGAGACAGATAAACGAGACCACTTGACCAAGAGACAATTAAACGAGACCACTTGCCAAGAAAAGAAAACCACGTGCTATCTGCTAGTTGTTATGTCAATTCACGTGCATGCTATTGAGACTAACATGTCGTTACACTAGTATATTTTTTTTTATAGAATATTTGATGACCTATATTTTTTAAACCGTATATTATTTTTAAAATTCATTTAAATCATCATACTCTACTTAACAAAATGAGTCTAATATTGAATATATTCAAATTATCTATTTTTTCTTAACTCCTCTAAAAAAGTAGTTATTTTCAATAATGTGAAGAGTTACTTTTTTATAGCAGTATAGTTACTTCTAGGGTTAATATGATCCATGTCATTGTAAATATGTCGAATTAAAAAAATGTTATTACTATTCGTGATATCGGCTGGGTGCCATTGAAATTATGTAAAATTGAAACTATGCCATCGCCGTCCAATTTTCTGTCATCCTCGTTAGATCCGCATTCTCTCCTCTATCCGTGCGCCATGCCTCGTCAACCTCCATGGCTTCTCCGACTCCGACGCTGCCACCGACCAGTAGCAGCAAGCACATCACCGCCATGTTGCACCACGCATGGCCTTCCTTGAGGATGAGTTCCCCGCGCTGCTCGATGACCCATGCGTCCCTAAGGCAGCCAACGAAGCCGCGGTGGCCATGACGAACCACGCCGCCGAGAAGCTCTTCAAGGTGCTCGACATGTATGAGGCCACCCACAACGCGTCCCCAGTCATCGACAAGTACTTCCTCACCGCCGATGATGGAAACAACAGCACCGCGCTTACCGACCTCAAGCAGGACCTCAACTTCGTCCGCTCCCACCTCAGAGAGTTTGTCGCTGCCATCTTCCGCGAGCTCGAGAGTTCCATCTGCACCGACGCCAGCAGGAGAGACGAGGAAAGCTTTGCGTCCATGGCTTCCAGATTCGCTCCGGTGGCTTGAGGAGGCCAGCGGCGCGAGACGAGAAGAGTTTGGCTCTGGCAGGCGAGCTTAGCATCGCGACCTCCAGTGGCGGCGTGCAGTCGACGTGGAGGGGTGGTGAGGTCAGGGCGACAGAGCGGCAGGGCCGACAACAGCGCGTGGCTCAGCCTCCTCCGTCGTCGGCTCCCCTCACTACTCTTGGAGCAGATCCGGGGCCACATTGTTGGTCGGCCACCTAGGGCCATTGACGAGCAGAGCTCATGGAGTTCGCCTTTGCCAGATCCACTTCACCTCCTTCCCTCCTCCATGACGTGGTTTTCCGAGAGGAGCTCGGGATGGGTGGCGGTAGAGCGGTGAGCTCGAGAGGGGGTGGCCGGCTCCTTCGTTCCTTCTCGGGCCAGCGGGGGCGATGCTTTACCACCACACTGGCCGCCGCTTCCCCATTCGTCTCCCTCACCGGTGTCCTCCTCGCCGGTTGTTACATTTGAAAATGAGGTGGAGAGAGATGCGAAAGAGAGATGCGAAAGAAAGAAAAAGGGAGGATGAAGGAAAAGATAGAACTGACGTGTGGGTCTCATGTCTAGAGGTATTTTGGTCTATATGATGACGAAAAACTGAACGGTGATGGTATGTTTCTAATTTTACAAAATTCCAATGACATCCATCCAATATCGCGAATAATAATGACATTTTTCTAATTTGGTACATTTGTAATGGCATGAATCAAATTAACCTTTACTTCTAGCGCCGTGAAAAGTTAATTCTCTCTAGAACTACAATTATTTCTAATACCTTGAAGAGTTATTTCTATTTTACTTTTTGTAGTTACTTCTTTTTAGAAGTGTATTTACTTCTAATATTATAAAGAGTTACTTCTATTTCTTTAAAAGTTACTTCTTTTAGTAGCGTAGTTACTTGTAATATCGTGAAGAGTTACTCTCTATATGACATAAGATTTTATATTTTTTTTAAATATAACATAGAGATTACTTTAAATAAAAAATATATATATTTACTTGAAAATCTTCTCTACACTTTGCTTGTGGATTTACTCCACATAGTTTTTTATTTCAACTCACTCATAATGTAATTACTTCTAATGCTATAAAGAGTTACTTCTATTGCATAGCAAAGTTACTTCCACAATTTAAATAAATTACTTTTAGGTTAATAAAATGTTTGAATATATTCAACATTAAACTCGTTTTGTCACATATTTTGAGCGGAGTACAATGGTGCAAAAAGATCTTAAAAATAATATACGGTTTAAAAAATATAAGTCATCAAAGAGGTTTAAAAGAAAGATACGTTAGTGACCAATCTATATAAGTGTTTGTTGCTATTTTTAGATGATAAAGGAGGATTTATATGTCACGTGGAATGAAGTGGTCACTGGTTTAACCAAACCAGCGGCCATGCGCTGTGTAGTCGTGTCCTTCTCAAATTACTAAATCGTATAATTTTTAAAAGTTTCCTAAATAAAAGTTTTTTAAAAGAATCTTTCAAATTTATAATAGTTAATACTTAATTAATCATGCATTAATGAGCTTTCTCGTTTTGCATGCAACGGAATATCCATTCCCAAATATAAAAAGGAATGGACCCTTAGTTTTTTATGGGACTTTGCAAGCACCAGGGCTACATAGTTATAAGGCCATGCCCAACGAGGTGATGTGTGAGCCCCTCGTCTCTCTACGTAAGAGGCGAGCCATCAGCTTTGCTGAAGTTATGTCCCCACAAGGCCACACATGTCCTCGCATAGGAACGGTGGCATGCAGTGAGAGAAGGTGGTCCAGGAGGGGAAAAGGAGAAGGAAAAGAAGATTAGGCTCACCTTTAGTTGTTTCTTGCAATGCGCTCGTTGGCCTTGATCTGTGCTCACCGACGAAGGAGAAGAAGCACGGTGGTGACCGTCATACTCGCCGACATCGCTCAACCTATGGCGTCAATGAGCTCCTTCCCCACCTCGCATTGACAAGGTGGCGAGTGAAGGAGAGCTTGATGGGGCAGCAAGTGAAGGAGCGGTCTCTGTCATCACATCCTCCCCAATCATCGACGCTACTCTGATCTAGTCTCCGCCACTCCGATCTAGATGTCCATGTGCAAGAAGAAAAGAAGGCGACACTTCAGTTTGGTGACAACGGGGCTTGGATAAGGGAAGAAGAGGAGAATGAGGCATCACGTTCAGTGGGGAACTGATTGGAGTCGCCTATAGACAGGGGTGGAAAAAATATAGGAGTGGTTGACTAATGGGTCCATAGGAGGTTAAGGTACATATGTACTTTCTTTGTTGCAATAGAGTTTAGAACATAAAAATGTCAACAAATATGATAATAAAAAATATTCTAAGGAGTAACATACAAATAATCAAGGGCTAAAATGCTACCCTGAGTGTGGCCTCTACGTGGGTGGTGTGGCATGTGTGACCTAAGCCCACATGACACATTGAGAGCACTCATATGAGTGACTTGCATTGTGCATCGTCTAAAAGCATTTACTTACACTGTGTTGCACGAAGTGGTGGCATTGCAGAGTGATAGAGCCAACTATGTACGAATGTCACCGTGGAGTAGAAGAGCTTTGTAGGTTGTGAGTAAGGTCTAAGTACCTCATGCTTTGCAGCCTCATCGTTTCGCTTATACTTATTATGAGAGAAACGACTTATTATGATTAGAAAATAATTTATAGGTAAAACTTTTATACATGTGTTCTTAGCGATATAAAAGTAAATGCTAGAAAACAAACTACAATGGAAAAAGAACTCCCTAAAATCAACTTAAAACTAAGTTTTAAAGTTTAAAAATTCACTTATACTTATAAACGAAAGGCTAAACGATGGGGTGTTCCAACTAGGCTCAGATGTCACTGTGGTACAAGAAGGAGCTCCGTGGGTTATCAGAGTTTTACCTTTGCAGGATAAGAATGCCCCATATACTTGAAAAGAAGGATGGAATTATAAATAGGCCAGATGGCAGAAAGTGCACAATTGCATCTAGCTCTGATGGTTTTGTGCAAAGCTACCACGTTTGGCACAACTTGCAGCTACTCACAACATGAGGCGGGGTTGAAGTAATGCTGTGTTGCTATGAAGATAAGATTAGGAACAATTGTAGAAATAGCTAACCAAAGCACAAATGTCACTACTACCAATTCAAAATAGCTTATGTTCCCTTTTTTTATTAAAAAAAGACTACCTATATGGGATACAGATTTTGAAATAAAAAACCGCCCCCAAATCTTGTAAATTCTAGTCCATTGGATCATTTTGAGATTCATGTGGCATACCCAACCCTATTTTTTTCACTTCCCTTCCTTAGTCCTGTCACTGCTTTCACGTGTTTACACACGCGAACACACACTTCTCTACCTCCTGCATTGTCGCTGCTCAGCTTCGTCGGCTTGCCAGAAAGGGTCAACAGTGCTGGCGAGGCTCCTCCTCCTCCCCCCTTCTCTTCCCCAAGGCCGCCTAGTCGTCTTCCCCATCTCCAACGGCTCCCCGCCATCGGATCCATGACCATCGACCATCGCCTCCTAACCAATCTTGTTGTTTGCCCTCATTGCCATCGTCAACCCACCACTCGCTACCAACCCCACGACTTTGGTGCCTTACCACCCGCCCATGTCCACCGCCTACCGCCATTCCTTCGCGGGCCACGGCCATCCCTCTAAGCCCCTAAGAAATCCCCCCTTTCCCCTCCCCCAACTCTCCCTCCTACCCCAACCCCAAACCTAAACCGTATCTCCTGCTGGAGTTGGAGGCATTGTAGGCGCTAAAGAAGAGGGAGAGCTCGCCAGAGTCGAAGGAGAAGTAGCCCATGTACGAATCTTAGCACGGCTCCAACAAACCAAAATCTACAAGAGTTCATCCTAAATTTCTGTCGAATGCATTAAGCAAATCCCCCCAAAAAAAATAGCCTATGTCGTCCTTTGATCAACGTTATGGCAATGTAGCAGATCACCTCTTAGATTGAAAAAAAGGGTCGCAACTGCCATCGTTAGCATGAAGAAAAAATATGACCAGGATTTCCTTGCAACCTGCGATCAAGTCGTTAATATTTCTTCTGATTAATGAAAGTTTTGACCTTAAAAAGGCCAAAGTAGTGGCTACTACAATATGTCCATAAGTAAAGGGTAATGCCAAGGAGCTCATTCTGGCGATGTAATTGCTGAAATGGGATAATTAGCATCGAAAACAATCAAATAATCAACAATTGCAATGAAGAACCTACTCGTGTTCCCACTTCCAACACCAGTGCGTATTACCTTGGCAATTTCTTGACGGTAACAGAGGTAAACGAGCAAGAGGAAGACGAGATGGTGGAAGAAATGGAAGACGGGAACATGGAATTTAAAGAAGGATAATACATGACTTTCTGTGTCCAAAACTTCTAATGCTACAAAACTCCCAAGAATTGGTAACCGTTATAGCTCACAACGCACAAATACAACAGGGCTTCTGAAATGTACAACAGCGGAAGAGCTTTGATGAAAGATTACTCAGGCTTTCTTGTCAGATCTATTAAGATTCAAATTGAACCACTTCTTTTTACCTGATTTATCTTTACCATCTACGTTACCATTCTCGGGACTCTCAGTGGGGTATCTACTACTGCTGCTACCAGCTCCAACAGAGTTCACAATAGTTCGTTCGGTCGTGAAGGAGGAGTGGATGTCATCCCTTTCTCTCAGCATATCATCAACCTGCAGACATTACAACTCTTTAGCAATAATCCAATATTATTAGCAAAAGTAATGAAGAAGCATGCCATTTGCATTCATCAACTTTATCATAATGGTAGGTACAACTATTTGATAAATTTGTGTGAAGAATAAATTGATGTCATTTGGTTTCAATTTTTTACAGTGCACGGTTCTGTAAGCTACTCTAGTATGTAAGCTTCAACTATTAACAGCTAGGACACTATTTAAGTTGATGAAAGCTCAGAAGCAATTGCATATCAACTGACAAAATAATTTAACAAGCCAATTTCTTGAGAACAGCATTTCTGCTGCATTCACTGAACATGGATGCACCAACCATGTAAATCCACATTGTAGAGTTAATTATACGAAATTTCAGTTTGAGTGGGTGCCAATATTCATATAACCAAACATCAGTATTGGCAATCAAGTACTAGCTACAAATATGCAACTCACTTAGAATTTGAACACAGCATGGAGCCAAGCACTTCAAAAGTTCTAACAATGCAATGAGAAAGACTGCATGACTCAATAGAAGAAGAGATATATGCTAATAAGAAAGATAACACAGGACTGTTAAAAACACCTAGGCTACAAGTTATAAGTTATAACACACTTCTGACAAGTTATAACACAGTGAGAGATTTTCAAAGTGCCCTCCAAAGGAATGTTTGAAATCATATTCTATTTTGACTTATTTCCTAGGAAAGAAAAGTTCACCGGTGCAAGATAGACATCAAGAAAATGTGGACACGTAAGAATTTAGAGACAATGTTTGGGAGTTAGCCTGACACCCTCTGTCTAGAAGAACAGAGAGGCATCTACATAGTCAATATGCTGCTGTGTCAGTTCAAACAGGCACAAGCTCACTACAAAAAAAGGCTAGGTGTGATATGTCCAAAAAACATCACTATGTAGTCTGCTTCGCCCTTACGTTAGACTCTACAATTAGAGTGCAAAAATATGATGACTTTTTCTTGTCTCTACAATATCCATGATGAAGTATCAACTGTGAAAGAAGGAAAAGGCATTCAAAGGAGAAAAGATGTGCACACCGCTTCTTTTTCTTGGGTATATCTGTTGGTCACTTCTTGAAACCGCGCTAAAGCCTGCACACCATTTTAACTTGATCAAAGCTCTCTCCAAATGGGAAAAAAAACTAAATATATTTCATGTGTTATGTAGCAAAAAGACATAGTGGCTGACTTTTCTGTACTCAGTTTCAAATTGGCGCAAATCATTTCTCTTCTCTAGAATTTTAGACTCTATTTCCTTTAGCCTCTGTGTTGTGTCTTCATAACTCTTTGCACACATTGCTTCAATTGTATAGCTAGCTGGCTTGAAAAAATTGTCACCTGAACATATTAATTAGGATGGATCAGAACGGAGGTATGTCATTCATACAAACAGATAAAGTAAGTTTGCAGACCGTATACAGCAAATATATGAGTTCCAGGTTTGAGAGCCGACACTTCGCATGGTTGGAGACCTTCCAACCTTTTAAAGAATGCAGCCTCAGGATCCTTGGCCATTGCCAACTGTAGTAGGAAGCAGCAAAGTCTCACATCACATTGGTCCCAAAGAGCATAAAAACTAAAGCTATATAGCAGAACATACATACCGCATTCACTGTTGAATCCATACGATACACTTGAAAATGCAAGAAATACATGCCTGCAGATGTCACTTTGCCAGTTTTCTGACTATCTTCCTGGAAGTGCGGAAAAAAACTGGAGATTATTTTTTTTCTCGAATACGCAAAAGAGCTGCATATCATTTCATCATTTATAGAAGAAGAAAATAAAGAACAGATCCCACCCCTTACAACGTTTGACACATAAGCGCCACGTAAAGAAAAGACACAATCAAGACTAGTAACTATGCTAACAGCAAGCTCTGGAGCTCCTTTGCTACCAAAGGGTGCCCTCCATTTCCACCAAATGCACTACTAATACAACATCCCTGGGCAGCACCATTAAAGACGCAGTCATTGCAATGTGTCCATATCTCCCAGGCTGTTAGGATAATCTTTGTGAACTTGCTATCTTTGTAAACTTGCTTGCTTGGTACCACCAACTCGAAAACCTAACCAAATCTGGTTGGGTATCATAGCATGTACACCCAAGCACTTCAAGCCACACTTGCCGGGCAACCATGCAAGAAACCAGCAGGTGTTGGATATTCTCATCGTCTTGATCACAAAGAGGGCAAGCTGCTGGGTGTGGTAAGCCACATTTAGCCAATCTATCCGCCATCCCCAACAACGATTAAGCATGGCAAACCATAGAAATAACTTACAATGTAATGGCGCCCAGATTTTCCAAATGTGTTATTAAACTAGACTTCTAATTTTTTTATATGCAGCACATTAACATACCCATGATGAAAAAAGAAAAAATTGCAGGCTAATGTAAAATATTAAGATCATGTTCATAGCTGGTCAACAAAAAAATCATTGTTGACCGTTCATACTACTCCCTCCAGCCACAAAAAGTAAGATATTTTTTACTTTTCACACTCAACAAGACATAAGTTTGACCACTTAATTTATTGCATGAACCAAAAAAAAAAGTTAGACAAGTACAATATTAAAGTTCTTGTTATCACAAACTTGGCTACATCATTTTCATATGCCTAAATTACATTCAAAATAATAATTATGGTCAAATTAACTTGTGTTGACTGTATGCATCCTAAATCGACATTCTTTTGTGATTAGAGGCAATAAACAAGTTAATGGCAGCACTAGAGATACGGATGCAAAACTTGGAGACAGCTAGAAAAACATTGGCTCTTATCCATTTGGCAGACAGTTATGTATAGCATGCATTGGTCACTTACTGCACAAATGTTATCAAGATTAAAATTGGATGAGTCCAGAAATATCACATTTTACATAAATGATAAATTTTTATATACAGTACGCCATGGAATCTTGGAGAGCTCCCACCCCTACAACTCGCATTACTCATAAGTGGTTCGACCATCAGCAGGTATAAACAAAGTACAAACGGTCCAAAACCCTAACTCTCCACTCCTCTTCCTCCCTCCTCAACAACCGCCTCCCAATCCTACTCCAGCTGACAGCATCCCAACCACTCCCACTTCAACACCAATGGTGATGATGGCAGTGGCCTCCAACGCTCAACATGCCACCTCCTCTCCTCCACTAGCTGGATACATCAATGAGACAATGACACACCAATGCTCCCCCCAGCCCAGCAGTGGCAACCTCGGGAGTTGGGAATAGATCTGACAGTGGTGGAAACCTCCAGTGCCCTACAGGGTTCCTTGTCTCCTCTAGCCAGATATATCGACAGCACCCCTGTCCTCCAGCGCTTGATGCCACCGCTATCCAATCCTCCCCCAACCAGATCCATCGATGGCGTCCCACTTATCCACCAGAGGGGTGATGAAGGCAGCCTACTGTGCTTGACTAGCTCAAGCCACCACTGCCAAACCTTGTCGCACTGTTGGTTTCACACCTTCCTTCCCTGACAGAGAGTCCTCGCATGTTGGTATTTGTCCTTGCAGCCTCCTCTCCTATCACCTTAACATCCCATTGGCGAACACAAAGCAGTTATCATATCTTAACTGCCGTTGCGTCGCCGCTAGGGCCTTTTTTCTTTTTGTTGTTGCTTTGGGTTGATAACACAGAATGTAATGGATCTACGTGTAGACGCATTATTTTTCTCGTGGTCGTAAACAAGTACCATTGACTGTAAGGTCTCATGAACATGGATGTAAAATAGAATTTGCTTGATTGTAGTGAAATACTAATGGGATTGCAATGGTAGAACCTTTTAGCTCAAAAGTGTAATCAAAATTTACCCCTAAAAAGTACCATGGAGCTACTCCCTCCGTTTCATATTATAAGTCGTTTGACTTTTTTCTTAGTCAAACTTTTTTAAGTTTGATCAAGTTTATAGAAAAATATAGTAGTATTTTCAACACAAAACAAACATATTATCAAAATATATTCAATGTTAGATTTAATGAAACTAATTTGATATTTCAGATGTTGCTAATTTTTTCTATAAACTTGGTCAAACTTGACAAAGTTTGACTAGGAAAAAGTCAAACAACTTATAATATGAAACGGAGAGAGTATATTACAATTCTGATGGTATTTCTGGTTGCGGGCCATTTCGTTTACATTTATGTGGTGCCATTTATCTGAGAATGTATCCTATGCACACAAGCTGTACATACCATGCACACCAACTAACAAACTGTCAAAACTTCTAGAAAAAATTGTACATGTACTTTTAGTAGTATCACATTTATGTGTAAAGTCCCATCTTCAAATTCATTCTACATATGGAGCACCAAAAAAGACAAAATTATGACCGGTTTATACCCTTAAAACTGTCAGAAATTTTATCTTTCTTGTTACAACTAAAATATAATGAATTTGAGGTTAATACTTTACATATAAGTATAATGCTATTGGAAATACAAGTACTTTTTTTCTAGATTTTTTGGTGAAATTTGTTAGTTGGTGTACACGGTGTGTATACGGAAAGCTTGTGTGCACATGATACGTTCCCCATTTATCTATGTTTTCTACTTTAGAGTTTTTGTTGTTGGGATATATTTACAGTCATGGAGAAATCATTTACAATCGGTATGAATCTCCTTTATTTGAGGGAGGTTATAGTTGCAAGGGAGGCATTTACAACTTGTTGTAAAAAATACAAGCATCTTAGCCACCCATATAAAAACTGATGCTTGCCTTTTTTAGGGCAAGATAATTGATTCGTTTATGGAAAGATAATGGTGCATTTCTTTTCATTAAGGTGGCCAAGATGTTTGATTTATTCATGGAGGCTAAGGGTGCAACAGAGAGCCTCATTATCCACCAAAATGTAAAATTTCACATTGTTTAATATGCCGAGTGTAAAACATCAGGTATTTATGAACATGAGAGAAGGTAATACTAATGTATATCTACAGAATGCAAAAGATGTTCCTGGGTCTGGTTGTCAGTTGATGACATGATGTCAGGACTCGGGATTAGTTGCTTTGTAGGTGACAGGCTACTGGTCGCATTTGCTTTAACTCATCTACATCTTTGAGATTCTCTTGAAAATTAGACTGATGATGGTGATGACAAATTCAATTTCCATTAGAGATTTTTTGGGACTTCTTCAGTCCTTCCACCATTCATTTATAAAAACAATAAGAGGATTCTGGCATGTGGTAATCCATGACTGCATGGCATCCCATTGACAAATAATGAGAAAAACTACAGAACACATCAACCATACAATTATATAAAGGCGAAGGCTCGAAAGTACCTGCAGAGCTAGTCCATAACCTCCATTAATTTCTTGTTCAAAGAAAAGCAGCTATAGAGAAATATTTGGCAAATGAGAGAATTAAATAATATCCCAAAATTCAAAAGAGATGCAGAACATAAAAGCTTCAATTCCAGAGCAATCGAAGGAAGAATCAACCTCATACCTTAAATTTACTTTGTGCGGCTGAGGTAACTCTGACTACAATGCCTGACTGAGCTTGTTCTTCACTTATTGTTACACCATAAAAATGAGCACTTTGCTTGTCAACCTATAAATAGAAAAATATATGTGGTAGCCATCCCATTATAAACAAGACCATAAAACTGGTAGTGGCAGAACCTTTCCCGTTGCTGATGATCCAACTGGGAGTGGTCTCACTGTAACTGTTCCACTCAGAGCTTCTTCAAGAACATTAGGAGATACTGTGGTCTTGATTGGAACACCGAGCTTGCTAAATGGTATAATATGTAAGAGAGTTAGTAGCAAATTAGTGATCCACGATTCTTTCTAGAGACAATTCATACAGATGCTACAGTCACCTGAAAAGTGCAGCAAACATTGTGTTGACGGTTCCAAGATTAGATAAGTCAATTTCCATATCCATTCCTTCATTCTCCAATGCCTAAGAAAACATATTACAACAGATGGTTAGATTACAAACCAACAAAATTACATTCTTTCTGCCAACTACGTGAAACTTGGCAAACACACCTTAACTTACACGCCCAAAATAATTGAAGTGCCCAAAAAAAATGCCACTGAGTTTAAATTTGTAAAGGATAAGCTGTGGCCCTTAGCTACTTGGCACAATTATCATCTTAAGCAAATTATCCATGACAAAGGTACTTAGCCAGATGGTTTTGGATTTAAAATAGTTATACGTGTGGTGGAAATGCTTCCAATAGTTTGTTATTATTTAGAGGATACAGGTTCCCCATTACCTCTTTAAGTAGTCTCCAGGGATTGTCTATCCATGACAATAAATATCAAGATAGATGAGCTAATCTCCATTTTTTCTTAAACAGTTTCCAGGGATTACCTCTTTCTCTATGAATCTACAACGCTATATACCAAGCAACCTTAGCTAATCTTCATTGCAACAGAAGAAAGGATTGGAGATAAGTTGATAAGCATCCAAAAACTCTCATCAGTTATCACATGGTCTAATAAATGCAACAGCAACACTATGATACATGTTGGTGCAGCACCACCAAAAATCACCTTCATAGTTCAGATGCTGGTCCTTTAGCCCAGCCAAACTTCTCCTTATTGATTAATCAGAAAACGAGAAGAATGCAGAACCATTGGAGTAAAAGCAAAATACAAACAAAAAAAAGTGTTCGAAATTAGTCTGGTAGTCAACATGAGATTATGAGAATAGCACCTCAAAACCAGCAGTATCATACTGCCTCCGTTTCTCAGGATCTGACAAGATACTATATGAATATGCAACCTCTTTGAAGAGTTCTGATGCTTCTGGGTTACTAGCATTCTTGTCAGGGTGATACCTATCAATTATATCAGGAACTATGAGTACAGAAAATCATCAACACTGCAGATGCAGGAATGAATGGATAGAGCTACCAAGCACATCAGTACGTCACACATGTAAATACATGACAGACCTAATTCAGTAATCAACAGGGTGTAATGGGATGACAGTATTTGAAATGACACATTAATAGAGAGAACTAATAACCCAAAGAAGAATTATGTGGTCATCAAAAGGTAGTAATGTAAATATTGCAAGATATCCAAAAAAGGAAAAAACTCATTGCCATGGAATTCGCTCATATAGAGCATGCTGATCCAACCCTATATGAACAAACAGTTTCTAATCCCACGTACATAATCTACTGTCAAAGTACAAGTCACTCCAATGTTTTCTTTTCTGTTCAATTGTTAGTTATTGCACCAATAAAGAAACAAATGTTCTATGCTAACCCAGAAACGGTGGAAAATAAGGAAAAGACAGTAAGCTCTTATGTTTGTGGTAATAGCATCTAACAAAGAAAATGTATCTATAGAAAGGAATGCAAGTATAACAAAGAAACTTTTGCTCTCATTCAATGCTTCCTCTCAAATTTAATCCAAAACAATAAATATACTCGATTCAATTTCATCTAGAATGATGTTTGCGACATATCCTTTCAGAAATAATGATAACATATCTACTCAGCACAATAAAGTAAGAGCATCATTCTTCACATTGCATTGGAAAAATGTGGTTGCTATACGTTCAGTGGTCCATTCAAGAAACACAATTGACACATCATTAGTCATTTCCACATGGGCATAAAGTTCAGCGCTGTTAAATGCATCTGGATGAGAAAAGTTCAAGCGATTCTGAGTAACACCACAGCTGATGTGGTAAATCGCTGCAGCTGATCCCAACAATTGTGCACATGAGCAATGAAGCCAGAGAACGCATTCAACTAAACTGGCCGCACGTTCACATTCTGCAATCTGAATAGCACGATCGAAAGCAGCAGCAGCATGAGCATGACAGGTTAGGGGAGCACGAACTTGAGCGCGAGCTTGCGGTAGGCGGACTTGATCTCCTGGTCGGAGGAGTCCCTGGGCACGGAGAGCACCTCGTACGGATCCCGCCGCATCGCGGGCGCCGACGGCCCCTCCATCTTCCCCGACGACGCCATCACGCGATGAAACCCTAACAACAACAACCACAGGACAAGGTCACCTCGCCCTGCCCGAATTGGCAGTAAACCGGACGAGATCGGGTCGGGAGATGGGCTCACCTGACCACGGCGCGAGCGCGAGCGGGAGCGCGGCGCAGGCAGATCTCGCCGGCCGCCTCACGAGAGAGGGAAGGCGTGAGCCGGCGAGGCGGAGAAGGGGGGCCAGGGGGAAGGATGGGTTGCCTTGTCTCGGGGAGGGGGAGGAGGAGGAGGAGGAGCACGAGCCGCAAGGGGATTCAGTTTTCTCCTCCCCCTTTTTTTGAATTTTTTTTTATTCGTGGAATTTTCTCTCTTCTTCCCCTCGACCTTGGATTCGGTGCTCCTCTACTCCTCCATGAAGAGAAGGCCGATGCTGCTTTGCGCTTTTCTGTTCTTTCTTTTTTTTTTCTTTTGATTGCATCGCTGGATTGAGTTTATGTTTCTCCGTGATTTTTGCCGTTTTGGGTTTTCCGAGTTCACTTTTGGGAACTTCCGCTGGTGACAGCGTGTCCTCAAGTCGCGTGGACGGCCACGGTATAAAATACTCCCTCCTCATCACTTGCTAACACACGATCAAACTTGACACATTTTTAATCTTTTAACTTTAAAATTTTTAAATACTATAATAATTATAGTCATAATATCATAATTATATAAAAGTAATTCAAATGTCAATCAATCGATATTATTTTTCTTAAATAAATTTAATTTATAATAAATTATTATTGGTCAAATATTAAAAGAGTTAAATCTTGAAATGTGTGTACATTTTACTAAGTGCAGAGTTATTATTTGTTATTGTTAATGTTACACACACACAATGAGTTGTAGCTGTAGTCCCAATATCTTAACAAAATTGAAATCAATGAAACTATGGAAACTCCCTGAATCAACCAACATTAACAATATTTTGTTTTGCACTAAGGCTCTCAATCGAATTGCATTATAATGAGTAGCACCAGACAAACCATTCAGGGAGATATGACAGTTATCTTCGTGGTCAGAATCCTCCTCAGCTACAACTGCATTAAGCAGATCATCGGATATAACTTCAGTTATTTCCATTGCTTTAATTTGTCCAATAATAGCACACTGATGATCTGGTGAGTACTTATCCCCACACTTGAAACAAAGTCCATTAGCTCTTCTATAATCTCTCGGCTGTTTGGCTTTCCATAATTCAGTCCTTTCAGGTTTGATGGCTAGAGAATCACCTCCTGAAGAAGATGAATCCCCTTTAGTTGTAGCAGATTTGTAAGATAATTTCTTAAGTGGCTTCTAAACATTCTCCAATAATACACTTTCCTGCATTAAAGCAATAAAAGCTGCTTGCTGAATAGTATTAGGCAACTGTACCCCTACTGTCAATCGAATTTCATCTTTCAAACCAAGTACAAAACGAGACACTAACATCATGCCCCCCACTGATGGATCAAAGACCCGCACCTGGTATACTAATTAATCAAACTGATGCTTATAATCAACTATTGACCACGTCTGACACAAAGTTTGCAGGCTTGCACTTTCTCTCATTGAGCAGTGCCTTCAAACTCCATGGCCACAGTATAACGAAAATGAGACCAATCTCTAAATTCCTCAACCAACTTAAATGACTGGTACCATTGAGCTGCATTACCCGACATATGCAGAACAGTAGTCGAAACCTTAAACATGGGTGGGATCTGATACATGTCAAAATAAGTCTCGCACATATCCAACCAAATACGAACATTTGAACCATTAAAACGAGGGAAATCCATCTTAGGCAAGCAACTCTTAGCCCGAACACAATTATCATGAGCACGGCTAGATTCTACATCAGAGCGATGCCAATTTGAACGCAGATTGAAAGCAGGTGGAGGTGGAGGTGCGGGGGCGGTGGTGGTGGTGGTGAAACCCCCAAACTGGCCAGAGAAACACCCGATGGAGAACCAAGAATACTCACTTGATTAGGATTAGCCGAGTTCTTTTGCAAATGTGCTGCCTGAACCTGCTCCTGCTGGATCTTCCCCACCGCCTCCAACACGGGATCAACCTTGATCACCGCTTGATCCAGGCGGCCACCTTGCTTTTCCATCTTGTCATCAATCGCCTCGATCCTTTGCGTGAGAGAGTCCAACTTCTCCAACAATTTCACCTCCATGGATTCCAATGATTGCCACAGTGGAGCACTTCGCTTGATGGGCGCCGTGGCGAGGTTTTCCTACAAATCCAACCGAACCAGAACCGGACTTATAGCGGCCGCACCCAGGGGTAGCCACCAACCGGAGCACAGGTATTTTACCGGTCAGATCGACAGATGGTGAAAAGCATCAACCACGAGAAACCCGAATCTGATACCACCATAACATCACACGGTCTCTGGGAGGAAGAAGAGATAGAATTGAAGAACAGAGGAGGCGAGAAAGAATAGAGTAGGTAGGAAGAATAGAATTTGTTGGGAGATAGATTCGTTTTTCTTTTTCATTCACATGCCTTTTCCCCCACCGATGTGGTCCCAAATATATAGTAGTTACAGCTCATCAACGCTGGCACGCAGGCCAAATCTCCCAAAGCACATAGGCTCGCGCATTACACTGGCACGCAACTGTAGCTCATCATCCAGTTGACTATAGTCGTCACGCAGGCGACGTAGCTGTGACACCGGCCAACGACGAGCACCAGCGGGGAGCGCGAGCGGTGGAGCTGTGGCGGCGTGTTGTCCACCCGTTAGTTGGTAGAAGACAGGACGATGGTCTTGGTATGAGATGGGAAAGTCAGTGGCTGTGGGAGCCGACGACACTCCCATCCAGTGATGGGGAGGGTCATCAAATCCACCCCCTACGCACCTCCCTCTCCTTCTCTCGCTCTTTAATGGCTGCGGTGGTGAGGTGGCCGGCGATGTTGTGCCTGGTGGCCTCCAAGAGTAGGCAGGTGGAGGAACCAGCGTGACGGCTGCCTTGGAGGAGGCAGTGCTCGAACACCGAGATATGGGTGGTGGGAGATGTGGGCTAGCCGCCGGCAATGGAGGTGTGGTGGCATGTCGTTCGCCTCCCGCCTCCTCCCCGACGACCTGTCGTTGGATCCAGGCCCTCGCGCACACTACCCTGCCTCTCCTCAGCCATCAATGCTCGAAGGATTGAGGAGAAGTGAAGCCGACAAGGAAGACAAGTCCTGTTGGACGAAAGTGCAAGGGCTAATGATAGCACCCTCTTCCTGCTAGTGAAGATAAATGGGGGTTGCTCCCTCATTGTCTAGTTTGGAATGGGACGACGAGGTTGTCGGCACTGTTGTCTGAGCTGCACATTCACCATGCCGTCCCCCTTGCTTCTTTGCGCGATGACGCCATGGCGGCCGCCTTGTTTGATTGATACATCCTCATCATCAGCCAAAGCGGTTTGCACAAGGCAGCGAAGTTCAGATGGTATGCTTGGATTGTCGATGAGGTTCTAACAATTGTAACATGTACTAAAAATATCTTTTTAGTCCCAGTTGGTATTACCAACCGATACTAAAAATGCATCATTAATACCAGTTGATAACATCAACTGGGACTAAAGATCCTCTAGCATTAGTTTCGATTGGTGTTATCAACCGATACTAAAAATGTAGTATCGGTTGGTAACATCAACCAAGACTAAAGATGTTTCTAGGGACTTAGATTTTTAGAATCAGTACTAAAGCATCTTTAGTACCGGTTTTTAATCTAACCGAGACATTTATGTTTTTGAGTACCATGACAAAAGATCAGTTCTCCTGTAGCATATGCATTTTTTGTCTGAACAGTTGGAAGATATTCTTAGGTTGATCTTGTGTTCTCTCAGTTGAAAACATGATGGATAGGTATTTGTCCATCATGATTAAATGTACGTATGCTGCTATACATGCAGTATAAAAAAATACTCCAATTTGTTTATCCTAGATGCAACATATGTAGGAGTAATTTATTTATTGTCAGATTAAGGGTTATGAATCCGTGTATTATCCTTGAGTAAAAAATTACAAACATTTGTTTGTCTAAGAAAATCTAAAATAGAAACCTTTAGTATTCGTAAAAATATTACTAAAGACTAAATATGTGAAAAATAGAAGAGTAAAAAAATATTATCAAGTTTTCAACAAAGGTAAACATAGTACTGTCCGTATATTAGGGCGATGATTTGGAAATAAAACTATTACTATCTGAATAATTATTAACCGATCCATGCACCCATAAAATTAGAATATGTGCACCACTGCTACAGGGAACAGAGAAAAAAATTATTATATCCAACTAAAGAGTAATCCATTTACTAATAGAATCGGCATGAGGAGTAATACATTTACTAAAGACATGTATACCTATCAAGAAAGGTGTGGGATGGAATACAAAAGAGAAGGCCGACGATTAGAAGTAATTTATTTACCAAGAGACTAAGACGATGAATGAGAGTAATTTACTTACTGAGAGATTGTCACGAAAAAAAAGTGCGGGAGGACATAGCAACAGAAAAGGTGAGGGACTGGAGGGAGGAGGTGGGGTGGGAACGAAAAGGTGCGGGTGGAGAGGAAGGCGGNGGTTGGGGGGGGGGGCTGGGGGTGGGGGGTATGTGAGGGAGTGTTTTAGCGCATCTATACACACACACATATATATATTCCATGAAACCTTAAATCCCATATATTATTATTTGTTTCAAGAAAGTATCCAGGCAAAATGTTTTGTACAAGTTTATATTATCTATTTGATTATTATATTTATACTAACAAAAATGACCGTGCGTTGCAACTGAAAAAAATTACTTGAGATCAAGATACCTTGCAGGCACATCATATATTATTTGGGTGCAATGGATTGTAATGTCGATTTGTGTGGCTAGTTGTTACATCGTGTTCTCTTTTACCCGATTATGGAAATTGCTTCCCACTAAATGGTAAAAGAAATCGTGACCATTATCCTTGGGTATAAATGATAAAAGAAAAAATATTATAAATGATGACAAGAAATTATAATGACACCTAGTTCGGCTTGGTTCGCAAGTTAGCTAACAAGCTCTATCTCATTTATAATTTTAAATTTATTATTTTATCATATTTTAGCCTAATAATAGATCGATATGAACTAATATATAACTCACTGAATATAAATAATTCGAATATAATTAAAAGATTAAGCGCTCGTTAGCTAAACGAGCTAGCTCGCCTTGTTAAACTCACGAGATAACTTGATCGGCTCGACTTGTTTTGACTAAAGGTTTAAGCCGATCAGAGACGAGCTTGATATGGGCTATAATTCGAGCAACGAGCTTCGAGCTTTTTATCGATCACTATATCTCTCATAGCAGAAACATAATATGAAATTCTGGTTTCCGCACTGCGTGGAAAGCGTGATCAGGTGTTTTGCATCGAGTTTGAGCGGGATGCTACTTCACAGTTCCCTTCATCATGTTCTCTTCTGCGTTCCGTTTTCATTGAAAGCTAAAATGGCTACCATCTTCTTCCTTTCCCATATACAAAGAATCCGAAACAAACACAGCTTAAGTGCAAGCACCGGAAACAAATCGGAAACGGTGCGTGGGATAAACTCAGATCATATCAAAGGCTAGATAGAAGAGAATAAACCATAACTAAGATCTTAGCCCTCAGTGTAAATCAAATTGTACTGCAAGATTTTTTTTTCCCAAGTCAAGTGCCATGAAATTTTCAGAAAGGAAAGGTTCAGTTTCAACCTAGAAAGGTGCTAGCTGTAACAGATCCAATATGATTATAATCTTGGAAATTGTTGTCGTCCGAGGGGCCAGCGCGTGAGGCCGCAACAGCGCTTGTTCCTTACAACAACGTTGTCGCTGGCGCACACGGATTGAGCGAGGTGCGCGCGGATGGAACGAGACGAGATTGGGAGATGGCGGTGTGGTGCGGCGTGGCATGGTCGGACGGATGAAATCACCGCTGGATTTGTGTGGGCTAGCTCTCTCTGGTTCGTGTGCACGTACATGTCGCTGTTGGGCTCTTTGTGTGCTCAACCCGCGTGCCGAGGCGCGAGGACCAAATAGTAGGCAGGATATGTGAAGCGATCCGCGGGCCATGAGACTCCAATGCCTTCGCCTTAGAGCATAAGACCTGAGATGAAACGTGACCTGCGCCGGTCGCTACTTTTGTCAAGCTGATTGCGTTATGAACACGACCACGTATCAAAGATGCGATAAAAACATCTTCAATTTTTATAATAATAAAGATAGAGAAATAACAATTGTAAAAAGATACAGTATTTTTGATACACATACAAATTGTTGCAGTGTTAACATGTGTCGGCTAGCTATAGTACAACAATTTATATGGATACACAATCAGTTAGTATGTAATTGTTAGGACGGATTGTGTTGCATTTTTAATCATGCAATGCAAATTTGAGCTAGTAGAGGACAAAATAGGCAAGAGTAATATATACATGAAAAAGATCGGATATGCTAAAACAGACTTAGTATGTGCAATAACTAAAACATGTCTCTTACGTAGTGAAATTTTTTACTGCAAGTTATACTGTCCTCAAATATCTCTTTCTGAACCTTTTTATTATGCAGTACTCATAGTAAAAATTTCATTACGAGAGAAACCTTTATTACCAGACACCCATTCTAGTGCCTTTTTATTATGCAGTAGTTATAGTAAAAATTTTACTGCTTATTTGGTGACGATTTCTCTCGTAGTAAAGATTTTACTATGTGAGCGTGTTTACCTTGGGTGTGGTACAGTACGTTTATAAAAAAAAAGTATCATATGCACTAATAGAATATAGTGGTTTACCTGAAATTGGGGTTTATTAAAATATTTTACTCCTTGAACATAGGGTTTCCTTAAATAAACAAATCAATAACTTGAGTTCTGTGTTACGAATCACTACTACAAAAACTATCATAGGAAACGGCTCATAGGTGCCGGTTCATTTAAAACCGGTATCTATGGAGCATTTATCACCGCCCTGCGATGGAAAAATATAGAACCGGCACCTTTAAACACTATAAGTGTCGGTTCCAGAGAAAAAACCGATACTTATACTATAGGTGCCGGTTTTTAAAACGAATCGGCACCTATAATATATTATAGGTACCGGTTAATTAAAAAACTGACACCTATAATATATTATAGGTATCGGTTTTTTTTAAAAACCGACACCTATAGCTTTGAGCCGAGCCGGTGAGGGGTAAGCTAGTGAACCGCGCGACTCGTCCTTGCCCCCTTCAGATCTCCTCCTCTCCTTCGCCTCGTCTTGTCTCGGTCTCTCTCTATTAAGGAGCAAGCAAAGCGGCCACTCCGCCTCAGATCTCCGCGCGCATCCCAGCCCCCAAACCCTCGCTCTCTCTCGTACCTTCTCTCTCGTCTCTCTCTCGCTCTCTCTCTCTGTCGCTCTCTCGCGGTGGCTGCCCGACGGAAGCGGTGGGCTCCCGCGGCCGACGGCTGCCTGGCGGAGGCGGCAGCGGTAGTGGCGGTCGTGCCCTCCCCTTCGCCAGATCTGGCGGGAGGGGAGGCGACGGGCTCCGCGGTCGGCTGTGGCCGGGCACCCCACGGGCGGCGGCGGCATGAGTTCAGCGGGCTCCGTGGGCGGTGGCGGTGGGGAGGCGAGAGGGAAGCCAGCGGGGAGGGGGGCAGTGGCCGGGAAGGTGGTGGGCTTCCACGGCCGACAGCTGCCTAGCGGAGGTGGCAGCGGCGGCGGTGGCCGCGCCCTCCCCTCCGCTAGATCCAGTGGGAGGGGAGGCGGAGGGGTTCGAGGCCGGCGGTGGGAACCCCACGGGTGACAGCGACATGAGTTCGACGCGCTCCCCTCCGCCAGATCCAGTGAGAAGGGAGCCAGCCGGGGGGAGGGGGTAGTTGGGAGGCGGTGGGCTCCCGTGGCCGACGGCTGCCTGGCGGAGGCAGCTGCGGTGCACCTCGGCGGCTGCGGCGGCCATGACCTCCCCATGCGCACGACGGTGAAGAAGGACACCGGTGGCGCGGGCAGGGTGGCGACCGGCGGCATGAGTTCGGCTCGATTCGAGTCGGCTTTCTTTTTTTTTGGCTCGAGCAAAGGTAAAGGTGCCGGTTGCCCCTATTGGTGCCGACCAATAGGTGCCGGTTGGAAAACCAGCACCTATAACCGGTTCCCAACTGGCACCTATGATGGTTTCTGTACCAGTGAATGGCACAAAACCCTTCTGAAATTCGCTCTTTTTAAGTAAAATTCAGAAAATTATAGTTTATTTATTAAATAAAGAGACTACATGTATCAGGACATACACACATTGTTGCACACGCACACCACACTAACGTACCTAAACTTTTTTAATTAAATAGAGAAACTACGTGTGTCGGTACATACACACATTGTTGCACATGCCCACCACACTAATGTATCTACAAGTGTGCTCTTTAACTCATGTTGAACGATACAACATTCACCGCAAATATTTGTCCTCACTTAGCCTCTACCTTCTTTCCTACTACTACCATGTAATTTATTGGAATGACTTTCAGTATGGACCATCTTTTATTAACAAAGTTTTAATTTAAACTATCCATTATCTAACTTTTTCATTTTTGACTAAGTAACTTTGGCTTTATTGCATTTCAAACCATCCCAACCTCTTTTCTAGCCATATCCACCCTCTCATCCATTAAAAATGTGGCATGCATGTAATTGGGGGATCATCGGCATGCAGATGCCGATGTGCTTGAGGTTATAGATGTTTTTGTGTAACACCCTAATTTTTGCCAGTCGAAAAATTTATTTTATTAAAAACCTATTTTCAAAATTTTGGTTCTTTGAGTGTACTTAGGATTATGTGCCAAAGATCTCGATTAAATCCATCCTTGAGAACCTAAATTCTTGCCATGCATTAAATTTCTTAGTGTTCGAATTTCGTAAATTGATCCTCTTCCTGAATTGAACACCTCTCGGGGTAATATCCCTCCTTTGTCTTCTCGACCATCCATCTATTCTGGTAATTGCGGTTCTCTAATCAAAGTCTCGAGAGCTATTGTCAATTATCGAAATGTCACGTCCCTCCTTGACATCCTCGACTACCACAATTGAATATTAAACCCAACTCTGTTTAATCGAAATTTTCTCTGTTCGGATCCTTTTTCCTCATAAATCATTTTATTCAAAATTCCCTGATTTAGTCCTTTCCTCGGAATCCTAGGACTACCGATGAATTCGTATATCGAACGTTGATTCGGTAACGCGGTCCATCCATCCGATTAAATTCGGGGAAATCTCTAAGTCTGATCCTTGCCCATCTAAATGCCAGATTAAATTCAAGAGCTCACTTAACAGTCCAATTGTAATTCAAACTCAAAATTAAATGTCCATTTATACAGTCCCTTTACAATTTTGGAATTTCATGTCCAATCAAAATCTCATTCAAATTCCATAATCCAAATTCCTATAAAATTACAAAACTTCCTATTCCTTTGGACTCCTTCCTTTTTCGGCCTAACTCTTTTCTCCCTCCCTCTCCCTATTGGGCCAGCCCCATCTCCCTCTAGGCCAACCTAGTACTCTCCCCTTCCCCTGGCCCAAGGCCTGCCCAGCGAAACAAGTCTGTTTCTTGTCCCTCTTCCTCAGCCAGCTCGCACGCCAGGTGTTCGACGGAATGCCTGCAAGCGCCCCAGCCCCCACGGCTCCCTCTGCACCAAGCTCCCAGTCCACCGAGGCCTTCCCCCAAAACACCGGCAACACAGTGAGAGAAGTCCACACCGAAAGAGCAAAGCCGTGTCCACAAACCACCTGTGCGTGCCTGGCCCTCTCTCCCCTGTGGTGATGTCGACACCCAGCCCCGCATCGACGCCGTCCATCCCATCCGCCCCTGACACGCGCCCCGGGGGAAGCTCAGTGACCGGCGGTCACTGCATTGCCTCTTAGTCGTCGCCCGTCCGTACGCCGCTGCTCCTGGTCCATCGCATCGCCTCCTCGCACTCCAGCAGCCGCAGCCGCTGGTCCACGCCGAAAGCGTGAACCAAGCCCACGCCGCTGCACACCACTGCCCTCGCCTCCATCCTTCTCCTCGAAGCCATTCGCGCCGCTAGGACGAGCGACGGCTATACAAGCCGCCATGCCACAGCAGCTCGCCACCACCTCGCCATCCTTGTCTGCCGCCGCGCACGACCACACCGGCCGCGCGAGCACCACCCGCAGCTGCCTCGGCTCGCTCCGGGACGGCACCCAGCCGAGCGCGCCCGCGCCGTCGGACGCTAGCGCCGCGACCACGACGCGCCGCTCGCCCCGGGCCACCGGTGCCCCCGACCTCCTCCCGCCCAGCCGCGAGCCCCGGCCGCGCCGCCTCTACCCTCCGCGCGAGCCGCGCGCCTCAGCCCCGGACCGAGCCGCCGGCGCCGCTCCGCCGCCCTCGCTGCGCCACACCCCGGCCGGCGCGACCCCCGGCCGAGCTCGCCGTGCCGCGCCGCCACCGTGCTGTGCCGTCGCCTAGCCGCCGGCCGCCGGATCCCTCCCTGCCGCCGCGCCCGGCTGGCGCCCGTGCCTCCCGACCATCGGCGCTGTCCCGCTAGGGCTCTCTCCCGGGAAGAACAGAGAGAGACTGAGAAAGGAGGGAGAAGAAAGAGATAAGGAGAGAGAAGAAGGAGAAGGAAAGAGAAGAAGAAAAAAAAAGAAAAAGAAAAAGTAAAAGAGGTGGGACCCGCCGGTGGGCCCTACTATCTCTCTCTCCGCGGGCCCCCATTGACCGAAGACTTTGCGAAAGTCTATATCACGTCCCTCTTGTTGTTGGGCCAAGCCATAAAGTCCCCCACAAGAAGTCTACCAAACCTCCCCCGCATTCATTGGGCCAACCGGCCTGATAATCTATCCAAAAGTCCATAAAACGTCCCTCATTTCCTCGGGCCGAGCCCAAGAAAATCCATTTCTGCAAAAAGTCTATATCATATCCTCCAGGCCGAAGTCCACCAACAAGCCATCCTCCTCACCAAAGTCTAACATATATCCCTCTACTCACCCAACCCCCTCTATTGAAGTCCATCTTGCCTCCCCAAGCCATTCATTCTTGTTGGGTTGGTAATAAAAAGATAAAACCTAATGCTCCTCCCCGATACTGCTTTCGGCGACGACGTCGCCGCGCACCGCGCCGTCATCTGAACCCTGAGAACGACTAACTTATTGAACGGCTAACCTCTAACATCTAACATTCGACCCATTGACTCACTAACCCGCTGACACTCTAACTTACTGACTCACTGACCTCTAACTCGCTAACCTCTAACCCCTAACTTGCACTAACCCGCTAACATTTATTTCTTAACGCTGTGTGTTCGTTTGTTACCACCGATCGAACACGTGGTGTGCGAGGATGATCCGCGGGCCGACCGTCCCCAAGCTGTACATCGACGACCGTAGTTTCGTGTGAGGACCACCGCTTGGTGTGCCGCTACCCGGCTGCCGCAAGGTGAGCTCCTCTCCTTCTCATCCTCTTGCTTTTGTTTCCTTACCGCCGTTGTTGCCGCGGCATGGTGACGTCGTGAGGCGCAACATCGTACCCGTTCCCTGCGCGGTTGCCCTCCGCAGCGATCGCCGCTGTGCCGCCAGCCATGCATGCGCCATACAGCTAGCTGGCTGTACATGTGCATGCATGCAAGCAACTTACATGCATGCAGCTAGCTAGCCGTGTGTATGCATATGCATACATGCTTGCGGCTCGCCCAAGCCTTTCACCTCACCATGCGCACACCCATTTGAAAACAAAACCTGTACGTGAGGAGCTAAGGGCGGTCTCACCTGTCAGACCTTTTTCCTTTTCTTTGTTTTAAAACTTTTCCAATCTTTTGAATTCCGTATCTTTCTCGTTTTAAGTCGGATTTGAACGAAACTTTCGTCAAAATCTTTCTAAAATCAAGATCTACGCAATGGCACTGGTTTGGTTATTTTTTTTATTGTTCTGGAATTTTTGGTTCTTTTTGTGTTAGTGAGTAGTTTGTGACGTTAGTATTCAACCGGACAGGGTACATCTGCGAGGAAGAAACTGAGCTAATCGAGAACGAACCCCCAATTGAGCAAGGTAAGTCACTACGCCCCCTTCCTCGAACATGTTGATCCTATTTTTATAAATGTGTTGATTGCAAATAAAATTGCATACTAATTATAAAATGCGCACCTACACTTGTTTAAGCCTTACCTTTGATATTGTTTATCCTTATGTATTTACACACCTTTGTTACCTGAGTATATTACTTTACGCGTGATTATTTATTCACTGCTTAGCCCTGCTTACATAGACGTTATACACTTCATTTGTGTGATATGTGGATATGGTTATACTGATCACTCGATGGGAGTGATTGATAGAGATCGGGTGAAGACATAAGCGCCACCCACAGCATGAAAACCTTTGTGAAAACCCAAAAACTTAATTAAACAAAAGTGATTTCGACTGGGGCGGCACGGATAGAATATGGGTGGTTCTGGGAACGGTGAGCCGCCAACCCTGGTCAGTTAAGGACCGAGTCAAGAAGCTAAGCAGGAAACGAACCAAGTACGACCACACTTCTTGAGTGGGGTTAGACCTGGTGGACTAGGTTATTCTCGTGGGGTGGCACCCCAGACATGGTAGGTTCTGGATATCGGTATGGAAATGTGGAAGTGTGTTGTTTAATGACGTCAAGCTATATATATGTATAATGTAACCTTCAATCTCGGGAGCGCCAGGACTCCCCTCACAACCGGCTCGAGGTAGGAATGTGGCGCCGGGGGTGCAATGGGGATTCATAGTCCTTGGAGCGGGTGCCGCCATGCGAGGGTAACTGAAAAACCGAGCTGTGACAAGTCTCATGTGTTGGGTGCATCACGGAGTGTGGGATTAAAAGCGTACATCCGCTGCAGTGTGAGTAAATTAAACTATTCGAATAGCCATGCTCGCGGTTAATGAGCATCGGGACTTGTATTACTCTTGACTAGCCTCGTCAATTTGTAATATTGCTTAAAATATGATGGGTATGAAAGGTGTGACCTTGCCTGATGTGCAAAAAGGTCGTAGTGGTTAAAACTGTGAAAATTGGATGCGAGGGTAAACCGGACCAAGCGAGGCTTGGGGAAGGTGGATGAACCCTCGCAGGTTAATGACAACTTCAACTTAACGTGGTTTTCAGTTAAAACTGTTATGGCATAGATTTGTGAAATAATTTGTGAAAACTAGCTTTATGCAAATAAACCAAGCCATCCTTGAACCCCTATAAATATTATATGCATTCTGTAGTGGTGGCTTGCTGAGTACGGTTGGTACTCACTCTTGCTTATTTAAATTTTTTTTAGAAAAAGGTGTTGGTGTCGATCTGTGCATGTGCTATGCTGGCAAGGAGTTACCAAGGACAACGGAATAGGGACCTAGGTTCACCAGTCGATGCGTGTGGGATAAAATGGACCGCCGCTGCTTCGCTTCCGCTACCTCATTTATTTGTGTTGGTATTTTGTGTTGTTGTCAACCATGCTTGGTCTATTCGGATCCCATTTGGGCTATCCTTGTATTATTAATAGATTGTAAGACCTGTATGACGATGTCAGCTTGTGATATACAACTGTGCCATGTGTGTACCATCTACTGATCCAGGGAATGGTATTGTAATACACATGGGGTTTCCGGTATACAAAACCGGGGGCCCACATTTTGCTAAGAGGGTTGGGTGGTCCAAATTACAAGAAGATAAAATTAGCTAGTCCAAAGTGCAAGATTAGGCAAAAGGATATGCAAATTAAAACTTTGGCAATAAAAGATAGCCCGAACTTTAATTCTCTCATTATCCATCTCCTTTTCCTTTTTTTCCTTGTATAATTTGCCTATTTCTTTCTTTACTTGTTAGAATACAAATTATATATATAATATTTTTCTCAAAAATGTATCCACTATATTTCAAGAGCATGTTAAGCGACCATCAAGAACAAGCCCCTACCTACAAGAACAAGCAAAATATATGGGCATTAGTCAATTATTTGATAGCAAGGAAATGAGGGGAGTGCAATGCATTAGTCAACTATTTTTAGTTTTAAAACAATACCTCCATCTTATCTTGGATCTCTTGAAGACAACTCCAAAGGCTTGCAGGTTCTTCATTATCAGCATTTACAAAAAAATAGTTGTAATGATTATTACGCAACCATGACATTGGAAAATATTAATGAACACACGATCTATGAATGGTATAGCATATACACTTTTATACTTGTTTCGTAGCCAATTTTGAGAACACATTAAGGCCTCCAAGATATCTGAAGTGAGTCGGCTTCGGTGCTCACTGAGAACCCTCCCACTAGTGCTAAATGCAGCCTTTGATGCAACTTGCTAACTGGAATGACAAATATGTCTTGTGCTACTTTCCTCAATGTAGGATATTGTGTCTCAGCCACCTTCCACCAATCAAGAATCTTGAAGTTTTCCATATTAATTGAGACCAACTCATCCTCCAAGTACCTATCTAAATTAGATTTGAATCTTATTGTTGGTGGCCTCCTTCTAGCAACACGTGCATTGATTGAAGACAATACACATGAATTAGCAAGTGAAGGAGCTGAAGATTCAGTGTTATCTTCATCCTCTTCCATTTCATACTCCTTCATGAGATCATACAAATTGTTTTTAACCTTGTCCAGTTTATCTGCACACTCTTCATTTGATTGACTAGTAATGCTCTCAATGAACCCAAGAAGGTAGTTAGTCTTAAACTGAGGATCAAGTATGGTGGCTAATCCCATCGGTCCTTGGATCCCCGTCCAATATCAAACTTAGCAATCATCTCAATTGACATTTCCTCTATAATAGTAATGCCACATGTAGCCTACTGCCTAATTTGCTCTTTAGCCTCACAAATTTTCAAGAGTTGGACATTGACAGTCACATAATTTGTTCTAGATAATACTTTAGTAATGTCATTGAACAACTTGAGCCTATTCACTACCTCTGTAGCAAAAGCCCATTCTTTTTCACTAGGAGCACAATCAAATAGCTTTTCAACACGTTTTGCACGCTCAAAAGCATGTGCACAAGGTAAAACAATACTAAGCATCTTGTAGGTGGAATTCCACCTAGTTTTGCAATCAAGGCCTAAACTTGTGATCCATTTTAACTTTGACATGCTTAGCAATTTTATCAAATTTCTCTACTCTCTTAGGCGTGGCTGTCCAAAAAGCAACACTTTCACGAATTTTTGCAATTGAATCTTTGATCACATCTAAACCATCCTTCACAATCAAGTTAAAAATATGGGCAGCACAACGCATATGCAACAATTTCCCCTCCAACATCAACTTAGGCTTGCCAATCTTCTTACCAAGTTCAGTAATTACCTTGTCATTTGTGGTACAATTATCAAGAGTGAGAGTTGAGATCTTCTCATCAAGATTCCATTCCACCAATGCTTCATAAAGTTGTTCACATACAACTTCAACTGTGTGTGGAGAGGGCACATATATGAATCTACACATTCAGAATTAAAGCAAGATTAAATTTAGAGCATGGCAGAAATGAAAGCTAATTCCATGCTGAATTAAAGATGTAGCAGCAAGAAATGAAATCATTAGTTCATCAAGTACCTCATGATAATGCTTGTAAGTGTCCAAGAATTATCAATAAAATGGGTTGTGACAACCATGTACCCTCTTTTTTGGTTATAAGAGGTTCACAATTCTGTAGTAATAGTCACTCTTGACTTAGTTCCAGCCATGTAGGCTAGGGCCTTCTTTTTTTTTTCATATACCAATCCATAATGTCCTTCCTAAAAATGCATAAATGTTAATTTATCCTCATATATGCAGATAGTAATAATAGATAGCTAAAACAAATAGATAACATTATTACCTAATAGTGTTCCGAGTCACCATCTTGAATAATGGCTGAAGTGCAATCACAAACCTTTGAAAGCCAGTATAGTCAACAATAGATAAATGATACTCATGTAGTATAATCATGGCAACAAGTTCTTTCCTAGCTATTTCTAGATCAAATGTGTACTTCTCCACGGATATTTTCTCTCCCTCCTGGGAATTAAACCTCAAAGAAGATTGTGTAAGTGTCTTGTTTTGTCCCATCATCTTGATCTTTTTCAATGTGCAAATTTTCAAATGGTCTTGGAGATGTCTCGTTCCATAACTGTTTCTCCCTCCAAGTCGCTTGTGACAACGAAGGCATTGAGACTTGACTTCACCACAAAATTTTATTTTCTTGAAATCCTTCCAAACGATAGAAGTAAGCTTTCTCTTGGTGCCAAAGTCAATATCCTCCTCACACTCAGGCTCATCTTCATCATCATCAACTTGTATGGGCTGAGAATCATTAACACTCTCATCTTGTGGTGGAAGTGATTGTGAGTCTTGTTGGCTGCTACTCGCACTACCCACAGTTGACTTCGATGTGAATCTGACAAGAGAGAAATAAATTTAGATCAAAATTTCTGCAGTGGCCTACTAACACACTAAAATCTATATACAAATTTGTAAAAGTGAATTTCTTTAATTTGATAATTTAATGTTCAGACCATGTTAATGCATAGCACTATAATTGGACAAACAAGAATACATGTCAGCAGTATAAATATAGATTTTACATTTAACATCACACGTGTAAAGAAATATCACTTCAATTTGCTAAGAAAATATACAACAGTAACATCAATCATTACATGCATGGAGTACAATCATTCAGTAGCTAAGAAAATTAAGTGAAATGCAACCTCATAAGTCATAAACTCATATAAGAAAACTTACACATGCTAAATTGTTAAGAAAAATGAGTTAAAACATACAAGAGGGGTAGCGTGCTTGAAACTGAACCCCATGGATTTTAATAGACGAAGGCCACCGGCGGAGGATGATGCTTTTGGAGTAGTCGAAGTAGATGGAGCTCCAGCAACTGCAAGACGGTTTTTCTGAGCAGGAGCTCCTTCAACTGCAAGACAACTTTTTGGCTTGGTGGTGGTCCTTTTCAAAGGAGGCGGCCTGCGAAGGGCCTTTGCATTGGAGTTGGGGGAGGAGCCAGCACCCGACCCGACGACCGCAGGGGCTGCACCCGATGCGACGACCATAGGGGCAGCACCCAACACGACGGTGGATCCGGTAGTAGGCCCAACATTGGGTGTAGCTGTGACTGCGGCTATTGCATCACTTGTATCATGTGGCAGCCGGTCCAAATCCATGGCAGCGTCCCTTCGCATGGACCGCCGGATGTGGGTTAGCGAGTTAACACCGCAGCCATGGAAGACGAATAACTCGACAGAGAAAAACTAGAGGTAGGTGTCTATGGAGTACAGAGAAGGGACTAGGGATTGTAGCATGTGCTCACCTTGCTTTGTCGCCGTCGGAGCTTACGAGGGGGAGGCCGAAGCCATGGTCGGCAATTGGCAGCCGACAGGGGAATTGATGGCGGTGGACGGTGTGCTGGCGACGGACGGCTCTGGTGTGCGCTCATGGCCGGCGCGCGCGGCGTGAGGACGGCTAGAGGCGGCACGCGCGCGTGGACGATGGGGAACGGGATCGTGCGTGAGGGGAGGTGTGCTGCACCCATGTGCGAGGGGAGGTGGTGCCACACCCTCGTGCTTGAGGACGAGCAAAGCGGTGGCGTTGCATGCGCATCTAGAGGCAGCGGCGTCACGTGCGCGTCTAAAGGCGGCGATGCTGTGGAATGTGGATTGGTGGAGGATGGACTGAGTGGAGATGGGGATGAGACTAGGGTTAGGAACTTAGGATCATTGCCTCATTGGGCCTTAATTTTATGGGCCAAACAGGCTATTATGGCTAGAAGTCTAGAATTGGTTCCTAGGTACAGTAAACATGGGTCACCGTGGTCCTTGGTCCTCGCCCCTGCCATCCCTGATGGTGATGATTTTTGGACCATTAGATTTCCCATGAATGATAGATATCAACCATCCCCATCCCCTAATATGTGAATTCACCACGGGGAATTGGTGATTGGGTCCCCATTGCCATCTCTACACCCAGCTATCGAATCGCCAGCCGACGAGGCGACGACGCACACAGCCACATGCCATCCTGGCGAAGTCACGGACTCACACGAACCTCGCGCTATGGAGCGGGGCCTGCCTGTTAGATAACTGAATCTGCAATGTCTGAATGTCTAAAGATTGGCAATGAATCAGAATGAGAACAGGGGAATCACGGGAATGGATGGTGCAGATGCAACGATATAGGTTCGCTAATGATCATCGGATGGTGTGGGAGAATTTCAGTAATTACTGTTTATTTGATCGTATTGTCTTAAGTTTAGAGTTAAGAACTTCTCGTCAGATTTGCTTTACGAGCTGTCTTTTGTCTCATTCACTGCGGCGCACTCCTGATAAGCCGACCCGATCTATTTGTAATGGACAGTGAGAAAAATATAAACCCTAAGTTCTACTTTTGCTTGTCTTGCGGTGCCCTCAAATTTCTTCATTCTTGTTAATTTCTTCTAGTTCTTCTTTTAGGAATCCTACTAGGTAGCTACTTAGCCTAATCCTCTGAACTTTGTAGGAATCCGGGTAAGTTTGGCCCCTGGATCCTGACAAAAGGTATCAGAGCATGCTCGAATCTTGGCCAAATCCACTTAATCTAAGAGTCCTATGCTGGTGAGGGTTTGGGGACAAGTTCCTCTATAAAATTCCGCAGCCAGGGCTTGGAATTTGATTTGGGGGATAAGAATCAAAGTAATAGCAGAGAGGATTGGGAGAGGCTGAGGCTCTCTTCTGTAAAATCTTCGGATCGGCCGTTATTCAACATGGCGAGATGAGACCGTCAACTGGAACCTGTTGATGGCGAGGCACCAGCTTGGGAAGCAACGGTGGAAGAGTTGAGAACGAATTTGGAAGAGTTTCAGAGGAAGGTTGATGGGGAGAACAAGCTCCTGCATGAGCAGATCTAAAACCAATCCACATAAGCCAAGAACCACTAGGATGAAGTCATGCAAAGCTTGAAGGTGATACAAGATATGTTGGGGGGCATCGGTTAGTTGCAAGGGCAAGATGTTCGAACCAATACCCTGTCTCCAGGAAATGCTCACTCGGTTGCTCCAGTGGTAAAAAGAACAGAAGGTAATATGGTGAATTCCATTAGTCTTCCAACTTTTGATTTAAGAGGTGTTTCTTGTCCCATGCCAAACTTTGAATTTGGGGAACATTTTGCTGCTCGTGTTAGCAAACCAGTCCCAACCCAATTCCAAACACCACCTCTTACTTCTGTGATACCTCCTGTAACTGTGCCAAATCCTGATTGGAATACCTTAGTGTACTTTGGAACCCCAGCAGTACCACCACCACCAAATTATAGACCAAACCAGATGTTTAACAATGGGCACAATTTAGTAGCACCTCCTTATTTCTACCCACCCTATTCTCCCTATCAACCACCTTGGGGTTATCAACCCAGCCCAACTTCCCTACCACCCCCTCCATTTGAATGTCAGAGATCTATGAACAAGGGACCTCCCTTTTGGCAAAGACAGGATGATAACAGATTTGATTTAGTAGATCACAATTATCGAGCAAGAAATTACTATGGAGATCCAAACATGAGAAATCATAAACATGTTGATTTTCTTATTTTTGATGGTGATCACCCTAAATCATGGATAAGAAAAGCCAACAAATACTTTTCCTTAGCCAGAACTCCTGAAGAAGATAAAGTGCCCCTGGCAGAGGTATATATTGTTGGCAGAGCAGATCAATGGATTTCTAGTTATGACATTCCCACTGATAATTTATCTTGGCCTGAATTCTGTACAATGTTATGTCAGTGATTTGCAGTCAAATCCAATGTTGAAATCACTGATACATTCAAAAATCTAAAACAAAATGGCTCAATGGACTCTTACATTGACAAGTTTAAGGAAATTATGCCTTTGGTTAAAAGGAACAAGCCACATTTGAATGAGGAGTATTTCTTGGAATATTTCATTTCTGGCATGAAAGATCACATCAAATGACCTCTCAAATCCCTGACCATTTATTCCCTGGTACGAGCAGGGTTGGAAAAACCGGCGGTAACCGCGCGGTTACCGCGGTTACCGCCCGTACCGCGGGGGTACGATTACCCGTACCGCGCGGTACGGTTTAATGAAATTCGCTCGAATTCAAAAAAAATTTTTAAAAAAAAATCAAAAAAAATGGTGATGGTAGTGCTTGATTTGTAGTGTTTTATGGTGAAGAAATTTCTCAAAAAAAAGTAATATTTATTCAAATTTGAAAGCAAAACGGAGAATAAATTTGAAAATTGGAAAAAGAAAAAAAATGGGTCGGCCCGTTACTGTGCGGCCTGTCACACATCACGCGGTAACCGTGCCAAACCGCGCGGTTACCGCGCCATACCGCACGGTAACCGTGGTCGATACCACGGTTTGCCCGAATTTTTGAATTCAAATTTTGATTTGTAAATTTGTCGCGGTTTTGCGCGGTTACCGCCGGGTGGCGGTAACCGGGCCCCTGGCGGTAAGTCCAACCCTGGGTACGAGCATATGAACATGCTAGGAATTATGATAGTCCCAATCTTCATCCAAGGCAATATTATGGAAATTCTAACCAAAAGATTGTGTCGCAAGAACCCAATACAATTCGTGTGAAACGAGATAATTCTCCCCACGATACCAAACAATCTCTTGTTGTTCCAGCTCGAGATGCAGGTAAATGATTCAAATGTCAAGAACCATGGGTACCAGGGCATGGCAAAGTTTGTAAGGTCAACAAGTAACTCTATTTGGTCACCATGGAGGATGATGAAGCCTTACAGGAAGAACCGTTAGAGGCTACTTACAGTACACCACCTGACAGCCCTAAGAACACTTCTACATTACATGAAGTTTCTATGCATGCCTTGAATGGTCCTAGAGCTGGTATTACCACTTTTACATTGTAAGTCAAAATTGGCTCTCTGATGACAACAACACTTATTGATAGTGGCAGTACTACTACATTTATGTCTCCTAGAGTACTTCACAAAGCACAATTGGAAATCTCTAATCATGATCCAATACCAGTCACAGTGGCTAATGGAGGGACCTTATTCACTGGAGCCCAGCGTGTGAATCAATCTTATGAAATTCACGAGGCTACTTTTATCCCAACCTTCAAAATTTTGGATATAAAGGGGTATGACATAATTTTTGGGTGTGATTGGATTCTTCACCATAGTCCACTCACACTGAATCTCAAAACCAGAGAATTATCTATCAATCTCAATGGCGGCAAATAACTTACTGTATCAGATGTATCAGTTCCACCAGGTAATTTCATGGTGAATGCACATCAGTTGAACAAATTACTGTCACAAGGAGCAGTAGTTGCAGTTTTAGTGGTTAAACCATTACAATGTGATGCAATGCAAGTTAACACCACACCACCAAATATGATCTCCTCTATCCTGTCCAAATTTTAAGACGTCTTTGCTAAACCACAAGAATTGTCTCCAGCTAGGAAATGTGATCACTCTATACCACTATTATCTTATGCTAAATTAGTGAATGTGCGCCCTTAACAACTTCCACATCATAAGAAGAATGCATTAGAAGATCCGATCAAACAGTTACTTGATTCTAAGACTATCAAACCTAATGTCAGCCCTTTCTCTTCTCTTGCCATTCTTGTGAAGGAAAAGGATGGATCTTGGTGCTTGTGTATTGCTTACAGACAATTGAATGCCCAAACCATCAAGAACAAGTATCCCATCCCTATCATTGAAGATTTATTGGATGAACTTCATGGGGCCAAATATTTTTCAAAGATTGATTTAAGGTCAAGGTATCATCAAATTCGCATGCACCCATCTAATATATTCAAAACTGCTTTCAGCACTCATGTAGGTCATTTTGAGTACTTGGTGATGCCCTTTGGATTAACAAATGCTCCTGCTACTTTTCAAGCACTTAAGAAAAAAATCCTGGCTAACTATTTGAGAAAATTTGTTTTGGTCTTCTTTGATGATATATTGATCTTTAGTAAAACATTAGAGGAACATGCTTCTCATGTGTAGTTAGTGCTCCAACTCCTCAGAGACAACAACTTATTTGCTAAACCTTCCAAATGCATTTTTGGACAAACACATGTGGAATATTTGGGTTATGTCATTTCAGATAAAGGAGTAGCTACAGACCCTGAAAAGATAGTTGTTGTTCAAAACTGGCCCATACCTACCACAGTCACACAATTGAGGGGTTCTCTTGGATTAGCTGGTTATTATCGTTGGTTCATCAAAAATTTTGGAATCACATGTAGACCAATGTTCAATGCTCTTAAGAAAAATGACTTTCAATAGGGAGTGGAGCAACATCAAGCATTTGAGACTATCAAAGAAAGGCTTTCTCAGGCACCTGTATTGGCTCTACCTAATTTTTCTCGACCATTTGTGCTTGAAACTGATGAAGTGACTATGGAATTGGTGCAGTCCTCATGCAAGGGGGGCAACCCTTAGCATATCTTAGTAAATCCATAGGACCTAAAACCACTGCTTTTTCCACTTATGACAAAGAGGCCCTGGTCATTTTAGAAGCATTGAAGAAATGGAAGCATTACACTTTTCTGATCATCAAAACAGATCAAGCCAGCCTCAAATACATCAATGAATAGCGCATCACAGATGGCATTCAACACAAATTGTTGATTAAACTTATGAGTTTTGACTACAAGATTGAGTATAAAAAAGGTAAAGAAAACAGGGCAGCTGATGCACTCTCTCGAGTTCCACCTATTTGTAAGCTTCAGGCAGTTATAGTAATTGTTCCTGAATGGATCACACAAGTGCTAGCCAGCCATACTAGTGATGACAAATGCAAAACCTTACTCACTAAATTGAGTATTGATGCCCATGCTCAACCACCCCTTCTCATTGCAAGGGGGCATTCTTCGTTATTAAGACATAATTTACATTGGGAAGGATCTTGCCCTCCAGCAACAACTTAAAGATTCATTTCATTCCTCTGCTCTTGGAGGTCACTCTGGTGAAAGAGCCACTTATCAAACGCTGAAACTCCTCTTCTATTGGTCAGGTGTAAAAGCAGATATTGCCACCTTCATTAAAGAGTATCCTACCTGTCAAAAGAACAAAATTGAACATTAGCAACTCCCTGGTTTACTTCAGCATCTCCCTATACCTGACATGGCTTGGACACATATTACAATGGACTTCATTGAAGGCCTTCTCAAGTCTGACAACAAAGAAGTGATCTAGGTCATTGTTGATAGATAGATTTACGAAATATTCACACTTCATTGCTGTGAGCCATCCTTTCACCTCAGAACATATTTTGGATTTGTTCAAAACTCACTTCTATAGATTACATGGACTACCCACTGTGATTGTCAGTGATTGGGACAAAATTTTCACCTCTCACTTGTGGAAGAAAACCTTTGAGGAGGCTAGAGTTAAAATGCATCTTAGCAGTGCTTATCACCCGCAGTCGAATGGTCAATCTGAGCACGTGAATCAATGCTTGGAAACCTATTTATGTTGCTTGACATTTACTAAACCAAGGAAATGGAATTCTCTGCTGGATCAAGCAGAATGGTGGTATAACACTAACTTTCACACTTCTTTGAACATGACATCTTATCAAGCCCTTTATGGTGAGAAACCACCATTGGTGGGTGAAGCTCTTTTGGCAGGGCAACTCTTGGAAGGGTTCAGAGATAGACAACAAGCAAAGGCAACCTTGTTAGATTCTGTCAAAGCTAGTTTGGACAAAGCTCAATCCCGTATGAAACATTATGCAGATGCCAAGAATAGTGAACACACATTTCAAGTGGGGGACATGGCATATCTCAAAATGCAGCCTTATCGCCATAATGCTCTTGGATTGCATAATTCACTTAAGTTACATTCCTGCTATTATGGCCCATTTAGAGTGATTGAGAAGATTAGCTCTGTGGCTTACAAGTTAATGTTACCTGAAACTTCTCAGATTCATCCAGTTTTTCATGTTAGCCAGTTAAAACACCATGCTGGTACCAAAGCTATCCCTGAACTGGGGTTACCATTAATCAACAACGATGGTAACATTCTTACTATTCTAGCTGCTATCCTGGAGCGCCGGCTGATTCCCCGCAACAACACTCCTGTGGTTCAATGGAAGATTCAGTGGGAAAATCTTGCTCCAGAGGCGTCGACCTGGGAGGATGCATCATTTATCACCAAGATTTTCCATGCATTCAACCCATGAGGACATGGGTCTCAAGGGGGAGCATTGTTAAATAACTCAATCTGCAATGTATGAATGTCTGAAGATTGGCAATGAATCAGAATGAGAACAGGGGAATCGCGAGAATGGATGGTGCAGATACAATGATACCGGTTCGCTAATGATCATCGAACGGTGTGGGAAAATTTCAGTAATTACTGATTGTGTAATCGTATTGTCTTAACTTCTCATCAGATTTGCTTTATGAGCTGTCTTTTGTCTCATTTGCCACGACGCACTCCTGATAAGCTGACCCGATCTATTTGTAAAGGACAGTGAGAAAAATATAAACCCTAAGTTTTACTTTTGCTTGTCCTGCGGCGCCCTCAAATTTCTTCAATTTCTTGTTAATTTCTTCTAGTTATTCCTTTAGGAATTCTACTAGGTAGCTACTTAGCCCAATCTTCTAAACTTTGTAGGAATCCGGGTAAGTTTGGCCCCTGGATCCTGACACCGCCGGCCCGCGCTGGCACTGAAGAACAGAGGCCGGTTGGCGCCTGGCGGCGGAGGAGCGGTGAAAGACGCAGTAGATGGTGGAGCGGTACAACATCTGGCCGTGGTGGCGCGGGAAGCCAACGGCCGCTGCGCTCGCTTGATAGTTGAAACCGAGAGGTTGATGGCTCGCGAACGACGCGACTGTCGAGTGGTCTTCTCGTTGCCCATTGCCCAGGCATGGCGAAGGTGATTCACCGGTGCTTTGGTTTAAACTGAAAACTTTACTGTAGTTGGGTTTTTCGGCTCGGGTTTTACAATTTTTTTTCTTCGTAGTTTTTGTTAAAGTATTTTTTTCCTTCGTAATTTCAGTTTACTTTTTCTTCAAAGTTAAAGTTTCACCATACTAGTGTAAACCGAATCGAATACCCACGCCTAAAAGCAACGACGATATGCTGGCGCGTGGTAGCCCAACAATCCCAATCCCCAAATCATCCCAATTTCTGGCCACACTTGCATCCCTCTGCCTCTCTTCCTCCTGGCCTCTGCCACTGCCGCGGTCACTGCTCTCCTCTCTTCTCATCCACTGTCACTGCCACTGCAACTGCTCTATCTCTCTCGCTGGCCAAAGGAGAAGGAGAAGAAGAGAAGAGAAGACGAGAGGAGAATGGCAGCGACCTCATCATCCCCCTGCATGATTGCCTTGCTACGCAGCAGCCATCGCTGGCGCCTTTCGCCCTCCGCCACCGCCACGCCTCCGCCCCGCCTCCGCACGCTTCCTCCCTGCCGATGCCGACTCAACCCCTCCTCCCGCCAAGCGGCAGTCTCCATGGCTCCCGCCAATCCTCGCCAACAACTCGTCGCCCCGATCCACGCCGCCACCGGAGGAGGAGGCGCCGCCACCTCTCCCTCGGGCCTACCCAGCGTGAGTCAAATGCACGCACCCGCGTCGCAATTTATCGCATGCCATGACCGATCGAACTGACATGCATGAGCTGGATTTCGCGCTGCGCAGCTCGTCGGGATCGCGCACCTGCTGGTGTCGCTGGGGATCGTGCTGGCCTCCGACAAGTTCCTGAAGCAGGCCTTCGCGGCGGCGTCCATCAAGTTCCCCAGCGCCCTCTTCGGCATGTTCTGCGTCTTCTCCGTCCTCGTCGTCCTCGACGCCTTCGCGCCCGCGCTCGCCAAGGGATTCATGGACTTCTTCGAGCCGGCGACTCTCTTCATCCAGAGGTGGCTGCCCCTCTTCTACGTCCCTTCCCTCGTCGTCCTGCCGCTCGCCGTCAGGGACGTCCCGGCTGCTTCCGGCCTCAAGATCTTCTTAATCACTTGTATGCACATCAGTACACTCCTATTTTGCATGCATTCTGCTACTTCTTTCTTCCTCCTGATCATCATGCTTATCTGCTCTGCCCCTGCTTCCTCCGCATTTTACATTCTACTATTTGATATGCTGATCAATTAACTTGTATTAAATATTACCACACAAACTTGCATTGTGGATTGGCCTCATTCACAAATCACAACAATTTACTTGGTTTCAGATCAATTTACATTCAATCTGAAAAACTGATGATGCTGTTATATGGTTTTCATTTCCCAGTTGGTGGCTGGTTTGCTTCACTCATGGTGGCCGGATACACAGCACTCACTGTGAGGAAGATTGTCAAGACACAGCTTATACCAGCTGAGCCGATGAGCAAGCCGTCTCCTTTCGCGACACTGGAATTCTGGGCCTGGGGTGCTGTCTTTGTCGCATCGTTTGCTGTTGCATATGTTAACCCCACAGCGCTTGGTACCACGGCAAGAACATGTCTTCCTTTCCTCCTCGCTTCAACTGTATTGGGATACATGGTTGGTTCTGGGTAAATACATATGCTTTTGTATACACTTAATCTGTAAGATCTGAAGCCACCAGCTGCCCTGTTTACTCCATTTCTCTAACAATATATGTGGGTGTTACTAATTACTTCACAGGTTACAATCTGGTGTCAAGAAAGTGCTGCACCCAATCATCTGTTGTGCACTCTCTGCAGATTTGGCAGCAATAGCATATGGGTATCTCTCCCGGTCTGGAGTTGATGCAGTGCTAGGTTGTAAACTAAACCCTGATCAATAGTGCAATAATCAAGTTGTGAATTCTGAAATAAAGTTGGTTTTAATTGCCAGGTGATTACCTCACAAAGGCGCCATCTAATCCTGGAGCTGGTGACATCCTGATGGGATTTCTTGGTTCTGTCATCATATCGTTTGCATTCTCAATGTTCAAGCAGAGAAAGGTAGTGCTTGCTGCTGTTTCTGCAGAATTATTCTCAGTTAGCAAGCATGGTTATGGTGTGAGATGATTCATATATATCCTGAGCCTCTGTGTTTGTTGTTGCCGGTGTGTGTTGGCTAATCAACTAATGTTTTTGCGGTGGGTAAAACTCAGCTTGTGAAGAGGCATGCAGCGGAGATTTTCACATCAATTGCCATCGCGTCAACATTCTCGTTATACTCAACTGCCATCTTAGGACGGGTGATAGGGCTAGAGCCTTCACTGACCATATCAATATTACCGAGGTGCATAACCGTGGCGTTGGCTCTGAGCATAGTGTCTTTCTTTGAAGGTACGGATCGAGTACATACTTATATTGCTGGAAATCAATTTCTGTTAATCTTGCTGGTCGATCAGCTAGATATATGGAGTACTCAGCTAGCTTATTATGGTATGGATGACTTAGTTTGTGTGTCCTGGGCATGCAGGTGTAAATTCTTCGCTAACCGCTGCGGTCGTCGTCCTCACCGGACTGATCGGCGCAAATTTTGTGCAAGCAGCCATGGACAAGCTTGGCCTCAACGACCCCATCGCGCGAGGAATAGGGACGGCTTCCAGGTACATACCTTGAGTTTTACCTACCTGCTAGCATTTTTAGTAAGTTAAGCTGCATACATCCATACATACAGTAATAGTATGTTCTATGAATAATGTTTGCATTTACGTTGCAGTGCTCATGGACTGGGAACAGCAGCGCTGTCGGCCAAGGAGCCTGAAGCGCTGCCCTTCTGCGCCATCGCTTACGGCCTGACGGGGATCTTCGGTTCGCTCATTTGCTCGCTTCCGGCCGTCAGGCAGAGCTTAGTGTTCATAGCTGGCTGACAATACGTACGGTACATCTTTTTTTTTTGTTTTTTTTCACTTTCTTTTGGGTCATCATGCGTGTATAGAGCAAATGCTCGCAAGGTTGCAAGAATATATGTATACAGACACATTTTATGTCTCCGTTGTAATAAGAAGCAAGAGAGTAATTTTGTACCCCTTGGTGCTCACCACCACTAAACTAGCTCCAACGTTCCATGAAGCAGCAGCAGCAACTTGTAGAGGCCGGGTTTTAATCAATCCATTATCTAAAAAAAATGAAGGAGCAGCAGCAGCAGCAGGGTACAGACAGTCTCGTACTGCTAGAGCTTGCATTTGATCATTTTTGTGACCAACGCGAATGCTTGTAAGGTCTTAGGTCAAACATCATGTGGCATATATACGCTAACAAAAATCTTGACCGTAGCAAATATCTACTTTTCAGAAGTACCAATGATTTAGCCTTATAGCAAAAGTTAAAATTTACTGAAGAATCACTAGAGGTGTTGTGTGGAGTTATGGATGCATCCTAACCGGGATTCAAATTTTGATGCCTACAAATATTACAAACGTGCTTTAAATAGAAATTTAGTGAGGTTTCGAGATTTGCTGCTGACCTCCGTCTATTTGAGAACAAGTTTGGGGGCGGGTTCACAGATGTGTGAATATGGTAAACCTTCGTGTAATCCCAACAGGATATTGATGACTCAAATCTTACTCCCCCATCTAACAGTTGAAATACCACATGTTTTGTGGGATACCAAGGATTTTTTTAACAAAATCTCTTAGGTCGCCTAGCAGAGTGACTCCATATGAGACAAGCCCTAACGCAGTTGCTATCCTTCATTTCCCGTACTCACCACCCTTAGAGCAAATCAATCTAAAGAGTTTTCGCACTAGTATTTTGATTTTTTTTAAAGAAAACGTGAATGCACCTAGAAGGGCAAATGCTAAAGCTATTTTCACGAAATCCAAGACAAACTATGAAGTCCAAGGGCAGAGCCAAGGGAGAACGAAACTAGTGGGGTTAGAACATCACCAAGAGATATCCAAAAATATATCCTCAAAATTTTGTTTTTGAGAACCCCTAAACAGAATTTGATGCGTGGAAATATTCGTCTTTTCCAATGTTCTAAATCTCCAGCTATAGCGGCAGAATTTGATGCGTGAAAATATTCATCTTTTCCAATGTTCTAAATCTCCGGCTATAGCGACAGCTAGGATACTTCAATTTTGATGTTATGATTTATCAACCACTAATAACTAATAACTGCACTTAGCCAGAGAGAGCCGCTAAATAGGCTTGATTTAGGCTAAAATAATAGGCCAAAAAATTTGGAAAGCAAAACTAAAAGTGGGCTTTTGACGTGCGTGGCTCACGAAATTCAGCGCAAATCAAACCCTAAATCCCCTACTCCCCAGTCGACTCCTCTCCCCACTCATGCTCTGCTGTGAGTCCCCTCAACTCTCGTCCTCTCCTCTCCCAAAAGCGACGGCGGTGGCTATGGCTGAGAGTGACGGCGGCGGTCATGACCGACAGGCGGCAGCCCTCCGCGGCCAGGCCTCGGAGTTGAGGAGTGGAGGATTGCCACCCTCGCTGCCTCTCACTCCCTCAACTCTCGGCCTCTCCTTTCCCCGAAAAGTGGCGGCAACGGCGGCGGCTGTGACCGGGAGCGATGGGGGCGCTTGCGACCAATGGCGGTGGCGGCTCTGACGGTCTGACCTGCAGCAACAGTGGCTCCTCCCCCCAAGCAGTGGCAGCGACTTTGACCTACTACGGTAGCGGCAGCTGCTACTTCTCCCGGCGACGACAGAGGCTTCTCCCCAACAGCGACAGCCACCATTCCTTCCTCCCTTCACCATGCCTCCTCTCCCCCGCCCTGAGCAGCATCACCCCTGACCCCGAGTAGCAACATGTCCTTGCCGGAGCAACATACAGGCAAGGATTTAGCCCAAATTCTAACAAAATTTTGAATCTTTCTTAATATTTTTGAAAACCGCTAAATGCCTTAGCTAAAGCTATAACCGACTATAGCTGCTCTTAGCCGTTGGAGAGCTCAACCGCTAAGAGTCTTAGCTTGAGATTTAGAACATTGGTCTTTTCCAACAGATACCTAAAAATTAATTTCCTACAACTGAAAAGTGGGCTTGGTAAAGAAGAAATCTGATTCTTCAATCCTCACGGTCACCTGTCCCTACCAAAATCCCTCATGCTCGCCCTCGGATCCATGGATTAGAAACAAAGAGGACTCCCAACTTATGGAGAGTGAGATATGTGGAGATGGGGTTTTTAATTTTTTAGCACCTCTCTAACGAAACCAGGAATCCTATTTAGCGCATATGCGCTAGCAAGGGAAGTAGCGCATACCTTATCCAATCTTCTTTTTCTCTCATTGAAAACTTTTAACTTGGATTTAAAAACCTTCAACTTAAGATTTAAAAACTTTTAAGTTAAGATTTGAAAACTTTTAAACTTAGATTTAAAGACTTTCAAGTCAAGATTTAAAACCTTTTCAACTCAGTTCTGAAAATTTTTAAGTCAAGATTTGAAACTTTCAAATCAAGATTTAAAATTTTTAACTTGGATTTGAAAACTTTTAATTCAGATTTGAAATTTTGAGATGAGAGTTTTAAATTTTGAGATGAAAGTTTTGAAATCTAAGTTCAAAATTCGAGTTGACAGTTTTTAGTATAATGTTTTAAAATTTGAGATGAAAGATTTACGTTCTAAAATACAATGAAAAATTCTGCCAAAAAACAGCATGCTAACACTAATTGCTACTCCCTCCGTTTCTTTAGATTTGATGAAATTTATAGAAAAATTTAGCAACATTTACAAGACAACATTACAAGACCAAATTACAGCCTCATCTTTTCGCTTATGCTTATGTTTATCAGCCAAAATTTAAATTTTCAATCTGAAATTTAAAGTTGATTTTGAGTTTTTTTTATCATAGTTTATTTTTTAGCCTTTGCTTTTAGATCGTTAAGAACACGTATATAAAAATTTTATTCATAAATTATCTTTCATTTGCAAATATGCCGTTTTGTTTTTTCTCTAATATACCAAACGATAGGGCTGTTAGTTTTATTAAATGTAACATTAAATATATTTTTATAATATGTTTATTTTATGTTAAAAATATTATTATATTTTTCTATAAATTTGGTCAAACTAAAAAAATTTACTAGAAAAAAAATCAAAAAGCGACATATAATAGAAAACAGAGAAGTAGTAGCTAAACATTAATCTCTACTAGCGCTAAGCGTGGGAGGTACGCTGCTGCCTTGCTGCGGGCGGATTAGTTATTTTTACGGCGCATCTGCGCGAATTAGACCTGCCCTAAGAAACTGCCAAATATACGATCAATTTCCTCCATAATATGGGAATTCCATGGTGGGCTGCGCCACTCCGGGCCGTGTTATCATCTGCAACTTCGTTCCGGCCTGGCACAGCACGGGAATCCCAGGAGCCCAGGACGGCACGGCGCAAAGTATCCTTCTTCCTCCGGCTCTGCTCCTCCTCCTTCCAAGAAGAGTTGATTCTGCAGTACAGATCCCCTCGCTCTCGTCTCGATCCCTACTCCAAGGTTTCCCATGGCGCTGCAGTACGTGGAGGCGCAGCGCCAGGCGCGCCCCGACCTCGCCGACGCCTACGCCGACCTCGCCGACCTCTACCAGCGCAAGCTCTGGCACCAGCTCACCCTCAAGCTCGACCACTTCCTCCAACTCCCCGCCGCCCAGGTCTGCACCCCTCCTTCTCCCCTTCCTCTTAGATGCGCCTTCTACGTTGGCCACTGTCCCCATACGGATCTTGCCGCAAACCCTACCCGCCGCGTTTGTACCGGTTCGATCTCAACCCTAGTTTAGTTGGACGGGGCCCTACCCTAATTCCGCCTAAATTGGATACCCATCCGGCCGCCGCAAGAAGCCACCACTTTGTGTAGACTTAGCTGAATGTTTCAATCTTCGATTACTTCAACAACCATGCTTAGGGATTTAACTGCTGGGCAATCCTGCGTCTCTGCAATTCTAACGGCATTCATTCTCCTACAGACTGGAGATACCATCATACAGCTCTACAACAATTTCATCTCTGATTTCGAGACGAAGATCAATCTTCTCAAACTTGCCCACTTCGCGGTCATCGCTTCACGCCAGTACCCTGACAAGGATGCTGCAATTAGTTTCCTTGAGGGGGTAATCGCAAAACTGCGCGAGACAAGGGAACGGCGCATCAATGAACCCGTTCTCTATATCAAGATGCAGATAGCTGCAATTAACCTTGAGAAGGGAGATCAGAAGGAGTGCAAGAAGCTTTTGGACGAAGGAAAATCCACCCTTGATAGCATGACTGATGTTGATCCCACAGTCCATGCTAGCTTTTATTGGATATCATCTCAGTACCATAAGGCTCGCCAAGAATTTGCTGAATTCTATAAGAATGCTCTTCTTTATCTGGCCTACACTACTGTGGAGTCACTCTCTGAGTCATTCAAGCTGGTAAGTTTCATCATTAACGATGCCAATTACTCCCTCCGTTTCATATTATAAGTCGTTTTGACTTTTTTCCTAGTCAAACTTATTTAGGTTTGACCAAATTTATAGAAAAAATTAGCAACATTTATAACACCAAATTAGTTTATTAAATGCAACATTGAGTATATTTTCATAATGTTGTTTGTTTTGTGTTGAAAATGTTGTTATATTTTTCTATAAACTTGGTCAAACCTAAAAAAGTTTGACTATGAAAAAAGTCAAAACGACTTATAATATGAAACGGAGGGAGCACATAACAGAAAAAAATATCATTTCCTTCTCTCATTTGTTTAATAACAATGTACCCTGCGTATTGTTTGTATCGATAATTTACCCTTTGATGCTGTCATGTGTCAGGATTTGGCATTTGATCTCTCCCTTGCAGCCTTGCTTGGTGATAACATATACAACTTTGGGGAATTATTAGCTCACCCGATTGTAAGTTGGACTTTTCTTGGGCGTGATTTCTTTGTTCCCACTGCCCACCTTTGATTTACTCTTATCATTGTGCTAGTTGATTACTTGATTATGGCATTAACTACACTTGCCTCTATAAACATTGCATGTCGCTTATTGTCATCCTCAGGAATAATCAGTTATTTGTTCTTTACAAATTATGCTTTGTAATGTGAACTGCAAGGCTCCCAAAGTAGTTGCATGTGTGTTATAGTAGTTAGGTTTCGTGGTTTTGTAGTTCTGTACACAGATTAACAACATTTATTGCTAAATTGGCAACAGTAATTTCATGAGTTGAATGTATGGAGTTGATTGACATGATTTTGCTATGTAGAGAGTATAAAAGATAATGAAAAACCATGTGATAACTCGTGATCGTTTTTTTTTGCTGAATTTTGAATAATGTAATTGTGAACCACTGAATTGTTATTACGGAATATTTGTATTTTCTTTGAATGGAAACAGCGTAAACTTAATTTTGCATAAATTAAGGGCAAGCCATCTTTTAGTTGAAATATTAACTTAGGTGGACTATTTTTTTGTTGGGAAAGTTGATATTGACCTGTGGAAGCCTTCAGCCCCCAAACAGAATTATTCCACAAATGCATACAAGGTGTTTTTTTAATGTTTGAATGGCCTCTAAATCTATGTCAGCATATAGTTGTCAATTTGATACATCTCTGTTCTGAAATTGCATTTTTTAATCCTTAGATCAACAGTCTAATTGGAACCAAGGTGGAGTGGGTCTATCATATGTTGCAAGCATTCAACACTGGCAACCTAGCTCTCTACCAAGAACTTTGCAGGGTCCACAATGCTGCTCTTAGTGCACAGCCAGCTTTGGTGCAGAATGAACGAAAACTGCTAGAGAAGATCAACATTCTTTGTCTGATGGAGATAATCTTTAGGTATGACTTTGCTACTTGCTTTTCTATTGCAAGAACAAATGTCCTATTCCATCCTTTTCTTTCTTCTAAGTCTTGTGTTCTTTTTCATATTGTAGCCGGCCATCAGAAGACAGAACTATCCCATTAAGTGTTATAGCTGAGCGCACTAAGCTTTCTATCAGTGATGTGGAATATCTTCTTATGAAGAGCCTCTCGGTAACTGCATTTCCTACGTTCTATCTTTCATAAGATATTGTTTACATTTTCATGGAAATTTATTGTTGTTATGCATAAATTGATTTTAAGCTTAGGAGTTGCTGCCAGTTTATGTGGCAGCTGAATCTGGAATAGTGATTGTTGAACTTGTGATGCATATCACTGCTGTCAATTCCTTGCCTTTCTTAACTTGTAATTTACTTAGCGATTCTTTATGGTTTATTTTGTGAACCTTTAGTGGTGAGTAATGACCTACGAGTGTGTGTTGGTAGTTCAACTAGTCCTGTGATTCATGTCTTTGTGTTTGGATCATCACAGCCCTGTTTCTTTTCTTGTTGCATGTCACTTCCTTTTGCCTTATACTATTTCAGTGTTTGCACAATGCATCAGCCAGTATTCCTAGTGCTAATGCATCCGCTTCATTACTGTTCTTTCCAGTTCCACCTTTTTCAGACTTCCATTACAGTTTTTTTCTAAATCATTTGCAGTACATAATTCTCACCCTGAAAGGCAGGCTATCTAGTAGTCAAAATAGTGTTTACTTTTATTAGCTTCTTCTTACATAAGATTCATATTGATGTTTTCTATTTAGTCGCTAGTGTATCAGCTGCCATGCATTTTCTCCACTGCAGGTTCATCTTATAGAAGGGATAATTGATGAGGTGGACAGCACAGTTCACGTGTCATGGGTCCAGCCTAGAGTACTTGGAATTCCACAAGTGAAGGCCTTGCGCGATCGGCTGGACGCATGGGTTGGAAAAGTTCACACTACACTGTTGTCAGTTGAGGCAGAGACCCCTGATCTTGTGGCTGCATAACTTCTCGACCAATTATGCACTGTCCTTTCGCTATATGGGCTTGGTTAGCAAGGCTGCGGTGCTTAATGAGAGGTGATCTAGCCGTTGTGCTTATAGTTTTCTGGAGAATGAAAACATGTTGCCTTGGATATTACCCTGCGTCCTGTTGATCAGGACCTGTAATTTCACCCTCTCTTTTATCCTTTGGACATGGAGCCCTGGAGCTTGATGCATTATTACGGAAAAGATACAAATGGGTCAAAAGTTTCATAGCGGCAAGGTGTCATTGTAGTTTTTCAGTCAAATTTAGATTGTAATGCAACGGATACTTCCCCCCTTTTTTTGACATGGATGCAGCAAACAGCGAGCTTTTATTCGTTGTGCGTTTTGGTGAAGCGCTGCATAATGCTTATACTTGTTTTTTCGATTAATGTAATGAAAATTTGCACAAAAAAAGACAGAAAACAGGACAACGTTCTAAAAAACAATTATATGTTTCTAATGATGCATGCAGAAAGCATAAAAAAAATTGTTTTCATCATATTCATATTACGTGTCCACTTGTTTTCATCTGTACTAATTTTGGGTTGTAAATAACAAGCCTGTTAGCTGTTGTCGTGTTAGCTACTCAGATGTAGTTTATGGGTTGAGCAATTGTGCAAAGAATGAGTCAATTATAGCTGAGTATTGATGTCGAAAGACAACATTCACTTGTGTCATCCATGGGAGAATGGAAGGGAGTACATGGAATAGGCCAAAGACCATTGGTGTCATGTGACACCACTGCTATAATGCTAGCTCCGCATCTCCGCGTCGCTGCCTCCTCGTCTCCGAAGAGCTCCGCTTCCGCAACAGTTCCATGGTGCAGGTGCAGATGCTCAAGGAGGAGCAGCGCAAAGAGGTGATGGAGTTAAGAGGTGTGTTCGAGCTGCCCTGCTTCATGGAAGCCACCAAGATTTGGCTTAGCCTGAGGTTTCTTGGTCTAGTTCTACCACCGTGGGGTGTCTTCGCCGCGCTTAGGGAGCTGCACGTAGAGTACGTTCGGTTCCATGGCGAATGCACCTTGGACGATGCCATGATGCCGTTCTTGGAAGAGCTAGAAATTCGCAGAGCCTACGGGTTGACCTCCCTGATGATCAGACTCAGGACTGATCGAATGATTATGTTCGGTGTGCAGGGGTTGCTTTGGCTAAATGCCGTGGTGCTAGGGCTCAAGAAATTGGAAGTAGTCTCAAGCTTTCGTGTGGATCGCAGGCCATCTGCATTGCTACAGTGGAGCTGGTGAGGCTCGACTGGCTGGATCGGTACAGCCCAATATTGGCCAACTTCAATCAGATGCCGCTCCTCCGGTCGCTGAGTCTCACTATTTTTCCTTACGGACCACGGCAGGATGAGTTCAATCCTAGCTGTGAGAGGCTTCTCAAGCACTTTTCACTAATTGACTATCTCAATCTGTTGGTTATGTTTGAATCATTGGTGAGTGCTTCTTCTTCCTCTTGATCATTTCATGGTTATCAATTGTGTATTGTTCAAACTGCAAGATGGAATATCAGTTAACTGTTACAATATATAAGTTTAGATTGTCTTCAATACGAAGTATTAGCTCTGGTCAGAGAGTTATAAGCTAAATACTGAATGTTTTATTCTGCTGTAGTTTTTTGTTGGGCTATGTTGAACATTATCCCTGACTAGTTAGAAAGTTACAGACCAGTAGAACAATTTCTAACTGAAGTTCAAAATATTTGTATATGTGATCTTTGAAACATAATGTTGTACATTCGTTCAAGTGTTGTTGTACAAAAGATCAATTGTTGCATTCAGTTTAGTGTTTCTGTTTTCATTCAAAGTAATGTGAGTCTTACTAAGCTAGCATAATTGCAAGTCATGCTTTGCATTCTGGATATGCTGATTTGATGCAGTTTTCGAGTTCTTGTTATCAGTTGGTTCACCATATCTGGTTGTTGAACTTGAGCCTACAGATCCATCAAAATTTACTTGCACTATCATTGAGTTTGACAAATTATATTGATTTCTATTTCTGGTGGCACAAAAGCAACAGACATATATAGAGATAGGGAGAGTATCCAAACTGAATAATGTTAGCTGAAGCTTTCTATGCTTCACACGAATTACTAAATATTTACTAATCTGCAAGCATATTACTAATTCTTCAACAGTAGGGCCTTTTGTCATTCATATTTGATTATTTCCCTGTTAATTTTGCATTTTGTGTGAGGTTACCATTGTTAACTTCCTACAAATTCACAGGGACATGGTGACAGTGTGCCATTGATGCAAGGCATAACCAGACTCCCAGACATTATGGCATTACAGCTAGAATTAAAAACAGAAGGGCATGCTTATGGAGCAATTGTGAAGCATATTCTCACAATGTGTACTGGTATGACTGACCCTAAGAATCCTATTAGAACCTAAGGTAATTATATTTCCTATGAATCTTGAACAACTGTGTCTTTAAATTCTAATTTCAATATCTGTACTAAATCTTGAATAAGTGGAATTGTATATGCTTTGGTTTAGGACTTTAAGCAAGAAAGTTGTCAATTATGCCCAATTTATGACATAAAAAGTAACTCTTGTTACAAGTCAATTGATTTTATTGTGTTTTTTATTGGAAATTTCACTTATGTGTCTTATCATTATATCTGTCTTTAACCATTTCTTCCTGTTGTCTTTAAAATCATACAATCTGCTGGCAATGTAATAGATCCATGGTATAAAAGTAATTTGTAGTACTGAAATAAAATGTTTCATTCTGCAAAGATATTTCCCATATATATGTCTTAGTATTATTTTTATCTTGAATTTGAACTGACTGAAACTTCCACCTTGCATGGAAACATCTGTCGCTTGCCATTATCTGTCATTTAGTTAGATGTAGAAATATTTTGTGTGAATCGGCACTAGTAGTTTCAAACTGAATTGTTCGTATTTTGCTGAGATTTTATAACTTGCTGTTAAAAGTGGTGGTGGATGACATTAATTAAAGTTGAATACAACCGAATGAAAACATCAGACTAAAAACTGTTGTTTCGAATGTTCATCTCTCTTGTACTAAGCGTTGCACAAAACAAATCTTTCCTAGCTACTCAATGTGTTAGATGATTAGATCCACCCTTCTCATTCTTCCATAAGATCAGCTGCAAGCATCTACGACTTGAAATTTTACCATGGATGTTGAGTCTCATCACTGGCCCTTATTATTGTTGTGATCTTTGTAATTTCAGCTTCATAATGCATGTCCACTTAACTGCACCTATGACCGGCCACCAAACCGGAGAGCAAGGACATTTCAATGGAGTTTCTCAGAGAAGTGCATATCCTCAACTTCAGAGGAAAGGATCATGAGCTTGACCTCCTGAGGCTCCTAATAAGTGTAGCACCAGCCCTTGTATGGATAAAAATTACCTGTCACCGTTCGTTCATTGCTTGGGAGACACTCTCTAAAGATGTGCAAAGTTTTGCAAGCCGGGAGATTTGTGTGCATGTGAGTCAAGCGACCTGCCGCCGTCTGCAACCGCAGTGAGCTGAAGTAACAAGAGCTTTTGTTGGCTACTGACCCTTGATGTTCTTAACAGTTTTGATCCGGCATTCTGGTTATTCTGCAGTGATTCTTGTTGCCATTGTACAGTGTCTTCATAAACAATTTTAGCTTTTCGCATTTCGGAATGCCTTGTCTGCCATTGTACGGTGCACTTGTTGCTCAGTTTAGCAGAAAATCAAAAACAGAAGTAATGTGTGCGCGTATTTCGGAATCAGTTGTTTGTTTTACTCGTAAATCCTCCGCACGTACGGCTGTGGTGAGAATAATACTGTCGTTGCTGTATAGAGAACTTATGCGAGGTTTTACACTGTATATATTCCACGGCAAGGCCTCTGAACTGATCGCTCCATGATCCCGTTGAGCGTTGTCGTGCCAGTGCAGGCCAATATGCAAGTTGGCGCAACGCCATTCATGGAGAATTGAGATGACCAATTACAGAAAACTGATTAGAAACTCTTTAAGAATGCAAGCATTTTTGCATCATTATTATTAGTATAAGAACTAGTTTAATTTCTGCACAACATTTTGCATCAGAATTAGCACTAAACAGCAAAAGAAAATGTAGACAGAGAAAGTAGTTACTGAGAAAACAAGGCCCTGACTACACACTCCCCAATCGCAAAGGACTCCAGTGCGAAGGCCACCAAAACCGGCATGCTCCCTGCGAGCCCTGCCCCACCCATCCCAAGTTCCCAACCCTAAACTGACCGGCCTCTCTCTCCTCCCGCCAAAACCTCCGCCTGTTTCCCGCCAAATCTCCTCCTCTGTCACCCTCTTCCCGCCATTTCTCTGGCGCCTCTCGCCCCTTTCTCGCCGCCGCCCGCGCACCCATCCATCCCTCTCTGCATCGGCATCCCTGCCCACCGCTGACGCTGCCGTCGCCTCCTCCTCCGCCGCCGCCGCCGCATTGCTGAAACCATGTCGGGTTGGGACGAGGGCGCCGTCTTCTACAGCGACCAGGCGCAGTTCCCGCGCGGGGGCCCCGGCGGCGACCCCTCCGCCGACCTCACCCGCCACTCCGCCCTCCGCAAGTTCAAGGAGTTCCTCCGCGGTTTCACCGGCCCCACCGGCGACTTCCCCTACCGGTAAGCCCAAGGGTTAATTTGATCCATGCCACCCAACGCTCCTCCTCTCTCCCCTCAGAATCTCAGATCTGACGCTTCGGTGGTTGCAGTGAGAGCCTGGTGCACAACCGTGATCATGTCACCGTCGCCATCGAGGACCTCGACGCCTTCGACGCCGAGCTTTCGGACAAGATCCGCAAGTCGCCCGCCGATTACCTACCGTTGGTGCGTTCTTCTTTTTCTGCTTCTTGTTTTGTTGATGCGGACTTGTATTGAAATTTACGGCTGGCTTTATCTAGTTTGAGACGGCGGCGTCCGAAGTTCTTGCGAGCCTTCGGTCCAAGGTCGCCGGCGAGACCGGTGAGATGGAGGAGCCTGTCACCGGGGATGTGCAGATCTTCTTGTCCTCAAAGGAGAATTGCCTATCCATGAGGTCCATTGGGGTCAGTTCTCAAACGATTTTTTTTTTGGTGAGTTGAGCCTTCTAAAAATTCAACTCCATTTTGACAATTCTGTTCCAATTTTCCAGGCAGATTACATGTCGAAGCTGGTGAAGATCGCCGGGATCACAATCGCCGCATCGAGGGTGAAAGCTAAGGCCACTCATGTGACTCTGCTCTGCAAGAACTGCAGGAGTGTGAAAACAGTGCCGTGCAGGCCTGGCCTCGGTGGGGCTATTGTCCCAAGATCGTGTGACCATGTTCCTCAGGTCTACCTCTCCTCTCGCTAGACATGTTTCCGGTTATTGTCTTGTTTGTATATTTAATTCTGATGTATTTATACGTATGAATTTTCTTTCCCCTTTTTAGCCTGGAGAAGAGCCTTGTCCCCTGGACCCCTGGATTGCAGTTCCAGATAAGAGCAAGTATGTGGATCTCCAGACTCTCAAATTGCAGGAAAATCCTGAGGTATGTTACCACATTTTATGTCCTTAACACATTATATGTGCTATCTGCGATGCAGTGGCTTTTCAGTAATCCCCTGATGTATAAGGTTTATTGTTTGGATGTCATAGGAGTTAGCAATCACCAGGCTTTCTTAATTTTGATTTCCAGGATGTTCCAACCGGTGAGCTCCCGAGAAATATGCTGCTGTCCGTAGACAGGCATCTTGTTCAGACCATTGTTCCTGGAACTAGATTAACTGTAATTGGTATCTACAGCGTCTACCAAGCATCTGCAAAGTATGTTGGATATAAACATCTACTGTACTTGTTTCTTTTTTTTTGTTGAGCTAGAGTTCTTACATGGCTGATGATGCTAAAACATTCATTTTTCAGCCAAAAGGGTGCTGTTGGAGTCAAACAGCCTTACATTAGAGTTGTGGGGTTGGAGCAGTCTCGAGATGCCAACTCAAATGGTCCCTCAAATTTTACACTTGACGAGGTAGTATGCTTTCCAAAATTCCAAGTTTCTCATTGAAGGGAGTTACAGTTTACCTATAAGGCTAATTCTCTTGTTGGTTTGTAGGAAATGGAATTCAAAGAATTTGCACAGAGGCCAGATGCATATGCCAAGATTTGCTCCATGATTGGCCCTTCAATTTATGGTCATTCTGATGTCAAGAAAGCTATTGCATGCTTGCTGTTTGGTGGCTCAAAGAAGGTATATATATGATCTTATCCAGTGGCTAATATATTAAAATGTAAAAACTGTTTTGGATACAGGGCTAGTTGGCATGGCCTCTCATATACTGTAATTATAATTGAACTTTCTTCTACTCCAGAGGCTACCAGATGGTGTCCGCTTGAGAGGGGATATTCATGTCTTGCTATTGGGTGATCCGTCAACAGCAAAATCACAGGTAAGTGTTTTTTTTAACTTATCATCACATTTAGTTTTATGGCAATATAGTACTACAAGAAAGCGTAGGTTAATCTCACTCTGGGATATTGTGAATTATGTAGTTGGAGAAAATCATTGTGCATGAACTGTTTGCATTGTTAGAAATAAATTATCTCTAGTCCAGTGACATGAAGTTCTACATTTCAACAGTTCCTCAAGTTTGTAGAGAAGACGGCACCGATTGCTGTCTATACATCTGGCAAAGGTTCATCAGCAGCTGGTCTTACAGCATCTGTAATTCGGGATGGTAGCTCAGTAAGTATGCCTTCCTTGCAAGGATGATTGTTTTTACTCAAACTTCTGCTTCCTAAAACTAAAAAGCATCATTTTTCCCTGTACAGCGGGAGTTTTATTTGGAAGGAGGGGCTATGGTTTTGGCTGATGGTGGAGTTGTCTGTATTGATGAGTTTGACAAAATGAGGCCTGAGGACCGGTAAACGTCAATCAATTTAGTCTTCTTGATTGAAGCTAGAATAAACATAGCGCACTTAATCTTACCTTACTCTCTTGGAAGTTGAAACCATATTGAGGCAATCTACCTTTCTGCTGGGATTCCAGAGTTGCAATTCATGAAGCCATGGAGCAGCAGACCATATCTATTGCCAAAGCCGGCATTACAACGGTACTCAATTCAAGGACATCAGTACTAGCAGCTGCCAATCCAATTGCAGGGCGTTATGACGATCTTAAGGTATTCTCATTTTTTACTTGCCTACTATTTTCATATTTTCAAAATGTGTAACTGTTCTAGCATTATATAATAAAACAATCCATTTGAAACATTTCATTTGCTGCTCATCAGACTGCACAGGATAACATTGATCTGCAGACAACCATCCTCTCTAGATTTGATCTAATCTTTATCGTTAAAGATGTTAGAATGTACGATCAAGATAAGGTATGACGCATAATTCTCTGTCCAGCTCATTTCTATGCTTCAGAGACTAAATAAACTTCCAAATGCAGCGAATTGCAAGCCACATCATTAAGGTGCATGCCAGTGGTGCTACTGCTTCATCCAAGAACACAGATGCTAGTGAAGGAGAGAATTGGCTAAAAAGGTGTGGTTGGCCTTGCATTTTCAGTTATACATACTACACAGATTTTTTTTGACGAAATACATACTACACAGATTTGACATGATGTTTTTGGATTCCAATACATAATAATCTTCAAATTGTAGGTACATTGAGTACTGCCGTGTTAGTTGTAAACCACGACTCTCGGAAAAGGCAGCTGAGATGCTGCGGAACAAATATGTGGAGATTAGACAAGTAGGTACCACAGATATTTTACTTGGTCGAGCTGTTATTCAGATTGTTCTACTTATTTATATTTTTCATTGTGCAGAAAATGAGACAACAAGCTCATGAAACAGGGAGGGCTGCAGCCATACCCATCACTGTGCGGCAGCTTGAAGCCATTATACGTTTGAGTGAATCTCTTGCCAAGATGAGATTGTGAGTATACCACATACTAAACGTTCCATAAAATATATTCGCAAGTAGCTCAACTAGCAGTAGATTTAGATCTTATATTGTCCATATATTGGCTGTTATTTCCTGTGTCCTAACTTTCATGTTTCATGGCATTCCTAACTGGTATTTGAATAATTCTTAGGACAAATGTGGCTACACCAGAGCACGTTGAAGAGGCATTTAGACTGTTCAATGTCTCCACTGTTGATGCCGCAAGATCTGGAATCAATGAACATTTGAACTTATCACCAGATATTGCAAATGAGATAAAGGTTAGCCTTTGCATCTGAAGTGAAATGCCAACTTTCATCTGATCATTTCTGAATCTTGCTCCCCATTTTGTTCTGGCAGCAAGCGGAGGCACAGATAAAGAGAAGGATGGGAATCGGTAGCCACATATCCGAGCGACGTCTGATCGATGAACTAAATAGGATGGGGATGAACGAGTCCATTGTGAGGAATCCTGCAATAGTATTTACTACAAATTACTAAATGTTGGCTTCCTTTTTCTCTCATGGTATCTTTCCATTGCTTCAGGTGCGAAGGGCCCTTCTGATCATGCACCAAAGGGACGAAGTGGAGTACAAGAGGGAGCGCCATGTCATTGTCCGGAAGGCTTGAGGTGGACTAGAGAGCGGGTTTTTATAATCGTGAGGACAACTTCTATTCAGGTTGTGTATAAAGCTCAACGAAACTTTACATCTGGGAGAGCACAAGGCATGTTTCGGTTGAGTGCTGACATGGCCGTTGTAATATGCAAAAAAGAGAAGAAATCCGTCCATCCATCCTTGAAATGAAGCTGTAGTTGAACTCAATAACAGCAAGCTGTAACTGTAATCTGTACTATTCAAGATTTATTCATATAAGCACAATTGAGTAACTGTAGTCTGTACTATTCAAGCTGTAACTGTAATTTGTACCATCTTGACAGCACTAGTGAAGCTTTGTAACCAAGGTTCTGAAGATGTGTTCATTTTACAGTAGGTTTGATTCACGAATATGGAAGGCTGTATTCTGCAGTGGCCCAGACAAGAATTAAAAGGAGCAGAATTTTCTGAGAAATCAGAGGATGTTATCCCACGGATCTAAAACTGATTATGATGAGTGACGATGAGTCGAGGCAGAGTTTATAGATTGCAAAATGGGGAGAATGTCATTGCCAAAACCGGCATAAATCCAAAAACTTGCATATTATACTTGGCTATACTCAAAAGGGAAGTGCAACACCTGTAACGGGAACTCTTTGCCAGTAATAAAAATACAATGAAGGGAAGAAAGAAACATCTAGGCCAAAGGTACAAGTCGAATCTCCTTATCTGATCGCTTGCAGAGTGAGACAGGGACATGGGTACGAACTCGCATCGGTAGCAAGTAGGGCTTCACGATTTTCTTTTAAGGATACTACTTTAATAGAAAATTACAAAAATAAGCAAAGGTCGATTGGCTGAAATAGTAGGTTTGGCACCATGTCAAACAAGTTTAACATGGTACATATCGAACGGCCACACTACGGGCATGCCAAACATCCACAATTCAACATGTATCAGTGTAACTACCAGCTGTTCAATAAGGTTCTTAAAGGGTAATAATAATGATGCATGTGTATGCAGGGAAATGATTGACGCAAAGAAGGGAGCAACTTGCTTTGCTGTTTTCAAACTCTCCTAGCCTAGCCTTGTCAAATTTTAACCAATAAGTACTAGACTACTACTCACTCCACCTTGTACTGGAGGCGACTATGGATCGGACGTCCGACGTTTTGCAAAACATCGGACGGTGTTGCACCATATAATTATAAAGTGTTTCACATGTTTCATCACTCTAGAAAAAAATGTTTCATTGCTCGAACAAAAATGCCTCAACTTTTGAACGGACATGTTTCAACAATTTAAATGATGAAACACAATTCAATTGCACTTGAAACATTTTGGTACAACATATGAAACATCGATTTTGGAGTACTGAAACATAAGTAGATCCAAATGATTTTGGAAAAAAAAAAAGAAATACCACAAAAAACCTTTGCAATATTTTGGCCTAACTAATGAAACATCCAGTATGTTAAGCCGAAACATCAAAAATTGAAAATAAACAAGTAGTCTTGATCTATTTCTTCCTTCTCTCCAGTAGTAGGCCATCGTGTCGGCGCCCGAGATTCCATCCCCTGACAACTCTGCTTCCCAATGCCATGAAGATTCCCCATTTCATTCTTGTGCTAAAGCTTGATCCATGTTGCATATGCCATCCTCCTTGCTGCCACTGGTGACGAAGATGAGGGCGAGCTTGGCGCCGCCGTCGAGGAAGCAAAGGCCGAGCTCCTCCCTTCATGGCTAGTGCCCCCCTCTCCCCAAATCCAGCCCAGATCCAGTGCCCCGGAGCTTAGCGTGGCTGGATTTGATGGGATATGGTGGCGGTGAGGCGCCAGTGGTGGTGGTGAAGGTTGGGAAGCCGGCCTCCTGCTATCGCATCTCGATGAGACGGTGGAGAGCCAGAGAGTGAGAGACGGGGAGGAAAAGAGCGAGATGCGAGAGAAGGGAATGGGATATGTTTGATAGCGAAGAGGAAAAGATGAGAGATTGGTTTGGTGGTGGGACCCACTCGATGATGCGTCCGATATTTCATCCTGCATTTGAGACGAAGCATTTTTGCCTTGCACTCCCTCCATTTCATATTATAAATCGCTTTGACTTTTTTTTCTAAATTTTTTTATGTTTGACCAAATTTATAGAAAAATCTAGCAAAATCTACAACACCAGAATAGTTTTATTAAAACTAATATTTAATATATTTTCATAATATGTTTGTTTTGTGTTGAAAATTTATTACTATATTTTTTTTATAAACTTGATCAAATTTTAAAAAATTAGGTAGAAAAAAAGTCAAAACGACTTACAATATGAAAGAGAGAGTAGTATTTAGAGAGGGAGTTGTTCGACAGGGCACCTACATGCACAAGCATTGTGTACTTTCACTTTTTTCTTAGTCTAGCCAGTAACCCTATGGACGGCCGTTCGACAGGCTATTTGACATCACACACTCAGCTAACCATATTCCATTTGATGTGTACCATGTCAAACTTTGGTTGTTCGATAGGGTGTTACATTTGTGATTTCAACCAACTGACCTCTATTTTTGGGGATTGCTAAAAAACTGTTGCAAGTTTTTTTTTGGTAAAAAGGTTTCAAATGCAATTATAGTATATTTCAGCCAGCCGACCTCTATTTTTGGGAATTTCTGCAAGCTTTTTTGGGTAAAAAGCTTTCAAATGCAACTATAGTATATTTATAGTGTAACTACAATGTAATTGCATTATAACTACATATATTAATATAGTGTAATTACATACATTGTAACCTCTATATAACTCTTGTATGAAGTTATATATTATTTTTAATACTTATAGATAAGTTATATAAAATTATAATGTAGTTACGGTGTAATTATAGGACTATAGTTACATTTGAAAGTTTTTTCGTAAAAAACTCGGCATTTTTTAAGATAATCCCCTTTTTTTTTTTACAAATTTCTATCAAAATAGTATCATCTTTTAAAAAAACATTCAAGGGATGTCATGAAGAAACAAGACAGGTTTGAGTGGACACCAGAGGCCGAGGAGGCGTTTTGCGCACTCAAGCGATACCTCGCCAATCCATCTGTTCTCATCGCCCCACAACCACAGGAGGAACTCTTTCTCTACATCGCCGCAACACCGTACTCTGTAAGCACTATCATCGTTGTCGAATGTGAGAAAGCACAACATCTAGTCTACTACGTCAATGAAGTTTTGACACGCCGTGCAATTAGACTTTCGGGCAACCAACAATACCGTCGAGTACGAAGGACTTCTCGCCGGTCTAAGAGTCACCATTTCACATGGGGTCAAGCGATTAGTTGTGAAAGGGGATTCAGAAATAGTCGCCAACCAAGTGCATAAGGATTACAAGTGCTCTAATCCTGAGTTGTCCAAGTATCTCACTGAAATCAGAAAGCTGGAACACAGTTTCAACGGATTCGAGGTACGCCACATCTATCACAAAGATAACGCTGATGTTAACAACCTTACCGGTCGAGCTTCCAGAAGAGAACCAATGGAACCCGATACGTTCCTTGAAGTGCTAACCAATCCCTCAATCAAGAGCTCGCCGAACAATGACATCGATAGCACCACTAACGTTGGCTCAGGGGCTACTACTCAGAACAACAAGCTTGTTGTGGACATCGAGACTACCACAGATTAGCGCACACCGTTAATCGAATTCCTCAATGCCAATAAGCTGCCGGATAATGACACGGAAGCAGAGAAGCTCTCTCGACAAGCCAAGGCCTATTGTATGATCGGGAACAATCTATACAAGAAGGCCGCCAACGAAGTACTACTAAAAGTGCATCACGTCCGACAATGGCAAGGAGCTACTGCTCGACATCCACGAAGGAATCTGTGGAACACATGCCGAAGCGAGAACGCTGGTCGGCAAGGCCTTCATACAAGGTTTTTACTAGCCATCGGCTCTCCAAGACGCCTCTGATCTGGTACAACGGTGCGAAGCTTGTCAGTTCCACAGCAAGCACACCAAGTTACCAGCCCAAGCCCTTCAAACCATCCTTTTTTCCTGGCCGTTCTCATGCTGGGGGCTTGACATCCTTGGACCCTTCCAAGAGGACAAGACGGCTCCAAGTTCTTGTTTGTAGCTATCGATATATTCACTAAGTGGATAGAAGCAGAGCCAATAAGAGAAATCAAAGCCGAGCACACAATCAAGTTTATTAAAGGGATATTTTGTTGATACGGGCTTCCAAATCAGATATTGACAGACAACAGCTCCCAATTCACGAACGCTGCCTTCCAAGACTACTACTTAAATACGGGGTCAAAATTTGCTTCGTATCAGTGTCCCATCCTCAGAACAACAGGCAAGTCGAGTGAGCAAACGGTATCGTGCTCCAGGAGATCAAAACACGTGTATACGATAGGCTTATGGCCTACGATTCATGATGGGTTGAGGAGTTCCCTTCTATTCTATGGGCTATCCGTACCACTCTGACTACACCAACCAAAGAGACCCTGTTCTTTCTTGTGTACGGATCTAAAGCTATGCTCCCTACCGAGCTATGTTATCAATCAACAAGAGTTTGGGAGTACTTAGATGAGGACCGGGACGACAGGTGAGCAGACAATGTCAACCTGCTAGAAGAACACCGAGAACGAGTTGCCATCCGAGCAGCCGGATACCAGCAAGCCTTATGTTGCTATCATGAGAAGCGCATTCGAGCCCATACACTTGACATTGGTGATTACGTCCTTCGACAAGTACAAAACCAAGCAGGGCGCAACAAGCTCTCATCGAAGTGGGAAGGACCATACACAGTGGTACAAGTGTTATGACCAGGTGCGTACAAAATTGCCGACGACGAAGGCCGCCAGTTATCCAATTCTTGGAATATCGATTAGCTACAGAAATTCTATGTATAAGACCAATGTCTAGTCTGTAAGTTGATTTATATCAGTTCATATATATATATATATATATATATATATATATATATATATATATATATATATATATATATATATATTGCCTTCCATATCACAGTATTTTGTCCAATGAACTCCTTTTCTTTCATAACATTGCAAATCGAAGTCGTTTCTTATCAACTTATTATGTTAAGTCTGACTAGTTATCGGGTCTCAGCACCTTGGCCGGGGATGCTTGGCACAATTGGACTAGTCAGACACTAAGGGTCAAACGGTCATGTCAGATTTGGCCATGTCAGATTTGGCTAACGTATTAACTAGCCGTGTACTTGGGAATTTTTCCCAACTTCACGGCTAGGGACTAGGAACTCGCTGCTTCAACACGGTCCAGTATGTGAATTTAAGCTACCTTTTTGGAAATATTATCCTTTCCATAAAACTAGCTAGGGGCTAGGAAGGGTACCTAACTTAATAATGTCAACATTGGCTCATACAAGAAGTACTCTTTTATTGCTGCGAATAAAACTTGCTTTAATGTTTTTACAAAAAGTTGATCAAATTTCAGTGTCTACTAACATCTTGCCTAAAGCATTTTACAGATTACCGATACTTCCACATCTACCAGGAGGGCCATTGTCAGTTCATCAAGGAGAAGACATCCTCGGCCAATGGGGCAAGTGATTGCGTCAGTTGGTTGATCTCGGAGGCCGTCTTTCGAGAACGAGTAAACCCTTCCCGAAGGAAGTTCATGTTCATCTGAGGATGAGATTCGTGGATACATGCGAGCACATGACAACTAGCACATCGGCTAGCTCGACGACATTCCTTCTTCAAGTTGTCATCGATCCACTTAGTTGTTCTGGCAAGGGCATTGCACACACTCCACATCCACCCCAGATATCCGGAGACTGACCTCTCAGGAGGAGGACAACCCACACGCAACTCTTCACAAAGCTATTGTAGTGCAGATCAGCAGTTCTCGAGGTGCGCCGAGATCCATATCTCCCTCCCCCTCAGAAGCTCCATACTCTGGTCCTTTCTGGTGTTGTCGGTGGCCCTCACCAGCTCTTCCTTCTCGAACATTGTCTTCCAGCATTTAGCTCGCCCTTCCATATCTGCGAGAGAGCTTTCAAGGTTTAGGAAAGATGACATCATTAGCAACATTTGGCGTGAGTACAAAGACGGTATGCTACAATGTTATGACTATCTTACTTTGGCATTGCTCACGCAATAGCGCCACCTGGTTCCCTTCAGATACCAAGGTGTTGTTGGAGGCAACGGTAATCAGGGCACGGCCGCCGTAACCTGGTGTTGATGAGGCCTGAGGCGTATTGGGTTCAACAACCAAGTCCCACAAGCGTCCGCCTTGCTGGACATTCTCGTTCTCAACTTCAAGTAATCTACAATACAAAATGTAGAGTGAATAAATTTCCTGAGTAGGATACAGCTAAAAGGAAATGTTCTCGGACACCAAACCTAATACTTGTCCTTACTTATTACAATACAGGGTAAAACAGAAAATTACTCTTCAAAAAAAAGGGGATCACAAAGTCCCCGAGATCCTCCACCTCTGACATGGCGTCGTTGCGGCGTTTGTCGGCTCCACCCTTGATCATCATCTCCTCCAGGTCGATCTCGGGGTGAGTGAGCTTGAGGCATGCAAGGACATGGCACGCATTGGAGTTGAGCCTGGTCCGCATCCCATTTGCCACCTGGTCAGCATGGTCGTTGGCAGCGGTCTCCAGCGCTGTGGTGAGTGACTCCAGGGACCCTATGACAGTCGTCTCGTCGAGAAAGGCGGGGCGATTAACGTTTTTCCCCAAGCCCTTGGCCACCACGTTGAGACACCCATAGTTCTCGTGTAGAGCTTGACGGAGAGAGGCTAGATTGCCTCTTGACTCCATGAGCTCATAGGAAGAGCGGGCTTCGCGCTGGACGTTGTGTGCAAAAGAGAAAATGTAAGATCGAGAAGGCTACCACGACTGTCAGACAAGCCTATGGTCGGGGCCTCACCTCGAAGCCACTTGTCTGGATTAGCTTCCCAACTCTGGAGGACTTGGCCAGCGAAGGCCAACGCCTTTTCTTGGTTCCACTGCCGTCGGGCATGAGGGAGGTGGCTGCTTGTTCAGATACCATATGCTCTTTCAAGGAAACAGATGTCAGGTGGTTGATGAGTGGGCCAATCACGTTCGTTAAAGGCAATGTCTAAAAGAATCTAGATTACTACTACGGGCATAGAAATGGATGATAAGGAGTAGTGGTCGATGACACTTACATTGACAATGGTGTCTTGGTCGATGACACTTACATTGACAATGGTGTCTCACTCTGTTGCCGGGAGGTCGCATATTATCGTCGGGATGTCCGTGGCAGACGATGGTTGGTCGACCACCACTTTTCTGACGCGCTTCGCCACGGTGTCTTCGGAGAGAACTGCAATAGAAACAAAAGCGATAAGGTTATCAACTAAAGGCAATTTTGGTTCTTTATATTGATAAAGAAACTATAAATTGTATATCCCAATGCGATAGCCGTGTCACATCCTGTTCCCTCGAGTTCAAGTACGCGGGATAAGAACGGGCCTAGAGAGGTTGGATCTGATGACGGACGAAGTCTTGAACGACTTCGTATCTGGTCAGACCGCGTTCTTGGAGATAATGGATTTTCTCAAAAAAGCTTGCTAAGGCTGTGGTCATTGAAGGTTTGGAGATCCATGTCTCTAGGCGTGTTGGTTTCTGATCGGGGGTGGCAAGGTTGGGGAAGTTGTCTTCGACATGATGAAAAAACCAACTTTTTCTCCAGTCTTTCCTCGAAGATAGGCAGTTAAAAGGAATATACTCGTCCTCTGTACCATCCTGAAGATGGAGGCCACAACATCCTGAGATTTTTGAGGCTTTCATCCATCTAACCTCATAGAAGTATATAAACAAATCTAGAAAAAGCTATACCCCAAGGGATGCCTCGCATAGATGGGTGAAGATACTTAGGAACGCAATGGAGTTGGGGTTGAGATGAAGAAGATGAATCCCATAGAAGTCAAGAAGTAAAGACAAAAGTTTGGAAGGAGGAACAAAAAACCACATTAGACGAAAGATGCAAGAGTGATTATCTGGCCAAGGTTGGCCAAAGGATCAGTACGTCCTTTTGAGCGCGCCACCACTTTTGCGCTTGGCAAAGTGCCATCCTGTTGCAGCTCCCTCATCTCACTCAGGCCAACGTTGGACTCTAGGAGATCCATGGAGATTGGCGAAGGGGATTGGGAGAAGTTGTGGTTTAGGGTTTCTGCGAGCTGAGGCGGAGGGGATTGAACGCACTAGAGAGAAAGTTAGGGCTCTGTTTGGACGAATGGAATCCAAATGGATCTCAAAAATGGAATTTATTGGTCATGTCTGATGGTTCGAATTTTGAGGAAGACGGAGAGATCACCGCTGAGATTTTTGCTGATTTGTTTATAACCATTAAAGTTTTTGACTTGAATCCAAATTCAAACTAAAGCAGAGTTCTTGGGTCATGAGAATGGCGGGGCTTTGTCGTGTACTCTGCTCCTTCTTGGGTTGCTGAGAAGGGCTTGATGAGTTCGACAACATTTGTTTTTAGATTCTCTGCTTGGAGTTATAGGTCAAATCATTTGCATTGAAGTTGGGGGGCTATTGTCAGTGTCATGAATAAGGCATACCTTCTATACACGAGTTAATGAAATACGGCAATACCATATACCTGATAGTATACGAGAAGGCATATTTTAATTAAGGAAATACAGCTAATAAAGAAGGAAATTATCTTCCCGGAATAGAAGGTGTCAGAGTCCCAGTCGAGGAAGATAAGGTTTCCTTAGGCTCGTATTCGGTTTTATCTTCTTGAGTTCTACTTGGAGAGAAAGATAATCTCTTCTATATAAACAAGGCCCCCACGTTGGGGGAGGGACATCGAGTTATAAGCCATAGCCAAAGCCACGCCCAAAAGCAATCCGGAGAAAGTCAACGCCGTATTCGCCGAATAGATCTTGTCGGGCTGTTCTCGACAATCTCTAGTCGGTGGATTAATCCAATTGTTCTATTTCCCATTGTACTCTAAGCGGTATTCCAATCCATAATACATATAAACTGGTATAGGGTTATTACTCATCTTGAGAGCTTGAACCATTATAAATCTTTGCCCCTTGTCTACTTGATCTATTCTCGCGTAGACCCTGGTTCCAACGATCTCCATACTCTACAGATACCATAGTCGACATATAGCCCGTTGACACTTCACTATTAGGGCTGTCAATGAGCCAAGCTTGAGCAAGCTCGCCTGCCTAGACTCGAGCTCGATACAAGCTCAGCCCAAGCGTATAAAACCTTCGAGCTTTCAGATAGGCTTGGTTCGAGCTCGATCAAGCTCAAGCTTGACTATCGAGCTTGGTTTACAAGTAGAACTATATATATTTCAAAAATAATATCTTAAAAAATTAATTAATATATAGTTCATTACATTAATAAAAGAGAAGAAAAGAAACAAAATAAATATATGATACCAATACAAGGTAATTCATTGTATTGGATACATACAAATAGCATATTTGATCCCCTAATTTATTAAGTAAACAAAAAAAATTATATATTGTATTCTTGTTGGAAGCTAGCTTGACTCGACAAAGCTCACGAGTTTTGGGAGCGAGGCGAGCTCTCGCGAGCCTCGAGCTTTTTTCAACAGCTCTATTCACCGCTACCAACTCTACGTGCCCCTTTTCTCGTGCCATTGAGCTCTCAGCCTGGCCCATGGAGAAGAGGCCGATCGAATCGATTTTTTTTATATTTTATTTTATTTATTAAAATATTTACAAATAATTTTCTATTTCAAAAATTTACAGATCTAGTCGCCCATTGCCCTCTGGGAGGGCGATTTTTCTAACGTGGCAGACGGTCATTGGCCCTCGCCTAATGGCCGGCCAATGGGGAAGGGGTAATTTGCAGGCCACCCCCATGCCGCCTTCTCAGAGGGTGATTTTTCACTGTAGGGGCCGCCTGCAAAATGGCTGGGAAGGCGGCCTGGCATTTTTGCAGGCGGCCCCCTTGCCGCTTTCTTAGAGGACGATTTTACACTGTGCGGGGACTGTCTGCTTAAAGGGCGGCGGCTTGGCTTTTTTGCAGCGGCCCCCTTGCCACCCTTCTGGAGGGCGATTTCGCACTTTGCGGGGGGCCGCCACGAATAAAATAGAAAGAATTTTTTAAAATTGAAAGGATTTATTTTTCACTCAAATTGGAGCTTGAGGAGGGGGTTTTTTATATCAAAATATCGAACTGTTTGTTCCAAAAATTAGGTAAATCATCGTTTTGAAACGAACAAAATGAGAATAATTTTTTAAAATTTCAACGATTTATTTTTCACCCGGATCAGAGCCTGAGGAAGGGTTTTTTACCTCTAAAATGCAAGTTACGTAAGTTGCATATAATTCTCGCTTATATTGAATCACGTAATCATGTACACAATTGAAGGTAGAATTTACGAAAACATAAGCACGTACCTATAAATTATAAGGAATATAACGTATCAGGGCGTCAGTGGAACTTTTTAAATCAAAACGATACAATCTCATTAATTTATAATTCGTGACGCATACAATAACACACCATCATAATTAAACATTGTTATGATAAGATAGTTAAGAAGTGTCATGGATAAACGATACAAATTTGTCAGTCCCGATGAATCGAGCCTGAGCTAATCTAATGACCCCTTCTTTGTCGTTCAACGTGTATTGCATTTTCATGCTCCTTCAATCACTGGTACTCTACTTGTATTTTAGACTCAATTATCTTTTGGCCATGATATGTTGGATTGACATTGTCGATCCACAAAGTGAATCCGCACCTCCTTGGATTGCCTTGAGAAATAAACGTAGTTAGTAAGTTAGGGTAGTAATATTATACAGATTCTAGCGAAACTGAAAAAATGTAAGACGTACAACGAAGTTGTTGTCTACATTGGGGCAGACAAAATATCTCGTACCAAATGTTTGTTCTGCTAAGGAGGTAGCCACCTGACAGCGATATCTACAACCACATTTTGGACATTCTGACCATTTAGGTAAACCTAATGGATTGTTCCTCGAGTCTAAGCTTGCAATTTGTACTCGACGTTCGTACTTCATCCATGCCTGAATGAATTGTGTAGTCGTCTCAGGTTGCGTTATCGTTTGACTGATGGAAGTAACTCTGACCATATCGATCCACTATACGAATTGACATTTCCTTGCATCCTCCTATTTGTACAATTTTGTAAGGAGAGGTAAGTGCATGAAAGTAGTGATTAATGGTACCAAAAAATAATACTTACGACGAAATCGTCATCGACAATGTTAGGAGACACGAAGCATCGTTGTCTTCGAGTTCGTTGTCTTACGGACCTTATCACCTGACAACGGTCACCACAACGACACTCTGGATGTTCCCGCCATGTGGGGAGTCCCAAGGGATTTACCTACCATTCTAAAGCTTCTGCAGCAATTCGACGTTCATGCTCATCCTTTCGCCTAAGGTAGTCTGATCTTGTTTCACTACATGAATATCCACGTATTCTATCGTTCTGGGTTCTCCGTATCTACCCACTCAATGAAGTTGCACACCGTATGGTATGTCTGCGTAAGATGTTATGATGACACAGAAACCAGTTAGCGTTTTCTGTATTGAGTATAGTTAATTGAACTTGGAACAAATGAATCGTACCTGATTAATGTCTGGGCATTGGAAGAATCTCCTGCCCCGAGTTTCTACCATGAAGGATGACTTAAGTATGCATCTATCCCCACAAGCGCACAACGAACGATCACACCATGGTGGAAACCAACCGACGAAAGGATCGCTTCGCCAGTTGAGACGCTCAACAAATGGAGCTTCCATTCTCTCTAGATTTGTGGGAATTTGAAAGATGATATGAAGAGCTTGTATTCGGCTTGTCTATTTTATAGTGGTAGCAACTAGTGCTAGAACTGGACTTAATGAGAGTCAATTTTTTGCACTGTATGTGACTACACGAGGACGCGTGAGCAGGATTCACTTTATCTTAGAAAGCAGCGCCGAAAGTTGATTGTGACAACTCGAACTGGCAGTGTGTCGGTATACTGTGGTTTACTATGCAACCCAATAGACCTGATCCTGATGCACCGAAAGTTTGTTGCCGTATGCCTAAGTAGTTGTTATAGGGTTTCTGCAGCGTACGGACAACACAAGCACGCGCGAGCAGGAATTACTTTACCTAAAAAAGTTGCGGGGAAAGTTGATCGTGACAACTTGAGCTGGCACTGTGTCCGTGTACTATGGTACTGTGTGATGTAATGGACCCAGAGCTCAAGCGCCGAGAGTTTGTTGTCGTATGCATAAGTGCTGGTAGCAGCGTATGGAGGACTGGAACGAAATATCAGTGAGTAAATACAATGGAACTATAGTAGTAACTGCAAAAGTAGTACTGGTCCACAGAAATATAAACCAAAAGAACAGTGCGCGCAAGCACTCAAGAGGTAGACCACTACTGCTGAGCCCTCTTACCCTTGTCCCTCCTACCCTGGGCCCTAATGTGTCCTTGAGAGTACGTCAGACGGTCTGGTGGTACGGCACGACCTGCTCGTCCCTCTGGTACTGATGTGACCAGTGGCTGCTCCTGGGTCTGCAGTGGTGGAGCTCTGCCAACCTGTGAGGAGCCAAGTATCTCTTGGTCTAGCGCGCCCTCCAAGTCATTGTCGTAGAAATGGTCACTAGGACCAGCGCTGCCGGCGCGTGAGGAAGAGGCTCCTACACCAAAGATCCTCGCTTGAAACCCTGTTGGAGAAAGAACATAAGGTTCATCGAGGTAAATAATACTTGTAACAACGAGTACAATTAACATAAGTAATGAATGACGCATGCTCACCTAGAGGGACTCGCGGTTGCATGTTTGGATGAGGGATCGACGCTTTGTATGACAAAGTGCTGGCTCCGGCAAAGGCGCCAGAAGGCAGAGGGGGACATGTGAGCCATGCATTTTGTTATGATGTGGACATGTTACCGACAATAAATCAGATATTATGAAACTAACCTCTGGGCGGAGCACTAGCGTGGGAAGTAACATCATATTTGTAATTTGCACTTTGTACTCACAAGTGGTCTCCAGGGAGGATGGTAGGCTCCATGTCTCCGAGGAAAACCTGCCTCAAGCTGAACTGCCTCATCACACGCTACGGGCAATGAGGCTCGATGAAGATGTCGAACACCAACAGCAACGTCGTGAGCCAGTACGCCAAGTCACATGTGCACAAGGACGAAAGTCCTAGCGGTGCTCTCGCTGTGACGGCCTCCTCTGTTCGGCTCCCAGACAACGTTGTTGGGCTGGAGACAGTCAAACTCGAACACGAAGTCTGGGTAACCCCGTCTCACCTGCACATGGGCGTAATGACGCTGCGACATACAAATGTGGTACACATGTAATGGTATGTTATGAACGAGCGATAAAGAAAATGAACGATGAAATGTACAAAGTTTTACTTACTCCACGTCGACACCAGTACGTCCCCATCGTGGGGCCGTCCTCTGGTCACTCTCTGCTGCGACCTGTCTCGTAGGGTGCGTGGTCCACCACAGGGCGTCCTATGGCGAACCTCTTAGCTGCCCAAAGCTGAAGGAGTAGAGGGCAACCAGCGAAGACCGCTCCCGCATCAATCTTCGTGCATGCATCACAGAGGGTACGGTAGGTGGCTGCTAGCACTGCAGATCCCCAGCTCCACCTAGGCACGTTGCCTGGCTCAGCATCCGTGATGGTCCGTGCGTAGTGGATCAACCCCTTGTCCACAGCGTGCCCTAGTGTTGGTGAACATCACCCATCCGAACAGCTGAAGCAGGTACGCCTCTAGGGCGTGTCGGATCGAATACTCATCGGCGTCCGGGTGGAGCTGGTCAGCCTACAATTAATAACCAAATGTTAGTACAAATGAATAGATTGGTACAAAAATCCATAAAGCCATTCTAATAGTTAACTTACAGTGAACTGAAGCAACCAAGCCTTGCTAGGCCCAGCGGTAGTGTACGGGTGTAGGGCAGTGGGCGGCGGGAGACCGGGAAGGCGCATCACGTGTGAGAAACGCTCTGTGATATCCTTCTTCCATCCACCACCACCGTCTACGGGACCAACTGCATCTCCTGCAAGTGGTAGCCCGAGAAGGTACGACACGTCCTGCAGTGTCGGTGCCATCTCCCCACAGGGAAGATGGAATGTGTGCATCTCAGGCCTCTAGCGATCTACCAGAGCGGCAAGGAGTGACCAGTCTGCATCCCACCGCTTCGCTGGGTCTCTCTCGTCCGCCCCCGCCTCAACAAGCCTACAAAGCGGTAGGAGGCCTGCCTCACGCAACTTGCATAATGTAAACCTGAAACATTAGTACTGATAAATTAGAGTCCAGTCAAATGTGCTTACAAAAAATTGGAACGAGGCACACCACGAAATGTGTCACGGGTCGACACGCAACAACTAGCATGAAGGACGTGAATGGAAGGTGCCGAGCTGCGCACGCTGGACTACTGACAGGTACGAGCGGTGGTTCCTGTCAATGCGACGGTTGAAGAGCTCAGGTGTGTCGTCTGCCATACCTGCATGCAAAAGAATGATTAGAAACACAGTAAATATTAGTTGAACATAAGTAAGACAGTAAATATTAGTTGAACATAAGTAAGAACAGTTAAAACAAAAATTACTTAAACATAGTTAAGAACAGTACAAACAAATAAAGTTTAATGACATATGCTATAGAGATTACAACAACATTACAATGCTACATCAAATTGTTCGCAACATTAGGATACAATACCGAATAGTTTGCAATACAATACCGGTGTACTTCATGATTCACAAACAGTACAATTACAACAAGATTCATTGAAATTACAAGATACGACTACTTAGTCCGATTACTCATTACAATACAATATCGGTGTACTTTACGGTTGACAAACAATATTAGACCATCGCATCGGCTGCCACATGAGGACGCCTGGGACGTGCTCGCCTGGTTGTTGTTCCTTCCCCAGGTGGTCGCCTTCCATCATTTGCCTCTCCAGATGGACCAACATCCGCGACGCTAGGACCTTCCGCAGTCTTCGGGCATTTCTTGTAAGTATGGTCACGCTGATCACACTTGCTACAATGTAGAGTCCTACCACCTGCTTCGGACTCGTCCATGTCATTTCTGATGCGTCTTGTCTGACGCCAGCCCCTTTTCACCCTTAATTTGGATGGATCTGGAATGTAAAAACCTTGGGGCCTCAGAGTTGTGTAAGATCCTGAGATCTCGAACCCATATATCTCCTCACTCCATGTATAAAAGATTGCTTCTTTCCTGAAATAATGTGACACATACACATCAGGAGTACGCCACAATCACCGGCTGCGACAAGTACGTGAGAGCAAGGTAGGTGTCAAAGCTTAGGCTTCATACAACTGCAACTGCATCCGCCATCCGCCTTAAGGACACATTTCTGCATGGCTTGCTTGCGGTAGATACCACGCCTGCTCCTATCAACACACATTATTTCATACCGATGTACTTTTGTGTCTGAACAACTCTATGCCTCTGTGCCTTAGCTATTTTATCTTCCATGTACTTAGTCACTACGCTGTCAAATATTATATTGTTATCTGTCATTGAGGGACCAATTTTCTTGTATTGATCCCTGAAGTAGGCTTGTGTGCCGTGAAGGATAAATTCGACAATACCAACCAACGGGAGTCCTCGCACTCCTCGCATTACCCAGTTGTAAACCTCGGCCAGATTAGTTTTCATTATGCCATATCGAGAACCATCATTGTCGAACAATAGAGATCACTTCTGCTTTGGTTCGTTCTCAATCTAATGAGTGAAATTTCGGATAAATGATCCCGACCTCCTTCTCATTGTGGGTGGGTCGTCATGTAGTGCAGCAAGAGGTACTGGAGGCTCGTCACCTTCAGCTTGTGGCCGGTGAGATTGCTCGTCTGTTTGCTTAGTTGTCAACTCTGTTAGTGATATGCCCTAGAGGCAACATTGGAATGTTGTATATATCATAGACTATGTTTATGATTATGTGCTTTGTTCCTTGAAATAGACATTATTATTCTTGATCAATGAGTATGTGACTTATTCATGAGACTCTTAATGTTACAATGATGCTATTTCTAAATGATCCCTGATCGTATATCATATGAGGAACAAATATGATTTAAAGATCAGCATATGTATTGATTGATGATCATGTCTCATGGATCATGGTATAAAGATACCAATCAATAATATAGACATATGTTGGTGAACATATGTTGGATAGACTCGCCATGAGACACTGCAGAGATTCTATTTGTCATCAGTTGGTCTCAAGTACTGTTTATGTAGAATCCTTAGACTTGAGATCATCACGGTTCCCAACATACGTAGTAGTTTATTTTGGGATTACTAAACACTACTCCGTAACTGGGTAGTTATAAAAGTAGTCTTCGGGTTTGCTATGAAATATGTAGTGGGATGTGGATGGTCAAGATAGAATTTGCCCCTCCTTATGGGAGAGATATCTCTAGGCCCCTCGATGTAATGGATTATGGAAATGCATGGCCATGCTAGGTGATTGAGGAGTCAATCACAAGTTAATAATCCATCACGGAATCGAGAGAGCGATTGAGCTATTAAGAGGATGGCACAGGTCTCGCCTTGAGCTCAATCTATATCGTGAGGCAACGGGATTCGTACATGAGAACATTACAGGTTCAGCCGATATAGTCTTTACATATACTTTGGAGGTTAATATGCCTTACTAGGGGCCACTATTAACAGGTTGACCGGAAAGGCGTTTTCGGGTCGCGACCAAGTATATGTGAACCTACAGGGTCGCACACTTAACGGGTTGGAACACTCATTCGAATGTGATTCGGATGTGGGCTTAGTTCGGATAGGGATCCGAGTAGACTCCTATTGGGCTTTGGTCCACGAGGCCCAAGCAGAGAGGTCTATATATATGGAGGTGAGGGGCTGAGAGAGGTAATCATCTGTTCATCTCGAGCATAACCCTAGCCGCCACCTCCAGAGCCAAACCCTAGCCGCTCCCGAGTGCTAGCACACTTGCGATCGGTGCTCCAGCCCCGTACGTGTGGATACCGGTGGAGGCGTTGCTCGTTGCGGCGTAGATTGGCGTCAACAACCGGCAGATTGGATCTGCTCCTGGTGCGGCTAATCGCGTGGAGGAGACGATTTGTTCGTGGCGATTAACTACTTCCACTACTACCTCGACGCGCGTGGTTGGACCGGCTTCTCCAACTCTACTTCCGCTGCGCTGCGCGTCTAGTGGTAACGATCCATGGTCCTATCTTCGCATGATGTCCTGGTGTGCGCGGTAGAAAAGTTTTGTTTTCTACTATCGTAGCCTACGCGCTATCCTTTATCCAACCTTCTCCACAACTCATTAAATTTCTTTTCTTGATTATGTGCATAGAGCCTCTTAAAAAGATCCATCAGATGCTTGTTCTTGAATTGCTTGTAGAAATTAGCACCCATGTGACGCATGCACCACCTACTTCGAAGATCAGGCCACCTAGCTGGAATTCCCTTCTCATCCCAACCATTCTGTAAGTAGTCAATAGCCCGCAACATGCCTGTATGACGATCATGTATAAGGCAAACATTGGGCCTCATACGCACGACTGCGATGTGCACTCTCTTCAGGAACCAGTACCAACATTTAGTGTTCTCACTCTCTACAAATACAAAAGCCATAGGTAACACATGATTGTTCCCATCAGCTCCAATCGCTGTCAATAGCTGACCTCTGTATTTACCGGTCAAAAATGTTCTATCTATGCATAATACAGGGCGACAATGCACAAAAGCGTTGCTGTAAGCACCCAATGAGAAAAAGGCTCTTTGCAGCACACCCTTGGTAGGATCATCAGCCGATTGAAATGTATGCATGTCATAGTAAGTATTACTATTCCTCTGGGTAATGTTGGCTAATAGACGAGGCAAATTATCATAGGATGCTTCAAATATGTCATACCTCATCTCTAAAATCTTTTGTTTGGCTCTGCAGGGCTTGCAATAGCTTATGGTATACTTGAATTTGTCTTCAATGTGACTAATAATTGATCTTGGTTCAAAGCCATTGTTGCAGACAACACTGCTATACATCTCACTTGCAACAAAAGCTGAAGTGATGTTGCGGTGATACTTCTCCACCCCTTGTAAGTGACACTAGTGCTCGGTCACAATGTTAACTTTCCAATAATCATTCCATTTACTCTTATATGCATGAACACACCATGGACAATCTTCCTTCATGCACCTCACTTCGTATACATGATTGGTTGACTTGACCACCCTAAACTCTCTCTGCAATGAGACCGCCCAATGCCTCACCGCCTCCTTCATATCCTCCTTATGAGCATACCTAGCACCCTGAATTACCTCGTTCTTCTTGTATTCCCAACGTACATGATGCCCCTCTGAGATAACAAGTCCTGCGAAGTCCTCGTTTGTCCAATCAGTGGGCATTAGATCATCTTCCTCATTGAATGATGCATCACCCTCAGCTTGCTCGTTATTTGAATCTTCCCTCTCCATTTCATCGACGATTGTACCGACTCTCTCCCCCTCATCTGCCATGCCCATGGCTTGCACCACCCTTGTTTGATTTTTCTCATTTTTCATCGATGGTCCAATACAATCCCCCACATGGCTTGAACCCTCAACATCTTCGGTTTTCATTGCAACATTTCTATTCTTTTCATGCACCGACACAAAAATAACAAGGGACCATGACCGTTCAAAAGTCATCTCCACATACCGTCTCCAAGCATCAATGTTATCCATCGGCATTAGTTCCCAAAAGTAACCTTCTGTTACACGATTCACTACAACAGATACTGACATTGTGTTGACTCTTGGGTTTATTCTAAATCCTCCCATCAACCAACTATAATTGATTGAAAAGTTCTCTCGGCAGGTCTATCGATGCTCTTCGATGTCATTCTAAAATCTGATAGATCAATTCTATCTGGACCAAATCTAAGGTTGCATTGACCCTGAACTAACTGAAATATGACCTTACTTGACATTGTGCCTGATGAAACAAAAATCTAGGTTAACTAAGTTCATATCATACTAACCAGATCTAATGTCGCATTCAATAATATGTACTATGCCCTAAGTTAAAGTTTCTAGAAATATGTTTTCTATCCTAGATCTCAAATTTTATAAATAGGTATGTGCTCCAGATCTACCATATAACTAAAATACATTGTACAATTTACACTATGCCCTAAGTCTTAGTTTCTACAAATATATCGTATGCCTTTGTTCTTAAATTATACAAATATGTTGTGTGCTCCAGATCTACTAAACTATATGGTAATAAAACTAAAATGCTACAAACATTTCAAAGACAATACAATATAATGTATTTACCTGCGATGGAGTCAGCAAATCGGTAGGGGTTCGCCGCTCCCCTTCTGCTCCCCTCACCCCTCTCTTCTTTTCTTTTCTTTTTTGGATTTTGAGTGAATATAATGAAAATTGGAGAGGGAGAAGGGGTTTTATACCCCGGGGGACAAAAATCGCCCTCCCAAAGGGCGACAAGGGGACCGTCTGCAAAAAATGTCAGGTCGCCTTTGCCGCCCTTTTACAGGCGGCCTCCCACATAGTAAAAAACGTCCTCGGGGAGGGCCGCAAGGGGGCCGCCTGCAAAAAATGCGAGGCCACCCTCACCATCCTTTTGCAGGCGGCCCCTCGCACAGTTCAAAAACGCCCTCTGCGAGGGCGGCAAGAGGGCCGTCTGCAAAAACGCTAGGCCGCCCTCCCAGCCCTTTTACAGGCAGCCCCAGCACAGTGAAAAATCGCCCTCTGAGATGGCGGTAAGGGGGTTGCCTGTAAATTTTTTCTCCCCCGTTAGCCGACCGTTAGGCGGGGGCCAACGTCCGTCTGCCACGTCAGAAAAATCGTTCTTCCAGAAGGCGATGGACGACTAGATTTGTAAATTTTTGAAATAGAAAATTATTTTTTAAATGTTTTAATAAATAAAATTAAAAATAAAAAAAATCGATCGAATCGACCCCCACCTCGGCCCAATTTGTAAACTACTTCGGCCCACCGAATGGGTCAAGCCTCAGCGAGCCCTAGACTTGCTCTGTTGCACACATTCCAGCCGTTCCGGACCCCGACGCCGCCACCAGCCACGCTCCGCCGTGCCGCCCCTCTTTCCTCGCCCATCGCCGGCATCCTCGCGATTCCCGTCTTGGGCTCTGCAGCTCCAAGGCGCTGTCAGGCAGGCCTCCCACCTCCGCCGCTCCACCGCTGCCGGCCTCGCGAGTTCGCCCGCCGCCGGAGCCGATCTCCATCCCGCGAGCTACGGCGCTCGCGCCGCGCCCCCCTTGGTATTTCTCGTCGCTTGCTGGTGAGCATCCGTCAGTCCGTCACTCACATCCTCTGTAGACGGTAACTCTGCAAATCCTAATGCCTACTCTAGACGGTAGTGCTAAGTGCTGTGAATTTATGATTTAGGAACATTTTTGGATTAGGAATTTAGGATTTGGGAACATTTTTACCATTTGAATCCAGGGATCGTTCATGGTTGATTTATTGCATATATTTGAACAATTGAACTTTAGTAGTTTAATTAGTAGTTTCATGGTTCATGGTTTCTTATCATTTTGCCATTTCCTATCCTCTATAAATTTGATATGTTTTGTCAATTAGTAGTTTAGTGCTTTCATATGCAAAACACATTCAATTTATGGCCAATTTTATGAATCTATTACTTTATGAAATTATGCTTATACCGCTATATATTATACAACTATTAGACTTTGGGTTGAAAAAAAAATTGATCTCTTCTTATTTCGAATACCCAAGTTCAAAATCCTGGGCCCGCCCCCCATGCGGCCATGCCCCCCTGAGTCCTGATGATTACAAGCGCTTATATTTCCTTGTCGGATTAACCGCCTCAACTTCTCTGTGGTACATAGCAAGTCGTGATCTTTTGCATGTTCTCCTTGCATTGCTGTTTCAATGCTTAGTCATCTTCACTGTTTCTTGCTCTGTGGTACATTGAGGGAGTAGGAATGTAAAATTGTCTCTTGTGCAGTTGGTTCAGTGCAGTTCTTTTGGGCAACTTTTATGTTCTCGTTAGCTATCTTAGTTGCTGCAGCCTGCAAGTATATAAGATAGGAACATGTTAGTTTATTATTACTTTTCTGTGTTATTAAATGGAACCTGTGTTATTGCAGAAAACTCGAGGGTTAAAGTGTTTTCTTGCCTGTTCCTTTTTGTGACATATTTAGAGTTTAATTTTTAAAAGATCTATAAATTTAGCATTCTTATAATTGACAATACCACCTGTCTTGAAAAAAAATCACCCTTTCACTATGAAAGACACGCAAAAGATAAAATGATTTACACGTGGTGATTTATGCAGCCTAGGTGGTGCAATGGCTTTTAGTTCATCCAGTTGCATGTCTCAGCGTCTTTTCAAGGCACTTACTATCAACCCGGCATTGGCATCTGGGATGACGTGCCAGCATCACCAGCTTCAACAGCGTGCGCCAGTGAGTGGGACAGCCAAGGGTAAGGCTAAGCTCAAGTCTGGCCAACAATTGAAGCGTAACACCATTGGAGCAAAGAAGAGCGGTGCACCCTCCACTGGTGGGGTTAGTGGCGGTGGGCGTGGTCGTCGTGAGGCTATTGAGCGTATTACTCAGATTGCAGAGTCTTGTCTGAATGCTTCAACTCCCCTACGTCACCTATCTCCCAAGGAGCGTCTTCGTGAGGCCAAACGTGAGGAGCTTGGACTCATTTCTAAGGAACGTCAACGTGAACTTGATTTGGCCAAGGCTAAAGCCAAGTCCAAAGGTACCCGTGAGGGTGATGGTGGCCGTGTGCTGATGGGTCCACCAGGTCTTGACTACATCAGTCTTGGATTGGTTGATGAGGACGCAATCCCTAAATACGAACTCACAGTCGAAGATGGCCGGCGACTTGCCAAACAATACAGTCAGGTGCTAATGCGACGACACCGTGCACGACAAACTGCAGAATCATCTCTTCTGAGGCTCAAGAAGGAAGCCATTGCAGCACTCCCTGAGAAGCTGCGAGCTGCTGCTATGGTTCCTGACATGGCACCGTTCCCCGCAAACCGTTACATGGCAACACTCACGCCACCAATTGAAGGGTATATTGAAAAGGTGCGGGATGCTGCCAAGAAGTATTCTGTGAAGGAGAAACTTCGCTGAGTTACTTCAAGGGAGTAAAGCGTCTCTAGAGGTAAGGGCGAGTTCTTTAAGTTGTTCTTTTGGCCTTATAATATTGGAAGTAACTAAAATACAATACTTGCTAATATTTATCTTTTTACTCAAATAGTGTGTTTAATAGTTCACTATCCAGTTACCAGTATTCACTGTTAGTAGCCTATTGGTAATGTGTAAGGTCTCTTGGAAGATAAATGAAGTTTAATCCAATTCATAGCAAAGTGTATATATAATGATGCTGGTACATATGTAGGTACATGAACATGTCAGGCTGTCAGCTATGAGAACACAGCATACTTTGTGGATTGGCATATGAATGCAAGCAACAATTGGGAAGCTTGTTGAATTTTCGATGTGTTATTTTTTGGTCATTTTGTTCTGGCTGGGATGCTGCATGAATGGCACTTTCTGAAGCTCGATGGGCATTTGTGTTGTTTCATTGTTTGTTACGAACGTTGTTAGGCAGCCACTTCTGTAATAAGTGCCCGGCAGATTTGCTTCTGCCATTTAGAGTTTGCAAACTTTTTTTTGACTGCTAAAATGGCTGTAGCAAAGCAATGGCGCAATGCCTCACCTAGGATCTTGATAATGGCTCTTGTGTTTCTCTCGACAAAATAGTTTGCTCCTGAGTTTAACCTGGATATGTGTGGTAAAATAGTACTGCTCCTTATTTTAACTGTGTTATTTGGGCTTGTTAGCACGGAAAGAGAAATATTTCAATGAATGCACTAATTGCAGAGGGTGTGGATGGTACGTTGCGTTCTTTGTAGGCAATGGATCATACGTTACCATGGGCACGCTTCTAATTCTTGTGATGTATAGTCAAAAGTTACTATATATTTCAGTATAGAGGGAGTAAAGGGAGTAAACGGTATTATTTTTCATGCCCGAGTTTACTTTTAGAAGCGCATCTCCACTGTACTAGTAATATGTGCAAAGGCAGTCATTTCCCACGATACTAATCTGTGTGAGAATTGCTATAAATAGACTGTTTGTATCTTTTTTTTGGCAAAATCTTTTTCTCGTCAGCATTTCTGAGAAAACTTTTTAAAATAATTTTTAACTTTCTAATATTTAATTTATTAGTTTGTGTTCTTAAATAATTGTCACAATCTTAATTTTACCCATAAATTATGACAAACTTAAAACAATAAATTTATTTGATATTTTAAAGTAATATTTATATAGAAAATTTTTATAATAAACATATCGTTTTAGTTTAAAATACGTGGTAACGAAAATCAAAATAGTACCTGTTAATAACCGGAGGTGACGGGGCCTAAACTCGTCGAAAAAGCAATCTCTTTCATCGTGCCGTCGACATCTCAATTTTGTTAACACGCAAAAGGTTTCTTCATCGTGCCACGTGGCTGTGCTCTTCTGCCAGTGTCCACCGGCTTCGGGAACTCTGATCCAGAGCCACAGCCAAAGCCAAATTTAATACTGCAAGTCCGCGTGATTTTGTCAGTTGTCACACCTACACACTCACAAAGAGCAAGTTCGCCATCAATACCAAACCAAGCAGATTTGATCATCTCATCGACCAAGCAAGCACTCCAGCGATCGAGACTCTCACCGATCGAGCAGCAGCAGCAGCGGCGTAGCAAAGGTTGCAAGAATGGCCTCGCCGTCAGCGCCGGGGCGTGGGCCGGGGCCGAAGCTGCAGAAGGTGATGGTGGCGGTGGACGAGAGCGACTGCAGCCACCACGCGCTGGAGTGGGCGCTGCGCAACCTCGCGCCGACCATCGCGCCGCCGCTGCTCGTGCTCACCGTGCAGCCGCTCCTCCCCCTCGGCTACGTCTCCGCCGCCTCCTTCGGCTCCCCTCGTACGTGGATCCTTTTCCTCCTCTTTCACCGGAAGGGAACCGAGATTAATTTGGGATCCAATTGATCCGTTACCCTTCTTGAATCCGTTGTTAATCTGGGATTGAGTGCTTCTGCTTCGTGTGTGTTAGTGGGCACCCCAGTTGTAGCCCCGGAGCTGATCAAGTCGATGCAGGAACAGCAGCAGCAGCTCTCGCAGGCGCTCCTCGACAAGGCCAAGCAAATCTGCGCGCGGCATGGGGTAACATACGTGCTTGTTTTCACCTACTATGACATAATTTTTCCTCATTAAAGTTGTGAAAAAGTTGAATTATCAAGCAGGATGTGCAGTCCATCAGTATGAATGACCTATTGTGTTTGTTTGGTCGCTGTTGAATTACTCAGCACGTTGTTGTTAGTTCAAGATATTCAGCATTTCTAGTTGTTTGGCCATATCAGTAAGAGAAAATGCCATAGGTGTCCTATTTCATGTGTTTGCAACTGCAATTGGATAGCTTGTGATCAATTTGGCTAGCTCTTGTCTGTCTCGTCATCTTATACATTTGACTAGATTATCTACTAACCCTGCTCTAGACCACATGGACTGGGTTTAAATTTTACAATCGACACATCATATCAGGGTGGTAGAATTGTGGTAATTGTTTGGATTGTTGTAAATTTGTCTATGTTATTTTATAACGAATGGCAACATAGGACCGACCAACAAAAATAAATTAGCGTGAGGCAATGAGGATAAGGCAAATCACATCACAGGAGATCTCAACTTATTCCGTGCAACACTGTGCTGTGTGGATGGATAAGTGTTCAGTGATTGTAATCCTTGTAATCCTGTACTATAATGCAGGTAGCTGTAGAGACAATGATCAAAGTAGGAGATCCTAAGGAGATGATATGTGAAGCAGCTGATGAATCAAAGGTTGATTTACTGATCGTTGGGAGTCACAGCCGTGGACCTGTACAAAGGTATAGTTTGAGATATCACAGTTTCATTATATATGCTCTTAGTTGATAGATTATATTTTCTGCATGAACAATCAAAATAGCAAATATGTTCGATGAAAAACTGAAAACATGGTGCTCTTTTTGTATGTATCATTGATTCCCAGTACTAATTATGGTTGGATTAGGCAGTTTCTACGTAGATATGATCTTTTCATGAACCAGACTAAATGGATTGGAATAAGACTAACACCTTTCGGTCAACAAGGAAGTCCACTGTTGCACCTAGCACCTATGGAGATAATTACTGTTAGCTGATATGTTTTTATAGGGCTCTTTATATGCCGCTTGTAGTCATGGTTTTACTGTGAATGAACACAATATAAAAAAAAGAGTAATATTTTTTATGGGTGAAGATAAATAATATTTTTTATGTAGATCCTAATAATATGGTATTTTAGTGAGCAAGACTAGATGGACTGGCACAAAACCGTAACTCCATTAGGTTCAACAAAGAAAAGCCACAGTTTCACCTATGGGACTAATCATTGTGAGCTGGACATGTTTTGGTGCTGCTCTTTATAAACTGCTCATAATCATTAAGTTTATTGTACTCAGTACATTATAAAGATAAGAGTAATATATTTTACAGGTGAAGATAGAATATAATTGTATCATTGAGTGATGCAGATGCAGTGATTGCCCTTCTTTCCAGTTTCATTCCTTTCTTTTCTTTTTCTGAACTCAACAGCTTCTGTTTTGTTATGTTCCTTATAAATTCCAAAGGCCTAATACATGTCAGACATTCTACATTTCTACAATGACATTGATATCAACTCTTTGCATTCAACTATCTTTTCTTGAACAACAGTTTTATCAAGTAAAAGAATAACTCTTATTACATCAGAACAACTGTTCAGTTACATAAATAAAGCTCTCCTGATTCCAGATATAGCATTATCTTAAAAAAAGATATAGCATAAATCAATTGCTTGTTGCACGAATTAATTTCCAATTTATACATAAAACTCATCATGAAAGAGTGAAATTAAACAAGTATATTCTGTTGTGGTTTATCTAACTGTCACCTATTGTTGCTGCAGGTTGTTTCTTGGAAGTGTCAGCAATTACTGTATGCATCATTCGAAGTGCCCAGTTCTTGTTGTGAAGAAGCAGGAGTAAATAAGCCTTCCCAATCTCAATAAAAATCTTTGCGTATTGTCGATGTGTTATCCTCAACAATGCAATAAACAAAGCCGTATTAGATGATATTCAGATAACTGGATGATGTATTGTGTAAATAAATAGTAAAGATTATCTTGCAAATAAATAGCTGGTTTCTTGTGTCTGTAAAGGAAGGGCGTTTCCTCTAGGAGTATCATGCATGTAGCTGGCATCTGTTGCAGAACCGAAGACGATGAACACCCAACTTGTGTACATATGTGATATATGTGTATGTTTTGGTACTTATTCACAATGTGTGTCATTCATCTTGATGTCTATTGCCGCTTATTGGTTGGTTATTCTTGTACTCTCTCTAGCCAGCCACAAAAGGAAGTCGTTTTGAGATTTGCATAAAGGTAATACGAGAATCGTTAAGCCAACGTGACAATTGCCTCTTATGGCCCTCTTCCCGGGTGGTGTGGGGACAGATATGTACACCTAAGGGTATAACATCTCACAGGTAAAAAATGACGGGGGTCCTAGGCCCCCACTGGCTATATTCGCCATGTAAAACGTTTTATAATTTATATCAATATATTAGTGTTAGTTTCATCTACATCTCACATATGGGAGGAATCATTTGATTTTCATGTTGGTGATTTTGTTTTTATCTAAAATCTATATTGTTAAGATGGATTAGGCCATGGTAGGATTATTGTATCCCTTCCTCCTATGTACTTTCTCCGTTTCTCTGTTTATATAAGTCGTTTGATTTTTTTTAGTCAAAATTATTTAGGTTTAATCAAATTTATAAAAAAAATTAGCAACACTCACTACATCAAATTAGTTTTATTAAATTTAATATTGAATATATTTGATATAATTTTTGCTTTGTATTGAAAATGTTATTATAATTTGCTATATAAACTTGATCAAACTTAAAAAGTCTAACCAAGAAAAAAGTTAAACAACTTATAATATGAATCAGAGGGATAAGTTGGTACCCAACTTATAATATTATAATATAAAACAGAGGGAGAGGGATAAGTTGGTACCCACTACAGCAATTAGTACTATAAACCTTGCACCACGTTACGCCATATCATCGTTTATTCTAAACCGTTCGATTGCTCTGCGGGTCTCTAGATCAACGGTGTTGATATCTTGGGCCAGCCCAGCTCCCCATCCATTTTTCCCATTGGCCCAGCCCACCTCGCACACGCACGCTCCAAACCATCAGCGGTAGTCCCAGGAAAACAATCCTTCTCGGCTCTCTTTGGGCGTCTGAAAAAAAAAGAACTGCATGCGCGAGGGTTCCGCGCGTTGCCCTCTTGCGCAGTCGGGGCTAACATATTCCCTCATGTGCCCATCTAATGCGAAATTGCTATTGCGCGGATAGCCACACGCTCCCCTCCCCCCGCGCGAGGCAGCCCCGTGGCACGCGGAGGATGGGGGTGAGGGCGACGGAACGGTGCGCGGAGATAGGCACACGACGGGTTTTCGATTTTTTTTTTGTTTTTTATATGTATACAAAGCTTTTTTTCGGTTTTTTAATATCTACATATACAAATTTACCTATTTATATAAACTTTGTATACATGTATTTTTATACGTCAATTTTTTGGTATACATCACACACACACGTTTGTTGGAGAAATGAAAACTAGGGTATCCTTTCTCTTGGTTTTAGGGTAATATTTGTCACATCAATACATTCTATCCTAAGCAGAATTCATTGCCATGTCAAAAATAGAAAGCTGACAGCTAGCAGAGCGTGAGGACTGGGGCACCCATGCCATTTATGGTTACACACTCTGAATGTTAAGAGGAGTATGGAAACGTACAAGATTTATGTATGCAAGGTTTAACGAAAAGTATGAAGACCTACAAAATTTACATCTTCAAGGTACTCCAAGATATAACTGCATGTTGGAACAAAACTTGTAAAGTTCTGTCTATCATGAACTTCTTCATCAATGACATCTTTAAGAGACTCGTCTAAACATGATAAAAACTTCTATTACAAAGCACGGGAATAGGCCCGGGGCCTAGGATCGTCCAAAAGGTCCAGGCATAATACGTGCCTCGAGATATAATACGGCCCAGGAACACAACAGCCCGAGGGATTGACACTACCCCGAGATAAAAATAAATCATATGATAACTCTAACGAGAAATCTGCTGGTACTGGTTGCCCCAGACTCTTCACGGAGTTCTCTGCTTGGGGGTTATCATCTCAAGACAAAGACTGTGTGTACCGCCGGTGGTCTGAGCAGGATGATGAGCCCAGCGGTCTGATCGAGGGCAACATCATCATGCTGATTGCAGTACGGTGGTTAGAAGATTATAGATCGAGATTACAGCTCAGTCGCATGCAACCAAGTGGTGACAAGGTTTGAAACCATCGGCAACGCCATGTCACTCAAAGAAACTAGGATGGAGCGATGTGTCACGTGCTGGCAGGCGGCTCATAACTTTGTCACCAAGCAAGGAGATAAACGGTGGCTCTACCATGACTTGGCTTGGTCCACCAAGCCTGATTTCAAGAATGTGGCAAAAGAAGCAAGTCCCAGCTGTCCCGGTCCCTTTGTCAGGGTGCCTGGGACATGGTAAAAGCGGCCATCCACATTAATTCTCTCATAATTCTAGGATGTCAGAGAAAACAATAACAAGACATAGCATAGATGTTTTCTATGTGATAACGACATTGTAGACCCTACTTTGACTATAAAAGGAGGGGTTATGTTATTGAGATAGAGGCTAGAAAATTGAAGGAGAAAACCCTAGATAGAGCAACTCTAGCACTGACTCATCTTGTAAGCTTGTATTGTATACTCTTGCATCCTAATAGTCCCTAACACAAGAGTAGGATATTACACTTTCGAACAGCCTAAACCTGTATACGTGTTATTTTCATATTTGTTTGTTTTACATATTTTCACATACCACACATGGCACGAGATCAATCCTTACTCACCCCTGGCCGGATCTTCAAAGGGAGGGTCTGACAACGTTGTATATGTACGTATGTATATACTTTGTATACATACGTATAAACTTTGTATTACATAAGGAGACTGAAAGGGGGAAGGCGCGCCGTGCGGGTGCAGCCGCGCGTGGTTGACCGCACATCAGCCATCCCCCATCTGATGCGCCAGCGCCATACATACTTCGGGAGGGCAATGGGTGCGGCCACCATGGATCCAGGCCGTGACGGATCCCCTTTCTCTTGAGGCTGGTGCTCATCAATTTCTCTTTCTTCCTACCTGAGCAACCGATCTCTTCCGCGAGTGCACCACATAATACCTCCATTCCTCTGCACCTGGTCGGTTTCCAGCATCTCTATTGAATCTATATTGAATGTTGCCGTTTAATTTAGGAGTAATCTCTTTCCATGGTCTTCTTGAATTCCTATTGATTCTGCGTGCATCGCGGGGATATGCCCAGCCCACAAATTTATTCATAGTTCACACAGTGGCAAACCAAGTTGTAGCCAGATGAGGCTATGGCCTAGATCCATGGCATCTATGGCAACCACCAGGCGCCAGCTCTGGTAGTTTCAACCGATTGCAAGATTTCATCGACACGATCGATCTGTTGATGCAATTCATCCATTGCAGTTTGATACGATGATGCTGTGCTGCTTTCTCTTGCTTACTTTCAGCACCCCCAGACTATCGTTAACGACACTGATTTGCTATGCTATTTTTCATCCAATCGTCCAGGTAACTCATTCCTTTCTCTATCTTTTTTTGAAAGGAAGGCAAAAGCTTTGCCTTTTTTTATATATAGAGAAGGAGATTCCTTTCTCTATCGACAGTCAGTTTACTCTATCAACCAATTGCTTTGTAAGCCTTCCCATATTGCAATATATATCTCCCGTATGGCTCATTGGATGACAATTATCTAAATTGATTCAATCTCCTTCCTTGTTTCTTACCATATCTGGAGTTATCTTCCATCAGATATGACTTAATCAAGAAATCATCTAGACTGCAGATGAACGATCTGTGTTTAATAATTTCAGCAATTGATGGAAATATCAAATTTAGCTGCTCAGGTAGTAGAACTACTCATTTATATCTCGCTTCGTCCATTTGTTGTTTTAGTTTATCCATTTTAATAATGTGTGCATAATAGGTCTAAGGAAGTTTTTGTTGCTTCTGATTTTTCCAGGTTTCTGAAATTGCAGACTACAACGTCTTCATGTTTGTGTTTACCAACGGCATTTTGGTTTACTAAACAGGAGAGTTGGAGCAGTGAAATGTGTTGTTTTAATTGGCTAGCTTTCACCTTTCATGGAACAACATATATTGTTTCCTCACTGAATAAATTGCACTGTATTATATGAATTAGCTCCAACGATATCGTGCCTCTCTCTTCACAATATTACTGATCTGGAAAGTTGGAAAGTTGTTTCGATGATTTTCTTATGATAGCGCACATCTACCAATATAAAGCCGGTAGTTTTGCCGGCATCCTATTGATCCACTTGGCGCTATAAATTGCAAGAGATTTGATGAAATCATGTCTCTCGCACTTGGCCACTCTAGATCAATCCAGAACGCGACATACTGCAGGCCCTGGTTGCTCTCATTACTAGGATCGTATGGCCCAGTATACACATATTGGCTTATTGCGCATGGACAGAGAAAAAAGAAAAACAAAAGAACATAACTCATAAAATCCTTAGACAAATAAGATATACGATGGTAGATATATACGATATACTATGTGTTAATTTCAAAAATTGAGACAAGTATGATGACTATATTTATATACTACTCTCCTCATCCCTAAATAAAGCAACTTCTACCAATGTATCTGGACATGGCCAAAAGGTGCTATATTTTGGGACGGAGGGAGTATATTTCTAGAAAGAAACAATAAAAAATAAAATTAAATGACATAAATTATGTAAAAATATTGTATCAAACTTTGCATTCCTAAAAATCATTCTTTTAAGAATATTTAGTTTCTGATAGATTCTCATAAATATGAAAAAGTACAAATCATTGCAATTTTGAGATACTATACTTTTCTTTTTTCTAATAATATATATAGTTATTTGTCAAACTTAAACAGACTCAATCCAACAAAATTAATGGCAAGCATAAGTTATTATAACTATGTTATTTTGATTTACAATCCTTTAACATGTCTTTTTAGTGTATAATTTCTATCATAATTAAACTAAGTCAGATACTAACAAAAATAACTAACTCATGTAAAAATTATACAAATTACTATCTGTGCTATAGAAGAGCTCTAAATAATATGCAAGGGTTATAAACTAACTGGCGCGCCAACTGGTACGCTTATTTTCTAGTTTTGCCTAATTATTTAATTGGAGCAAATCTTGTAGCAAAGCACAGAAAATCAACTAGTATAAAAGATGGAGTAATCCATGTGAACTCTAGGTTTGCAACTTATTTTTATGCAAGAACAAACATAAAAATTTCTCTGCTTTTACTGATTCTAACATCTTAAGGAGATCAAGGCATGAAATTTCCTCTCAATAAATTTCTTGGTTGGTGTGTATGTTAGTAATCATCGTACTTTATATGTGAAAAAGTACTAATTTCATCATGAATCATATCTGGCGTCTATTTCTTAATGGCTATGCAGGTTTAATGGACTAATGATATTACTGTTAGACTGATTCAGAAGAGTAATCTCATGGTTGTAGATTCAAGCTAATTGCAATGTACTGCTTTCTAACCTCTAATAATAATTTTTCCTATGTTACCAACATGAACAAGGCCTGTCAGATTGAAACAATAGCATGGAGATGATAATTAAAGCTCACAAGTCATGTGATGAGGACATCGCTCCTTTGGAGATGCATGAGACTAGGAGATGAAGGCCCAATTCATATCAAGTTCGAGCCCATCTTGTCATCCAGGAGCAGGCCGCACTAAAATCGCTGCCCAGATCTCATTCGGACTCCGTTTTCGACTATCTACATATGTATGGAAAGCTAAAGAGAACACCTTTTCAATGGGCTAGTCTCACGTCAAAATTTCTTATAAGTCGACGGGAATCGTTGAAACAAGAGAGCGTCTAGAATCTGTCCGGGTGCTGTGTCACTGTCTTTAGGCCCATTGGGCCATATCGTGTCGCGGTCCATTAGGGACACGTCCAAGGGTTCTAGGTCACACCTAGAACCTATTTAATTAGTAGCCATCATCGAATTAGAGTTAAGTTTTGCTTAGATTATTTTGCCATTGTAGTTTCGTCGCTAGATCGGTTTGTGAAACCCCAATTTGTGATATTAATCTTATATTCGCAATATATTTAGATTGCAGCTTCTACTTTCTTGCTTGTGTTCTCGATTCGCTTGCAAGAAATAGCCTTATCGGCGAGGTCATCCATGTTTTGGTTCGGGTAATAACCAATGAAGGGGTGGTGTAGTGATTGTGAGGGGTTTGGTCATCCTGATCAGAGCCTTTGGATCATCAACATCGAGTCTCTACAATCGATTTTTTTGTGGTATTTTTTTGGACTCTAGATAGGGAAACGTTAAGGATCAAGTGATTTGTGGTGGTACTCAATTCAAGAGGGGGAGGATGATGAGGACATCACTCCTTTGGATACTGTGGGCCCCGGTTTTGTACACCGGAAACCTCATGTGTTTACAGTACCATTCCCTGGATCAGTAGATGGTATACACATGACAAAGTTGCATATCACATAGCTGACATCGTTATAACGGTCTTACAATACATTAATAATACAAGGGTTGTCCAGGTGGGACCCAAATAGATCGAGCATGGTCGATTATATTACCAAATACCAAAAGGAGGTAGATAAGGTAGCAGAAACAAAGTAGCGGCGGTCCATCTTATTTCACAGGCAGCGACTGGTGAACCTAGGTCCCTACTCCACTGTGTTCGGCACCTCCTCATCAGCATAGCATGCGTATGGGTCGGCTCCAACACTTCCTTCTAAAAGAGTTAATTAAGTAAGGGTGAGTACCAACCGTACTCAGCAAGCCACTACTATAGAATGCATTTAGTGCACACAAGGATTCAAGGGTTTATTTGCATAAAGCTAGATTTCACAAATCATTTCACAAACCTATGACTTAGCAATTTTAGCTGAAAATAGCGTTAAGTTGAAGTTGTCATTAATCAATGAGCGTTCATCCACCTTCCCCAAGCCTTGCTTGGTCCGGTTTACCCTCGCATCTAGTTTTCCATATTTTTCACCTTTCCAACCTTCCCGCACATCGGGCAAGGTCACACATTCCCTCCCAATCCTATTCTAAGCAAGGTTAAAACTTCTGAGACTAGTCAAGAGTAGTACAAGTCCCGGTGCTCATTAACCGCGAGCACGGCTATTCAAATAGATTTGTTTACTCACACTGCAGTGGATGTATGCTTTTAATCCTGCACTTCATGACGCACCCAACACATGAGACTTGTCACGGCCCGGTTTTTCGGTTACTCTTGCATTGCGGCACCTGCTCCAAGGACTATGGATCCCCATTGCACCCTAGCGTCCATCCCTACCTTGAGCCAGTGATGAAAAGAGTCCTAGCATTTCCGAGGTACTAGGGAGGTTACATAATATATAAATATACTTAGGTGCATTTTAGGTTTTTGTCATGACATTTCATCGATCCAACACATCTTTCATCACAATGGTAACAACTGCAGAACTACCATGATAGGTGTTGCCCCACTCGAGTTACCTAATCCGCCAGGTCTATACCCATTCAAGAAATGTGATCGTACTTGGTTCGTTTCCTGCATAGCCTCTTAACTAACTAGGGTCGACGACTTGCCGTTTGTTAGAACCACCCATATTCTATCTGTGCCACCCCAATCAAAAATATTTTGTTTATTAAGTTTTTGGTTTTCACAAAGGTTTTGAATTGAGGGTGGCACTCATGTCTCCACCCGTCTTCCAACATTCACTCACTCCGAGTGATCACTGCATTCACCTCCATCCCATACATGGAGTATACATTCGTCTAAACAAGCAATGCTAAGCAGTGTCAATAACTGACCATGCATAAATAATAGACTCAGGCGACAAGGATATATGGGTAACAATTTCGAAGATGTCTTACAAACAAGTTTAGCTACGCATTTTCATAAGTAGCATGCAATTTTATTTGCAATCAACACATTTATAAAAATAGGATCAATATGCTCAAGGAGGGGAGCGTAGTAACTTGCCTTGCTCAGTCAACGTCTCCTCGTATACTATTGTAGCTTCTTCTTTTTCTTCGCAGACATAACCTGCTCGGCGAACGACGGGTTAACTATCGGTTTTCCTATTCTAACACAAAGGGGCAAAATCCTAGAGAAAGTATAAAAATGCAAAACTAGTGCCGTTGGGTGGGTCCTGATTTTAGAAGAATTTTGGTGAAAGTTTTGTTGAAATCCGATTTAAAACAAGTTATGGCCTTCCAAAGTTTTCAAATTTGAATTAAATCAAATTAATTGTTGAACCCTACTGTTCAGCCATTTTCCTAATTTTGGAATTATTTTTGTATAAGAAAATACCTTGTATCACTGACAGATGGGACCCACACCCTTTTCTTTTTATAAACCATTATTTTTCAAAGGGAAAGCCTCTGAGTCGATGACAAGTGGGGCTAGGGTCAAGTTCTGACCTGGCCAAATTGACCATTAAAATGGCCTTGGGCACAGATGTCAATGACACAGCTTTTAAACATTGCTTTAATTATGTTTTAATAACAGTTGGGCCCACTTGTCATACTTAACATATTAATCACTTCATTAACTTAAACCTTCCTCATTATTTTTAACATAACTTTTTAGAGGTGGGGCCCAGTTGTCATGCTCTCACTCCTTCTCTTCCTCTCTTCTCACTCTAGCTCTCTCATTGCTCAAGCTTGTTGTCGCCGGTTGCTAGGGCTAGCCCGCACGGCAGCTAGCCTGGCCAAAGGCCAGTGTAGCCGGTGAGGGGAGGCCCAAGGAGACTTCATCCACCCGTGGACGGCAGCGCAGTAGCTGCGATGGCGTGGGGAGGCGTAGGTGGCTGGGTATGGCGGCACGGTAGCTCGGGAGGAAGGGGCATTGGCAAGACGGTGACCGTCTGAAGGAGTAGAGGTGTTGGCGTAGAATTTTGACCCGCCCAACAAGAAAGCGGGTTCCACATTTTCACGGCGGCCTGGGAGGTTTGCTTTACTCCAGTGCAGGTCCAAAGGCTTGCCTAGTCGTGTGTAGAGCGTGCCAGTTGATTTGATCTGTAATCAACAAGATAAACAAGCAAACCACGTTAGAAAACAATGGCCGATCGGCCGATAGGCCGATGTCGCATTGTCGTGGCCCAGCCGATAGGGCAAAGCTATATCGGCTTACTTGTGATAAAATAAGACTAAAGCATGGATCTGATCTTATCGGCCTTCATCAACATATTAACATCGATTAATGGCATCGGCCGATAAGGGATAACAAAGATAACTACACTAGCTAATACTCTAGTGCAAATCTATATGAACCAATCAACCAATATAAATATGTCGACCACAGATAAACCCTAAAGAGTAATCTATAACAGATATATCTATATTCATCTATCCGTTCATGTAGATGGCAGATACACATAAAAACCTTACGAAAATCATGCATATCAGGCAAGACTGGCTGAAACTCCAGTGCTATCCTTAATTACAACCGAAAACAAGCTTTGGGTTAAATCTCAAGACAGGACTAAGGTCGATGGCAACTCAAAGTGTGAATTGAAACTTAACACAAAGAAAATCAAGTCGCCGATTGCTTTTGGGGATGGTAGATGCATTGAATGATCTAGCCAAATATAATAATTAAACCATCGTCGGCAACAAACCCTAAAACGAGTAGATCGCTGGCGAGGCATAATTAAAACACTTGTCAAAATCATCCAAAACATGATAAACGACGATCACATCATCGAGGCTTAACGTGTCTAAAGTGACACGCTAGCCTTGACGATGTCGATCATCGAGCACGAGTTCTTACCTCTGCTCCAGGGAAGCAAGAACTCGTCGGAGTTGACCTCTTGCGAGGGTTGGCGATGCGCCGGAAGTAGATTGAAACAAACTGGTTGTTGTATTCGGTTGTGAGAGAGTTTCTATGTACAAACTACTGGGATATTTATACTCGAGATTACAACAGGGTCCTTGTAGGACACGATCTTATCTCTAACTAACAAACAAGTCTTTGCGGCAGATTCTTGCCACAGATCAGATCTAAACCTACTTGATTTACAAGATACAACTGCCTAAAACCCAGCTTTATCTCTATTTGGTAACTTCCTTGAAGCTTATCTCGAGCCCAAACCAAGCCCACGCTGACTCTGTCAACTTCCAGCCTCTATCGGCCAATCGACCATATTAAATTCGTATCGGCCGATACACTCTTCCTACTAGCGCTTCTCCCAGTCCGATACGTTTACCGAGTCCGATACGATGCTTGGTCTGACTCCAACTTAATCCTTCCTCTCTGTTTCAGTTTCCTCTTTCCTTTCCGGGTCGATTACGAAAATCTGCTGTTAACACATGCCCCTTAATTCCGCTTCATTATATAATATGGTAGAATTAGCTCCGAGGATCCCATCAACCTCCTTGCTAGGGTTTGTCTGAAAACCGCGCAGATCCAGATTCGCAACCCTCCGCCGCCGATTTAGTAACCACTCACGTTCTTCAACTCCGGCGACCCCTCGGCGTCCCATCGGCATCAATCCCCTCAACGGCGACCTCTTCGACAACAACAATGGCTTCCGCTCGGTTTTATGCCTCCGAGATCCCTGTGGTAAGTCAGCCCCTTCGCATTTTCATTTTCTCGCCGAGTTCTTCAAAATAGGGTTCCTGCTCTTGCCCCCCGGGTCTCATTCTTCATCGTTGTTCTTATGACATAGGTCTTTAAAAACCAAATCTTGATCCCCACCAACGACAAATCATATCGATTCCTGCTAGGCCCCATGGGCAATTGCGACCCAACCTGGCTGATAAATGCCGAGACAAATAGAGTCCCCTTCAAACAAACCAAGCCCAATACTTCTTCGTGGAAGCGCACTTTCAGATCCTGGCCGTCGAAGCTCAATGGGTACAGAACCTGGCACAAGAAGATTGCAGCAACCAAACAGGTTCACTGGGACGAAATAGGAATCGGCCAATGCATTACCTTGTCCTTGGCCGATACCAAGAAAAACGAACCACTTATGTCAACGGCCACCTACTTCTGGTCCAGCACCTTGAACGCTTTCCTGTTCAAGCAAGGTTCGATGACCCCAACATTGATTGACGTCAAGCTGCTAACAGGACTAGACATCCAATCCGAGATCAATCCCTTCAGCCTCCTGGCAAACAGCAGCCATAAATTGAAAAACCAAGAAGATTGGAGGCTGGTCTGGATATATCTCTGAGCATATGGAACAAGGATCAGTCTCAGAGAGAGAACACGTGGCCTTCCTGACGCTATGGTTGGAAAGATTTGTCTTCTGTGGATCAACCTGCGGCCCCACTCTAAATTGCCAACACTTGGCTCAAGTCCTGGTTGATAAGAAACAAATCCCCCTTGGCCGATATCTCCTGGGAGCTGTCTATCGGCTGCTTCACTCCACCACCCAAGATCTGATGCTGAAGCAAACGGTGGCGCATGGAGGACCATGGTGGTTTGTCCAACTCGGGCTAACTATTCATACCAACACCATAGTCGATCGGCCTCTATTATCGGACTCTGCTTCCCGTCAAAGTATGCCGATCATGAAGATCCCAGAACCAGAAGGTGCATGTCTTTTGGAGAAGCAGCCTCTGTTTATCCTGGAGCGGATCAATCGGCCGAAGACATGTCCACATGGTTCATCCGGTTCTACACCGGTCGCCCATCAGTTAAGATGGACATGTTCGTCTACACGTCAGAACAGGATTTTGAACTCCCCGACGATCTCCACTTGGACCTGGTGAATGATGATATGGAGTCACGGGAATCGTTTATGATCGGCATCACCCCATGCCTGCTCCCAGTAGGCATATTCCAAGGAAGAAGCACTAGCCTGTCCTATGAATTCTACAATCCAATGGTGGCTGCTAGACAGTGCGGGCTTGGACAACTTCCCATCAATTTATATTTCCACAAACTCCTAGAGAACAGAGGCACGGTTTCATCAGCGATGGTCATGAGATTGAAGTCCCAAACCTAGGTGACTATGACCGATTGCATCTGAGCGCCTTCGTCCACATCAGTTTCCAAGCATGGTGGCAAGAATGGGCTGCTCATATCTTCAATCAATCGGCCCGATTTCATCTGACAGAGCTTATCCAAGATATCAGCCCCCAAGTCCCCGATGGTCCGATTCCATGTGTAAGCAACAGTGGACAAAAAATATCATACGCAATGGTCTTGGCTCCATCAGGCAACTCTGTCATGGAATCAACTATCGTCCTTACTGCTCCAAAGATCTCATCACTGCTCCAAGGGCCGATAACCAAAGAAACTACCAAAAGGAAAGCGCAGCAAAGGACAGGCCCCAAAAACCTATGAAAAAGTCCAAAGTTGCCGACCAGGCCTATCCTGTAGAACTGGACCCCTCCATAGAAGAATTCCTCGATGAACAAGTAATGGAGGAGGAGGTCGATGCAGCTGCTGCCGATCTGGCTGAAGAGGAAAATCCATCAGCTGAAACCGCTAAAGAACCATCGGCCAAGACCACTACAATCCCATCGGCCGATGACCAAGTCGTTGCTGCCCAACCAAGGAAAACCAGACATGCAGTCTGCAAGGTTAATGCATTTCCTTTACTAAATCTATGCAATCCCCTTCTGTTAGTATGCTATAATTTTATCCTTTTCAGGCTACCGCGTCATTTGTGCTCAAGGAGAGAACTCAATCGGCCCCTTTAAGAACTAAGAAAACAACCTTGCAAAGGCGTGAACTGACCAAGGCTCGATTAAGAACTCTTTCTCCTTCTCCACCACCCTCTCTGATTGCTTCGGTAAGAGTTGACCCTTTTTTTGTTTTATTCTTTTAATGATAGAGATCTGATTGTCCTTGCTTATCCCTCTTCAGCCGCACGCTCCATCGCCCGCACCACATCGGCCCTCGCCTTCGCCCACCGTTTCAAGACAGCAAAAGGAGGCCGATGTGGGCACAACCGATGTCCCATCATAGGTAAACCAGATCACTTCAAATCCCTTGCCGATTTTTATTTGACCGAGGTAACCCTGCCCCATCTTGTTGTTCGCAGAACTTAGCCGGTATGTTCTCTTTTGACATCGGCCAATTTCTTGATGACGAGGACCAAGAGCCACCTGTCACGGCCAAGGCGTCAATCTTTGACGATCTGAAGAACCGGCTGTCCGATATCGTCAAGCGGCTGGAGTCGTCATTGGAGTACTTGGTAGAGGACTGCAATCCCATCAGGAGTAGAGTACAAGAAATTGAAGATCAATTGCCTGAAAACCTGATGGAAATCCTGATACCGGCCATCTTCTTGGAACAATACCGCTTCAAGCTTCAGAAGGCTAAAGAAAGAATCGCGGAGAGACGGGAACGTGAGAGCTTGGAATCGGCCTTAACCGCCAGCAAAGCTCAAGTCAATTCTGATAAGACCAAGCTAGACGAGCTGGCCGTTGAGCCGATTGTTCTGAACAACAGACTCGAAGAACTTCACCACCTCGAAGCAGATCTTGTGTCCAAGCTGGAAGCAACTCGCAAAGAAATCCAAAAAGTCAAGGCTGGGATAGCTGCATCGCCAAAGGCCATAGAGGACCAGACGGCCAAGCTGAAGGCATCGGCCAAATACTTGGCAACCCTGAGCAAATCCTTAAAACCGATTCCAGGGTCGATGACCGATGACGCCCAAGCCATAGAAGACATTGATCAAATCCGTCGTAGGGCCATTGCAGCTATTGAAAACTTCATAGGGTAATGTAATATATTTTGAGTCCTTCTTGTAGATAGATATCCTCCTAATTTAGTTAATCTCATCGGCCCATTAGCCGAATTTGATCTCAACCTAAACAAGTCCAAGTTTGAAAAAGTTTTGATAATTAATCTCATCGGCCCATCAGCCGAATTTGATCTCAACCTGAATAAGTCCAAATCTGAAAAAGTTTTGAAACCCCAAACTTGAATTATTCTCATAAACTTGAAAAACTTGAAGAATTTTAAGTCCAAAACTTGAAGAGTTTTGGGCCTGTATATATAGATGCCCCCCAAATTTTGGAAGATGAGGGCTCATGTTATAAAATTTGAACTAAGGGCGATAATGCATATCGGCCATCTAAAGACGATGTATACCACATCGGCTATTATCATAAATCGGCTGGCAGGCCGATCATGAATCGATATAGACGCTAGGATAATATTTCTTTAAGTACTTGCCATTAAGAGCTCGTCCATAAATTTCACCATCTAGCCCCTTGAGCAAATAAGCATTGTGGGGAACACATCGATGAATTTGAAAAGGACCTTCCCAATTAGGTGACCACTTGCCGAATTTATTATCTCTGGAGCCAATCGGCAATATCAACTTCCAAACCAGATCCCCTTCTTCAAATGACTTGGCAACAACTTTTTTGTTATAATGACAAGCCACTCTATCTTTGTCTCGTTCGATTTTCTCTAAGGCCCGCAACCGGACGTGTGCCAAATCATGTAACTCATCGACCATAAGATTGTGGTATTCATCGACTGTCAAGTCGTCTTGCAAAGCAATCCTTCTTGAGCCGAAGTTGGTTTCCCATGGCAGCACAGCTTCATGTCCATAAACCAACTGATATGGAGGCACTTGAATCACACCATGACAGGCCATCCGATACGCCCAAAGGGAATTGGCCAGTGTCGTGTGCCATTGCTTCGGCTGTTCGTCGATTTTTCTCTTGATTAACTTGATTAAAGTCTTATTTGAAGCTTCTGCCTGCCCATTAGCTTGCGCATAATACGGGGAAGAATTCAACAATTTAATGCCCATGCTATCGGCAAACTGGACGAACTCATCGGACACGAAGATTAATCCTTGATCGGTGGTCAGTGTCTGCGGTAATCCAAACCGATATATGATATGCTCCTTAACAAACTGAATCGCATCCTTGGAATCAACCTTCTTGAGAGGAATGGCCTCTACCCACTTGGTGAAATAATCTGTAGCCACCAGGATATACTTGTGTCCTTTACTTGATGGTGGATTGATCTGTCCGATCATGTCTATACCCCACCCTCGAAACAGCCATGGCTTTATGATTGGATGCATAGCCGATGCCGATGCTCTCTGAATTGCTCCAAACTTTTGGCAATCTTGACATCCTTTATAGTACTTGAAACAATCCTCAAGCATTGTCGGCCAAAAATATCCGATGCGCTTCAAAAGCCATCTCATTTTATGGGCCGATTGATGGGTTCCACAAATTCCCTCATGTATCTCGCTCATCACAACTTTGGCCTCCTCGAGACCTAGGCACTTGAGCAAGACACCATCAATCGTCCGATGGTATAAGTCATGGTCTAACAGGACATACTGCAACACTTTGTATTTCATCTTCCGCGACGCCGACTGGGAAGGATTTTTCAAATAATCAATGATAGCAAATCTCCAGTCGTCGGCATCCACGGCAGCGATTTGAACCTGAACGTCCTTAGCCATCGGCCTGTATCCCGATGCCCCCTGAGCTAGATCATTGGCCTCGAAATTCTGCTTCCTGGGTATATGCCTCATCGTCACAATCTTGAAAACTTGTAGCAACTCCTTGCATTCCTCATTGTACACTCTGAGAATGTCGTTCTTGCATTCATACTCGCCAGAAAGTTGATTAATGACCAGCTGTGAATCACCAATGATTTCTACAAAATCGGCCTCAACCTCCTGTAATAACCGCAAACCTTTAAGCACCGCTTCATACTCTGCTTGATTGTTAGTATAATAAGGCTTGATGGTGAAAGCAAACTCAAAGCTTGCCCCCCGAGGGGATATGATGACCAGGCTGATACCGCATCCATGTCTGCAAGCAGATCCATCAAAATACAGCGTCCATGGCACAATATCTGCATATGCAACCGAATCATCCCTGTGTTGAACAATGAAATCGGCCAGGGCTTGTCCTTTGATTGCTTTGGCCGATTCATATCTGAGGTCAAACTCTGTTAAAGCAAAAATCCACTTCCCAATTTGTCCTTTTAAAATAGGGGCTGATAGCATATATTTCATCACATTGGCCTTACTGACCACAATGCATTTATTGGAAAGTAAATAATGCCTCAACTTGGTACATGAAAAATATAAGCATAGACATAATTTCTCCACCGGCGTGTACCTTGTCTCGGCGTCTAACGACCTCCTACTGAGATAAAAAATAGCTCTTTCCTTATCATCAATGTCTTGAACCAAGACTGAGCCGATGGATTTCTCATCGGCCGATAGGTACAGCCTGAATGGAACCCCTTTCTGTGGAGGGATTAGAACCGGAGGGGAAGTTAGATACTCCTTGATATCGTCCAACACTTTTTGTTGCTTATCACCCCATACAAACTCCTGATCGTCCTTTATCTTCAACAATGGAGTGAATGGCTTTATCCTGCCTGATAGGTTTGATATAAAGCGCCGGACAAAGTTGATCTTCCCGAGCAGAGATTGTAACTTGGTCTTGTTTGTTGGAGGCTTGATATTTTTAATGGCATCAATGTTCTTCTGTGTAATCTCGATTCCTCTTTCATGGACCAAGAAACCTAGAAACTGACCGGCCGATACGCCAAAGGCACACTTGTTAGGATTCATCTTTAAACCATATTTCCTTGCTCTTTCTAGTACCTTGCGTAAATCGGCCAAGTGCATATTGTACTCTTTGGACTTCACGACGACGTCATCGATATAGACCTCAATCAGCGAGCCGATAAGATCATGAAGAATGTAATTCATAGCTCTCTAATAAGTAGCTCCAGCATTTTTCAAACCGAAGGTCATGACAACCCACTCGTATAGGCCGATTGCCCCCGGACACCTGAAGGCTGTTTTGTGAATATCTTCTTCGGCCATGATGATCTGGTTGTAGCCTGCGTTCCCATCCATGAAACTGATAATTTTATGTCCAGACGCGGCATCTACCAGCAGATCGGCCAACGGCATAGGGTACTCATCTTTTGGCGTTGCTTTATTCAAGTCTCTGAAATCGATACACACCCTAAGCTTGCCATTTTTCTTCAACACTGGAACTATGTTGGAGACCCACTCTGCATATCGGCAGGGTCTTATAAAGTTGGCATCGTAAAGTCTTGTGATCTCTGCCTTAATAGTTTCATGCATATCGGCCTTAAATCTCCTAGGAGCTTGCTTGAATGGCCGATAGCCTGGTTTGATAGGTAACCGATGTTCTACGATCGATCGGCTTAATCCTGGCATCTCATGATACTCCCATGCAAAACAGTCCATGAATTCTCTCAAAAGATTTATCAAATTATGTTTATATTCTCTTGGCAGGCTAGCACTTACATACGTCGGCCTAGGCTTATCACCTATTCCTATGTCAATCTCTTCGAGCTGATCGGCCGACGTAAAGCCTTGTCCCAATTTCCCATCTAACTCATCCACTGCATCATCTGTGTAGGCGCTAGCTTGCTCATCTTGGGCAGCGAATGGGACATCTTGGTTAAAGCAACTGCTTGTCTTGATCTTCAATTGCCTTGATATCACAATCAGTCACTTTGAGGAAATCGGCATCCCAAACTCGTCCGGATAAGCAGTCGATTCCCTCCATCTCCCAAACTGTGAGATTGGCATTGGCCACGTGTACTGACCGATCGGCCTGCACGATCTCGACCTGGTCCCCTTGCCATTGTATAAGGCATTGGTGCATTGTTGAAGGGACGCAACAGTTTGCGTGGATCCAATCCCGTCCCAACAACAGGCTGTAGGAATCCTTTCCAACAAAGACGAAGAAGGTGGTGGGTATTGTCTTGTTTCCCACAGTGAGCTCCACGTTTAGCACCCCTTTCGCCTCAGATGCGTTGCCACCAAAATCTTTCAGTACCATGTTGGTCTTGATGAGGTCTTCCGGTACTTTTCCCTGCTTCCGGAAGGTTGTATACGGCATTAAGTTCACTGCCGCACCGCCATCGACCAGCATCTTAGTCATCGGCCGCCCATTGACGAATCCCTTGATGTATAACAGCCTGAGGTGCCTGTAGCTGGCATCGGCTGGCTTGTCGAATATGGCCTGGTCTAGTGACAACTGTAGTTGAGCCGAGGACTGCTCATCGTCGGCTATTGCTTCATCGGCCGTCTGCACGCTGTATTCTGCTGGCAATATGAAAACCATATTAACAGAAGCCGATGCTACACCTTTACCTTTGGCAGACGCAGAAGCTCGAGCTGTCTTTTAGGTGCCCTCATCGGCCTTGATCACTGCGGATTTTATTCTCCATTCCTTCCTGGTCTTGGCCGGCCGATGGGCTATTGTCGCTTGTTGCTCTTGGATTTGCTCCTTCCTCCTTAGCCTCTGAACCCGCCGTTTTTGTGTCTTGCTAAACACGTCGCTTGGGCACCATTGGGGGTTCTGGACTTGCTCGTCTGCCTCGTCCTGACGATCGTGGTGCATCGGCCCCAGCCTCTCGTGCATAGATTTTCTCTGCTTGCTTGGCCGATGCACTTGCCTGCTCGAGCCGCCCTGATGGGGGTCTTCTACGTCATTGCACACAGGGCACTCTTGGATGGATGGCAACCTCATCCCTTCGTTCCAGCAGAACCGGAAGAACTCGCACTCCCAATGCGGGTCATAGGAGTTATCTTGATCGGCGTAGTTTTGTGCTTGTTCTTCCTGCCACCGCTGGTATTTTCTGATCAGGCCCTCCGAGGTCTGATAAGGTCGCTTGTTGATCCGATGGCCACTGCCGTCGGCCCTGTCCGCCCGCACCATGTTGACTGGGAATGGGTGCCCTTCTATTTTCATCGGCCGCTTGGCATCATCGATCTTAATCCTGCCTTGCTCGATGGCCGATTGGATCTGTTGTCGGAAGATCTTGCATTCATTAGTATGATGGGAATAGGTGTTGTGCCACTTGCAATATCTCCTCTTCTTGATTTCTTCGGCCGATGGAAGTATATGACCTACTGGCAGCTGGATCTGCTTTTCTTGCAGGAGTAAGTCAAATATTTTGTCGGCCTTATTGATGTCGAAGTCGTATTTGTCCTCCTTATCGCCCTTTTTGGCCCATTGGCATGTTGTCGGCTTCTTCATTTGGGCCCACTCAGCCAGATCGACATCGGCATCTTCTTCATCATCTTCGTCGGAGGCGTACTGATAAATTGTATTAATTTTCTTCGTGAACTTCTTCGCCTCCTGGAATCGTTGCTCGTGGGCTGATATTCGTTGTGCGAGCTGAGCTAGGCTATCAAATTCCTGAGAGGAGAATCTCTCTCGTATCGGCCCTAATAATCCTTGGAACGCCAGATCGGCCAGTTGAGAATCGGTCAAGCTGAGGCTGTAACACCTGTTCCTTATGTCCCTGAATCTTTGAATGTACTCTGGGACCGATTCATCAACACGTTGCCTGATGGCGGTGAGATCAGACAGCTTCATCTCTTGTACACCACTGTAGAAATATCTGTGAAACTGCTTCTCTAGATCTATCCATCCTCTGATGGAATTGTAGGGTAAAGAAGAGAACCATGTAAATGCTGACCCTGACAAAGACAGAGGGAAAAACCTCACCCTCAACGCCTCTATGGCCGATGCCTCCCCACACTGTGCTAGGAATCGGCTCACGTGCTCATATGTCGAGACGTTGTCTTGCCCTGAAAACTTGGAGAAGTCTGGGATCTTGTATCGGCTTGGTAGTGGCACTCTGTCAAACTCCTCGGGGTATGGGTGCCGATACACTGTAGAGTTCTCCTTGGGCTTTAAGCCGAATTGATCTTGCATCACTTCGGCTATCATATCGGCCCAGTATCCTGCGGGCTGATGTAGGAAGTCCTGGTGGTAGGATTGCTGCAGGCCCTCTGCCCGATATTGCTTAGGGGAGTACGGTTGTGTCGGTGACATGGGACCGGGGGTGTCGAGATCAAAGGGAAGGGCGGCCGCAGTGATCCACGTGGCCCTTTCCGCCGGAGGGGTCGGGCCCGAGGGCGACGTGGCGGCTGCCCTCCCGGTCTCTCCCCGGGGTCGGGCCGCTCCCGATTCTGCCCCAAGGGGTGTGGCGCCCCGACCCCCTGTGGTTTTGGTGCCACGTGCGCAGGTTAGGTGAGCATGGCAGAGCTCACCTAACCTAACCGCATTTATGGCGGTTCAGACGAGCGCACTACACCGCATTTAATGCGGCGTGGCGCATGCCTATCCGGTCCGTGACCGGTCACAGCGAGTGACCGATCATAGACCGGTCAGATCGCGGGTTAGGTGACGCCAGGCGGCCTGCAGCACGCCTCGCCCCGTCCCGTCAGAATGATGAGAGCCCTTTGTCTCTCGTCTCTCAGCCGGAGCTGGCGTGCCAACTCCCGGAGTTGGTACGTCAGTCCCGGTCAGATGCATTCCAGATTCCGGCACAGGCGAAACAAGAAAGTCGCCCGTCATTTAATGAAGGTCGAAACGGGCGTCCCCCGGATGGGTTAGCTGGCTGAGCAGAGGCGTGCTGCATCGTCTGTCAGAGGCTGCTTCCGGCAGAAGGATAGCCCTAATTGTAAAAGAATGTTTTCTTTCTTAAGCAGCTCGTGGCCCATGTGGTAGCCCCTTGCCATATAAAAGGAGGCCCAGGCCTAGGAGAGACGGGATCGGACTCTAGCTGATTTGGTCTAGAGGCTGAACTCTCTCTGGATCCCTTTACATTCACAGATCTATCAGAACACAGGAGTAGGGTATTACGCTTCTCAGCGGCCCTAACCTGTCTAAACCGCCTGTGTCCACGCGTTCTTTCTCGCTGAGATGCCTCAGATCAGGGGCTAAGAACCTCACCTTGCGCCCCAGGCTGAACCGGCAAAGGGGGACCTGCACGGTCTCTCAGTGAGGAGTTTCACGCTCAGTCATCTGGCGCGCCAGGTAGGGGGAGCGCGCGTGTGTGTTTCTAAGCCCCATCTCCTTTCGTGTGCGCCAAGCTTCGCCAGGTCAGCCCTATGGCCGAAGAGGCAGTGGCGTACAACCCTTCTTTGAGCGCCAACGGTGATGGCGGGGAGCAGAACCCGCGCCATCGGGCTCGCACCCCGTCGTCCCCCTCCCGCCGGAATCTTGGGCGGGGGAAGGCGCTTGAGGAGGTCAAGGGATCCGCGACCTCGCCGCTCGCAGGCGATGGAGGAGGACGGCGAGGCGGAGTGCGTCGTCGCCTCACCTACGGCGATGGCGGCACGCCCCAGGGCATGCTCCAGGCTGTGGGCACGCTCTTGCGTCACCCGCCCGTCGTCCTCGATCCAGAGACCCCAGCACAGCGTTGGCTGGATGATGTGGCCAACCTGGTCATGACGGCGCAGCAGCGCCTAGGCACCGATAGGAGGTCTTCCGCGACCTAGACCTCTGGCGCTGCCGCCGCCGGCTCCATGTCATCGAGGCGGAGGGCACGGCGGACGATGGCCGACACACGCTGTTCGTTCACGGTTCCCTCATCAATGCCTCGGACTCAAGAAGATATGCATGGGGGGCCAGACGCCCGGCTCGATATCGAGCGCCGGCGCGACGCTCGTCGCGCCGCCCATGCAACGGAAGTTGCCTCCTCCTCTGGGGCGCCGCTCCGTTCCGGTTACGGGGGCTGGCCCCCCGTGTCCCCGGTTGGCGGTGCCGGCTGTCGAGCCTTCGTGATGAGCCTTCGGAATGCCCGTTGGCCCCCGAGGTTCCGGCCCACCATCACCGAAAAATAGGATGGAAGCGTCAACCCCGCTGAGTTTCTCCAGATCTACACGACTGGAATAGAAGCCGCGGGAAGTGACAACAGGGTCATGACGAACTACTTTCCCATGGCCCTGAAAGGCCAGGCTAATGAACCTGCCACCCGCGTCGGTCCACTCCTGGGAGGATTTGTGCCAGCAGTTCACCACGAACTTCCAGGGCACATACCCGCGCCTAGGCGAAGAGGCAGACTTGCACGCGGTACAGTGGAGGGACGATGAGTCTCTCCGCTCGTACATCCAGTGGTTCTGTCAAGTCCGCAATACCATACCATGCATCCCTGCACATGCGGTGATCTACGCATTCAGGGGGGGCGTGCGGCATAACCGCATGCTCGAGAAGATCGCCTCCAAGGAGCCCCAGACCACCGCGCAGCTTTTCGAGCTCGCGGACCGTGTGGCTCGCAAGGAGGAGGCCTGGACCTGGAACTCCTCCGGCTCTGAAGCGGCGGCTCCGGCTGCCCCCGAGTCCGCCGCTCGTTCAGGGCGGCGGGATAGGAGGAGGAAGAAGAGGTCGGCCCGTTCCGACGACGAGGGTCACGTCCTCGCCGTCGAGGGCGCTTCGCGGGCCCCCCGAAAGGGGAGGCCCGTGGGCGACAAAAAGAAGGAGGCTGGCGCTCCCGGCAGGGAGCGCCCGGTCGACAGATGGTGCACCGTGCACAACACCTCTCTGCACGACCTCGCAGACTGTCGCGCGGTCAAAAGCTTGGCCGAGCGGACGAGGAAGTAGGAGGAGGAGAGGAGGCAGGAGCGCCGTGAGGGCAAGGCCCCGGTGACCCCCACCAGCAACCGGCGAACTGAGGCCAGGCAGAAGGCCCCCGCCGAGGACATCGACGATGGCGACGATGATCTGGGCTTTCAGGAGCTCGAGGCCACCATCGCCACCGTTGATGGGTGAGCGTGTGCTCACGCTTCTCGCCGGAGCCTCAAGGCCATGAAGCGAGAGCTTCTGGTCGCGGCCCCTACCCATGAGGCGACGTGGCGGGCGCATTGGTCGGAGGTCGCCCTCACCTTTGACCAGACCGACCACCCGCCATGCGTTGCCCGGGGAGGGCAGATCGCGATGGTGGTTTCCCCCACCGTCTGCAATGTGAAGTTGGGGCGCGCCCTGATAGACAGGAGCGCGGCCCTCAACATCCTTTCCCCCGCGGCCTTTGATGCTATCAAGGCCCCGGGGATGGAGCTCCAGCCGTCCTAGCCGATCATCGGCGTGACGCCGGGGCACACCTAGCCGCTGGGTCACATCGACCTCCCGGTCACCTTCGGTGGTCCCGCCAACTTCCGCACCGAGCGGGTGGACTTTGATGTGGCGGACCTCAGTCTGCCCTACAACGCGGTCCTGGGAAGGCGCGCGTTGGAGAAGTTCATGGCGGCTACCCAATACGCCTATCTCCAGATGAAGATGCCGGGCCCCAGTGGCCCCATCACCGTCCACGGCGACCTCAAAGTCGTGCTCGCTTGTATGGAGCAGCGCGCGGACCGCCTCGCCGCGGTATCCAAGCCCGCGGGCAGCGACGAGAGGCTCGGCGCCTCCACCTCGACCGCCCCGAGGCAGCGGATGGCCTCAGGCAACGAGGTCCCAGTGAAGGAGGTCGCCCTGGGCAACGGCCCGTCCAAGACCACCCAGATCGGTGGTCTCTTGGACAACAAATAGGAAGACGCGCTCGTCTCCTTCCTGCGGGCAAACGCCGACGTCTTCGCTTGGAGACCGGCGGACATGCCCGGGGTCCCCAGGGAGGTGATTGAGCACCGTCTCGCCGTGCGGCCGTACGCAAGGCCCGTCCGGCAGAAGGTGCGGCGGCAGGCCCCGGAACGCCAAGCCTTCATCCGCGAGAAGGTGGCGTGGCATCTGGAGGCCGGATTCATCCGTGAGGTCATCCATCCGGAGTGGCTCGCGAACCCGGTCGTCGTCCCCAAGGCGAACGGCAAGCTTCGGATGTGTATCGACTACACCAACCTCAACAAGGCATGTCCTAAGGACCCTTATCCCCTGCCACGCATAGATCAAATCGTCGACTCCACCGCGGGGTGCAATGTTTTGTACTTTCTAGATGCATACTCAGGATATCATCAGATTCACATGGCTAGGGAGGATGAGGAAAAAACTGCATTCATTACCCCTGTAGGAACTTATTGTTATACAACCATGCCCTTCGAGTTAAAGAATGCAGGTCCTACTTTTCAGCGTACTACTCGTATTTCTTTGGGTAGTCAGATAGGACGCAATGTTGAGGCCTATGTCGATGACTTGGTTGTGAAAACGCACAACCAAGAGACCTTGCTCTCAGATTTAGCAAAGACTTTCGAAAGTCTCCGCTTCGCCCGCATAAAGCTGAACCCCGAAAAGTGCGTGTTCGGTGTGCCTGCGGGCAAGCTTCTCGGGTTCTTGATCTCTGCCCGAGGCATTGAGGCCAACCCCGAGAAGATACGAGCTATAGAGCGGATGCGCCCCCCCATCAAGCTTAAGGACGTGCAATGCGTCACCGGATGCATGGCTGCCTTAAGCCGATTCATATCGAGGCTGGGAGAGAAGGTGCTGCCCCTATTTAAGCTCCTTAAGCACTCCGGGCCATTTACCTGGACGGAGGAGGCTGAGCGGGCCCTTACCCAGTTGAAGGCGTACCTCAGCTCCCCCCCGATCCTGGTCGCCCCGGAGCCAGATGAGCCGTTGCTACTCTACTTGGCGGCAACTCCGCACGTAGTCAACGCGGCGTTGGTTGTGGAGCGCGACGAGGACAGCCCTCGACCCACGCGCCCCCACCCTGTGTTGACCCGACCTGGGAGAGAGAAGGGAGGAGAGGCCCCTGAGCCGGACGGCGGCCTAAGGCCCCTGACGACCGGATGTGGCCCTCTGCTCGCTTGTCCGACGGCGCCGGACGTCCCCGACCCCCAGGAAGGCCATCGGGCCACTGCGGGAAGGCCGCGCCCGATGCCCTCCGACCCCGAGGTCGTCGACACAGAAGCCGAGTGGGCCCGGCAAGGCCCCTCGGATGATGAGCGGGGCGAACGGTGCCCCCAACGAAGAGGACAGGCCCTGCCGAAAGGTGCAGCGGCCTGTCTACTTCGTTAGTGAGGCGCTGCGGGACGCCAAGACCCGGTACCCTCAGGCCCAGAAGATGCTCTACGCAATTCTGATGGCCTCGAGGAAGCTGCGCCATTATTTCCAGGCGCATCGGGTCACGGTGGTCACGTCCTACCCACTTGGCCAGATCTTGCGCAACCGAGAGGGTACGGGACGGGTGGTAAAATGGGCAATCGAACTCTCCGAGTTCGACTTGCGCTTTGAGCCACGCCACGCAATCAAGAGTCAGGCCCTCGCCGACTTTGTGGCGGAATGGACCTCAGCTCCCGAGCCCATCTCCGTCCCCAAGGCCAACACGAGCCCCTCGCAGTAGCCTCACACCGCCTGCTGGGTGATGCAGTTCGATGGCTCCCTGGCCCTTCAGGGCGCCAGTGCGGGGGTCACCTTGACCTCGCCGAGCGGAGACGTCCTCAGATATCTGGTTCGCCTAGATTTCCGGGCAACCAACAATATGGCGGAGTACGAGGGACTCCTTGCGGGACTCAGAGTGGCGGCCGGAATGCGGATCCGCCGCCTCCTGGTTCTAGGCAACTCCCAGTTGGTCGTTAACCAGGTCTCCAAGGAGTACTGGTGCTCTGACCCGCAGATGGACGCCTACGTCCGCGAGGTGCGGCGTATGGAGCGCCATTTCGACGGGATAGAACTTCGACACGTGCCAAGACGGGATAACACGGTCGCCGACGAACTCTCAAGGCTCGCTTCATCGCGAGCCCCGACCCCACGGGGCGCCTTTGAAGAAAGGCTGGCCCAGCCGTCGGCGCGGCCCGACCCCCTAGGGGAGACGGACGCGCCTGAGCGGCCCCCGAGGCCCGTCGGAGTCCAGGCCTCGGGACCCGGGGGGGCCGACCCCGCCCCCCCAAGATTGATCGCTTGGATGGCTGAGATCCAGGCGTTCCTCACAGATCAGACTCTACCCAAGGACCGCGAAGGGAGTGAACGCGTCCATCGCATCTCCAAACGCTACGTGCTGGTGGAAGGCACCCTCTACCGGCGCGGGGCCAACGGAGTCCTCCTGAAGTGCATTCCTCGGGAGCAGGGCGTCGAGCTTCTTGTTGATGTCCATGAAGGTGAGTGCGGGGCCCACTCCGCCTCGCGCACCTTGGTTGGCAAGGCCTTTCGCCAGGGTTTCTATTGGCCGACGGCGCTCCACGATGCAGTTGACCTGGTCCGACGATGCAGGGCGTGCCAGTTTCACGCCAAGCAAACGCATCAGCCGGCTCAGGCCCTGTAGACCATATCTCTTTCTTGGCCGTTTGCTGTCTGGGGGCTGGACATCCTGGGTCCCTTCAGGAAGGCCCCGGGCAGGTTCGAGTATCCGGTCATCAAGATCGACAAGCACTCGGCGCTAAAATTCATCAGGGGCATCACTGCTCGGTTCGGGGTTCCTAACCATATCATTGTGGACAACGGCACCCAGTTCACTAGTGAGCTCTTCGGCGACTACTGCGAAGACATGGGCATTAAGCTCTGTTTCGCCTCACCCGCCCACCCGAAAAGCAACGGCCAAGTGGAGCGCGCCAATGCGGAAATCCTCAAGGACCTCAAGACCAAGACCTTCAACATCCTCAAGAAGCACAGCGATTCATGGATCGAGGAGCTGCCGGAGGTGCTCTGGGCGAACCGAACCACTCCAAGCCGAGCGACTGGGGAAACGCCTTTCTTCCTCGTCTACAGCGCGGAGGCGGTCCTCCCATCCGAGCTCACCCTGAGGTCCCCTCGGGCCACCATGTATTGCGAGGCTGATCAAGATCAGCTTCGCCGAGACGACCTCGACTACCTGGAAGAGCGAAGGCGGTGCGCGGCCCTCCGAGCCGCGCACTACCAGCAAAGCCTGCGGCGCTACCATCAGCGCCATGTCCGGGCCCGATCACTCTGCGTCGACGATCTCGTCCTACGCCGCATCCAAACGCGTGCTGGACTGAGCAAACTCTCACCAATGTGGGAGGGTCTGTATCGAGTGATCGGCGTCCCCCGGCCGGGCTCGGTTTGATTGGCTAGGGGCGACGGCACAGAGCTGCCTAACCCGTGGAACATCGAGCATCTTCGCCGCTTCTACCCATAAGGGGGTCGGGTGTCGTACCTCGGGCTCAGGCCAACCCCGCGCCCCCCTCGAGCACGCAGGGTTGGCCGGGGGCTCCCACATGCACATACTTGTTTAATTTATTTCCCAGCATTTCAATAACAAGCATTTTCAATTTCCTAAGGACCGCGTCGATGTTATCGTTTCCTTTTGAAAAGTCTTGACTTGAGTCAGTCTGCTCGTGCTCGACCTTGCCCTCGGCAGCCCGGGTCGTCTAAAATCGCCAAATGGGGCCCAGAACCGAGCCGTGCCCCGGGGCGCGGTGAACTCCGGGGGGGAATCGGCAATGGCCCATAATCGGGTCCCCATAACCCTCGGTCACCGCGCTCCCGGCCTGGCCAGTCTCGACATGCGGATCTCCCCAGGCACTAGCTCCGACCCACGCCGCTTGAGGCTGGGGCCTGAGCACGAGCCCTCGCTCAAGCCAGGATGCAGAAGGATCACAACACAGACCATCCTTATCACGTGCATATAGCAAACATAACTGACATAGAGATTAAAATCTTATTTGATCGCAGGTAAAATAAAGCCAGTCTATACAAGCATTGGCTCGAAGGCCTCAGAAGATGAAGAAAAAATTATTAAGATACGCGGGGGCCCGGGGGCTCACTCCGACGCGCCCGGGACGTCGGCCTCGCCGTCGCTATTGTAGTCCGCGCCATCATCGCCGTCCTCCTCCTCGTCGGAGTCGAGGGCGAAAGCGAGCCGAGGGGCCGTCCCCTCGAAGCTGTGGATGATTTGGTCGGTGGCGTCCCGGACTTGCGCGCGCGCGCCGTCCTCGGTCCCGGGAGGGAACACTTCTAGCGCCATCCACGGGGAGAAGTCGGGGTCCCGGGCTTGGTAGCTCGCCAACACGAGCTCCACCGCCCCCCGGGCGAGGTCCCTTGAGGAAGATTTGATCGTCTCCTCGATCTCCTCAGGGAGCCTCTCAAGGTCCCCGGCCATCTCCGAGAGGCGTTGGGCGTGGCCCCCCTGGTAGGCGGCGTACTTCGCGTACCGCCCGCTCCAAATACCCGCCTGACACCCAGCGCGGTCGAGGCGGGAGACGACATCCCGAAGCATGCCGGGCCCTACCTCGTTCGCCAGCCGGAGGGCCTCAACCTCCCCGGCGGACGAGTCCAGGGCGCCTTGCCGCTCGGCGATGGTGTGCTCGGCGGCTGTGAGGCGGGCAGCTAGATCGCCGTGGCCCGCGGCCGCCCCGCCGCTGCGCGCTTGCGCGTCCAGCTCCTTCGTCCACGCCTCGAGTTCAGAGGCCCGTTGGTTCAGCGCGTCCCTCTCGGCGCGGGCGCTTTCCAGATTGCGGCGTGCCTGCTCCTCCCGCGCCGCCTCGCAGAGGAGCAGGCTGTCCGCCTGCCGCTGCGCCGCGGCCTCGGCCTCCTCGAGGGCTCGCCCCCGCTCGGCGAGCGCGTCTTCACGGAGGTGGAGTGCGGACTCCTACTCGGCGGAGGCGGCCTCGTGCATCGCCAGCGTCGCTTCCCGTGCGGCGGCGGCGGTCTCGTGGGCCGCCAGCGCCGCCTCCTTCGCGTCTAGGGCGCTGGCGCGCTCCTCCAGCGACTCGAGCTCCCGGGCACGGAGGTCAAGGGCTTGTGGCACAAGAGGACTGCGCCCTAGTAACGACTCCAGCGACTCCTTCGTCCACTGTGCAAATTGCTCCTCAGTGATGTGCTGGGGACTTCCTCCTGCTTGCTTGGCCAGGACTAGTGGCATGGGTGGCACCGGCTGAGCCGATGGAGGCGGGATCGGCGCCGTCGGCTGAGGGGTTGAACTCAAATCGGTCCTCAAGGTCCGATAAGTTGGGAATTTGTTTTCGGGCAAGAAAATCGGCCGTTGAGGTTTATACTGGTGAATCGAACCATCCAGAATTGATTTGACCGTATTGGTCAATGTATTCACCAGAATCCCCGACTGGTTGACTAGCGCAGAGTGGACTGCGGAGTCAATGCGGTCTTGCAACGTCGGCGTGGCGTTCTCTTCAGTTTTGACGGCGTGGGCTGCCGCCGACATGCTTGCTCCGTCTCCGGGATTCGGCATCACCATCTTGGTCTTCTGAATGAGAGTGCCTTGCCGAGTCCTGGAGTACGTCTGTAAGTACATATTCCGAAACTGCTCGACCAGCTTGTCCATTTCAGCTGTTTGCTCCTCGTTGAGCTGGTCGGCGGTCACAGTGACAACATTCTCCTCAGAGATCTCACCCTGCTTAGACATGGTGCAGTGATCTTGTTGTCGTTGAAAAGCTTGTGTTCCTGATGGTCCCACCGGGCGTGCCAAAAGCATGTTGGCGTAGAATTTCGACCCGCCCAACAAGAAAGCGGGTTCCACGTTTCCACGGCGGCCTGGGAGGTTTGCTTTACTCCAGTGCAGGTCCAAAGGCTTGCCTAGTCGTGTGTAGAGCGTGCCAGTTGATTTGATCTGCAATCAACAAGATAAACAAGCAAACCGCGTTAGAAAACAATGGCCGATCGGCCGATGTCGCATTGTCGTGGCCCAGCCGATAGGGCAAAGCTATATCGGCTTACTTGTGATAAAATAAGACTAAAGCATGGATCTGATCTTATCGGCCTTCATCAACATATTAACATCGATTAATGGCATCGGCCGATAAGGGATAACAAAGATAACTACACTAGCTAATACTCTAGTGCAAATCTATATGAACCAATCAACCAATATAAATATGTCGACCACAGATAAACCCTAAAGAGTAATCTATAACAGATATATCTATATTCATCGATCCGTTCATGTAGATGGCAGATACACATAAAAACCTTACAAAAATCATGCATATCAGGCAAGACTGGCTGAAACTCCAGTGCTATCCTTAATTACAACCGAAAACAGGCTTTGGGTTAGATCTCAAGACAGGACTAAGGTCGATGGCAACTCAAAGTATGAATTGAAACTTAACACAAAGAAAATCAAGTCGCCGATTGCTTTTGGGGATGGTAGATGCATTGAATGATCTAGCCAAATATAATAATTAAACCATCATCGGCAACAAACCCTAAAACGAGTAGATCGCTGGCGAGGCATAATTAAAACACTTGTCAAAATCATCCAAAACATGATAAACGACGATCACATCATCGAGGCTTAACGTGTCTAAACCGACACGCTAGCCCCGACGATGTAGATCGTCGGGCACGAGTTCTTACCTCTACTCCGGGGAAGCAAGAACTCGTCGGAGTTGACCTCTTGCGAGGGTTGGCGATGCACCGGAAGTAGATTGAAACAAACTGGTTGTTGTATTCGGTTGTGAGAGAGTTTCTATGTACAAACTACTGGGATATTTATACCCGAGATTACAACAGGGTCCTTGTAGGACACGATCTTATCTCTAACGAACAAACAAGTCTTTGCGACCACAGATCAGATCTAAACCTACTTGATTTACAAGATACAACTGCCTAAAACCGAGCTTTATCTCTATTTGGCAACTTCCTTGAAGCTTATCTCGAGCCCAAACCAAGCCCACGCTGACTCTGTCAACTTCCAGCCTCTATCGGCCAATCGACCATATTGAATTCGTATCGGCCGATACACTCTTCCTACTAGCGCTTCTCCCAGTCCAATACGTTCACCGAGTCCGATACGATGCTTGGTCCGACTCCAACTTAATTCTTCCTCTCTGCTTCAGTTTCCTCTTTCCTTTCCAGGTCGATTACGAAAATCTGCTGTTAACAAGAGGCCACAGGCGGCCTTCTAGGGCACAAGGGGCACTGGCAGCGGTGACTGTCTGAAGGGGTAGAGGCCAGAGGCGGCCTTCTAGGGCATGAGGGAAGCTTGCCGAAGTATGCACAAAGGCAGCCGGTGGTTGGGATGGGCGGTGGAGGTGGGGGCTTGAGACGGCATGGAGGTGGTGGAGAGGAGCTCTGTCTCTGGTCAAATTCGTTGAGGCTGAGGCGCAATTGGTCAGCGCGTTGCTCCGAGGAGCATCAACGCCTCAAGGGGGTTCGATTCCCCCACTTGGTGCAACCGGCGACGGTAGCTTGAGGCGCGCCTATCGGCGGTTCCCATTTGAGAGTGGAAGCGCGAGCATGACAGCGGCGGTGGTGAGAGATTGACAGGGCGTGGGATGGGGATGGCTACAGGGTTGTTAGGGTGTTCTACCGGCGAGAGGGCTTGGCCGGGAATGCCATGGTGGTGGTGAACGGCTCATCGGGGCCGGGGACGGCCGGAGCAGAATGCGGTATGCGCGCGCGAGTGTGCGGTCGCGTGCGGTGGGACACCTATTACGGCGATGCCGGCGACCGAGCAGGCTGCAGCACACATGAATGCAGCGAGTGAGGGAGGAGGGAAGGGATGCAGACTTTGTTTTCTCCTAGGGCAGCAGCCGAGGAGCGGCACACCAGGCGGCAACAATAGCAAAATGATGGTTGGCGTGGTTCCATTTGAGAAGCTCAAACTCATAGATCATCCATGCAGAACGGCAACAGCTTCGCAACGGCTTGTGATTCGTCCACGGTGGCAGCACGTAGGCGACTTGCACACGGTTTGTCCTCGGTCACAATTTGCCCTTGCGTTCCTAGCAATGGCACGGTGATTGCATCCACACGCGATTCGAGCTCGAGCTTAAGGTGTTCGACGGGGTGGGGGGTGGGGAACGTGCTACAACGAAGGAGTTCGACGACAGCGACGGGTTGAGCGGGCGACGAGCCATGGCACCGTAGATCAATAGTGCCACCCTGTGCAGCGGTACGGCGATGGTGCGAAAGTCGCTGCCGTAGGCCCCCCGGAGCTATCAGCGAGGCGTGCGGCGCGAGTGAGAGTATGCATGCTTGGACGGGTCGGCGATGGAGTTGGGCGCGGTACGATGCGAGCGGCTGCGGTGCATTGCACCGAAGCTAGCGTGGGGTGTTGGAGTCCATGCCGCTTGGTCGCGTCACGGGTCGGCTTCGTGTAGGCCCGTGCCACGCGACGTAGCACATGGATGGAGCAGGGCGAGGACGCGGTGCACCGGGACCAAAAGGAAGGAGGCGACTTGTCAACGCGGCTCGGTGGCTAGGGCTTTCTTCGTGGCGCGGCCAAGCGCAGTGGCGCTGGTCCACGGTGACAGGTGCAAGACACAGCAACAAGGCGGCATCGTGGGCTCCAATGGCTTGGATGCTGTGTAACGGCGATGGTGGCTAGGCTTCGTCGGGAGTGGAGAGGGGAACGAGCCGGTGACGTAGCTTGGCTTGGTTCGGCTTGAGGCCGCTGGGCTGGGCCGGCCTAGCTGGCTAGGCCGAAAGAGGGAGGAAGAGAAAAGAAGAAAAGTGGGAAAAAGAATAGGGACCATAAATATACTTTTGGTTTAAAAAGACAATTAGGGTTTGGGTCTGGATGGGCTGGACTAGGCCCCCGGGGAGCAAAATTAAACTTTTGTTGGAAAAGCTTTTAAATTAGTTTCTTAAAGAATTTAGTTTCACAAAGATGTTTATAGAAAATTAAATATTAGTTTCTTTTATTTGCAAAATATTTTCTCAATGATATTATTTCATAATCATGGTTCCTTAATAGATTATTAGATACGCATGAGGCTAGGAGATGGAGAACCAATTCCTATCAAGTTTGAGCTCACCTCGTCATCCACGAACATGCCCTACTAAAATCATCGCCCAGACCTCATTCGGACTCCGTTTTTTACGTTTTATATATGTATGGAAAGCAAACGAGACCATCTTTCCAATGGGCTTGGTCTCATGTCAAAATTGCTTCTAAGTCGATGGGAATCTTTGAAACAAGTAAGCATACAGAATCTGCCCGGGTGCTACGTCACCATCTTTAGACCTGTTGGGCCATGTGTCATGTCGGGGTCCATTAGGGACATGTCTAGGGGTCCTAGATCGATCCTAGAACCTATTTAATCAGTAGCCATCATCGAATTAAGGTTGGGTTTTACTTTGATTATTCTGCCATTGCACTTTTGCCACTAGATCGGTTTGTGGAACCCTAATTTGTGAAATTCATCTTATATTCGTAATATATTTGGATTGTAGCTTCTACTCTCTTGCTTATGTTCTCGATTCGCTTGCAGGAGATAGCCTTATCAGTGAGGTCATCTGTGTTTCAGTTCGGGTGAAAACCAACGGAGGGGTGGTATAGTGATTGTGAGAGGTTCCGTCATCCTAATCAGAGCTTTTGGATCATCAACGTTGAATCTCCACAATCGATTTTTTTGTGGCATTTTTTGAACTCTAGATAGGGAAACGTTACTCAATTCAAGAGGGGGAGGATGATGAGGACATTACTTCTTTGGATAGCACTAGGTAGGAGATGGATGCTCAATTCATATCAAGTTCGAGGCCACCTCTGTGGAGATTATGGGTACCGGATACCCTCACGGCTGGCTTATCCGACTTACCATAGGGGATAGGCTATTACTCATGATTATGTAAACTAGCTTAGTACTTGGGTATTACGTTACCGTTATGATAAGGTAACGGCCTATAGTCCAAAGTTGGTAAGATTGAGGAGTCCGACATAGAGTGTGATTGGGTCTCCGACTTGTAAGCCTACCCTCCAAGACTATATAAGGAGGGTAGGGCGACCCTTGAGGGAGAGACGACAATTAGAAAATCGCATAGCGAAAATACACAAACTCACGAGAGTAAAGATTGAAAGAGATCAAGAGATCAATAAATCACTCGGCGGATTGAATCCCCGAAACAGGAGTAGGGTATTACCTCTCGATTGAGAGGACCTGAACCTGTCTAAATCCCTTTTGCATACTAACTCATCATGTTTGGCACTTGACTGCTACCCCCAGATTCTTATTGCCGAAACCAAGTTTCGACAACCTCGTCATCATGAGGCTAGGAGATGGAGAACCAATTCCTATCAAGTTTGAGCTCACCTCGTCATCCAGGAACATGCCCTACTAAAATCGTCGCCCAGACCTCATTCGGACTCCGTTTTTTACGTTTTATATATGTATGGAAAGCAAACGAGACCATCTTTCCAATGGGCTTGGTCTCATGTCAAAATTGCTTATAAGTCGATGGGAATCGTCAAAACAAGAGAGCATACAGAATTTGCCCAGGTGCTACGTCACCATCTTTAGATCTGTTGGGCCATGTGTCATGTCGGGGTCCATTAGGGACATGTCCAGGGGTCCTAGGTCAATCCTAGAACCTATTTAATCAGTAGCCGTCATCGAATTAAGGTTCAGTTTTGCTTTGATTATTCTACCATTGCATTTTTGCCGCTAGATCGGTTTGTGGAACCCTAATTTGTGAGATTCATCTTATGTTCACAATATATTTAGATTGCAGCTTTTACTCTCTTGCTTGTGTTTTTGATTCGCTTGCAGTAACCTTATCAGTGAGGTCATTCGTATTTCGGTTCGGGTGATTGCGAGGGGTTCGGTCATCTTGATAGGAGCCTTTGAATGATCAACGTCGAATCTCCACAATCAACTTATCCATAACCTAACGGAAGATCGAGACTCTAGTTCTCATCATGATGAATACACAAGTGAGTGAAAGCTCATGCTACGTTTCTTATTTTGCCAGCAACAAACTCGACCTGTTACTAATGCTGTTTTATCCAAATCATAGTGGCAATCTGACTTGGTTGAGTTCATCCAGAAGGACACCATTCATTTGGAAAGTTTAACTAATGCCATGCCGCTTCTATCGTTTATTTAAGAAACCAGTTCACCTAAGTTGTTGCATATTTACTACCTAGGTGCTTATTCTCAAAAGATGTTTTGGTTTTCAGCACTAGCAGCATCCGTTCCTCCTGCTATTGGATCTTCAGAAAGAATTGTTAGGAGGGTAAAGACACGGACCTTTCTCAGCTTTGTAATGGTCTGAATCCTCAATTTGTTGACTTTTGGTTCCGCTGTTTCATATTTCAGACTACTTCATTGCCGCAGCCACTACTCTTCCAGCTCTGCCGACTGCCATGTACTACAAGCTATAGCGGAAGCATCACCTATGGCAGAGAAGGCATCACAGGTCTGGTTTGGATTCAGTTTGGTGTTGCACTTTGTACAGCTATATGCAGTTTCAGTTTCCTCGATCTTCTGTTTTCTACCACCTTGCAATGGGACAGATGGTATGAGATCTCATCAAAGTTCACTGATTTTTTATATATATTTTCAATTCATGTCATCCACGCATCTAATTTCAGCATCTGTAGTAATGTACCTCACATTCCGAAAATTTATGCAAACAGGAACAATGTCAAATTTGTCTACTTCCGCTTTTTCAGCCATTGCAGGTTGAGGTGAAACCTATTTTGTTGATAACTAATGTGATTCCTCAATTAGTCCCAAAAAGTACTTTGTTAATATATTCATATGAACAGCTCCACTTAGAAATATTACTAATGCCAAATTCTATTTTGCCGTTTAGAACTGATGTTACTTTAACATTTTAATTGAGCTCAGAATAATGTTGTTAAGATTTATGAATACAAGATATCAAAGGTGTTGATAATACGGAAATGCTACATGACGGTTCTCATTCGAACGAGATGATACCGGTTAGGTATCAGAGAATCACGTGATACCTAACCGGTATCATCCCGTCCGAACGGGATACCGTCCTGTACCAACCCCCTAATAATAAAGGTAGCAGTACTGCTATTGTTCCTGCACCACATATTCTCCCCAAAGCACCGTAAGTCTATTCACATTCTCTTGCCTGTAACTTGTTTACTCTATTCTTATCTGTAAGCACTGAGATTTCTTTTTATTCTTGTAAGGGATTCCACAATACCAAGTAAGAACACTATTGTGCTACCTGTTAGGATTAATTGGGCTAATCCTAGTACTCCCTCCGTCTCAATTATAGGGCGTAGAAAATCAATCTCGGTAACTTTTGACTAATAATTATACTAACAATATCTACGTCAAACATTATGTATGTTATATCACTAAATTCGTATTTTAAAATACTTTCATGTGATGTTAATTTTATAATTGTTGATGATATAATATAAAATAAATTAATGGTCAAACTGTCATTGAAAACCATGTAAAAAAATATACGCATTATAATTTGGGACAGAGAGAGTAAATTCAAAGGGCTCAAAATTAATGTTAGAGAATAATATCACATGGAAAACCAACGGGAAAATATCTCAACTTAAATAGGCTACAATTTGAGTGCACCTGTTGACCGATTGAACTAGTGGATAGACTGCCACACGCGTGCGCGTCGAGCCGGGCGGGCTGAGGGCATGGCATGCGACAGAGATGAGATGGGCTGCTCGTTTTCCTCCCGTTTTGTTTTATGAGCGAAAGCGAAATCAATGAGCACCGCTAATGCTCATCTTCAGCAATTCCTGGAGCTCAAGGACACCATCGCTATTAGAGGAGTCACTCAAGATGCTACCGACTCCGACTATTTCCGTTCTCTCTACTCGGGAGAGCGAAGCAGTGGTTCCATGCCAAGCGAAATGTCACTGACACCTAGGAAAAGTGCTTTAAAACATTCCTCGCGAAGTTCTTCCCGATGGGTAAAACCAACGCCCTTCGAGGAAGGATTTCGACCTTTCAGCAAGCAACCAATGGATCAATCCTAGAGACATGGAAAAGGCTCAAGGAGTACACCCTGTCTTGCCCTCACCATGGAATGGACGATTGACTCATCATCCAGAACTTCTACGACAGGCTGACTCCTGCAGTTTGTGACCATATCAACGCTGCTACTGAAGGAGCTTTCTTCTCATTAACTGTTGCAAGAGCAGCAGAATTAATTAGTAAGATGGTTTCCAACCAAGGGTAGAGCGAAGAATGACTTCAACCTCGTCAGCAGGGCATGCATACCGTCAAGGAAACGGACCTCCTCATGAAGCTCCTGGATGAACGCGCTCATGAAAAGATGGAATTGTACAACACTACCCAAGCACTGGAAGTCCAACTGACGTGCGAAACATGTGACAACACCGGACACAAGGGGAACGATTTGCCCAACACCCGTGAGCACGTATTCTTCATGAACAACAACGAGTGTCGTTCACAAGGAGGTCAGGGGTGGAATCAACCACACCCATACTACCAAGGAGGTAACAATGGCAATTTCAATCCAAACCAACCCTCCTTGAACGATCTTGTCTTTGGCCAAACTAAAATTAATGAAACTTTGTCTAAAAAGCTAGTGGCCAATGATAAAACCTTAGAAATCATCCATACTAAAATGAAAGGCCTTTTTTCTGCAATTAAGAACCAACCGAGCTTTAACAAAATTCTAGAAACTCAATTAGTTCAGTTGGTTGCTGTTGTTCCTTCTGTTGAGTCAGGAAAGATCCACTGGCATAACCTGAACCTTCTCTTGAAAATGTTAACGCGGTAATCATGAGAGGGGGTAAGACCACTCATGATCCGCCATATCCTACTCATGCAGGTAAGGAGAAGGAGAACCAGAAGGAAGATGCACCTTCTAACATCTCCAAGAACGCACATGATGGGAAGACGACTCCACACGAGTTCCACGACATGAACATTCTGCCGTTCCCCCATCGCAACAGGAAGCCAAGTGTGGATGAGCAGTTCGCTTGGTATGTTGAGGTAATACAGAAGATTCATATCAATGTCCCATTGCTAGATGCTATGCAAGTACCTATCTATGCACACTATCTCAAGGACATCCTCAGCAACAAACGACCGATACCCACCATGGAGATTGTGAAGCTCACCGAGGAGTGTAACGCGGTTATACTCAATAGGTTTCCTGAGAAGAAGAAAAATCCGAGGTGTCCCACTATCACATGCACAATTGGGAGACAACGCTTCAACCACGCCCTGTGTGACCTTGGAGCAAGCGTCAGTGTCATGCCCAAGGAGGTTTTTGATCAATTGAATTACACCACATGTCACCAACACTGATGCAGCTACAGTTGGCCGACTCAACGGTCTGCTACCCGACGGGGATAGCCAAGGACATTCTGGTGAGAATCCTGGGTTGCTTCGTCCCTGTTGACTTCATGGTGCTAAACATGGACACTGACAAGGATACGACACTCATCCTTGGCCGACGATTCCTAAGCACCATGGAAACACGCATCGATATGGGAGCTGGAGAAATCTGACTCCACATCAATGGCAAGGAAGAAAAGTTCGACTTTCAACCTCGAAAGGAACAGTGTTCAATGATCAAGATCAAATACGGGCCAAAAAGACAAAACATCAAAGAGGTCAAAGTGACCCCCCATACAAGGACAGTCTCATTTCTTTTATGGAATAGCTGTTGAAATGGGAACTTCCTCTCCAATACCACAATACTAAGACACCCAAGAGGCAGGAGGCACTATCGAAGCAACAATCCCCAAAGTCTGCAGAATCTTCCACACCAACAAAATCAAAGAATACCAAGAAGGTGTGGTGAGTGAAAGAACCGCAGTCATCTGTGTCATCATCTCCGGAGATGGATACCGTGACGACAAATTAAACATGACAGAGAAAAGTCCTTCTTATCGAACTTAAAATGGTGAGTCATTTGTCGATAAGTATCGGTAGTTATCTCATATTTGATTTTTCAAACTGCATTTTTGTTTCCTCAATTTGCATTTGCATATTTGTTTTCTCAACATATTTGGTTTTTCAACTGTTGAGTTTTCAAAATCCCTTTTGATAAAAACAAAGTTGGGACCTGGTCATAAAGAGTTGAGCATAATTTCTTGAGATGAAGTCCAATTTGATTCCAACTTTGGAGTTAGTGAGGACAAAAATGGCACCATGTGGGGACTTAAGGGGGTCTGAAATGACATCTTTCCTATCCAATTCAACTGCTTTTACTTTGGGTAAGGTATCATTGATTCAGTCATGAAAAATGAGCAACATATGGACCATAGGGGGGTGGCCGACCCTTTGGTTCGGCCAAACCAAGGGTGGCTCCTCCCCTATAAAACACACCCCATGGCTCTTGCTCTCATTACCGCAAACCAAGTTCCAGTTGATTGCCCTTGGATTTCCCTCTCTCTCTAAGTTTCTCTTGTGTTCTTGTCTCAAGTTTGGAACAAAAATATTTTTATTTCTCTTCTCTTGCATATCGAGTTAATTTTATGTGTTGTGCTACAAGAACGTATTGTAGTGGTACCAATACCCCACAAGAATGATTTTGTGGAGTGTAATCACCCACAAGGATGAGTTTGTGGTGGCAACCAAGCTCCACAAGAACAACTAACTCTCGGACGGCTAACTTGCTAACATAACTTGTTCTCGAGTGTTCTTGTGTGTTCTTGCTCGTGTATGCAGGTATGAAGATCTTCAAACGACTCCTCAACACAATGAAGAGGGTGACAAGTTCGAGCTTAAGACGCCATCCACATAGCTTGAGCGCATGCCTATCCACTGAGTGCGCGCCAATCCTAAGTGAAGAGCAAGCTGAGTCCCATGGTAATGCACCAATGGAGGAGGACTAGAATGAGATAAACATCCTCCTTGACACCAAGCTCGACTTGGAAGGTGATCAGGAAAGGCAAGCTTACATCATGCTTAATAACCGGGCGTTCACTCACACGCGAGCATATGACCCGGACCTGCTCACCAAAACAGGATGGACATTGACGTTGCTAATGATTGGCAAGCCTTGGGATGAGAAAACCTTGTGCCCATGGATAAGCAAAGTTCACGTTCCCTCACTTTACAATTTCTTTGCACCCTGCGAGACATGGGGGATGGTATTACATTCCAACTTTTTGGGACTGAATACCATGTCACATGGAAGAATCTCGATGTCCATCTAGGATTCCACAGAAACTATCCGTTGGACTTGGAGGCAACAACTCCACGTTTCAATAGGAACAAGTTCTGGCAGCGCATTTCTGGTGAAGTTGTTTGTGGGAAATTGTGAACCAATGACATCAACAACCCCACCTTGCGCTTAATGCACAAATGGCTGGCCTTTAATCTCTTCCTTAGGGAAGATGTTAGGCCAATCCACAATGACGAGTTGAGAATCCTATATGCCATGGTTAAAAAGCAAAAATTCTCTCCTATGAAAGTGATGATAAAACAATAGTTAGAAAATTTTAAAATGGTAGGACCAATTGAGTGCACTTTTTTAATCACTCGTATAGCTTTACAAGTTGGAGCGATAGGAGATGGTCTAATCACAGACATCCTCTATCCTCGCTCCATTATTGACGATGATTATCTTATGAAAGGGCATATTTTGAAACATGGTCCAAATGCATCTCTTACATTTTTCTTCTCTTGTTATACAAATGAAATTCCATTACCTAACCTAGAATTTTATTTGTATAAGTGTCAGGCGCTAACTATAATCTATTGTGCCAAGAGAGGTTGAGTAGTGTTTCTGGCAGGATGACATGGAGCAAATCGAGGAATGCAGCCATGGAGGAACAGCAGCAGCTGCTGCAATATCCATTTGCGCAGCAGACGGATTGGAGCCAGACCGGGTATGCACCCGGTTGAGACCAACCATCGCCAGCTCATGAAGCAAGAGGCTTGGCTTGGCAAAACGCGAGTAGTGGCCATTGGGAGCAATCCGCCAGCAGACACTAGGACAACCTCCCCAGCGTAGACCACTCCTTCAACTTAAGTGACATGCCCCCATCGTTCAGTGCACACTGTTCTTTCTCGACTAGAGGTTATCATGACCTCAACCGAGGATTTGCAGACATCACCCAGCAACTGGGAGAGCTTGACATCTGGACTGGTCAGTTGCAAAATACACTTAACCAACATGTCCAGGAAACCCACACATGGCAGCAGCATACCGGCAGTTAGTTGGCAAACATCAATGCCACAATGCAGCAAGGTCAGGCTGACTTGATGGCCTAATTCCGTTCGCAAGGGTTTAATCCCTATCACGGACCATGAGCAAGAAGCTAGCTTGGAGGCTCCCACGTAAGGTAACTTATATCTTTACTTTATTGCATTTAAAAAGAAAAAAGTTGAAAATGATAAAAAAAGCACCAAAAATATTTGCTCTCTATGCGCAGTAAGAATGTTTTGGTTCTCATGGTTGAAGTGATGAATAGTTGTTTTGTTTTATTTCCCTCCTATGCCTAGTTTAAAACTTAGTCTTCTCTCAAGTATTGAGTTTGTTGGTAAAAAATCATAGTCTTCTCCCAAGTCAATCAGGTTGTACGATTTGTTTTCTCCTTGGATGTCACACCCTAATCTATATTCAGGATTAAAAAATCATTTAATAATGCATTTATAGAAATTATTTTAAAAGTCAAAGCAAATTAACAAGTGAAATTAATGTGGGAAATAAATATTTCCTTTCAAAATCATGGCTGAGAATATTTTTATAATATTCTCCATGCCCTAAAGTACTCTCTGAAATTTTTCGTGAATTTTTGGAGCTCAAGAAGTAATTTTAAATAAAACAAAGTTCATTTAATAAACTAAATAAATGAAAAAAACAATTAAAACTCCCTCTTCAGCTTTAGGCCATTTTCGGCCCAAGTCTGTTTTTGCTCCCTTGGCCTCGGCCCGTTCCTTCCCTCCTCCCGGCCCGGCCTCCCCTTCCTTCCTACCCACGTGGTCCGTCCTCTCCCTTACTTGGGCCATCGGCCAGCTCACCTCTTCCATCTCCCGCAAGTCTATTTTGCCTCTCCGTCCTGACCTCCTCTCTCCGTCTCACTGACAGGTGGGACCAGCTTTCCATACCTCTTATTCCCCTACCTCCATCCAGCTGAGTCGGCAACCGCCGACGCCACTCCTCCACCAAATCCAAGCCACTTGTCCTCTCCCTCGTGTTCAAATCTCACTGGCATGGTTGTCGCCATCTCCTCCACCACTCCCCCAACTCCCCCATGAAAACCGCGTTGATTTCGAGCACCCACAACCCCCATATCTCCGGGAGCTCCGCGATCACCGCCCCGCCGCCTCGGTCTCGATCCCCTTCGGCTCGCCCTATAAAAAGGACCCCCATGCCCCTCTCTCTCTTTTCCCCAACTCCCCCAAGCTCGTCGCACTCTCCCTCACGCTCTCCTCACTGCCCTCTCTCTCTGCCATTTGCCGGCGTCCTCTAGCAGCAAGCCACCATCGCTAGGGCTGATGCCACACCATGCCATCCGCGCTGCCGGCATTGCAGCGCCACGCCACACCCTGTTCACCACTCCGCCTCCCCAAAACATCGTCGTAACGCAGCCTCCACTGCTAAACCTGAGCTCCACCATCACCCGCCGCCTTCGGCCACTTCTCGTCATCGATTAAGGCCTCGGCTCATGGCATCGCCGCGTTGTTCGGCTTCGCCGCCGAGTGAGGGTGCTCGGCCAAGGGTCAGCCTTCACCATCCACCACTGGAGCCCCGTCCGCCATGCAAAGTGAAGCCCGGCGTCATTTCGTTGGTCTCCGGCTAACGATTTCTGCCGCCTCGCACCTCCTCTCCCTCTCCTAACTGCTCCATCCCTTTCCCCAGGTCATAGCCATCCCCGTTCGTCCTTCCCGAGCGCCACCCATCACCGGAGCGCCGTCTCCTCCACCTATGCCGGCCGCCGCCATCTCTCCTCGCCACCGAACCTTTTTGGCCATCGTCCCGTCGTAACGCCCTCAGTGAGCTCTCTCTCCCGCCTCTCGCCTCTTTCATCGCCTCCGTCATGTGTTGCTGCACCAGATGGTTGCTGCCGGTGACCATGGTGTTGCGCACCGCCGTTCCCTCCGCTCCCGCTTGCCTCGCTCCCGCTTGCCCGTGGCTGCCCGATTCACCCCGGGTGAATTCGGGCCGTCCGTGTGGCCTCTCGATGCTGCTCCTTGTCGGTGCTGTCGTGGCACCACGTCGGCGCCACCTCGCACTCTTCGTCCATCGTGGCCCCCATATGGCTGTCACATGGTATGCTCTTGGCCGGTGCACGTGTGGACCCGGTCCACCGTGTGCCACCCCCTTGAGACGCTGACATGCGGGGCCCGTGTGTCGGCGTCGGTGCCCCTTAATGACGTCAGCGCTTTCCTTTTCCTTTGAGAAACTGACATGCGGGGCTTGCGTGTCGGCATCAGTGTCCCTTGCTGACGTCAGCACTTCCTTTTTCCTTTGAGAAAATAATTAATAATTACGCAATAAATCGAGTTTAACCCAAAAATTCATTTAAATGGCTTAAAACTTGTAAAATTCATAACTAATTCATACGAACACCAAATTGGGTCGTTCAACTTGGAAAATTCATCTAAATTCATAACTAATTCATACGAACACCAAATTGTTTACTTTTAATTCACTATTTATTTTGTTTTTAGTAGTGTTTTTCCTTATTTTGCGTGCCAGCTTGTAGAGTTCATCATTTCGAAAAATCACGTCCTCAAGGAAAAGAGTTCGGAAGATTGTTTGAAGACGCAAGGCAAGGCACACATTTTCCCTTGAGCATATTGAACCTAATTTATAAAATGTTTTACCATTGGCAAATAAATTGCATGTTTTGCTAATTACATGGGAATAAGAAATATCTATCTGCTTGTTTGTGCCATGTTTACTTGTTATCCATTCTTTGCCAAACTTGGGTGATAAATTGACTAGCTTGATTCACTTATGTTGACCTTGCTAGAATTATGATATGCTTAGCCATGCTTAATTACCACTAACTCACTTAATGGGATAATCACACTTTCTACATTTAGTATATTGATGAGCTATGAGCTCAAGGCACCTGGCCATGTTTTATTGGTCACAATTATCTAACTAAATATGACTTAATAGTGGGCTGTGGGTGCATGGTTTTGGTTGTCGCAACCATGGCAATTAAGGACTGGTTCGCAGGAAACACTGCAAGACTTACCGTGCTTACCACAAGCAAGAATAAGCAACTGCTGGACTTTTAGTATAGATTTTCCCTTTCTGATGTTCCCAGGCAAGGGTGGGCATGATGGAGTTCAAATGGACCCTGCGACGGTCTATGCGACTGCTGGATTCACCATGGCACAAGAGGGCTGCCCACCTTGGTTTTAGGGGTGGGGGCGAAACCTGCAGTGTGGTGCGCTTGGTCAGGGGGAGTTATGCAAAGGGTCATGTCACAATCACTCGCATGGTGACATATCAGGCATGGCGCAACGACATACAGTGGACTGTGTCTTGTGGGTACAATTGTGCACCTCTAGCCAGAGTAAAACTATTCGAATAGTTGTGCCCGCGGTTATGGGCGATCGACTAGCTTCACTGTTATTAGTCCCACTGTATTAATTAACTTGACTTAATGAACTGGTGTAGTTTAGGTAGTTTGGTTGGGCCTGTTCAAGGTGGTGTAGCGTTGTTCAGTGGAGATTAATCTTGCCTTAATTAATCAACTATTTTACTGTTTCAAACTTTAAATATTTACAACTGCTTTTACGCAAATAGCCACAAACCTTACTTTATCTCCCCTTGTACGTCTGCATCATTGGTGTGGCTTGCTGAGTATGGTGGTTATACTCAGTCTTGCTATTTCCCCCTTTCAGAATTGTAGTGTTTCTGAGCTGAAGAAGAAGTTAGAGGACCAAGGCTTATACCCAGTTGAGTTTTTGCCTGTGAAGTGGAGCTGAAGCCCCACTAGGATCGTCTTTTTTTCGTTGTTGCTGCTTTCTTTCTGTGTGAGGAATAAGTGTCTCTTCTGTAAGTATTTACGTTTTATTTACGTTTGGATCTGTACATTAATTTGTCATTTTGTGTACCCTGCCTTGACTCCTGGACAGGGATTTATACACAAAATAGTATAAAAATTTGGCTAAATTTCTAGGCGTGACACTGGATCAACTTTTGATTTTTCAATATATGTGATGCAAGTAATGCCTCATTTTGTCCTTCTTGAGCTCCACATAAACTTTTTAGAGGTGGGATAAAAGAGGCAACACAATGCCTTGGTGAGGAACTATACACACTGAGCAATCTAAGAGCATCACTTGAAAAACTTTGATTTATTTTAAAATTCTTGAAAACCTTCGGAAGAAAGATGAACAAGGAGTAAGTGAACCGTGCTTTATGAGCTATTCTGTCTCTCAACCACCCAAGACAAAGAGAAGACAAAAGCCCCATGAGGAGTAAGGTAAGAAAGGTAGAGTACTATTACCAACTTATTCAATTCTAGATAGTAGAAGGTTGTGTTGTAGGCATGGTATTCTTGAGAAAGAAAAAATAGTAGCAACTCCTAATCAACCGAACCTAGGCTTTATCTTTACTCGGGATGAGCAAAGGTTTAGCTTGGGGGAGTTGTTGATGATCGTTAAATACCAAATTCGACCACCATTATCTCGACAAATAAAGAGAACTAGCATATTTGTTTCAAATAATGTAGTTTCACTTGTCTTTGGAGAATAATGTGAATGCAGGAAAAAGAAGAAAATGAGTCAGCACGCAAAGAAACACACTTCTGGCCAATCACGAGAGTGCACACAGATTGAAGGGTCCACAAATCAGATCAAACCGACATATTTGAAGCCAATTCACCATGCACCGTCCTAGAGGTCCGCATGTCAGCCTCTAGGAGAAAGGCGGGGGAGAGAGGCGGTTGCTCTGGTTCGGCCGAACCAGGCCTGGCCCCTCTCACCTCCACCTTCCACATGGCAACACCTCATTGGCTCCTTATGGCGGTCATGGGTGCTAACCGTCATAAGCAACTATAAAAGGAGGAGAAACTTTCACGCTCAACACACACTCAAGAAGAATCTCTTTATTTCTCATTTGTATTACTCTCTAGATTAGTGAAGTTTAGGCTAAGAATAGCTCTAGTATTTGGTTTCCTAGTCTTCTTGGAGATTCGGGTATGTCTTTAGTACTCTTCTCTCTGTGTAAGACTTTGAGCTTAGTAAAGAATCTATCTTCTTTAGTTATAGGTGTTCATGGTTCATATACTGGTTTGTCAATTATATGTTTCTTGAGTAGTTTATATTTATTTCATATGCTATATATATATTTAAGCTAGTCAATCTATGCCATGGCATTGGTCCAATGATCTTAACGGGTTGCGCTAGTTCTTACTTGGCCATCCGTTTGATGTAGGTGTGCCCCACGGGTTGTAGAGGTAGACGGTAGGTGATGACAGGTCTGTCGTCCTTTGTGATCTTTCAAGTTCGGGTATGACGTAAGAGTTCATAAAATATCGTAACCATGTTGGTAGACCAGTAGGGAGCGTTCTCTCCGTAGTGCCTGGGTGCATAGAACTAAGTTCTAAACTTGTATATGTATATGTATGTTGTGTACTGTTAACTAAGCGTCGTAAGTATAGAAGTACATAAGAAACCATAGCTCTCTTTTGTCTTTCTCTACAATCTAGTTTATCTCTTATAGAAATATGTGTTACATTACCTCTATGTTATCATTTACCCCTGCTAGACTATGATATTATTAATTATACTATGATTATGAGTATATTGGTCCATTTTTTAAACCACCGTTTTCCTTACGAAAAAACAAATAACAATATTATGAATACTCACGGGTAAAATGTTACAACGGTATCCGTGTGCTTACGGATTTATATGTGATCATGACACCATGGTAGACATGGTAATCGTGGTCTTTGACTTAAATAATGAAAATCAGAGAGAAAAGAGAAAATCACAATCTCATGTTTGACAACAATAAAAAAAACCATAATATAACTTTCATAGCTACAAAGATGACCATATATAATATCCACGAGCATCAAATGGCAATGTCGTCTTGTTGTCATGCTAAAATATAGAGTTAGCCTAGCATTTTCACAACATTTTATCACCATACCTCATTACAAGTTAATGTGCTATTGCTCGTAATATTTTGAGATTTTTCCTTTTTTTAAAAAAAATGAACTCAAACAAATTTCATTAAATAAGGGTCTACCTATCTGTATGGCGACTGAAACTTCCGTATATTTCAGATTTACCGCCGTCCGATTAGCTTGCTTGATCGGGAGGAAAATGGATAGACTCTATTGTATTAAATTGTACGAAGGAGGTACCAATCAAATCCGACAGTTGATTTTGTAAGGGCGAGATAGGGAAAGAAACTCGTTTTTCAGCCGCACTACTATGGCGAGAGCAAAGCGCAGGGAATGGCATACGGCGGCGGTGCCGGTCAGATGGGTGGTACGTGATTTGGGCTGTAACGATGCCAATGGCGGTGGCGCCGGCGCCGGCGCCGGCGCGTCGCGTCGGAACTGGACCTCGGCAGGTATGACGCGAGCACATCGGTGGCAGCAGCGTCGTCAGTTCTCACCGATGCCCGTGGCCGACGGGTTCCAGCTCCGCGGCCGGCGGGTCGTTGCTCTGAAAAGAAAAGGGGAATATTTCGGATCGAAACAGTGAAGCCATATACGGGCGCTTGTTGTTTGATTTTGATTTATATAGGTTGCTAGTCGTGCAGTAGTCCTTGGTTCCTGTACAACTGAAGGTGTTGATTACCACTAGAGAAAGAATACGATTAGAGATTAAAAAGAGTAGCAAAACAGAATTGTCTTTATATATCTGAAACTATGTGTTAACATCCTTGTATTATTACTGAGACATGTATGCCGCCGTCGAACGTCGTCGCTGGCTAGCGGGTTGGTGCGCGTCCGCCGGAGGATTTACATACGCTTCGGCGTGGAGGATCTGCATGACTGGGAATGCTGCTTTACACCATGGAAGCCAGCCGGTCCGGATAAGCGGTCAAGCGAAGCTGGGTCGTTGCCGACGAAACTGCAGAGCTGCGGCGGGGAAGTCGCTGATAAGACCACCACCACCAGATCTGACGACTGCGAGGCTTGGGACGGCCGGATCCGCCGCGTTGCTCTCACAGCGCCTCCACCTCGCCGCCGGCGGTAGCGGCTCCTGGCGATGTGTGGTGGTGCTAAGAGAAGGGAACAGGAACGCCGGGGGCTATCGACAGAGGATGCGACGCCGCCTCTGCTCGAGATTCCTCCTACAGGATAGGACTTGCCCATGAGTCTAAATGCGGAATTACTACTCTGCCCCTAAACCTTACAAACAAAGGGAAGGTACTCGGTGGGCGACGGTGCGGTACCAGCCGGTACCAAACCTTCTGAATCGTTCGATCTTGTGGGATTGACGGTTGTGATTTGGTACATCCACCCCACAAGGATGGTTTTACTTTCGAAATGTAATTGTAGTGTAATTAGGATGTAACTATAGTGAAAATTAGTATAAGTAAAATGTAATTATAGTGTAACGGGTGAGTGGCGATTGATGCTTATCAACCTTATTAAATAGTTTAAAATATATTTTTATTTTCAAGTACAGAAGCATAATTCACTCTGTAAAACAACGATTGGTGCTTAGCAACCTTATTAAATAGTTTAAAATATATTTTTAACTTCAAGTACAGGAGCATAATTCACTCTGTAGAACAACTTTTTCATCTCAAAGGCCAACTCTGGTATCTTAGAAGTCTTATTTACAATGCAAGTGCTATATATTTACACTATTAAAATATTTTCAAATATTACAATGTATTTTTTTCTAGTACCAACTGTTATACAAATCTATGATTAAAAACGGTTGATCGACTGTTTCATTATGTAAATTGAAGATGCTAGTGCAAATTCAATGGAAAACTCAACCTATAACAAGGGGCAGCGTACTTAGCACAGAATAGTTGCAAGCTTAATTAGCGAATCAAATGATCGTGTACATGCATGCCTCATTAGAGCAGCACGAATCTACATATTATTCAATGGCCAGTTTAACTGATTGTAATCTAACAGATTTTGTGTCGACGCAAATATAATTGATCTGTTAAATAATAATATCGGTACACCTCACCGTACTCCCACACTAATCGTGTTTACGACGATTTTAGAAACTCTGGCTAGTACTAGTATGCCCGGTGAAAGGGAGTGTAAATTTCGCGCAGTAAATATAATACTACGGCTAGTGGTAGTAAATTCGGACGGCACTTATCTGAGAGTGTACGCGGCGGTGCAGCTCCGGCCGCCCACTTCTTCGGACCGCCCACTAACCTGTCATATCACGCGGCAAGTGCCCGCCGCTAGATTTTCTTACCAACCCACAGACTCTCTAGCCTAGGCAGGATTCAAGCCCCGATCGCTCGATCGAGCAATACTACTGTATCTTTTGCCAGTCCAACTAACTGTGAGAGCGACGTAGGGGTTCTAACCCTGAGCCAAGGGGGATGTAACCCGTAACCGGACGCCCATGGATTGCTTCTCGAAAGAAAAAAAAAAGAAGTGCGGCTCCGGCAACTCGGCACGCAAGTGGCGCCGCGCACCACTCGCCACCCGGCCCGCCTCGTCCGTCCCCGGTTACGTGATCCGGTCACGCATGTACTACATCATCCGTAAGAATCAGCTGGCCAGCCAACCAGGGGCCGGATTCTCTCATCTTCTCATCATCACCCCCCTTTCTCAGGCTTCGGTTTCCGCCAAACAGTAGTATAATAATAAAATAAACACATATTCCATTCCAAGTTGCACGGAGGAAAACCGCGGAAGTGGGAGCCGTTGGGAAGTCACGAGCCGCGGCCGCGCCTGCTTGCTTCTCGCACAAGATCACCCAGCAGCAGCAGCGCGAGCAAAACCGCTGCACCGCCCAACGCATCGGGGGCGGGCGGTTGTTCTCCTTCCTTGCTGGTTTGACTCTGGATTGACAGGCAACTTGGGCGCTCTAAATTGCTGGAATCGCTCCAATCCGTGGGTGGCATATGCATGAACCTGTGAAACTGACCGGTTTGGAGAGAGACGGTGGCCCCCAGAGTTTTGGGGAAAAAAATCTTTCTTTGGCCCAGCCGTGGGATTGGGAACATCAGTTTTGTTTGTGTGCTTGGCCATGTTTCTGTTGGCTGAAACTTTCACTAATCTTAAAGCAGTACAATATTCAGATTTTGGAATATGAAGTAGCAATTAGCTGGGATAAATATATATATAACCACACATGTTAATAATTTTTTATTTCAATTATATAATATATATAATTATCTGTAGACCTTTTTGAATAATTATTTCCAAATTTTTATATGTTGAAATCCATATAAGTTTACAAATTAATTTTTATATTACATAATTGGTTTTTATTATTTATACAATAAATATTTAAAAATTGCAGTTGATATATACCAAGTTGTACATGATGAAGATAGAATTCAGATCTAGTATTGTTAAGGTTATAAACTTCGGAGTTAATAGTTAGTACTACGTAGTAAGTTGTTGGGATGAAGTCCCTAAATCTCTACTCAATATATATCTTTTATCTAAATTTGTTATCTTGTGGCGTGGAATTGAGATAACATAAATCCATTTTTTCAATTCATGCTAAGAGGGCGCTCAGCCATTGTCATCAGGAAATATAAAAAAGGAAAACATAACCCGCTATGTTATTTTGTCGTAGAACACCCACTTGACGTTTTCCCAACAGCTTAAAGAAAGCGACACAAGAATCCCACAACAGATCTACATTTGTATCCATCATAGCATCATGGCATCATGCATGCATGCGGACCAAAGATCTTTCTTTTTCCAAAATTGGGTCACAGAAGATACATGTACAATGATCGTTAATAGTGATTTTTTATCAATGCTAATTAGGAATACTTGCTGTCATGAAAGAAAAAGAAAGAAGAGAGACAAAACATCGTTGCTATGGATAACAACGGCTTAACAACGACTCTTAGCCTTTATAATATGAAAACATGGTTGCACGAGGATAAAAAATAGAAAGAATAGTAATATAAAAAATATTTTTTGAGTTAATGGTTAAAGTTTTTATCGTTTCTAACTATTGTAGTCGTCTCTACCATTGAACATGCCCTAATGCTATTCCTATACCCCATTTTTCAGAACACACGGATTTTATTTGATTGCTTCTGAAATTGAGCTATACTAGTAACAGTAAACGCTTCCACAGTTATTTTTCCTTTTCTGTGAGGATATTAACAGTAAACGCTTCCAATTATTTTTTCCCCTTCCTTTTTGATGGGAACAACGCACCAAAGTTCTGAAAGGATTCTTGCACCCCCATATATACTCCGCTCAGAACGTTCTCCTCCTATACGAGTATAATAAATGCTGCTGTGTGAATTTTTTTCTTTTTTTAAGAACGTTTTTTTTTCTCACGACAATAAAGAAAGGCCTCAAAGAAATGGTAGACCCCAGAAGTAGCCACCTGTATGGCTGTATCCAGATTCCATGGAGAGGAAAACACACATGCTCCGGTGGGGCCAGGCCAATGGCCGGGAAGTTGGAGCTCTCTCTTTCTCGTTCTCCTACTCCAACAAAACCGGAAACCTGGACTCCCAAAACCGTGGACGCAGCTGCCTGTTTCGGACACCCCCGCGAACCCGCGATGGCGACGGACGGCCGAGTCGTCCCGGAAATCTAGGGAATAATTGCGCATAATCACGACGCCATCACGCTACAGTAGTAGTAACCAGTACCCCCGTCCTAGGACAGGTGCCAGGTGGGCGAGCCACACGCAGACCGACTCTGGCACGCGTGGGATTTTGCCGTTGCTGCAAAAATGGAATCACGATGCGCGCGCTCATCGGTCGGCGTCACCGGCCGCACCCCAGCCCACCCCTGCGTACGCGTGGGGACGGCCATTCCGCACATCCACAGCCGCTGGCTATACATTATTACTGCCCTGTTTCGCCTGCGTTGCGTCCGTCGAGTTGGAGCACTAGTGTACTGGAGTACCACTTGTGCTGGTCAAACGGCGGTATGTGTGTGTTAGACTGTTGTACATCGCTGTGGTGTGTATGGCGTGTTGCGTGTGAACAATTGAACATAGGTAAGGGGGGTGGGGCTTAAACAAACGTTCAACTGGGGCAAATGGTGCGGTGCTGTCTCCTGGATTACGCGAACCTGGCACCTTGGATTCAAGAAGACCGGTTGGGGGTGGGGGCATTCTCCGGATTAACAATCCTAGTACAATTTTTTAATATCTTGGCCGGTGAGCTTTTTTTTATCTTTCTTTTTTTTCATTCATACCCGCTAGTAGAGATGGCAGTTACACACGGTTGGTCTTTCAAGGCTTCCCTCAAGAAAAATAGCCGTAGTTTATAGAAGTCGTTTCGAAAGGCCGGTAAGCTTTATAAAACTATGAGGGGTATATATACTATACTTGTGTAGATCTAGTGTCAAACTTATGAATAAATTACGTTCATAAGAATAGGTTCTACAAAACTATGTTTAATTCTATAGCTCTCATCTTCAAGCTACCGAATATTCCAAAACTCCATGAGCCTGCATTATGCTTCGACGGTGGCAAGAGAGAAACATGTGGTTTTATGATACAAATTGCTTATGCACTTAGGCTCCATTTGTAACATACAAACTCAACGATATTTTCGCGTGAGTTTGACAAAGAATACAAAACAAAGTCATTTTTTATAAAAGAAAACTATTCAGTTCTCACTTTGAGTTTATATAAACCACATGTTTAGTAGTGTTGATTCTTGAACAATAGTTCCCTAGCAATTTTGATTAGGAAAATTTTCAAATTACCTCCTAAACTATTTTGGTAGTATGAACTACTTCCCAATTCAAAAACCAGACATTTTTCATCTCAATTTTTCATACCGCACAAATTACCCCTTGGCCGACTCCGAAGCGATTTTGGTCTTACGTGACGCACACGTGTTAGTCTAGTTAGCATTAAAAAATAAAAAAATGGTGGACCCACTTGTCAGTTCTGCCTCTTCTCTCGATTACCACATGTAGATCCTACCTTTTTATTTTTTTTATTCTGACTGGACTGCCATGTGTGCGCCACATCAAACCAAAACCGTTCCAGAATCTGTCAAGGGGATAATTCATCTGGTATAAAAAAGTTAAGTGTGAAGAATGTCTGATTTTTCAATTGAGGAGGGTAATTCGTATACCACAATAGTTTAGGGTAATTTGAACTTTTTTCTTTTGATTAATATTATCTGTTTGAGAATATGTAATATGTATTTATGTTTTGATTCATCAATTATATTGAACCTCAAGTCGGTGTAAATAGAGCTACAAATTTAGATCTCAAGCAATCCTATAGATAAAATGCAAACTAATCATATAATCATATCCTACCAAATCAACCAGATCATATATAATCCTATCCATATACATAAAGATGTCATCATTTAGCAACTAATTGATATGGTCTTCATGTATTGTGCGTAAGACCCACGGTTTTAGTCCACTATTGTATTTCTTCAATAATTCCCACTAACTTTGTATTGGGTAGGTCATTCGTTGATTCTGCTGATTACGGTGTGTTCGATAGAGTGAATTCCCAACTTTTTTTCTCGTGTTCCACACGCACGTTTTTCATACTGTTAAATGATATGTTTTTTGCAAAAAAAAATTTCTATACGAAAGTTGCTTTAAAAAATCATATTAATTCATTTTTTTTAAAAAATTAACAATTACTTAATTAATCATAAAAAAATACGTCGCTTCGTTTTACGTGCGCGGAAGATGAGTTCCCAACCTTACCTTTCAAATACAGCCTTAGTAATGTGTCAGCTGCACCATGCATAGGCTAATTTTGCGAATTCACTGGATACTCTTTCAAAATTGACAGCATTGGGGTAAGATCTTTTATGAAAGTCAACTAAAAATGATCTACATATTAACAGAAAACATACATACATTATTTTTAAATGGAATAACAAAAAGGAGTAAGACACTACTGTAGAATTTTTTTTTCTAAGCGGTCAAAGTAGATTATCGCAGATGGATGGCTAACCCGCATGTCCGAAGCTACTATGAAACTGGGGTTTACACAGACGGCCAGCCGACCTGCATGTGATAACTCCTTTCGCATGCAGGCACGTGTCCCTCGAGGGACCGAGCATACCGCATGCGGCCCGAGACCCGTCTACGAGTTCAGGATTGTCAGCTAAAACCAAATTTTCATAGAGAGAACCAATTCATTGAAGTCGCAAGACATCTTTTATTCTCTTGTGCATCACAAGTTTGAGTTGAATATTTTCATGTTTATTGTCAACAGCGAGGATCCAATTACTTGAAATTAAGAATTTGAGACATTTTATACATCCGCACCCTTTTTTTCTCTACTATTAGTGAACTAGCTGTGAGAATTGACAAGTCCATAAGAAACTTTGGCCCTCAGTTTTGCTGGAAAAAGTAAAGAATATGCATGTCTCAGCTCAGCGCAACTTCAAGTGGGCGACCCAAAAAGCCAATTTCCTTAAACAAACTGCTAACCACATTTAGTTAACGTTGATTGACTCCATCAACAGATAAGCATGAGAGGACGAACGAAGCGAGAGAGAAAAAAAAAGCAAATAAAGTGGGTACAGGCACGGGTGCAACAGCCAAAAACTATGGAGAGGAGCAAAGGAGGAGAAGAAAAAACAAACGTGGGTTTCTTGGGGTGGATGACTAGGAAATTGAGAGGGAGAGAGTGGGGGGACCTGCCGGGATCCGGAAACCCGCCCACGGTATTGGGCGCGCGCGCCCACAGAGGCAGCGGAAACAGGGGCCGTCGCTGTACGATTTCCGCAAAACCGGGAGCCACCCCTCCTCCTTTCCAGTTTCCGCGGTATATGTGGGGGTGTGGCGCCGCGGTCTGTGGCTAGCTTGCTTGCTCTGTTCGCTGGGCCCCACGGGGACGTGGACGCCACGCGCTGTGCTGCCCCGCGCCTCCTCCTCGCCTCTCGGGCACGCACACCCTCCTTTCCCTGAACCGTGGGGTCCACCGCCGAGGCTGTCCCCCGGAGTCTTGGATCTGTTCGCTCTCTTCACGCCAACTGCCAGAGGCTTACAGCAGGTTAATCATAACACAACTGTACAGTAACTAGTACTAGCCACGATTTTTACTGTGTTTTAGGATTGGAGAAGGAAAAAAATGGACCCGGAGTACTCGTTTCTTTGCGGAAATCCGAGTCATTGCCACGTCAAACAACCTGTGGTTTACTGTAAAATCAACGGACGGCCGGGCCGTTGTTTCCTTTCTGGAATGGAACTCCCAGGCAGCCCCGGAAGCTGGTGGTAGTAAATTGGAGTAGTACGAGTCACACTTTGTCACAATTGAGTTGTGATAAAGTTAACAAAAAAATATAAAAAAATAACAAAAAAGTTGAACCTATGACATACGGAGTACTAAACATTGTTAAAAAAAATCTAACAAGCCATGACTATAACAATAAACTAAACATATATCTAATAATTATTATGACAATAACAAATGTAATGTGATAAAGTGTGATCATGAATCAAAACACTTCTCCGTACTACCACCACCACGTCATAGTAGCAAAAGTGTGTACTGCTGGTAGACTCCAGGACGACGCGGCGCGGGTAGTAGCGGCACGCGAGCGAGAGGGAGAGAGAGAGCACGCGGTTCCACCGAAATCTCCCGGCCGGGGCGCCTCCAGTTTTGGAGCTAGAATCCATTCCTCGGACGCGGCTTGGCGCTCAAGCCCGCAGTTAAACCACGCGGTGGGCCCCGGCCCTTGCTTCGCCTCGTTTTTTCATTTCTGGTGCGGCGCCGAACCCGGCCTTCCGAAACCACTGGCGCCGAACCCACTTATAAAACAGGCACCCTCTCTCTCCTCCGCTCCCCGTCATTCTCACACCAAACATCTCATCTCAACTCATCTCCAACAAGCAAGGCAATCGAGTGGAGTCCTCGCACAAGCTTGGAGAAGAAGAGGGAAGAATAGTACCACCTCGATCTCCAACAAGTCCGGCGCCCAGTTGATAGAGTTTGCATAAGCATTTCGAAGATGCGGATGAGTTGCAACGGTTGCCGGGTGCTGCGCAAGGGATGCAGCGAAGGGTGCACCATCCGGCCGTGCCTGCAGTGGATCAAGACCCCCGAGGCTCAGGCCAACGCCACCGTCTTCCTCGCCAAGTTCTACGGCCGCGCCGGGCTGCTCAACCTGCTCGCCGCTGGGCCCGACCACCTCCGCCCCGCCGTCTTCCGCTCGCTCCTCTACGAGGCCTGCGGCCGCATCGTCAACCCGATCTACGGCTCCGTTGGCCTCCTCTGGTCGGGCCAGTGGCAGGCGTGCCAGGCCGCTGTCGAGGCCGTCCTCAAAGGCGACCCCGTCGTGCAGGTCTCCTCCGAGGCCGCCGCCGCCGCCCAGGCCACCCCGCCGCTCAGGGCATACGACATCCGCCACGTCGCCAAGGACGCCGAGGCCGACGCCGCCGCCAACCTGCTCCGCGTCGCGCGCGGCGGCCGCACCCGTTTCAAGCGCGCCTCCTCGAGCTCCAACTCCAAGCACGGTGCCAAGCTTGCCGGAGCAGCCGCTGCCAAGCGCGCCGCGTCCCCCAGCAGCAGCAGCCCGACGCATGAAACGGAGCCGGAGGCGGTGGTCGTCGTCGGCGACCATGACGACGACGACCACCACCACCCTGCGCTGAGCCACGAGGCCCACGAGGAGTCGGCCGGCAGCCACGACCACGACGACGACGATCATGTGGACGACGGTGACAACCACGACATGGCCATCGACGACGTGACGCCGCCGCGGGCGGGATCGGAGGATACCGAGGTCGAGACCGGCTCACACGTGAGCCAGGCCGAGCAGAGCCCCGTGCCGGTGGAGCACGAAGAGGAGGAGGAAGTCGGGCTGGAGCTCACGCTAGGGTTCCAGCCTCTCGTCGTGCGCGCCTCGAGGAGGCCGGCGTCGGCGGAGGCGCGCTGCGACCTGAGCGGCATGAGCGCGGAATCGAGCCGCATCGGCCTGCGGCTCGAGCTGCCGGCGTGAGAAGCGGCGTCGCGAGCCGCGGCCTTTCTTTTAGCTGATAGACAGTTTTGGTTTCGTGCCAGAAGGGAAACAGGAACAGAGGAAAAAAATCATTATTAGTTTTTTTCTTTTACACCTATTTGCTTGCTCTGCATCGTTGTAGGATTCCCATGTTCCTCCTGTGATGTACTTGTGTGATGTCTGCCTGTACAGACTTTCTCAGGTTCGGCTGTGACAACTTGTTCAAATCGATAGAACAATCCAGATTTCTGGAGTGAAAAAAAAGTTGATATCCAAATTATTCTCCAAAGAATTGTGATATAATTTATCTATGGTTATTTCCTTGTTTTGCACCTTATTTTAACTTGTGCGATATTCGTCATAAGAACTGCAAGCTTGTTAAACTTGATTGGAGATCAAATTACTCCATTGGAACCTATTTGTGATTCGTTGCAAGTCAGGCCGAGGAAGGATTGGAGGCATTAATCCCAGCAAAGAACCAACAAGGCCACGGTCCCATAGTCCAAACATCCAGTCAGATCAATAAAGTTGCTGATACCTCTGTCGCAGCCTGATTGTTCATTTGATCCACTAGCAAACGAGAAAACTTTTTCCTGAGAATGAGAAGCAATTTGTCGAAACTTAGTTACGGCGATAACAATCTGAGGGTAGCAGTCAAGTGTCAAACACAATGGGTTAGTATGCAAAAGAAATTAGACAGGTTTAGGCCCTCTCGTCGAGAGGTAATACCCTACTCCTGTTTCGGGGATTTGATCCGCCGAGTGATTTACTGATCTCTTTCAATCTGTACTCTCGTGAGTCGGGGTGCTTGTGCTCTTGTGGGTTCGTGTATTTTCGCTATGTAGTCGTCTATTCCTCAAGGGACGTCCTACCCTCCTTATATAGTCCTGGAGGGTAGGATTACAAGTCGAAGACCCTATCATATTCTATGTCGGACTCCTCAATCTTATCAACTTTGGACTATAGACCGTTACCTTATTATAATAGTAACGTAATACCCAAGTCATAAGCCGGTTTACATAATCATGAATTATAACCCATCCTTTATGGTAAGTCGGATAAGCTAACCGTGAGGGTATTCGGTACCCATAATCTCCACACAATTGGAGGACTTCAATCCCAACAATAGGAGTCCACCTTCCCAACATCCAGTCAGACCAATACAGTTGGGCGGATTCTTGAAATGATTTTGCGTAGACCTGATTCAGGTAGGCAATACGGCAGTATGGGCCGTATGGCCTGCAGTACCAGGTTTTCCATGACCTGAATAATTGGCATTTGATTATCCAAGGACCACAGGAGAAGAGCACTAACAGGACCTATCACCTAACCACGTGAGGATCGGCGTTTTGGAGAACATAGACAAAAGCTGAAACTCTGAGATGCTTTAAGGCTGTGTTCGACGGTGGGTAGTGGGAACTAATCCCTTCAGCATGCAAAAAAGGAAATGACTCATTAGTATATGATTAATTAAGAATTAGATTTATTTTTTTTGAAAAATAGATTAATATGATTTTTTAAAACAACTTTCGTATAGCAATTTTTTGCAAAAAAACAAATCGTTTAACAGTTTAAAAAGCGTGCGCGTGAAAAATAAGAGAGATGAGTTGGGAAAGATGAGGGAAGAACATAGCCTAAATCATGACAGGAAGAAGCGAAGTCATTCTACCACCCTGAAGCATATGAGATCAACCTTGCATGCTTTCTTCCTCCACTAGCGTGAAGATTATGGGTATATACTTGTATAGACAACTTATTCGATTAAAGTTAGAAAGTGGGCTATGTCTGTATATTATATAATAGATCGAGACTTGGGAGTTGCCTTATCTTGTTTTCTACGGTAAGGTTCATAGCCTTGATTAGATATGATTATGTAAAGAAATAAGAAAACCTATGTTGTGTCCGACTAGATTTTTTCTCCTTATAACCCTATCCTCGAACCTATATAAGGAAGACGGGGAGCCCTCTAAGGGCATAACCACGACTCGATCGTCAGACCAATACACCTGACGGATTTAATCCTTGAAACATGAGTATGGTATTACTTCTCATTGAGAAGGCCTGAACCTATTTAAATCTTGTCCCTTTAACTCATCCACTTTAGATCTCGTGCGTTACCCATTTTTCTTATTGTCGATTTCTAGGATCGACAATTGGCGCGCCAGGTAGGGATTACGTCAAGTTTTCTGATTATTTACGATTTCAGCTAATTGGATGGCTACATTGACTTCGACACCGAAAGCATCAATAGCTCCTAGTTCGATGACGATTATACTCTGCTCTTCTTCGGTGTTTTTATGGCCGGTGCTATGGACGAAGACAAACAAGCCCACATTGCGAGCGAGCAGGAGAAGGAGCGAGCAAGAATAGAACATGAGAGTCTACGCAAAGAAGAGAAAGAGCGCCAGTGAAGACAATGAGATCTGATAGCATTATTCAAACCCGCATAGATGACACCAACATCCTCACTACGCCTCAGCAGAACACCATGGCAACAATCACGCTGATTGATACTCTCATTGACGCAGCCCCAGACAGCATGACCCCAACGCTCAACAAAGTCAAGACTATGATCGTGGCAACAGAAGCACAACAAGATAAGAGCGTCGGGTCTTCTTGTCGAGCAGAGAAATCTTTTGTCGAGTCCCCAAGGACACCTGCTGGCAGTCGGCTACCGTCCAATCATGGTTCAAAAGGGCACTGAGCACCTGAGTGTAGCAAAGGTCGCACAACATCGAGCCAGACTCGTCATGACGATGGTGGTCACCATCGAAACCAGTTGGTTGGAGGCCATGACTGCGACAATGATCGTCACCGCGCGCATCACGACAGGCGTCATGACGATGGACATAGGGACCGCATACCAAGAGATCTGTGTGATACCTTAAATCGAATCCATCAAGATCGCGGAAACCATGCACATCACGACGACCGCCGGCGCTCTCCTGATAGCGACGACGATGGTGTACTAGCCTTTATTCATGAACTGCGTCGAGTGGATTGGCTAACTGGCTTCAAGCCAACTGGATTCAAGAAGTATGATGGCAAAACTGACCCTGAGTCATGGCTCACCATTTACACCCTCGTCATCTGCGCAGCAGGAGGAGACAACAAGGCTATGGCAAATTACTTGCCCGTCACACTCGCCGATTCAGCCAGGAGTTGGTTAACTAGACTCCCGAGAGAATCTATTAATTCTTGAGGTGAACTCCAAAACCACTTCGTTGCAAATTTTCAAGACACTTACAAGAGGCCAGGCACTCACTTCGACCTATACCACATTGTTTAGCGTCCTAACGAGTCTCTTAAAGATTACATTCAGCGTTTCTCGAAGGCCCGCAACAAGATCCTAGAGGTCCCTAACGATATCATTATCGCTGCTTTCCAGAAGGGGATTTGAGACAAGTTACTAATCGACAAATGCAGTCGTAAACCTCCGTGGACCGTCATGAAGCTATTCGAGACGACGGATTCTTATGCCAAGTCTTTTGACGCTATCAACGCATCACGTGAAGAAAAGCAATCGAGAAGCCATTGGCGTCCCAAGAAGGACAACGACAACAACAATCAGAAGGAGCGCAAGCGCAAACCTGAAGATTTGGTGGCCATGACTTCAAAATATCAGCGTCCTCGTGTCATCAACTACGACAAGGTCATGAACACCCAATGCATTCATCACCCTAATTCCAAGCATGCGGCAAAGAATTGTTTCATCTACAAAAGATTTATGGAGGAACACGTAGCGCAGCTCAAGCTCACTTTCGATGAAGGAACTTCCCGGCAAAAGAAAGATGACGGTGAAGCTGGCTTGGGAGTGTTTCAAGACCCTAGGGCAGAATTAAACCATATCTTCGAAAGCCCGCTTGCGTATGAGTCCAAGAGGAAGCAAAAACTGACCGATCGGGAGATCAATGCAGTACAACCTAAAGTACCCCAATACCTATGATGGTTCGAGGTAGCAATTATGTTTGACCGCTCGGATCATCCTGACCGAGTGGCTCACCCAGGTGTTGACGGTCGTTAAGTGCTCCACGAAAAATGAGTTGGCGGCAGGTGGTGACAGCCCTGTCCATCCTTTGCATCCCTCCATGTTCGGGTACATCATAGAGCACAAGGCCGGACTCACCCTGGCAAACCAAGATAAGGCCGGTGCCCAAAGCATTCGATAGAGTTTTACCTTTAACTTAAGAGAACTAGTTGAATCCATAGGAATCCTCTCTAGCCAATCTTATCTTTTGTTATTGTCCTTGGGTAGAATCCTGTTCGTAGATACACACACACGTTCCTTGTGTTTGATACCCTTAGAATACTCTAAGAGAAAGTGCTACAACGGTATCCGTGCGCTTGCGGATTTATCTGTGTGCGTAGCAAATACCAACAAGCATTTCTGGCGTCGTTGCTGGGGAACAATTGTTGTATCATCTTCGAACTTGGTTCATCCTCGTATCTTTTCTTTTCTTTCCTTTTATTCCTTCTTTTCTCTGCTTACTTTCCATGGAGCAATCTTCTATTCAAAACCTTTCTGCTCCAAGGGCCGAGTTCTGTGAGCCACCCCCTTCATCAAAACTAATTCATACATCTGGCTATGAACTCAGTCCTAGCTTTATAGCCATGGTTCGGGGTCAATCCTTCTTGAGGCGCGAAAGCTAAAATCCCAATGATCATCTGTGAGAGTTTGAGCAATTGTGTTCATGCCTGACAATCATGGGCATGGCACAAGGCACCTTACGGTGGAAGTTGTTTCCCTTTTCTCTTACGGAAGGGGCAAAGCAATGGTACAGCCTTATGGTGAGAAAACTATATGGTGAATGGAAGGAGTTGAAATGCATATTCTGCTTTCTTTTCTTCCCGTTAACCCATTTAGCTTCTCTCCGTAAGAAGGTTCTCAACTTTCAATAGGATGAGAAGGAATCCATCTGTGCAGCCTTGGCACAATTTTCCTTGTTAACTCAAGCTGGCCCAGACTTGTCTCTACCTGACCACGTGTTGTTACAACACTTCCATTTGAGTTTAGAAAAGGAGTCTGCATGTATCTTGATACTTCCACCGGAGGATCGTTCGCACACAAAACGACATTAGAAGGTAGGGAACTCCTGGATCGTATCTTGGAGAATGCCTCTTTCGTTTGTTGCGAAATTGTCTGGGAAATCGAGCATACACAAGAGGAACCCTCAACCATTGAAGCGGAGCCTTTAACCTCCATATCCCAAGATTCAATCGTTGAATCTCACCTTGACTCTTCTGTGTGGTATTCATTCTGGTTCGGCTCTTGGAATCACATCCTGCAGTGGTTGGAACAGCTCGCAAAATCCAACCACTTCACCTACTTTATTGCCCCCAACCATTGAGATTGCCTCTGTGTGGTGAATGCTCGAATGTAGCTAACATCAGTTTTGTCCTCGCGTGGTTGAAGGAGATGCTGCTGCTGGATGGAATGCTTTCGTTCCAGGGTGCCATGATCCTTCTATCAGGAATAATTAAGGGCACTGACTAACTACATCAATCATCGCTCAATGAGCTATTAATTGTCGAAAAAGGGGGAGCGGGAGGGAGTCAATTACAGAAAGAATAGAGACGGATATGGGGACTGGAGGGTTTGAATCGCAAGAAAACTATTGGTGCGGAAATGGGTAGAGGTAAAGCGAAGCACAGAGACCAAACCACCGGATTGAGCGGCAGCTCGTAGACCACCAGAAAAAGAATATTTATTATTTGAGCTATATCCTACTATAAGAAAACCAATAGGAGCAATACTTGAAATGACAATCCATAAAAAAACACCAATACTAAGATCCGCTAAAACAAAGCGATATCCTAGGGATTCGTTTGTTGACCCGCTGTCTGAATAAAGAAATTGTATAATATGCGGCTCTAGGAAGTCAATTCTTTAGGAGAGCCAAACCAAAAATTAGGAAATGAAGGGTTTAAGTCTTCTGCCTTCTTCTTCAAGCTCAAAAGTCTATGGAGTGGCTAAATGATTGAAAATCCTTCCCTTCCCGGCACTTGCCGCCTCTGTCCCTTCTCGAGAATAATTATTACACGTAGTAGCGATCAGCATTGTAGTATGGGTGACTCTTAGGAAAACAAACAAGCGAGCGAAGCCCTCATGCCCACTCTTCTATTATTAAATATAAAGCTAACATTGTTGGTGTAACAACAAGATGGGTTCTCTAGCCTCACTCATCTACAAGGAAGTAGTTTAAAGTGGGTGTTGTACCCGCGACCTGCCTGGAAACATGTAAGTTTGTGTCCCGTGGGTTAGCGAGGTTGGTCGGCATAAAATATAGATGGGGAGGAATTGTCAAGCTACGAGTGGGTAGATAGTTGAAAATACTTTATTTCTTCTATCCTTCATATCCATTGAACTAAATCTCATCATAGGTAACTATATCCTTTTAAGCTCCGCTCTCCTTATATTGGAGAGACTTGTTTGAGGTCGGCGTTGGTTTTTCCAACGAAAGCCTGATTTTGAGAACATGAAAATGAGCGGTAGACTGAGTCTTGATCCAGAGGATTGGAAGCTAATATTACTTAATTAAGTCGGTCTTCCTTCTCTTGTGCACTCTTCTTATTCATTTTTTGTTCCTGCAGATTGCGTTCAACAATGCCCCTAGAAGACGCGTAAAGAGAACTTGTGAGATTTGAATAGAAAGATTCATTTTGGAAAAAAAGGACTCTCTATTATGTCATTGTACAGGTGCCTATGACTCATTTCTGAAATGCCATTAACGAAATGATTTCACTTTTTGAGGATCCTTGTTTATGCACTCAGGAATAGAAGAAAAGGCTGCAGCGACCCCCGCAGAGTTACTCAGGATAGGCTTAGCTTAAGCCGCTAACGTTCGGTTCGGATAAGTAAAGTCCCTTCGGTTGGTTCGCTCAGGTGGTCTTCCCTTATTTCCCTAACGTTCAGACAATTTAGGCGAAACAGATATGCACCACAGAGGTTTATCCACCTGTTAACACCAGAATTTGGTAAGCCCCGAAGTCCTCATCGGCCCAGTATCTATATCGGCTCAAAGCTAATATCGGCCTAGAGTTCTACATCGGCCGATGGGGGTTATCTCAAACCAACCACTAATAGCAGTCGGATTCTTGTTAGATTCGGGAAGATCTTATCCAGAGAAGACCGAATTTGAGGAGGATGCGGCTTGTATCTTTTAATTAGGATAAGTTTGTTAGTTTCCTTCTTATCTTTAGGAAAGTTTGAGTCGTATTCTGTTAGGATTTTTGTTAGCCTATGGGTATAAATATGTAAGCCTGTAGTTCATGTAATTTTTATCTCACGATCAATACAACTTCGGCGCATCGCCAACCTCTTTACTTTTCGTCTTCTTCGACGAGTTCATGCCCTTCCCGCAAGGGGTAAGTCTCGTTATGGTTGCCTGCGCTGTCGGGGCTAGGGCTTCGACGTTCTGATCTCGACAACGTAAGCACCTACTATCATATATCTTAGTTAATCTGATTCGGCTTCTTGATTTAGTCTTATCGGCCGAGACTCGCTTTAGGGTTTATGCCGGTATCGACTAAATCGCCTTGCTAGATTAGATTGGCTAAGGTATCTACCACTCCGAAAATCAGTCAAGGGCTTGATTGTCTAGGTCTTGCGTTTCTTTTCATACTTAGTGCTGCATCAGTCCAATTTGATCTACTAAGTCGTGATTAGAACCGTAATCTCTAGCCTGCTTGTTGGCTGCCAATAAGGGTTTCACCGGGGTTTCAGCCGGTGAATTATCTGGATGTTGCATCGGCCTAAGAGTTTTACGTATAGATTGGATTTGGCCGATGACAACAGAGTATTTATTGTTTATCTGCTTATTGAAAGTTTATGCCATCGGACCTCCGGCCGATGTGTATTCTAATCTTCAGATCAATGTTTATTATATATTTGGATTATGCTATATTACATTGCTATATCATCATTTTATCGTTAGCCGATTGCCTTTATATAAATGTTTGCTCAGTACACGGCCGATGGTTCAAAACCCTAACTGTATCGGCTGGCATCGGCATCGGCTGGAACTGTGCCATCGGCTCATCGGCCGATTGGTTGCTTTCGCCCTATCGGCCTATCGGCCGATAGACCTTTTTGTTCTGCTGTTTTGCATATCTTGTCAGTAGCAGGATCAAACTGACTGGCACGCCCGCGCTTCATCAATTTTAGGACCTGCACTGGAGCTAAGCAGATCTCCCAGGCCTTCGTGTGTCTGCGCGCCGGGTCAACATCGGCGGTACAGATTTGGCGTCAACACCACCGTAGGTTTGTAGACAAGAATAGTAGTCACAGTGAGGGATGCACATAAATAAGATCTGCACTGGTATAAGTGATAGCAATATGCATTTCATACGCAGAAATAGATGAGGCAGTGAAGTTGGATAACCCCGTTGCTAGTCAGCCAACAACATTTAATCTTGGTTTCGACAGTAGAGAGATTTTGGATCTAGATTTGAATGCCCCACTCCCTGTCCCAGAGCCGGAGGTTGAGATTGTCCCCGAGGACGACCAAGCAAGTTCCCTGTGCTACCCCGCGGGAAGTCTAATCGGATCAATCGGTGGTTCCGTAATGAGTGGTCGAATACACATTGAGGGCACGGACAATTTCTTTTCCCGCGAGATGGCCTGCAATTTTTACTTTTACTCCCTTTATATCCGTTATTTTAGTTTCAATGCCTTTTTTCATTGCCTTTCGGAATGAAACTCTATCCGAATCGTGGGAAACGAAGGAAGAAGAAATTCAGCCTTTGGAATTCCCATTCTAGTTTGAGGGTAATCTTTTTAAAGATTATGGAAACACCTCAAACTATTCTGCGCAGAAGAGACCACTAGTCCCACGTAGTTGGCCTGAACCTCTCAAGGAAAATTTTCTCAAAGAGACGATTCATGAATTAACTATCATCATAAGTGAAGAGTGGTTAAGGAAGGTGGAGCTTTCATCTGAAGCAATTCGGATTAGCTCCTTGTCCTTAACCATTACTTGTCTCGTGAGAGAGGCCATGATGAAAACTTTTTATAATCCCATTGTCGGTGTGAACATTATGTCCGCAACCGTCGCACTATCGTGCCTAGGGGACGAACCGTTGACACCAACAGATAAAACCTTTTGGGATCCATCCAGTCCTACCATCGAAGGGTATAGGATTATTCTTAGAGTGCTAATCAGACACAATGATGTCGAGGTCATCCGTGATTTCCATGACTTCGATATCCTCATAGGTCATCTCATAGAAAAACTCTTCTTAGATGTGCTTCGAACCAGAGTCCTCAACATCAAGCTCGGGAAGCTGGCATTTTCTGTCCCGATCTCATGATCGAAAAACTCTTTAATGGAACTCGTTCCCAAGTCCAAGCCAATTGAGGAAGTGTTGGTTGTCCCTCCATTTGAGTCCCCTGAATCCTTCCTTGAAGATAATGCCATTCCATTTGTCGAGGAAGAGGACAATCCTGGAGAGGTAATCGAGTTACCCAAAATCAATCCACCATCACAACCTCCTGTTGAGCTATGCTTCAGGCCTATGCTATGCTTTTCTACATGGTGATACAGAGTCGCCCATTATCATAAGTGACAAATTGACTGATGATGAGACCTCCTGACTTACAATCATGCTAGAAAAACATCACTTTGTTCTAGGCTACTCACTTCAAGATCTCAAAGGGATTAGTCCGGCTCTCTGTACACATCACATTCCTTTAGATTTTTCTTGTGCGCCCTCTCGAGAGCCACAATGGAGGCTAAATAATGCAATGAGAGAAGTCATGAAAAAAGAGGTCTTGAAACTTCTACACATTGGGATAATCTATCATGTATCGTATAGCAAGTGGGTTACCCAGTTCAGGTTGTGCTTAAGAAAGGAGGCATGACGGTTGTTGAAAACTCTAAAATCTAGTTGATCCCACAACGAATCGTCACGGGATAGAGAATGTGTATAGATTACAGAAAGCTCAACAAGGCTACAAAAAAGGACCACTTCCAGCTGCCCTTCATTGATGAAATGCTAGAGCTGGTGGCAAACCAATCCTTTTTCTGTTTCCTTGATGGGTATTCTAGCGAACCAATCCTGATGATCAAAGCAAGACAATGTTCATGTGTCCCTACGGAACATATGCTTACCGGCGAATGTCATTTGAGTTGTGTAATGCACTCGTGTCATTCCAATGGTGCATGATGTCTATCTTTTCTGACATGATCGAGGAAATCATGGAAGTTTTCATGGATGACTTCTCCGTCTATGGAAAAACTTTTGATCATTGTTGAGAGAATCTAGACAAAGTCTTGCAACGATATCAAGAAAAGGACTTGGTGCTTAATTGGGAAAAGTGTCACTTCATGGTCCGTGAAGGCATCATCCTAGGCATCGAGTCTCCAAAAGAGAGTAGAGGTGGACAAGGTTGAAATTGAGGTAATCCAGCAGTTCCACCTCCTACCATTATTAAGGGAGTCAGTAGTTTTATGGGTCATGAGGGGTTCTATCGTCGCCTCATTGGTTTATTAAAGATTTCTCTTTAGTAGCTAGACCCCTCACCAGTTTGCTAGTTAAAGATGCCCCCTTTAACTTTGATGATGAGTGTCTAAAATCTTTTAATATCCTAAAAACGGCACTTATTTCAGCACCAATCCCTTGATTGGTTGCTTCCATTTGAAATCATGTGCGATACTAGTGATTATGCTGTAGGGGCCATTCTCGGTCAAACTAAAGATAAGAAACATCATGCTATCACATATGCTAGTAAAACGATGACAGGGGCTCAGCTTAATTATGCCACAAATGAAAAGGGGCTCTTGGCCATGGATTTTGCTATTGATAAATTCAGATCTTACTTAGTTGGAGCAAAGGTAATTGTTTACACTGATCATGCTTCTCTAAAGTACCTGCTCACTAACAAAGATGCAAAACCTCGGTTGATTAGATTTGTTCTTCTACTCCAAGAATTTGATCTTGACATTAAAGATAAAAAGGGAGTAGAAAATTCTGTAGTAGATCATTTGTCGCGTATGCAAATCACTAACATGTAGGAGCTACCGATAAATGATTTTGTACGAGACAACATGCCGCTAAAGGTGACAGACTCAAACCCGTGGTACACAAACATCGTCCACTACATGGTTGCTGGATATGTGCCACTTGGGGAGAACAATCGAAAGCTCATCTTAGAAAGCAAAAGGCATATGTGAGATGAGCCATACCTATACAGAGGCTGCTCAGACGATATGTACCAATAGCCGAGGGCACACGGATCATTGAATAATGCCACGCGACACCATATGGAGGCCACTATGATGCATTCCACACCTAGGAAAAGATCTGACAGAGTGGATTCTTTTGGCCTACAATGTATGAAGACATAAAAAAAATTCTTTCGGAGATGTGCAAGGTGCCAGAAGCATGGAGGTATCACCGCTCGCAATGCGATGCCTCTAATATACAACCTTCAAGTGGTACTCTTTGATGTGTGGGGTATTGAGTACATGGGACCTTTTTCAAAGTTGCATGACTGCGAGTACATTCTGGTGGCCATCGACTATGTGTCCAAAATGGTAGAAGCAATACCACGCTGTGCCGCCGACGCCAAGCATGCCCACAAGATGTTCCACGAAGTCATCTTCCCTCTGTTCGGAACACCACAGATGGTGATAAGTGACGGAGGGTCTCATTTCATTGATAAGACCTTCCAAAACTTTTATAAGAGCTTGGGGCATATCACAACATCACCACTCCATACTATCCCCAAACAAGTAATCAGGTAGAAACATCCAATAAGCAAATCAAGAACATTCTGTAGAAAACCGTGAATAAACTGGGGAAAGCATGGAAGCACAAGCTACCTGATGCACTTTGGGCATATAGGGCTGCATATAAGACACCCATCGGCATGTCACCTTACCAGCTCGTTTATGGAAAGACATGCCATCTACCTATTGAGCTGGAACATAGGACGCACTAGGCTATCCGGACATGGAACATGGACTTAGGACAAGCCGAAAAGCACAAACAATTGCAGCTTTCAGAGCTGGAGGAATAGAGAGACAAAGCTTATCATAATGCTAGGATATACAAGGAAAGAACAAAAAGATGGCATGATAAGAGGATCATGGCAAAGGAATTCACAGCGGGAGACAAGGTGCTATTATTCAACTCTCGGGTGAAACTCTTCGGAAACGGAAAACTTCGGAGCAAATGGCTAGGACCGTATACCATCATCGACACTTCATCGCATGGGACAGTCATGCTTCAGAACGACAAAGGTAACTTCTTTAATATAAATGGTCATCGTTTAAAAGTTTTCCTAGAACCGGTAGAGGGGTTGGGGCAAGATCTAGACTTAGTGGAGTTGGTCGATTTTAGTGCAAATCCGGGAAACCAACCCAAACCCAATAGGCTGGACTTTGTCCAGCCCATCTACCTGCCTGAGCCCAGCTGAGATGGGGCCCATGGTTGTTCGATCGAACTAGTCCTGGCACCGCCAGCTCTAGCCTTCGCCTGTTGGATCTGCTGGTGGCCCCCCTTGTCAGTCTCGATGGAGTTGTGGAGAAGAAAGAAGACGACGATCGCGATGTTCTCTTTTGAATTTCATTCGGCCACCGTTTGCTTTCTTCTTCCTCTTCCTCCATCTCCCTAAGCCCTAGCTGAATCCCCTGTCCATTCTCCACCAAAAACTATGTCGGGGAAAGCATTGTTCTCCCTCACGGGCTCCAATTCCACTTTCCACCTCGAGAGGGAGATCCACCCAGCCAATCTGGCATTCCTGACATTGAATGATGGTGAACCCAGGGTTCTAGAACCGTTGGCGATCTTGGCCTCGCTCAGCTGCGACAAGGGGTCGGTAGGGGCCAGGAGGGTTTGGCCGAACCTTTGGTTCAGCCGAACCAGCCTTGGCCTCCCTTGTCCCCCTGTTTGGCTGCGCGCTCACCCTCGCCCCAGAGGATCCAGAGGACCCCGACTTAGTCGTCCAACCCCTACCAGAGGCCGACAACAGGCAAGGTCGGCCCTAAAAAGCCGATTTGCGCTCGTTTGTTCCAAGCAGACGATGCCTCATTTCCACAGTAGCCACCGACTCGGGAATTGGGGAGAGCCAACGATTGAGTAGGGACAAGACGTCCTACTCAAGCCCTCCGCCAAAGATCCCCTTCCGCTTCTTGGGCGCGAATACACTCGCAGGACGTGAGAAGGTGCTAATTCCGAGGTTGGCACGTAATGAGAGGCTCAAGGCGAAGGCCTATCCCGATTCCTCGCCGATCAGGTGACGTCTCTCTCCACCTCCCATTAAGAGGTTGGCGGGAGAGTTCGAGAGTGATGGAGAGAAATCTTCATTAGCTTGTTTAGCTTCCATCAATGCTCAGCTGCGTGCTGAGAACAAGAAGATAAAGAACATCATGGCAGAGGCCCAGGTTGAGCTCGATGAGCTCAGAACCGACCTTGCATCCCTCCGCTGTGGCCTTTGTGCCAAGCTTCTTCGCTTGTACAAGGCCATAAGGAAGTAATACCTCTATTGTGCTTCTAGCCCGTAGACCTTTCGTAGTTATCCTCAAGATTATGATAGGCGCTGTCGGTGACATGGGACCGGGGGTATTGAGACCAAAGGGAAGGGCGGCCACAGGGATCCACGTGGCCCGTTCCCCCGGAGGGGTCGGGCCTGAGGGTGACGTGGCGGCTGCCCTCCCGGTTTCCCCCCGGGGTCGGGCCGCTCCGGTTTCTGCCCCGAGGCCTGGGGCGCCTCGAGGCCTGGGCCGCCCCGACCCCCGTGGCTTTGGTGCCACGTGCGCAGTTTAGGTGAGCACGGCGGAGCTCACCTAACCACATTTATGGCGGTTCAGACAGGCGCACCACGCCGTATTTAATGCGGTATGGCGCGCCTGTATCCGGTCCGTGACCGGTCATAGCGAGTAACCAGTCGCAGACCGGTCAGATCACGGGTTAGGTGGAGCCAGGCGACCTGCTGCACGCCTCGCCCCATCCCGTCGGAATGATGAGAGCCTTCTGTGTCTCTCGTCTCTCAGCCGGAGTTGGTATGCCAACTCCCGGAGTTGGTACGCCAGCTCCGGTCAGATGCTTTCCCGATTTCGGTGCAGGCGAGACGCAGAAGTCGCCCGCCATTCAATGAAGGTTGAAACGGGCGTCCCCCGGATGGGTCGGCTGACCGAGCCAAGGCGTGCTACGACGTCTGTCAGAGGCTGCTTCCGGCGGTAGGATAGCCCTAAATGTAAAAGAATGTTTTCTTTCTTAGGCAGCTCGTGGCCCATGTGGTAGCCCCTTGCCATATAAAAGGAGGCCCAGGCCTAAGAAAGGGGCTGGACTCTCTCTGGGCTCTCCGGATTCCATCATTCTCTCAGATCTACTAGAACACAGGAGTAGGGTATTACGCTCCTTAGCGGCCCGAACCTGTCTAAATCGCCTGCGTCCACGCGTTTTTCTCGCTAGGATCCCACAGATCAGGGCAAAGAATTGCACCTTGCGCCCCCGGCCGAACCGGCAAAGGGGGGCCTACGCGGTCTCCCGGTGAGGAGTTTCACGCTCCGTCATCTGGCGCGCCAGGTAGGGGCGCGCGCGTGTTTTTCTGAGCCCCCTTTTCCTTTCGTGTGCGCCAAGCTTCGCCAGGTAAGCCCTATGGCCGAAGAGGCAGTGGCGTACGATCCTTCTTTGAGCGCCAACGGTGATGGCGGGGAGCAGAACCCGCGCCACTGGGCTCGCACCCCGTCGTCCCCCTCCCGCCGGAATTTTGGGCGGGGGAAGGCGCCTGAGGAAGTCGAGGGATCCGCGACCTCGCCGCCTGCAGGCGACGAAGGAGGACGGCGAGGCGGGGTGCGTCGCCGCCTCACCTATGGCGATGGCGTGCCGCTCCAGGCTGCAGGCGCGCTCTTGCGTCACACGCCCGTCGTCCCCGATCAAGAGACCCCGGCCAAACGTTGGCTGGATGACGTGGCCAACCTGGTCATGATGGCGCAGTAGCGTCTAGGCACCGGCAGGCGGTCTTCCGCCACCGGGACCTCTGGCGCTGCCACCGCTGGCACTACATCGTCGAAGCGGAGGGCGCGACGGGCGACGGCCGACACCCGCCGTTCGTTCGCGGTTCCCTCGTCAACGCCTCCGACTCATGAGAATATGCATGGGGGGCCAGACGCCCGGCTCGATATCGAGTGCCGGTGCGACGCTCGTCGTGCCGCCCATGCAACGAAAGGCGCCTCCTCCTCTGGGGCGCCGCTCCGTTCCGGTCACGGGGGCCGGCCCCCCGTGTCCCCGGTTGGTGGTGCCGGCTGTCGAGCCTTTGTGGCGAGCCTTCGGAATGTCCGTTGGCCCCCAAGGTTCCGTCCCACCATCATCGAAAAATATGATGGGAGCATCAACACCGCTGAGTTTCTCCAGATCTACACGATTGGAATAGAAGCCGCAGGGGGTGACGACCGGGTCATGGCGAACTTCTTTCCCATGGCCCTGAATGGACAGGCGCGAGGTTGGCTAATGAACTTGCCACCCGCGTTGGTCCACTCCTGGGAGGACTTGTGCCAGCAGTTCACCACGAACTTCCAAGGCACCTATCCATGCCCGGGCGAAGAGGCGGACTTGCACGCGGTACGGCGGAGGGACGATGTGTCTCTCCGCTCGTACATCCAGCGGTTCTGTCAAGTCCGCAACACCATACCTTGCATCCCTGCACATGCGGTTATCTACGTATTCAGGGGGGCGTGTGGCACAACCGCATGCTCAAAAAGATCGCCTCCAAGGAGCCCCAGACCACCGCGCAGCTTTTCGAGCTCGCGGACCGTGTGGCTCGCAAGGAGGAGGCCTGGACCTGGAACTCCTCCGGCTCTGGAGCGGCGGCCCCGGCTGCCCCCGAGTCCGCCGCTCGTTCAGGGCGGCGGGACAGGAGGAGGAAGAAAAGGTTGGCCCGTTCCGACGACAAGGGTCATGTCCTCGCCGCCGAGGGCGCTTCGTGGGCCCCCCGAAAGGGGAGGCCCGTGGGCGACAAAAAGAAGGAGGCCGGCGCTCCCGGTAGAGAGCGCCCGGCCGGCAGGTGGTGCACTGTGCATAACACCTCCCTCCACGACCTCACCGACTACCACGCGGTTCAAAACTTGGCCGAGCGAACGAGGAAGTGGGAGAAGGAGACGAGGCAGGAACGTCGTGAGGGCAAGGCCCCGGTGACTTCCACCGGCAACCGGCGAAGTGAGGCCAAGCAGAAGGCCCCCGCTGAGGACGTCGACGATGGCAATGATGACCTGGGCTTTCAGGAGCCCGAGGCCACCGTCACCACCGTTGATGGGGGAGCGTGCACTCACGCTTCTTGCCGAAGCCTCAAGGCCATGAAGCGAGAGCTTTTGGCCGCAGTCCCCACCCATGAGGTGACGCGGCGGGCGCGTTGGTCGGAGGTCACTCTTACCTTTGACTGGACCGACCACCCGCCATGCATTGCCCGGGGAGGACAAATTGCGATGGTGGTCTCCCCCACTGTTTGCAACGTGAAGTTGAGGCGCGTCCTGATAGACGGTGGCGTAGCTCTCAACATCCTCTCCCCCACGGCTTTTGATGTCATCAAGGCCCCGGGGATGGAGCTCCGGCCGTCCCAGCCAATCATCGGCATGACGCCGGGGCACACCTGGCCGCTAGGCCACATCGACCTCCCGGTCACCTCCGATGGCCCCACCAACTTCCGCACCGAGCGGGTGAACTTCGATGTGGCGGACCTCAATCTGCCCTACAACGCAGTCCTGGGGAGGCCCGCATTGGTGAAGTTCATGGCGGCCACCCACTATGCCTACGTCCAGATGAAGATGTCGGGCCCGAGTGGCCCCATCACCGTCCACGGCGACCTCAAAGTTGCGCTTGCTTGCATGGAACAGCGCGCGGACCGCCTCGCCGCGGTGTCCAAGCCCGCGGGCGGCAACGTGAGGCCCGGTGCCTCCACCTCGCCTGCCCCGAGGCAGCGGATGGCCTCAGGCAACGAGGTCCCGGTGAAGGTCGCCCTGGGCGACAACCCGTCCAAGACCACCCGTATTGGTGGTCTCTTGGACGACAAATAGGAAGACGCGCTTGTCTCCTTCCCGCGGGCAAACGCCGACGTCTTCGCGTGGAGACCGGCGGACATGCCCGGGGTCCCCAGGGAGGTGATCGAGTACCGTCTCGCCGTGCGGCCGGACGCAAGGCCCGTCCGGCAGAAGGTGCGGTGGCAGGCCCCGGAGCGCCAAGCCTTCATCCGCGAGGAGGTGGCGCGGCTTTTGGAGGCCAGATTCATCCATGAGGTCATCCATCTGGAGTGGCTTGCGAATCCAGTCGTCGTCCCCAAGGCGAACGGCAAGCTCCGGATTTGCATCGACTACACCGACCTCAACAAGGCATGTCCTAAGGACCCTTGTCCCCTGTCACGCATAGATCAAATTGTCGACTCCACCGCGGGGTGCGACCTTTTGTTTTTTTTAGATGCATACTCAGGATATCATCAGATTTGCATGGCTAGAGAGGATGAGGAAAAAACCACATTCATTACCCCTGTAGGAACTTATTGTTATACAACCATGCCTTTCGGGTTAAAGAATGCGGGTCCTACTTTTCAGCGTACTACTCGTATTTCTTTGGGTAGTCAGATAGGGCGCAATGTTGAGGCCTACGTCGATGACTTGGTTGTGAAAATGCGCAACCAAGAGACCTTGCTCTCGGATTTAGCGGAGACTTTCGAAAGTCTCCGCTCCGCCCGCATAAAGCTGAACCCCGAAAAGAGTGTGTTCGGTGTGCCTGCGGGCAAGCTTCTCGGATTCTTGATCTCTGCCCGAGGCATTGAGGCCAACCCCGAGAAGATACAGGCTATTGAGCGGATGCGCCCCCCCAGCAAGCTTAAGGACGTACAATGCGTCACCGGATGCATGGCTGCATTAAGCCGATTCATATCTAGGCTGGGAGAGAAGGTGCTGCCCCTATTTAAGCTCCTTAAGCGCTCCGGGCCGTTTACCTGGACGGAGGAGGCTGAGCGGGCCCTCACCCAGTTGAAGGCATATCTCAGCTCTTCCCCGATCCTGGTCGCCCCGGAGCCCGATGAGCCGCTGCTACTCTACTTGGCGGCAACTCCACAAGTAGTCAGCGCGGCGTTGGTTGTGGAGCGCGGCGAGGACAGCCCTCGGCCCGCGCGCTCCCACCCTGTGTCGACCCGACCCGTGACAGAGAAGGGAGGAGAGGCTCCCGAGCTGGACGGCGGCCTAAGGCCCCTGACGACCGGATGTGGCCCTCTACCTGCTCGTCCGACGGCGCCGGATGCCCCCGACCCCCAGGAAGGCCTCGGGGCCACTGCAGGAAGGTGCGGCCCAACGCCCTCCGACCCAGAGGTTGTCGGCACAGAAGCCGAGTGGGCCCGGCAAGGCCCCTTGGATGACGAGCGCCCTGGGAACGGTGCCCTCAACGGAGAGGACGGGCCCCGCCGGAAGGTGCAGCGGCCCGTCTACTTCGTTAGTGAGGCGCTGCGGGACACCAAGAGCCGATACCCTCAGGCCCAGAAGATGCTCTACGCGATTCTGATGGCCTCGAGGAAGCTGCACCATTATTTCCAGGTGCATCGGGTCACTATGGTCACGTCCTACCCCCTCGGCCAAATCCTACGTAACCGAGAGGGTACTGGACGAGTGGTAAAATGGGCAATCGAACTCTACGAATTCGACTTGCGCTTTGAATCACGCCACGCGATTAAGAGCCAGGCCCTCGCCGACTTCGTGGCGGAATGGACCCCGGCTCCTGCGGCCGATCTCGGACTCTCCGTCCCCGGGGCTAACATGAGCCCCTCGCAGCTGTCTCATGCCACCTACTGGGTGATGCAGTTCGACGGCTCCCTGGCCCTTCATGGTGCCGGCGCGGGGGTCACCTTGACCTTGCCGAGCGGAGACGTCCTTAGATATTTGGTTCACCTAGATTTCCAGGCAACCAACAATATGGCGGAGTACGAGGGACTCCTTGCGGGACTCAAAGTGGCGGCCGGAATGGGGATCCGCCGCTTCCTGGTTCTAGGCAACTCCCAGTTGGTCGTTAACCAAGTCTCCAAGGAGTACCAGTGCTCCGACCCGCAGATGGACGCCTACGTCCGCGAGGTGCGGCGTATGGAGCGCCAAGTTCACTAAGTGGCCCGAGGCTTATCCGGTCATCAAGATCGACAAGCACTCGGCGCTAAAATTCATAAAGGGCATCACTGCTCGATTCGGGGTTCCTAACCGTATCATTACGGACAACAGCACCCAGTTCACCAGTGAGCTTTTCGGTAACTACTGCGAAGACATGGGCATCAAGCTCTGTTTTGCCTCACCCGCCCACCCCAGAAGCAATGGCCTGGTGGAGCGCGCCAATGCGGAAATCCTCAAGGGCCTCAAGACCAAGACCTTCAACATCCTCAAGAAGCATGGCGATTCATGGATCAAGGAGTTGCCAGCGGTGCTCTGGGCGAACCGAACCACCCCAAGCCGAGCGACAGGGGAAACGCCTTTCTTCCTCGTCTACGGCACGGAGGCGGTCCTCCCATACGAGCTCACCCTGAGGTCCCCTCGGGCCACCATGTATTGCGAGGCTGATCAAGATCAGCTTCGCCGAGACGACCTCGACTACCTGGAAGAGCGAAGGCGGCGCGCGGCCCTCCGAGCCGCACGCTACCAGCAAAGCCTGCGGCGCTACCATCAACGCCATGTCTGGTCCCGATCAGTCTGCGTCGACGATCTCGTCTTACGCCGCATCCAAACGCGTGCTGGACTGAGCAAACTCTCACCAATGTGGAAGGGTCCATACAGAGTGATCGGCGTCCCCCGGCCGGGCTCGGTTCGGTTGGCCACGGGCGAGGGCACAGAACTGCCTAACCCGTGGAACATCGAGCATCTTTGCCGCTTCTACCCATGAGGGGGTCGGGTGTCGTACCTCGGGCTCGGGCCAACCCCGCGTCCCCCTCGGGCACGCAGGGTTGGCCGGGGGCTCCCACATGCACATACTTGTTTAATTTTTTCCTAGCATTTCAATAACAAGCATTTTCAAATTCCTAAGGACTGCACCTGTGTTATCGTTTCCTTTTGAAAAATCTTGACTTGAGTCAGTCTGCTTGTGCTCGTCCTTGTCCTCGGCAGCCCAGGTCGTCTAAACCGCCAAACGGGGCCCAGAACTGAGCCGTGCCCCGGGGCGCGGTGAACTCCAGGGGGGAATCGGCAATGGCCCATAATCGGGTCCCCATAACCCTCGGTCACCGCGCTCCCGGCCTGGCCAGTCTCGACATGCGGATCTCCCCAACGCACTAGCTCCGACCCACGCCGCTTGAGGCTGGGGCCCAAGCACGAGCCCTCGCTCAAGCCAAAGATACAAAGGGATCGTGACACAAACCATCCTTATCACGTGCATATAGCAAACATAACTAACATAGAAATTAAAATCTTGTTTGATTACAGGTAAGATGAAGTCAGTTATACAAGCATTGGCCGAAAGGCCTCAGAAGATGAAGGAATCAAAAATTAAGATCTGGTCGCCCTGCAGCTCGGCGATGGTGTCCTCGGTGGCTGTGAGGCGGGCGACCAGATCACCGTGGCCTGCGGCCGCCCCGCCGCTGCGCGCCCGCGCGTCCAGCTCCCTTGCCTGCGCCTCTAGTTCGGAGGCCCGCTGGTTCAGCGCGTCCCTCTCGGCGCGGGCGCTTTCCAGATTATGGCGCACCTGCTCCTCCCACGCCGCCTCGCGGAGGAGCAGGTTGTCCGCCAGCCGCTGCGCCACGGCCTCGGCCTCCTCGAGGGCTCGACCCTGCTCGGCGAGGGTGTCTTCATGGAGGCGGAGTGTAGACTCCTGCTCGGCAAAGGCAGCCTCGTGCACCACCAGTGTCGCCTCCCATGTAGCGGCGGCGGTCTCGCGTGATGCCAGCGCCGCCTCCTTCGTGTCCAGGGTGCGGGCGCGCTTCTCTAGCGCCTCCAGCTCCCGGGCGCCGAGGTCAAGGGCCTCGGCCCGCTGGTGCACTGCAGCCTCTTGCACGAGCAGGCACGAGGCCCGCCCCCCGAGCGTGGCGGAGCGCTCCTCCAGCGTCATAGTCCGGGCCTCTAGGGCCTCCTCGCGCTGGCGGATCGCCGCCTCGATCTCCACCGCCCGCCGCTCCTGGGAAGCAGCGGCGTCGAGAACTCCACGGGCGGCGTCGAGCTTCTCCTCCAGCTCCACCATCCGGCTCCTATATTGGAGACGGAAGTCGTCCCGCGCCCCGTCGAGCACGGCGGTGGCGATGAGGGCTGTCTCCCGCTCCTCCTCCACTTCCCGGGCAATTTCCGCCAGGGTCCTACGGCGAGCCTCGAGCTGCGAGGTGTGCAAGTTGTGCGCCTTACGGCCAGCCTCCACCATGGCCTCCACAGAGCGCCGTCCCTCCGCGACGCGCGCCCACGCCGCGTCGATTTCTGCCCGCTCCACCTATAGGGCCTGTATTTGGGCGCTTAGCCCGTCCAGCTCCGTGTTGTTGGCCGTAGCCAAGGCCTGTAGGAGGGGCTCCGCGATTAGCGGGGTGGCAGAAGAACAGGGGGAAGGCCGCCTCTGTGATGGTGAGGCCCGGCTCGGCTCACCGGTCGGTGTGTTGGCCTCGGGGGCCTTTCCTGAGGCCGGCTCATCCGCAGCGCCGTCTGGGGCGTCGGGTCCCGGGTGCACCCCCTCGGTTTCATCACGGGCCGCCTCGGTGGCGGCCTCCGCCTTCGGCGCAATCTGGTCGGGGACTTGGGTGGCAGCCTCTGCCTCCTGGGCAGCCTCCTCAGCTCGGCGGACTTTGGTGGCATCCCGAGCAGCCTCCTTGGCCTGGCGGACTCGGGCCGTCTCCCGAGCAGCCTCTTGAGCTACCTATAGGCGGCCTGCGGCTTCCTGCAGGTCGGCCTCCCGCCTCTGAGCCTCTGCGGTTGCCGCCTCCCCGGCCTCGTTGCCCGCGGGCCGTCCGTCCTTGGAGTGACGCGTGGGACGGGACGGTATCTCGCTGAGGCAGACGAAAAATATGGAACAGAAAGAGGTAAGTAAAAATAAGCCCTGGGGGTTTGGGAATGAGAGTGTGGCCGCTGTGGGAGAGAGGTCGAACCTGCGGGGTGGCCGGCTGAACGACCACTTTGGGGGCGTGATGGGGCTCCCCCTGCATGGCTCGGTCTCCCCCAACTTGCGGAGCTGCTTCTTCTTCCGCTCCCTCTCGGGCTGGGGTGTCGGTGCGGCGTCCTCCGGGCGCCTACCGCTGACGTGCTCCGCCCCGCCCCCTCGGGGAGGAGATGGAGGAGGGGTCACCTCCTGCTTCCTCTTCCTCTTGGCGTCGGCAGGGCGGTTGCCCCCTGAACCCCCGCCGCGGGTCCCAGAGGCATGGCCCCCTCCGGGGGTAGATTGGTCCCCTCTGCGGCTGCCGCCCGCGCCATCATGGCCTCGAGGGGCCCGATCCCCCGACGCCCCGACCATCTGCATGATGGCCAAAATGTTGGCGCGCTCCGGGTCGCTGCAGAGGGGGAGGATCCCCCAAGGGATGAGGGATGGCTCCGCGGAGCTAAGGTTTAGTACCCGTTGGACCACCATCCTGAAGTCCTTGGGGTCCCAATCCCACTTACGACCCTGGTGGGTCCTCAGGGGGTCCTCGGTCCCGGCGTACTCCCAGGCACCCCGGGCGCATCGCCGGAGCGGCGCGATCCGCCGGCGGAGATAATCGCCGAACACCATGGCCCTCGTGAGCCCCTGGGCTCGCAGGCCTGTCAGGCGGTCCAGGACGGCGTCGTAGCCGTCCCCCAGATCCACCGTCACCTGCCAGCTTGGCGCCTGCGCTAGGGGCTGGCTCGGGAGTCGGATGCGCGCTTTGTCGGGGAGGGGGGTGTAGAACTAGTCGCTCGTCCAGTCGTCCCACTTCTTGCGAAGGACGCACGGGATGTAGCGGTTCAACATCTGCCCCCGCGGCTGGAAGTAGCAGCCACCGACCACCATCGGCGGCGATACCGGCTGCACGGTGAAGAACCACCGAAACAGCCGAAGGGATGGGCGCACCCCAATGAACATCTCGCACAGGTGTGCGAAGATGCCCAACGTCATCACCGCGTTGGGGGTGAGGTGTGCCATCTGGAGGCCGTAGAATTACAGTACGGCCATGAAGAATGTGGAGAACGGCGGGATCAAGCCCGCCATGGCGAAGAAGAGGAAGAAGACGGACCGCTCTGGGTAGTGCGGCGCCGGGCGTCCCTCGCCCAGCACGACCACCTCCCGGGTGGCAGATTCCGGCATGAACCGGTGTGGTAGGCCGGCCTGCCTCTCACTGGTGATGCGGGAAGGCGGTAGCACGCTGCCGTCAAGCGACACGGAGCTCCGCGTCATGGCGCCGGCGAAGGGGGAGCTTGAGGAAGGCGAGAGAAACGAGAGAGCTAGAGCACAGATGGCAAAGGCAAGGGAAAAGTGGCGAGAGGAAGGGAATGAATCCCTTCCTCGGCGCCCTTTATGCCCTTGCCTCCGCCGCGCTCGGCTCCTCGTTCCCTGCGCCCATCTGCTTGCCCCCTCGTTTCTCGCGCCCACGCCTCCACTAACCCCACTCGCCCGCTTACGGCGCACGCGTCAGTCGTGCGACCATGGCGGTCGAGGAGGGGCAGATCGTGTGCGCGTTAATCACGCTCGGTTACCGCGAAAAGCGCCAATCATTACGTCCCTAGGCGAAATGGTCCGACGTGTCCCGATCCGCGCGCTGCCTCGAGTAATGTTGCGGTTACAAGGAGACCGCTCATTAATGTCGACTGGCATTCTTCGCCGATATGCGCGGCTCACAACCGTAGGAGTCCTGCTCGCCTTTGGGGGCCGGTCCCACCTGTCACCAGGCCCGAGGGGTGGCGTTAAGCCTGGGTGCCCCCTCTCCCGAGTGTGGCCACCCGGGCGTGACGCCGGGGGCTACTGTCGGTGACATGGGACCGGGGGTATCGAGACCAAAGGGAAGGGCGGCCACAGGGATCCACGTGGCCCGTTCCCTCGGAGGGGTCGGGCCCGAGGGTGACGTGGCAGCTGCCCTCCCAGTTTCCCCCCGGGGTCGGGCCGCTCCAGTTTCTGCCCCGAGGCCTGGGGCGCCCTGACCCCCGTGGCTTTGGTGCCACGTGCGCAGGTTAGGTGAGAACGGCGAAGCTCACCTAACCACATTTATGGCGGTTCAGACAGGCGCACCACGCCGCATTTAATGCGGTATGGCGCGCCTGCATCCGGTCCATGATCGGTCATAGCGAGTGACCAGTCGCAGACCGGTCAGATCGCGAGTTAGGTGGAGCCAGGACGCCTGTGCGTCGTGCGGGCGCCAGGCGGCCTGCTGCACGCCTCGCCCCGTCTCGTTGGAATGATGAGAGCCTTCTGTGTCTCTCGTCTCTCAGCCGGAGTTGGTATGCCAACTCCTGGAGTTGGTACGCCAGCTCCGGTCAGATGCTTTCCTGATTCCGGTGCAGGCGAGACGCAGAAGTCGCCCGCCATTTAATGAAGGTTGAAACGGGCGTCCCCCGGATGGGTCGGCTGACCGAGCCAAGGTGTGCTGCGACGTCTGTCAGAGGCTGCTTCCGGTGGTAGGATAGCCCTAAATGTAAAAGAATGTTTTCTTTCTTAGGCAGCTCGTGGCCCATGTGGTAGCCCCTTGCCATATAAAAGGAGGCCCAGGCCTAAGAAAGGGGCTGGACTCTCTCTGGGCTCTCCGGATTCCATCATACTCTCAGATCTACCAGAACACAGGAGTAGGGTATTACACTCCTTAGCGGCCTGAACCTGTCTAAATCGCCTGCGTCCATGCGTTTTTCTCGTTGGGTTCCCACAGATCAGGGCGAAGAAGTTCACCTTGCGCCCCCGGCCGAACCGGCAAAGGGGGGCCTGCGCGGTCTCCCGGTGAGGAGTTTCACGCTCCGTCAGGCGCCTTAGGTTTAATTTATTTTATTTTCTTCTTTTATTTATTTCAATTCATTCATGTAATTGCGCCTATCAATAATGTTAGAATAAAATAAAAGGCTCACCGGGCTTCACTGGGTGAGTCTCTTTGCATTCACTTTCTTTTGTCTTATTGTGTCCATGAAGCACCCTGGTACAAGAATAAGTGTGGGGTGATCTTGCGCTCACACGACATAATCACACGCCAAGATAACCCACGCCCATGCTACACCACGACTCATCCACGTTCACGAGATGAGACGTAGCAACCTTGCGCACACGGTTGCTCGTCATCAGATTCACATTTGAGCAATGGTTTGCATGTTATCTCTTATCTCCCTAATCCTTGAGTTGGATTAATTTTGCCATATCTAAAAATTAACTCAAGAATTAAAATGAATATTGACATGATCAACTGGAGTATATGACTTTCTTGAAATGACTTACATATTCTTTATTCTTTGATCATCACTTGTCACTTGTGAACCATTTTCTTAGGACCACATGTTATCTAAGTAATTGATGAATGAGAGACTACCTGATGATAAGAACCTTGCTCTTACTGTTAAAACCTTGGGAATTTTATAAAAATAACAAAATAACTTTACATAGTCCTCATTGATGTTTTCTTCCTACCAAAGCCATATGTCGATTATATTGATAAACCATACACATATGCTGCTTGCCATCATTTTGAGTTTTGCGAAATGGTTGTGACCCTTGTTAAATTCTTTTTTATATTTTCAAGACCAAAGTCTTGTGCACTTTTCCTTCAAATATATTTCTTTCCCTCTACACTAGAGGACTAGCAAAATATGCCATCTACCTAACATATGCTAAACTTCTAGTGCAGAAGTCGGCATCCACCATATCCATCCACAAAGGTGGTGTTTGCATATCCTGAAGATGAAGATAAAGTGTTTCACATAAAACAAGATGACATTAACGTGTGATTAATTGAGTTTTAATTATTACAAACTTGAAAAATGGATTTATTTGATATTTTAGAGCAACTTTCATATAGAAAGTTTTCGCACGAAACGTACCGTTTAGTAGTTTGAAAAGCGCGCCACAAATATCCAAAACTTTATCCTCTGTTTTTAGAGGAAACGAACGCGGCCAAAATAAAGACTCCAAATATTATGATTCTTCATACTCCTATCCATGACAAGTGAGACATGAACTAAAAGAAATGTGATGTTAGAAAATCAAAATGCTCAAAAGGGAATGAGACAAAATATTCTCGAGCATGATGAAAAAGAAGAGAGAGATAGAAAATAGACATGCTCTCCAAATAAAGTACAGGGAGGAGGATCATACAAAATGAGTCATCATTCCATTTTTCCATCATCCACCTACATATATAAGTGCACAAGCTTGGTCATGGTTATATGATTGGTTATCTACGTGGATCCTCTGTTTGACTTTACAATATATCTGATGCAAGTATGCCATTTCTTATTCCCTATCTTGACCTCCACATAAGCCTTAGTAGAAAGGTAGGATAAGAAAAGCCAACATCAATGCCTTGGTGAGGAATAAACACTTTGAGTGACTTGAGAGAATCAGTTGAGGAGTATAGTAAAAGTTATGTTTTTATGAGCATGAAAGGAAACCCCAAGCTAATTCATCAGAAGGAGTATAGGTGACTTGAGTCAAGCCGTTCCACTCTTCAATCACCCAAGATGACATGGTAGACACATCAAAGTTCAGAAGTTCAGGTATGTCTCGGAATAACTTGTATGTTGTGTTATTGAACAAAAATCATTTCTCTGGTGATCCATGAGCTTTACTTAGGGACGAGTAAAGGGTAAGTGTGGGGGTGTTGTTGACGGTTGTTAAGTGCAACTTTAACCGTCAACTCCTGTATAAAAGATATCAAATATTATATCAAAACTCAGTGGTAGGGGTTTACTACCAACCATTTCCACTAGTCTTGTAAATATATGTATGCATGTCATTTATGGATAAAAATACTCCCGCCATGCGACAAAATGAACCTCTGGCCAATCACATGTGAGTACAAGGATTGGAGGGCCCACATGACAGTTGAAACCGACCTAAAGTGAGGCCAAACCAACCTCAACCGCCATAGGGGCCCACATGGCATTCACTGAATGAAGTCGGTGGGCAGAGGCGGTAGGAGTGGTTCGGCCGAACTAGATTTGCCACCCTCGGCTCCCTCCTTGCACGTGGCAGCTCCCCATTGGTCCCCAATGACAGTTATGGGTGAACAAACCTCTGCAACTGCCATTCCCACCATCATTGGCACACTATAAAAAGAGGAGCAAAACGCACTTCACAACACACAACATGTAACAGCCCACGCTCTAGAACCGCACAGCCCAGCCCAACCGACGGGCGGGCCTACTTACATATACCATGCCACTTATACTTTCGTCCTCGCTTCATGTAAAAGGGTTAACCCGAGAGTGATATTGTTGGAGGGAAGAGGCTTTATAAGTTGGTTCCACCCTTTCTAAACTAGCAAGGTGATACTAAACATGCGCACACAGCTCTCATGGGTCATACAGGCCAAATCCAAATTGGGCCAGGATGTCACACAACATCTATTCAGGTAGAGTACAACTCACTTGTTAGGCTTTGCTTTGGTATGTGGGTTTAGTGAGAGATTGAGGGGAAGCTCTGGAAGGAGTTCCCCAAAGTATTGGAGTTCTCTCCGGGAAATTCCGGAGGAGTGCTGGTGTTAATAGCAGATTTTTGTAATCTACTCGGAGAGGAAAGAGAAAACCGATGCAGAGAAGAAGAGCTAAGTTAGAGTCGGACCAGGTCTCATATCGGACAGCCAAGCGTATCGGACTGGAAGAGGCGCTAGCAGGAAGAGCATATCGGCTGATGCGGATTCAATGTGGTTATTGACTGATGGAGGCTGGAAGTTGACAGAGTCAGCGTGGGCTTGGTTTGGGTTCAAGATAAGCTTCAAGGAAGTTACCAAATAGAGATAAGGCTCGGTTTTAGGCAATTGTATCTTGTAAATCAAGTGGGTTTAGATCTAATCTTTGGCAAGAGTCTGCCGCAAAGACTTGTTTGTTAGTTAGAGATAAGATCGTGTCCTACAAGGACCATGTTGTAATCTCGGGTATAAATATCCCGGTGGTATGTACATAGAAACGCTCTCACAACTCAATACAACAATCAGTTTGTTTCAATCTACTTTTGGCGCATCGCCAACCCTCGCAAGAGGTTAATTCCGGCGAGTTCTTGCTTCCCCAGAGCAGAGGTAAGAACTCGTGCCTGACGATCTATATCATCGGGGCTAGCGTGTCGCTTTAGACACGCTAAGCCTCGATGATGTGATCGTCGTTTATTATGTTTTGAACGATCTTGACAAGCGCTTTAATTATGCTTCGCCAGCGATTTACTCGTTTTAGGGTTTGTTGCCGACGCTAGTTTAATTACTATGCTTGGTTAGATCTTTCAATGCATCCACCATCCCCAAAAGCAATCGGCAACTTGATTTTCTTTGTGTTAAGTCTCAATTCACACTTTGAGTTGCTATCGACCTTAGTCCTGTTTTGAGATTTAACTCGAAGCTTGTTTTCAGTTGTAATTAAGGATAGCGCTGGAGTTTCAGCCAGTCTTACCTGATACATATGATTATCCTAAGGTTTTTATGTGTGTCTGCCATCTACATGAATGGCTTGATGAATATAAATGTATTTGTTATAGATTACTCTTTAGGGTTTATCTGTGATCAGTTTGTTTATATTGGTTGGTTAGTTCATGTAGATTCACATTAGAGTATTAGCTAATGTAGTTATCTTTATTCTCTTATCGGCCGATGCCATTAATTGACATCAGTATGTTGATGAAGGCCGATAAGACTAGATTCATGCTTTAATCTTGCTTTATCATGAGTAAGCCGATATAGCTTTGCCCTATCGGCTGGGCCACGACAATGCGACATCGGCCTATCGGCCGATCGGCCATTGTTTTCTAACATGGTTTACGTGTTTATCTTGTTGATTGTAGATCAAATCAACTGGCACGCCCTACACACACCTAGGCAAGCCTTTGGACCTGCACTGGAGTAAAGCAAACCTCCCAGGCCGCCGTGGAAATGTGGAACCCGTTTGGTTGCAAGGCGGGTCGAAATTCTACGCCAACACGCTTTTGGCACGCCCAGTGGGACCATCAAGAACACAAGCTTTGCAACAACAACAAGATCACTGCAGCATGTCGAAGCAGGGTGAGATCTCTGAGGAGAATGTCGTCTCCGTGACCGTCGACCAGCTCAATGAGGAGCAAACGGCTGAGATAGACAAGCTGGTCGAGCAGTTTCGGAATATGTACCTGCAGACGTATTCCAGGACTCGGCAAGGCACCCTCATTCAGAAAACCAAGATGGTATTGCCAAGCCCTGGAGATGGAGCCAGCACGTCGACGGCAGCCCACGACCATGCCATCAAAACTGAAGAGAACGTCGCGCCGACGTTGCAAGACCGCATCGACTCCGCAGTCCACTCTATGTTAGTCAACCAGTCGGGGATTCTAGTGAATACATTGACCAATACGGTCAAATCAATTCTGGATGGTTCAATTCACCAGTACAAGCCTCAAGGGCCAATTTTCTTGCCTGAAAACAAGTTCCCTGCTTATCGGACCCTGAAGATCGATTTGAGTTCAACCCCACAGCCGATGGCGCCGATCCCGCCTCCATCGGCTCAGCCGGTGCCAACCTTGCCATTGGTCCTGGCCAAGCAAGAGGGAGGAAGTCCCCAGCACATCACGGAGGAGCAATTTGCACAGTGGACGAAGGGGGAACAACCGGTGGTCGAGCCGATGCAGCAAGTTCCAGTAAACCTACCATTGGCTGGACAACCTTAGGTCCCCGTGTTCAATAACCCTCCGCCACCGACTGCGTACAATGAGCCGCAAGGCTACCAGCAGTATACTGCAGGGCAGCATGATGCACAGAACTTGAATCATCACTTCCAACCGTACTCCCTCAGGCAATATCGGGTGGAGGGCCTGCAGCAGTCCTACCACCAGGACTTCCCACACCAGCCCATAGGATACTGGGCCGACATGATAGTCGAGGTGATGCGAGATCAGTTTGGCTTGAAGCCCAAGGAGAACTCTACGGTGTATCGGCACCCATATCCCGAGGAGTTTGACAGAGTGCCACTGCCAAGCCGATGCAAAATCCCGGACTTCTCCAAATTTTCGGGGCAAGATAACGTCTCTACGTACGAGCACGTAAGCCGATTCCTAGCACAGTGTGGGGAGGCATCGACCATAGAGGCATTGAGGGTGAGGTTTTTCCCTCTGTCTTTGTCAGGGTCAGCATTTACATGGTTTTCCTCGTTACCCTACAATTCCATCAGAGGATGGATAGATTTAGAGAAGCAGTTTCACAGATACTTCTACAACGGCGTACAAGAGATGAAACTGTCTGATCACACCGCCATCAGGTAACGGGCTGATGAATCGGTCCCAGAATACATCCAGAGATTTAGGGACATAAGGAACAGGTGTTACAGCCTCAGCTTGATCGATTCTCAACTGGCCGATCTGGCGTTTCAGGGATTACTAGGGCCGATACGAGAGAGGTTCTTCTCTTAGGAATTTGATAGCCTGGCTCAGCTAGCACAACGAGTATCGACCCACGAGCAACGATTCCAGGAGGCGAAGAAGTTCGCGAAGAAGATCAATACTATCTATTAGTACGCCTCTGACGAAGACGACGAAGATGATGCCGACATCGATCTGGCCGAGTGGGCCCGGATGAAGAAGCCGACGACATGCCAACGGGCCAAGAAAGGCGATAAAGAAGATAAGTATGACTTCGACATCAACAAGGCCGACAAGATATTTGACTTACTCCTGCAAGAAAAGCAGATCCAGCTGCCAGTAGGTCATATACTGTCATCGGCCGAAGACATCAAGAGGAGAAGATATTGCAAGTGGCACAACTTATATTCGCATCACACCAATGAATGGAAGATCTTCTGGCAGCAAATCCAATCGGCCATCGAGCAAGGCAGGATCAAGATTGATGATGCCAAGCGGCCGATGAAGATAGAGGGACACCCGTTCCCAGTCAACATGGTGCGAGCGGACAGGGCTGACGGTGACCGTCATCGGACCGGCAAGCGACCTTATCTGACCTTGGAGGGCCTGATCAGAAAATACCAGCAGCGGCAGGAAGAACAAGCACAAGACTACGCCGATCAAGACAACTCCTACGACCCGCATTGAGAGTGTGAGTTTTTCCGGTTCTACTGGAATGAAGGGATGAGGTTGCCATCCATCCAAGAGTGCCCTGCGTGCAATGACACGGAAGACCTTCATCAGGGCAGCTCGAACAGGCAAGCGCATCGGCCAGCCAAGCAAAGAAAATTTGTGCACGAAAGGCTAGGGCCGATGCACCAAGATCGTCACGACAAAGACGACGATCAACCCTAGAATCCTTAGTGGTGCCCAAGCGACGTGTTTACCAAGACCCAAAAACGACGGGTACAGAGGCTGAGGAAGAAGGAGCAGGTCCAGGAGCAGCAAGCGACAACCACCCATCGGCCCACCAGGACTAAAAAAGAGTGGAGGATAAAATCTACGGTGGTCAAGGCCGATAAAGGCACCTCGAAATCAGCACGAGCTCCTGCAAAAGGTAAAAGCGTGACATCGGCTTCTGTTAACATGGTATTTATATTGCCAGCAGAATACAGCGTGCAGACGACCGATGAAGCAGTAGCCGACGATGAGCAGTCCTCGGCTAAGTTACAGCTGTCACCAGACCAAGTCGTGTTCGACAAGCCGGCCGACACCAGCTATAGGCACCTTTGGCCGTTATACATCAAGGAATTCGTCAATGGGCGGCCGATGACGAAGATGCTGGTCGACGGCAGCGCGACAGTAAACTTAATGCCATATACGACTTTCAGGAAGCTGAGAAAAATGCCTGAGGATCTCATCAAGACCAACATGGTGCTGAAAGACTTTGGTGGCAACACATCCGAGGCGAAGGGGGTGTTAAACGTGGAACTCACCGTGGGCAACAAGACGATACCCACCACCTTTTTTGTCTTTGATGGAAAGGGTTCCTACAGCCTGTTGCTGGGACGGGATTGGATCCACGCAAATTGTTGCGTCCCTTCAACAATGCACCAATGCCTTATACAATGGCAAGGGGACCAGGTCGATATCGTGCAGGCCGATCAGTCGGTACACGTGGCCGATGCCGATCTCGCAGTTTGGGAGATGGAGGAAATCGATTGCCTATCTGGACGAGTCTGGGATGCCGATTTCCTCAAAGTAACTGATTGCGACATCGAGACAATTGAAGATCAAGACAAGCAGTTGCTTTAACAAAGATGTCCCATCGACTGCCCAAGATAAGCAAGCTAGTCCCTACACAGATGATGCGGTGGATGAGTTAGATGGAAAATTGGGACAAGGCTTTACGTCGGCCGATTAGCTCGAAGAGGTTGATATAGGGATAGGTGATAAGCCTAGGCCGACGTATGTAAGTGCTAACCTGCCAAAGGATTATAAGAATAACTTGATAAATTTTTTGAAAGAATTCATGGATTGTTTTGCATGGGAGTATCATGGGATGCCAGGATTAAGCAGATCGATCGTAGAACATCGGTTACCTATCAAACCAGGCTATCGGCCATTTAAACAAGCTCCTAGGAGATTTAAGGCCGATGTGCATGAAGTTATTAAGGCAGAGATCACAAGACTTGACGATGCCAACTTTATAAGACCCTGCCGATATGCGGAGTAGGTCTCCAACATAGTTCTAGTGTTGAAGAAAAATGGCAAGCTCAGAGTGTGTATTGATTTCAGAGATCTAAATAAGGCAACACCAAAGGACGAATATCCTATGCCGTTAGCCGATTTGCTAGTTGATGTTGCATCTGGACACAAGATTATCTGCTTTATGGACGGGAACGCTGGTTACAATCAGATTTTTATGGCTGAGGAAGATATTCACAAGACAACTTTTAGGTGTCCAGAGGCAATCGGCCTATACGAGTGGGTTGTCATGACGTTCGGTTTGAAAAACCGCTGGAGCTACTTATCAGAGGGCCATGAATTATATTTTTCACGATCTTATCGGCTCTTTGATTGAGGTTTACATCGATGACGTCGTCGTAAAGTCAAAAGAGTATAATATGCACCTGGCCGATTTACGCAAGGTACTAGAAAGAGCAAGGAAGTATGGTCTCAAAATGAATCCTAACAAATGTGCCTTTGGCGTATCGGTCGGTCAGTTTTTGGGTTTCTTGGTCCACGAAAGACGAATTGAGATTACACAGAAGAATATTGATGCTATCAAAAATATCAAGCCTCCAACTAACAAGACCAAGCTACAATCTCTGCTCGGGAAGATTAACTTTGTCCGACGCTTTATATCAAACCTAACCGGCAGGATAGAACCATTTACTCCATTGTTGAAGATAAAGGACAACCAAGAGTTTGTATGGGGTGATAAGCAACAAAAAGCGCTAGACGATATCAAGGAATATTTAACCTCCCCTCCAGTTTTAATCCCTCCGCAGAAAGGGATTCCATTCAGGCTGTACCTATCGGCCGATGAAAAATCCATCGGCTCAGTTTGGTTCAAGACATCGATGACAAAGAAAGAGCTATTTTTTATCTCAGTAGGAGGTTATTGGATGCTGACACAAGGTACACGCTGGTGGAGAAACTATGTCTATGTTTATATTTTTCATGTACTAAGTTGAGGCATTATTTACTTTCTAATGAGTGCATTGTGGTAAGTAAGGCCGACGTGATGAAATACATGCTATCGGCCCCTGTTTTAAAAGGACGAATTGGGAAGTGGATTTTTGCTTTAATAGAGTTTGACCTCAGATATGAATCGGCCAAAGCAATTAAAGGACAAGCCCTGGCTGATTTCATTCTACAACACAGAGACGATTCAATTGCATATGCAGACATTGTGCCGTGGACACTGTATTTTGATGGATCTGTTTGCAGGCATGGTTGCGGTATCGGCCTGGTCATAATATCCCCTCGTGGGGCAAGCTTCGAGTTCGCTTTTACTATCAAGCCCTATTATACCAACAATCAAGCAAAGTATGAGGCAGTTCTTAAGGGTTTGCAATTATTACAAGAGGTCGAGGCCGATTCCGTAGAGATCATTGGTGATTCACAGCTGGTCATTAATCAACTTTCTGGGGAGTATGAGTGCAAGAATGATATTCTCAGGGTTTACAATGAGGAGTGCAAGGAGTTGCTACAGGTTTTCAAGATTGTGACGATGAGGCATATACCCAGGAAACAGAACTTCGAGGCCAATGATCTAGCTCAGGGGGCATCAGGGTACAGGCCGATGGCTAAAGATGTTCGGATTCAAATCGCTGCCGTGGATGCCGACGACTGGAGGTTTGCTATCATTGATTTTTTGAAAAATCCTTCCCAGTCGGCATTGCGACAGATGAAATATAAAGTCTTACAGTACGTCCTATTAAATGACGACCTCTACTATCGGACGATTGATGGTGTCTTGCTCAATTGTCTAGGTCTCGAGGAGGCCAAAGTTGTTATGAGTGAAGTACACGAAGGGATTTGTGGAACCCATCAATCGGCCCATAAGATGAGATAGCTTTTGAAGCGAGTTGGATATAAAGGATGTCAAGATTGCCAGAAATTCGGAGCAATCCAGAGAGCACCGGCATCGGCTATGCATCCAATCATAAAGCCGTGGCCGTTTCGAGGATGGGGAATAAATATGATCGGTCAGATTAATCCACCATCAAGTAAAGGGCACAAGTATATTTTAGTGGCTACCGACTATTTCACAAAGTGGGTTGAGGCCATCCCTCTTAAGAAGGTTGATTCCAAGGATGCAATTCAGTTTGTCAAGAAGCATATTATATATCGGTTTGGGTTACCCCAAACATTGACTACAGATCAGGGATCAATTTTTGTGTCTGATGAGTTTGTGCAGTTTGCCGACAGCATGGGCATCAAGCTACTAAATTCTTCTCCATATTATGCACAAGCTAATGGGCAGGCAGAAGCTTCTAACACTTTAATTAAGTTAATCAAGAGAAAAATTGACGAACAGCCGAGACGGTGGCATACCACACTGGCCGATTCCCTTTGGGCGTATCGGATGGCTTGTCATGGTGCAATTCAAGTGCCACCTTATCAGCTGGTTTATGGACATGAAGCTGTACTGCCGTGGGAGACCAACATGGGCTCAAGAAGGATTGCTTTGCAAGACGACTTAACAGCCGATGAGTATCATAATCTTATGGTTGATGAGTTAGATGATTTGGCGCACGTCCGATTGCGGGCTTTGGAGAAAATGAAGCGAGATAAAAATCGAGTTGCTCGTCATTATAATAAGAAAGTTGTCGCCAAGTCATTCGAGGAAGGGGATCTTGTTTGGAAATTAATAATGCCGATTGGTTCCAGAGATAATAAATTCGGCAAGTGGTCACCTAATTGGGAAGGTCTTTTTCAGATTCATCGATGTGTTCCCCATAATGCCTATCTGCTCATAGGATTAGATGGAGAAATTTATGGAAGAGCCCTTAACGGCAAATACTTAAAGAAATATCATCCCAGCATCTGGATCGATTCATGATCGGCTTGCCAGCTGATTTATGATAATAGCCGATGTGGTACATATCGTCTTTAGATGGCCGATATGCATTATCGCCCTTAGTTCAAATTTTACAACATGAGCCCTCATTTTCCAAAATTTGGGGGGCATATATATATACAAGCGCAAAATTTTTCTTCAAGATTCTTCAAGTTTATCAGATGGGTTCGAGTTTTCAGATTGAAAAACTTTTTCAAGCTGGGACTGTTTCAGATTTGCTCACATTAGATTCGGCTGCTTGGCCGATGCAATTTATGATTATCCCAAGCTCGGACTTCTTCAGATTTATTCAGATCAAATTCGGCTGATTGGCCGATGAGATTTATGATAATCAAAGCAGAAGGTTATCTGTTTACAAGAACGACACAACATATATTACATCACCCTATAAAGTTTTCAATAGCTGCAGTGGCCTTACGACGGATTTGGTCAATGTCTTCTATTACTTGGGCGTCATCGGCCGTCGACCCTAGGATTGGCTTCAAAGATTTGCTCAGGGTTGCAAGGTACTTGGCCGATGCCTTCAGCTTCGCCGTTTGGTCTTCTATGGCCTTAGGTGATGCAGCTATTCCGGCTTCAACTTTTTGGATTTCTTTGCGGGTGGCTTCTAGCTTCAGTGCCAAATCTGCTTCGAGGCGGCGAAGTTCTTCTAGTCTGTTCTTTAAGACAATAGGCTCGACGGCCAGCTCGTCTAACCTGGTTTTGTCAGAATTAACTTGAGCTTTGCTGGCGGTCAAGGCCGATTCCAAGCTTTCTTGTTCACGCCTCTCTGTGATTCTTTCTTTTGCCTTGTGGAGCTTGAATCGGTATTGTTCCAAGAAGATGGCCGGTGTCAGGCTCTCCATCAGGTCTTCAGGCAGTTGGTCCTGAATTTCTTGTACCCTGATCCTGATGGGAGTGCAATCCTCCACCAAGAATTCCAGTGATGACTCCAGCCGATTGGCGATATCGGACAGCCGGGTCTTCAGTTCGTCAGAGATCGACGCCTTGGCTGTGATGGGTGGCTCTTTGTCCTCGTCATCAAGGAATTGGCCGATGTCAAAAGAAAACATATCGGCTAAGTTCTGTAAATATCAACATAGGGCAATGTTAGCCTAGTCAAACGAGAATCAGCAAAGGGATCAAAATGATCTTGGTTACCTGTGTTGGAGCATCGGTTGTGCTTGCATCGGCCTCCTTCTGTTGTCTCGACACGGGCGAGGGGGTTGGCCGATGTGGTGCAGGTGATGGAGCCCTCGGGTGAAGAAAAGCAAGAAGATGTTGAGCAGATCTATGTTGCTAGAGGGACAATGTAAAATTAACTCTTACGGAAGCAATCAGAGAGGGTGGTGGAGAAGGAGAAGGAGTTCTCAATCGGGCCTTGGTCTGTTCACGCCTTTGTAGGGTTGCTTTCTTAGTTCTTAACAAAGGGGCCGATTGAGTTCTCTCCTTGACCAAAGACGACGCGATGACCTGAAAAGGTTATCAAATTATAGTATACCTGCAGAAGGAGATTACATAAATTCAAGGAAGGGATTGTATTAACCTTGCGAATTGCATGTTTGGTTCTCCTTGGTGGGGTAGCGTTGCTTTGGTCATCGGCTGGTGGGATCACAGTGGTCTTGTCCGATGGCTCTTTAGTGGTGTCGGCTGATGGATCTTCTTCATGCAGGTCGGCAGCTGCTGCATCGACCTCTTCCTCCATCACTTGTTCATCGAGGAATTCTTCCATGGAGGGGTCTAGTTCATCAAGATCGGCTTGATCATCAGTCTTGGCTTTCTTGCTAGTTTTTTGAGCTTTTTCTTTTGCTGGTGCCTTCCTCTGGGGGTTTTATTTGGTCATCGGCCCTTGGAGTAGTGATGATACCTTTGGGGCAGTAAGGCCGATGATTGACTCCAGAACAGTTGATCCTGATGGAGCCACGGCTTGAGCATAAGAAATTTTCCGCCTACTGTTGCTGATTGATGGTAGTGGAGCATCAGGGACTTGGGGGCTGATGTTGTTGATAAGTTCTGTCAAGTGGTACCTGGCCGATTGATGGAATAGATGAGTAGCCCATTCCTGCCACCATGATTGGAAGCTAATATGGATGAAGGAGCTCAACCATAATCGGTCGCAGTCGCCCAAGTTTGGTACTCTAACCTCTAGAGCTTTGCTCATGACCAGGGCCGATGGGACTGTACCCCTGCTCTCTAGGAGCCGATGAAAGTGTAGGCTGATCGGCAGTTGTCCTAACCCACATTGTCTGGCAGCCACCATGGGGTTATAGAACTCGTATGATAGATTGGTGCTCCTGCTTTGAAATATGCCTACTAGGAGCAGGCAAGGAGTGATGCCGATCATGAAGATCTCCCTTGAGACCATGTCATCATTCAGCTGGCTCAAGGTCAGATCGGTAGGGAGCTCGAATTCGGCGTCCGAAGGATATACAAACATGTCCATCTTGGCTGATGGAGAACCAGTGTAGAACCGGATGAACCAGGTGGATATCTCTTTGGCCGATTGCTCTGCTCCAGGATAAACAGAGGCTGCTTCTCCAAAGGACATGCATCTCCTTGTTGAGGGATCTTCGTTGTCAGTGTAGTCCGATGGGAAGGCAGAGTTTGATAATGGAGGCCGATCGACCATGGTGTTGGTGTAGATGGTCAACCATAGTTGGATGAACCACCATGGACCTCCATGCGCCACTGTTTGCTTTAGCATCAAATCTTGGGTGACAATATGAAGTAGCCGATAGATAGCTCCAAGAAGGTATCGGCCAAGAGGAATCTGCTTCTTTTCAACCAGGGCTTGAGCCAAATGTTGACAGTTTGTAGTGGGGCCACAGGTTGATCCACAGAAGACAAATCTTTCTAACAATAGGAGATCTGACTGGCTGCATCGACATCACAAGAAGGAGAGATCCCTTCCAATAAGATATCAAAGTTAGGAGAAAGCGACGCTAAGACGAAGAAGATTCCGTTGGATCCTGCCGACCCCTCTAAAACTTTCGTCATAGGTGCTGAGTTAGATTGTAAATAGGAAAGCGTGTTCATCACCTTTCTTCAAGCTAATAAAGATATATTTTCCTGGAAACCTTCTGATATGCCTGGTATAACCAGAGAGTTGATCGAGCATTTATTAAATATGAAGCTTGATGCTAAACCTATCAAACAATGACTCCGTCGATTCGCACAAGACTTTAGAGATGCCATTAAGGAAGAACTGAATAAGCTATTGGCAGCTGGATTTATAAAAAAAGTTTACCATCCCGACTGGTTGGCTAATCCAATTCTAGTTCAGAAGAAGACGAGATAATGGTGTATGTGCATGGACTACACGGACCTCAACAAGTCTTGACCCAACGATCCTTTTGGATTACCTCGTATTGACTAAGTCGTCGATTCGACGGCTGATTGCGAGCTTCTTAGCTTTCTCGACTGATATTCAGGATATCATCAAATCAGCCTCAAGGAATTCAATTGCGTGAAGACCTCGTTTATCACTCCGTTTGGGGCATATTGCTACATCACAATGCCTTTCGTCTTGAAGAACATCGATGCCACTTATCAACGCATGATTCAAAGATGTTTGCAATCTCAACTCGGACGTAACGTAGAGGCCTATGTTGACGACGTCGTCATCAAGAGAAAGCAGAAGGATGATTTGGTCGCTGATCTAGAAGAAACTTTCAAGAACATCCGGGCCTTCAGGATGAAGTTGAACCCGGAGAAGTGTACCTTCGGAGTACTGTCAGAGAAGCTTCTTGGGTTCGTGGTGTCACATCACAGCATTGAAGCCAACCCAGAGAAGATCAATGCTATACACAATAAGCAACCACCGAGCACCTAGAAAGATGTTCAAAAAATCATTGGGTGCATGGTGGCACTCAGTCGGTTTGTTTCTAGGCTTAGAGAACGTGGCATGCCTTTCTTCAAGTTGCTAAAGAAGACTGATGATTTTCAATGGACTCCCGAAGCCCAACAAGCCTTTGAATATTTCAAGAACTTTCTCACTACACCTCCCATGTTGGCTTCATCTCTCTCATAGGAGCCCTTGCTACTATATGTTTCGGCGACTTCTCAGGTTGTTAACACGGTGTTGGTCATTGAACGAGAGGAGGAAGGACACATTCAGAAAGTTCAAAGGCCTATCTATTCCATCAGTGAAGTTTTGGCTGATTCCAACACGCGTTATCTACAAGTCCTAAAGTTATTATATGGAGTATTAATCACAGCACGGAAGTTGGCACATTATTTCCAAAGCCATCCAGTTACTGTGGTTACATCTTTTTCACTCGGCGATGTCCTTCATAATCGCGAAGCCACCGGACGTATTGCAAAGTGGGCTCTAGAGTTAATGGTGTTTGATATAGCCTTTAAAGGTCAAACTTCAATCAAATCTCAAGTGTTGGTAGATTTTGTTGTCGAGTGGACAAAGATCCAAGAAGTGACACCGGTGGAGAAGCTAAAATATTGGACTATGTATTTCGATGGGTCTAAAAGAGTTACATGCATTGGAGCTGAGGTCGTCATTATTTCCCCAACTGGGGAGCAACTGCGATATGTTGTTCAAATTCACTTTTCGGCATTGCATAATGTGGCTGAGTACGAGGCTTTGCTTCATGGTTTATGCCTTGTTGTATCTTTAGGGATACGTCGGATGATAGTGCATGGGGACTCTCAATTGGTTGTCAACCAGGTCGTGAAAGACTGGTCTTGCTTAAATGACAACATGGCCGCTTACCGACAGGAGGTTCGCAAGTTGGAAGATAAATTCAATGGCTTGGAGCTGTCTCACGTGTTAAGGCATCACGATGAAGATGTTGATGAATTGGCCAACTTTGGATCTAAAAGGGAGGTTGCACCCACAGATGTTTTCGTTGAACACCTTGACGAGCCCATGGTTTCAAAGAAGGAAGTTTTTTTTAAAAATAAGTCGAGGCAAGTCTCCATGCTAGATACCGATTGGAGGATGCCTTTCATTAGATTCCTGACCAAACAGGAACCGCCTCAAGACTGGAACGAAGCCGAACGAGTTCGTCGTCGCAGTCAGTGTTATGTGTTTTCAAAAGGAGAGCTCTACAAGCGTAGCCTGACTGGTATTTTACTATGGTGTATGTCTGTCACACTGTAGAGTTTCCCCTTCTAGTGTTAAAGTCATTAAATAAATCGCTTAAAAGAAATTGTCTAATTAACCTAGAGCAAAACCCTAATTTAAAAATATATTTAAATAAGTGGAAATGGCATGGTGGGATTTTTCTTGAATTCCCCATGTTAAAATACATTAACAGAAATTTTAGTGGAATTTTTAGAGCCCTAGGAATAATTTTAATCAATTAAAAACCTTCACCGCAATAATTAAATCCCTGGAAAATCTCTTTTTCTTTTTCTTTTTCTTTTTCTTCGGGCCGTCGGCCGACCTCTCCCTTTCCCAGCCGCGCCTGCGCACGCCTCCCCTCCTCGGGCCGGCCCAAGGCCACGCGTGCCCCTCCTCTCTCCCTTCCCCCGGGCCGGCCCAAGGCCGCGGCCCATGCTGCCGAAGTCCGTTTTGCTTCCCTCTCCCTCCTAGGCCACCGCCAGGTAGGGCCCACCAATCGGGCCTTCCCCTCCCCAGCTAGCCGCCAGCGCCCGGCCGCCGCCCGTGTCGCCCGCACCTCCCGCTCTGCTTGCTCTCCCGCAACCGCCGCCACCCACCTCCCCGTGTAGCCCGCGCTGCCCGCATCCACTTCCCCCACACCGCGCCGCCCGTGCCGTACCATGGAGCGCAGGATTCGCAACTGAATCTCGGCTCTCTCTCCTCTCTCCTCCCCAACTCCAGCAAGAAATCCGGACGCCACCAGCCAACCCTAGTTCCCCGGATCCCTATAAAAACCCTCCCTGCTCTCCTCTCTCTATTTTCCCCCAATCGCCGTGCCCTCTAGCACCGCCACCGCTGTCGTCTTCCTCGGCTCCGGTGAGCCTTTTCTGTCTCTCTCTCCTCTCTATCCCGCTGCCGCACCGCTGCTCGCCCGACCGCCGCCGGCGTGCGCCCGCAATGCCACGTGGCCGCCGCATCGGCGCCACGCGTGCGCCACGTGGTGAGCCGCTCGCCCGCTGGCCCGTGGACTCGGTCCACCGTGGACCAGGGCCCTGTGCCACCGACAGGTGGGGCCCACCTGTCGGCGCCACCGCCCCTCCTCTGCTGACGTCAGACCTAGGGATTATTGCTCAATAAATCAAATAAGGACTTTTTTGTTTATAGTAAAAACACAGTTAATCTTCTAAAATTCATAACTAATTCATCGGGATTCCGTTTGAGTCCATTCAAGTTGCAGAAAATTCATAAAAATGCCTAGAATCCATTAAAAATGGTTTTGTTCTCTGTTTCAGTAGAATTATAGCCTGTTTGCTTGTGTGTTTTGTTTTTCGTTTAGATTTCGGTAATTCCGACACTCCTGTGTACTTCGAGGTTGTTGCTGAGGTCGATCTAGCGCAAGATCAAGGCAAGTCATGCTTATTCACTTGAACATATTGTACCTAAATTGCAAATGTCTTATTTTTCTCTAAATATTGCATTGTTTTATAATGTCATTTATGGGCTTAATTACCTATTGTACTCAACCTTATGTTCCAAATATCTTGTTCCTTTGGTAGCCTGGGAAATAATTTGAGTAGTTGCTAGGTTAGAATATGCTTAGCCCTACTTAGAAACATTAGCACACTATTGAGATAAAGAATGCTTCATTATTATTTAATGATGGATATTTAATGGTAGCTCATGATGGCTAATCATGATCGATTAATTAATTCGTCCAACTAAAACGCGATTAATGGTGGGTTGTGAGCACATGGTTTTGATGGTCGTGCTCATGACAATTAAGGACCAGTTCGCGGGAAACCCTGGAAGAATTGCCGTGCTTTCCACAAGCCAGCATGGGCAACGGCTAGGCTTGTAGTGTGGCTTTTCCTAGCCGACGCATCCAGGCAAGGGTGGGCGTGATGGAGCTGGGTGAGTGGGGGTTTACCCGTTGATCAGCTTCCGGATTCACCTAGGCACGAGAGGGGGCTGCCTGCCTTGGTTTAAAGGAGGGTTGTGCGAAGGGTCCTGTCGCATTCCCTTTCCGGTGTACGTGTCGTGGGGCTGTCTTGTGGGTACTGTTGTACACCTCTGATCAGAGTAAAACTATTCGAATAGTCGTGCCCGCGGTTATGGGCGATCAACCAGATTCACCTTGATTAGTTATACTTTTAATAATCTGACCTTTTGGAACTGGTGTAGTTCAGGTGGTGGTTTGGGCCTGTTATAACGTGGTGTAGTGTTGGGCAGTGATGATTTAACTTTGCTTAAATAACTCAACTGCTTTACCGTATTCAACTACTGTATTTAAATGCGTATTTCATGCAAGCAACCCCTCCAGCCTCCTTTGCTTTTACTTGCATCATTTCTTTCCCTTTTCAGTATGACTTGTTGAGTACAATGGGTAGTACTCAGTCTTGCTCTATTTCTCCCCATACCAGAGTTGGAGTACGTTTCTGATGGAGGCTATTCTAAGGAGTAGGCTTGTGGTTGCCGTCGAGGATGCTCGTGGAATGGTGCTGCCACGCTGTGAGCATCTAGTTATCTAGAATTGCTTGTTTATCTTTTTCCACTGCATTTATGTAAGATATTTTTATGATGTTTGTAAGACATGGATCTGTTGGTCAACTTTGTCGTTTGTGTACCCTGGCCGGTCCTGGACAGGGATTGAATGCACATTCTGCTTGGAATTCGGGTTAGCGAATCTCTGGGCGTGACAATGTCGCCTGAGGAAGGACAGCAGTTGCTGCAAGATATCCAATCGGGCATTTGTGGCAGTCATGCCGCGGCTCGTACTTTGGTTGGCAAAACTTACAGGCAGGGTTTTTTCTGGCTCACGGCAGTATTAGATGCTGAGAAGATTCATGTTCCGGCTCAAAGAGTTGCAAACAATACCACTCTCATGGCCTTTTGCCGTTTGGGGACTAGACATGGTGGGTCTTTTCAAAAGGGCTCAAGGAGGTTTTACGCATTTATTCATCGTGATAGACAAATTTTCCAAGTGGATTGAGGTCATGCCAATTGCTGCAATCACAGTTGATAAGGCGCATGACTTGTTTTTTAACATTGTGCATCGGTATGGAGCTTCCAATAGGATAATTACCGATAATGGTACTCAGTTCATAGGTGGGGGTCTTAAGGATTTCTACAAGGATTTTGGGATCAAGATATGTTATGTTTCAATTGCGCACCCAAAGAGCAATGGCCAAGTTGAACATGCCAATGGGATGATTCTCCAAGGAATTAAAACTCATGTTTTTGATAGATTACGACCTTATGCCTGTCGATGGATAGAAGAATTGCCTTCGATTTTTTGGTCATTACGGACTACATCCAGTCGGGCAACAGGTCAATCTCATTTTTTCTTACTATATGGAGTCGAAGCTATGCTATCGAGTGAGATGGAATTTGAGTCCCTTCGGGTACTTAATTTTGATGAAGATAAGAGTGACCAAGATCATGTGGACGACTTAAATCGGCTAGAAGAAGCTCGAGATATCACTCTTATCCACTCGACGAAGTATCTTCAAGGATTTCGATGATATCATAATTGTAATATTCAATCCAGGGCATTCATTGTTAGGGATTTGGTCCTACAAAAGATTCAAACAACCAAGGACAAACATAATTTGTCTCCTCTTTGGGAAGGGTCGTCTATTGTATCTGAAGTGACTCGCCCAGGAGCTTATCGATTGAAGCGCGAAGATGGATCACTAGTTAAGAATTCCTGGAACATCGAGCGTCTACGTCGTTTTTATACTTGAGATTATTCTTACATATTTTTCTTTCTCGACTGCCGATGTCAAGTAAGTTATCTTCATGAGTTGCCAATCGATGGCTATCAATAATAATGGAGTATTGTGTTTCTTCAAAACTTTTCGTGTTCTTTATGTTTGGCTTATTATTGATTCATCTTAATTATATGATGTTAGAACTTGAAATTTTTTGACCACTTAACTAAGTTTTAGGCTTAGTGAAGTTGGAAGAGAAATTTTCAACTTTTGACATACACTGCAAATTAAGTAAAGTCATGAATATGTTCAATAGATGCATTCAAATAGATTCATATAGATGTGGTTTAATTACATCAGAAGTTTAGCTTCAGAAGTTTTCTAATATATCTACAGCTATCTTCTGAGCGGACTCTTAAGATTCATTTATAAATTCAAGGGCTTCTTCTTTTGAAGTCCCATCTGCGAAGCCCTCCCCGATTGTCGTTATATCCACCCAGGGATATAATGACTTTGTCATAGCAAGTGCTTGACTTGCTCCCATGTTGGCTGCTTCATTGATGTTCTTAAAGTACTTGTCAGAGACAGTCCTTACCCTATCAAAGATTTATGTGGCATCTTTTGAACTGGAGCCCAAGCCATTTTGAAATATGGCATTTAATACCAGAGTAGTTGCGTCTGCTATATTGTCCCGGACAGCTTCAGCTCTTTCAATTATCTGAGCAAAGACTTCAAATTGTGCCTTTGACTTCATTTTATGGGCTAAAGATCAAAAAACGCAGGATTCAGTTGATTAATCAAGAATTAATATTGCAAGCAGAGGATAAATGGAATTACCTTCCAGGCCAGATTCAACCTTGGCTGTCTTCCTTCAATTTGGTGATGCTTTCTTTCGCATCCTTCAGTCAGGCTTCTAAAGCTTTTATTTGTGATACTTGCGATGTATCAAGCATTGTGATTTAGAGCACATATATTGAAGATTTTTTAAGAAATGTTGGATTTATATACTAACCTCCGACTGAGCTCGGTATTCAAAGTTGACATCTTGCAGCTGGTTAATCTCATCCATCAGTTGTCGCTCTTTGGTTTTTGCGACATCTTTGGCATCCTTCAATTCTTGTTTGACTGATTCTTTTGTCTCAAGGTGAGGCAGTAGCTTCTTTAATGTTTCGGACTTAGCCTGAGATTGCGGGTATATTCTCTTCATGGACAAACAACAAGATTCAGATGATGTCAGGCAAAGGGATGATTGACAAAAGCAAAGATTAACTTACATTTAGGAGCTTGGTGGATTCAGATAGGCTCTTCACCAGGAGGTTGCACTCTTCGGTTTCCTTTTGCTTATTTAAGATTATCCCATGAGCTTTGCCTTTTGAATCGCGCCATTGGATCTTGACTGGATGGAGAGAACCCTCAGCTGACTTGATCCGGAGGATTTCTTCATCTTCTCCTAGCATGGGTCCTAGTACCAGCAGAAGTTAGAATAAGAATGGATATGAAGTTCAAAGTTATAGGGAACTTACCCATAATGATGTCAGGTCACTGGTGTGGAGGCCCTTGGATTTTTCCGGTTGATTGGCATTTGGAGTAGTGCTAGGAGCGGTTTCTTCTCCAGTTTCTTGATTGGCTTACGTGGATTGAGTCTCGGTTGGGGGCTCCTGGTCTTCTGTAGGTGTGGCTGCTTCTACCGATTGATCATCATTTGAAGGACCTTGGTCGTCAGCAGCCGCCTTCTCTTGACCTTACTGGCTTCCAGTCGGGGGCTCTTGTTCAGTAGCTTGGTTTCCAGATGGCCCCGACTGGTTTCTAGTCGGGGGTTCTTGATTTGCAGTCTGGTCTTTAGTTGGCCTCGATTGGTCTTGACTGACACTTCTAGAACTGTGCCAACGTGTGCCTACATTGTTTGATTTACCAGTTTCGGGTATTGGATTTTTGAATAGAAAGAATGAAACTAGTACCAGCTTATCGCCAACCGTGCTTTCTACCAACTCCGCCAACCCGGAATATTGATTTAGATTTAGCCGCACCTGAGCCCGCAACTGCTGCCTCTACTCCGCCTACTTCTTGTGCCAAATTTGCCAGTCTCGCGGGGTACCGATTTCCTCACCTGTGGTTGATGGTGCATGGTTGATGGTGCAGTTTCAGATTGGTCAGTGGGGTCTATGTCTAGAGTTTTCCTGAAATATGGAACAAAGCATGCAATAAGGTTTTCATAATTTTGCTTAATCAACAATGATCATTCATCAAGCCAATTCGAAATCATCAACAACAATGAAGTCTGAGTGGTGAGATAGTTATCTCAAAGACGTCCTGAATTTGGGAATTGCCCTTTTTGGTCGAGGCTTCACCTGGGTAGCACCAGCACTTGGTGCTTCATCTTCATCTTCATCTGAAGAACTGAGAAGCAGCTTCCTTTTCTTCTCAGTTTTCTTCGTCTTTTGCTTCGCAGCCAGTCTTTTGCCCTTTTTCCGTGGTTTGATTGTGGGTCCCTGTTGGCGCAGAATTTAGACCCGCCTCGCAACAAAAGACGAGCTCTACGTTTCCACGGCGGCCTGGGAGATCTGCTTAACTCCGGTGCAGGTCCAAATTGGCTTGCCTAGCCGTGCGCAGAGCGTGCCAGTTGATTTGATCTGCAATCAACAAGAAACAAGTAAACCATGTCAGAAAACAATGGTCGATCGGCCGATAGGCCGATGTCACATTGTTATAGCCCAGCCGATAGGGCAAAGCTGTATCGGCTTACTCAATATAATAAGCAAATTGAAGAGATCTAATCTCATCGGCCCATGCCAAAAGCGTGTGACAAATTAATGGAATTGGCCGATGAGGGTTCCATGAGGATAACTACACTAGCTATTACTCTAGTGTAAACTTATACAAGTCAATCGGCTAACATAAATACACCAACCACAAAGAAGTCTTTAAAAACACTCTGTGACCGATATGTTTATATTCGTCGATCCACATGTATAAGTGGCAAACGCATGCAAGAACATAAATAATCACATGCATTAGATAAGACCGGCTGAAACCCCGGTGCTATCCTTAATTACAATCGAAAATAGGCTTCGTGTTAGATCTCGAAATAGGACTAAGGTCGATAGCAACTCAAAGTATGAATCGAGACTTAACACAAAGAAAATCAAGCCGTCGATTGCTTTTGGGGATGGTAAATGCCTTAGATAATCTAAACGAGCAAACTGATTCAACCATCGTCGGCAATAAACCCTAAAACGAGTTAACTGCTGATGAGACAGAATCAGAAGACCGCGTCAAGATTAGCTAACACACGATAAACGATGATCACATCATCAGGGCTTAACGTGCCTAAAGCGACACGCTAGCCCCGACGATGTAAATCGTTGGGTACGAGTTCTTACCTTGCTCTTGGGAAGCAAGAACTCGTCAGAAGTCAGCCTCTTGCGAGGGTTGGCGATGCGCCGAAAGTAGATTAGTTTGATTGTATGATTGATTGAGAGAGTTTCTATGTACAAACTATCGGGATATTTATACCCGAGGTTACAACAGAACCCTTGTAGGGCACGATCTTATCTACAACTAACAAACAAGTCCTTGTGGCAAACTTAAGCCACAGATTAGATCTAAACTACTTAATTTACAAGATACAACTGCCTAAAACCGAGCTTTATCTCTATTTGGCAACTTCCTTGAAGCTTATTCCGGGCCCAGACCAAGCCCACGTTGACACTATCAACTCACAACCCGTATCGACCCACGTTAACATCGAATCCGTATCGGCCGATACGCTCTTTATGGCAACACATCCACAGTCCGATACAGTTACTGGGTCCGATACGAAGCCTGGTCTGACTCCAATTCAATCTGTCTTCTCTGCTTCGGTTTCCCCTTTTCTTTCCAAGTCGATTACCAAATTTCACCGTTAACAGTCCCCCGCTAGGCTGACTGCAACCACCTAGGCCTCTTCGTGGTGATCGAGGGACGGTAGAAGGAGGGTTCGAGACAAGAAATGTATTTTCGTATTACAATGAGGAATTGACAGTTATACAACTGTCAACTTTAACAAAGCCATAAAAGTTATCAAAGTCTAGGACTGCTTACCGAAGGAGGTGGTCAGTGTAGACTGAAAGGGACGACTAGGAGTTTGTGCGAGTAATCAACGACGATCCCTATTGAGAAGACCATGTACATCCTTTCTCACATGACTTTATACTCAATGGACTTAGGATCTTCTCGGTTTGGGTCTGTCTGGCCCTCATACTCAAAGGCGGGCTTTGATCTCTCTTTGATAGGAGACAGTCAACATTTGATAAAATGCCAAGTGACATGCTCTCCCTTTAAGCCGGCTTCCTTGAACTCCATGATTTTCTCCAAGAGGGTGTTGGCCTCTATCAAATCTGGGCCCTTTGGTTGAGAATTCCAGTCGGGTTGATGGATAGGTGGGAGATCGATGAAGTCAGGAAATCAAGGAGCTGGGTTGGAAATATAAAACCAATTGGAATGTCAGCCCTTGTTAGAAGATTTCAGAAGAAGAGAGAAATAGCATTTCTGGAGTTCCCCACACAACTGGATACTAGAACCCCCGATGACCCAAGGATTTTCTTTAGTCGGGTGGGCTTTCAGGTAGAACAAACGGCAAAAAAGATTGAAATGGGGACGGATTTCGAGAAAAGCTTCGCAAAGATGTACAAAGATGGCGATATGAAGAATTGAATTGGGATTCAGATGATATATTTTAGTCTAGAAATCAAGTAAACCCCGAAAGAACTCCGATGTTGGAAGACTGAAACTGCTATAAAAGAAAAGGGTTAATACCATGAGTTCGCCGGTGTTTGGCGTCGGGAGTTTCTCGCCACAGGTCGGTCACCAGCCGATGATCTCCTTCATTGGAAGCACGCCATCCTTCACCATATCCTCCATAGTTGATTGCTTGACATCCGAGACAACCCGTTGGTAGAAAGAGATTGGTCTCTCTTCTGCCATTAGCAGAGATGAGAATGGCTATGATTAGGGTTTTTCTTTCTGGATCTGAGGAATGGAAATGAAGGAGGAAGGTTTTTGCTTAGGACTGGCGAAGATTTGGAGTGATTTGGCGATGGGTTGTGCGAGGAAGGTTTAGCCCTAGCTTTGGTGGTGGCGATGGTGAACAGGAGTGTGAAAGGGGAAAGTTTGAGAAAACGAAGCGGCGGAGATGATGTATAGTGTCGTGAGTTATTTTTTAAGGGTATCGGTGAGCAGTTTTTGGGGCCGAGGCCTGTTAAGCGCTTGCAGCCCAATTCTAGGTGTGGCCTATCACGTGTTCTTAGGGACTTAAGTACATTTGTTTTTACGGTATGCACGTGAAATGTGTCAAATACCTTTAAAATCCTCTCTTACAACAGATACATGACTTTTTTTATAAAGGATGGTACAATGTAATTTAGAGAGGTGGCGAACAGTGAGCTTTCATAACTTATACTTTAATTTTTTATTAAAAGATCTCAAGGTTACAGATAAGGCATACCGTCTATCCTTAGGGTTATGAAGTATACGGATACGGTATACCCTTAGTATACGGGAAAGTTACCTTAACATTATGGAATTCGGCTGACAAACAAGGAAATTGTATCCCGAATAGAAGGTGTTAGAGTACTATTTGAGGAAGATACAATTTATGTGATCTCGTAGACCAAAAAGTACTTTCCGAGTTCTACTTGGAAGCCAAGGCAATCTGCGGTATAAATACAAAGCCCCTTAGAGGGTACAAGATCATTGAATCATAGCGCAAGCTACCATCATAGCAGAGGCAATCCAAAGGACTTGAAGACAACTCACTGCATGAATCTCGTCGGGTCGTTCTCGATAGGGATCCTGTCGATACTCGATACTTTCCGTTGTTCTCTATTGTAATCTCTATGGTTCTCGTCGTAATTTCATATAAACTGGAGTATAGCTATTACCTTACGAGGGGCCTGAACCAGTATAATTCTTGTCTTTGTGTAGTTGATGTTGTTTCGTGTAGATCCTTGTTCCAACATACCCCAATACCCTTAGAATACGGTCTACGAATATAACCCGTCGATAAAAGTTAAAACACTATTTAACTTATATATTCGTAATGCGGTTGGCTAAAAACACTATTTGACTTATATTTTCATAATGTGGTTGGCTAAATGCCTTGTCATTATTTCTTATAAAAGCCATATGTGTGCAATTTTCTCAAGACCAATATCTTTAGCTTTTTGGCTATCAATGATATTTTTTGGTCATTATTGAATGGATGGTAAATCCGTATTAGGTATTATTGACCCAGATTTGACACCACAAATGCCATGATTTTTGTAAGTAAAACCACTCGGCTGGATGATTGATTTATTTTTTGACTATATGTTGAGTTGTATTCAACTAATCACATAGTCGGGAGCTACACCTAATTAGGTGCATCTAGTCGATGCACCTAAATATATAATTTTTATTATTTTTTCAAACTTTTTTTAGCCTTTCATAGCCTCATGTTTGGATAAAGGCACTCGGAAGACTGTGACAAAGATTTTGAAGCACTCGGTTTCTTGTTAAAAGAGTTTGAGAGAAGATTATTTTTTCTATTACGAAGATCTCAAGGGCTGCTGTGAAGATTATGAGTACCATATACCTGTATGAACAGCTTATCTGATTAAAGATAAGAGATGGGTTATGTCTGTATATTATCTAATAGATTAGGACTTGGGAGTTGCCTTATCCTGTTTTCTATGATAAGGCCCATAGTTTTGATTAGGTATGATTATGTAAAGAGATAAGGAAACTTATATCGTGTCAACTAGGTTTTCCTCCTTGTAACCTTGCCTTTGAACTTATATAAGGATAGTGGGGAGCCTCCCTGAGGGCATAACCAAAACTCAACCATCAAATCAATACAACACTCGGTAGATTCAATCCCCGAAACATGAATAGGGTATTACATCTCTTTGAGAAGGCCTGAACTTGTAACATTGTCCCTTTAACTCGTCCACTTTAGATTTCATATGTTATCTTTTTTCTTATTGCCGATTTCTAGGATCCACAACTAGTGAAACACATTTACATTTGTAAAGCACAACAGTAGTGTTGTGAGATAAATTTCTTCTCTATGTCCATCTTATTTCTTGTAGTCCAATTAGTCCAAACATAAACGGCAAAACAAGAAGAGGAACATGCTTAACCGAGTGTTTTCCAGGTACTGAGAATTGGGGATAGATGCCACTCCATCCAAACCCAGAGGCTAATGACCATCCAAATCTACCTGATGAACAACAAAAATTTGTGTCCCTGGCATCTCTTCTTGAGTTTCTGATTCTAACTGAATTTTATTGTGAACGAGAAGCTGCAAGAAGATCTTAACTTTAGAGGGGTTCTACAGTGCCGCAGTTTTTCAAACTATTTACTCACCCTCTGGATGAAATAATTTTGTACGAGGAGTTGGACGCGTATTGATGGTTTTGAGTTAAAATCTGAACCACTTGGCCCTATTGCCCTGGCTGCGACTCAGCGGATGAAAGACAACAAATGATTCAATTGCCCCGGTTCTTCAGGACTAAATGACCTCCTAAATCGAATTTGCCAACCCAGATCAATATATACTAATATAGTTTGTAGTGAACCACCACCCTTGGATCAGAGCATATATTATTTTTAAAAGATAGATTAAAACCTAGCCTTTACATCCAAAGGATGTACACAGCCAAGGTCAATATACTAATACAGTTTGTAGTGAACTATCACCTTCGATCAGAGCATATATTATTCTTAAAAAATGGATTAAATTTAAAACCCGGACTCTACATCCTTTTGGATGTACACAGCCAAGGGTCAGAGCTTATAGATAAGAGAAGGTGAAAATAAATCTGAAAGTAGTATCTCCACACAAAGTATCCAACAAAAGTCTAGTTATGCACCCCCGAGCACCCTATTTCAACACATTATAATTTTGTGCAGACCCATCCAAAATTGTTATCCCCCAGCCAGATTAAAAAACCGTGTCTTCGCATGTATTTATTTTGTTTGATCCATCTCAGATCATCTCGATAATTGCTCACATTTTTTTAGGCAAACCTGAAAAGAGGGCATGGAGTTCCTACTTTATACTAAAAAGAAATGAATTGCTCTAGTTTATAAGGAAAACCAGATTCAAAAACCATACATTTGCACGGTTTATTAAGGCAAACCGACACAAAGGAAAAAAATACTTAGGACAACACAATTGCTGAGACCCAATAGAACATTGTTGCCGGGCTTATCACGAGACAAGCTGGTCCTACTTCCTAATGCGGATATCAAACTCAATAACTACTCAACAGTAAGGTACGACCTTCTAAGCAAAGTCTCCAAGGAGGATAAAAACATGTAAGACGCCGACAACGCTCATCTACAACATTAGACTAGGATTTCACCAGAAGGAAAAGAGAACCGCCTGTTGAATATATAAGCATAAATTATTTTAATTTATTTCATAAATAAATCATAACATTAAACATTCAAACTAGCATAATCGCATCATATGATTTACATATATAAACTAGACAGTAAAATATGAACAGATCTAATAAGCGAAACAAACTGAACACACATATCGAGAGTTCTGGACGTTCAGTTGCACAGCAGGAAGAACTCACGGTACCGGGCGTTGACGATGGTGCGCAGCACCCAAGCGACGAGAAAGACGAGGCATGGTGGACAAACAGCAAGCAGTCGCACAAAGCGCTTCCCAAAAATCTTATTGCCGCTTTCTCCCGGTGCAGGACGTCGAAGGTGAAGGTTCCAGAGACTTGCTCTCCCAATTGCCAGTGCATGCCGGCAAGCGGGATGGAGTAGACTAGGAGCGATGATGCAGTATAGAGGTTTAATTTCACATATGTTGCGAGGAGCTGGCGACTCGGTTTATATAGAGATATCAGGACACGTGATCAGGACGCCTGCACGATCTTCACTCCACGTAACCGAACCGGATAAGTTTCGCGCAACTTATCCGGACTCAACGCCGCTTCATGCACCAGATAATTTGATGTGTTTCCAAAAACTAAGTTTCCAAAAACAAAAAAACTGAATTTTGCAGCAAAACAAAACTACAAAAGGAAGCCACCTCTACGCAAGGGTGAGGAACCAATTTTGGCGAACCATTCACGTACATGTCGCGTACGCGCACCGCCTGGCCTGGCCTGCGCAAGGGTGAGGAACCAATTTTGGCGTATCATTCACGTGCATGTCGCGTACATGCGCCGCCTGGCCAGGCCAGGCGAGCGAGTGCGCGCGTGTGTTACTCTTGTTCTCTCCACCACACGTGTCTCAAGTGACTAGGAGAGCATCCTCCCTTATAAGAAGATCTCCCTCTTCTAGAATAGACAAGGTGATACTAAACATCACATGCATGTCATCTCATGAGGTGGGCTTTTATGATTTTCCAAAGAATTAATCTTCATATGGGCTAAGGCCTATATATCAATTCCAACAATCCCCCACCAAATCTCAAAATCCCACAGAGATTTGTCTTTTCCAATATATTGTTTATATACCAAGCTACACTTACTCACAACTTAAACAATGGACTATGCCTTGAATTGCAAGTCTTGTGCAAGCAAGCTTTATTCAGAGTCTTATCTAGTACTAGGTCGTCAGTAGACTACCCCTCGGGTGGAGCGTATAAGTCATACTCCTCAGTCTTTTAGTAAGCTTCCTAGGAAATTAACCTAAAATCTTCCCCGACTAGGACTCTGACACCTATTCTGAAAAGATAACTTCCTTCTCTTTTAACCGTATTTCCTAAATTAAAGGATACCTTCTGATATACTATCGGGTATATGGTCTTACCGTATTTCACTAACCTGGATATAGAAGGTATGCCTTATCCTTGACACTGACAGTAGCCCTCGACTTCAATGCAAATGATTTTACTGACATCTCTTAACTGTTTTTCCGAGAACTGCCATTGTTGAACTCATCAAACCGTTCTCGGACGCCAAGAAGGTATAGAACAGGCGCCATGGTTGTCCCAAATCCGAGGACTCGACGTAGGCCTTCATTTGTATTGAAGTCAGAAAATTTTAACGGTTATAAACAAACTGGCTAAAATCCCGGCGATGATTTCTCCGTCTTTCTCGAAATTTGAACCGTTGGACGTGACTTATAAATTGTACTTCTGAGATCCATTTGGGTTCCAGTTGCCTAAACAGAAAGCCTTAACCTTCTCTCCTGCACCTCCGATCTCCTTCACTTCGGCTCGCAAAAACCCTAATCCACAGCCTCCCTCAGCCCATTCGCCGATTCCCCATGGATCTCCCGGAGTCCATCGTTGGCCAGGCTGAGATGAGGGAGCTGCAGCAGGATGGCGCCCTGCCGAGCGCAAGGGTGGTGGCGCATTCGGAAGGAGGTACAGATCCTTTGATTAATCTTGGGCAAATGATCACGCTAGTATCTTTCGTCCTGTGCGGTTTTTTCGTTCCTCCTTCCGAGTTCCTATATTTGCTTCTTGATTTCTATGAAATCCACCTCCTTCATCTCAAATCAAACTACATTGCCTTCTTGAGTATCATCACCCATCTATCCGAGGCGTACCTTGGGGTACAACCTTTTCTAGATTTGTTTAGATACTTCTACGAGGTTAGATGGATAGAGGCCTCAAAAATCTCAAGATGTTGTGGCCTCCATCTTTGGGATGGGATGAAGGATGAGTACATACCTTTTAGTTACCCGTCTTCAATAAAAGATTGGCGGAAAAGTTGGTTCTATCTTCACATCGAGGACAGATCTCCTATGCTTGAGACTCCCAACAAGAAACCAACTCGCCTGGAGACATGGACCTCCAAACCTTCAATGATCCCCACCTTAGCGAGCTTCGTAGAGAAAATCCATGATCTTCGAGAATGCGGTTTGACGGGGTACGAAGTCATCCAAGACTTTGTCCGTCGTCGAATCCAACCTCTCCAGGCCCGTTCTCACCCCGCATACTTGTACTCGGGGGAACAGGACGAGACGCGGCTGTCGCATCGAGGTATATCTTATACTTCCTTTATTAATGTAAAGAACCATAATCGTCTTCTATTGATAAACTTGTCACTTTTTCTTCAATTGCAGAGCTCTCCGAGGACACCATAGCTGAGTGCGTCAGCAAGGTGTCGACCCACCGTCGTCCGCCGCTGACATCCCCACACCCCAATGTGACCTCCCACCGACAGAGCGGGACACAATCATGAATGTAAGCACTTTCGATCACTACTCCATGTCATTCGTTTCTATGCCCGTAAGAGTAGTAATCTTGGTTCTCTTAGGCGCTGCCTTTAACGGACTTGATCGTCCCTCTCATCGACCACCAAGCATCTGCTTATCTGAAGGAGCAGGCGGTCTCTAAACAAGCTGTCGTGGCCCTCGCCCCCGGAGATAGTCGGACTAAGAGCAAATGTTGGTCTACACTGCCAAAGACCTCTAGGGCCAAAAAAACTGGTCCAGACTGTTGATGGTATGCCCTAGAGGCGATCATAGAGATAATTGTATCACATACTATGTTTACATCTTTATTATACGTTGTTCCTTGAAATAGATAACTTATTATTGATTAATAAATATGTGATTCGTTCATGAGACTATTTATGTTGTATGTTACTATTTCTAAAGGATCCCTGATTAAATATCATATATGAAACAAATATGGTTCAATGATCAGCACATTCATTGATTGATGATCATGTCTCATGGATCATGGTATGGAGATATCAAATTAATAATGTGGACACATGTTGGGGAACATTTTGTTGGATAAACCCAACATGAGACACTGCAAGAGCTATATATGATGTGCCATCAGTAGTCTCATAGTAGTATTGGTGTAAAATCCTTAGACCTGAGATTATCATGGTTCCCAACATGTGTAGTAGCTTGCTTAGAGGCTGCCAAACACTACTCCGTAACTAGGTAGTTATAAAAGTAGTCTTCGGGCATGCTATAAAACATGTAGTGGGATATGAATAATCAAGATGGGATTTGCCCCTCCCTTGAACAGATATCTCTGAGCCCTTCGATGTTATAGATTATGGAAGTGCATGGCCATGCCAAAAGTGATTGAGGAGTCAATCACAGGTTAAATAATCTATTACAGGATCAAGTGAATGATTGAGCTATTAAAGGATGGCACATATCTAGTCTTGAGCTTAATCGATATCGTGAGGCAAAGAGGTTCATACAAGTATACACTAGAGGTTCTGCCGATATGATCTATATGTATGTCCAGTGGGTCAATATGTTCTGCTAGGGGCCGCTATTGACACATAGAACGAAAAGGAGTTTTTGGGTTGCAGCCGAGTGTACATGAACCTACAGGATCACACACTTAACAGGCCGGAATAAAGGGATTGGATGGAGATCCAATATATGCTCAATTCGGATAAAGATCCAAGTAGGACTCCTATGGGCCTAGGAGGCCCAGTTATGGGTCCTATATATATTCTTCAGGTGATGAGGCTGGTCGAGAGAGAGAAACCCTAGCCGTCACTCCCCTCTTGAGCAAAACCCTAGCCGTGCACGGGCGCTAGCACGTCCGTGCGACGTGTTCCATCCCTGGACGTGTGGATACCGGTAGAGGCGTTGCTGGTCTACGGTGCTGATCGGCGTGAGAGCACGGTGAGCCGTACGCACGAGAAGGAGAAGGTCGGGCTGCTGCGATCTACTACTTTCTCTATATCGATGCATGCTACGTCACCAATGTTCCTTCGGCTTTTTAGCACTTACTTCCACTGCATAGCGCGTTGAATGGTAATGATCTATGATCTCATACTTGCATGGTTTCTGGTTTACGCAATAGAAAAATTTTGATTTATGCTATCATAGCCTATGCGTATCCCAACACAGACAAGCGGCGCCGAGGTAAGACAATGATCTTAGGTTCACCCCTTTTTTTCTACAGATAACCTCTAGTGCAAAGCCAGCCCCCACAAAGAGGACACTGTTGCTAAAGAAGCAGAAAACCGGGTAAGTAAAATCCTGGCCTATCGATATCCAAATTTCTCATTACCCATTCCTTATAGTAATGAGACTCCTTTGACTGCAGCCCCTCTCCCTCGAATTCGGGTCAGAGCACTAGTGCCCGAGAAGAGGCGAGCTCCAAGTTGCCCCACTCAACTGCCGTTCTCCCCTCGCATCCCCCACCAACCGGCGTCCTCATGATCTTGGGGCCGTCTTCGTCCGCCGACAAGCTCTTGCATGCTTGTCGGTTGATTGAGACGAGCGCCCGAGACGTCGTTACCGAGATCGAACAGCTTGGAAAAGCCAAGTCTACTGCCGACGACTGTATCACGATGCTGGAAGCCGGGCTGAGAGAAGCACGGGCCGACAACGCCAAGCTACAAGAGGTGGTTGTGGGGAACGAGCGATAGCGCCGAGGTCTCGAGCACGAGCTCACGGAGATGAGGGACAACCTGGCCTCCCTCCGTCAAGCCTTGCACAAAAACTATGGGCGTCTCGACGTGGTGGCCAAAGGTTTGGGGAAGAACGTCGAGCACCCTGCCTTCCCTGATGAGACGACCGTGATAGGGTCTGACCCTCAACACGGCGTTGAAGACCGCCACCAAAGACCATGCCGAGCATGGTGGTAGATAGGGTGCGCATCGGGCTTAAGTCCGAGGTGTGCCATGTCCTCGCGTGGCTCAAGCTCACCCATCTCGAGATCAATTTGGAAGAGGCGATGACTAAGAGGGGAGCCGACGAGCGCCACGATGACACCATGTGGGAGCTGGAGGAACTCGAGGACTCTGTCATCCCCTTTTTTGAAGAGTAAACTTTTCTACTTTACCCTTTATTCTAATGGATGCGGATAAGTATTGGATTTGACGTGTAGAGTATGTTTCCCTTTTGCTATATCCGATTCTGAGTTTTCATCTGTTTGATATCTCTACATTATAGATTTTTTGAAGTCATGAACGAAGATGTCCAGCAAGACGGACACTCATCAGATGTACTTATTGAACCCAGGACACCGTAGGGCTCATCGACGCCAAGTGACGAAGGACGTGCCCTGGTTGCCGTTACCTTCAACAACGACTTGGCTTCTGAGGAGGACCAAGTGACGTTGTTGCACGAACAATGAGATAGTATGAAAATTGTACTTAGGCAGAGATAGAAGGGCGGGCAGAGTATTGGGATACTATATACGAGAAAGAAGGACTGGAGAGGGCACCCAACAACATCAGGAAAGATCAAAGCACAAAGCTTCTAAGAGGTAGAGAGATATGGATCTCGATACACCTCGAGAACTGCTGCTCCGTACTACAGTGGCTAAGCAAAGAGTTGCGCGTGGCTTGTCCTCCTCCCGAGAAGTCGATCTCCGGGTATCTGGGGTAGATATGGGGTACATGCAATGCGCTTCTCGGCACTGATCAGCGGGTCGATGATAGCCTGAAGCAGGAATGTCGTCAAGCCAGCCGATACACCGGAGGTCACGTACTCCTATGTATCCATGAATCTCGACCCCAGATAGATCTAAACTTCCTTCGGGAAGGATTTACATGTTATCGGAGGACTGCCACCGAGATCGACCGACTAGCACAATCTCCTGGTCCTCTGGTTGTAGATATCTTCTCCACAATGCACTGACAATAGCCCTCTTGGTAGAATTAATTGTTCATACTGCCCTGTAAAGTAATCCAGACAAGATATTAGTAGAAACTAAAATCTAGTTAATTTTTGTAAACTATTAAAGCAACTAAGAAAGTACTTCTAGCCTCCAGCTAGTTTTATGGAAAGGAAAATATTTCCATAAAACTAGCTTAAATTTTCATACTCGACCGAATTGAAGCAGCGAATTCCTAGCTCCCAGCCGTGAAGTTGGGAAAACCCATTCCCGAGTACACGACTAGTTAATACGTTGCAGTGGGTACTCTGACATGGCCAAATCTGACATGGTCGTTTTGACCCTTAGCGTATGACTAGCTCACAGTGCCAGGTGTCCTCAGCCAAGGTGCTAAGACCCAGTAATTAATCAGCTTCAACGTAACAGATCAATAGGAAACGACTTTGATTTGCAACATTATGAAGCAAAAGGGATTCATTGGACAACATACAAAAACGAATACAAATCAACTTACAGATTAGCCATTGGTCTTATACATAGAATTTCTGTAGTCGATCGATGTTCCAAGAATAGGACAACTCACGGCCTTCGTCGTCTGTGATTTTGTACGCACCTGGTCGTAACACTTGTACCACCGCGTAATGTTCTTCTCACTTCGGTGAGAGCTTGTTGCGCCCTGCATGGTTTTGTACTCGTCAGAGGATGTAATTGCTGATGTTAAGTATACGAGCTCGAATGTGCTTCTCATGGTAGCGACGTAGGGCTTGCTGATATCCGACTGCTAGGATGACAACTCGTTCTCGGTGTTCCTCTAGCAGGTTGACGTCTTCTGCTCGTCTGTCGTCTTGGTCCTCGTTTGAGTACTCTAGAACTCATGTTGATCAATAACTTAGCTCGGTGGGAAGCATAGCTTAAGATCTGTACACAAGGAAGAACAGGTTCTCTTTGGTTGGTGTAGTCAGAGTGCTACGAACGACCCATAGACCAAAAGGGAGCTCCTCAACCCATCGTGAGCCTAGTTGTACGGCGTGTCGAAACTGATCTCCCGTCGGTGAAATAAGAACAAATCCAGCTCCCACTCCATGGCTGTTAAAGGCTTCGTCGAAGGCCATTATCCATCTCTCGTTGTCCCTTCAGTTGACTTTGCTGTCCTCGGGAGCAGTCCAGTCGGCGACGAAATCTGCGAGTACCTGAGACTTGATGGTTGTTCGTGGGACAAAGTGAAAATTGAATCGGCTGAGCTCGACGACCCATTTTGTAATGTGTCCTGTGACTTCCATGTTTCTGACAACCTCACCAAGGAGGTACGAGGAGTGTGAAGATTATGGGTACCATATACCCACACGGCTAGCTTATCCGACTAATTATAAGGGATAGGTTATGAGAGATAATCATGTAATAGGCTTAGGATTTAAGTATTATGTTACCTTGTGTATTAAGGAATGACTTATAGTTCTAAGTCATGAATATTATGGATAATGCTTAGGAGTCCTATGTCGTATGTGGTTTGGTCTTCGACTTGTGAGCCTGCCTTCTGAGACTATATAAGGAGGGCAAGACGTCCCTTGAGGGATATAGAGGCAATAGCAATTAGCTAGGTTTTTCCTCATACACAACCTGATAGTGAGATCAATACATAACTCGGCAGATACAATCCCCGAAACAGGAGTAGGGTGTAACTTCTTTGTAGAAGGCCTGAACCTGTCTAAATCCCTTTGTCTACTAACCCATCATGTTTAGCACTTGAGCGCTACCCCCTGTTTCTTATTGCCAAAATCAGGTTTCGACAAGGAGACAACCGTAACCTTTTGGACATTGAAGTAGTGGCGTAACTTTCGGGATGTCATGACCACAGCGTAGAGCAGTTTTTGGATCTGAGGGTATCTGGTCTTAGCGTCGTGCAGTACTTCGCTGACATAGTAGATTGGACATTGTACCTTCTCGCGTTCGACAACAATGATGGTACTTACGGAGTACGGTGTTGCGGCGATGTAAAGAAAGAACTCCTCCTGTGGTTGTGGGGCGACGAGGACAGGTGGATGAGCGAGATAACGCTTAAGTGCGAAGAATGCCTCCTCGGCCTTACACGTCCACTTGAACTTGTCTTGTTTCTTCAAGAGATTGAGGAAGGGTAGTCCTCGTTCTCCCATCCTTGCCACTAATCGACTCAGGACTGCCATGCATCTTGTAAGCTTCTGAACTTCTTTGAGTCTTGTCGGTGACTTAATGGTCTCAATGGCCTTGATCTTGTCCGGGTTTGCTTCGGTACCTCGTCCGAAGACGAGGAAGCCGAGCAGTTTACCTGACGATACTCCGAACGTGCACTTCTCCAAGTTCAACTTGAGCCTATGTCATCGGAGATTGTTGAAAGTTTCTCATAGGTCATCGATGAGGCGATCTCGCGTCTTTATTTTGACTACGATGTCGTTGACGTAGGCCTCGACGTTGTTGCTGAGTTGGGATTGAAAAGCCCCCTGAATCTCGCGTTGGTACGTGGATCTGACGCTGATCAGGCCGAAGGGCATCTTGACATAGCAGAATACACCAAAGGGCATGATGAAGGCCGTCTTTTCCTCGTCTTCCTTGGCCATGCTGATTTCGTGGTACCCGGGATAGGAGTCAAGACAACTCAACAACTCACATCCGACGGTAGAATCTATCAGTTGGTCGATGCGTGGAAGGGGGAAGCAGTTTTTTGGGCATGCCTTGTTGAGATCGGTGAAGTCCACGTACATCCTCCATTTGTCATTGGTCTTGCGCACCATGACTGGATTTATGAGCCACTCTAGATGAAGGACTTCTCGGATAAAATCGGGTTTGAGAAGTTTGTCGAGCTCTTCTCGTATAGCCTCTTTGCAATCTGGAGCAAACCGATGCAATTTTTGCTTGATAGGTTTTGCGTTGGGATGAACCATCAGTTTGTGCTCAATCACCTCTCTAGGAACCCTGGGCATGTTGGACGGTAGTCTGCATTGTCACGGAGGAAGGTGATGAGCTCAAGTTCCTATTTGTTGTCAAGCTCGGCCCTGATCTTAATCGTCTTGTCAGGGTTGCTACTGGTCAGCGGGATTATCTTTATAGCTCCGTCTGGTTTGGGCGCCGGATTGGGCTTGGTCACTTTCCGAGGAAGTTCAGTTGAGGCTGGGGTGGTGGGAGCTTGCTCGATCATGTCGAGGCTCCTCTTGTCACACTACACGGCCATCTTCGCGTTTCCCAACATCGTGATTATCCCTTAGGGTCTTGGTATCTTGATCAGCTGATAGGCGTAGTGCGACATTGCCATGAACTTGGCGAGTGTTGTCCTTCTGAGAATAGCGTTGTAGGCAGCATCGAACTCGGCTACGTCGAACATGATTTGCTATGTTCGGAAGTTGTCAGCTTTGGCAAATGTTACCGGCAACGTGATCTTTCCTACAGGCCTTGACGACGACTCTGGGGTAATGCCGTGGAAGGGTTGTTCTGAGGGAATGAGCTCGCTTCTTAGGATCCCCATTGCGTCGAGCGTGCTGGCGAAGAGGAGATTGATGGAGCTGCCTCCGTCGATGAGGACTCGAGCAACATTAACGTTCGAAATAGTAGGTTCAACTACTATTGGATATAGTCTAGGGGCAGTCATCAGGGTTGGGTGGTTGGCATTAGAGAACTCGATCTTCTGATTTAATCACTTCATTTTAGACATCGTCCCCCAGGTTGTGGAGCACACCTTGCATCCTACCTTCTTGTATTCCCTTTTTGAAAAATAAGAGGTTGAGCCGCCGAAGATGTGGGCCACGTACTGGCCGAAGTCAATGAAGTCAGATAAGTCTGGTTCATCGTCGAATGGAGGGTTATGGTTGTCCTTCTCTACCACGCAAACCCTCTTTCTCTTGTCTTGAGCGATCTTTCTGGCCATGGCCTTCTGGAATATGTTGCACGCCTCGAATGTGTGAACGCTGGTCTTATGCACCGGACACCATTGTCATACTGGGCCATCGTCTTGAGGAGGAGGTCATTGGGGAGCGTGTTTATCTTGTTTGGTGCAAAGAACCTCCGACTGTGCCTTTCTCTTTCCTCCTTTCTTACGACTGGGGGCTTGCGACTTGTTTCCAAGTTGTCTTTCATATTGCTTCTCTTCCGTCGCTTTCCCCTTCCCATCATTCCTTTGGATGGCTTCATCTGCGTGGGCACACCTATCAATAATCTCGAACAGCTTAATGGCAGATGACATTTGCCTTGTCACTAGTTCTTGAATCGTGCAGCGATCTCAGATGCCAGATTTGAAGGCCCGTATGACAGATGCATCGGTGATCTCGGGGATTGTGTTCCGACACTCATTAAGACTTTGTTCTTGAGAGTGAGTTTCCAACTCATCTTCCTCATGTTTCACGTGCACGTTTTTCAAACTGCTAAACGGTGCGTTTTTTGCAAAAAGTTTTTATACGAAAATTGCTTTAAAAAATCATATTGATCCATTTTTGAAAAAAATTAGCTAATACTTAATTAATCACGCGCTAATGGACCACTCCGTTTTCCGTGGGCAGGAGTTATGTTCCCAACACACAACAAAGAACACAGCCTAAAGCGTCGAATAAAGTCTCGAAGGGTTATGTCGGGCTTCTATATAAGGGTGTGGAGATCGTCCTCGATCGCATGCCTCTTATAGGTGCCTTGAAAATTCACGATGAATTGTTTCCAAAGATCCATCCAAGAGGATATCGAGTTTCGAGGAAGATGAACAAGCCATGACCGAGCAGATCCTTTCAACGCTGCTGGCAAATAATTTGTGAGTGTGTTGTCGTCTGCGTCGGCGACATATAGGACAGTAGAGTAAACATGTAAGAACTCCTCTGGATCTATACTCCCATCATACTTCTCTACTGCTGCGGGATGGAATTTTAGGGCCAATTTACTTCTCGGAGGGAGGGCTTAAAGGCTCTGCATCCGCCTCCAGGTAGGAAGGGTGGTTGGCGACCACGGCGGCCGCACAAACTGCCCTTGGATGATGATGAAGAGGATGACAAGGGATCACCGTAGTCAGGTGTTCGATCATGATGTCGATGGTCACGACTTCAGCCATGTCTTGGGTTCGGAGATTGGGAGTCATCATCCTCGTCACGTTCACTGTCACCTCCGCGTACTGGGTATGTTGGTGACTGCGGGCTTGGTTACAATCTTGGTTGTCGTCCCGACAATTTCCCCTTCGCTGATGGTCTTGGGGTTGTCGACGTCTTTCATCATGCTGATCTTGTTATTCACGGAGATCGCGAGCATCTTGTCGGGGAGGCACTTGTCGAGCTCATCGTTGTGGCGATGCGTTCACAGGGATGCGAGGTTCACTATTCCGAGGGGCATTAGCCACGCCAACGTTCTCGGTGACCTCGTCGACTTGAGGAGGAACATGTGGAGGCTGCGGACCAACTACCACTGCAAAGGCAGAGTTGAGATTGGTGATAGTAGACTCCATTCGCTTTAACCACGCATCCATTTTTGGGTAGGTTACTGGATCGAAAGGAGGTTGTCGAAGCAAATTATTGACAACAATGAAGTGCTCGGTGGGAGTAAGGACAAGTTTTGCTCGAGGAGAGGCTGTATTTTGAGATTGGACGAACTCGCCCTCCTCTGTAGAACCCCGTGGTGTTCGGTCATCCGCACCCCTATCCTCGATCTCAATGTCGACCATGTTCACATCGCGTGGAGAGCTTGAATCGGAAGATTCCACATCATCCAGGCTATGAAGAACAGATGGTTCGTCGGGATCGATTCTGATGAAACCCACCATGCGATTTGAAGGGCTGTCGTCCATAGATGTCATATGAGATCGATCTCTACGAGCATGGATCGGACAACACGGAACTCGGACAATTGGTTCTGCAAGTTTCAAGAACGTCTTGCAAATTGTTAGGGGTAACTCTTGGTCTTCTGGATTTGACACCTCACCTTGTACGAAGAAACACGCTGAATCCCACGCTCCTCGCAAGCGTCGAGTTTAGCTTTCGCCTGGATTATGACATGGCATGCAGCCAACGGATGACTAGAAGTCTTGTGGATTAGACATCATGCACTATCCTTCTCGGCAGACTTTCTTGTCAACACATGCTTGTCGGCCGAAGCCGATGATTGGGCTACCTTAGGCCTTCTGTCGATAGATCAGGATTCCAACGCCTCGTTCTTGGAGTGAACCAGAGAGACGGTCGTTGAAGTAGATGTATTCGCTCGTGCCGTCGTCATGGCCTCACTCTTGGCAGCTGCTAAGGGAGGCGAGATCAGGACAGCGGCGAAGACTGGGAAGACGATGGAGCTGACTTAGATCGTGGTGAAGGCTGGCTGGGTTGGATCTCCTAGACCAAATTGGTCGTAGAAGCCCTCGTCGGAGAATCCTGCTTTTGAATTCATCTCGTCGTAACCTTGAAGCTCCAAGCCCCCTACCTGACGCACCACTGTCGATGGGCTATACGTCGACTACGGTATTTGTATAGTATGGGAATCGTTGGAACCAGGGTATTTGCAAGACTCTATCAAGCAAACAGGGGACAAAGATTTATACTGGTTCGGGCCCTCAGGACGAGTAATAACCCTATTACAGTTTATATGTATTATGAATGGAAAAGATGCTCAGAGTACAATGAGGAATAGAACAACTGACGGATTTCGCCATCTAGAAGCTGCCGAGAACGGCCTGACAAGATCTATTCGACGGATATAGCGCTGACTTTCTCCGGATTGCTTCTAGGTGTGTGTTTGGCTAGGGCTTGTAACTTGATGCCCCGATCTGAACACCGGGACCTCCTTAAATAGCAGAGATTATCTACTTCTCCAAGTAAAATTCAGAGAAATAGAATTGAATATGGGCCTAAGGAAACCTTATATTCCCCGACTAGGACTCTGACACCTTCTATTCTGGGAAGATAACTTCCTTCTCTTTTAACCATATTTCCTAAATTAAAGAATACCTTCTCGTATACTATCGAGTATATGGTCTTACTATATTTCACTAACTCATGTATAGGAGGTATGCCTTACCTTTGACACTGACAGACACGTCAATAGGGGAGCGTAAATATCACATTTATAGATGATACACAAGAATGCAAGAAAGAAATGAAAAGCGTCTTTTAGCAAGAAATGAAATATAAGAGAATACACCTAGTGTCACTTTGTAGTAAGTGATAAAATATAGTAACATTTTTTGTTTTAGCAACAAAATGGGGTTCCTAATAGGTGCACGCACGCCAGTTGCTTAACTTGCGCAACCCCACGCGTGCCTTCCCCCACAACCCCACACGCGATTAGCGACTTTCTTTGCCCTTGATTCTACTACAGTGCTACAAATTCGCAAGCTGATCCTAAGTAATCGTTGTTGTTCATTGGATTCCCCCGGAATTACTTTGTTAGGATTGAAGAATTGCTGCAATTCTTCCTGAATAGACTCGATTCCCCGCCCCGCATCAGTGAAATGTCTAAGATGCAACGGAATCGCTATGCTATGTTTCTTTATATATGATAATATATGTAGTCTTGCTCGCTTGACGATTCGGAAGATGAGGATAAGANCCCCGCCGTTAATTATGGTAATTAGCGTTAATTATCGTAATTCGCATTATTTTTATTAAAAAATACAAAAATAACTTTAAATTTGAGTTAAATTTTTGAATTTTGATATGGAAGTTTTCAATTAGAGATGAAAATTTTGAATTTTGAGTTGAAAGTTTAGAATTTCGATATGAAAGTCTCCAATTTTGTGTTGAAAATTTTTAATTGTGAGTTGAAAGTTTTTGAAATTTGAATTGAAAGTTTTTAAATTTTGAGTCGAAAGTTTTGAAATTTGAGTTGAAAGTTTTTGAAATCTGAGTTGAAAGTTTTTAAAATTTGAGTTGAAAGTTTTAAATTTGAGTGAAAAGTTTTGAATTTTGAGTTAAAAATTTTGAAATTGGAGTTAAACGCTTTCGAAATTTCATTCGAAAGTTTTCAAATTTGAATCAAATTTGAGTTGAAAGTTTTTCAAAATTTAAGTTGGAAGTTTCGAAAAATATAAAAACAAAAAGAAAATGGGTGGACATGATGGGCCGAAGCGAGAAAAAGAAAGCATGCATGTACTTGTGGTCAAAGCGAAAAAAGGAAAAACAAGCACATATACTTGTGGGCCGAAAATCATGAAAAAAAGGAAACAACGAGTGGGCTAGTGGGCTGAAAAGAACGAAAAAAAAAGAAAACAACATGTAGGCTGAGCTGAAAAAGTGTGTGACTTGGTTTACTGGCACGTGTGCGCTAGATAGGAATTTCGCAAGAAAACACCTAAGGTGTGTTTGGAAAATGGGTTAGGAAAGATGGGATTGAAAAATGAAAATGAATGGAGGGATAGAGTAAAATAGGACGAAAGGAATGAATGATTAAGATTGAAAGATACCTTTTGAGGGTGGGAAATCATATCCCAAACCCATTCTCCAAACGTCCCAAAAGTCTGTTCGGCAGACCGTTGGCGGACCATTTTCCCAGCTCCTCTCCATCGTATTTCACGCGCACGCATTTCAAACTGCTAAACGGTGTGTTTTTGTAAAAAGTTTTTATACGAAAGTTGCTTTAAAAATTCATATTAATCCATTTTTTTAAAAAATTTAGTAAATATTTAATTAATCATATGTTAATGAGTCGTTCCGTTTTCCGTGCAAAGAAAATGAGTTCCCAACTCACGACAACAAACTCAACCTAAGCTAGGAATATATCCTAGTTTTCTATCTTAGGGTGTGTTCGGTAGTTGATGTTGGGAATATTCTCTCCGCACGAAAAACGGAGCGACTCATTAGCACATGATTAATTAAGTATTTGCTAATTTTTTTTAAAAAATGGAACAATATGATTTTTAAAGCAACTTTCGTATAGAAACTTTTTGCAAAAAACACGCCGTTTAACGATTTAAAAAACGTGCACGCGGAAAACGAGGGACTTAGCTGGGAAAGCAAAGTCAGCCTATAGGGGGTATATGAGAAATTCTCGATTCACAAACGTTTCCCAGCCTCACTCGGTCAAATCCTCTTCTCGGCGGCTCCGGCGTGCATGCTAGCGGCGGCACCTAGGCGGCGGCGGCGGCGAGCAGCACCGGCGAGGAGGCGGCGGCGAGCGCTTAGGTGCTAGCGAACCAGCGAAGAGGGGCACTGCAGCAGTGGCGGATAGGCGGAGGCTAGAAGGGAGCAGTGGCCAGAGAGCTAGGGTTTGGGTAATTTGGCGAGCGAGGACCGAGGGGAGGGGAGGGGAGGAGAAAGAGGGGGTGAGGGATGAGCATAGTGCCGAAAGAGACGATTGAGGTGATCGCGCAGAGCGTCGGCATCGCCAACCTCCCCGCCGATGTCTCCGCCGCGCTCGCCCCCGACGTCGAGTACCGCCTCCGCGAGATCATGCAGGTCCGTGCCCCCCGCGCTCCTGAATCTCTCGCTTCCCATCGGTTTAGTTTCGTGCACTTGGGGGGATTGGGAGGCAACTTCCACCACTCCCTTCGTAGGAAAATTCGTCGGAATTGCCTGGCTCCCCGAGGCGTGGATTTGTAGTTTTTGGGTGATTTGGGACCGCAGGGAGCAATTGCTTACTCTTTGTTCTTCGTTCTCTCAATTGATTGTTATGCTCAACCATTGTGCTAAGTTGTGTGGTGGAATTTTTGCGATAGACCTATTCCAATGGGTTTTGAGTTTGCTGAATGAGATGCGTTTCCATCTGGTTGTTTGAACATGCTGGTTCACACTGACTGCTTAACTGTGTCCTGCTCAATATATGTTCACTGGGTTTTTGTATCAATGCAATATATTGGACGGAAGGTGGTTGTTTTTTTTTGTTCACTATTGTCTCTTCAAGAGCATCGAAGCACACCATTACAGAGTGACTGGACTGTTTAATCTTCTCTCATTCGATTACCAATTTTTTTTAATATAGCTTAGTGGTAACATATCGTTGGGTTTTGTTCCTGTTTTATCACCAATTTTTTTAATTTGTATATATTTTGTGAGGTAGTGAGCCTCAGAATTTGCGTTCTATCCACTACTTACATGATAAGTTCATCATTTGAGATTTTTTTTTTACTGAACCTTGGAAATATGTTATTCCTATCTGGTCTTTACTCATAAAATTTGGAAAACTATCATTGACAAAACTACAAGAGTTGTCACAAAAAATACAAATTTAACACTGAATTATCAGAAAAATACATATTTGAGCCATATCACACAAATATCGATTCAGCACAGATTTTATCATGAAACTACAAATTTTACAGGTTTCATCTATCGTGATGAACTTTTCATAAACTGTAGTTTTCTCATAAAGTCAGCGCTTTATCTGTAGATTTATAATCTTGTTGCTTAAGTTATAAATTTGGTGTTACATCTGTTGTTTTGCGATACTATGGCTCAAATATATAGTCTTGTGATAATTTTCTGAAAGTATATGTAGTTCTGCAAAATTTGCACGTAAGCATATAAATATTCTCAATCACAGAAATGCCATTCCATTTTCTCCTAGGCACTATATGTATTTTATAATGCTGTGGATTGTGACAGGAGGCCATCAAGTGTATGCGGCATGCAAAGAGGACAGTCCTGACTGCCGATGATGTTGATAGTGCTCTCAGCCTCAGGAATGTTGAGGTAGTTTCTATTTCGTTGACAACATTTTTAGGACTATTAAATAAAGGAATTGTAGATCTAGTAACTGTTGTATGCTTGAATGCATCAAACTTGTGAGTTGGATAGCTAAAGAGTCGAGCTCAGTATTTCTCGGAATCAGCTCATTATTAAGCTAAAAGTATAAATGTTTAAGAAACTTAGAGCTGACGATCTTTTCATGGAGACATGTTAGCCATAACTGAGGCAAAATCTATGCCTGTATATGTTTTCAGTATGTCTGTTCCCTGACATATAAATGACATTGCAATCATCCCTTATTTGAAAACTGATACTGCAATTGGTAGAGGCTTTTGGTGTGCGGGTGTACTCGGGGGTTTCTTCCCCTCTCTTCTTCTTTAATACAATCCTTCCGTTCCGTTCGAGAACACAAAGCTCTCCTGTGTGTTCGAGAAAACAAATAATGTCTTTAAAGCTTGAGATGTAATTCCTCAAGGGAACAGCTGAACTGAGCACAGGGGAGAAACCATCCTTCCGTTCAGCCCCCTATTTCTTTGACTCCCACCAGTTGTGAGGTTACCGCAGTCCAGTAGGATGCTGATTTTACTTTGCATGGAACTGAACTGATACACGTGCAGCACTGATGGTAGGAAATTTGTTGACATATTAGTTTTTACGGTGGTTCTATGTTATGGTGAAGTTGGCGTTAAAAAGTATTGTTTCAGTGCATTTATTTAATTGCTTTGAATTTTCACACAGCCTGTATATGGATTTGCTTCTGGTGACCCCTTGCGGTTTAAGAGAGCTGTGGGACACAAGGATCTCTTCTATATTGATGACAGGGAGGTAGACTTCAAAGAGGTAGGGGCTCTACTAATGGATGAATCAAATAACTTTTGTACTTATTTTATTATAGGGATCAATTTGAAATTTATCTTACTCATTGTCTCCATGCAGATTATTGAGGCCCCTCTACCTAAAGCCCCTCTTGATACAGCAGTTGTAGCTCACTGGCTAGCCATTGAGGGAGTCCAGCCTGCAATTCCAGAGAATCCTCCTGTAGATGGTTAGCTCCTATACCTTATCTTATTTTACTCTTTAAAAGAGGGAGTTGGGGTTGCTAGGTTCTACACCCACCCCCACATTGATCTTTTGTGGCTGTAAATATGTAGGTATGTGTTATTCATGAGATTTTTATAGAAAAATATTGAATCTTTGAATATGAGTATACGAGGTGGTTAGTTGGTGTTCGATTGGAGGATAATTAATTATCTGTTGCATTCTATATTCTAGAACTAACATTTACTTAGATATTTGGATCCATTTCAACGCACATACCTTCTAGTTATCTGTCATATGTCTAGTTCGTACCTGCATCTTCACAAAACTTACATCATATTGTTACCTGCTTTTATGTATACAATGTTCCTTGGGTGAGGAAGAGATTAGTTGTAGAATCTATCAACAGACCTTAGTTCCAACTTCCAAGTGTGATTAAATCTGTGTTTACGATGTTCCTTGCTTGTTCATTATTTGTAGATGTTGGTATTATCTGACAATTAGTGTTTCACCTCAGCTATCATAGCACCAACAGAAAATAAAAGGACAGAGCATGGGAAGGATGATGGACTTCCTGTTGACATCAAGCTTCCTGTTAAGCATGTGTTATCTAGAGAACTCCAGGTATTGTGGTTACTGTATATTATTAGAGCCTTACATAAGATTTATATTCTTCTTTACTGGTTTTGTTTGCAGATGTACTTTGATAAAATAGCGGAGCTTACAATGAGTAGATCTGAAACCTCAGTTTTTAGAGAAGCATTAGTGAGCTTATCAAGAGACTCAGGCCTTCATCCGTTGGTTCCTTACTTTTCCTACTTCATCGCGGATGAGGTTGTAATCTTGCTTTTAGAGTCTACTGTGTGAGCTGGCATTGCCTTACAATGTATATCCTTATAATTTCAGGTTACCCGGAGTTTAGGTGATCTTCCTGTTTTATTTGCTCTCATGCGTGTAGTCCAAAGCCTCCTACACAATCCCCACATTCATATTGAACCATATGTAAGTGGTTGATCAGTCAACTTTGATGCTTCTACTTTCTAGTTGTTTCGTTTTAGCATTGCACACTTATGTTTGCAGCATATTTCTGCTAAAAAAACAATATTTCTCATGATTGCCAGTTGCATCAGTTGATGCCGTCAATGATCACCTGCATTGTTGCAAAAAGGCTTGGGCATAGGCTTTCAGACAACCATTGGGAGCTTAGAGATTTCTCTGCTAATTTGGTTTCTTCAGTATGTCGAAGGTGAGTGAACATGAAGAGTAACTACTCAAATACCTATGCATTGCAATGGGCTTCAAATAGACATAATAAGTTGTAAAAAAACTTGAAAAAGGTGTATATATATCATGAATTAATCTTGTTACAAGCCATACAAGCAAAATGATCAAATAGTCCACAATATGAAAATATCCCACTAACTCAGGATGTTATCTGACAGACTCACCACTACTAGGTTCTTTTGTACTAGCCAAATACCCATGCATTGCAATGGATTTCAAAAAATATATATATCATAAATTTTAAATTTTTATAAGTTTCATATAAAATGCAACCAAACATCAAGCCATAAATAAAATTATTAAAAGCTACATGCACAAAGATCTATTTGTAGAGCAACTCGACTGGAGAAGGATGATAGGAAAGACTCATGATTAGCTTCTTTTATCAGATAGTAGTTATATGTGCTATCAAACCTCATTCTACTCAGATCCAAGAGTGTTATCAGAATCTAAGCTGTTCTTGATGGTTACAGTTTCTAGACATAATCTTTAGAACCATTTCCACACCATTATCATAGTTCATTTCTTCTACTCCATTCTCTTTTGCATGACATTGGTTCATTTTTGGATGAACGGTGTACGGACTGTCTCTGCACTGACTTTTGGATGAATGGGAAGTCAATAGTGGTTTGACCTCCATTTCCTATTGGGTTCGCCATTAAAAAGTTATTTATTTCTAGGATAAGTCCATTTTACCCCCCTCAATTCTTGCCTTTGTCTAAAACACACCTCCAAACTTCAAAACCGGGTATTTTACACCCCTGAACTTCCAATACCGTTAATATTACTTGCCTGGAAGTTCGGGGGTGTAAAATACCCGGTTTTGAAGTTCAGTGGTGTGTTTTGGACAAAGGCAAGACTTGAGGGAGGGGTACAATGGACTAATCCCTTTATTTCTTGGCAAGACATGAACAATTACTGTCAGTTATGGAACCACTTCCTCACTTGCATAATTGTACTAATAAGTAGATTTCATATATAGCTGTTAGGTAGTATTCATTTTATTTTAACTCAGTTTGTTATATTGATTTTTGCATTTTTCTATAGGCCATGTAGACTAAAAGCTCCACGCTTTATCTCGATGCATATTAGTGGGTGGTGACTCTCTCTCATGTGAAGTGAGAGGCCTCTTTTTTTTTTTCTTAGAGAAACAGTAAGGGAGAACCCTACTTAGAAATATAGCATACAGTAGCTAATAAAGCACAATAATTTTCAAGACCCAACAAGAACAAGGTCTACAAGATCATAAAAGCTAGGAAACTGGACACTGGAGAGTGTTAATACAGATGGAAACTAATAACCAAACATATTGTCATGTGGGGCAGGAACATGTTTGAGGTTTATTCCTTACGGATAGTAATGTGTGATAGCACCTCTTCTTAGATTTATGTTTAGTTGGAGGTGCTTTGTCAAAATTACATCTATTCCTATGCAGCCAAATATTCCAGCAGCCCTGCGTAAACAGTTCCTTAAAGTGACAGTGCTATAACTATGTTAACACACTTCTGTTATGAAGTCTCTGCGAATGGTTGAACATTACTTAAGTTGCTCTGTGGCTCTCTGTTAATTGGTTTCTGCTACTTGTGCTGATTGATTGCCTTTTGATGTTGCTTTCATTGAAATACAAACATTTTTTTTGTAGGTTTGGTCATGCGTATCACAATATCCAAACCCGGTTGACAAGGACGTTGGTCCATGCATTTCTTGATCCTCAGAAATCATTGACACAGCACTATGGTGCGGTTCAAGGGATATCTGCATTGGGGCCCAGTGCGGTAGGTCCTGTTCAAGCTTCTCTTATTTTAAATTTCAGCAAAATTTTGCTGACAATTTTTGTTCTTTACCAGATTAGGCTTCTGCTTTTGCCCAACCTCGAGACATACATGCAGCTTTTGGAGCCGGAATTACAACTTGATAAGCAGAAAAATGAGATGAAAAGAAAGGAAGCATGGCGTGTTTATGGTGCCCTGCTGGTTAGATTACAAGCTTTCAATGAATACATGTTTTCTATTTTTATTCACCAGCTTTTTACCTGTGTATGCATTTTTCAGTGTGCTGCAGGAAAATGCTTATATGATCGGCTCAAGTTGTTCCCTAATTTGCTTTCTCCATCAACACGGCCTCTTTTGAGGAGTAATAAGAGAGTCGTGACTAACAACCCAAGTAAGTTGGTACTTCTGTATAATATATGTGTTGCTACTTGCTTGGCAACGCACAACAAATAAAAATGGTCATTTTATTGGCTGAACAATTTCTTCTCAGATACATAATACTGCAAAATGTTGAAATTATTAAGGTGTGAAAGTAAGGCTATGGTCATTCAAATTTCAGATAAACGGAAGTCTAGTACAGATCTCTCCGCATCCCAGCCACCTCTGAAGAAGATGGCAACAGATGGTGCGATGACTTCTATGGCTTCAGCTCCCATGCCAGGAAACATGCCAGGAACCATGGATGGCTTCTCCACCCAATTACCCAACCCTAGCATGATGCAAACTTCATCCTCTGGGCAATTGGTGGAAAGCACCGCATCAGGTGTGATTCGGAGGGATCAGGGAAGCAATCACACGCAAAGAGTTTCCACAGTGCTGAGGCTAGCCTGGAAGGAGGACCAAAATGCTGGGCATCTGTTGAGTTCATTGTACGAGGTATTCGGTGAAGCCATCTTCTCCTTTGTTCAACCACCAGAGATATCGTTCTTTTTGTAGAAAGCAAATGCATAGCGTTAAGAGCTATGTAATATGCATTGTACCATTAGGCTGGTCTTGTGGAATTCTTGAAACTGAAATTGACGTCTAGGAATCTTGTAGTGGTCTCTGATGCTAGATTTAATTGCTTAGTGACTTGGTGCTGCAATATTTTATGTCTGCTGATTTCTTGAAGTTTTTTGTTTATTGTAGTCATTTTATCTAATTTAAACATTTTATTAAGCTCTACTGGTGCGCCATTTTATGGCATGTACATTTTTGGACCTTACTGATTCATTGCAGAGTTGTCGTTGACATGTGCTAATGCAAATGTATTATTTGCATTGATGAAGGTTGCATAAAAGGAGGGAAAAAAACCCATATATGATATTTACCTTTTTATATATTTTTTTAATTTTCAGGGTTAGCTAGGTCACATGATATTTTTTTTCTTACAAAAGTTAGCAGCTGCAGAACCGAACAAAACAATAGGGATGCAAAGTGGGAGCAGCAACACCTGCAGAGGCCTTCTACGTGTAGGAAGTCGACCATAGGACATTTCATCGTATAGTGGCATGGTATCCTACAAAACCACCTGATCCCAAATACTCCCAACATTTTTAACAACTTTCAGTTGAACATTTAAACTTTGTTGTCCGTTAATTTTTTTCAGCCTTTAACTAAAAGAACTATAGCTTTTCACCTCCAAGTTTTTTTAGGTAGGACCTCACAGAAACAACTACCGAATATTAGCTGTTATGAAACATTTTATTATGAACGAATTAAGACACAAGTGAAAAGCCTACTACAGAAGAAAGCTTATGGTAGAAGAAAGCTTATATCAGAAGATAACTTATTGTGGAAGGGCTTGCATGAGAAGCAAGCTTACGGCGTAAGCTAGCTTACAACGCAAGCCGCCAATCTTCTCTGTCTGTAAATAGGACCCTGAAGGTCCAAGGCGAGGTCAACCTATCTTGGGCACCTCCGCTTTCCCTCCTGTAGCTTGTACTCAAATCCAGAAGAAATAAAGCTTCCACTCGTCCATACTTTCTGTGTTTGTCTGCTTGCGTGCTGATCAGTAGAATAGACTGATTTCTCAACACGTTATCAGCACGAGTCTCTACTAAGCTAAACATGTAAACGGGTGAGAAATCAGTTTCTACTGATCATTTTCTTCTTGATATGCAAATCATTCTTTTGCTATAGTTGAAATGAGCAGAAGAACAACATGGTACCTGAAGTACCATCCTCCAATATTCTCTCAGCAATACCCGATAACATGATGGCGGTTCTACCGCCGTTATCATCCAATTGCTAGAGATGATACATCTTCTCAGCAACGTCTGGTAACATGAAGGTAGCTCTGCCGTCGTTACCGTCCAAAGGCTAGAGATGGTACATCCTCTCAGCACTGTTCGATAACACGATGGCAGCTCTGTCGTCGTTATCGTCCAAATGCTAGAGATGATGTAGGTGCCTGAAGCACCGGCATGGCAACTTAATGGACGACTCTACCGTTGTTGCCACCAAATACTGGAGGCAAACAAATCTTTTGCATGGCCCTGAAGTGCCGTTATGAATGTCCTTTGCTTCTATGGACATCACCCATATGGGTCCTTGATGCCACTAAGGTCGGCTCTGCCGCCAAGGAACAAGTGGGGAAGTGTTTAGTTTCTGTTTCCTTACATAGTTTGCACAATATGCATGGAGTTATGCCCATGTATGCTCTTTGTTTTGTTTTACATGCTTACTGTACTGTTTGCATGATCTTTCATAACATTTATTTTGATGTTATGAAATTAATTTCTTAGCATGATTGATAATCTTTAATCACGCAATCTGTATTCCAGAATATTACTTAAATTAATTTACTAGGAAAGTTTCTATGAAAAACTGTGTCGTAATCCCAAAGATTACACACGCAAGGAATCCTGAAGATTACGCATGACCAATTTATGTCGACCCTACACATTGTATTTACCTATCGAAAATACCAAATGATGTCACAGTCATGTCAGACATAGCAAAGAAGGAATTCACCGAGCTTGCCTTGGATGGTAGCAACTACCTTACTTGGGCATTGGACGTTGAGATTAAACTCAACTCCATGGGTCTCAATCATACTATTGTGATGCCCAAAGCTGGCACGGAGGAGCCTAAGAAGGCCGAGAAAGCAAAGGCATTGAATTTCTTGCGCCACCATCTTTGCATAGACCTGAAGTCTGAGTATATGCCCGAGAAAGATTCACTAGTATTATGGCAATCCCTGAAGGATCACTTCGACCAGCAAGGGTCAATTGTGCTCCCACAGGCACAACATGACTGGATCACCCTACATTTCCAAAACTACAAGTCTGTGGTGGCGTATAACTCTGTCCTATACAAGATCTTTACTCGGTTATGTTTACGTGGCCAGAAGATCACTGACATTGAGATGATCGAGAAAACCTTATCTACCTTTCATCCCAACAACATGGTGTTGCAACAGTAATACAGGAACTCAAAGTACTCGAAGTACTTTGAGATTATCTCAGTCATGTTAGTTGTAGAAAGGCAGAATGAGGTTCTTCTGAAGGATCATTCTGCTCGACCCACTGGGTCTATAGCAGTGCCTGAAGCACACGCCAATGTTGCTGGGGACTCGTGTGGCCGTAAAAGGGGCTACTATGAGAAGAGATGGAAGGGTAAGGGAAGTATCATGTTCAAGTGCAAGAGAAGGGTAAGCCCAAAGGTAAAGGAGAACTCAAGAAGGTTACAGGTGAAACATGTAGGAAAAAGCAGGATAACTGCTACAGATGTGGAGGCAAAGGGCATTGGTCCCATAACTGCCGTGTCCCCAAGCACCTAGTTGAGCTCTAATGAGAAAAGGAGCCAACATGAGTCCCACTTCACCATTGAGCCTAAAGCTCACATTGAAAAGCATGATGACATGATTGTCGACCCTAAGGATGGTGGAGACATCCATATGGACGATAATGAGAACAACCTTCTTGAAGAAGAGAATGACATATTTGGGGACCTGAAGTAATCTCTTATATGTCTCTTGTATGTGTCCTACATGTGTAGCACATATAGAACTTTGGTCATGAATAATGCTCCTGAAGAGCACTCTTAGTCTTTTACTAGGCTTAAATCTTGGTGGGAATCCCATGGCAGAAGAGGAGATCTGTCTGGTAGACAGTGCCATCACAAATACAATCTTAAGGGAAACTAGATATTTCCAGACCTTAACTAAGGAAACTGGAAATATTGTGACCATTGCCAAAAACAATGCTCATATAGTAGACACTGAAAGTGCTACTCTGGTTCTCCCTATGGGTACCCATATCTTTGTAAAGGATGCTATATTGTATCCTAATTCAAAGCGTACCCTCTTAAGCTTTAAAGATATCTGTGCAAACGGTTTTCATATAGAAACCGAGGTTGAGCAAGATGTTGAATATCTGTTCATAACCAAAATAGATGGATATCAAAAGCAAGTGGTAGAAAGGCTCCCTTCATCACCATCGGGTTTGTACTACACGTACATAAAACCCACTGAGGAATATGTTGCGATGAAAACCATATTTAGAAACACAAAGTCATTTAAAGTTTGGCATGACAAGCTAGGTTATCCTGGGTTGGGTATGATGAGAAGAATCATCAACAATTCTGCTAGCCACAATGTTGAAACTAAAGACTTTCCTAATCCTAAAGATTTTATTTGCCCTGTTTGTGTAAAAAGGAAGTTGATTACTAGGCCATCCCTCCTGAAGATTAGGGATGAGTCACCTGTTTTTTTGGCAAGGATACAGGGTGACATATGTGGACCTATCCAGCCTCTATCGAGCCCGTTTAGGTATTTCATGGCATTGATTGATGCTTCTACTAGATGGAGCCATGTGGACCTGTTGTCCATAGGGAACCTTGTTTTTTCAAAGCTAATTGCCAAATCATCAGGCTAGAAGCTTCCCTGATAACCGCATACAATCCATTCGGATGGATAATGCTGGTGAGTTGAGGTCAAAGGCATTCGATGATTATTGTTTAGCCATGGGCATTAAGGTAGAATATTTAGTACCACATGTCCACACTCAAAATGACCTAGCTGAGTTCTTGATCAAGAGGATCAAGTTGATTGTGCGGCCACTATTGCGGAATTGTAGGCTACCAACCAGTTGTTGGGGCCATACTATGTTGCCTGCAGCAACAATAATCCAACTCAGGCCAATTGCATATAATAGTACCTCCCCTCTTCAGCTAATTCGTGGGAAAAAACTAAGTATTTTCCATCTACGTAAATTCAGCTGTGTAGTACATGTGTCGATCCCACCACCACAGCGTACTTATATGAAACCCCACCGGAAGTTGGGGATATACGTTGGTTATGAGACTCTGTCCATAATGAAGTATCTAGGGCCTATGATTGGGGATCTTCATATGGCTCGGTACGCTGATTGTATCTTTGATGAGGACCATTTTCTAGCATTAGGGGGAGACAGGCATCCAGAAGAATGCCGAGATGCAACTGGGATGCAGTCCTCAGATCCACGCACTAGTGAAGCTGAACTGGAAGTTCAGAGAATCATAGATTTGCAAAGTCTTGCAAATAAGTTAACAGATGCCTTCACTGATTATAAGGGAGTGACAAGTTTGCATATACTTGCAGTAAATGCACCAAAAAGAGTAGAGGTAGCCTAGGAGGTTACTGACTCTACTCTTACCCCCCATCCTAGGCAGAGAGGGAGACCTCCGGGTGCTCGGGACAAGGTTCCACGGAGACGTCTGCGGTGACAAGGACCTAAGCCACTTATTCCACTCAAAGAATCAGTTGAAGAAGCTCAACCCGAAGTTGAGAAAGCCCAAGAAGAGGCAACTCAACCTGAAGTTGAGATGGTCAGAAGGACACCATCCTGAAGATGGAGAACCTAGTGCTTCATGCACGCACCTTGGCACTGGAAGACCGGAAAACCCTAACTCGATCGTTATGGGAAATCACGACGAGCTGGAGGAAATAAATGAGAAGATCTCCACTAACTATGTTGATACAAGAATTATATCATAGAAAGACCGCTATTGTCGACATACACTTTGCCTCAAAGATTGCGGGCACTATGGATCCGGGATCTAGAACCAAAGTCCATGATAAAGTGCCAGAAGCGTTCAGACTAGGACAAATGAAAAGCAGCAATGGAGGTAGAGTTGCGCTCACTTTATAAAAGAGAGGTTTTTGGGCATGTAGTCCCAACACCTCCAAAAGTCATCCTTGTAGGATGCAAGTGGGTCTTCCTTCGGAAGAGAAATGAACATGGTAAGATGGTGAGGTATAAAGCAAGACTGGTGGCACAAGGGTTCACGTAGAGACCCAATATTGATTATGATGAAACTTATTCTCCTGTTATGAGTGGAATCATGTTTCGATACTGGATCCCAATGGCAACTAATTTGAACTTGGATATGCAGTTGATGGATGTAGTGACCGCATACTTGTATGGGTCACTAGATTCGAAAATTTATATGAGAGTCCCTGAAGGACTAAAGATCCCCAATCCGAAAGGAAATCGCAACATGTATAGTGTTCGGCTGCAGCGATCACTATAGGGATTGAAACAATCCGAAAGGATGTGGTTCAATCAGTTCAGTAACTATCTCCTAAAGAGAGGTTACTCAAACAATGATAATTGTCCTTGTGTGTTTATAAAGAAATGCCTGAATGGATTTTATATTATCTCGGTCTATGTCGATGATCTTAATATCATTGGCACCACAGAGGACATCAAAGAAGCAATGGCTTATCTTAAGACCGAGTTTAAGATAAAGGACTTGGGAAAAACCAAGTTTTGCTTGAGCCTGCAGCTCGAGCACCTCCCTGAAGGAGTGTTTATGCACCAATCTACCTATACCAAGAGGGTCCTTGGTAAGTTCAATATGGATAAATATCATCCTTTAAAAACCCCCATGGTGGTCTGGTCCCTGGAAGCGGATAAGAACCCATTTAAACCCAAGGAAGATAATATGGAATAGGGATTTCACGCAAAAATAATAATGTAGAACCGATGACCAATTCTGTAGTTTAAGACGAAAGGGGTTTCAAACAAAGTTTTAAGGGCCAAAAAATGAACTTTGCTAATATAAATCACCAATGATTTCTAAAATATTTTCATGAAAAATGATTTCTGAAATAATTATTTCTAAAATGTTAGCACTTGATATATTTGATTTTCCTTAAAAATGTAATTTCATAAACTTATTAGATTTGTGTAATTATTCTACATAAAATTGTGATAAAAGATTCATCTCAAAAACTATGAAAAAAGACATAATTTCTTACTTTGAGGCGTTTATTCTAAAGTTTTATGTAATTTACTCAAAGATAAAGTGATATTACATAAAACTTTGATATCACTTTTAAAAAGAAAATGGATTTCCCTACCGCCTAAGAGAATGAATATTGTTCCCATTCAAGAGTAAAGATTTTATTTGGACACGTAATAACAAACAATTGTATATCCCTTCAAAAACATAAAACAACATTCTAAATGGGCACGTAGTTTGCAATGATCAATTAATACTATAAAATACTCCGACACAATTCAAACGCTCGTTGGATCTATATCCTCCACTCGAACATACCCATTTGATTAATGAATATTCAAGGATATATTTGGTACAGTAAGGTTGCAAAAACACAATAATTATAAGTGGTGGCACACTTTGGCTAGCAAAAATAGATTATTCTGTCAACACCATATTTCTACCACTAACACGGGAGACAAACATGTTTAGAAAATAAATTTGGTATACACATGGAAAAAATAAGCTTGATAAACATGTGGAAAAGAACCATACATCTAGCTAAGTCAAACTTCTCGTATAGAGTTAAAACATGTGGATATAAACCAAGCATACTAGACTCGCTGTACAATTGTTTATTCGTGGTTTCATAAAACAAAGGCATAAATTTCAAACTCCGTTTAGGAGTGTCTATTTCACTCCCTAATACATTGATTAGTTGCACAAATCTTCAACACAAGGAACCTTGTTTAGTGATATAGAATCCGGATGGTTTTAAACAAAAGTAGGGGTTTTAGAATGCAACTAGAAGGATAAGCGCGGAGACACACCGCGCACAGATAGATATGCCAACAAGATCTAAGCCAAAATTATACCATTTGATGCTAAGCTTGATGTAATCAAAAAATTATACTACCACGCTATTAGATAGTACAAAGAAAGCACCGCATATATACACAAAATATGTGGTATACATTTCTGTCGCTAAACTCACAATCATTTCTTGTTATAGACTTATAAGTTCACTGAAAAACAGAGAACTTACATGGAGTACTGAACATTCTTTTGCTCATTCTTCTTGTCTAAAAACATACTGTTAAGCATAGTAACAGATATGCATATGACCAATACTACACTATATGGCTATGCAATTTAAAACATAAAACGGGCTATGAGGATAAAGTCTTCAAAGAAGCATTCGATCTCTTGGAGGCAGTGAGGAGACAACTCACTGATGTCATTGTAGTGACAGTATTCAGGATCATCAGCACAGACTGCTATTATCTTGTCATCCTTCTCACCCTAATCACAATATCCATTATCCTCAGTTAAAAAGAAATAGTGTTTGGTCAAAAAAAAAAACAGAGTGAAGCAACACATGTGTTAGGCAATTTACTCTGTGTTACCACTGCATAAATCTCATTATTGTGACTAAAGGGGATGCTATCATTAAGAATAATTGTTCTTCCTTGAGTTGTCTGCGGAATGCATTTGTAATATTTTGTGAGATAAACAATTTCTGTACCATGTAAGCAAAAATAAAGGTGATATATGCATCCAGTTTTTCATGTTTGAAACAGCACACTATATAAGTCTAATATATTTTTTCCCTATTTCCATGGTCAGAAACAAAATCATAAATCATGGACCTTGTAGTCAGTACTAAAATTTAAAGGTACAGATTATTTGGAGCAAAAGCTAAGGCTTTGTATCTACACTGCTCTTAGATACATTACTTGATCATTTATGAAACACATAGTAATGGACTCATGGTCTTCAGGTAGGATATCTATTCAGGATTCAAACTGAAACCTATTGCAGGTCAGAGCTATACTGCAATCAAATTTTGTCTTTATGTGAACATCTTAAATTCTTTACAAAACAGGATTAAAGTAGGCATTGACTTCTTTGTAAAACAGGATTAAAGAAGACACTTTATCATCAGGTTGAAATTATATTTGAAACAATCTCGTGTCCAGCTAATACTATAAAATCACTGTAAGTAAATGGAAACTGACAAATAGACCACTTTAGTACTTTGGCAATTGACATGATAAAACTTGATGGACATCTACGGAAGAACAGGAAATCTTGTATGAAGTATAAATAATTATATTGTGGCTTCATTTCTTCTATACAGCTGCATGAAAGTTACATTTCTCTTTTCTTTTGCAGAAATGTATATGCAGAGGAAACCATAAAATACATTGATGTATTTTTCAGAATTTAACCCTAATTTTGAAAATGATTGAAAGTATCCCCTTTCTTTTCTCTATGAAAACAAATCAAATCCTAGTGTTCTATCCAAATAAAAATATTAGCAGATGCACTAATTCCTCAATCTCTTGCACAGCTACCTTTTTCATGAGAAGGCGTCACCTGCAGGAGTGAGAAAAGAATGCAGAGTTGCAGAGGACCGCAGCCATGAAGAAGATTTGTTGCTCGACATTGATGTGTGAGTGCACAGAGGGAGGTGGAGTGGTAGACGCACAGGTGAAGGCGGCATGGCGTTGGGGAGGTCGGGAGGAGGTGAAAAGTAGGGGAGGGAAGGCAGAGCTGCAGAGGTTGCGACGGCGGGGAGCTGCGAGCAGGTGGTATGGAGGTAGAGATGGAGATGGACGATGTTTGGCCGACCGGTGCAGAGAGAACAGAGATGACTCGACGTTACTTCGCTAGGTACGGCTCGACGTAGCACGGCTGCTACGGAAAGAGGCCGTGCTCGCCGCCGCAGCGGGGTGGCAGTGCCGAAGCCGCCGTCGCCGGAGGAGGCGGCGGTGGCACGCGGGCTCCTGGCGCGCAGGGCGGCTCGGGGAGCACGAGGTGGAGGAGGTCCTCGCGCGCGGTCGCCACCGTCCTGAGGGAGGGCGCGAAGGTTAGCGCTGGTGGCGGCCGAACGAGGGCGAAGTTAGCAGTGGCGGTTGAGCTGATGCGGCTGCTGCTTCGCCTCGACGCCGTGCACCGCCAGGGTGCTCGCGCTCCACGATGCCGGTGCGGCATCGCTGCATTGGGGATGGGGAGAGCACCGGTGATCGTGGAGGAGTACGCGGACGCAGTGAGCCGCCGTCAACCTCGCTGGATCTGTTGTGGCGGCGGGGACAAGGAGCCGGCTCCGACGGACTCTGTCGGATGCGGAGGTGGAGGTGGCGGCGGCGTGGGAGGAGAGGTAGAGCAGGTGGAGTCGCGGAGGCGATGGGCCGACAACGGCGAGCGCCGGCGCGGGGCGAGGGTGGTAGGGGGAGGCGGCGGCGCGGGCTGGGTAGGGAGAGGGCGGCGATGGTGGAGGTTAGGGGGAGGCAACGGCGAAGGGGGGAGGACGGACGACGACTGCAGCGTCGGTGGGAGGCGGCAGCGTTGGGGTAGGGCAGCGCTGGAGAGACCGTAGCGCGGGCTGGGCAGGGGCTGGGAAGCGACGGCAGGGAGGGCGGACTATGGCAGCGGCTGACCCTCGCCGGCGCCGGCGCCGACGCGGGGCGATGGTGGCCGGGCGGCGGCGGCTGCGGTGGGTGAAACGGGGGAGGGGACCGATTGGGGATTCTGGGCGAGGGAAGGACGTTTTGCATAAACACCCTTGTACTTTTTATATTTACAACACTACCTCTAAAAGCGAAATTTTCTCTTTTTCGCATTGTATTATTATGAAATATGAGGGCTTTTTGGGATAAATCACAATGGATTGTCAACGATTAGACGAGCAATATGATATTTCGTACATACACGCGGAGCTTTTTGAAAAACAGCCCAACACGTGTCAATTTCTTTAAGGAGTAAGAAAATGAGTACCAAAAGTGTTATGTCCGGAGGATATGGCTCAGGCTCGTCTTGGCTATCATAGTCGCATGCCAAATGAGCCAAAGTTGCTAACAGCTCAGTGGCTCACTCTGGTGCTATTTTTAAAAAACTCATAAACTTTATTGAAGATTAGATTAAAAGCATATTACATTAGTGATGATTACATCTTTCAAAAGAAGTGTTGAAAGGGTTTCCAAAGTGGGACAGCTTGGAAGATAACAAGCATGTCTATTGTTATGACAATTCATATCAGGTTTAAAGTTGGCTTTGAGATTTCTATCCTTTTTTGCGAAGCTATCGACATGCTTGTTTGCTTATATTGGAATCCATTTGATAGTGATTCGTGTATTGTTACTTAGTTTCTGCTATTTGAAAAGTAAAGGCCTGAAGGACCAATGAGTTAAACTGGAAGTATAGTCATCCTATTGCAAAGTTTGAACAATGATCCTGCAATCTAGAATGAAGATCGTGGTTCCCATAGAAAGTGCAGAGCATATCTGATAGGCCAAGATTATTCCTACAAGTTCAGCAAGCAAAGGCGAAATATAGTTTTGGAATATGCTTTTATCATATAAAAATTCCAAATCTTGCTTCATTGTCCTTCCAATATGGATCAACATAGCAACGGGTACCTGTAGGTAAGGACAGAACATAATGTATAGGTGTTTGGTCTTGATTGATTACCTGTTGTTCTTGTTGTCAGTTTTGCATAATGTGTTCATAAGTTTTTGCATAGCTTCTGCTGCATTACAGACCTAAAAAAGGCTCATAAGTTTTTGAATTGAAAATATCGTCATTTCTAGCTTTCCAGATTTTCCATAGTAAAACTAAATTTTTTTTTTGAAGAGGCTTGGCATTAGTGAAAGTTGCTAGAAGATAAGACAAGGTGTCTTGAATAGAGTGTAAACGGTTAAGTGCACCTGATTTAAGCTAAAAATCATAGATGAACCAAATGAGCCTGCTGAAATAACAATGAAAACACACTTAGAAGTTTTCGGAGACGGGAACTTATACATAAGTAAGTCTTCTTACCACACCTATTCCATTGGGTCAATAAAATTTGCCCCATGGAAGAGAATATGAAGGACTTGGGCACCCCTTAAATGTAAGTTCTTTTTCTGGTTGGCAGTGAATAATCGATGTTGGACATCAGATTGCCTTGAGAAGTATGGGATGTCACACCCGGATGTTTGCCATCTTTGTGATCAATAGAAGGAGTGAAAGGACCTTGATGTCACCTAGAGGAAAGGATAAATAGGCGTTCCTAAAAATTATCACAACTTCATAGCATATTAGAATGATAAGAACTTTCGGTTCAAATTGAAACTTCCGGTATGGGATTGGAAGTTCCGGTCTCAACCGAAAAGTTCGGCGGATAACAGAATAAAACACTAGATATGAACTTGTAGCTCGAACAAACAAAATATATATGAATCAAAATGTGACAAACAATGTATCTAAGCAAGATATAAGGTCACCAACTATATCAATTAAGCATATAAGTAGATCGGGTTAAAACAAGCTCAAGCACAATATGAGAGAAGGCAAGAATGAGTAAACCAAGAAAGGAGACGCGTGATTTGTTTTCCGAAGTTTGGATCCACGGATCCTACGTCTCTGTTGAGGGGCCACAAAGGCCGGGTCGATTTTAACCCTTTCCTCACGAGGTTGCACAAATGCACTCCTCGATTTTACTCTTGATTTCTTCTCTTGCGGAGGCGAAATCGAAGCCTTCACAAACTTTCCGAGGCACACCACAACATTGGGTGCTCACCGGCGATGCCTAGCCGTCTAGGAGACCTTAGTCCCCAAGAGTAACAAACATAATCAAAGATTTGCTTGCAATGAACTCTAGTGCTCAAAGTATGGAGTGAAGCTCACTAGCTCTCAACTTCTCAATCTCTTAATCCAACTCTCTTCTCTTCTCAAATCCCTCTCACAAAGAGACACCACAAAGGTAGGGGAATGGGGGAGGCTATTTGGCTTTGGATGTGTCTAATAATGCCCAAGAACAGCAGCCACTCAAAGGAGGGGTGGAGGAGTTTATATACCCGAGCCTCTCAGAACTAGCCGTTGGAGGCCAAGATTCCATTTTTCAAAATTTTCGAAATGCATTTTTGGACAAGTCCGAAAATCAACAGAAGGTAATCTCAGTTTCGCAACCATTTTTGGTATTTTCGAAAATTTTCGGACTTACCAAAATATTTTTGGAATTTCTGAGATTTTTTCAGAATTTCCAAAAACACCAGGCAAAATGGCCATAACTTTTTGCTCGGAAGTCCGTTTTTGATGATCTTGAACTCTATGGAAAGCTCACTCAGAGAACTACCCAACTCAACCAAAAAGAAGGTCTAAAACCACTCAAAGGATAGGTTAAAACTTGGGTTTCTCTCAAGATAGCACTAGGATAGGTCACTTTGAGCACCAAGACATACACAAACATATCGACGTTGCATCCCTCTTGATAGCACGGTATTTCTATACTCAAAAGTAAATAGGAAGAGAATTATACTAATAGAAATGTCTTCTTTCCATCTTTATTTCTTTGTCTTAAGGGACGTCAACGCCAAAACCGTTTCACCTTATATTTTTCAAATGATTGATGTGGTTACTTGTAGCTTCAAATGACCTCGCACGATCCATCATGACAAAGCCGTCACTCGTCCTTCACCATCAGATTTTGTTCTTTGGTGCCAAGCCCCTTGCTTGCCTTCACCACTACATGGTCCATCGCGACCGAGCATCGCTTGCCTTTCACCGTCTTGCCATAGTAGCAACTTTGTATCCCACATCTTCAATATCTTCACTTTGTCATCCTTGGTATCTTTAGGTGTAATCATATCACTTGAGCATCAACACATTTTCAATCATTGGGACCTATTTTTTCTCATTCAACTCAATGAAATTATTAGTCCCAATGATCTGGTTGTTAACCTTTACTTGTTGACCAACCGATTGCATGTATAAAAGGATATGAATAAATGATGAGTATTAATCAACACCACAAGTGTCATATACTCAAATATATGCTTAAATATAAAGATCCCAATTAAATGAAAGTGAATAACTTGGATCAAGCACATACATAACTAAAGTATAGGATTTACTCCCCCTAAATGTATACATATAAAATGTTTGTGTGAAGCAAAAGTATGCATAAAAAATATGAAACATTGGGAGCTTATCCTATACAAGAATAAAAGACATTTATCAAATATAGGCATTAAAATAAAAACATACCTTCATCATCTCCATGTTCTAAATGTAAAGAGACTAAATAAGAGAAAATGCTCAAACAAAACATTAGTCTCACATGTATATTGTTATTCATATGAAAATATTATATATGAACATATCAATATGTGCATGGAGAGGAGGAATGATACATATAACTTGATCTCCGTGCACTTCATCCTTGTTATGATTTAGGTCCACCAACAACGAATATTCCTATCTCAACTCATATGAAGTCCGTGAACCATTTCTCACAATTTTCACTTTCATATCCACATGAGACTAGGACAAAGAAAATGCTTATAAAAATATTAATCTCGTATAATTAGATTTATCATTAATCACCAAAACCAAATTAGTGACACTTGAACTTTCAAGGAGACAATACATCACATCCTTGTGTCTTGCGTCTTCGCCCATCGAGTATGGTATCTAATTATGGAAAAGATAGGCATGCGGCTTTAGCACCTCAACATTCCTCAAGGTGATTCTCTAGTTGGTGGTCCCAAGTGGTCAGAGGTATCTCTAAGAAAGCTAAGAAAGGGCTGAACTCTCTTATTATCTTTGTGGCTTGGGAAATCTGGAAACACCGGAATTATTGCGTCTTCAACGGTGCCACACCTAGTACTGCTGCCATATTTGATGTTGTGGCAAGAGAGAGTTTCTTATGGTGTACTGCTGGAGCAAGAGAACTCTTGGCCTCGTCGCTTCCCACTTAGGAGCTTAGCTCCTATAGGAGTTGTTGCGCATCGCTTCGGCGACATTTTTTCTCTCTTTTGCAAAGTGTTCCTTCGTGAAGCGCTCTGTTATATATAATTTCTCTTCTCCTTAATGAAATGAAACGTCTCTTGTGTTTTCGAGAAAAAAACAATAATGAAAGAAGATATGTGCTTCATCTTCATATTCATCACATCTAGAGCTAAAAGGATCAATGGATGTTGTAAGATGAAGGTTTGAGGCATAGCTTTTCTGAGAAGTCTCCAAAGAAAAGTTTTAACTTTTGGAGGGATGATTTTATCTTTCCATCTGGATTTAAGCATATTAATAGTTAAAGTGGGAGTATTGACCTGATGAGTATGAAGATGCTTGTAGACTTCTTTGTAAGCACTTTTTGTATTGCACTGACCTGAAGATATATGTGTCCAGCAAAGCCTACCTTTAATATTTTGGGATATTATTGGTACCTGCAAAATGGAGTCTTTTGCTTCATTATCAAAAACCTGCTCAAATTTTGTAATGTTCTAGGTTTTATTCTGATTCGAAAGATCAGCTACCATTATAGGCATAGGAGATGGGAGTGTGTGAAGATTAATATGTATGGATGCTTTCCCAGATTAAACACCAAGGCTGATTCCAGATAGACACATGACCTTGACCCAATTGCCAGATAGAAGAAGTGGATAAGTAACTCCTGATTTTTAGAAGAGAGACCAGAAGGTAGACTTGGGTGTATTTTTTGAAGCTTTCCAAAAGGAAGTGTTGGGAAAAATATTTGTTCTTAAGAATAGAAGAGAGCAGATCATTTGGATCAGAAACTATTCTCCAGGCTGATTGGACAAGAAGACTTTCATTAACAGCTAAAAGATATCTAATACCCAGACCACCTTCATCAATTGGCTTACAAATGTCTTCCCAAGATCTTAGACAAATACCCTTCCTGTTATTATCATGTTGTACACTTGTCCACCAGAATTTTTGAATTATAGCAGTGAGTTTTGCAATGTATTTTTTTAGAGAAGAATGGTAGACATGTAGTAAACAAGAATGGAAGCAAAGACTGATTTAATAAGAGCAAGACTACCTGAATGAGAAAGTTTGCTTTCAAAGCAGATAACTTGGATTTGAATTTAGTTTAAGATAAAACTGTAAGCTGAAGAACAAGCCCTAGTATTAATGATCAAAGGATGACCCAGATGTTTTGTTGCACTGTCCATAATAGAAACAGGAAAAATAGCAGAAATTGCTTGTCTTACTTGAGGTGAAGTGCTTTGGCTGAAAAGGATAGAGGACTTTCTCCAATTGGGAATTTGACATTATTCCTAACAAAAATTGTAAATGATTTGAAAAATTCTGTTTGCTCCAGTTGCAGTAGCTTGACCTGTGACTATAAGGTCATCCGCATACATTAGAGAATGTATCTTTGGATCTTGGTGAGAGAGACTAATAGTTTAGGCTGTGTTCTTTTAGAGGGGTTAGGAACCCCTCCCCTTCACACGTAAAATGAAGCGACGAATTAACGCATGATTAATTAAATATTAGCTAAAAAAACTTAAAAAATAAATTAATATGATTTTTACATAAACTTTTCTATAAAATTTTTTTTTCAAAAAATACACCATTTTGTAGTTTGGAAAGTATGCGCACGATAAACGAGGGAGTGAGGTTGAAAACCTCAAGTTAAGAACACAAATCTTAGAGTTGTTCTGCATGAATGGTTTCTGCTAGCTACTCGGAGAGCTCATTTATTGCAAAGAACAAACAAGTATGGGGATAAAGGACAACCTTATCAAATACCACGATGATCCCAAAAGTGATTGACATTAGTGTTGACACAAAAAAGACACCGAATTAATATAGGAAAGAACAAGATTAATGAAATTACTATCAATATATTTAACACAACCATATTCATTTAACATCCCTTTTGATCACATATTTAACTATATAAAATTTGAATTTTAAAATATAAGAAATTCAAATATTTTTTCGGACAGTAAATGATTTCAAATTAAAAAATTATCAACAACAAAGTTGTATAACTCATCAAGATCTATAACTTTTACTTTGGTCTTTTTGCTATATAACATTTTTTTGAACAATTTGAATTTGAATTTAAAAATATGACAACTTCAAATAATATTTTCAAATACTAAATGATTTCAACTGAAAAAGTCATCAACAACAAAGTTGTATAACTCATCAATATCTATAACTTTTATTTTGTTCATTTTTTCTATACAACATTTTTTGAACAGTTTGAATTTGAATTTGAAAATATGACAACTTCAAACAACATTTTGAAATACTAAATGATTTCAACTGAAAAAGTCATCAACAACAAAGATGTATAACTCATCAAGGTCTATAACTTTTATTTTGGTCATTTCTTCATCCGACAAAGTGATAGTAACATTATTCATAAAATTCACATATCTCTCATCTGGTTTTATAAACTATAGCATAGAAATACAAATTTTATGAACAATATTACTAACACTTTGTCGGATGAAGAAATGACAAATATAAAAATTATAGATCTTGATGAGTTATACAACTTTGTTGTTGATGACTTTTTCAGTTGAAATCATTTAGTATTTCAAAATATTGTTTGAATTTGTCATATTTTCAAATTCAAATTCAAACTGTTTAAAAAAAAGTTGTATAGAAAAATGACCAAAATAAAAGTTATAGATCTTAATGAGTTATACAACTTTATTGTTGATGACTTTTTCAGTTGAAATCATTAGTATTTGAAAATATTATTTGAAGTTGTCATATTTTTAAATTCAAATTCAAATTGTTCAAAAAAATATTATATAGCAAAAGGACCAAAGTAAAAGTTATAGATCTTGATGAGTTATACAACTTTGTTGTTGATAATTTTTCAATTTGAAATCATTTAGTATTTAAAAATACTGTTTGAAATTATCATATTTAAAAAAGTCATCCGTGACGGGCTATAATCTAGACCCGTTGAGATGACAGTCATCCATGACGGGCTATAATCTAGGTCCGTTGAGATGAGATGAGAGTCATCCGTGATGGGCTATAATCTAGGCCCGTTAGATATGACAGTCATCCGTGACGGGCTTTAAAGCTATCTCAATCGGGCCATATTTTGAGCCCGTCACCGATGACCCTTATCTCTGACGGGCTCTGTCGACGAGCCCGATTGAGATATGCTAGGTCATTTCAATCAAGCCTAAAGATGTGCCCGTCACAGATGAGTGTCATCGGTGACGGGCTATATGTACTTGGGCCTATAGTATGACTGTACGACTACATCTACAACGGTGCAAATTTAGGTTCGATTAAGATGACTTTAGGCATAATTGAGCCCGTCACAGATGATAGGATCTGTACTAGTGATGTGACGTAGAAGCTTGATATAAGTGATCTGAAATAAAAAGATTAGCAAAGTAAGAAATAAAACAGTGAGCAACATTTTTTGGGTCAGCTGTAACCTGTTCATTCACGAGGATACTTGAAATTTTATTTTTCCCTTTCCTATTTAGAACTGCTTGTTGAAAAAAAAAAGAGGTTTTCCATCTAAATCTTGCACGGTTGCACCCAATATTTCTGCGGGCCAGCCACACGCACGCATCGCCGCATCAGTAAACGAGCCGATCTGCTATGTTAGCCGAGCCCCAAGCCAGGCTCGGCTCGGCTCGGTTCGTTTCGCCACAGAGCAGATGACGATATGAGCTAGTAGCAGCAGCATCGAACGACAGAAAGGGAAGAGATTTTCCCTTATCCTCTTGATGGCGCTCCTCCTGCGTCCCTCCCCTCCGCCGCCGTGGGCGATGCCACGGCGGAGCTCCTCCAAGAGAACCAAGCCCTCCCGCTCCCGCTCCCGCGAGGGAACCTCCAGTGCGTGTCCATTTCCTTCTCCCTTTCCGTTTCTTGGAAGCATTTCTTGGATGATCTTTCGAGCTGTGTTCTTGCGATGCGAGCTCGTAAGAATTTGCTAGATTACTTTGAACATGTATTTGTGTGAGCATCTTTGTTGAAAATTTAGGATACTTGATGTTTTTTTCCTTTTCTGTGAGCTTTTGCTTGCCACTTTTTTCCTATGACAAATATGCTTCCTTTTCTATTCTAGTAACATTTATTTTTCAACTGAAATAAGATAATAAATACTTCATAATTAGGAGTTCTACCATTTCAAGGTTTGTTTTGTGGAATAATAGGTGCAGGAAGCTTACCTGAGTTAGCCCATTTATAATTTTTTATCCTTAACACAACAAGCTAACTTGTCAAATAGGAAATGCCGATTTAAGTGTTTCACCCTACTTTGGTTGATTCTCTGATAATGCTAAGCTAACTTTGTTGCAGAGGTGTGAATACATAAGCTGCGGGTTGCATGTTATAGCTTTCTTGTTTTCTTGTTTTTCTTGCTTGCAATATTAGTACACATGGTAAACAGGAACCCAAGTTCACAGTTTATGTAGTTCGAATTGATCATAGAATTCACTGTAGCAAATTTTATATGATTGAGAATGGAGTGGCCGGTGGACACACATGTTGCTTCGTATAAATATTAAATAGAAACTTACACATTCTGAAGAGTGAACAATTGTTTTGAATCTTTCTGACATGTGCTACCATTTGTTTTGCAGAGCAAACATTTCCTGTCCCTTTACTGGTTGACAAGGTTGGAAGACTTCCGTTTCCTGTGCAGTGTTCTATAGTTCGATGCTGCTTGTCATCAACTGATGCCATCCATTCTACAAGTGATGACATCCATGAAGATAATGGACACGGCCATTTTCTTATGAAGTCTACATCTGACCTTCAGGTATGATGGTGAGTCCATGTTAATTTTTTTTAACATGTTATGTTTCACCTGATTCTTAATTATATAACGCCGTAAAATACCCCTTTATTCATTTGCATTATTTTTTCTTAAAATAGTATTGTATCATCTCGATTTTCAGTACAATTCAATCTTTACTCCTTGGGCTAATGTTTACTGATAACATCAAAACATCTTTTTTTTTTCAGAAAGTGATATCTTCCTGTTTTGGGAAAGCGTGTCTTCTCAGTAGTTCTGTCATGCTTGTTCTACCACCCAGTTGTTTCGCAGAACTGTGTGAGCCAGAGTACTCTCTACCTAACATGCCTTTGCTTTTTGCAATTGCCATGATTGGAGCTACCGTTGGAGGTAAGATCATTGCAATATGAAGTACATAAATGATGGAGGCATGTAGAAACATGTTGTGGATAGCAAACTGGATATAACATTCAGCCTTCCAGTACACAATTTTCTTATATATCTACGGCATGATACTTATTGTGCAGAATGGCTTGAAGAAGATTAAGGTACTAGAAAAGAGTGAGAGACAAATTGGAATGAGAGAATTAGAAGTATTGAGATGTAGCAAATTGAAGAAGAGAAATAGTTATTCTTTCTTAACCATCATCCTTGTATTGAGGATGCTGCTATGAACACATATACCATATCTCCAAATATCCATTACTCAAGTCTCCCTGAAGGTTGTTTTGGCCTCTTGTTAGTCCCTCCCATCCAGCCATGGTGTCCTAGCCCTCCTTTTTATTGTGTTTATCCGCATGAGTCCACTGTGGTGCGTACAATCCGTTCACTTTTTGAAAAACACATACCTGGTATACCAAATGTACATTAATGAAAATTTCAATAAAATAATTCCAAAGGAGTTCATATGTACAGTACACAACTAAAAGCTAATACTTTCAAATTAACTGTTCATATTTGTTTGATTGATTGGTTAATATTTAAAGTACAAGCATACCCACTTTACCTAATGTTTGAGATGTAATCCCGTATAGTACACAGAATAGACTGATTCATATGGTTATCATTTACACACATCCTAAGTTCCAAACATCCAATCTTGTTTTATTTCTTCAATATATTGTTATTTACAATTGTAAAAAACCAGTAAATAATACAACTCTAGGCTTGAAGCATTTCATGACCCTTAGAGAAATATCAATAAGTGCATGTGCTGAGAATGTGAATTGTCACTCACCAATGTGGGCATATGCTAAAAAAGAAGAGTTTAATCCTATTTTTTAATCAAATTGCAAAATATGCATTATAGATGCCTCAAAGCCTCAAAACCCAGAGTTATGTGAATTCGACTGTAAAAAATATCATCTATCTGTGTGTATTCTAGATGTCTTGCCCCATGTATCTTTTTAGCTTACTGTTGCTTTTATTTATTCCTGATCCAGTGTCAGTTATCAAGTCTTAAACTGGAAGTGTGATTTCCATCAGATTATTCAGTTTGCATGTTTCTGTTTATCTATGCAACTATGTGGGCCAGTATAGTTGGTACATCATACTACTTCATCCTCCTTAATTTGGTTTTACTATTTCTTAATATGTTGAAAAATTTAGATATCCTGTAGGGCTCCTTGCAAGACAAAGGAGAGGGGAGCTTAAACGATTGAATGATCAGCTACGTCAGATAAATGCAGCGCTGCGAAGACAAGCCAAGATTGAATCTTATGCTCCTGCTTTGAGCTATGCACCGGTTGGTAGTAAGATACCTGAATCAGAAGTCATCGTTGATCCCCAGAAGGATCGCTTAATTTCATATCTGAGGGCTGGGAAGAACTATCTGAGAAACCAAGCCCCTGATAAGGCATTTCCTGAGTTTAAGGCTGCTTTTGATCTCGCACAATCCTTGGGTGATCACGTCGAAGAGAAGAAGGCGGCACGTGGATTAGGTTTGCTTCCCATCAATAATTTACTTTCATGCCTTTTTCCATGCACGTTTGAAACTGAATGTTATAGTATGCCCTTGATTGTTGTTGTAGAGTCCCCCCTAGGTAACCTTTGTTATGAATGAATGTTTTTGAAATACTCGATAATGAGACGCATGTTCAAATTTATCCTGAAGGATCTTTTTTCCATGTTCAATAGAAATTCAAGCAATGCGACCTGCAAAAATGAAAACAGCAAACAATCTACTGATGTTTGTTTTTTGTTTGCATTCTTTAGGAGCATCTTTGCAGAGACAAGGCAAGTACAAGGAAGCTATAAAGTACCACTCCATGGTGTTGAACATCTCTAAGGTGACCGGGGAGGACGCAGGTGTCACAGAAGCCTACGGTGCGATTGCCGACTGCTACACCGAGCTTGGTGAGCTCGAGAAGGCAGGCAAGTTCTACGACAAGTACATCGCAAGACTGGAGAATGACTGAACAAAGTTAAAGAATCGTTTGTGCAACCTTTGAGAGCGCAAGTAGGGCTGTGTCCCGTCTTTTGCCTTATTTGGCCTGTCTTGTAGCAATGTTTTTGTAGTAGATGCTCAGTTCATGGCTGTAACTGAGGCACATGCCATCTTTCAAGTTATTTCTACTAAATAATGTTGTCAGATATTTTTTCTGTCTGGTCAAGATCGGCACCATGTTGTGTAAAATTTCTCCCTCTGTTCCAAGTTATAAGCATGGCTATGTACCTGGCTATGCTTGTCCTGAGTCAGGATTCAGGAATGCTTATGTTTTGAAACAGATGGAGCAGTTGTAGCTAGGAAGGTTTGTTCTTAACCTTTTTTTAGAGAAAAGGTTTGCAAAAATAATAGCTTCATCCATTAATTACCACAAAGAATAAAGTGGTTCATTCGCACGCCGAGAAATAAAAAACCTGCTGGCCAGAAAAGAAATCTTAAATGAAGAAAGGAAACCACTTGTTTTCTGAGATTTCTCTTTTGTGAAACTATTCATGTATTCGCTTGAGATTTTGTGGAGTGACGGATGACACCGTTAGCTATGTTATGTAGTTTTTTTTTTCTTTCTAAAAAATGGTTATTGTTTGTGAGTTTGAAATAATTGGCCTAGCCAATCATCCTTTCAGCAATACAAATTCATTGTTCTTGAAAATAATAGGATATATAGCTGCTAGTTTATGTCCTACTAAGGATGCTAGGATTTTATATGATTTTGGCCGGAAATTCTTGAGCAATTCAATCACAATACTACATGGGGATTTTCCAATTGCAACGTCCAACACTACATATGAAGTCATCTAACCAAATTTGGTTTTTTAAGGAGTATAAGTTATAACTAAGGACCAGAGAAACTTGGAGGTCAAAGACCTTTACTTAGGTGATGTTTGAATCTTCTTAAAATGAAGATAAAGATAAAGATTAAGGCTTTGTTCGTCAGTGCTGCTTCGGAACGCAGCGGTGTTCCGTGCTCTTGAAGCTGTTGCCGCACAGCAAATCGGCGCGCCATGGTACTGTAGCACGCACGCAGTCCGTCAACTGCCATCAGTTAGTACGTAACGGCGTCATGTCGTCCGTCAGCTGCCGAGCGGCGAGCTGAAAAATTTCCGTCTCACGCTGTGCGCATTGCTGCTCGATCCCCTTTCTTCCTCCAGCAGCTCTCGCGAAGTCAGGCGGAGAGCGAGGCGAGGAGGCGACCAGAGGAATCCCCTTTTTTCCCCATCGATTCCCGGCCACGCGTCCTCTTGCGGCAGCAGTGGCTGAAGGTGGCGGTAGCGCGTGCGCTCGACCTGTCGGCGTCGCCCTCGAGTGTGGTGAAAGCTGGTCAGTGCGCTCGTTGTGCGCGTCGTGAGCGGCGCCCATCCGGCCGGGTAGCTTTTGCTGTGCGGCAACAGCTTCGAGAGGACGGAACGCCGCTGCGTTCCGAACGAGCAGTGACGAACAAAGCCTCACGGGTGGAACAGCGCTGGCGACTTGAAGCGCTTCAAGGCGGCAAAGCTGGCGGAGTTCTTGCCCCACCTCTATTTGAGGCCGAGCCCATCCTCCGTCGGATGGACACGAGGGGGAAGAAGCGGAAGAGGGAGCAGCAGCTGTTGCGGCCTGCATTGGAGGGGGCCATTGTTCAATCCCCTCCAGCGTGCTCCACCTCTGTACCCGCCGCCGATCTGGAGTCCGGCGAGGGTTCCTTCGAGTCCGTGACCTCCGACGCGGGCAGCGCCAAGGTAGCAGCCGACGACGTGCTGCATATTGCCGACGCCTTATGCAAGGTCTGCGCCAAGTCTCCGAAAGACGTCGTCGAGTTTGTCCGCCGAGTGAGCCCTGCCACCGTCGGCCGTTCAATTAATTGGGACGTCATCCGCGACCACGACGAAACAAAGGTATTACCACCATGCCCACCCACGATTTTTCCGATTCATTCTAGCTTGACTTGGCCGTAGTAGATGTCGGAAGGGCGCCAACGCTGGACCAATATGGAGGTCCGTGTCTTTCTTGAGAGCTGCTTGGAGGAGATTGCTGCTTACAACATCACCTCCAACACCCCCAAGTACAAGGCATGGGATAACTTGGAGAAGAAAATGTATGAGAAATGCAGGAAGGTGGTCAATCGAGGGCAATTGCAGTACATTTGGCGCGATTGTAAAAAACGGTTCCACTTGTGGGTGTGGCTGGAATCGCAGGCCACTGGCCTTGGTCGTGATCCGGTTACTTCAGCCATTGTCGCCGACGATTCGTGGTGGATAAGCCAAAATGGGGTATGTCAGTACTGGCTCAATCTAATTTTGCAATTCTTTTTTTTGTACACAAATGTTCTGAGCTCCAATTTATATATGCATATGAATTTACAGTGCAATATATGAATTGATAACCTTGTTATACTAGTGTTGTTGCATGGTTCAGAAATAGAGACTGCAATGTGTGACATTCAATTGCCCCATCATATGCTTTTCCTTTGACAGATATATAGATAGATAGATATATAGATACATACAGACATACATAGCAAGAGACAGTATACGTTCCAATTTTTCGTACTCCAAATTTACAACTGTGTTGTTCACAACTTTGTACTGGAGACATACTTGAGCTATGGAGTCATAGGTCTAGTACTGAAATCAAATTTAAATACAGCTTTTGGTTTGCAAGCATCAACTGAAATCCTGTTAAGTTTTTCTTTTCACCTTTTTTACATGCTCTACCTCATCACTCCTTTGAATTTCTTCTTACTTCTGTTTTCTCTCTCACTCGCCCTCCACCTCTCTGCTTTGTAACTTTGTAACACCTCATTTCTGTCAATGAAATGACTATAATTGACAGCTGGCTATACCTTCTTACGCCAAAAAAATTGTGACCTACACTGGTATTAGACTCTGAAACTATAGTTACATTGATATGTCTGAGATGTGAAACTTGTTGTACATAACTATTTTTTGTCAGGTATGAAAATTTCTACAGTCATCTCTTGATCTGATATGAAATTTGTAAGGTATGAAAATCCAAAATCTGAATGCCTAAAATCTGCAATCTGAAATAGATGTTCTAATATACTACCTATATATTCATATAAGTTCAGAAACTGCTGTAGATTGTTCTGAAAATGGATGGGTTTTCGATTTCAGTGAAATGGATATAGTATAAATTTGGTTGTCAATTTTTGACATTACTTACAACAATGGCTGTAGTATAAATTCTGTGTAACGCCTGTAGCACTTAAATCTGAATACTAGCACTTGTTTTGAATTCTCTGAAAATGGTTGTAGCATACATTCATTTCTAGGAGCAGATGGATATGGGTCAGTAGGTCCAAATTGCAACAAGGATGTGAATTCTGAATCTTGTCTTGTATAATTTTTGTTGTCCATGAGGCCCATATAGCCTTCGTATAATTTTTTTTTCTGAAATCTGAATAATTTGTTCTGAAATCTCAGACTACTGAAATTTTGAAGTAGTAAACTGAATTTTGTGCTGGCGTCTAGAACCAATGTCTTTATCTCATCTGAAATCTAAAAGTCTAGAATCTGGACTGAAATTTTTGTCAAGTTTTAATCTAATATCATGCCTATACATGCATATAAGTTGACCAACTGCTGTAGATCAGATGATTTATTCCAATCAGCAATTTTCAATGGAGGCAGTATTACACTATGGTTTTTTCTCCTGTATTAAGGAAATGCATATGATTTTTTCCAATTGTGCAAAACCTCTTTATGAGATAACTCGAAATGAATCCTGAAAATTGTTGTACCATATGAATTTCCTTTACAATCTGATCATTGACATCTCAAGAATTGACAAAAGAGACAACTGTTCTTTGTCACCAACATTCTGAAACCACATGATGGTTCTGGCATGAAAATGTAGTGTCTATGTTGTTCTATTTTTCGGCTGCACTTCTTTGAATGGCAAGTATAAATAATGGAAAACTTATATTACCAGACATTATGATTTCTGTTTATGACCACATCAACGTACTATTTAGGAAAAAAAGAAATAGAAAAGGGTTGCTAGTATATTAACAGTAATAGTATAGTAGCATGATCCTGAAAATGCCACTCTAGAATGCAGATGATATGATAAACTGGGGTGGTGTAACGAATACTTTGCATACATGAGAATGAACTGAATTTGCTATGTCCTTGACACATATGGTAGGATTAAAAACATACAATGCAGTTTGCAGCATGCATCATTTTCTTCAGTTTTCTTCCACCATTATAAAGTTTTGAACACTACAGTATGCTGCCTCGGTTGTCAACTTGCAAACTTTTTTAGTATTTCATTGCTTATCATCTAACTGGTGCTTAATATGATTTTGACAGCTGAGGAAAGGTGTGATCGTCTTCAGAAATGACCCTCTGAAGCACATCGACCTTCACCACGCGGTGTTCGGCGCCCGCACGGTTGTCGGCAACCACTCCGACGTCGCGGGGGCTGCCCAAGGCGCACCACAAGGGGCAGTACAGTGGCAGACCATCGACGTGTCGCAGCTCACTGCCAATTACAGACCGCCAGCTCCGTCGGCAATGCCACCACTAGCTGAGGACAGGGGTAAGGGGAAAAGGCCGGCCGCAGATTGCAGTAGCTTAGGGGGGTCTGCCAAGAAGTCCCGCAGCTCCTCCACTAGGCAGGCACTAGAACGTCTTGCAGCCCTCCGAATGGAGTCGATGGAGAGCCGCGCAAGGGAGGCAGCTACAGCTAAGGCTACAGGTCATGAGGCATGCTTGCAGCTAGTGGAAAGTGATGGCCACCGTATTGGGGGTCCGGTTTGGTATGCTGCTTGTCGGCTATTCCACGATCCCTACCATTGCTTCTGCTTTGTTCAGCTTCCAGACGCAGCAACGCGGTTGGAATACATCTCTATAGGTGGAAAAGGAACCGACTCCTCTTCTGGTGCCACCAACTAGCTGCTAGTAGTATCATTAATTGTATTATTATCTTTGCATAACCATGTTGATTCGTGCAGTATCGAGTGTGTTGTTTTAACAATAAACCTGATGTAATTACTTTTCGCGTGGTTACATTTTTTATGTTCTTGCTAAGATTATGCAATATTTGCGGAGTATTATAACATTTGCTATGTGTGCAGTACAGTGATGACAGTGCTGTTCAACTGCTAATTGAGTTGCTGCCCAGATCCCTGCTGCTTGTGAAAATTTAAATTTTACTTCAATTGCTGCTTTTGCTCACTGAAATGTTGATCGTAAAACGATCGAGTGCTACTTTGTCTTGTATAATATGTGAAATGCATTCATTACACATGTCCGTTACTTGTGCTTTACAATTTGTAAATTGCATGCAAACTGTTTTATGATGGTTTTTTTGGGTTGTGAAATTATGAAGAAATACGGGAATGAGTACTGACGGTGCTGCATCAAACTGGAGAGGACCTAGCAGTGATGAGGACGATGCCATCATCGACATAGTAGCCGCTGATGAGGAGGTAAATGAGAGAGCACCCAACAAAATACGAGTTCAAACTGGCATGAGTTGGATGATGGAAACATTGGAAAATCGAAACCAATGTCGAGCAATGTTCCGGTTGAGTGCAGAACAAATAAACAGCTTACACGACCTCCTGATCACTTCATACGGCCTCGATGGAACAGCCGAGGTATGTTCAATGGAAAAACTTGGGATTTTCTTGTACATTATGGGTGGAAATCGTTCCAGTAGAGACGCCAACAATCGGTGGGTCCGCTCTACCTCAATAGTTTCTATTTACTTCCACCAAGTCTTGACGGCTATGAACAACCTGGCTGCGAGTATTTTAAAACCTGTGGATCCCAACTTCACAGAACCTCACCCAGTGCTGCTAAGCTCAGATTGGTTCAAACCCTTTTACTAGTCAGTGGGTGCCGTAGACGGAACGCATGTGTCCGTAGTGACTTCTGCAGCTACTTCTATTCAACACCGTAACCGGCACCATGTAACGACGAAAAATGTTCTCGTCATTTGTGATCACGACGGGAGGATTATTTTCTGCGATGCTGGATGGCCAGGATCGGTTCACGACCAAAGGATTCTAAACGAGGCAGTGCAGTACTACCCAGATAATTTCCCATGGGTCCCATTTGGTGAGTAAAATCCTTAAACGCTAATTTTTTTCAAAGGCTTATGTTAGTACATTTCAAGTTTGACGTGTAATGCAAAACTAATAATTTAGCAATTTTAACGTAGGAAAGTACCTACTTGTTGACTCTGGCTTTCCTAGTAGGATGAGATTTCTTGCACCGTTCCTACATGTCCGTTACCACAGGGATCAACTTGGCAAAGAAGGAGCGCCACCACCGGAGGGACGAGAAGAGACATTCAACTATCGACATTCCTCATTGCGAGATATTGTTGAAAGAATATTCGACATCGTAAAAAAGCAGTGGAAAATCCTTAAAGAAATACCGTACTATCGTGATGAACGTGTTCCATCACGGATTATACATGCTGCTTTTGCTCTACACAATTTCAGGTTGGATAGTAGGGATCCGTACTACCGTCAAAACAATGCTCTTTACAACGGATATCCCATGCCCGCGCAGCACGCATCTTTCGATCAACTGTACTACGCGACAAATAGTGAGCATGCTATGAGCAGCTTGCGTGATTGGATTGCCGATGAGGTGTACTATCGCTATCAGTAGTTCCTCACCAGGATAATAGTTATCCGAAATGCTCCTGAGCCATCTATTTGTTATGTACCTAAAAAATGTACTGCATTCGAATATGTATTGCATGTAATTATTAGTTTTGCGGTTTCCAAGTCGTTGGTAAGATTTAACTATAAATTGGAATTCTTCCCTAACTACATTTCAATTTTGTAATGCTTCACGCTATATTACCAATACGCGCTTAATTTTTAAGTGATTTCCCTATGTATTGCATTTAATTACTACGCCTTATGGGGTTTGCAAGCTGTCACTGAATTTTTGAAAAAATTGGAAATTTTCCAAAACTACGTTTTAATTTTGCAAAACAATCGGTGGGTCCGCTGTAGCTCCACAGTTTCTATGTACTTCCACCAAGTCTTGACGGCTATGAACGACCTGGCTGTGAATATTTTAAAACCTGCGAATCCCAACTTCACGGAATCGCACCCAGTGCTTCTAAGCGAAGATTGGTTCAAACCCTTTTACCAGTCAGTGGGTGCTGTAGACGGGACGCATGTGTCTGTAGTTACTTCTGCAGCTACGTCTATTCAACACCGGAACCGGCACCATGTAACTACGAAAAATGTTCTTGTCATTTGTGATCACGACGGGAGAATTATTTCCTGAGCAATCTATCCATATTTATGTATTGGAATATGTATTGCTATTTAATTATTATTTATGCAGTTTCGAAGTCAGTGCTGAGTCATTTTTAAAATTGGACATGTTTTTCCCACCTTTTATTTCATTTTTTCATGTTACTTGCAATATTACAATTCCGCGTCAATTATTATGTAATTAGAATATGTATTGGATTTAATTGTTATTTCTGCGGTACTCAAGTCTTTGATGAGACTTTCTAAAAATTGGACTTCTCTCCTAACTACGTTTTATTTTTTTTCATTTTGTACGCAATATTGGAAATACGCTTCAATTTTTATGTAATTGCACCATGTATTGGTCTAACCACTGCTCAGGTCCGGTTCTAATAACTATGGTGACAACCTGTAGCAACTGTTCCTCTTCATCACCTAAAAATCCCAACTATCTCCAAAACCACTTCGCCAATAATTTTCAAATATAAAAATCAATCAGTATAGACGCCAACATCAAAATAATCATACATGCATATCTGTTTTCGTATGCACGGCTCAGTTCCTACCTCATGCTGGCGAGTACTGAGCTAAACAGATATGCATTCAGGTCGGCCGATACGCTACATACGAACATTCAGGTCGGCCGATATGCATGCAGCAGCCAAGACGACGTCTGCGCGCGTGGACGGATTTTGTCGGCGGCCAAACGGCGTCGTCACCAGGCGGAGGCACCGTCAGTCAGCTGCACAGTGGCGAACGGTACTCCAACAGTACCAGAGTTCCCAACACCAAAAATGAGCAGCCAACTACTACTAACGAATACTGCCTTAGAGTGTCACGTAAAATGAGATAACATTAACGTGTGATTAATTGAGTTTTAATTATTACAAACTTAAAAAATAAATTTATTTAATATTTTAGAATAACTTTTATATAAAAAATTTTCACACGAAACCCACCGTTTAACAGTTTGAAAAACGTGCCACGATAATCTAAAACTTAATCTAACTTCAGTTGGAGTTCCGAATGAGGCCTTATCTGTTGAATGAATATGTACGCATGTGCATACTCTAAATAAATATAGGAGTAAATTACACTTTGGACCATCTTTTATTACATAAGTTTTACTTTGGACCACCCTTAAACCTATCTTTTTCACTTTGGACCGAATAAATTCATCATTGTTATGGTTTGGATCACCCCCAAAAGACAACGACTTTAAACACATCGGCTCTGGTACATGGGCGAACTCTATATATGGTTTATATATAGCAGAACCGATGTGTTTAAGGTCGTTGATATATATAAAAAAATTGTTTGAAGTGTTTCAAACTGCAAGAATGACGAATTTACCTGATCCAAAATGAAAAGATAAATTTAAAGATGATCCAAAGTAAAACTTGAATAATAAAATAGGACCAAAGCGCAATTCTTACGGACTTAATAACACACCTTCGTAGAAATTTTGCTATCAAGGGTAAATATTTGTTGAGTTCACAAACCCACGTGACGCTTTAAGTGGGTCAAGGGACCATTTTTGACTAAAAGATAAACTTAAAAAGGACTCTTTTGAATAAAATTAAAACATGAAGGGAAACTGACTAAGGGCGCCAATCTACAGAAGTGATCCCTCCCTACTGGCTCAAAGTTGGTCCAGGACATTTCAGTTTTTCATCAGTAGCTCAACCAAAGCCTGTTGTTAACATTCCATTCAAAATGCTGCAAACTCATTTGCAGAGAACAGTTAAGTCGCTCCCCATACACAAGACTTCAGGGGAAAAAAATATCAGGCAGGATTGTTAGAGCTGAAATAATATCAAAAAATTTCGAAACCATATATATTACCCACTTGCCCAACAACCAACATACTGGAATCTGGGCATTCGTCAGTCTAGGGTCACAGTGCACACTACATTAGTAACCTAGGATCTTGTTCATTTTCTTGGAGGGTGAGATTTTCTATTCCTGTACAAGCGATCCACTTTAGTATTCATCAAATGGAACGCAGAAAAGACATGGCAGCAGACCTCTCAAGGAAAAAAAAAAGCGCTGCATCAGCCGCCAATGGCATTCAAAAAACGGTGGTCAGGTAAACTGAAGCTCAAGTGGTCAGCTACGAGGCCAACCCCCACCAGAAGAGCCTAGCTGTCGGTACGGGTATTGTGGAACCCCTCGTGCACTGTAGTTTGTATCCTCCAGAGGTGGAGCATACTTGTCCATAACCGAGCTTCTAGATGCACTTGGACCCAGGGCGTACATGTCCATAACTGAGCTTCTTTGTGCACTTGGAGCCAAGAATCCAGGAGCATACTTGTCCATAATGCTATATGGTGTACTCATACCTGGGAGTCCGTACGAAGATGTCAAAGGCTGACCATATGTAGCACCTGAAGATCCAAGGAAGTATTGACTTGTCTGTAAGTAACCATCAGCATGTCCAACATGCGTTCTTAGATGTGCTTGCTCATCCAATGTTGGTGGGACCCTACTGCTTTGTAGATAATAATCATCACCAACTTGTCGACTGCACCTTGTGGGGTGTTCATGCAAAGGTGCATCAGCAATTGTGCTCTCAAGAGCATTAGTGTTCCTCTCTTCTGAGCCCTGCGTCCTATGAAACGTGTCACTATCTCTTAAAGATTGCAAACTGTACACGTCGCCAGTTGGGGCAGTGAAATGCTGCCTGTTCACTTCGAAGTCAGTACCAGTGCTGAACTTCCTGGAGATATCATCAATGTTAGTATGAAATGGAGAATCAATCTTCCCTTCAAATGCATTGTTGCATTCATTATTGCTTGCTAAATATCTGCCCTGATAAGTAGCCTGCTTAGAGACAAGATGTTCTTTTGGAGGATAACTCATAAAACTATCTCGGCCTGTACTCTTATCAGCAGGGTGTCCAATTGGAATAAAAGGGGAACCACTTCTGGATTTGTTTCGAGCATTACTGGAGTCAGGGGATGACATGCTCATGTCAGAATCCGCTCGTTCTGTGAATTTGGCACCCATAATCTCTGATCCTCTATGAGGATTTATTCTGTCTCCTGCAGCCAGTTGTTTTTCTTGGTGAGCACTCTTCTTAATAGGAATAGCCATTCTTTCCTCATAAGCAACTTCCACTTGTTTTTCTGGAGGGAGGCTCCCATCAACCTGATCAGGGGTTCTTTTCCTGCTCCTGTTATGAGAGCTCTTGCTTTCATCCATGCTACGCTCTTTCTCCTTTCCTGATTGAGAAATTTGCTGATAATTAATCTCAGCTTGTTTCTTCACAGGAAGGCTATCGGATCTATGGTACTCTTTAGCTTTCACTTGTCCATATCCAGCTTGTTTCTTCACAGGACGATCATCTGATAGAATAACCTCTCTGACATCGCATGATGTCTTCTCTGTAGTCTCTTTCTCTTTGCCTGGTCCAACATTTCGTTTGTTGCCAGCTTCAGCCTGTCTCCTCACAGGGAAATCTGATAGATTGGTCTCTTTGAGATTGCATGAAGTTTTTCCTGTATTCTCCTCTTTCCCTGATCTAGAGTTATGTATACCATAAGATTCAGTTTCTTTCATCATAGGGAGGTTATCTGATAGATTATCTTCTTCAAAATGGGAAGCGATCCTCCCTATGCTAGTGTAGTTATGCTCCTCAGCTACTTTCCTGTGCTTCCTTGTCCAATCAGGATGGCTCCATAAATAGAGAGGTGGTGCAGAGGCATTCCACCCTTCAACTATTTTATCATTAACATCAACAGAACCAGGCAAATAAAATGCCTATAAATTACAAGAAAAAAGTTAGGAAGAATAGGTAGATGATAAAAGGGGAAGCTTAAAGTTCAATATATTTTCCTGACGGTCTTTACCTTTCCCGAAAGACAATCACTATCCTCCCAAATCAAATCATAAGGTGTCTTCTTTTGATCCAACCTGATAGCCAGAGAGTGGAGGCAGATATGAAAGTAAGGAACATACATTACACCACAATAAGTGATAATATGTCATTATGTGAAAGCAATATCAGGTGAAAATCTATTTTTTAAAAACATAGTTAAAACCCAATCAGCCCCAATTTGGCCCAGGCCTGATTGGGCTCCCACCAGGTGATCAGATGCTTCACATTAAAAACTTTAGATCTTCACCTGATATTTTGCCATGTGTTAGACACAAGTTCAACTCAATTTTCTACGGAATGGGTATGTGTTGGTTACCTTTTTGTTTCCTTGGGGACAATTAATATAATGAGCTTAGGCTTAAAGGTCAATGCTTTGTCAATAAATTTGTTCGCAAGAGCTGCTTTGACTCCAAAAGGAGGATTAAGCCCCATTATCTAATCAAGAAGCAATCAGATGTTATAATTATTTTAAATTAGCAAACTTGAGTTAAATAATGTCCAAATTAAACATACTAATTTGGATCCATGAGGCAATTCATTTGGCCGTACAGTCATCCAATCTCTCCTTTCGAAGGCGAAGCAATTCTGCAAAACACATACACAATGCATGTATATAAGAATATGCATGATGACCTGTTAAATGCTAATAGACTTCACTTTCTGGCTATGATAATAGAGTTTGGAACTGGCTGAGTTATGCATTTGCATTGAGGAGTTCTATTTAATATAAAAGAAAGCAATGGCATTCCAAAGGATCATAAAACACAGATTTTTTTTCCCCAGAAGGAAAATCAAATGAAAAATGATTAATGGCCTCCATTTTACCCGCGGCTGGATAAGATCATAATTCTTGAAATGACACTTCTTCTGGGCTTTGTCAAGTTTTTCTTTCATCAATCGGCTGAAATCATTTGCACCACAGCAGAAGTCCACTATCTGCAAGTTAATTAAATTTAAAATGATCAAGCACTGGTGTAAAACACAGCATTGGACTTGTAATGTTATATGTCTGTATCAGACAAGGGATAAATTTCTTTTTTTTTTAATGAGAACAGTATTTTAGACCAAAGACCATATGGTCCAGCTTCTTGTAAAAGCTGCAAGGAACAAACTTCTTTTGCAGGGGACGCCAGCTTACAGTGACAGGCTGACAACACAGGGACCTATTTGGGAACAACCACCCATAATTCAAAAGACCCAACAAAACAACTCAGAGATAACCCAGCTTGATTTTTATGAGAACAGTAAAGGTGAGCCTTACTCAAATATTTATATCAATATAATGGAGTACAATTATCATATGATACCAGATACACAGGAATCAAAATTGAACCAATGATGGATAAAAACTCTAATCATTCCTTAAAGAACACCAACTAAGATAACCTGCCAAATTAGACAGATCTCTACTACTATAGAAGTGCAGGTGCTACTGGTAGCTTATGAGGCCACAACCATTTTATTGTATTAAATACACTGATCATATGGAGGATATAATCTATCAATCAATAAACATGTGATTCTTGTACTAAAAAATACATACCGTGTCACCAGGTTCCACGTAGCAATGAAGCTTATCAACAATCTATACCAAGAAATAAGAAAAGTGAAGTTACAACTATATTACCCAATCAAGAGAAATAACACATAAACAAGAAAATTACAAACCACATGCTTTATGGTGATGGTAGCAGAACACTGCAGATTTATTGGCTAATGGCACTTATCCACTAGGTATTGCATTCGGTTGGTTTACTACTATGGATCATTGAACATTGTCAACAAATTTGTCCCTGCCTCCAACAAAATCCCACTAAGCTTAGCTTTCGTTGAGACACAACCACATGAGACAATGGTACAGTTGTTCACCTTGCTAGCAGACATCAATTTGAACACAAGCATGCTACATTTTGGCTCTGGTTAGGTCTATGAAACTTTATGACCACAAGTCTGGTTTGGGTGCATTTAGACATGAAATTTGGGGTTCTCTAGAGCTATGACCATAAATGTGTGGTTCTAAGCGATGTATTAATAAGAAGTCATGGATGTATGCACAAGGTGATGACTGCAAGAAATCAGAGTTAGGTTTTATCATTTGTGTTTAGAAGTAATATCCTTGACAAGTTTATGGTGTCCAGCCAAAATTTTCCTAGGTAATATCCAGTTGGTCCGCACTTGTTTCCTTCTCCTTAAGTCATTGTATGTATAGTGAATAATAAGACAAGTTTTTATAAGTACATCAACATTTAGCATACTGACATTCTTATTTGATGATCTACAGTGAGGATTAGAGGATTAGGAAAACATGATAAAAAATATGCTCCCTAGCCAGTTGGCAAAAACATATTCTACAGGGTTTTTTTTAAGAGCAAGGGTTTTCAAGATTCTATATTTGAATCAGGTATATAACACATTAAAAAAAGCATCTATTCTACAAGGAAAAAAGATGTCAATTATGCCTTGAAGTGGACATCTTTAAAAAGGCAAAAAAACAGACAGGTTTTCTGGTTTTTCTCTACTTTCTTAAACCTAGTCTGCAATATTTCATTTTTTTGAGGCAGAAAGCACTTCTCAACAAATTGTACACAAGTATATATATAACCACAGTAAAATGCCAATGTGGTTATCAAAACTCATGAAGCCATGCTAGAAAACAGATGAGAGGATATTTGTTTCCAAGAACCATCACAAGATGACACTTAGATTGAGATTGGAGACTTTCTTTTCAATGACCTCTGCATCTAATGTCCGGTTTGTGGTGCCTCCCCAATTAGATCCAGAGGGTTAATAGGAAGATAGTTACGTATTTATATACAACTCACTATCAACATATATCTGGATTCGAATATACCTCAACAAGCTTTTCCACCTTTGTAAAATGCCGACCAAACGAACTGTAGCGCGTGCCATAAATGAAAGGTGATATATATACTCTGAGCTTACTCTGGAAGGACAAACAATCAAAAGTTGGTAAAAATTGGTCAAGTACCATTACATTGCAAGGTATAAGGGAAAAATTTCCACCCAACTAAACATCATAACTCCAAAACAATTAAATATTGGAGAAAATTAGTGCTCGTTCATGCAAACAACACATAGTGAAAAACATATAAGATTGCAACTTCTCACAGAAAAAATGTACTCCTCCAGTCAAGAATAGTAGATATTTTGGACATGATTTCAGATACCAAGGCTGGGGTGGTATTTTTTACCCCTGTTAACTCCAAACAGAGCATACCCACATTAGTGCAGGTCCTTTAACTCCGATGCACATTCTCTTCCAACCTTCCTACTATTGCCATACTAGTATTACACTTTTTTTTCGAATGAAAACTAGTATTACAATATTACTAGTAGTTGCTGAATCCTGTCCTTCAGCCAGCCTGTAGGTCACCTGGTCACTGCTGTTGCCTCCATGGCTGTGTCTAGAGGGAGTGAGGGACTCATTGTACCAAGGCTGTCACAGCCTCTTTGTGACTGTTGTGCACCGAGTCACTCATAATGGTTGCAAGCGTCCCACCCCTACTAGACAACCCAAGTGGGGGACATACCCTCCCAATGGCCAAGCCTAAACACCAGGATTACCTTGAGCACCCACATGTTCTGGCTTGGGTGCTACCCAATTTGAGCTTAGGAGCAGATATTCTGTGTATAATGTGTGGTGAGCTCAGCCACCAAATCAAGAGCTCAGCGAATCAGTGATGGATCGCCCCAAGTTGCTTCTGTGGTCTTCTTTTGCTTTGAACAATGCAGGTAGTGCCAGGAGATAGCCTAGTTGTAGTAGTATGTGCGCATTCAAAGAACAACTTTTATGGCAACCGCAAGAGAGTTAATGAATGTATGCATTCCATCAGGTACTTAATTAAGGGCATAAGAGGCAACACCAGACTAAGTCTCCCGCCAAAGGACAGGTTTACTTGGATTTTCCAAAGAAACCCCAAATGACAGCTATTCCTGACCAGAGCCATTGGAAGCAGATAGTGCTAAAACCTCCATAATATAGATATAAGTTAGTGAAGGAGCACAATTTTGCACTCCAAAGCCCAAATGGCATAAGACATCATTCAAGTAAAAGAGATTACTTAGTAATGGCAGTATTAATGGAAAACACAAGTACCAGTTGAAACATAAAAAGATGTATCATACATATTTCACACTAGATGTTAGGAACAGCAGTATTAATGGAAAACACACAAGTACCAGTTGAAACATAAAAAAGATGTATCATACATATTTCACACTAGAAAGCAAATACGCATCATATCCAGGAGAGGCCTGTGCAGTAAAAATCTCAAAGCAGGAATAATATATAAAGATTCTATAAAAATAATGCTATGAAAACATAGATTAATATATGTCTAGTATTTACATACATGCCATCTTGTAAGCTGCTTCAAGACTTCAGGTTCACAGACTGCTTTAGCATCATTAACATTGCCTCCATTTTCAAGCATTTTTAAAGCTGCCCCTACAGCCTACAAATGCCATCATTAAGAAAACAGAGTCCAAATAGTAAATAGTGTGAACTCGGTATCAATTCATGTTAGAACTAACGACCTGAACAGAACGCTCAAGCTTGCCAGTCGCAATAATCCTGTCGACCTGCCTGCCCGAGTATGCATGAGTTGAAGGCATCATGCACTTTCTTGAAACATCCTTTAATGTCAAATAAGGGGCTTCTCTTTCCATCAAGGCCATTACCCTATAAGACAAAAAAAATCCTGTTTCAGCTCCATGAGGATTCTTTTTCATAATCATTTACTTTGCACATGACAAGATAGAACAAAACAATCTAAAAAGAACAGAATATGAAAGAAAACTGTAGCAATATAAATGAGTAAAGAACTAAAAATGCCTAGGTACAAATAGTCGTGACCTCAATCCCCAGTAATTAGGTAGAAGTGACTCACCTCTTCTCTGTTTCGCTGTCCACTGTAGGAAATGAACTTTGGGGTATCTTCGTAGAAGTAGATGATGAGGGCATAGTTACCAACAGTTTTTCCTGCTCTTTTGCAGGTTTTGTAATGCCTGTAGAAGCATCCTTGAGCATACATGGATCAGGCTGTGGTGTATCTTTCAAGAACTTGGCTTTTTTCTTATCACGTTTGACAACAAATTGCTCAGATGAACTCCTAGCACTAATCTTTCTGGCTCGATCACTTTCTTGAATGCAAACCATATCTGGCAGTTTTCGAAGTTCTGTTGAAAGTTGATCAGGAACTGACTCACTAAAAGGCCTTTTTTTCTTAACCACTTTGGTTGACTTCTTTAGAAGTCTTGCAGGTTTTTCTATGTTTGGAATACGAGGGAACTTTATATGGTCTCTGACTGGTGTGTCAATGTCAGTATCTATCTCATGGTCCCTGTAACAGTTTGCAAAAAATCATTGATATGAACAATGTTGACAAAGCACTTAGCAAGACTGGATAAGTCACATACAAGCAATAGATCAAAATTCTTTTCGAAAGTTCCCAAGCACGTGTAATAGCATCCTCGTTTTCACTATCTTCAAAGGCAATTTCTCTGAAATAATTTCAATTTCCATGAGATAAATAGAAGATATTATAAATGTAATGGAACTTGAAAAGACAAACCACTTGTTTCATAACAGCACCTAGGCAAACACTTTCTGTGATACGACTTTGGGCAGCGTCTGCAAACAGCAAACTGTAATTCCTTTTGAGTTCTGTCCTCCAAACCTTTGCAACGAAAACACCAATGGCTGGGGCATGTAAATGAAAGCCCATTTGCTATCTTCATCTCCAGTTCTGAGGCTTCATTTTTGTTTTTAGAATGAAGTTGTTGTGCAACACATTTTGGGTGGTAAAAGTGCCCACACGTGGCATTATTACAAAGAAACACCTAAAGAAAGATGACAAAATTAGCAAAACATAACTAGAACAAAGCCCTGAAAAAACATCCCACACTTAAAATTTATGAGATGGGACTTCCAAACTGCTGAACTATATAGCGTTACTTCCTCTTGAGTGAATCTAAAATTGTCAGGTGTCACCATGGTGGCATTAAATTGGCCCGACTGAGAATTGCTACACACAACTTCTGTCATTAGGGCCCATATAGAAGCAGTCAACAAATCCAGGGCCAGCGGTATTGTACATGAATAGCGCCCATGCGATACTGTTCAAGCTAGTTGTGTACATTAGATCGATTTGTTAGTTGTTTCCATCAGTACCATCACCTCAGCGCCATAGCACGAGGCATTACAACGCTACATGAGGTGGCTGAGGCATGATTAGTGGAAAATATTGGATAAGCAAGAGAAAAGGGAAAATTGATTAAAGGCCCACTAAAACTTCTGCCAGAGATTCAAAAGCTGCAGCGATCTGGAGCTAGATCTGATAGTAGTGGCGTGGAATCTGCGACGGCAGGCCAGCTGCGGCGAGGAAGAAGGTGACTGCACACTTAAATCAACAACCCGCTGCCTTCTATCCCCTTTTTCCTTGGAGCTTTAGCCCTTCCTTCTCCTGTAAGACAAGGCACTGACACCTTCCTCTGTGTGCTTTGCTGCTTTAGCGACACCTTAACCATGATAAAGTTCATTAAGGGTCAAGTCATCCCAGCTATATAAGGATGGGGTTGTATCTCAATTCAATATTCAAAAAATAAACAAGAGTCTTTGCATCTCCCTCTTCTCCACTGCCCTTGTGATGCAGCTGCCCCCATGGCACCACACACCCGCTGCAGGGACAGCTCAAATAGGTCTAGGGGGCCCTTATCCCAAACATGCCATTAGAACTTTGGAGCTTACAAGTAGAGTGAAATAGCACTATGGCCATATTCAATAATAAAAATCACTGTATCATAAAAAAGAACAATAAAGAAACAGTTTTTTTATCTAATTAGAAGTGAGCAGTGACAGTATACCTTAGCAGTTGGTCCATCTGAAGGTTCTAAAGCTCCACATATAAAACACTGGTGTTGCTTATGCTCACAATTGTTGCACAAGAAAGTTTTCATTGCCTAAAAATCAGTAGAATAAGAAAACTCAATAAAATAAAAAGTAAGTGTAGATTTAGAGCTCTCTTTACCACTCAAGATATTCAAGAGCTACCTGAACTTCTGCCTCAGTGTACCCAAGAGTATCACAATAGGAATCTTCACCAGTACCAATTTTTGCATGGAAGGACCTCATACATGGACCATCACAGCTACAATATGATAATATGTAAGGATTAAAAATTGGTATTATAGGCCTGACAAAACTACTCCCTGGTATTTACAGGGAATTTCATATGGCAACAATGAAACCAGAAGCAAAATATCGATGAAAGCAAAGTATGCAATGTGGTTTTAAGCAACGTAAAAATCAGTAAGAGGAACTAAAGAAAAACAAAATTTTACCATCGTACTCATCATTTTTCAACAATGGATAACACCATAGCACACAGGGTTGAGTCATGATCACAGATTCCATGTAGACTAATGATGTGAGCGCTAAAACAGCTAGAAATCAACTAATTTAAGTGCAAACTGAATGGACACTCTTTCTACCATTGCATGGGGCAGAATCAATATTAGTAGATGGTTTATTTGGGAAACAACTAGTGTTTCCTGATTAAAACAAAATGGTCTGAACAATTTGCTAGAAGAACATGCAGAGGAAAGTTCCAATAACATTTGAAATTATCATCTACAGGCAAAATATGTTCTTAATACAAGTAAGAAAATAATGGAGCAGCTGCACAAAAATGCTCAAATTCTTGAATGTAGCATCCTTGCTTGGACCTGTTTTGGGGGAACCCAAATGCTACTTAAATTCGTTTGCATTCTTAGTTTCTTGTAGGTTTTTTTTGGAATAAGTCCAAATACCCCCCTAAACTTTGGATGGAAGTCCGTCTAGCACCTTGAACTTTAAAACCGGACATCCAACCCCCTGAACTTTGAAATACCGTTCATATTACCCCCTAAGGTGGTTTTAGAGGGTGATTTTGCATATTTTGGAAGATTAAACGAACAACTTTGAATAACTAATATAACATATTTGCATATCGTCAGTTGAAAGTCATCAATTTATATTTATACAGTGATACCATACTATTATTATGTTGGTACTTGTTTGTAAGTGAGAGCTAACAAGGGGTAAAAAGAAAGATTTAGGTGGAGATTTTAATATACAAGCAAAAGCTCCAAGCTCGCTTCACCAACCCGCTCTCCCTATAGAGGAAGCAAAACCAGATTGCTCGGCCAGCCACAGCAGCCTCCTTCCTCACCTGACCTGACGTGCAAGCCACCTTTACCACACAAAACGTGCCACCTTAGCCCACCAGGCAGCGACCCCCCGGAGACCCCGTCCCCATCCACGTGACCCCAAGCTCCAAGCTCCCTTCACCAACCCACTCTCCCAATAGAGCAAGCAAAGCCAGATTGCTCGCCTAGCCACAACCAGCCTCCTTCCTCACCTTACGTGCGAGCCACCTTTACCACACAAAACACGCCCCCTTGGTCCACCGGGCAGCGACCCCATCCCCACCCACGTGACCACCCCGGTGACATACATTAATGTGTGTATGTCCAATCAATAAATCGTGTTCAAAAATAGACGTGGTATTGAGCGTTGATGTGTAATTTCGTGTGTTTAGAGTGGAAAGGTTAACAAAGTTTTGTTTTAGATAGCTTTATCAATGTCTCAGTTCTAAACCTTCAAATGAAGCATTATATATACAGTAAACATGAATTCATGGTCGAGCTCTTACTTACGTTATTGGTGTACATTGCCTTGCATCATAGAAAAAATATATAACTAACAAAGATGTTTTTTAATTACTTTTCCTGAGTAGCTACTTTATAGAATCCAATTTCTCAAAATCTAATCCCAAGGACCAAGAAGTCAGGCATGATCTCATTGTACATAAGACACAGGCTTCAATAGGTGAGGATATGTTGCTGCTGGACAGCTAGAAAATTCAGACATTGTTAAGCAGTTAAACCTGATAGCTGACAAAGTCTTCTGAAAATTGGAGCAATGAACTATAGACAGGGAATATGGACCTTCCTGAGCTTGACATCGCAAATAATTTCTATTTCTAAAAGCAAGTATCTGTGCCAATAATGAACTCTCTCCGTGTATGTTCAACTGACTAATTAGACTAGAAGTCGCGTACATTCTGAAGTGATGGAAAAGGATTTTGGATGATATATCATCTGTAGAAAGATCAAACTTACCATAACAGATCTCCTCCATTGTCACATATGCTACAGATTGAATCAAATAAATCTTCCTCCTCTTCTTCATCAGATTCAATATTGTTATCCATGGCAACCATCTCCTCTATGTCCTCATCATCGGCAATGAATGGAACTTTGATTTCCACTTTATCTGAACCAACCTAGACGTAATTATAATAAGGGTAATAATTAATATCATAGATCAGTTTTTCAAAATTTTCTAGAGAAGGCACAATCCCAACGTACCTCACTAAACTTTTTCCTAGAAGTTTCTTGAGTAAAGCCTTGCATAATCTGTCAAAAAACCATAATAAGATGTCACCGTAAACAGCAATCAAGCACATTGAAGAGTTGTTACAATCACAAGAGTTAAATTACAATATAATGGTGTTATTATCCATATCAATAATCAGATGGTGCGTACCTCTGATTTAGCCAAGGTCGAGTCTTTCTCAGCAAAATGCTTAATTAGTGAACGGTGATTTCTGAAGTCATCCTCTGAGGGTCTAACCTCAAATTTGCTGCAAATATAAATGTTTCAATAAATCTGAGTTTTCGTCATCAGGCGAAGAATGGACAGATAGCGAATGAAGGAGTACTCGAAAATTTTACGAAGATGACTCCATAGGATCTTTTCAGGCTCCTGAGGCTTCCTTTTGAGGAAGTGAAGCATCTGCACTGTGATCAGTATTGTCCGAATCTTCTCTTCATAGCTATTTTTGGGTTTTGTAAGGCTAATCCAGCTGCCTTCTGCCGAAAGAACAGAAATCTCCGGCTGCTTGCCTTGAAGCCCTAGCCTCCAAGCGACCACTTTCCTGTATACTTTGATGCCAGGATCAGCAGTTCCCCACAAGAAGACATCCTTCTTGCATTCAGGAACCCCATCGGTGGCTTTGAACTGAAATGGCAAGACTGATAAACAGACAGGCACCTCCCGTGCATCAAGAAGATAGTAATTATCCACCGCATTCAACTGAGGCTCATCGTCATCATCGTCGAACATCATCCTGGATACCGGATTCTTTGCCACTGATTCTCACTGGATGAGTTGGACCTAGCGTGGGGCATGGGGGTTCAGTTGAACCCCCAATTTTTTCTGGGAACAATTAAACTGTTCATTAGTACTAGGGTTAAGGCAAATTAAGGGAAAAAGCAGCTTCCAGATCTTAGGAGAGAAGCTAGGGCTGACGCAAATTCGAGAAGAAGCGCGTGGGTGGGTAGAGAGAGATGAGGAAGGGGACGGTGCGTAACGGATGGATGCTCACCAGCGACAGCGAGCAAGGATGCGGCGGAAGCAGCGGAGACGGCGGCGCCGCTACTCGTCGCGGGATGGAGATCGACGCAGGCGGGGCGATGGGCGAAATCGCGAGGAAACCGCCGGCCACCGAGGGGACGGGAAGATTGACAGGCTCGTGTCCTGCACGGGCGCGCCGCCGCAAGGAGTCGAGGCTTCCTTTTTCCTTTTTTTCTTTCCTTTTCTTAAGAAATCAGAGGAGTCGGGGAGAGGAGAGGCAAGTATGGGCCGTCGCTCAGGATAGAGAGATCCATGTGTTCGCTTGGACCTTCTCGACAGGTACAACAAAACAACGGATTAGTAAATGATTTATTAATTATTAGAAAAAAATCTAATTCATCGTAAAGTATTGGGTTGATCGACTTAACCATCTGAAATATAAAATTAGGTATTTTACCTCTAAAGTATAAAAACTAGCTCAAATAAACTCCTTAAATAGTTTTGTCATGTAAATGATGATGACATGGCAGCGGTATTGTTTACATGGCATGAAGATTAGTCCATTAAACCAAAGTTGATTCAATCGTTTTTTTTCTCTCGCTGATTGACAAGCCTATGAATTATATATTAACACCATTGTATATCATTCTCAAATCGCTTCACTTGTGAAAAATAGAACTTAATTGAGTATTATCACCATGTCACTGACCCTTCCATGTTTACAGTAAAACCACCTAAAAAACCACTCAAGGGGTTATTTGAGCTGACTTTTATACTTTATACTTGATTCCATGTTTTATTAGGGGTTAAGTAGACCAATCCCAATACTTCAGGAGTGAAGCAGATTTTTTCCATTAGTTATTAGCTAAAAAAATTGAAGAATTGGATTAATATGATTCTTTAAAATAATTTTCTTATAAAAACTTTTTATAAAAATGCACTATTTATCATTTTGAGAAATGTACTCGTGGAAAACAAGATAATAGAATTTGGGAAAGGATAGTTAGAACTCACACTAAGGCTTCGTTCGATAGTGGTGGTTCCGAACACCCTGAGCGGTGCAAACCCCACAACGTGGGCCCCGTGCATTAAACAAACCGATGCGGATAAGTGGTGCAGCAAACGGCGTGGACGGACGTTGCTGCAGCCGTCACCTCCTACCTTTTTCCGTCCGCTCGCAGAACGCCCGTGGAACGACCATCTACTCTTCCGTCGATCCTCTTCTCGTCCGATCCAGAGACTTCCTCCGATCCCCTTCCTTCCTCTACCTCAACGGCAACATTGCGGCCTAAATTGGCGGTCGTCGAGGCGAGCAGACAAATCCAACGCGGCCCGAATCAATTCCTCTCGCCTGCAGCCCCATCGTCCCCCAACGAATCTCCCCCAGGCTGAAACGCGTCGTCTTCTGGCAGTGGTCGGCTAAAGCTGTCGGAAGCGTGTTGTCATCCCTCGATTCAGCCAAGCTTCATCAGAGTAGAGCACAGTGCTCTTGATCTGTCCGTGTCGTCCTCGAAGGCGGCAAAAGATGGTCGACGTGCTCGCGGTGCGCGTCATCCTTGCCCAGCTTTTCGCGCATGGCCGACTCCGTGGTCGTACATCTCGTGCGGCATAGAAGTGGCGAGATTCAGTCCATGAAGACGACAAAGCTAGCGATGTTCTCGGCTCCCCTCTATTTGAGGCCGGGTTGTGGTCGCTCCAAGGGAGATGAGGGGGAGGAAGCGGAAGCGACAACGTCAGCTCTCGCCGACTACATCTGAGGTGGCGCTTGTTCAATCCCCTTTTACAAGCCTCCCGCTCTATGTTCAAGGGGGCGAATTGGAGTCCGGCAAGGGTTCCTGCGACTCCTACACCTCGGACGCTGGCACCGCCCAAGGCTGGAGCCAACGACGTGTTACATGTCACCCATGCCCTAGCCAAGGTGTGTGCCAAATCTCAGAAGGCGGTCATTGACTTTGTTCGTCAAGTGAACCCTGCAACCGTTGGTCATTCACTCAATTAGGATGTCGTCCGCGACGATCACTCAACCAAGGTAATGCTGGCTTGTCGATTTCGTTTTTTTAATCAAATTTGCTTGACTTGGATTAGTAGATGTCGGATAGCCATCACCGCTGGACCGATATGGAGCTCCACTTGTTTCTTGAAAGTTGCTTAGATGAGATGGCAGCTTACAACATCGCCACTAGTACCCCCAAGCCCAAGGCATTAGACAACTTGGCCACAAAAATGTATGAGAAGTGCCACAAGAGGGTGTCCAGAAGCCAAGTGCAATATATTTGGTGTGAGAGTCAGAAGCGGTTCAACATGTGGGTGTGGCTCGTGTCGCAGGCAACCAGGCTTGGTCATGATCTGCAGACATCGACCATTGTTGCCGATGACGCCTGGTGGGAAAGCAAAGATGCAGTATGTCACTTCTTCACCATTTACATTTTGCAACTCGTAATCAGTACATCTCACTACTTCATAGCAATGGCAGTACATAGGAGTAGCAGAACACTAGTATTTCCTGTATAGATGAAAACATATAACAATGCTTAGCATACACATCAGGTGAATTTACAATAGCATTCAACCAATTTTGTGAATACAAAATGTATACTGCTGCATTATCGATGAACAATTGTAACACTTTATTCAGTTCAATTTGATTTAATAGCCATGACCAGTTGTAACGCTTTTGCAAGTTGATTTTTTAAGAAATTACTTGTATAGAAGTTAACCGCAATATTGATTTTGAAATGTGTTGTAACATTTACTGCTACTGTAAGATTGATGCATATATACATAGATGAAATTGAATATAAAACATAGCAATGGTCATTTCATCACTACAACCAGCTTTGTAACAAACTAACATGTGAATCTATACGAAGTTACCTCATTAGTTGTTATGCTTATGTACAAAATTGTGAGTACAGTCCTTTCTTTATTACATATTACTTGTGCTCATGTAGTTTTTCAAAGTTTGGAACTTTGTAGAGTAATATTACATTTCATTAGCAACATTTACGTTCTTGAAAACTAAGCTAGATTAACTAAGAATGTGCCTCTTAATTGACCATTAGCATACATATTACAGAAAATGGAATATGTAGTAATCTGAACATGTGAAACTAGCATGATGTAGGTACAAAAGGAATATGTACTAATCTGCCTATAAGAAACTGATCATTGTGGTTCTGTTTTTTTTGTTAATACACCAACTCAATTATCTCCAATTTTTTCCTGACATATACCTGTCTTATGCACATACTCCTACTAAACATTTGCATGAAACAAAACACAACCTCCAACCAAAACCTATGATTACTACTACTAATTGTAATCTACTGTAATCTTCACTAGAGAAAATAAGGGTGAAGGATAAGAAAGAAAAATAGTCCAAAGGAAAAAAACACTCCATCCATTTCAAAATATAAACACTTATAGCCAAAAATATAAGAACTTGTAGCATTTATAATTTGTACTAAACTGTAAGCACTTCCAACACTGTTTTGGTACTATAGATGCCATACATGTAAAGTCTGCACCTAACAATATTTTCTTGAGTAAATAAAAAATGCTCACACAAAACATGTCCACCTATCATCTATTGTAGCATCTTTGTTTCAGCTGATATTTTTTATGTGTATTGCGATGTGAAATCTGCCTTATGCATATTTACAGATGAAGAAAGGTGTGAGCACCTTCCAAAATGATCCTTTGAAGCACATTGAACTTCACCACGTTGTGTTCAAAGGGCGCACTGTCGTCGGCAACCACTCTGCCGTTGCTGGAGCGGCAGCAACACCACCACAATATGCAGTGCAGTGGCAAACCGTTGATGTTGCGCAGCTCACAGCCACGTATAGACCCCCAATGCCACCTCCTACAACAGTAGCCACTGCAGCAAGGAGTACGGGTAAAAGGGCAGCCAATGACACAACTGCCTCAAGGGGGTCTGGCAAGAAGTCCCGTAGTGACTTCACTGGGCAGGCCCTAGAAAGGCTTGCAGCCCTATGGGTGGAGTCGATGGAGAGCCGGGCGAAGAAGGAGGCCACAGAGAGGTCTGTTTCAATACGACTTGCCTGGAGTTGGTGAAAACTGATGGGCACCCTATTGCCGGTTCGGTGTGGTATGCTGCTTGTGGTGTATTCCACAACCCAGCTTATCGTGAGATGTTCATCAGAATCCCAACTGCAAATGCTCGTCTTGATTTTATCCAGCGAATGTCACAGCGTGCTTATGGTTCTAGTGGTGGAACAGGTTCTTCAGGTGGTCGCACACACTGATGAAGGCACTGGAGCGGCTTTCTATTACAATGTTGCATGTCCGTTAGTTCTTTCATGTGTTTTTCACTACTGTTGTATGAGTTTTTTCCAATAATCTGTCGTAAATTAGTTTGAGTACGTGTGCTAACATTTGTTACGAAGTGTGCAGTGCAGGTGAGTCTGTGCTACTATTCAATTTGTGTGAATTTACGATTTTCATAGTACATACAGTATTATGTTTTAATTTCTGTAATTTTCAAGCTTGCACATATATGTTAATGTCTGTGGTTTTGATAGTATAAGGAGGTCGAAGATGAGTACCAGTGCGTGAGGCTCGAACGGAGGGCACACAAGCAGTGACAAGGACGATGCCATCATCAACCTAGTAGCTGTTAGTCTGAAAGTAAATGAGAGAGCTCCACGGCGAATACCGGTTCAAACCGGTATCTGTTGGATGCTGGAAACGATGGCGAATCGAAGGCAATGTAGGGCCATGTTCAGGTTGAATGCGGAGCAGATACACAGTCTACATGACCTGCCGATCACGCGCTACAGAAACTTGGGATGTTCTTATACACTATGGCTGAAAATCGTTCGAACAGAGACACGAACAACCGTTGGGTCTGGTCGGGTTCAACAGTGTCTATTTATTTCAACCAAGTGCTGATCGCTATGGACGAGTTGGCTGAGGATATCTTGAAACCTGTGGATCCCAACTTCACGCACCCTCATCCTTGGTTGCTTAACGAACATTGGTTCCAACCAATCTATCAGTCAGTCGGTGTTGTGGACGACACACATGTATCCATCATGGCATCTGTAGCCACGTCGATTGAACACAGGAACTGGCATCATGTAACGACAAAAAATGTTCTAGTCATATGTGATCACGATGGGAGGGTTATGTTCTGTGATGCTGGATGGCCAGGCTCCCCACATGATCAAAGGATTTTGACAGAAGCAGTGCAGTATTATCCTAACAATTTTCCAAGGTTACAGCTCGGTGAGTACGAATTTTTTTAAAGTTCTAAAACATATATGATCACTTCTTCAGTACTGATGACTAATATTGCTTTTATTTTTGTTTTATTGGACAGGAAAATATTTACTTGTCGACTCTGATTTTTCCAGTAGGATGGGATTCCTGGCACCGTACCTACATGTATGGTACCATAGGGATCAACTTGGTGCAGAAGGTGTGCCGCCACCTGAAGGACGAGAAGAGACATTTAACCACCGACACTTCTCCTTGTGAAGTATTGTTGAAAGAACATTCAGGATCGTAAAAAAACAATGGCAAATACTCAAAGAAATACCCTATAACCGAGATGAGCTTGTTCACACATGGATAATACATGCAGCTTTCGCTCTGCACAATTTCAGGATGGATAGTACAGACGTGAACTACCATCAAAATCATCCTCTGTACAATGGCTATCCCACTGTGCCGTTGCACCCATCCTTTGATCAGATATACTATGCAACAAATAGCGAGCAAGCTATGAACACCTGGCGTGACCACATTGCTGATGAGGTGTACTATCGCTATCAATAGGTCTGTGCCCTACATGTCATCATTCCTGCGACTTTTATCTATTCTTTATTAGATTGGATGGTTTCTATTTCTTCTGTCTTTATTTTTTTATGTACAGTCATGTCAGCACTGAGCTATGTTTTGTAAAATATAATATTTTTGCCTCTAATTATTTTTTATGGATTTCACATGTCACAACTGAGCTATGCTATGTTATGTAAACTGGAATGTTTATTGTGTATCATTTTTATTTATGGGTTTCACAGTAATACAGTCACACGTAAATTACGTGATGTCATTTTTATGTGTTATCGAAAATACGCGCAAATTGATGTCCTCATTTTTACGGTTAATTGTGTACAGTCTATTTTCTCTTAAATTTGCACCGAATGATTTGTTTTTAATTATCTGCCTAGTTATATCTTGGAAACAAAAAAAACTATTTTTCCCTTAGTATATAATGTGCAACTTTGTACCATCACTGTCGAAACTTGATTTCGGCAATGAGAAAAGGGTGTAGCGCACAAGCTCCAAAGTCGATGGGTTATTAGACAAAGATTTAGACAGGTTCAGACCTTCTAGAAAGAAGTAATATCCTACTCCTATTTCGGGGATTATATCCGCCAATTTTTGTATTGATCTAACGATCGTATTGTGTATGTTGAAGAAGTTATGCCCCTCAGGGGGCACCCTACCCTCCTTATATAGCTTTAGATGGCAGGATTACAAGACAGAGACTTAACCACATACGGTATAAGTCCCCTAAATCGTATCTATAACATTACCAGTTCAAAACTATAAGTCGTTCCTTAATACACAAGGAAACGTGATACTTAAGTTCTAAACCGTTACATAATCATTGCACACAACCTATCCCCTATAACCAATCGAATAGGCCAGCCGTGTGGGTATATGGTACCCATAATCTCTACAGTAGCCCCTGAGACCCTTGCAGTCGACAAGATAACTTCACCTCGAACCAAATTGCTCCATAGCCGAGTGCTTTAATCATCTCTGCCATAGTCTCCCGAGTGATATCCACCATAAAGGTTGAAAAAAATTGCAATAAAAAATATACCTAGGTGCATCGACTAGATGCACCTAATTAGGTATAGCTCCCGACTATGTGTTTAGTTGAACAAACTAAGCATATAGTCAAGAACTTAATAATTTAACCATCCGAGTTGTTTTACATAAATAACATGCTTAGCCAAAGCCTACAACCTTTTGAGAAAAGTCACATAGCAAATAACTTTAATAATAAAGCTTGTTGCATAGTAAATATAAGTACTGGTATCATATTGTGTACATATTGCCAAAGCAAATATGTCTAAGTCCCTATAAAACACACAATCTCACCATCATTAGAATTATATGGCATTTGTGATATAAATCCGAGTTAATAAAACTCATAAATAGATTTACCAACCGCCTAAAAAATTGACAAAAATATAATCAGCCTAAACCATAATACTTAGTTTTGATCAGAAAAGCACACACAAATGTGGCAAAATAGCATTGATATAATATAAAATTAATTGTTTTGTAAAAACCAAACAATGTCTATAACTTATAAAAAAAGTCATCAAGATAGCTATTTAAAAAGCCTCACTGTTTGCCACCTTTTAAATTGCATCGTACCAACCTTTAAAAAGTTGTGTAACTGCTGTATAAAAGGATTTTTAAGGTATTGGGCAATAGATCATGTGCATATTGCCAAGGCAAATTTGTTTAAGTCCCTAGAGACATGTGGCAGGCCACACCTGAGATATGGGTTGTGAATCTCTTTTGGGCCTCGGCCCAAAACTGAGACTTCACTGATATCCTTAAAAAAATCCGTTAAATCTCTTCTTCTCCGCCTCCATTGCTTCGCATTCTAAAATTTCCCCATTTCGCACTCCTGTTCGCAACAGTCGCTGCCAAATCTTAGGGTTCTCAAATCCATCAGATCCATCCATCTAACCGCTTCCAGCCCCATCAAAACTCGTTGCACACATCTCCAACTCCATCCCTTCTAGAAATTTCAACCCAAAAATCCACATCCGCTCCATCCCAAATTCTTGCTCATGGTAGATGAGAGAGAAATCCCTTTCGAGCAATGGACGGCCTCCGACATGAAGGAGTCGACTCTGAAAGAGATGGTGAAAGACGACGTCCTCACAGCAAAGGAAATCATCGGCTGGCGACCGGCTTACAGCGAAGAATTTCCGACCCCTAACACTGGTGAGATCGTTGTTTTCACCCACTTTTCCTACTGTGGTTTTGCTCTTCTGACCTCCGAATTCTTCCGTGGCATCCTTGACTACTACAGAATCAGGATCTATCACTTGAATCCGAACTCTATTTTGCACATTGCCATCTTTGTTCATGTTTGTGAAGCATTTCCTTGAATCCTCCCCCACTTCAATATTTTCTGCTGCATGTTCTATCTCAAAGCCCATCCAACAAAAGATAACCCTTGTGTTGTCGGCTGTTCTGGATTTCAACTCTGTGGAACTCTTCGTAAGGATTATTTTTCACTTCCTTTGAAAACCTCCAATAAGGGCTGGCACGCCAATTGGTTCTACATCTTCAACCCTGCTCCCAGCTTGCCCAACTTTGTCGGCCTTCCACCGATTCCCCAGGCTCACTGGAATTCTCAGCCAGAAGGCCGAGAATTTATTGAAGCTAACACCTTGTTGTCAAAAATCCTTGAGATAAAAAATAAAAGACTCCAAGGAGAACAAGTCACTCGACATTTCATTAAATGCCGATTGGCTCCCATTAAGGAAAGATCCAAGCCAGTTTATGAATATGAAGGGCAGACTGATCCCAATCGTGAAGACCGTGAATCCTTAGATTTCCAAATCTTATGTACAAAATCTTCTCCTCCGGGATCGTAGTCGATTACAACCACAAACTGTCAGTTGCCCCCTTCAGTCTTCATCGGCCACCACCTCCAGTATGCAAACTCACAAACCATTTTTAGTTTCAACTATTTGATCTTGTTTGCCAATGTCATATCTGGAAAGAATATCTCTACAAGAAAATGCCTTATTTGTCTCTCGGCCATACAAAGTTTACCATCAAGCCTCCCAGACACACTCAGCTAGCAGCCATTGACCGACTGATGGGGCAACAATCAAGCCCCAATCAAAAAACAAAAAGGCTACTGCAGAAGAAACCAGCAAACGCGCTAGCAAACAGAGAAAGTTGATCATCGACGACTTAGATGAAGAAGACAAAGAAGTTTAGACTCCGAGAGTCAATATCAACTCGCCAAGACCATCATCTACCAGATTCGTGTGTTAATAGCAAAATTTGGTAAATATAAACCAACAATGGAGATTGGATCCGAGGCGGATTTGAAGGGACAGGGTAGTTTCCAAGAATAGACAACGTATTGGCTGGAGCCGTATCGACCGATATGGAATTGAACTCGGGCAGCTGATATGAGTAACCTGAATCAGACTTGGTTGAGCCAATACGGGTAGCCTGAGTTTGTGTTGGTTTCGGAGAAGGGCTTGAAGATATTGCCAACTAAAAATTGAGTCTAGAAGAGGCAATTGTATCGATTAATTAGGAATAAGAGTTAGTTTCCTTTTGTAATTTTGTGTTAAGAGTCCACCTAGGACTTATTTGTTTAAGCAAGTTTTGGATAGTGTCCGGTAAGGACAAGGTTTGTATGTACGGGTATAAACATAAGCCCGAGGTCTTGTAATAAAAATAACAACAATTCAATAAACACTCTCGACGCATCGCCACAATTTTCTTCTTACTTTTCGACAAGTTTTTGCTTTGAGTTGGGCGTCAGTTTTGATCTTCAACTAGATGTATGGCTTGTTAATTACCACATAACTTAGCTAATCTAAATCGATGGCTCGATTTACCTGTATCGGCCAAGCCTTACTTAAGGTCTTGTCGGTATCGGCTAAATCAGCTAATTGGCTTAGATTAGCCAACGTATCCATCTTGAAAAACATTCAAAGGCTTGATTGTCTATGTGTTATGTTTTTTTACACTTTGTACTGCATCAGCCCTAGTCATGATTAGAACCATGATCTCTAACTTGCTTCTTGATTACAATAAGGGTTTCATCTTAGTTTCAGCCGTTCTTACCTGATATAACTATTTAGTTATGTTTAAATTCCTTAATCATGCTTTCATGTTATATCTGCCCCTTATACAAGGATATCACACTAGATAAATATACCAAGTTTGCTTCGATATATTTCCTTAGATTGATATTCTTGTATAAGGTTGTATTGGAGTATTAGCCAATACAGTATCTATTTTCTAAATCTAAGTATGGTGTCATCGGCTATTATTAGATCAAACGTATTCTTTGCCTAGAGATTACATGTTTGATGAAACCTACAGCCGATGGAACATATTTATGGTTTGTTTAATCTCATTTACCTTATACCTTATAGCTGATTCGATCAGATCGCATCGGCTAGGCTCATACGATACGTCATCGGCTTATTGGTCGATCGACTATCGTGCATCTAACCTAGTTTTATTGTATATCTTGTTGGTTGTAGGATCAAACCAACTAGCATGCCCTGAACCCGTTTATAAGATTTGGACCTACACTAGAGTTAAGCAGATCTCTCAGGCTGCTGTGTTTTCGCATCAACACTGTGCCCAAGATCAGAAAATCCAACAAGAATCCTTCATATAACTCATGTAGAATCTTGTCTTTGAACATGCTCTTGACTGTATTTTAATTTAATCCTGTGCATCGCATTTACAGAAAACTTCAAGATATTGATCCCACCGGCCAATCTGAAGTGCTGCTTCCTGACTCGGGATCAAAGAACCAAAAAACTGCAGAATCTAGGGCTCAAGACGCATCCCAAGATCAACTGGGTTCTAGCCACCCGACTGCCAGTCAGGAGCCCCCGACTGGAAACCAGCCGAGTTCTTCTGACCAAGCAGCCAAACAAGAGCCCCCGACTGGAAACCAGTTGGGTGAAGAAGATCCAACCCCTGAGAACCAAGAGGCACCGATTGAAGACCCAGCTCCGGGCAATAAAGAAAATACCAATGAAGATCAGCCAACCGGAGATACTACTGCCCAAGAAGACCAAGATAAGTGAGCTCCTGACACAGATGAAAGAGTTCAAGGCCCCTCACGCAGACGTCTTGACATAATCACAGGTAAGTTCCCAATCATTTAAATTTCTGGCTCCAACACTTCCCTTGAATTCTTGCAACCTTCTTCCTATTAGAACCAATAATTGGAGAGGACGAAGAAATACTCCGCATCAAGTCAGCAGAAGACTCACTGCCACCAGTCAAAATCCAATGGCGCGATTCTGAAGGCCAAGCTCATGGAATTATTTTAAACAAACAAAAAGAAGCCGAAGAACGTGATCTGTTGGTAGCCTGACTATCAGAATCCACCTGACTGCTGAACGTAAGTAAAAACCCCATGTTCTCCAATTATTCCTTAATATGAACTCAGCCTATCCATCCTTTATATGCAGAGAATATATCGCCAATCGCAAGCCAACTCGGAAACACTAGAAAAACTGGTGCCGCATCTGAGCACCCTACAGGCTGTCCAGCAAGAACTCAAAGAAGCCAAAGAAACCACCATAGCCAAGGAAATAGTAATAAGGGAAGAAATCAACTAGCTCCGAGATACCAACCTGGAATTCCGTGGTTCGATCGGAGGTAAGCACAAGTATCTCATTAATGTCTTGTCAATCATTTTTTCACTACTAATTCTTTGTTCCATGTTTCAGCTCATTTATCAGAGATTGAATCCCTAAAAGCCCTGTTGGAGAAGGCTAAAAATGACAATGTCCAATTGGAAACGGACAAGAACAAAGCCCTGACAGAACTTGAAGGTAAGTTTACTAACTCTGATCTTTGATCCATCTCATAACATTGCCAACACACTTTGTTTATTTGCAACTTTGCAGCTCACAAAGTGAAATCCCGAGCTCAATTTGAGTGTTTGCCGAGAGAATCCAGAGGGCTAAAAGTATTAGGGATGATATTGCCAATGCCGCTGCTCTGATCTTGAATGCTATCTTCCAGAATGGCTTGGGCTCCAAAGACACTCCTGAGATATTTGAGGAATTAAGAAGAGCTCCAAAGATGTATCTAGACAACATCAGTGATGCAACTGCCATGGGTGCAAGTCAGGCTCTAGCAATGACAAAATCCTTGTATCCCCGAGTGGATATAAGCACTATAGGAGATGGCTTCGTTGATGGCACTTCGGATGAGCAAGCTTTGGAATTGATAAATGAAGCTCAAGAATCTGCCAAGAAAATAGCTGCTGATGTAGTAGAAAACTTCCAATGATAGAGTCTTGATGCAAGAAACATATCTATGATTTGACTTGTAATATATCGACTCATTTATGTTTATGCCTTGAATACTGATTCTAGTTTTAATTTCTCAAAAATTCTCATCTAACGTACATCAAACCTAAAACTTGAGTAAGTCTTCAAAAATTTTTCAGTCATTATCCACTCGACTCAGATCAAAACATAAATCAATGATAAGCCAAATATAAACAAGTCATATACCAAAGGAGAATTTATACTTTACTGATATTGATAGCCCCGACTAGCAACTCAAGAAGGCAACTTACTTGATGTCAGCAATCGAGAGAAATAAAGTACAAAATAATAGCTTAAGTATAATAACGCTGAAGGTGTTCAATATTCCAAGAATTCTCCAAGATAGCTTTAGTCGATAAGCCCCTGGCCGAGTGACCTCAGCAATTATGAAAGGCCCTTCCCATAACGGAGACAGCTTGTGTCTATCCTTTGTCATTTAAATCTTTCATAAAACCATATCACCAACAATAAACGTCTGTGATTAAACATTGCGATTATGGTAACGCTGAAGTCCTTGGAGATATCTTGCCAACTGAATAAGAGCAGCTTCGCGGGCTTCTTACAGTCGATTTAAGTCTTCAACGCGATCTTGGTCATAACGATCCACATTGAAATTTCGAACTCGAAGGGATTCAAATTTCATCTCACTCGACAGCATGGCCTCAGCCCCATAAATCAAAATGAAAGGTGACTGACCCGTAGCCTGACTGGGTGTAGTTCGCAACGACCATAAGACCGAAGGCAACTCTTGAACCCATCGTCCGGCGTAAGGGCGTAATCTATCAAAAACACAAGCCTTGATGCCTTGAAGAACTATACCTCTGGCACGTTCAACTTGTCCATTGCTCTTTGGATGTGTAAGCGACGCATAATATATCTTAATTCCAAAGTCTTTGCAAAAATCTTTGAAAAATCCTCCTATGAATTGAATCCCATTGTCAGTAATAATTCTATTTGGAACACTAAATCGATGCACGATGTTAATGAAGAAATCGTGAGCTTTATCAGCTGTAATCGTAGCAACTGGCTTAGCCTCAATCCACTTTGAAAACTTGCCAATAGCAACAAAAAAGATGCGTGAAAGCTCCTGGAGCTTTCTTAAAGGGACCCACCATGTCCAAACCCCAAACAGCATAAGGCCATGAAAGTAGAATAGTTTGCAACTCTTGAGCCGGAACATGGATTTGCCGAGCAAAAAACTGACAACCTTCACAAGTTCAAACGACTTTGTCAGCATCTGTAACAGCAGTGAGCCAAAAGAATAAGCTTTTCAAACCAAATTGCGTGCTGCAGCATGACTGCCACATATTCCCGAGTGAATATCTTGCAATAACTGTTGGCCCTCCTCAGGAGTAACACATCTTAACAGAACACCAGACAGGCTTCGCTTATGTAACTTGGAATCAACCATCACATAACTTTGGCTACAACGTCGAACTCGTTCGGCTTCGTCTCGATCTTGAGGTAACTTCTGCCGAGTTAAAAACTTAATGAAAGGCATCCTCCAATCGGTATCAAGCATAGATACTTGCTTTTTGACATCATCTTCCATAACTTTCTTCTTAGCAACAGTCGGCTCATAAAGGTGTTCAACAAAAACATCTGTCGAAGCCACCTCTCGCTTGGATCCAAAATTAGCCAACTGATCAGCAGCTTCATTATTATGCCTCAGAATATGAGATAACTCCAAACCATCAAATTTGTCTTTCAGCTTGCGAACTTCCTGGCGATAAGCAGCCATATTGTCGTTCAAACAAGACCAATCTTTCATCACTTGATTAACCACCAACTGTGAATCTTCTCGCACAATCATATGCCGTATTCCCAATGACACAGCAAAATATAATCCATGAAGCAAAGCCTCATACTTGGCTACATTATGTGACACCGGAAAATGAATTTGAAGAACATATCGTAGTCTTTCTCCAGTCAGGGAAATTAAAACCACTTCAACCCCTGTGCCAGTAACTCTCTTGGACCAATCAAAATACATAGTTCAATATTCCAGCTTCTCTGCAGGTACATCTCCTTGGCACTCAATCCACTCGGCAATGAAGTCGGCCAAAATCTGAGACTTAATTGATCTCCGTGCCTTGAAAGTAATGTTTGATGCCATCAACTCCAAAGCCTACTTCGCAATACGTCCCATGGCCTCACGATTATGAAGAATATCATCAAGTGAAAAAGATGTGACCACCGTAACCGAGTGACTTTGCAAATAATGAGCCAATTTCCTGATGGTAATTAAAACTCCATATAATAATTTCTGTACCTGGGGATAGCGCGTTTTAGATCCGGCCGACACCTCGCTGACGAAATAAATTGGCCTTTGAACTTTCTGGACTCGGCCTTTGTCTTCTCGTTCAACAATCAACACCATGCTAACCACCTCAAAAGTTGCCGACACATAAAGAAATAAAGGCTCTTGCGGATGTGGTGAAGCTAGCACAGGCGGTGTTGTAAGAAAATCCTTGAAATCTTTGAAAGCTTTCTGGGCTTTAGGGGTCCACTGGAACTCGTCCGTTTTCTTGAGCAACTTAAAAAAAGGCATGCCTCGTCTCCTGAACTTAGAAATAAATCGGTTTAGAGCCACCATGCACCCAGTAAGTTTTTGAACATCCTTCTGGGTACTCAGCAGTTTCATGTTTTGTATGGCATTGATCTTCTCTGGGTTGGCTTCGATGCCTCAATGAGACACCATGAAATCAAGCAGGTTCCTCGACAGTACTCCAAAGGTACACTTTTCTGGATTCTACTTCATCTTGAAGGCTCGAATATTTTGAAAAGTTTTTTTTTTCAAATCAGCAATCAAATCTTCCCTTTGCTTGGTCTTGATAACAACATCATCAACATAGGCCTCCACATTTCCCCCGAGTTGTGTCTGCAGACATCTTTGAATCATGTGTTGATATGTAGCCTCTACATTCTTTAGACCAAACGACACAGTGATATAGCAGTAGGCACCAAACGGGGTAATAAACGAAGTCTTCAAGCAATCGAACTCCTTCAGGCTGATCTGATGATATCCCGAGTAACAGTCAGGAAAACTCATAAGTTCACAGCCAACGGTTAAATCGACGACTTGATTAATACGAGGTAGACCGAAAGGATCTTTAGGACAAGAATTGTTGAGATCCGTGTAGTCGACGCACATGCGCCATTGTCCTGTCTTCTTCCGAACCAAAATTGGATTAGCCAACCAGTCGGGATGATAAACTTCCTAGATGAACCCGGCTGTCAAAAGCTTGGCAAGCTCTTCCTTGATAGCATCTCTCCGATCCTGTGCAAAGCAGCGAAGTCGTTGTTTGATAGATTTCGCATCCTCCTTAACATTTAATGAGTGCTCAATCACCTCTCTAGGAATACTAGACATATCAAACGGTTTCCACGCAAATATATCTTTATTAGCTTGAAGAAAGGTGATGAGCACGCTTTCCTATGTACAATCTAACTCGGCACCTATTACAGCAGTCTTTGAGGGATATGAAGGATCAAGGGGAATCTTTTTGGTCTTAGCATCGCCTTTTTCCGACTTGGTCAACTTTTTAGCAGGGATTTCTCCTTCTTCAGACGTGGATGCAACCAGTTGGACTTTTTGTTGACCAAACAACCTTTCAAGAGATTGGGCCATGTCACAGCTTTTTTTATCGCAGGTAAAAGCTTCTTTGATGTCGCTGTGAAGGGAAATAATTCCTTGTGGACCTAGCATCTTCATCATCAGATAGGTATAATGTGGTACTGCCATGAACTTGGCGAGAGCTGGCCTTCCTAAGATGGCATGGTAAGCTGCTTCAAAGTCTGCAACTTCAAAACAAACATTTTCTGTACGGAAATTGTCCCGAGTGCCGAAGATGACTGGAAGAGTGATCTGCTCGAGTCGTGTTGACGACAATCCTGGAATAACTCCGTGAAAAGGAGCTGAACTTGGTTTCAACTCAGACCTTGGAATCTGCATCTCGTCCAGTGTCTTGACGAAGAGGATGTTGAAAGCACTGCCACCATCAATGAGAACACACTTAAGCTTGACATTGCGAACAACTGGGTCTAGTACTAGGGGATACCACCCCAAGTGAACCACTCGATCAGGGTGATCCGAGCGGTCAACATGATAGCAACCTCGAACCATCGTAGATACAGCGATACTTCGGGCTGGATCGCATTGATTTCTCTATCGGTTACCTTCTGCTTCTTCTTGGACTCATAAGCGAGTGGTCCTCTCAAGATGTGATTTAACTCGGTCCTCGGATCTTGAAAAAGTTCCGATCCGCCATCATCGTCGTCCTTTTTGTGCCCTGAAGTTCCTACATCGTCAGACGACTTCTGGAGCTGAGCCGCATAATGCTCGGCGAATTACTTATAAATGAAACAGTCCTTGGCCGCATATTTGTGATTTGGATAATATGTGCATTAGGCGTTCATAATCTTGTCGTAGGTGCTAACGCATGGACGCTGCTGCTAGTAATTGGAAGTTGCGGCCACCAGAACCTTGGGCTTACACTTGTGATATTTTTGGCCACCGTTGCCGCTACCATTGCCGTTGTCCTTCTTGGGTTGCCAACTGCTTCCCGACTGCTTTTTTTTGACGTGATGCCTTGACAGCGTCATCCGACTTAGCATAAGAATTGGCTGTCTAGAACAACTTCTTGACTGTTCTTGGAGGTTTGCGGCCAAACTTGCCGATGAGCAGCTCGTTGCGAATGTCCTTCTGAAAGGCTGCTATGATGACGTCGTCAGTGATATCTAAAATCTTGTTACGCTTCTCCGAGAAACGCCGTATGTAATCTTTTAAAGATTCGTCGGGATTCTGGATTACGTTATATAAATCAAAGTGAGTTCCGGGCCTCTCGAAGGTGCCCTGGAAATTTGTGATGAAATGATCACAAAGCTCGCTCCATGAGTCGATTGAGCCCCTTGGTAAGCTAGCGAGCCAACTCCTGGCTGAGTCGGTGAGTGCCACAGGTAGATAATTAGCCATGGCCTTGCTAACTCCTGCTGCTGCATGAATTGCGAGGGTGTAGATGGTTAACCATGACTCAGGGTCGGTCTTGCCGTCATATTTTTCAATCCCAGTGGACTTAAAACCACTCGGCCAATTCACTCGACGTAGATCCCGAGTGAAAGCGGGTACTCCTTCGTCTCCGTTGTCAAGTGAGCGTCTTCGTTCTTCACGGTTTGTATTGCTGCTCTCGCGATAACGCTGGTCAAGCACATCCCTCAGGTCACTAGGCGCGGGTATTCGAGAACCGCCCTGGTAGCTGGAGTTGTCGTGACGAATTCGATCATGAACTGGTAGCGCACTCAGGAATTGGTGTAGTTCCTACCGAGTGATTTGAAGCCGACTCAGAAGAAAAAAGATTGAAGTAGGTCTCGACGACGTTTGGTAACCCAAATGGTACCAAGTGATTGTCTCTTCCCGACTGGTACGAATCCGAGTCGAGGAGAGATATCTTCCCGAAGTTGTTAGTGATGAAGTCAAGGCTGCCAAAGCGGTACGCTTACCCTGGAGGGAAAGCGAAGTCGTTGACACCTAAAGTAGATCCCATCGTACTTGTCGGCGAAAAACTTGATGCAACCCCTACCTGACGCGCCAACTGTCGAAACTTGATTTTGGCAATGAGAAAAGGGGATAGTGCACAAGCTACAAAGTCGATGGGTTATGAGACAAAGGTTTAGACAGGTTCAGACCTTATAGAAAAAAGTAATACCCTACTTCTGTTTCGAGGATTGTCTCTGTCGAGTTTTGTATTGATCTAACGATCGTATTATGTATGTTGAAGAAGTTATGCCCCTCAGGGGATGCCCTGTCCTCCTTATATAGCTTTAGAGGACAGGATTACAAGATAGAGACTTAACCACATACGGTATAAGTCCCCTAAATCGTATCTATAATATTATCAGTCCAAGACAATAAGCTATTCCTTAATACACAAGGAAATGTAATACTTAAGTCCTAAACCGTTACACAATCATTGCACACAACCTATCCCCTATAACCAGTCGGATAGGCCAGCCGTGTGGATATGTAATTCACAATCACTTGTAAAAAAATCTTTTAAAAAATATTACCTTAGCTAATGACATGATCTATGAATTTTCTGGAAATCTTATTCTTTTTTTCTTCGTCAAGTTCACCAACCGAAGCCATTCATTGCTACCACATTTTTTTCTCCCAGCATGAAAGCAGCGCTCCAGATCGGCGTGCAAACGGCTGCCTGTTGCATGCGGTGACGGAAATTGTTGGTAGGACAAACGCCGTTGGCAGCAGCACCCGCCGGCCACTGCACGCACAGTGCAGCACAGTACATGAACAGTACCGAGGAGTTCCGAACTGTTAGTGATATGCCCTATAGGCAACATTGGGATGTTGTATATATCACAGACTATGTTTATAATTCAGTGCTTTGTTCCTTGAAATAGACATTATTATTCTTGATCAATGAGTATGTGACTTATTCATGAGACTCTTAATGTTACAATGATGCTATTTCTAAATGATCCCTGATCGTATATCATATGAGGAACAAATATGATTTAAAGATCAGCATATGTATTGATTGATGATAATGTCTCATGGATCATGGTATAGAGATACCAATCAATAATATGGACATATGTTGGTGAACATATGTTGGATAGACTCGCCATGAGACATTGCAGAGATTCTATGTGTCATCAGTTGGTCTCAAGTACTGTTTATGTAGAATCCTTAGACTTGAGATCATCACGGTTCCCAACATACGTAGTAGCTTATTTTGGGATTACTAAACACTACTCCGTAACTGGGTAGTTATAAAAGTAGTCTTCGGGTTTGCTATAAAATATGTAGTGGGATGTGGATGGTCAAGATAGAATTTGCCCCTTCTTATGGGAGAGATATCTCTGGGCCCCTCGATGTAATGGATTATGGAAATGCATGGCTATGCTAGGTGATTGAGGAGTCAATCACAAGTTTATAATCCATCATGAAATCGAGAGAGCGATTGAGCTATTAAGAGGATGGCACAGGTCTCGCCTTGAGCTCAATCTATATCGTGAGGCAAAGGGATTCGTACATGAGAACATTACAGGTTCAGCCGATATGATCTTTACATATACTTTGGAGGTTAATATGCCTTGCTAGGGGCCGCTATTAACAGGTTGACCGGAAAGGCGTTTCCGGGTCGCGACCAAGTATATGTGAACCTACAGGGTCGCACGCTTAACGGGTTGAAACACTCATTCGAATGTGATTCGGATGTGGGCTCAGTTCGGATAGGGATCCAAGTAGACTCCTATTGGGCTTTGGTCCACGAGGCCTAAGCAGAGAGGTCTATATATATGGAGGTAAGGGGCTGAGGGAGGGACTCATCTGTTCATCTCAAGCATAACCCTAGCTGCCACCTCCAGAATCAAACCCTAGCCGCTCCCGAGTGCTAGCACACTTGCGATCGGTGCTCCAGCCCCGTACGTGTGGATACCGGTGGAGGCGCTGCTCGTTGCGGCGTAGATTGGCGTCAGCAACCGGCAGATTGGATCTGCTCCTGGTGCGGCTAATCGCGTGGAGGAGACGATCTATTCGTGGCGATCGACTACTTCCACTACTACCTCGACGCGCGTGGTTGGACCGGCTTCTCCAACTCTACTTCCGCCGCGCTGCGCGTCTAGTGGTAACGATACATGATCCTATCTTCATATGATGTCACTACTACAGAAACAGCCTTTCCGTGCGGGCCGAAAGGCACCTTTCCGTGCGGAAGGCCTGCCCGCACGCGCGAAAAGGTCTGGGAAAAGACCATTTTCGCGTGCGGTCGGCCCAACCGCACGGGAAGATCCATTATCCCGTGCGGGCCGCTTAAGCAGACCGCACGGGATAAGCGATCTTCCCGTGCGGTCGCGTTAAGTGGACCGCACGGCATTCGCTTATTCCGTGCGGTCCACTTAACGCGACCGCACGGGATAAGCGATCTGCCCATTTTTTTATGTGCATATAAAATAGTATTTTATATGTTGGTTTATTATTTTATGTGAATATATTACCTTATCTCTCCCCTCTCTCTCTCCGTCTCTCTCACTCTCAGTAATAGTATACATACACATGGCTCGTATTAAGAATATTGAACGTAATTAATTATTTTTTCATGGAATTAAGATATTAAATTTGTACGCATGCATCACATATGTATATAATATACGTATCATCGCGTCTCGCAATTTACAGAAGTTTAAAAAACCACATAAAATATATCCTTAATTAGAAATATTTGTACTAGCTAGCTACTATACATATGTTCTTTTTCCCACTCTCTAAGTCGTTTGAAGGTATCCTCCGTCGCAAGCTGGCTCTCCGGATCGTAGAAATCGCCCAAATGGTTGCAGACATCGCGGCGGATGAAGCGGCAAATATCTGCACACAAGTTTAGTATGGTTCGATCGTCGAACCGGTTCGCTACAACTGGAACGGACGGGATCTGTTTCAGAAGGAATACACATTGTTATAGTTAGGAAAGTTATAAAAGATCTTATAATGTGTGAAAAGATATTTTCTCTCGACTTACTTCTTCAAACTTTGTAGTGTATCTCCCGTTGAGTCTAAGCATCTCGCATACGTAGTATCCGCATAAATTAGTCTGTGGTGGTTGCTTAAAACACTATGTTGAAAAAAATTGTATACTTCAATATTTTGAGTGAAACAAGTATATGTAAGAAATGTCGGAACAAGAGACATGTAATTACCGGCCATCTTGTCTTCACGAGAAGCTTCTTCTTTTGTGGATTATTGATTGGTCCACCGTGGTCTACGTAATATCTGTGTGCTCTATAAAGACAAAACAATTATTTGAGTCAATTATGTGTATTCGAGAGTACAATAGCCAACATTTAGTAAATGGTGCATAACAGGACTTACAAATTTAATATAACGAGAAACTCTGTAAATGTTTCCTCGCCATAGTGCGCCGGATCCAGCACTACGGCCAGGTGGTCCCGTGGATATATCAGAAAAAGTATGTAATGATCGCTGCAAAGAAGATATGTTAGTTGTATGTGATATCGTACTAAAACATAAGTACTACAGAAGAATCATAACGTACCGCAGCGCGTAAGGGACGAAGAGGACAGTTTTGTCTTTGTGCGCAACCATCGCTCTGCCCAAGTACAGTGCTACGCCGACCATCTTTTTCTTGTGCATTTTTTCGACGACCTCTTTTTTCTCGGACGTCGTTTTACCTTTGAGCTCAGCGGAATCTGCACGAATATTCACCGTGTGTTCCGTCCAGCAAACCCTTGTTGGGTTTATGTATCCTACTGGATGGTTGGCCTTTTCAGCGGCGTGGAATTGCATCCTAAGTAATAAAGCGGGTAATTTATCAGAAGTTAGTTAGCAAATGAATTAATATATGACATTAATTACGAATGACTTACAGGCAAAATGCAGCAACGAGATTTATATCCATTTTGTCCAGCTTGAATAATGCGTGAAGGTCGTTGAAATCGATTACCAACATCCCATTTGGGCCACTGGTGAAAGCGTTATCCGGGACCTTCACAGTAATCATGCCCAGGCCTTTTTTAGATGCCTTCAGATACCAGTCATGCATCAGCCTCATTTCCCAAGGCAGGCCTTCCATGAGCTTCGGGGGCAGGAACGGCTTCCCGTGCACGTACTTTGTTGGCACCTCGTCGGAAGTCCAGTTTTGCAGGTCCTCCATTTGATTTTTCACCGATTTTTGTGAATCCGACAAATGTGGAGTTTCATCCTGCTTCTTGTCAGTCGACGCTCTCCCCCTGAAAGCCTGGAATACTAACCTTTCCTCGTATACGGCCATTTTTTCCTTATCATAAGTTGACCTAATCATTGTCGGGATAAGCCGACGAGGTTCAAGCTTGGTCGGACTTGGAAGACTTGCGCTTCTCATAAGAGGCCTTTCAGGTAGCGCCAATGCAGACTGTGGTGTCAGAGGAGGTTGTTCTGCTTGGACTTCAGGGGCTGATAGATGTGGTGAACCTGGACCTAAAGGATTAGGGGAGGAGGGATGTGGGGAGGCAGGCCTATTAGTTGGCGAATCTTGCCCTGGTGGAGAAGGTGGTGCAGGCGCAGCAGCTATCTTTGGAGCCGGCGGGCGTGGGGTTGAAGGCGATGGACCGACCAGCAGTATATCTCGTCGATGCCATAGTATCAACTGATTCACCGCATCCCCAAGCAATTGTATCCCGTCCGGTGTTGGAATATCTATCTCTAAACTGGTATGCTCTGCATGCACCTTGGCCACTTGGACCCTTGCATATTCTTCAGGGATTAGCGTGTTCTGAATTTGGCGCCCTGGTATCGCAAGCCCTGTACCCACCTCCTTTGTCTTCCCGGCCCTTCCTATCGGCACGAGCAGGCTGCACGGCGTCGGGCCAGTTATGTTGTCTACTGGATAAGGTGCGGTGTCCACTGACCCGACACTGCTTGGCACCTGTACTGTGGGTTCTTCGGATTGCTGGAACAAGTGCGGGAAGGCTTGACGATTTTGAGCAACAAGAGAGTAGAAATGTTGTTCAACTTGTTTTGCTATCCTCTCTTCCAATTTCTGTTTGTACCTGTCCCGTTTCTTATAACCCTTAGCTTCCTCCGGAAACCCTTCCTTCCAGCTCGTCCTTGACGATAGGCCCCTTACTCGTCCGGAATGTTCAGGGTTGCCTAATGCAGCTGTTAGTTGATCATGTTCTCTCTTGGCAATGAATTCCCCTGTTTTCTCTTTTTCCGCAATGTCCTTAAGACTACTGGTCACACGCTCGATATCCGGATCCTCGAACTGGATCTCTCCCGCATCGGTGACTTGCCCTGTGCTCCGTGCCCAAACCCAGTTTTTGCTTCTTTCCTTTAGGGCATCTACAAGCAGGGGCTTGCCTTGGGCGGCAAACTTCTCTTCAGTTGCTCGCCACTTCTCTACGTGGCCATCGTAGCCGCTCGAGCCCAACCGGTGCGGGTATTTGTTCCTTTTAGCTAGATCGGACATCTTTTTCCTCCGCGCTAAGGCTTCCGGGCTTGTCATCTTTGCGACAAAGGTGTCCCATTCGGCCTGCGTAATACCACCGTAGTCGGCGAATGGACTCTTGTTCTGTTGCACGTAGTGAGTGTTCAAGTCCGATTTCCACTGCCTCCACCGATGCGCCATCGTTTTTAGGGCAAATTCTTTTCCCATAGCCTCTGAACCAGGCGGATAGACAAGCCACTTCTGTAACTCGTTCCACATGAAGTTCTTCATGTTGTCATCCACCTGCTCCCAGGAATCTACATTCAAAGGGCCGTGCGTTCTGGCCACCACACCGCAGGTGGTGCTGAATTTAGTCATTGCTACCTTGGGCTCTACTGGTTTCCCATCCTGGTTCAAAGAGGTGATGTAGTATGTCTCCTTGGGGGTTTGTGTCTTACTTCTCTTAGCACGTCTTCTCTTTTGACCGGACGTTTCTCCGGTGTCGGTTTCTACCGGACCGGACGTTGCCGTGTCCGTCTCGGCTTCGGCTATTACGGCAGACTTGGCAGCCTTTCTTTTTGTGTGGCGTCTTGTTTTCATCTGCTCGTACATCAGAAAAAGTTAAACGCGACCGAGAGTGAGACGGCTTAGTTTATAACACTACAACTCGACTTACTGCTTCCTCCATAGGGATGTAGTCAGGGTCTTCTTCAACCGGTGGTGCTGGCGTAACTTCGACATGGCACATCGGATCACTTGGTGTCTGCCATGTGCCTTCGCTCGAAACCTCTTGCGTTGGTTCGACGTTGGGTGCATCGGAGGGAGCTTTCTCGGTCGACATTTGATCTACGGTTGGTCGTAACACAATTAATTTTATTATCAACTTATTTTAACTAAAATACCAGGCGGAAGAAATATTATACATAATATTAACATTTTTAGAGTATTAAAATTTGGAGCAAAATTTAAACATCACATATATTATACATATATTTACAAACAATGCTAATATTATGTATAATACAAATATTATGTATATTAAAAAATGCTAAAATCATACATATATTAAAAAATGCTAAATATATATTAAAGTATATTATACATATATACATAAATAAACATCTAATTTACAAACATCACATATATTATACATATATTTACAAACAATGCTAATATTATGTATAATACAAATATTATGTATATTAAAAAATGCTAAAATCATACATATATTAAAAAATGCTAAATATATATTAAAGTATATTATACATATATACATAAATAAACATCTAATTTACAAACATCACATATATTATACATATATTTACAAACAATGCTAATATTATGTATAATACAAATATTATGTATATTAAAAAATGCTAAAATCATACATATATTAAAAAATGCTAAATATATATTAAAGTATATTATACATATATACATAAATAAACATCTAATTTACAAACATCACATATATTATACATATATTTACAAACAATGCTAATATTATGTATAATACAAATATTATGTATATTAAAAAATGCTAAAATCATACATATATTAAAAAATGCTAAATATATATTAAAGTATATTATACATATATACATAAATAAACATCTAATTTACAAACATCACATATATTATACATATATTTACAAACAATGCTAATATTATGTATAATACAAATATTATGTATATTAAAAAATGCTAAAATCATACATATATTAAAAAATGCTAAATATATATTAAAGTATATTATACATATATACATAAATAAACATCTAATTATGTATATATGTATGAAATGGCTTAATTAATACATATATTAATATATATGTATATGTATATTCAATATATATATGTATATTCAATATGTATATGTATATTCAATATATATATGTATATGTATATTCAATATATATATGTATATGTATACATATGTATATTCAATATGTATACATATGTATATTCAATATATATATGTATTAATTTTTCATCACTTCACATATCACAAATTTTTCATATATCACAAATTTTTCACAGAACACATTCACATATCACAAATTTTTCACATAACACATTCACACATTCACACATTCACATTTCATCACTGAATTCACATCACATATACTAACCACAGACGGCGGCGGTCGGTTGATGAGTGGCGGCGTTGATCGAGGCCGGTGTCGGCGAGAGAGAGAGAGAGAGCGGCGGCTAGTGGGTCGAGGCTCGGCGGTCGGGGAGCGGCGGCGGTCGGCGCTCGGCGGTCGGGGAGCGGCGGCGGTCGACGCTCGGCGGTCGGGGGCGGTCGGTGAGGACGGCGGCGACCGGGTCGAGGGCGGCGCGCGGGGCGGTGGGAGGAGGCGTCGGGGTCGAGGGCGGAGCGCGGGGCTGTGGGAGGCGGCGTCGGTGAGGCCGGCGGCGTCGGGGAGCGGCGGCGGTCGGCGCTCGGCGGTCGGGGTCGGTCGGTGAGGAGGGCGGCGCGCGGGGATGGGCGGCGCGGCGGGGGCCGGCGGCGATGGGGGGGCACAGATCTGGGTGGGGGGGCTTGAGGCCGGCGGGCGGGAGGACGCCGAGAGAGACAGAGATGGGCGGCGGCGCACGGCGGCTTAGAAAATTTCGGCAGCCTGGCGGCAGAGATCTGGACTCGTCGGGGACTTAGAAAATTTTAGGGATCCCGCGCGACTATATATAGGTTCCAATTATCCCGTGCGGGCGGCTTAAGAGCCCGCACGCAAAGATATCTTTCCGTGCGGGCCGCTTAAACCGCCCGCACGGAAATAAATCTTTCCGTGCGGGCCGCTTAAACCGCCCGCACGGAAATATGTCTTTCCGTGCGGGCCTCTTAAACCGCCCGCACGGAAAGACATATTTCCGTGCGGGCTCTTAAGCCGCCCGCACGGGATAATTGACGCCCTTATTTTAAAACTGTAAAACTAAAAAAGATATGAATACTAAAATATTTATTAACATATTAATTATTCCATTTATTAATTGTCCCATGTAAAATTTAACAAATATGAATGCACATGCTAACATATCAATGTAAAAAAATTCAATCAATATAAATTCGTCACATATTAATATATTAACATATAAAACCACACGTTCACTGGTAACCGCCCGCACGGGATAATCGCCACCCTTATATTTATAAAAAATATCAATGCACATATTAATTTTAGTAATATGTACATGTACATACTATTTTATTAACTAACATATTAATTGTTCCATTTATTAATTACTCCATGTAAAATTATAAAACTAAAAAAATATCAATGCACATATTAATTTTATTAATTAATGTAAATACTATTCCATTTATTAATTATTCCACGTGAAATTATAAACCTACAAAAATATCAGTTCAAATATTAATATATCAATGTAAATTGATCACATATTAATATATCAATTGATCACATATTAATTAATTAACATATTGATCATCCACAGAAATACCATAAGTTCGATATACTTATATACATTCAGTCGTAATACCATAATTAAGTTTGATACATTCGCTAGCAAAAACATATTGTACACGAAAAACAAACTAACGTTTCATAATTTTTGGATTAACATCCTTCCGCACGGATGCAAACTTTGATTCGTCGAGGACACTCTCAATGTGTTTCATCCGCGTAGGAAGATCTGTGAATAACTCAATGGCATCGTATTGATTATAATCGCGTGCGTCTTGAATGTTGTCAATACCAATGATGTGTTGGTTGCCCGGTACAATAATGTCCATCTTTTCATCGGAAGGATCCTTCACGTAAAAAACCTGTGCAACACGCTCGGCAAGGACCCATGGATCATCCTTGTGTCCAATTTTACTCCGTTCAGCACACGTAAATCCAAATTTATCTACCATGCTGTCTTTCACCCATTGGCATCTGAGAACAGGGATCTGAATATTTAAACCGTAGTCAAGTTCCCATATTTCTTGTATGATCCCGTAGTAAGACTTGTTCTGCCCTGTTGCGTCCAACGCTACGACACGAACCCCACTGTTCTGCGCTGAGCTTTTCCTATCTTTGCTGTTTGTGTAAAAAGAATATCCTCCGATATCATACCCTTGCCATGAGGTCACAAGGCTTGTTGGGCCAGCTGCAAGTCTTTCTATCGTTTTTTCCTCGATTGAATCTCCACACGGTAGCTTTTGATCCTTCAGCCACTGGGGAAACGTGTTCTTCTGTTCTTTCGAAACCCAACCGTCGGATCGCCCAGGATTGCATGCTCTGATATCGGAAGTGTGTTGCTCAATGTAGGGCGCAACGATGGCGAGTTGTTGAAGAACACTGCTGTGTGCATCTGATACCGCTTTGTAATCGTTGTCGTAGAAGCATTTTCTTCCCACAGTACCCTTCCCAGATAACCTTCCATCATGTCGAGGCACCGGTATCCCAATGGGGTTGGCATCGCTCATATAATCTAGGCAACACTCGACAACCTCCTCAGTTGTGTAACCCTCTATCATCGAGCCCTCCGGATGAGCACGATTACGGACATACCCTTTCAGAACGGCCATGTATCGCTCGTACGCCCACATTTGATGTAGGTATAGAGGACCAAGTTCAATAATTTGAGGGACAATGTGAACAATGAGATGTTCCATCATGTCCCAGTACGATGGAGGAAAAAACATCTCTAGCTGGCAAGCGGTCTCGACTGCGAATTTCTGAAGGGGTCCTAATTCTTCTGGATCAAAAACTTTCTGTGAAACTCGATTAAAAAAATAGCACAGCTTTGTTATCACTACCTTGGTGTGCACTGGTTTCACCGCCCTTATAGCGATAGGGAGGAATACCGTAAGCATCTTATGACAGTCGTGAGCGTTGTATCCAGAAATCGACAAATCTTTCATTGATACTAGTTTCCGGATATTCGATGAGAATCCAGTCGGCACTTTCAATCCACGAAGACATTGACAGAAAGCTTTTTTCTCTTCTGGTGACATTGAGTAGCATGCCGGTGGAATCTCAATCTTACCATTCGTTAGCTCTATCGGGTGGAGATCTTTCCTTATGCCCAAATTGACCAGGTCGTTACGTGACTTCAACCCATCCTTTGTTTTACTTGGGATGTCAAGTAAAGTCCCGATGGTGCTGTCGAACACGTTCTTCTCGAGGTGCATGACATCGATGGCATGGCGAATCTCCAGGTCTTTCCAGTACGTCAGGTACTTGAAAAAGATTGAATGTTTCTTGAAGGGCAGCGTGTTTTCTACCACTTCTTTCTTCCTCTTGCCTAAAGCTGTCTTTCCCTTGCCGAACACGACCTTTATGTTTTTTGTCAGCTTAAACACCGTGGAACCATCCTTTGCTTCGGGGGCAGTACCTTCCTCAACAGTTTTGTCAAAAAAGGTAGCCATCGCACGATACCTATGCTTTTGTGGTAAGAAACGACGATGACGCATGTAAACTAACTTTTTTGACGAGGTCAGGTATATGTACGATGTGTTGTCCAGGCATATAAGACATCCGGTCTTTCCTTTAATCTGTCCTGAGAGAGAAAAATTTGCTGGTAGATCGTTTATAGTAACGAATATGATAGCACGCAGAGTAAAATGCTCCTGTCGGTACGCATCAAACAATCGTACACCCTCTTCCCACATTTCTTGCATATCCTCCATCAAAGGTTCAAGAAACACGTCTAGATCGATGCCAGGCTGTTTTGGCCCTTGTATAAGGATAGTCAACAAAATATACTTTCGCTTCTGACATAACCATGTCGGAAGGTTATACATGGTGAGCAGAACAGGCCAAGTGCTGTGCGAGCTGCTTAGATCACCAAACGGATTCATTCCATCCGTGCTCAACGCAAACCTTACATTTCTCGGATCATTTGCAAATTCTGGATGCTTCGAATCAAAGTTTCTCCATTGTCGAGCATCGGCGGGGTGTCGAATCATACCATCTGTTTTCCGACCCTCTTGATGCCATCTCATCAACTCGGCGTCGGCGGGGTTCGAGAACAATCGCTTCATGCGATCTTTCACTGGCAAGTACCACATCACCATGGCCGGAATCTTTTTTCCTGGCTCAACCAATGTATTTGGTTCGGCAACAGCACTATCGGTGGCACTGTTATCCTTTTTGTACCTACTCGCCCCACAAGTTGGACACTTCTCCAAGTCAGCGTATTCATTGCGATAAAGTACACAGTGATTAATACATGCATGGATCTTTTCCACACCAAGTGATAATGGACATATCAGTTTCTTGGCTTGGTAGGTGTTAGCTGGCAACAAGTTAGGCTTAGGAAGTATAGCTCTAAGGAGACCCATCAATTCATTAAAACTAGTATCAGACCAGCCGTGCCTGGCCTTCAATCTAAGAAGTTCTAGCACCGAACGCAACACTGTATACTGCATGTCACATCCCTTTGATTGATCGTACAAAAGATCTTTCGTTGATTTCTGCAACGCCTCCCAATTATTTAAATCTTTTGCTTTCTCTGTTAGGACCTCTGGTTCAGCGTGCCGCAACATATCCTCAAGATCAAGATCAATATCAACCTCTGCGGCGTCAAAACCAGTGCCGCCAAAATCACCAGTCATTTGACGAGACATGTCATCAATTATAAAATCCTCTGCCTGATCGAACCAAATATCACCAATCTCTACAGGAGGGGCGACTTCCCCGTGATAACTCCAAACTGTATATTTCTCCACAAATCCACGCTGAATTATGTGTCCCAGGATTACATCCGGATCTTTCCACATCTTCTGATTCTTGCAATCCACGCATGGACAAAAAATATCCTTCCTACTCTCTCTCAAAGCGTGTGTCTTAGCCTTGTCAATAAATGTTGATGCTTCTCTCATGAACACCGGATGAGTTCTCCGTGTCTCATACATCCATGTCCGATCCATCTAAAAAATTCACAGCATTAATTAATATTATATTGCCGGTGTTTTCTAAATAAACAAATTAAACTTAATTCATACTTTTTAACTAAAACCTCATTCACAACAAATAATAATACGGAGACAATATTAGCTACCAAAAAATGGTTCAATCAAAAAAATAAAATATTTGACCTACAAATTACATACATATATAGCACAAAATACCAATTCGCACAAATTTACATATCTTCGCATTCAACCAATGAAATTTTACAAAAACGGAAGCAAATGAAGGAGATGATCGAACACATTACCTTTTATATTGATTTCAATCGAAGATTTTAACTCTACCAAAAGAAAATGCCTATTTTTGGAGAGAGAAACCGAGTTAAAATAAATTCAAATATCTTCACATTAAACCAATAAAAACCTTTAAAAGTGGAAGCAAATGGAAGAGAAGATCAAACATGGTACCTTTTGTATTGATTCCAATTGAAGAATACAAGTTGAAAACCTTCCCCCCTATAATTGCATTTTTTTGGAGAGAGAAACACCAAGTTCAAATGGCACTGTCGGGGGGTGGGAGCTGTTTTATAGTGCATAATCGCGTGCGGTTCACCTAACGAACCGCACGGGATAATCATTATCCCGTGCGGGTTCTTAAGAGGACCGCACGGGATAAGCATTATCCCGTGCGGGTTCTTAAGCGGACCGCACGGGATAATCTTATCTCGTGCGGTCGGCTTAAGGAAGCCGCACGCGATAGTGAGTTATCCCGTGCGGTCGGCTTAAGCCGACCGCACGGGATAACTTATTATCACGTGCGGTTCAACAGCCGGCCCCCTCGGGACCGGTTTTTCTAGGCGCGGCCACTTATGGCCCGCCTGGAAACGGTTGGGGGCCTCGTCCAGAAAGCCCCTTTCTGTAGTAGTGTGTCCTAGTGTGCGCGATAGAAAAGTTTTGTTTTCTGCTATTGTAGCCTACGCGCTATCCTTTAGGAACCACAGCGTACGCTCCGAACTACAACTGATCAGCAACACCACTTTCAGTGGCTGAGAACAAGACCCTTTTCCTAGAGAATTGGTAGAATGGGAAAATTTTGTGATTTATTTTGAAGTACCTCAAGATAACGTGGCCTTACAAAGTTCCAAGTAGTACAGGGAAAAACTATCTGCATCGTTACAGCATGTAGCGTCGAGCTGGCTAGCACATGCATTCATAGAGGGAAACGAGCTCTCTGTCTCTGTTGGTGTAGGGTGAATCAAACCAAATACTATGACTATCTTGCATCAAAGCTGAATTGTTTGGAAAAACTTTTAATTTTGAAACAAGCTATAGTTATCAGAAACTCCTCCAAATAAACTCTTAATTTACCATTTTTGTAATTGGCTACTCTCCGAGTGCCACCAAAAGAAGCCAAAAAAAGAAGAAGATAACCGGGATAAATTAGACAAAATGAGGCAAAGTGGCAAAATATCAACATAGTCTCTCTAGTGGTAAATTTATAAATTTATAAGTGCAAATATAAAGATAGAATTTGTAGCATAGTCTGTTATAAGAATGACAAATAGTTAAATATTCCGTTGATTAGTTTCGTCCAAAATCTAGGAATGCCATTCGAAGGTCGGGATCATGCGGGCTCCAACTAACCGTTGAAAAGATCGACAGGCCAACCGGTATCCTCTTGCCGAGCTTTCAAAAGGAGGCAGAGTTATAGATTTGCAATGTTTTATTCAATGGTATATTTCTGTTCAAAAATTGAACAATAATATTTTTTTAAAAAACATCCATCACTAGTTTTACCAACTCATCAACCAATTTTCAAAACTAGAAAGGAAGAGAGGGGGGCTGCCACGTGAGGTCCGTTTGAAGACTTGGTAAAACCGGTGATGTGGCTTGCATATGTTCTCAAAAAGAAAAAAACTACCAAAACCATACATAGAACGAGCCTATGGATATAATTTGTCATAGTTTTAAAAGTTTAGGGGTTAATTCGGTCTAAATTTAAAGTTGAAAGAAAGTCATAAAATGAAGTTTTTTTCCCTACGTTATTTACAAATCTAATCTCTATCTCTATCCCTGCTATCATAAAACTTGAAGATATTTTTGTCGGAATTTTGGTACATCATCCGTGTTTGAGTTGGTTTTTGAATTGGTTGTATGTCGCCCGTATATAATTCGACGTGAGTCTAAAATAACTCTTATACACCCCCTCCTAGCCCAACCCCTCCCCCTTCCTGCCCAACCCAAACCAATTGGCCCAAACCATCCCGCCACCCCGTCCTGTGCATCTCTACTCGAAGCCGCGCATGCCCCCCTGATCAGCGTATTTTTCTCTCTATTTTCTTTTTCTCCTTTTCTTTCTCCCGTCTTTTTCTCTCTTTTTTATTTTTCTCCTTTTCTTTCTCCCGATCATCCTGATTCTCTCCCTCTCCTTGCAATCTCCTCTCTTTTATCCCTTTTTTCTCTTTCGGTATTGGTAAAAATCTGTTGCCATAATTCGTAACTGATTTCAATCAAATCTAGGACCAGCCATCAGAAGAGCTTGCATCCATACGTCCGTATATCGTCATCACAGACATATGTATCCTTCCGCTTCTTACTCTTTTTCCTTTTTTCCTTATCTTCTTAGGCCCTGTTTGAATCTTCTGAAGATAAAGATAAAGATGAAGATAAAGTATTTCATGTAAAACGAGGTGACATTAACGTGCAATTAAGTGAGTTTTAATTATTACAAACTTGAAAAATGGATTAATCTGACATTTTAGAGCAACTTTCATGTTAAAAATTTTCGCACGAAACGCACCGTTTGGGAGTTTGAAAAGCGTGCCACGGAAAATTTTATTTTTATCAGCTCTTTTTAGAGCTCTCGAACGAAGCCTTAGTCAATGCTATTTTGACATACAACCAACATCAACGTCGGTAATTAATAATTCGTAGTCTGACACCTCATATACAATGAATATTAGCATAATTACAATGTATTTTTTTTAAATTTACAGTGTATTTTTCAAAAATTACAATGTAATTATAATGTAGTTACAATGTTAGTGTATGTAATTTATATTTAACTGTTTTTTTAAATTTGTGGCATAAATATAGGTAGTACCTTCTTTTGTCTCTTTTTTCTCATCCAAATTTGTCTCCTCATAAATATTTTTTTTAAAATTATTATTGTTTAAGATGTGTATGTGGCAAGGTTATTACTTTGCAAATGTTTTCTATCTATAGTAAAAAAAACTTTCACTAATTGAATAACCAAAATTTCAATCTTTGGTCAATGAGGTTATCGACGGGATATACACCGACTAGGGTATTTGTAGAGTATGGAGATCGCTGGAACCAGGATATTCACGAGAACCGATCAAGCAAACAAGAGACAGAGATTAATACTGGTTCGAACCCTCAAGATGAGTAATAACCCTACTCCAGTTTATGGATTATTGATGTAAAAGACACTCAGAATATAATAAGAAATAGAACAATTGAAGGGTTTCGCCGACTAGAGGCTGCCAAGAACGGCCCGGTGGGATCTATTCGACGAATATGGCATTGGCTTCCTTCGGATTGCTTCTGGACGTTGGTTTGGCTAGGGTTTGTAATTCGATACCTAGATCTAAACACCAGGGCCTCCTTAAATAGTAGAGGTTTCCTCCTCTAAGTAGAACTCGGAGAGATAAAATAGAACACGGTCCCAAGAAGACCTTATTTTTTTCAACTAGGACTCTGACACCTTCTATTCTGGAAAAATAATTTCCTTCTCTTTTGGCCATATTTATCTGACTAAAGGATATCTTCTCGTATACTATCGGGTATATGGTTTTACCGTATTTCATTAAACCATGTGGTATAGCAAAATACCCATACATCAACTTATGACATAGCCACCTGATCGATTTATGAGGCTATGTAATGATGTATATAAGAGATTCTTTGTATGATGACGCAGGAATCGAGCGTAATCGAGTGCAATGCTATATGTGATTTTTGACTTTTTTTTCTATTGTTTTGTTTATCTTATTTCGATTTGTTGTTTAAATTGATTGAGTTTTTATCAATCGTGAAAATTATTTTCACCTATTACAACACGGATGTATTTTTGCTATCTAAAAAATTTAAGAACGGATTAATTTTCAGGATCGGGCTTGGCAAGTCTAGCATTTCCCATGCCAGGTCCCCAAACTTTAATTCAGCCCAGCCCACACATTCAGTCTTACAACGGTCAACCACTCAACCCAAACTCCAATTGTGCGACTTCAGCCCAATGGTGCGACCTCAGCCCAAGCTCTCGACGGTTCAGGAACAACGTGGTTGCCGCTCATTTTCCTCCCGTACGTTCCAGCTCAGGTCAAGCTGTCAAACCTACTAATTCTCGTTGATTATCCTTGGCGGCCAAGTAGCCGATCACAACGAACGAGACCGTGGCTGCCAAGCAACCTCCCGGCAGGCGCGGGCGCAGACTATAAATGCGCCGCTGGCCGCGCCACCCAGACAAACCTACAGCAAACGGAGCGAGGAGCAGCCATGCGTCGCGAGGGGAGGCAGCGAGGGTGGGTGTGCGCGTACGACCGCGCCCTGGTCGACCCCGAGGGGAAGCGCCGCGTGGTGGGCGCGGTGGCGGCACCGGCAACGGTGGCCAACGGCGGGTTCGTCAGGGCGCCGCGGAAGCCAACCAACCACTCCAAGTTCTCTGGCGGCCGCGCCTTCAGGGAGCTCATCAGCGGCAAAGGCGCCAGTGGCGGGTCGGCGGCGTCGACGACGGGTGGTAAAGGGAGGCACAAGTTCAAGCACGACGAGATCAAGGCGTACTACCTCGAACTCGAAGGCGACGATGATGCCGTCGATGAGCATCGCTATGACATGGATTCGTAGAGGTAGATGGTTGGTATGCATCACCGGCACGGCGGCACGCAGCTGCCACCGTCGACAGGAGAATCGCAGCGGCGGCGCCAATTGACATTGGAGTTTCCTGTTTTGGTGTGTGTGTGCGAGTGAAGCTGTGTTGTGAATGTGGATCTTTTTAATTTGGTGTTTCGTTGAATAATTGAACTTTCTCGGCACAAATGAGTAAATGTCTGTATGTGCATTTCGTACTCCAAAATGTTGTTCATTCCAAAAAAACTCCCTGTTTCATATTATAAGTCAATTTTTTTAAGTTTGACTAAATTTATAAAAAAATTTTATAAAATGACTAATAATATGAAATGAAGGGAGTAATACACACTTTGGCTTCAAGATGATTGCCATGAGGCATAGGAAAAAAACAGAATTGCTAAATCACATTCGATTGAAAATAGAGGGCAAAATCTTGCAATTTTCTGACCTAAAGATTTGCTTTGCGATTCATGATGTAATGAGCTTCCTCCTTTGTCTTCCACGACCCAAAAGAACTCCAATGACAGTGACAACTACGACCGATGGTGGATGGGTTGGAAGGAGGTGGGGGAAGGTGGGGTTTTCCCAGGTTTAGAGGGAAGCTATGGGTAGCGAAGGACCAATGTTGGGTGGTGGACATGGGCGAGCGGTGCCGGAGCCATGGGATGGATGGGTGCGTTTGGCTGCCATGGGAGGTGGGGACAAGGGAAATGAGAGGGCTTAGGAAGCATGGGACACTATTAGAGAACCAATCTTTGCTCGGTCGGCCTAAATCACAAATATCTCGGTTCTTTTACGAACCGATACTAAAGATGGTCTTTAGTACCGGTTCATAAGCACAACGGCTCATTATGATCTTTAGTACCAGTTAGTAACACCAACCGGTACTAAAGATTATCTTTAGTCTCGGTTCACTTTTTGTCAAGCCGTCAGGGATCTTTAGTACCGGTTGGTGCCAACCGATACTAAAGATCGTGTCATTTATGTTGTCTTCTTCCTCCTCCAGTCCGAGACATTGCTGCAAAATTCTGCAAGGAGGAGAGGAGATGCAGCCAAAATTTTTTATGGAAATATTTTGGTGATATTATACAAATCAAAGGGATCTAAAAGGTTAGCAACTTCATGCTCTATTGATGTATGGTTAACATATTACATTTGTAGCTATATTTCTATACGTCATTATCTATCAAATAGGTATACGAAAAAAGATGAGAGAGAAAATTGATGTAGAGATTTAAAAGAAGGGTATTTCATAATATTAGAAACGTTTGGATAAAAATGTTAAAAAAGGATAAAAAAAGGAGAAATATAGATAACAAGGACAAAAGAATAGAAAACTAAGTCCATTTAAACATCATAAAATAGTTAGAAATAGGTATAATGCATTAAAAATTTGTTTAGAACTTTAAAAAACTTTTGAATATAATTAAAATAAGGATAATACATGGAGAAATATATTTACATTTTTTTAAAATGATAGGATTCATATATAATTAACCATGACTCCGGTTACATTGATTTAAAACTCGATAAAATCATTGGAAATAAGAAAGATTCATTAAAAATGTGTCAGTTTAATTATGATGTTTTAAATTATTATATGATTATTTAATTTCTTTCACTTTGGTGGACTTCCTCTATATTTGTTTATTTGATGTAGATGAATCGACAATGGATGTACATCATGGACCGATGGTCGAAGGAGTTTATTGATGACGTGCATTATTTTTTTGAGTGTGACCAATGCTCACAAGGCTAAGGGTTTTGTATGTTGTCCATGCAAAAAGTGCAAAAACCTAGAATGAGTATTTCACATCCAGAACTCTTCATATCCACTTATTGCAGTCGGGATTCATGCCTAGCTATAATTGTTGGACCTCGCATAGAGAGTCAGGAGTTGCAATGGAAGAAGATGAAGAAAAAGACGACAACATTCTGGACTGGGCTTAATACGATGGATTTGCAGAAAATACAACAGGCGAGACGGACATAGTTGTTGAAGAAAAGGACGGTGCGGATGATCTTGATCAGATGTTATGCGACACAAAGAAGGACTATGAAAGTGAAAATGAGGTTGAGAAATTGGAGTAGATGTTAGCGGACCACAAAACGTCCTTGTACCCAGGTTGCGAACAAGGGCACAAAAAGTTGGGTACCACTCTAGAATTCTTGCAATGAAAGGCAAAAAATGGTGTGACTGACTAGGCATTTGGCGAGTTATTGAAACTCATAAAGAATATTCTTCCCGAGGGAAACAAATTACCCGAAACAACGTACAAAGCTAAGAAGGTAGTCTGCCCTCTAGGACTGGAAGTCCAGAAGATACACACATGTCTAAACGATTGTATCCTTTATCGCGGTGAGGAGTACGAGAATCTAGAAGCATGCACGGTTTGTAAGGCACTATGATACAAGATTAGACGAGATGACCCAAGTGATGTTAATGGACAACCTTCGAAGAAGAGAGTTCCTGCTAAGTTGATGTGGTATTTTCCTATAATACCACGACTGAGGTGTTTGTTTAGAAACAAAGCGCATGCTAGAATGATGCGCTGGCACGCAGAAGAACGTAAACAAGACGGGATGTTGAGGCACCCCGCTGATGGGTCGTAGTGGCGAAACATCGATAGAACATTTCAAGACTTCGGAAAGGATGCACGGAACATAAGGTTCAGTTTAAGTATGGATGACATGAATCTATTTGGAGAGATGAGCAGCAGTCATAGCACTTGGCCTGTGACCATGTGTATCTACAACCTTCCCCATTGGTTATGCATGAAGCGGAAGTACATCATAATGCCGATTATTATTCAAGGCCTAAAGCAACCTGGTAATGACATTGGTGTGCACTTAAGACCATTGGTTAAAGATCTGAAACTGCTGTAGAGGAAAGAAGGTGTCTCTTAAAACTGTTGTGTGGGATGAGGACAAACAGGAGCAATTCAAGCTACGAGCGTTGCTGTCCGTAACCATTAACGATTGGCCTGCACTTAGCAACCTATCCGGACAATCAAACAAGGGATAGAAGGCTTGCACGCACTGTATGGATGATACTGGCAGTACGTATTTGAAGCATTGTAGGAAGGTTGTGTACATGGGCCATCGTGGATTTCTTGTTGCAAGCCACCTTGTACGAAAGAAAGGCAGATATTTTGATGAGAAGGCAGACCATCGTACTAAGCCTAAACATCGTAACAGAAAAACCATGTTTGGTATGGTGAAAGATCTGAAAGTAGTATTTAGAAAGGGACCTGGCAGCCAACCTATAGCAAGTGAAGATGGTCACGCGGCGATGTGGAAGAAAAAGTCTATTTTTGGGAGTTACCCTATTGGGAAATCTTAGATGTCCGCCACGCAATCGACGTGATACACCTAACTAAGAACCTTTGTGTCAACTGCTAGGCTTCCTTGGTGTATATGGGAAGTCGAAAGATACCCTGGAAGCACGTAATGATCTTAAGCATATGAAACAACGCGATGGCCTTCATCCGGAACCGAAGGAGAAAGGAAGCCATTACTTGAGTCTAGCCAGCTACATTTTAAGCAAGGCAGAGAAGAAAAGTATGTTCGAATGCTTGGACAACGTCAAGGTACCGTCTAGATACTCCTTGAATATAAAGGGAATAATAAGCATGAAAGAGAAAAAGTTTACAAACCTAAAGTCTCATGACTACCACGTGTTGATGACACAACTGCTTCCTGTCATAATTCTGGGTATCCTTTCCGATAATGTCCAGGTAACAATAACAAAGCTATGTGCTCTCCTGAACGCAATTTCGTAGAAGATCATCGATCCAGACAGATTAACAACCCTACAAAATGACATGGTGCAATATATTGTCAGCTTTGAGATGATCTTTCCACCATCCTTTTTCAATATAATAACACATCTTCTATGTTATCTTGTCAAAGAGATCGGTATTCTTGGTCCTGTGTACCTACACAACATGTTCCTTTTGAGAGGTACATGGGCGTTCTAAAGAAGTATGTTCGTAACCGTTCTCGTCCGGAAGCAAACATCACCAAGGGGTATGAAACAAAGGAGGTCATTGAGTTCTGTGTAGAATTTATTGAAGACCTTCATCCAATTGGGGTCCCCGAGTCAAGCCACGAGGGGAGACTACAGGGAAAGAGGACTCTTGGAAGGAAAACAATAATGACTGTAAACAACGATTTATTCCGTAAAGCACCTTTCATGGTTTTGCAACTATCTTCGTTGGTGACTCCTTACATTGAGGAGCACTTAACGGTTGTTCGCCCCAAAAACATTGGTAAGTCCGATACTTGGATTACACGTTATCACATTGATATTTTCCCCGCATGGTTGCAACAACATCTCATGGGTAACGAGACGATTGACCAACAACTAGCCTTCTTGGCGAGGGGACCATCTTGGTCAATCTCAACATTCCAAGGAGATGAGATCAACGAGTATACATTTTACACAGGAGCCCAAGACAAAAGAAGCATGAATCAGAACAGTGCTGTTCGTATCGATGCCATGAGATACGATGAGACAACTAGCATGTATTACAGTGCCATCGACGAGATATGGAAAGTCGACTATGGACCTCTGAAGGTCTCTCTGTTTCGGTGCCAATGGGTTGGGCTGACTGGTGGAGGTGTAACGGTTGATGACTGCGGGATGACAACAGTTGACTTTACCAAGGTTGGATACTCAGATGAACCATTCGTCCTAGCCAATGATGTAACGCAAGTTTTCTACGTGAAGGACATATGTAGCAAACCAAAGAAGGGGAAAGGGCCTGACAAACCAAAGCGTCACGTGGTTCTCCCAGAAAAAGGAAAATTGTCGGAGTCGAGGATAAGACCGACGAAGATTACGATCAGTTTGATGGGCAACCTTCGTTTGCGGTGACAATTGACGTGAGCATCCTCCTATCAAATGAGGATCCCCCTTACTTACACAACGATCATAGCGAAGGAACAATCGTAAGGAGAAAGTACGTAAGGTCAACCATCACGATGTGAGATTGATTGTACGGACGATGTAAATTATTTATACTATCTTGGTGTTTGTCCAATTTAATTAAATAATATCAACTATCTTGGTGTATGCACGATGTAAATTAATTTGATTTGCTATTTCTGGCAATGAAAGAAGTATTTTGATTGAAAGTTTGAAAAAACCCAATTAGTAAATTAATTATTGTTTATGCTTCAAGAATGGTATGTCTTGGAAACTAGGATTTTTCGTACTAATGAGAAATCATATGTGCAGAGAGGTGACAAAAACACTTGGCAAGACTACAAAGATTTGCCAGTAGTACTACTCCAGAACACAAACACATAATTGACCACTTCCCTAATCCCATTTAATGTTTGCACAACGCACTCATTCTGAAATTTTATACCAAATTTTAACATATTTTAAATGTTTTTTTATTATTTTTATGACTTTATTTTATTTTTAATGAACTTAATCGGGCATGGGCTAGTTATATATGATTTTTAAAATTTTATACCAAATTTTAACACATTTTAAATGTATTCTCCTTATTTTTATGACTTTATTTTATTTTTAATGCACTTAATCAGTCATGAGTTAATTATATACGATTTTTGAAATTTTATACCAAATTTTAACATATTTTAATTTTTTTATGACTCTATTTTATTTTTAATGAACTTAATCGGGCATGGGCCAATTATATATATTTTTAAAATTTTATAACAATTTTTAACTTATTTTAAATGTATTACTTTTATTTTTATGACTTTATTTTATTTTTAATGCACTTAATCGGTCATGGGTTAATTATATAGTTAATTACTCATGTTTTAAACCTACTTGTAATGAAATTAATTTGGCCGTGGTTAACTTTTTTATGTTTTTACTCCCGGTTGTTATCCAAATTAGAAAAAAAATTTAGAAATAACGTGAAATCTTCTTTAGTCCCGGTTGGTGAGTTAGTCCCTGTTGGTGAGAACAACCGAGACTAAAGATAGAATTTTTAGTCCCGGTTGTTTTCATCAACCGGGACTAAAGATATCTTCTTTAGTCCCGGTTGGCCTCACCAACCACCATCATCACCGCGCGTCGACCACCACCACCGGTTGTCGCTGTCCTTGTCGTCACGGCCGTCATCATCGTCGCTACTGCCATCGTCGTCAATCTCCCGTCATCGTCGTCACCATCGTCGTCGCACTCACCGTCGTCGTCGCTTTTCGTGCTTCAAGGTGAGGCCGCATGGCATCTCTTCGGCCGCCTCCACCTCTCTCTCCTCTGGTGCTGCCGCCACTGCCACTGCCACCGCCGCCGAGCCACTAACCGAACGAACGAACAAATGTGTGAGCGAACGACCAAACGAGTGAGGGAACGACCGAATGGCCGAGCGAAAGAACGACCGACCGAACGAGCGAACATATGAGCGAACGAGCGAGGGAACGACCGAACGAGCGAACGAACGACCGACCGAACGAGCTAACGTATTAGCGAGCGACGGAATGCGTGAGGGAACAAGCGAACGACCGAGTGAACGAACGAACGAGAGAGGGAACGAGCGAATAACCGAGCGAACGAACGAACGAGCGAATGACTGAATGAACGAACGAACGAGCACTTAGAGGTATTGGTTCAAGATATTGGCTGAACACAAGCACTCGGTCTTTCATCACTGAACACAAACGAATAATTTCTAAAAGAAATTTTGTCTTGACTCCTTTGCATAGGGAGTCAAGACAAAATTTGTTACAGAAATTATCGGTTTGTAGCCATGGAAGAGTGAGGTGTTGTGTTCACCCAATATCTTGAATCACTACCTCTGACTTAACGATGTATGAAACTAAAAGTATATTTAGAATTTTTAAAAATGTAGGCTTATGTTTTAGTTATGCGATGCAAATGTTGTAATTACCTAACGATTGTTTTGTTGCCAGGGTTGGACGCGAGTGACTCTCAAGTTGAATTACGTGATTCGAAGGTCGCCAAGCAATACGTTAAGGCAAGATATGTGATATATGAGATCTGACGTGTTAATTCTAATTGTATGCATACCTAAGGCTGGATATATATTACAATTTACATGTCGGTTGTCGACAATGTGAATATATATAACAATATACATGTAGGTTACATATTTCTTAAGGCTGTGTTCTTTTAAAATTGCTAAACGGTGCCTTTTTTTGCATATTTCTTAACTAAGGGGAGGATGATGTGACCATGACTACTATTGATACAACCATTGCTCACATCATAGTTCAACCGGAAGACATCCAAATCAAGCAGTCCAAGTTCTGGAATCCAATTCGGCCACCTACTGCAGTGCTGACTTCAAATGACCGCCAAATATGCATACGAGCACCGTTTTGGGCCCATGAGTACTTGATGGAAAGCACTTGGAGTCCTCTTTCTAATGGATCCAGCTTCATCCCCGAATTCCATCCCACTCAACCGCAATCACGAAAACAAGGTGTTCTATCACCTATATTGGGCCTATAGGCCTGTAACTTCATCTGGGACCTCGGCCCAATTGGGGCCCATGTGAGGTGCGCCCCAACCTGGTGGAGCACGACCTAGGGACCCCCTTGGTCCTCCTCCCACCCCTTTAAATAGCTAGGTACCCCTTTAGCTTTTCTCGGGTTTTGTTTAGATTAAAGTTTCTTCGCTAGTTTGCCATGTAATCCCATGATCGATTAGATCACCAGTTTGCTCATTACAGAATCTCAACTTATCATTTGTATTCAATTCCTATTTGCAATTCAGATTGCTTTTATCTTGTTCTTGCTTGTTTTTTCAATTTGCTTGCAGGAATAAGGTTGATCTGCACTGGCAAGATCAACAACCCACAGAGAGGTGTATCGATCGCTAAGGCGCAACACAACAACGTCTCGTACGATAGTACTCTCGTTATGATTGCTGCTATCGCTACGATAGTACTCTCGTTATGATTGCTGCTTTCGCTACTATGTAGATCAAAGCATCATTAATTCGTTTGCAACTGCAGGGTGTGGGCAAGATTCCATGTAAACGTCCGTGGGAAATTCAAGGAAGAATTATCAGTGCGGATGAACTTTTCGGTACGTACATGGTCCAAAATTATAAATCTCATTTATTTGATATTAATAATATTTTATAAGTTCGTTTCTTCTTTAGTGTTTACGATAGGAACATGAGACCAACTTATGCAGCTACTATGTTTGTGAATTTATTCACCGCATGGCACACGCCGTTAACACTGATACGGATATCGAAGTACGTAAACAACTGCACGTACATTATTTACACTCTTCTCATTGATTTAATATATTCATATCTTATTTTTTGTAAAGGAGAAAATCACTTGTTATCTTTGATATTGTTTTCATATATCAGAGTTGTGCTTGAGTTGATTCTAGTGCTATCTTGTGGTATTGTTTGTGTCTAAGCTCGCATCTCTAGTACGTTCTAACCTAGGACCAGCACGGTACTAATTTTGAACAGTTATTCAACTTTGCATTATCTGATTAGAGCTTTGCTATTTCTTTGCTACATATTTAAGCCTACCCAGAGCTCCACAGATATGATTGCAGCCGTACAACAAGTGTTTGCCAAGGCATCGATACATCCAACCTCCATTAGGGTGTTTGGTTGAATCGGTGTATGTCATCATTCCGCTTGCATTGGTAAGAACTTGTAAGAGCTTGGTTAACAGCTTGAGTATGTGTCTTTTGAGACTTCACTACCTAGTAGTTAATAGGAACGTGCATATTTTTGTGTATGTTTTTTTATTTTCTACTAACAATGGTAGGGATACGCGAGACAATTGAAGATAACTATGCTCATTATCGACATCTTCGTGAAGACATGAGGAGTGACCAACACGATACATATGAGGTAAGTGACATTGTTTTAACCAAGATCAAATCTGCACTACCTTCTTTTGAAGAAAATTATGATCCTCATGTTTACATTAAATGGGAGCTAGCAGTTGATAGAGAATTTAAAAAGTATGATTTGTATGAGAAACAAATGGTTATGTGTGCCTCTAGTGTGTTAGTGAAAAATGCCTCTTATGATTGAAAACATCTTTGTAGGCATAACAAAATACCTCAATCTTGAAAAGACCTGAAACGATATTTGTGAGATGTTTATGTTCCCATATATTATGTTGATATTCTACTCAACAGACTACAATGTTTAAAACAAGATACTAGAATTGTTACTCCATACTATCATGATATGCATGCTTGTTTATTACGTTGTGGTTTAGATGAATGCGAAGAAGCTACAAAATTGAGGTTTTTACGTGGGCTTAATAAAGAAATTCAGGATATGCTTGCTTGTCAAAGTTATAGCTCTTTTGCTTATTTGTTACAACTTGCTTGCAAAGCGAAAAAACAAATTGAGGATGTAAAGAAGCAACAAGTTGTACATGTGCCTCCTATTGTTAATAATTTGTAGGAAGTAAACAATTATCAAAAGGAGGAGAAAGATATACTTGAGAAGAATGAGGAGAAGCTTGAAGCACCTGCTCAAGAAAATTTTTAAGGTAAATTAAATGGTGTTGAGATAAAAGAAGGTGAGTATTCTCAAGATGAGATACACATGTCCACTTTTCATGCTATAGTAGAGCAACCATTGGTGAAAACAATTGCTGAGATTCCTTTGTGACAAATTGATTTATTTGTTGTTCCTTGTGATAAAGAAAAGTTGTGTGATAATGCTTCACTTATATCCATGCCACAACTAGTGAATGAATATGTTATTTCTAGTGTTAGTTCTTTATGTGTTGATTTTAAGCATGTTGTTCACATTGTTAATGGAGTAGAGGAACGTAAATTGCTATCTTCTTTAAATACTTTGGGCTATATTTTGTTTGATGATTTTTGTGAGCTCGATAATTTGAAGGAGAAATTATTTGCTAAGTCTGAGTTGCCATGTCTAAGTAATGCTATTTTTCATATCTTTGGCGAATATAATGATAGAGAAATATATTTGCTGCAAAGAGTTTACATCTGTTCATATTTAGAAACTCATGTAGATGTGGATAAAAAAAGCAAGCTGAAGAGACATGTTATTGCTAATCATATTATCTCGAGTTTGTCTTATTTTGATCCGAAGAAATAGGTTGTTTTAAATGGACTACGCGAAGAGTACCATATGGAAAAACCAAGAACGGTTTTCCATGAAGAAGGGGAGGATGATGTAACCATGACTACTATTGATACAACCATTGCTCATATCATAGTTCAACCGGAAGACATCCAAATCAAGCAGTCCAAGTTCTGGAATCCAATTCGGCCACCTGCTACAGTGCTGACTTCAAATGACCGCCAAATATGCATACAAGCTCCGTTTTGGGCCCATGAGTACTTGATGGAAAGCTCTTAAAGTCCTCTTTCCAATGGATCCAGCCTCATCCCCAAATTCCATCCCAGTCTACTGCAATCACGAAAACAAAGTGTTGTATCACCTATATTGGGCCTATGGGCTTGTAATTTTATCCGGGACCCCGGCCCAACTGGAGCCCATGTGGGGTGCGCCCTAACCTGGTGGAGCACGACCTAGGGACCCCCATGGTCATCCTCCCACCCCTTTAAATAGCTAGGTAACCCTTTAGGGTTTCTCGGGTTTTATTTAGATTAAAGTTTAGCTTCGCTACTTTGTCGTGTAATCCCGTAATCGGTTAGATCGCCGGTTTGCTCGTTACGGAATCCCAACTTATCATTTGTATTCAATTCCTATTTGCAATTCAGATTGGGTTTATCTTGTTCTTGCTTGTTTCTTTGATTTGCTTGCAGGAATAAGGTTAATCTGCACCGGCAAGATCAACAACCCACGGAGAGGTGTATCGATCGCTAAGGCGCAACACAACAACGTCTCGTATGGTTGTAGTCGGATCATCAACGTTTCTTCCAAATTGTAGTTATCATCAACTCACCGAAAAAACGGGCCAATCAGATGCCTGAGCGTATCGAGTGGAGTTTAGGGTTTATCAAGTGGTATCAGAGTTCAGGGTTTATCACAAAATAGCAAAGAACAAAACCAATGCCTCCAAGAAAAAGTACTTTCATCGGTTAGGGTTGGGCGGCTACAAGAAGACAGTGCCCAAGTGACAGAAAATGGAGGATGCTCTAGCTATAAGAGGAATCGTTCCGGCCACAGTTGATTGGCCTGAACATTCAAAACATTGGTACTACGCTCATGGGGGGACACTGAATCCCGGTGATGGCTCCCTGATCTTTAGCGATGACATACAGCAAGCAGCTCACTGTCTCGTGGATGCCCTAGAGGCATCTTTTGAGGGAAGATTCCATCCAGACAAAGAGAAGAACGAGCTTACGCTCGCACTAGAAAATCCGGAGCACCCAGGACGAACACGCGGAGAAGGCGTGGTTCCATGGAAGTATGGGTTTAAAGAAGACATCCACATGTACCGGAGTAGCATAAGGAGCAAGAGAGATACAGATACGAAATTGGTAGATCTTGAATTGAAGGTCGCGACCCACGACGCACTGTTGCAAGAGGAGGTGGCAAGATAGCTGAAACAATGCTTATGTGAACAGCGAAGCCAGCAGACCCAGCCGTCTGTTCCTCACATCATGGTGAGCCCCTCCAGCAATCGAAGCAGCTGCGTTTCTACAGGGCAATTAGGGGAACATAGCATCGACGCTGTAGCAAGACCAACTGTCGATGAACCACCCTGCCCCGTGGATGAAATCACGGAGCGGACACCGTGTGAGCTGCATATTCCCTTTAGGAACATATCAATCAAGGTATGCTTGTAGTTTTATAATATCTGGCTTGTAAATTGTAAATGTTTGTGCATATGTTAATTACTAATTAACCTCGATTGTGAAGGTGGCAGAGGGCATGGCCATACAAGTGCAGCAAAACGGGACGTACCACTGTAGACCGATTCCACCTCAGTACTCAAAGGTCAAAGTTGAGCTGGTGGTCCAAGTCTTTGACGATCTCGAGTTGGAAATCCCCGGAAGAGACGGGGAGACGAAACTAGGAGAGACAGCCCACGCCATTATACTGTGGTGCAAGTGGTAAATCGTGCTTCCCGGGCGAGTAGCTGCCTCCGTTCCTACATCTCCACCGCCGTAGCCTCGGTCTCCACCGCAACCACGGTCTCCTCCGTCGGCACCGTCTCCTCTGCAACCGCGGTTTACTTCGCCTGTACCGTCTCCTCTGCAACTGTGGTCTCCTCCGCCTCTACCGTCTCCGCCGCTTGCACAGTCTCATCCGTCATCAATGCCGCAAGCTGCTGCAAGTACCAAGCGGTCTTTTCCACCTCATCCAGTGTCGTCAAAATCCACAGAACAAAAGAAAAGGCCAAGACTTAATGAGCCAAAACTACCCACGCTCAAGAAAAGAACGTATGATAGGACAGACGAGGAGACCGACGAGATCGTCAGAAAACAAGTGGAGGATTACTTCAGGCCACGGGTTCCAGAGAAGAAGATTCCAATAGACCCGATGACTAAGGCCTTCTTTCAGAAAATGAGCGAACCCACGAAAAAGAACTGACTATCAGACTACGACTGCTCAGTTCAAAAGTCCTTTAGGAAAAGAAAGACAAAGGCAAAGACTTTCCCTCAGCTCAGAATGCAAAAGAAACAAACGGTTGAGCCGATGCCATCGGACTACGACTTCAGTTTACAACAATTTATGGCTGATACAAATTTGAGCAAGGAGCAACAGCTAGGGAAGGCCCCTATAGAGAGCGCAAAACTTAAGCACAAGTACGTACTCGGCAAACCACTTGTCAAGCCAGAGTTGGTCTCCAAGCTCTCTACCCAGATGTATCGATTCCATGAATGATACATGTCACGCCCCAAATTGGCCCCGGGCGGAGACCAGGATAGAGCGGTCCAGATTGACCTGTATGCCTGTACCAGTCCCAGGAAATAGCGCTGGTACAACAGGAAGACTGAATATCACAACAACAGCGGTCTCTTTATTTTAAGAGTAGGATTACAACCAAGGTTGGAACTGCGGACAGAACCCGAGTTCACAACAGCATTACAAAAAGGCGGAAGCGGAAAGCGGAGACTAGCCCTAAGCCACAAGCAAAGCCTTGGGGAAGGCCGAGACCCTACTACTGCTCGAAGTCGGCTTGCTCCTGGAAGAACTCCTCATCAGCAGGGTCCACCTCTTCATCTTCGAGAACTGGGGGGGGTTTAATTATATAGAGCAAGGGTGAGTACAGGAGTACTCAGCAAGTCAGGGGAATTAAGTGTTTAATGCAAGCTTCAAGGGAAAGCCAGTTGCTTTTCACAATTGGTTTTAGTTTAAGACTTTAGACACATCTAAGTGAGTGCTTCTCAACGACACGGATGAGAAAGTGCGTCTCATCCGGCCGGAGCAGTGAAAATGTATCGATTGATTCTTGTCGGCACGAGAGGCTCCCTGCCAATCGTTCACCGACCCGGCTGCACCAACAGCCACAACTCACGCACCTCGGTACGAGAGGCTCCCTGCCAATCGTCACCGACTCCGGCTGCTTCAACAGCCACAAGTCACACACGCTCGGTACGAGAGGCTCCCTGCCAATCGTCACCGACCCGGCTGCTTCAACAGCCTTAAACCAAGCACAGAACGGAAAACCTCACACCAGCAGCAGTTCACAAGGTGTTCAATAAAACTACGCTAAGGAATCACCTCACATCCGCCCATGACCGTGGGCACGGCTGTTCGAACAGTTGTTAACCTCTGCAGAGGGGGTACACTTTACCCACACGACGTTACTAACCCCGAATCACCCAGCCCGCGACCCTCGGTCACGTCTGGCGACCTTAAGGCTTTCACGACAAGGCATTTCGAAAGCCGACTCAGGGTCATCTTATGCCAACGGGAGGGGTCCCACGGACCAACACCAGGTTAGGTCCCAGACCATACTGTGCCAGGAAGCCCAGGGGTCCTCCCCGACACCACCCCGGCGAATCCACTTGTCCCTTGGCATCAAGATTTCCCTGGCCTAGCTAATTACTCAGCCAGGGGCGTCCCATATCACCCATGTGGTCGTACTTGACATATGCTTGGATGTAATTCCCAAGGAATCGGTCCTTAGAGCGAGAACGGGCAGACCGTACCTCCAGTACGTCTCCCGTACCGCGAGTTTTAGAAACTCACTTTAGTTTTCAAGACACCGACCCAAGTGTCGGGTTTTCCAAGCATTTTGTAAACTCAAGTTTTACCCAGGTGATCAATTTTAAAGTTTGAGGGGAGTCCCGATATTCGTACCGAGGTACGGATACCGAGGCATCACCTGAGGGGTGACAAGGGTGTTAGGGTATTCAAATTATCAAGGAAGGTGAATGCAGCAAATGGGTAGGGCCTGCCGGTTGTATTGCAAACCGAGGCCAGTGCCAAGTGTAACCTAATAATGCATAGTTTGCGGAATCAAAATACTTAATTTAAATTATGGGTTCAATTGATCAAAGGTGACTTGCCTTGCTCGAGATCTTGAGCTTCTTCCTCGAAATCCGCGCACTGCGGGTCTTCGGGCTCCGAGACTACACGCGAAACGAGACGACTCAACAAAGCGATAAAAAGAAGCCCTATTAAAGACCACTAAGCGTGCCATTAGGTAGATCTCGATTTTTGAGGAATTTTGGAAGTGGAACGGAGTCAATCGGACGAACGGTTGAAAAGATACGAATTTCCGAAGATTAAAGGATTTTCTGGAATAAAGAAAAGGAATTAATAATTAATTAATAATTCCCTGGAAAAAGAAAAGAAGGAGGGATGCCAATTAGACTTTAATTTGGGCGGCTAAGAGCAGCCCAAAAGAATAGAACGGGCGCGGCCGAATTAATTGGGCCGGCGGCCCGAAGGGAATCGGCCTAGGCCGAGCAAGGGAGGCCGTTGGGCCAAGGGGGGCCGATGGGCCGGCCGATGGCCCAAAGGAGTTGGCCCACGGCCGATCGGCGCGCGGGAGGGAAATGGCCGATGGGCCTAGCGGCCGATGGGCCGGAGACCGATAGCCGAGGGCTGAGCAGGCCGGCGCTTGAGGGCGCGGCCCACGAGCGAAAAGGCCGAGTGGCCGATGGGCGGAGCAGGCCGGCGCTTGAGGGCGCCGATGGGCCAAGGGGCGAGGCCGAAGAGGTCCAAAGGCCGATGGGCCGAGGCCGATCGGGGAGGGAGGCCGGCGCGGGGCCGTTGACCGGTCTCCCGTGGGGCCCTGGGACGGTGGACGTGGCGTCCACGTGGACTCCACGTCGGACCGAGAGGGGGAAGGGGGTCGCCCGAAGGCGGACCGCGGCGGCGACGAGCGCGGGCTCCGGCGGGGCGACGAGCCGGAGCGGGCGGCGGCGGGCACCGGCGGCGGGAGGGGTGAAGCGGAGTCGGCTCGCCGGCGAGGATTGAAGAGGGAAGGGTGCGGTGACGGCCGACGACGGCGTCACGCGACGGCGGCGTGGGCGCACGGCGACCGGAGCTGGGAGAAGGTTGGCGGCACGACGGCGGCGCCCGAGGGAGAACTACGGCGCTATCCTACGCGCTACGCCGAGAGAAAAAGAAGAGGCGGAGGGGAAAAAGGGGGTTACCGCGGCGGCGGCAAGCCGAGAAGGAGGCCGACGGCGCGGGCGCGGCACGGCACGGCTCCGGGCCGGGGAAGAGGGCGGCGGAGGTGGCGCCCGGAGCTCCTTCGGGCGCCCTCGGCTGCGGCGGCGGCGGACGGCAAGGACGGCGGCGGCAGCGAGGCGGAGTGGAGCGGCAATGGCGGCCGGGGCGAGGGGAAATTTGCGGCCGAGCGGGGGGGGATTTTAAGGCGGCTAGGTCGGTTCGGAGGGGAGGTGAGGACGCGGAGGTCGGTTTGGCCGGGGAGAGGCGGTGGAGCGCGCGGGAGGGGACCGGCGCTAGCGGACAAGGCGGCTCGGCCGGGTGACGTCGGCGGCGGTCGGCCGCCGGGGAAAAGAAAGGAAAAGGGGAAAAAGAGGCCTTGCCCCCTTGCCGAAACGGGAAGAGGAAAAAGCGGAGAGGGGGAGGGCGCGCGCGCGCGCTCGGACAGCGGCGCAGGGGCCCGGCTGACGACGGCGGCGGTCGGACGGAACGGCGCCGGCGAGAAGGGGGAGAGAACGGGGAAAGAGAAAACGGGAGCGGGAGAGAGAGAGAGAGAGAGAAGAGAGCGGAGCTCTCTCTCTCGCGCGGGCGGCCGTGCGGGCTGGACCAGGCCGGGAGAGGGGACTGGGCCGAGGCGGCCCAAGAAGGAGAGAGAGAGCTGGGCCGGGGCGGCCCAGGAAAAGAAGAGGAGAGAGAGGGAGCGGCCGAGAGGGGCTGGGCCAGGGGGGGCGGCCCAGGGAAAGAAGAGGGAAGGGAAGAAAAGGCCGAAGGGGAAAATCGGCCCGGGTCAAGGGAGGTAATTAGACTTTTTCTGAGGGTTTGGTTTTGGGAGGATTAGGGCTCGGATTTGAGATCCGATTTCGCGGTTTTCTCCGGGATTGAACTGAGAGGGGAGACACGAGACCTTGGCACACGACGAGACTCAACGGAAGAGCAAATTTTCGCAATTAGGGTTTTTAGCAGATTAGTTTTCCCGCTAACGCCGCGACAAAAACGGGCGTTACAATACATGGATCAATCAGCAAAGGGTAGGATGATGTTCGCGGCAAGGGTTAGAAATGAACATTTCTTCCATGGGACATACGATATGTGGATATGCTGAAAAGATTGCCATGACATATACCATCAAGATGCCCTTGACGTTTCTCTTATGAGTTGCTGGGTTTTATAAGTGTTGTTTAATTTAATTTCGTTTATTTGCCCGTCATATGTGACATCAAAAATTTAACGTCTCTTTTTCACCGTAGAATGCAGATTCAAAGATGCCACAAAGAAGGATAATTCAAGTGCGGTTTCATGGACCCATACGTAATCAACGAGAAGACCTTAGAACGCTGACTAGTGGAAACCGAGAATAATATTTACAAATTCCTGGTGCAGCAACATTTCGAGGAGTACATACTGTTGCCATACAACACAAAGTGAGTTTTTACCAGTTGTTGTAGCAACTTCCTTCTCGTTTTTATAAATTGATATGTATATCATATTTCACGAATTCTGCAAATTCCACTAGGTCCTCTTTGTCATAGAGATTACCAAATGCCAGATTATTATCATGGACTCTATGCACAAAGATAGGGATGTTTTTGACGATATCATTGACATGATTAACAGGTAATGTGATCCGCTAGTACTCTCGTTATGATTGCTGCTATCGCTACTATGTGGATCAAAGCATCATTAATTCGTTTGCAACTGCAGGGTGTGGGCAAGATTCCGTACAAATGTCCGCGGGGAATTCAAGGAAGAATTATTAGTGCGGATGAACTTTCCGGTACGTACATGGTCCAAAATTATAAATCTCATTTATTCGATATTAAAAATACTTCATAAGTTCGTTTCTCCTTTAGTGTTTACGATAGGAACATGAGACCAACTTGTGCGGCTACTATGTTTGTGAATTTATTCACCGCATGGCACACGCCGTTAACACTGATACGGATATCGAAGTACGTAAACACCTGCACGTACATTATTTACACTCTTCTCATTGATTTAATATATTCATATCTCATTTTTTAAAAATGATAGATTATGTGGATGAAGGACCAACTTTCACAGGAGGATTATATCAAGGTTGTTCAAGAACAACTCATGGGATTTGTTATGGATAAAATCGTTAATCCAGCAGGAGAATTCTACGGCGACGGAAGACCCATTCCTCGAGATGAATTGTCCTAGTTTGTAATATATAATGGAGCATTAGAAATTAACAACGATTGTATATGTTTATAAGTAAATTCTCATTGTGTATGTATTTACTTATATATATATGTCTTTATATATATATATATATATATATATATATATATATATATATATATATATATATATATATATATATATATATATATATATATATATATATATATATATATATATATATATATATATATATAGACATATATATATATATATATATATAGACATATATATATATATATACATGTGTATATATATATACATGAATATATACATAAATATATATATGTATTTATACATATATATGCATACATATAAACATGCAGCAAGCAATATAAAACATTTAATAAAAATCATCTTTAGCACCAGTTAATAATACCAACCAGTGCTAAAGATGGATCTTTAGTCCATATTGTTTCAATCGGGACTAAAGATGTCCATCTTTAGTCCCGGTTGCGTACCCGGGACTAAAAGAGGTTGCAAATCGGGACTAAAGATGAGTTCGCCAGCAGTGGGAGTCCTCACAAATAGGGTTCAAAATTTTGGACTGAATCGGACCCTCCCCGGGCGATACGAAATGATTCGCCCGATTTTTTTGGTTTTTTCCTTTTATTTGGATTTGGCAAGAATTGTTTAAATTGACCAAATTTTATTCAAAAATTCAAATTATTTCAGATCAAAATTTCGGTACCCCTCGAAAGAAATATCAAAAACGAAAATTTGAACCCTCCTCACAGACGGGGAAGACAACAGGCAGGGGCACCTCGCCGCAACCCGGCTTGGAGGAATTGATGTGCGGGGGAGGACGACCGACGAGGCCTTGCTGTCAGTGTTGGTGCCTTACAGCATCGGCGTGTTGGGCGGGGGAAGTGGTAGAGGATGCATCGAGCGACTGGGCGTAAGGAGTGATGCGTCAAGAAGACCGGGAAGAAAAAAGAAAAAAGATATATAAGATTACTGCAACTCCAAAGTACAAAGAGGACTGACCAGGTTATCTGCTTTCATAATTAGGTTGGTTTATTCATTAGCGCCTGATTGAAGCATATAATTCTTTGTGCAGGCATGGTGTTCGGGCATAGTTTTATCTAGAAAGTTTAGCTAAGGAAACGGATGGTCATAGGAAATCAAGTGGTGATAACCCCATTCGTTCACCGTAGTAGGACTTGGTGCATTATTGGCGAGTAATGGAGAGACGGCCACTAAACCAGTTTGGGAAGAGCGGACGTTTCTCATGCCCAAACAAGGCAAGCAAAGTATGCTCTGAATTGGATTATATCTGAAAGGAAAGATAGCTGCATGTCAGTCCTGGTCGGAAGACATCTCTTACTCTGATTTCCCTTCTTATCTTCTATTCAACTCTGTCATTAATTTCAAAACTAGATAGTTAACTAGGACAAAATACTAATTCCATATCTCGTGGATTTGATATTCTAAAATAGTCCTGAGTGTCTATGATCATAGCATGTTTTTTTTAGATGTGTGACCAAAATTAGTTTTATGGACTTGGACTTAGGTCATATGGTAACATTTTAAATTGTATGAGTTTTAGATAATGATTTCCAATAGTTAACATTAGCCCCTTTTAATTTAATAGGTGGCCTAAATTTTTAATTAATATTCATGAGACCTATTATGTAATGCAAGTAAGATCAAAAAAACACAAAAAAAACTCAAGTCACACACCATACATTATATATATGCAAGCATACTATGTTTTACATTTTCATTTTAAATTAGAAAAGAAAAGATTTTAATTTGTTTTCAAATTTTTCCTATTTGCCCAAGCTAGATTAGACTCATCTAGGTCTTAGGTCTTAGATGAAAAAAATTTAGGATTTCATTTTAGGAAAATCAATTTCAACAATTTTTAGATGAAAATTTTGAAGTGAAAATTTTTGGTATGTTACAGGGGTAACCGACGGTCGAGTAGGGATGAGATGTCCTACTCAAGCCCTTCACCAAAGCTTCATGTCCACTTCTTCGGCGCGAAAACGCCCGTGGGACGTGGAAAGGTGCTAATTCCTGCGTTGGCACCTAGTGAGAAGCTCAATGTGAAGGCATCTCATCTCTTGACTCCCTGCCGATCAGACGTCATCTCTCTCCACCACCCATTAAGAGGTTGGTGGGGTTTTGAGAGTGACGGAGAGAAATCTCCACGAGAGCCCACGGTGGCTCGTTTAGCCACTACTGTTGCTCAGCTACGCGCTGAGAACGGAAGGTTAAAGAACATTGTGGTGGACGAACAGATCAAGCTCAATGTGCTCGAAGCTGAGCTTGCATCCCTCCGTCGTGGCCTGTGCCAAGCTGAATTGCTTGTACAAGGTCATTGGGAAGCAAGATCTCTATAGTGCTCTGTAACACCCTGAAAATTCGACCATCGAAAACGAAACCCTAAAACGCGTAACTTCAAAAACTTTTAATTAAATTTGCACCATGCCGAATTTAATTACCCTTTTATTCGGATCTTTATTTGCAGAGTTTAATTAATCATTTTATAAAGGGAATTTATTAGGTATAACCCTAAATAGAAATTGGCAAAATGAATAATTAAAATATAGTCAAAACCAAATTTAGGCAAGGTTGAATTCAATAAAATTTCCATACGGATGGCTTAGCGGTTTATAATTTTTATATTAGTATAATTCATACCTTCAAATAGGAAATTATATATATATATATATACACACACACACATATATAAATAAATGTATATAGATAAATATGGGTGATATTAAATCTCGGGTAAATCTTTAATTTGGAATAACGCAAATATTGAGTAAAATTCATTTGTATGAAAATTTGGAATTTTTGGGACAAGTTTTAAATAGGAAATCAAACAAAATTATCAAAAATAGGAAAATGCACTGTTCATAGCCCCCTAGGTGTTCAATTTAGGTCCCCTAGCCGTCCCGTCGCCACCCTCCCCTCTGCCACGCACCGCGCCTAGCCGCCTCACGCCCTGCACGCGTCGCCGTCGATGAACGCCCGACGCCGCTGCCGCCGCTCGCTGTCCCATCGCCATCACTGCCCGCACCGCGCCGCGCGCCGTCCCATCCGTCCCCGCGCCGGCCACCGGCCACCCTCCCCTGCCCCAATAAAACCTCCCTGACCCCCTTCCTTCCCGCACCACCCCACTCCCTCTCCCCCCTTCTCCACCCAAGCCGCCGCCATTGCGCCCCGAGCCGCCTTGCTCGTCCCCGCCGCGCCGCCGCCGCCTTGCTCGCCGCCAATCTCGGGTAAGCACCGCCCCCCCTCGCCTTCCTTGCGCCGCCGCCGCCTCGGCTCGGTAGAGGCAGAGAGGAAGAGAGGAGTAGAGGGAGGGAGAGAAAAGAAAAGAGAGAGGAAGGCAGAGAGAGGCCGAGAGAAAAGAGAGAGAAAAAAGGAAAAAAGAAAAGAAAAGGGAAAAGAAAAGAAAAGAAAAGGAAAAGAAAAGAGAAAATATAGGAAAATAGGGGGAAATTTTAATTTAAATATATATATATATATATATAATAGTCGAAGAATTAATCGTAGATTATTTTTGGAAATTCCTAGAAAATAGATTGAGGTTATTTATTTGTTTATTTATTTAGTTATTTATTTTGTGAATGATAGAAGTGTGGTAGAAATTGTGGGCTAATTGTTACAGAGCTGATTTATTAGGAATCGCGTAAATTAAAAATGGGTAAAATACTTTAATTGGCTAAAGTCAATACTTTAGGATAAAATGAATTAAAATCGGAATAGTACTATTTCGCAAATATTGGGATCGGTAACGAAATTTGACGCTCGCGCTCGATTTTTTTAATTGGATTTTATTGGATTTTATTTGAATTCTAATTGAATTCAAATTAATTCATTCGCACGTAATTCTAGACCCCGAGGGAGTTGCAATTCCAAACGAGGATCAAGATCCGTAGGACTATGAGCAAGGCAAGTCATCACTAAACCTTGAGCATGTTGAACCGATTGCGAACTTATTTTGGATTTAAAATAAAGTTTGCATGCTACATAAATATATGTGAATGCCCTACCTTGCTATATGTCATGCCTTTGATATTGATTATCCATACAAATCTTTGTCATCCATAATATCGTGTATTTTTAGTCGATACTTGGCAATGCTTAGCCATGCTACATTAGAATCATGCATATTCATATTTATCAAAATGCTTTATGCACGGGCAACTACCTTTGGGAAGGTGGTTGAGATGTGGTATGTGGAGACATGAGCGTCACATTGCCATGACATTGATGACATGGTTTGCGAAAGGAAAAATAAAACTAAACAACTGTTTTCGACTAGGGCGGCTGGTGGACTTGGATGGTGTCCGGTAAAGGGAAGTGCTGACCCTGGTCAGTTAAGGACCGAGCCATGAAGCTAAGCATGAAACGACCCCCGTACAACCGTACTTCTCGAATGGGTATAGACCTAGCGGAGTAAATAGCCGAGCGGAGGCAGTATCCATATATAGTGGTCTTCTTGATGTGTATGAGAGGCGGGGGCCTACGGTGGGGTCGCCACTAGTAGGACCACCATGTGTAAACCTAAACTTAATTATAACTTAATGCATGCGTAAGTCTTTCCTCCCAGGAGCGCCAGAACTCCTCTCACTGCTAGAAACTTGTAATGCCTAGAGTGCATGAATATGCAAGTTCATGGAGCGGGTACTGCCAATGTGAGGTTATTGAAATGCTTTGTCGTGACGCGTCTCATGTGTTGAGACGAGGCTCATGCGTTGGGCAGTCGCGGAGTATGGGCAAAGTGTACATCCACTGCAGTGTAAGTAAATCAAATCTATTCGAATAGCCGTGCTCGTGGTTATTGAGCACCGGGACATGTATTACACTTGGCTAGACTCTAAATTCATAAATTGATTGGGATGGGATATTGCATGATGATTTTTATGCTGGTAGATCCACTTCTCGGGAGGCGAGAAGGGGTAGACCCCAGAAAACCATGACGACCCAATGGCGGGAAGCCATCCTTGGGATCACATTGGATGGTGGACAGAACCATCATTGATTAATGAACTATGGTATTAAAATTTGATCAGTCTATGCTAGGTTTTAGGTTTGTGAAAAGATTTACAAAACTTGCTTTACACAAAAGAACCTGAAGCCATTCCTTGGAATATCCTCTATCATATGCATTATTATTGTGCTGGCTTATTGAGTACGGTTGGTACTCACCCTTGCAATTTACAACTCAACCAGAAGTCGGAGATGACACTTCGGAGGATCCCTATGCTTACTACCAGGAGGTTGCCGATGACGATGGCGCTCAGTAGGTCTTAGATACGGTCGTTGCCTGTGGCAATGGCGTTGCCACCGCCTTTACTCCGCTGTTTTATCTATTTCTACTTTTGGATGTATTTCGGACCGTTTGGTCCCTTGTTCTAAGACTATGTCTTTGGGCCTATTGTTGTAATAATTCACACTCGACGCTTGTGTATACGCAATTGGTATTTCAACTATGAGTTCGTGTGTACCAGACTACTTGATCCAAGGAACTAGTACTATATACACGAATGATTCCTGTTGTAAAAATAGGAGTCTACATGCTCCTAGTCCTTAGACCTTCTCTAGTTATCCTTAGGATTTTCGATGGGCGCCTTAGGTTTAATTTATTTTGTTCTTTTATTTATTTCATTACTTTTATGTAATTACACCTATCAATAAAGCTGCAATAGAATAAAAGACTCATAGGACTTCACCGGGTGAGTCCATTTGCTTTCACTTTTATTTCTATATGTCTATGAAGCACCCCAGGTACAAGAACAAGTGTGGGGGTGATGTTGCGCTCACACGATGCATTCACACAACAAGATCACCCATGTCCGTGCTACACCACGACTCCTGCACATTCACGAAATGAGACATAGCAACCCTACATACACAGCTACTCATCATCACACTCACATTTGAGCATTGGTTTGCACGTTTATCCCTTATCCCCCTAATTCCTGAGTTCGATTAATTTTGCCATATGTGAAATTAACTCAAGAATTAAAATGATTATTGACATGATCAACTAGAGTTTATGACATGCTTGCAAAATAACTTACATACTCTTTATTTCTTGAACTCACCTATCGCTTGTGAATCATACTCTTAGGACCACATGTTATCTAAGTAATTGATAAATGAGAGATTGCCTGATGATAAGAACCTTGCTTTTTCTGTTGAACCCTTGGGAATTTTAGAAAAGAAAAAAATGAGATAACTTTACATACTCCTCATTGATATCTTCTTTCTACCAAAGCCATATGTCGATCATATCGATAAACCTTATACATATGCTGCTTGATATCATTTTGAGTTTTGTCAAATTCTTGTGACCCTTGTTAGATTCTTTTCATATTCTCATAAACAAAGTCTTGTGCACTTATCCACCAAATATATTGCTCTCCCTCTACACTAGAGGACTAGCAAAATATTCCATCCACCTATCGTATGCTAAACTTCTACACCGGAATTCGGCATCCACCATATCCATTCACAAAATAAAGACTACATATATACATATGGTCTCTCCTTCAATGATTCATGCAAAATAAGACATGAGTTGAAAGCAAAATGAAAACAATGCTGAAAAGGGAATGAGACAAAATTGTTCTCGAGCATGATGAAAAAAAGATAGAAAATTTGAAGAAAGATAGAAAATTTGCCATGTTCTTTACAATAAAGTGTAAGAAGGAGGATAATACAAAAATGAGTCATCGTCCCATTTTTTTCATTTTTTTCCACTTTTCCATCCACATATATAAGTGCACAAGCTTGTTCATGAGTATATGATTGGTTATCTTCTTGGATCCTCTGTTTGACTTTACAATATATTTGATGCAAGTATGTCATTCTTATTTCATACCCTAAGCCCCACATAAGCCTTATTAGAAAGAAAGGATAAGAAAAGACAACTTCAATGCATTGGTGAGGAATAAAACACTTTGAGTGATTCGAGAGGATCAATCGAGGAGTATAGTAAAAGTTATGTTTTTATGCAAAAAGAAAAACCCAAAGGTAATTCATTAGAAGGAGTTTAGATGACTTGATTCAATGTTGTTCCATTCTTTAATTACCAAAGATGACATAGTAGATACGTCAAAGTTCACCAGTACATGTATGTCTTGGAATAACTTGTATGTCATATCATTAAAACAGGAAGTCATTATTCTAGTAAATCCATGAGCTTTACTCAGGGACGAGTAAAGGATAAGTGTGGGGGTGTTGTTGACGGTCGTTAAATACAAACTTTACCCGTCAACTCCTACATAGAAAATACAAAATATAATATCAAACTTAATTGTAGGAGTTATTTACTAACATTCTCCGCTAGTTTTGGTGAATATTAGTATGCATGTGATTTTTGGGAGAAAACACACCCGCCATGCAACGAAATGAACCTCTAGCCAATCACACGCGAGCACAAGGATTGGAGGGCCCACAAGTCAGTCAAAACCGACTTAAAGTGAGGCCAGACCATCCTCAACCGCAATAGGAGACCACTTGTAGGCCTTTGGAGAAAGGCGGTGGAGATTGGTGGGACCTAGGGGTCTAGTTCGGCCGAACCATCCCTGGCCCACCTCATCTCCACCTTACATGTGTAGGTCCCTGATGCTCTTCCAATGAAGGTTGTGGAGGAGTAACCACCATTCTCAACCGTCATAGCACACTATAAAAGGAGAAGCTCATTCACTTGGAAGATACACAACAAAGTAGAGTACAACTCACTTTCACATCTTAGACTTTACTTTAGTATGTGGGATTAAGAAGAGAGTGAGGGGAAGCTCCAAAAGGGGTGCCCCAAATAATCAGAGTTTTCTCCGAGAATTTCTAAAGGAGTGTCGAGTTTGTCGACATTCTTCCACTGGAGTTCCGGAGAAGCGCTAGGATTGTCGGCCTTCTTCTGCTTGTACCTCGACGAATGCTCTTTTATAAAGTAAGTGGTCGAGATTTTCTTTATGTTATTTAATTAGTTTATTGAAGTGAGATATATCCTCATCGGTGCGGGTTCGTTGCTTAGTTTATAATTAAGTGCTCTAGTACTAGGACTCTGGATAAAGAAAAAAGTCCATGCGCTAGGCTAGAGTAGTAATCAATAGCTTACGTGTGGTGTATAGGTTGATGATTACCTTCGTTTGTTGTGTGCTCCACGAAAAGTAAGGTAGGTGGCAGGTGGTGACAGCCCTGTCCGTTTTTCGTATCCCTCCACGTCTGGGTACATCATAGAGCTCAAGACCGGACTCAGCTTGGCAGATCAGGGGAGGGCCGGTATCCGAAGCATTCGATAGAATTTTACCTTTAACTTAAATCAGCTAATTAAATCTATAGGAATCCTCTCTAGCCTATCCTATCATCAGTTGTTGTCCTTGGATAGAATCCTGTTCTTAGATAATACACACATGTTTCCTATGATTCGATACCTTGGAATACTCTAAGGTGAAGTGCTATAGCAGTATCCACGTGCTTGTGGATTTATCTGTGTGCGTAACAAATACCAACAATATTGTCAGGATATAATAAGCAGATTTAGATTGAATGTCAAGTACTATGCATACCGTAAACAAGCATGATGTATACAGAAGAAACAAGCGAGCTCTCGATATTAGACCGAAGTCAGCCTAATATAGGAAACGCTCGCAGACTAGATATTATGTAAAAAAAACATGCTCTATATAAACATATTATATTACTGATCTGAAAATCGGTATGGTAAATTCCATAAAGTATTGTGTACCTTTGTAGATACATGCCGGATGTATCTACGGAATTAGTAGATTAATTAAATAACTAATCGACTAAATACCTCTATCAATGTATGCGTAGAGTAGACTGTATGTATCTGTTTGCCATGGACACGTAGCTATCTCTGTTGCCTGTGCAGAGCGATATGTCTTGTTTTGCATTGCATCGGCTTGGCAGGAGGGTTGGTGGGACCCACTGTCAGGTCACGTGCACTCCAACTTGGTGGGGTCACTTTTGACCGAAGATAGAAGGTATCATGGGCAATTGACCAAAGAATACGTGATCGAAACGATCTCGATCTCGTTCTTGGTGAAAAGCCCCGCGTATCCGATCTGGAGAATGTCTGCTCTATGGTATGCGTAGTTGCATGCGAAGCAGTACTCGGCAACTCAACATCTTAGCGAGCGAACGACCTTTGGCGACAGATCTATTTGAAAGTAGTCGGATCGGGCGAAAGTCTCACGGTCGATAATATCTTGCCATTGTCCTCCGCGGCAACGATATCTTGAAACTTGATCGATCTTGATAGATTGAGTTGTTGAATGATGATGGTTCCGATATGATCGGGTCATATGATCTGAAGTCGTCGAAGTATCCCTCATTGAAAAATCCATAGCGCCAATGTCTTGACGAAGATTGAGATGATGAGGGTTCTGATCTAGAGGAGAACGCACTTCGGTCGGGTCATATCTCCCAAAGCCGAAGTCGTCAAAGGATTCCTTGTCGGAAATTTTGCCTCTTGAACCCATCTCGTCGAAACCTTAAAGAACAAAGTCCCCTACCTGATGCGCTACTGTTGAGGGGTTGTACCCGCCTACGATATTTGTAGAGTATGGGGATCGTTGGTACCAGCGTATACATGAGATTAAGGTAAAAAGACGGGAGACATAGATTTTTATATAGGTTCAGGCCTCTTAACTGACAGGTAATAGCTCTAGTCCTGTTGGCCGAAGCCGGTATTGCCTTTATATATCAATATCTCACGAGTACAATATTTGGGATGATATAATCTAGTCTCTGTCAGCTTGGCGGTATAGAGCTCTTACCCGTAGTCGACGGCTAGTGTAGTCTTCTTCCTCAAATATGAACTTCGGCGAGATTGGAGGTAGCTCTAGATATCTCATGTTGGCCTTTGTGGCTCTTACATTGGGTTTGTCTAGATCTGTATTGGCTTGTCTTCTATGTTTGTGTATCCCCTCTTCTCCTAGAAGGTCTTGTATTTATAGTGAAGATCATCTTCCTCTCCAAGTAGAACTCAAAGAAATAGAACAGGATACTGACTAAGGAGACCTTATCTTTCCCAACCAAGACTCTAACACCTTCTATCCTGAGAAGATAATTTTTTTCTTTATCCATCGTATTTCCATAACCAAAAGATATTTTCTTATATATTATTAGGTATATGGTATTTTCGCATACTGCAAATCTCTGTATAGGAGGTATGCCTTATCCTTGACACTGACAACTGGTATTCTCTAATGGGGAACACACCCTCATTCTTGCCCCCACGAAGGAGAAATTTCCCTGTCCCCACCCCCACAAACAGCTACAGGGAAATTTTGTTCCCATCCCTGCCTCCCTGTGGGTCCCTCATCCCTGCTTAAAAATCATTCACACATCTAATCCACATGACAAGGACAATATTTTTATTCATCCACTAAACATGGCATGATTGGACCTTTAGACATGAAAATTTTGCGTTGGATTTGGCTCCCTATACCCATTAATAGGGTCTCCACGGGGAATGAGGACAACGGATGGAGGATCAACCCCGTCCCTACCAATCCCTACCAGACCCAACAGATACTTGTTTTCGCTGGTTTGGTTCGCCGTGAAGAACTAGTTACAATCATCCCAATCTCCTAATGGGAGAATTTCCCATGGGGAAACGGGGAACAGGGCCATTGACATTTCTACATTGGACATCCAACGCATTGTGTGCAACTTCCTCCGTCCTAAAATATAGCTTCCTTGGATGGAGAGGGTAATGTATTCTAATCTTCATTCATCAAAACAAAGATAGTACTTTATATTTCACTAGTGATTTGGGTAACAAAAAATTAGTGCTGATCAGGTGTGGCAGTGAAGGTGGTAATTCTCCCCCACCCACATCCTCACCCTCCTCTCCTCTCATGCTAATGGTGGTGACGGCGACGATGGCAATGCCGTGGTTTGTGTGGCTAGGTGGGAGAGGCCGCAGTGTTCATAGGTGTGGTGCTAACGGTGGCAGCTCTCCTCCTCCGTAGCAACGAGCTACGGTGTAGGCGGTGATGGGAGATGGCGGCATTGGTATAGAGTAGCGACAGGCAGGACACCGACCCTTCCTCGGGAAGGGACCTACTGCAAGCTAGTTGGCCGGTGGTTGGGCGCTGGAATGGTGGCCACGTGTTGAAGGAGTTTTGGATGGTGGTGGCTGGTGGGAGCGATGTGAATGTGTCTTGCGAGGGCAAGAGGTTCTCCTGGCAAAAGCCTAGCCCGTTTTAGGGCCTACAGCGGTGACGCTTTCAGGTGCCGCAACCTCCTTTGAGGCGTTATCATGGTGGCCGCTTCCCTCCTTGGGGAATTCTTCGAGTGAAAATATTTTCTTGGTTTGCTAGGACAAGCAACATCGGTGCCCACAGCGTCGCAATCTAGTTGGAGACGTTCGTTTGAAAGATCTTTCCCACTAATCTCTTCTCTACACGGTTTGTTTTTCTTCGACGACGCTTCTGTCCACCATAAGATGGCCACATTGGTGGGTTTGCAGGGGAAGAATGGTTCCATCCTTATCTCTCGCCCTCTCCCTCTCTACCCATAGCATGGACGGATTTAAGTACAGTTTGAGTGGCATACTGACGTGTTCTTGTTTGTTTGTCCCTCAGCAGTGGGCAATGTGTCGTAGGAGTGCGGCGTGACATGTTGTTTTTCCTTTTCTTTTTAAATTCTAATTATAACCTTTCAAGCTGCTATAACCATTTTTCTGGCACTCCCCCATCCCAAAATATAAGAAATAACCATTTTATTATGTTTCTACCGAAATATAAAACAACCATTTTCTTTATGTTTCATAATAGAAAACACGCATGTATGCATGCAATTAAGTAGCACATCCCTTTTCCTTAAATTTTGATTTTTTTTAATCCTCAACTTTAAGATCTCTAATTTTATTGGGTGCTTTCATTGTATTTATTGAGGTAATCTAGATAATAATTTTTTCTTATTTTTTACATTTGTGGATTAATTTATTTCTGTTATTAATATGGAACCTCGCATTACGCGGTTCGTTTAAAGAAAAAGAAGTAAAAGAAAGGCGACCGAAGACAAGTGAAAAGTGCTCACCTCACCGCTCAACGGTCCAATCCCACCGTTCCTTTGGGGTTCACCGGCGGGCGCCGGGCGGCGGCGACCTGCGTCGTGCGTCCTAGTATGTCTCGCGAGCCTTGCTATTCGCCACTCCGGTGAACTCCGCGCCCCTCCCGTTTCCTCCGGCTTCTTCCCGTAGCCGCCATCCCCCGCCGCCCCCACTCCTCCGGATGGCATTGCAGCCATTTAAGAGCCCCACTGCCGTCGCCTCCCTCACTGACGACCTCCTCGCCGAGATCCTTCTCCACCTCCCGTCGGCGGCCTCCCTCCAACGCGCCGCGCTAGCCTCCAAGTGCTGGTTCGCTGTTGCCTCCGGCCCCGACTTCCTCCGCCGATTCCGCGCCCGCCACACCTCGTCGCCTCTCCTCGGCCTGTTCGTCTCCCATTGGTACTCCGGCCTCCCCGTGTTTCACCCCGCCGCGACCGTCCGCTCCGACCCCGACCTCGGCGCCGCCGTACTCGGGGGCGATTTCTCGCTCATCCGCATCGGAGACGGCGAGGATCCCCACTGGAAACTCCGGGACTGCCGCAACGGCCGCCTGCTCCTCTGCGGAGGTAGATCCGTCGCCGTCTACGACCCGATCTCCCGCCGGCGCGTCTCCATTCGCCGCCCACAGGACGACCCCTTCTCAGACACCTACATTGCGGACTGCTTGCTGCACGGGCGCGGCGACAACGGGGCGGCGTCGTTCCGCGTGGTGTCCGTGCAGCGCCATGGCCGGAGGATGCGTGCCGCGGAGTATAACTCCGGTACTCGAGAGTGGAGCTTCCACCCGTGGGTGGAAAATACAAGGAGGCCTCGCCAGGGCCAGGCGATGCATGCGGCGGGGATAATCTTTTGGAAGTGTGAGGATAATTTTGTGATATTGCTTGACACGCTCACAATGGAGTTCTCCATGCTCGGTCTCCCTGTAAGCTTATTCCAGCCTTCCAAGTACGCCATAGGGGAGATGGAGGATGGCGTGTGCTGCCTTGTATGCCTTGATGGCACCATGGACAACGTCCACATGCAAGTGTGGCTGCTCATGGAGGACGGCGGTGGCAGGAGGTGGGAATTGGAGAAGGAAATGCCAGTTAGTGAAGTACTTGACAGGCATTCCCTGGTGCGACAAGTCCGAACAGTGGGTAGTGGATTGGTTCTTGTTTCCTGGGATGACCGGTATCCTCAATTTGCCATTGACCTGAAGAATATGAAGGTCACGTCTGAGTTTAGGTGCAGCGGAGAGACTTATCTTTTCCAAACGCCATGGCCACCCGCTGTGTTAGTCGATACCGGTAAGCTTTTCACACGTCACATAGCTACTTCCAAATATACGAGTGAATTGCTTTTTTAGACTACGTGTTGGGACTTTCTGTGGATAACTTGCTATGAGAAATGAGTTGATCTTAATAGAGGGTGAGCATTCCAATCACTTCAACAGCAAATTTTGGATTAAAGAATTAAACTGAATTATAACTCTTTGGTTTTGTGCTTCCTGAACTGAATTGACAGGACTACAAATCGGCTAATTTGATCTGTTTAATCCGAACTATTAGTTATGAAGAACATGTACATATTTTTTGTAAACTCATGTTTAGACTTTAGATGGAGACCTGCCAGTGGCCGCATTTGATGTTAGGCATACTGGGTTCAATTATGCATCTATTGTTTTGGAAAGTAATTTAGATGTCTCGTAAAAATGCTACCCATAAAGTTGTTTAGACACATCATAAGATTTATGTGGTCATTTTTAGTGGCTAACAAAAAGTAGGCATCACACTAACGAAAAATTGAGGTTATTATTGTGTTGCATTTCAGTTGGCTTGGCCTAAGTCAAGGTTGATTCATTTTCATCATTTTGCTAAACAAAACGCATCCACTCGAGGATGCTGATCCAATGCACCTTAAACCACAGTGACCTTTTCTTAAGGTCCCAGACAAGATGCAGCTTTCTTGAATATCCTCCTCCCTTGTTCTTATAGAGTTTTCAGCAGTGTTCTTGTGATTCCCATGGTGTCAAAGCACCAGAGAAACTTTTTACATGGTAGTAATGTTAGTGCCAAGTTCAGTACGGTATACAGTGGCAGTGGTGAAAGCAAATCTGTACCTGTGGCAGCAGGAGGGGAGGGCTGGATGTATGACTGAGAGTCAAGTAGTTAAGAACGGAATAGTATGCTGTTTTCCTGTATTGTATTGATGCTCAACCGTACAAAAATCATTGTTTAGCTTATTTGTCTACCCTGCAGAGGTTCAACCAGCGGATTTGGCTCTTCCTTTACAATCTGCAGAATATGTGGAGCCGCTTCAGATGATCGCTACTCAGAACATGGTCAAACATGTTAATCTTGCTGCAGAGAGAACTGATGTTGTGAATGCAGAGGTAAAGATCAGCTCCAGAGTTTCCTTTGTGAAATTTGTGTTGTTCTGATAATCTGTAACTAGTAACTACATATGCATACAGGGCCCGTTAGATTTGGTCTTGGGACCACATGGCCCACTGGACGCACAACAAGCTATGGCTGCTGAAGCGGAGACCTTGGTGGCAACAGCAGACCTGAAACTAGTCAGGTCTACTGAAGCACAAAACCAGTCAGTAGCTGAAAAACCTGAGGTATTTAGCAATTGCTGCCTGATTTGTTTCTCTGTCAAAATTATTACTCAAAGCATTACAACTCTGTATATTTTCCCAATGATCGGATCAGATCAGGAAGGGGCCTGAAGTTCCAGTTTCGAAAAGGAGCAGCTCACGTTTGGAAAAAAGAAGAGGGGAAAGATATGAGAGTGCTCTCCACAAGGCAATGGAGAGGAAAGCACGTTACATGGGTGGTGTGGAACAACTTTGTACTTCTCCTAGAAGAAACTACAGAAGATCAGAGAAGCCAATTGTTGTGGACTCTAGTTACGAGAGATACTACCAGTGTCGTCAACGTCGAGAGAAGCTAATTTTTGTCGACTCTCGTTACGGGAAATACTACCAGCGTCGTTGACGACGACCAGCTGCAGAGGCAGGGCGCAGCTAAACAAGTTTGGAGGGAATTATGGTTGAAGGAGATTTGTATTCAGTGGTAGGAAGTTTATTTGTATTCAGAAATTACTAGACATTTAACACAATGCATTCGCACGAGCACTGGTATGTGCTTTCGATAACAGAGACATTTTTGTAATTCATATTTACTTGAAATTTGTTAGAATCAATTATGTGGGCGTAGTGTTATAATGGCTCAGACAGATTTGATCATAATGATGCCTTTGTTTGGGTCTAGGAGAGTATCATTTTGTTGAACCGTATATCAAGGGCAAATTTTGCTATAAGATATTCCAACTTTACAGTTTTAGCTCTTAGATATGGTAAAAGTCAATATTTGAGAAAGATATTTTTAAAATATAGATATTTGCTGTTAGAAACAGCGACCATTAAAATATTTATTTTTGGTTAAATAAGATAGAGAAATTATGTAAAAGGTCAAAAATGCCCTTGATCGCACTCGTCAGTTCGTCCTCTTCCTACCTTCTTTCCATTTCTCTCATCAGGTTCATCCTCTTACTCCTACTTTCCCTTTCCATCGTCAGTGCAGGGAACGAGCAAGCGGGCCGTAGATTTGTCAAGGCGAGGCATCATGGAACGGTAGATGCAATCAAAACAAAGTGCTAATTTGAGGCTTGAGCTATGTCGATCCAAAGCAAGATGAAAAATCGATTTCAGTGTTTTTGCTTTAAATTTTATCTGTCGGGTAGGCTACCGTCTTCGTGCTCAAATCCACATGTGCTCAAATCGGGTAGGCTGTCGGAGATGCGTGAGAAAAATAAATCGATCCTCTGTTCCCCTTCGCTTGTCCACGCTGTGCATTCATGTCGGCCTTATCCGATTCCGGCGGATCATGCGCAGCTTCCCGCCGCGGGCGCGCACCACCTCAACGCCGGTGAGAATGCCAAATTTCCTCTTGTCGCTCTCGCCAAGACCGTGAAAAGCTTGGCAACGCTGATGCACAGCTTGCGAGTGCCGAGGTCACATCTTACCACCGAGCACTCCTTTCAACTGGAGGCTCATCACCGACGGTGGCTGCTGCTGCTGTTGGGATGTGGAGGAGGATAGGTCCCACACGGCGAGGATGCTGTCGTCCATGGCCGAGAAGCCGAACCAGAGGCCATGGCCGGGGATGGGCCGACACGGCGGCGGAAGGGTAGCTTCCAATTGCCGGCCTTGCTCCAGGCAACGCTCGCCGTGTCGCAGAATGGCACCGCCAGTCTCGATGGACCACTGACTAGAGAAGGGGAAACAGGGAGGAAGAAGAACCCGACGAGTGGGCCAAGGGCGTTTTGGATCTTTTATGCTATTTCTCTCTCCTATTTAATCAAAATAAATATTTTAATGGTCATGATGTTCAGCAGCATATATATATATATATATATATATATATATATAGATCGATTTTATCATGTCTAAGAGCTAAAACCACAAAGTTAAAATGTCCTACAACAAAAATCTCCCATCAAAAGTAGTCTGAGAAAAAGAAACCGACTACTCGATAAGTAATTTGCAATCTAAAATTATGGATTAAAAATGAAAGACAACAAACCGACTACTCGATAAGTAATTTGCAATCTAAAATTATGGATTAAAAATGAAAGACAACAAGATACCAACCATGATTGTAATCGGATTTCTAAAAAAATAATACAACAAGATACCAACCATGATTGTAATCGGATTTCTAAAAAAATAATTATAATCGAATTAAGCAAAGGAACAGGTAGCTAAGAGCTCAGAGCAATGTAGCAACCATCGCACAAATGGCAATGTGTTTTCAAGAAATAACTAAACATTATCTAACTCATCCATGGTTCTATAAGCAGGGTATATACAAGTATTTGCCTCTTGTAAAAAACTTGTGTGATGGATCCATTGGTTTAGGGATCTCTAATCATTTTAGAACATTTTTTTAGGGTACTTAAGGAACCATAGCACTAGAGATGGCTCCCCTTTACATCTTCCTAAATGCACCATCGAACAACATAAATAGAAGCCTTTAAACAACTGTTTTTCTAAGTAAAATGTTTTTTTTGACAAATAAAAATCACTTCTCAGACTCAATGGTGAGCGACCTCTCTTGTTGGATTGCTAGCCCGTTCTAACGAGAACTTTTTCGCTAGCGTCATTGTATCTTCGAAGTGCCTGATAATTTTTGGTACTTGAAGTAAGCGTAAATGAATAGTTGAAAATCTTCCATTAATACAATACTAACATACAAAGTAGCTTGAAGCCTACATTCATTGTCACATGCTGATTTTCTTTTCGAACTATGTTACATCCTATCCTATACCATGCTAGATTAAGAAAGCCATTAGCAGCCAAATCTTTCAAAGAAATGATCTCATAATGATTTCTACAACAAAATGAAACTATTTTCTATAAAGTTCTTGTATTCGGAAGGATATCTTTTTGGTTGAAAGAATGGGAATGTTAAATTCAAAATCAAGAGATTTCGAGAATGAAGGGAATAACGGTAAGCGCCCAAGGTCATTGCCTGCGAAGACGATGACCGTGGCCCAGAATCAGCCGCATACGTAGGTGGGGCCCGCAAGTTTTTTGATTTTTCCAACTCGTGCGTTCCCACCGAGCGAGCGGCCCCCCCCCCCCCCCCCCTCGTCAGCAATCTCTCTTTCCATCCCACTCCCCTACCCTCACGCTCTCCTTCCTTCCTTCTTCGCTTCTTCCGACGCCACTTCACCTCTCCTTCCTCCTCCCTCGCCGCCGCCGCCGCCGCCGCGGCGGGCTGCTTCCTCCCTCCGTCCCTCCACGCCCCGCCACTCCCGGCTGATACTCGACCCGCCGTGGGGCAGATCCGTGCCGGGATAGGCCTCTCGCCCGCGCTTCGGTCCCCGTCTCTTACCAGCGGATAAACCCTAACCGCAGAGGAGGAGGAGGAGGAGGGGGAGGCCATGAGGGGGAAGAAGCCGCACAAGGAGCTCAAGCTCTCCGTGCCTGCGCAGGAGACGCCCGTCGACAAGTTCCTGTAGGGCCCCCCTCCCTCGCGGTCCATGCGGCTGAAACGTGCTCTTTTTTTTTTCTGTCACTTGATTTCGTTTTCCTTTGTGTGTTCTCCGTTGAAGCGATCGGGTGTCATGAGCTTTCGAGGTTTGCCTCTGGTGTAGAAGAAGGGCTTCTGTGTTTTTTCTAGTTATTTGTTGAAGATTTTGGAGTTCAGATCGAATTATCTTGCATAGTGTCTTACTGTGATTTGTGAGGTTAGTTATGAACTTAGATGGAGATAAGATTTTGGTGTCAGAAGACAGAAGCATAGGTCTACTTATACTGTCTAAGTGATCTTTTCCTTGAGATATCTATGATCTGAGTTGCTGAACTGACTCTGCAATCCGTGACCTTTTGTCACTTGAGTGGCCGAAATGCTATTCGTGGTTCCAGATCGTTTGTTGTTTTGTTTATCCTTCAACCTAATCGTTGATTTATGTTTCGGAAGTTCGTGGTAAATTTAATAGCTGTCACTGATCGCTGGTGCTCCTTTAGGACCGCGAGTGGTACATTCAAGGATGGTGAACTGCGGCTTAATCAAAGAGGTTTGCAGCTTATATCTGAGGAAACTGCAGATGAACCTGTGAGTTCCTATGCCATGGCTACTTTTTTTGTTTGTTCATATCTCCCTACTGAGTTCATGTAAACTACTTTATTGTACTCCTTATGGTGACATGTAGGTTAGTCTAGAAGCACATGTACAGGTTCACTAGTTCAGTCAAACCTTATCATGCTTCTGTTGATTTTCATTTGGCTGATTGAATGCAATACTCACTTGCAATGCATGGTATCCATGCCACTCATGCATTCTCGCAATGTATTATGTGCTGCAATAGTGCTAAGGAATCATTGCGTAAACATTTCAGAGTTTATCCATGGATATAACATTGTTCACATTTCTCAATTTCTGTTTCATCTTTATGTCCTCCAGCAGTCAACAAACCTGAAGGTGGAAGATGTGCAGTTGTCAATGGATGACCTTGAGATGATTCAAGTCATTGGTAAGGGGAGTGGTGGTATCGTCCAACTAGTTCGGCACAAGTGGGTGGGGACATTATATGCCTTGAAGGTAATTCCCATTTCACAAAATCCATCTACTGTTCCACACTAACTCTGAAATGGAAAATATATATCTTGTGGCTGCATCAGTTTGCGAGTCCTTCAGTTGGACTGTTTTTGTTTGTAATCATGGAAAGCTGGAAGTCAATCTCTTAGTACCATTTTGAACATGTTTATCATAGCATTTGATTGATTTTTTTTAATCAATTTGGTAGTGTTGGCACCTATGTACCCTGTTGAAATTAGGTGGGGCATTCTACATGAATGGTGTAGCAGAATCATCTGTCATCAGCTTATGTGTTGCATGCAATATCTACATTGAACTCTGATTTTCAATGAATATTGATGCTAATGAAGAACATCATGTAATGATGTTCAGATCAATCAAGAATTCTGTGCATTGTCCCTGGTATTCATACTGCTGTGGCATTTAATTAACTAACATTGCAATTCTGTCCACAGGGCATTCAAATGAACATTCAAGAGGCAGTTCGCAAACAAATAGTACAAGAGCTCAAAATAAATCAAGCAACACAGAACCCACATATAGTCCTTTGCCACCAATCTTTCTACCATAATGGTGTAATATATCTTGTTCTTGAATACATGGACCGTGGATCTCTTGCAGATATCATTAAACAAGTCAAAACAATTCTGGAGCCTTACCTGGCAGTACTTTGCAAGCAGGTTAACATAAACTTAGCCTTTTATTTCTAACTTTCCATGTTTTCGGAATAAGCTTGGAATTTTGTCACATCTATCCAAAGTTGAAAATGCACTCTAACATAAAAAAAAACATTGTATAATGTTTGGACAACTCAGGTTTTGGAGGGTCTACTGTATCTTCATCATGAAAGGCACGTGATTCACAGGGATATAAAGCCATCTAACTTGTTAGTTAACCGTAAAGGTGAAGTAAAGATTACCGATTTTGGGGTAAGTGCGGTGCTAGCAAGTTCAATGGGTCAGCGGGATACATTTGTTGGAACCTACAACTATATGGCGGTATGTTGAAATAATGACCTGCTTTATTTATGTACCCCTTAGTCTATGTTCAAGACAGTGATCTGATCTGGAATTCATAAATTTGTTCTCATAATTTCTACCTTTCTTCCTAGTTCAGCCTGAGCGTATTAGTGGAAGCTCCTATGACTACAAGAGTGACATATGGAGTTTGGGCTTAGTAATACTCGAGTGTGCCATTGGTCGGTTCCCCTATATACCTTCAGAAGGGGAAGGTTGGTTAAGCTTCTACGAATTATTAGAAGCAATTGTTGACCAGCCACCACCCTCTGCACCCGCGGACCAGTTCTCTCCAGAATTTTGTGCATTTATCTCCTCCTGGTATGATAAACATCTCTCTCTGAAATTACACATGAAAATTAGCTTTTATTACTGCTTTCCTGAGTATTCCCCTGCACAGTAACTTTGGCTGTTTTGCCCTAGATTTCAAATTCTTGTTAGTCTTTTGTGTGTGAGTCCAAAAAAAAACTGGAACTGCAAAGGAAATGTTTGGAGTTATTGAGAACGCTATTTGTAACTTGCATATATGTGTAGCAATTCCCTCTTCCAGGAAGTTGATGGATTTTCTGTACCAAAGTGTTCCTTTTGTTAACCTTTGAATGTGCTTAGCTTTATTGTTAGCATTTGTGATCATGAAGAAGTTGATGTAAACAATTAGTGAAATCCACATAAACCTTTTTTTAAATTTTTTCTACTACCTTTTATATTGCAGTCGATCCTGCAATGTTATCCACTGAAAAGTTGAAACTCCCTGCAATTTTGTCAGATCGCTTTGCACGCCAAGAGGCTTAAAGTGTAACTTTGCAGCCAATGGCTCAGTGGGCAAAACATGTTGTAGTGGGTTTGAGCAAGCAACCTTTGGTTTGCTTCTGTAGACCATAGTTCTTAGCATTTTAACGTGATACCTACATGGCCATATTGAAAATTATGTTGGTCCTAAACGAGATACATGTAGTCTATTAAGGTCTTAACTTCATCATTGCTTGAGCACTGAGGTGTCCAGGGGCTACTGTCACATCCGCTGCCTCACCTAATTGATGATGTACCACTCTTTAGATGGCGAGTCTAGTATTTGCCACACTCTGTAACCTAATTGATTTCTTGCCACCCTTTAGATGGTGTTGGTCTACCAATTGCCTCTTTGAACTTCATTGCATCTCCTTTCCTATTTTGCCCTTGTTCCATGCTATTCTTCAAAAGAACAAGTGGAATAACTGATTTGATGGAGATAAGGGAGAAAGCGGGAGGTGAGAAATCAGCAAATCTTTCAGTGTCCATGGTCACCCTCAAACGTTAGTGGTACTTGTTGACAAAAGGCTGATCTGGAGCTCCAACTTGTAGAACTTGGCAAGCTTTCTCTATCTAGAACAAAAGTATGAACAAAATTTTTGCACCAAGTAATTAAAAGATTATAATGGATCTGAATGACTAAAACCCAAGAAAGAATCTTGCACCTAGTAATATTGCTCGTTCTTACCACAAAGGAATCAAATCCAGACAAAAGTAGTCGTCAATGTGATGAAATCACAGGAGATAAGCCAAGTGAGCTTGATGACTTGGTTAGGTCGGAGGAGCTCTTCAATGAGTCGATGGCAGAGGCCATGGTGCCAGGGAGCTGGAACCTTAGCTGCAGCACAAGCACAACTGGAACAATCCTATGAAAACTCTCAGGAGATGGTGGGGTTGTGGGGCGCTATGGGTGTGGAAGGAAGTTTAGGCCATTGCTGGCATCTCTGAATTGAAGAGGGGTGGAAACTGGAGGTCAGATGATGGAGTAAGAAGGGCAAAATGGGAACTTACGGTGGGGATTGTGTAAAAAAAAAAAGAAAAATGAAAAGGTAGATACAATTAGATCATGCACATCTAATGGGTGGCATTTTATCAATTAGTTTCTAGAGCGATTGCAAATCTAGTTATTTAAAGAGCAGCAAAATATCTAGGTGTTTTCCAGATTAATAAAACCTTTGCTATGAGATAGTTGCGGACTAAACAGTAGTATATCCACCCTGGCCCAATGTCCCACATCATGACTAGTAGCAATTTGCATTGCTGTCAGATTGTTGTTTACGAAAGTACTTTTGAACTTCTGTGCTTAGTCAAATCATGCATGCAAATAACAGTGTCTTTTTTGCTCCTATATCTGATTTCATGACTAATCTATAAGGATACAGATATGGCTTGAGGGTAAATAACAGTTTCTTCCAACTTATCATTAAAGATTCATCTCATCAGCTTATCATAGTCTAGTCTTATTTATTGTTACATTGCTTTGCAGCATACAAAAGGATCCTGCGGAGCGGATGTCTGCTTCAGAACTCTTGGTCAGCATTGCCTTCTATTTAATAGTTTTTGTAGCGAACCTAACTGTAATACCATCTTCCGACCATCTTGTTCTGAACTGTCATATATATTCTTGCAGAATCATCCTTTCATCAAGAAGTTTGAGGATAAGGATTTAGACCTGCGCATTCTTGTCGAGAGCCTTGAACCTCCAATGAATATACCCGAGTAACTTGTCATTGGGAGGAATGAGATTTCGCAGTGTTTTCAGGGTCGGTCTCTTGGTAATGGCACATGTTCCCTGCATGCGATGAAGTGTGTATGATGTTGAAAATTCTGGAGGAGTTGCAGTAATGTATGGGTATAATTTTTCTTTACCTAAGGCCCTTTTGTTGCCTCTTTTTATGGTCCTGTGACTTGCGAGCATGACAATAGAGGGAATCATGATTTCACCTTCGTATTGCATGGTGTCTTATGGTAGTTCTTGCTGCGAGTAATTGGTCCCCAATGTCCTTTTGATCCGTGGTTTTGCTTATTGTCGGCTCTACTTTTGGATTCTGGAAAGTACTGAAATATTACGTGCTGTTTGAAGAACACAACGTGTTTTAATGCAGCAGGAATCAGAAACACTTTGGCGCTTTCAAAAAAAAAGAGAAAATGTTAAGACACTAGTGGATTTCCCTTTGAACTGGCATGATTGAAATTTCAACTTGACTTTGAGATAAAAATAACATGAGTACAAGCATAGGCGATGCCATTTGCACCAGCAAGGCAACAAAGTTCAATTTGTTCAATGAGACGACAAAAAGGAGGAAACTACAGAACAGTCGGCCGATTCAAAAAAAAATCGGGCAGTCAGTTGCAGCTGCCTAACAAGTGAAACATTAAGTTATATATATGGTGAAACAATAAAATTAGCAATTGAAACATTTAAAAATTCTATGAAACACGGTGAAGATACACGTTGAAACATGTCCTATCATGTATAAATTAATAAGTGTAAACGAATTGAAATATATATATTTCTTTTATCAAAATATAATCATGCGATATCTTGTTGTAAAAATTTAATTATAATGAATATAACGGTGTAATCGGATAGTAGATTAGATAAATAGTTTAGGAGAAAAATCATTTAGAAGATCGCTAAAATACATACATGCATGCATGGATGAAGCGAAGAGAGATGAGAGAGAGTAGTGACAAGTAGTTCCGTGAATTTTATGGAACAACTGAAGACATACAAACATGTCACTATCACATATGAAACATTGAGTTTTAACGGTTTAAAATACATATTTTAATTTTATTAGAATATAATCATATGATATCTTTTTGTAAATATTTAATTACAACGAATACAATGATGTGATCGGATTGTAGATCGGATAAGTAGTACAGGAGAAAAAAATATTTAAAGAGAGAAAAAAAGAAAGAAGAAACAAGCTAGCAGCATACTTACATGCATGCGAGAATGTAGGGTCCGACTTTTGTTCACCCAATCGGGCCATTGAGCCTAAGCAATCTCCCAAAAAGAAGTGACAGAGTAAATGCTTTTTGAGTCTTTGTGATCGTTAAATAGAAGATGGTTGAGAAGTTTGACATGGAAACCAACCAAGCTTGAGGAATATGCCATCGATAAGGAAATATTCTCCAAGGAAGATAAAGGGGATCACCCCAACCACTCCGGCAAACTGGTGCCAGCACTTTTAAGGGACCACTTGAATTTATGGTTATAACCTTTAGAGAATCTGGCTTTATGCAAACAGGACTGACACAAGGGAAGAACCACTCGAGGCAATGACCGAAGAAATGGAAAGGCCACCTATGCAAAGTGAAGTGGAGCTAGCTGAAATGGTACAAGCACAAGGGGCTCTTATGGTAAATCATGAGCAGTATGAAGAGTTACAAAGGAAGTTGTGACGTTTACAAAGCCTACATAACCAGGCAGTGAGATCATGTGGATCTCATAGGCCAGGAGGTGAAGTACCAAGGGCTACCCAAAATCAACTTGTTCAGATAGTGGAAAATCCTCAGCTGAAAAATAATTCGAACGCCTAACCAACCCAAAACCCATCAATTACAACCAACCATCATTCCATACCAACCCAGCCAGGAGTTCTCCATGTGCCACCCAGTGTAAAATGCCAAAAATCCGATAACTCAAATTCAAAATCCCAACACACCACCCCAAGTATATCATCCTTTTCAAACACATCCCTACCACCTACACAAATCCCCCAAAATCAACAAGCCAATACTACGTTTGGCCAATACTATTCCCCATAGCAAATACCCTACCCAAATCAATACTAGGTCAGGGGTTACAACATCAAGCTTTTGCTCATACCAACATGCCGACTATAGGTCAAAACCAAAACCAGACAATGCCATTCCCTCTAATGCGACAAACATATTTTCAACCAATTCGAGCAATCGACAACAAAAATCCTCTAAGCTAAAACTTGCAAATGACACCTTGTCCAATACACTTCAAGTTGTCAAACATCACAAAGTACAAAGGAACATCACAAAGTACAATGGTGACACAAATCCAAACGACTATTTGAGAGTGTATGAAACATCAGTTGAGGCAGTAGGCAGATATGACACAACTAAGACAAAAGCACTTTCAACAATGCTAGAAGGGGTGGCCTTGTCATGGTACACAACAATTCCACCAATGACAATTTACTCCTGGGAACACATAAGGGATACATTTCGAGCAAGCTTCATAGGGGCTTATGAAGAACCAAAAGAATCAGACGACTTGTATGCAATGAAGCAACTACCAGGAGAAACTATCAGAAGTTTCATAGTAAAGTTCTCGAGAATCAGATATCAAATCAAACAAGTGAATGATGAAATGTTTACAGCAGCTGCTAGAAAAGCATTATTGCTGGGACCATTGAGATTCGACCTTACAAGAAATAGGCCAAAAACGGCTGAAGATTTGTTTAAAATAATAGAGAGTTTTGTAAGAGGAGAAGAAGATGAGTTAAGAGTCCAAGCTGAAGAGGCAACATTCTTAGGAAAAAAACTGCAAAGAATAAGCATATAGCCCAAGGAGAAAAACATAAAGAAGAAAATAGTGCTAAGACATGGAAAAAGTACATGAAGAAGAACACTTCCATAGGGGATGGCCCTAGACATGAGGACAAACACTTCCATCAAGGGGGAAGAGGCATAAACCAATGGTGGAATTCAGCAAGAGGAAGAAATCAATGGTGGCATTGCGAAAGTGATGTGCACGAGGGTGTCTAGATCTTTCGATGAGAGGATAATTCGATTGGATGGAGCGACGTTGGCAATCTGACTATAATTGTCCAGGGATATTGCGCCTTAGCAATCATTACACCAACTCCAGAGATAGCCGTGAATCTCGATGGATGCACGGTCAGCCCAAACATGAGGGTGTTTATTCCTGCAAGCAATCGAGAACTGGTGTTGGTATTTATTACGAGCACGGAATAATCTGCAAGTGAACATATACCGTTGTAGCTTTCACCCAAGAGTATTCCAGGGTATCAAATCCACAAGGAACGTGTATATAATCTAAGAGCAAAATTCTTCCAAGGACAATAACTAAATGGTATGCTTGGGATAGAGAGGATTCCTATGGGTTAGTTATCTTACTTAAGTTAAGGTAAAACTCTATCGATTGCTTCGGGCACCAGCTTACACCTGATCTGCCAAGGAGACTCCGACCTATAGCTTTATGATGTACCCGAACGTGGAGGATTACAAAGGACAGACAAGACTATCACCACCTGCCGTCTACCTCTACAATGCATGGAGCACATAGCAAACAAAGGTAACCTTCAGCCTAGACACTGTGTCTATGCTATTGATTACTACCCTAATCTCGACGTCATGCTAGAAGATTAAGGTACTCTACCTAAGCAGAGTGATGAACCCGAAATGATGAGAATATATCTTACTTAAATAAGAAAAGTAAATACCATAGAAAATCACAAATACTTATATAAAAGAAGCATCCATCGAGATACAAGATCGGAGAGAGTGTCGACATCTCCGACACTCCTCCAGAACTCCCCTAGAAGAGTACCGACATCTCCGGCACTCTTCCGAAACATCCCCAAAGAGAACTCTGACATTTGGGGCACTCCTTTCAAAGCTTCCCCTCACTCTCTTCTTACTCTACTAGAGCAATGCCTAAGTATGAAAGTGAGTTGTACTCTACTTTGTTGTGTGTGTGAGGGTGAGGAGTGGAGGGGCTATTTATAGTATGGAGATGACTTGAGAGAGTGGATATGCTAAGGGAATATTATTCTCCAACTCCTCTCAAGCCTCCACATGTCCTCCAATCGTCATTGGATGGCGGTTTTCTACCTTGAGCCTTGCGCCACCGACTTCAGGATAGTGATAACTGTCGCCACGTGGAAGTTGGGCATGATGGGAGCCACCCCTGGTTCAGCCGAATCCTGGTCGAGCACCCTCACACCGCCTTTCGCCTAGGTCACTGCCTGGTGGTCCCTCATGATGGTGCACAGTGATTGGCCTCAAATATGTTGGTTTTACTCTAGTTTATGGACCCTCTAATCCAAGTACTCGCGTATGCATGGCGGGTTGTTTTCGTCTATAATTCACTTGCATACAAATATTCACCAATTCTTGTGGAACTGGTTAGTAATAACCACTACCTCTAAGTCTGGTATTCCATTTTATATTCTTTTATTTGCTTTTATGCAGGATTTGACGATCGATTTGGTACTTAAGGACCGTCAACAACTGGCAAAAACAAGATGAACAAGCAACTCAAATTACGACATAAAGATGTAGGATTAAATCAATAAGAGTATCAAAGGTGGAGTTCTAAAACGAGCAAACCGGCGATCTAACCGATCACAGGATTACACAGCAAAGTAGCGACGCTAAACTTTGATCTAAACAGAACCCGAGTTGATCTATGGCGGCGAAGGTAAATATATAGGTGGGAGAACGAGTTGGGGTCATGCTCTTACCCTAAAATGCGTCCCTAACGGACTCAACTTAATACATAGCCCATTGGGCCCAAATAAGGTGACGCAACACCGTCGACACAAAAAGGTCTTTGTAGTAGAACGATGATTGCAGCCTCTCTAGAACAGATATGGACATGAAGCTAGATCCATTTGAAAGTATACTTGATAAACTTTCCATGAAGTACTTGCACGTCCAAAATAGAGTCTGTATGAAGTCGTGGTGGTTGTCACAAGTTGGTGTTGTTCTGTAGTCCGAATCCAGCCACGCGAATCTGTTTCCTTTTGGGTCTTGTCCATTGTTCCTAACCAAAACAAGAGTGCAAACATTTCAATGGTCTAAATAAGATGGACAAGAAGATAAAAACGAACTCACCTGATAGTTTATTTGGCGTGCATGAGCGCGAGTAATCGGACCAAAAATCTGTTGTTGTTGTGTAGGCTGGATGTATCGATCACGTTGATGTCCTCATCAGTAAGAGGAAGAAACCAGTGGTGGAATTCATAAAGGGGAAGACACCAATGGTGGAATCCAGGAAGAGAAAGAGGTCGAGATCCCCAACAGATCGAATATAACAAGTATTGTCAATATCACGACTCAGGCAATCACTCAACAGAAGAATGCAAGCAAATACCATATGTATTGGAAAAACAAGCAAGAAGACATGCAAACAAGCAAGAAGGAGCCCGAGAACATCGGGAGCAAAGCATGATTGAAGGGCAAAAGATGATGAAAATAGAAGCAATAGAAGAAACTCCAAAGAGAGTTATAAATGCCATAACACGGGCTCATCATTGGGAGTCGAATCCAAGAGGCAAAGGAAAGCATAGGTATAACAACCTACTCTCCAGAACAATGTTCCCCAGCCCAGCCCAGTCCATCCGATGGGTGGGCCCACTTACACATACCACCCCACTTACACTTTTATCCTCGTTTCGTGTAAAAGTGTTAACCCTAGAGTGATATGGTTGGAAGGACAAGTTCTTATAGGTTGGTTCAACTTTTGTTAAACTAGCAATGTGGTATTAAACAAGTGCACACAACACTCATGGGCCACACAAGCCAAATCGTAATTAGGTCGGATGTCAAATACAACCTCCCTCAAAGGACCCAATGTCCCCGTTAGTCCAACTCACCTACATAGTCACACAGGCATATAGGCAAATGTCAGGGAACACGTCCACTCTTAGTGCACGTCTGTACATCCAGTACCGGCGGCATATGCCATACCATATGTGAGGAGATTGTTGACATAAAGATGCCAATGTGCTTGAGACTATTGATGTGCTCGCAAAGAGATTTTGTATGTTCCAAAGTACAAAAATGGAAAAAATATATGGTACAAGGTAAAATGATAAGATATATAGAGGATGATTCAAAATGAAAATTTGGTAATAAAAGATGGCTCGGAGTACACAATTCATTTTTTTTCATACTAGCAAAATGCTCGTGCATTGCAACGGGTAAAGGCAGTTAAAGATAGGCATTTACAACATCCATTGGTTTGGCTTGATTTTTTCTATTTCTTGGAAATCTGGTTCTCCAATAATGTAAACAAAAATTAGTAATAGCTCAATAAAACCGAGCTAAAAATTTTACTTTTACTAAGGAAAGTAACACCAACCTTAGCCAAATGCGTCGGCTCTTTCACTCGGTGCATGGCCCTTAGATGCGAAGTTTCGCTTGGTGCATCTCTTTCAGATGCGAAGGATGTGGATGGACTTTGGGCTAATACGCTAGGAACAATGGGAATGGGATAATATGAACATTTACAGAAAGATTAACCAAAAGAAGTACAGCTACTAAATCTGATGACATGTTATGATTACATATAAACATGCATATGGGTGCAATCAAACCAGTCAGGCAATGGGAATACCCCACTCCAATCATTTACAGTAGCATTGCTGATGTATGCAAAATCACTTATTATATCCGTCGTCGTTATAATATTCAACTATTAACTAATATAATTTCCATCCTGTAGTTGAGGCAAGGTTTCAATCTAGTGCAATTGCTACCATATAAATCACTGATATTCTACATCATGGATATTGCAGTGGACATTTCTAGTAGCAAATGAGCCATCCAATATATGTAAATGCTTAAATGTAGGGATGCAAACGGGGCGGGCAAGCGAGCTTTTTTTGTCCGTTTATCTCACTTCTAGTTTATTTTTTCTTCTAAATTTTGTACTACCATATAAAAAATGAACTAACAAATAGGTTTTTATGCGGGTAATGGGACTACCCACTTTCATCCCTACTTAAATGCAATGCTAATGAGCTCATTCTGCCAAATTAAATGCAATGACAGTAGTATGTCCGCACACCATTGTTGGATCAGTTGGACCAAATAAAAACATTAATAAGCTATATTATACTGCTAAATCAAGAAAAGTATGCAAATATCGAGAAGGCTCACCAGGATTGTATGACACAAATGGACCTAAAAATCGTTGGCATTGAGCTGGCTGTCGCGGCGGTAGCTTCTTGCCGATGCGGTAATGGTACTGATCGAGCATACATGTTGGCCGTCTTGTGCAGCAGCACCGAGAGATCGACACTGGCCGTCTCAATGACTGTGCCATCATCGGGCAGCGGCAGCCGCAGGTTCGTAGTTTCCCCGACTTTTCCTGCGCTGGCCTTTTGGATCCGAGCATCCAGTTGCATTGTCCCCGAGCGCCGACTTGGGTGCCGCTCCGATTCCGGTGATAAACAGTGGTCGCGGTGGTACGGATTTATGCAAACAACCCAACCAATTTCTTGGCTTCTTTTCAGAGAAACTATGGATTTGGATTGAACAACGCAAAAAAGATTTGGTTCATGGGCAGTGCTCTCGTCCTCGCGTTGTCGCGTATCGTGCGTGCGTGTTCTGGCGATGGCCGACGGATGAGTCGCGCCATCGGAAGTAATTGATCCATAAAACATTGCCTTTGTAAACAACCCACAATTACTGGACTCTTGGTCGGAGAAAGAAAAAAAAAGGAAAAGTGACCTCCCTTATCGTGGGGCGTTGGAGGCAAGCAAAATCCGAAACGCATTGCTACGTGAAGGGCGATGATCAACTCGAACGAGCAGCAAAGGTACGGACGAACAATTGTGACAAAAACGATACAAAAGGGTGCGCTGCCGGCAAGCGCATTGCGAGTTGGACATAGACAACGACGTACGAAAAAAAATGGATACGAAATCATCTTCAATTTTTATAATATAGGTAAAGATAAAAATAAAGATTAAGGATCGATAAGCAAGTCTCATCGCATCACATGGGGCACCAACTACTATAAATAGTTCCAGTAAATATTTGCGATATTCTTCATTTGTTTTGAGAGATTTGAGAAGGCACAAAGAAATAAATAACTCTCGATATAACCATCATTATTTGTGAATTTGGAGGAGCGTAATTCGCGTGAATTTTGAGAAAATGAGAAAAGGAAAATGTGCACATTGAACAATTTTATTTTCATATGCCCCCATATATGTATGGTAACCGCCTTTATAGATGGTCAAATGGGCCGTCGCCCGGCCCGGGCACTAACAAGGCATGACCCGACAAACACTCTGTGTCGGGCCGTGCCTGTCCATGGGTTGTACCTACGGCCCAGGCATGACCCAGTAAGGTTCGGGCCATGTCATGTCGGCCCAAACGCACGATCAGCCCATCATGTCCATGCCAACCCAGACCCGGCTTAGTATAAAATACCTTAAACAACTCATTTTTTCACAACAAATTCAAACAAATACAAAGATGAAACTAAGTCACAATAAATTCATTCATAATTTTCATAGCAAAGGGAACACATCCATCACAATTCAATTTTCCAGGAAGTCACAAATCCACACAAAGCCACAAAGCCAAAGATCAAACTAGACACAAATATTTCATTGATAATGTAGCTATGTAGTGCAATGATTGCCTCATTAAAAACCTTTCCAAGTAACAACTCACAACTCGTGAGAAAACCCTAGAAAGAAAAAGAATACAACCCACAGCTTTCAAATGTTCATAATAAAGTCTAGAAGTTACAATTACAGTCCTCTAGTGTTTATATCATCATCAATATACAAATTCTCAAAGAACCATTGAAGCACCAAATTGTCCATAGTATACTGAGCCTTTGCATCTGCTTGCTTCTAGTCCTTGAGTAATGCCAACACTTACACCATGTCAGGACCTAGACACCATCATCGCTCCTCGATGATCCTGCTAGTTAGGCTAAAAGCATATTCCGACGATATAGTAGATACAAGAACAGTCGAAACATCTCTAACTAAGATGAAAAGAATAGGATAGGTGAGTTTGTGCTCATGCCACCAGTTAAGGATATTGAAGCCGTTGTCGTATTGGTTGACGGTGTCATTGTCAAGATAGACAGACAACTCAGAAGCATTCAGATTAATAGTTGAAGAAGCTGCCTGAAGCAAAGCACTAGCAGATGTTCTCCTGGACAGTAGACCAGCACCAAGTCCAGCACCAGGACACCAGCACCAGTCGGGGTTTCCTTTACCGTTTACCGGCCGGTTACCGCGACCCGGTGGCACTGCGGTTACCGCGCGGTAACCGCGATAAATTTGACTTCCAAATTTTGAATTCAAAATTTGGGGAAACTGCGGTAAGGACCGCGGTAACCGCGCGATATGGAGCGGTAACTGCGCGGTTTGACGCGGTTGCCGCTCGATATTTGGCTGAAAGAAGAACGAAATGAAGAAAATGATTAAAAAATAGAGAAATTTGAATAAATATTACTCTTTTTCGAGAAATTTCTTCACCATAATACACTACAAATCAAGCACTACCTTCACCAATTTTTTGGATTTTTTAAGATTTTGTTGAATTTTTGAATTCGATCAAAATTCATTAAACCGTACCGCACGGTACGGGTTACAGTACCTTCGCGGTAAGGGCGGTAACCACAGTAATTGCGCGGTTACCGTCGGTAACGAAAACCCTAGCACCAGCATCAAACCCAGCACTTGGACTAGCACCAGTACCAAGTCCAGTACCAGCACTGGTACTACCAACAGCAGCACAAAAAATTTTCTCCCAAGCAGTCTTTTTCTTACCAGAAGAACGGCTTGGAACTACCCTTTGCAATCTCATAGCACCAAATTTACTTTCATACTTAACAAAAATATCAGACAATGTAGCCCTAACCTCAGTTAAAGAAATAGAGTAATCACCACTAAAAAATTGTGACATAATTTGGAGAACATTATTAAATCCCTGATCTTGGCCCTAGGATCCGAGATAAAAGCAAATGAATAAAGAAATGAAATTTCAGACCAGTAGGACATGAACTTATCTTTCATAGGGACAACAACATTTCTAAGGTTCCAAACATTCTCATAAGTATTTAGATGTCTAGCAAACTCAAGAATGTGATGCATAATTAATGGAGATGTTGGATAATACACACCAGACAAAATAACAGTTGAATCATAAAATTGTTCAAGGAATAACAGAACTGTTTCAACATATGTCCAGTGTGTGTGTCTGTCAGTAATGGCTGACCATTAACAAGAGGATGGTATGTAGTGATAAACACTGAAAAAGGCTCCCTGTGTGGCATGAGATGCTTAAGCATTAGATAAGTTGCATTCCATCTAATATTCATGTCCAAGCCAAACATACAAAGGCGAATACCCTTAGCAATGCAGAAGTCTTTGTATGCAGCAATGCGCTGATTAGATGCATTCATGAATGAAATAGCAGTTCTAAAAGTATGAAGCATGGGTTTAAAGATTTCAAAACTAGCCTTAACTATTAAATTGATGATATGACATGCACAGCGCTGATGCAAATCTAAATCACCAACATAACCACACAAGGCAAGACCAAGGCACTCCATTGATTTAGCGTTAGCAGAGGCATTGTCTAATGTAATAGAGAAGATCTTATCAGTTAAACCATATTTTTCAACAACAGAAAGCACAAGTTCAGAAATATTATTAGCATTGTGTGACACATCAATCAACCTAAGACCTAAGATCCTCTTTTCTAATTGCCAATTAGAATTAACAAAATGAGCCACAACACTTAAATAGTCCTCCTTAGCATTACCAGATCATATATCAGATGTCAAAGTAACAGAGCTAACAGGACCATTAAAGTACTTATAAAGATCTTTGGTGGTAGTTTGCCTAGAGACAACAATGAACCTAGGGATATGGGCTAACTTAATATACTCCTCAAAAGCAGCAGATTCACCAAAATTAATTGGAAGATCCTCTCTAGCAATCAACCTATACAACTGAGCTCTAGCAACATCAGGACTATATTCCCAGTGACTAACAGAACCATCTGCATTAAACCTAAGCATGGATTGAGACAAGGCATTAGACCCAAGCTTTCTAGGTTTGCATGACCTAATATGCCTAAGCAAATATTCAGTACAACCAGATGAAAGAGAAGACAATGTTTGATGGCAATAATTGCACTTAGCAGATACGCGAACTTGAGAACCATTGCGATCTTTGAAAAGTTCCTCAAAGTCGGCTCATACCTCAGATTTGGACCTCTTGTTGTTGACGCTTGAGCCGGACGGTGCTGCGGCACTGCCACCGGCACTAGTACTGCCATCGACCGGCTCCGGTTGCGACTGCGAGTCATCATTGCCAGGGAGATTGATCGGAGTGGTAGCAATGTTGCTGAACACCTCCACGCGTTGCTCCTCCAAATCATCTTCATCATTAACTCGCATCCCCATCGTCCTCAACTCAAAGTTGCAGGAGGTAGGATCACCGTCCATCGTGAGCACTCCAGTTTCTCAACGGCGGTTGCTGCTCAGCAACTTGCTTGCGACCTGCAAGAATAAGTAAGGATGTTAGGGATCGGATGGAGAAAAAAGTAACATCAAAACCTAAGGTTACCGACTAAGGGTTAGGGTTTGTACCTGCGTCAGAGCACCAGAGTTGCCGTTGAAGACAGAGATCCATGGATCTACGAGAAGACAAGAGGGAGACTAGGATTTGGGGGTGGATCTGACGAAGAGCTCACGGAGCAAATGACGGCGGATGCAAAAAAACAACAAAAGGAGAGGAGATGGCAATTGCGGCCATGGATCCAGCAACCGGAGACGAAGAGCTCACGGTCTTCACGGATCTGCCGAAGAGGAAGAGCTCACCGAAAGAAAAAGAGAGAGCAGATGGAAGAACGAGGAGGCGAGTGGCTGGTTTGCCAGTGCCCGGTGGCCGTCATGCCCCCAGTGGGAGGCCGTCGACCCACGGTGGTGGATCCAGTGAGGGTTAGATCGGAGAGGGAGACGAAGAAGGATGGAGCGTTGGAGGCATCAGGCGTGGAGCAGTCGTGTAGAGTCGAAGCGTTGGGCGGTGGATGTGACTATGATGTGAGGCGGCTAGGGTTAGGATTAGGGTTGAGAGTTGAGATGAGGGAGGGAGGAGACGAGGAGTTACTTATATATGGCGCGACGCCGCGACGTCCTTGGGTTGGGCTGAGCAGGCCGACCTATGCGAGAGTCGGGCCGCAGTCGTGCCTACCGTTGATGTGACCATGGTTACTATGGATACAACCGTTGCTCACATCATATCTCAACAGGAAGATGTTAAGATCAAGTTGTTCAAGTTCTGGAATCCAATTCGGCCACTTGCTACAATGCTGATTTCAAAAGGTCACCAAATATGCATACGAGCTCTGTTTTGGGCCCATGAGTACTTAATGGAAATCTCTTGGTGTTCTCTTTCCAATTTATCCAGTCTCATCTCCAAATTCCATCCTAGTCAGCCGCAATCACAAAAACAAGGTGCTACGTCACTTATAATGGGCCTATATGCTTGTAACTTTATCTGGGACCTCGGCCCAGGTGGGGCCCATGTGGGGTGCGCCCCAACCTGGTGGAGCACGACCTAGGAACCCCTTTGGTCGTCCTCTCACCCATTTAAATAGCTAGGTATCCCTTCAAGGTTTCTTGGGTTTTATTTAGATTAAAGTTTAGCTTCGCTACTTTGCCGTGTAATCCCGTGATCGGTTAGATTGCTGGTTTGCTCGTTATGGAACTTCAACTTATCATTTGTATTCAATTTCTATTTGTAATTCAGATTGTTTTTATCTCGTTCTTACTTGTTTCTTCGATTTGCTTGTAGGAATAAGGTGTATCGATCATCAACCCACGAAGAGGTGTATCGATCGCTAAGGCGCAACACAACAATGTCTCGTACGGTTGTAGTCGGGTCGTCAACGTTTCTCCCAAATCGTAGTTATCATCAACTCACCGAAAGATCGGACCAATCAGATCCCTGAGCGTATCAACTGAAGTTCAGAGTTTATCAACCGTTGCGTTGGGCCGTGCCATGTTGGACCAGCCTATCGTGCCGCCCGTGGTCCGGGCCATGCCGGGCCGGCCCGTCATGCCTAGGTAGTGGCCCAGGCACAACTCAACTATCGGGCCAAGCCAGCACGGCTTGACAACATTCGGGCCATGTCGTGTCTGGGCCGAGCCGTCGAACCCCGGGCCTTTTGGCCAACTATAACCGCTTTGAATCCAAAATGTGTAGTTTTGTTAGAACTACATTATATCCACAAACAGTCCACAGACAGTCATTTACTCATTTGCACCGAGAAAGTTAAATTATTCAACGAAACACCAAATAATTAGAGATCCGCATCGGCACAACACAGTTTGACAATTCACACATTTCACACCAAAACACGAGACGGCAATGTAGCGCACCAGTTCTCTCAATGGTGGCAGCTGCGTGCCGGCGATGCATAGCCGCGCGCTACGAATCCATGTCATAGCGATGCCCATCGATGACATCATTAATTAGCGCCTTCGAGTTCAAGGTAGTAAGCCTCGATCTCGTCGTGCTTGAACTTGTGCCTCCCTTTACCTCCCGTCGACGACGCTGCCGACCCGCCGGCGGTGCCCTTGCCGTTGATGAGCTCCCTGAAGGCGCGGCCGCCGGTGAACTTGGATTGGTTGGTGGGCTTCCGCGGCGCCCTGACGAACCCGCCGTTGGCCACCTTCGCCGGCGCCGCCACCGCGCCGACCGCGCGGCGCTTCCCCTCCGGGTCGACCAGGGTGCGGTCGTACGCGCACACCCACCCGTGCTGCCTCGCCTCGCGACGCATGGCTGCTTTTCACTCAGTTTGCTGATTTGCTGTAGGTTTGTCTCGGTTGCGCGGGCAGTGGCGGGGAGGTTGCTTGACAGCGACGGTCTCGTTCATTGTGATCGGCTACTGCCTACTTGGCCGCCAAGGCTAATCAACGACAACGAGTAAGTTTGACAGCTTTGACCTGATGAGCTGGACGGAACGTACGGTACGGGGTCCAGGAAAAAGAGCAGCAAGCAACCACGTTTGTTGCATATGTTGCTGAACCGTCAAGAGCTATGGGCTAAGGCAGGAATACTATCTCGCGCAGACACGTGAGCAAACTAACTCACGCGCGATTTGAATCCACTAGGCCCACGCCAGCCTACACAGCAGTCGCTAGTATTTTTTCTTTTTTTTTTTGCATGACTTTTTTTCACGCGTGCTAAGCTTTCTCTCTTTCCATTGTTTACCCGTGCAATTTTTTTCTCGCGTGATTTTTTCCTTTTTTTCTTGTGCAAGATTAAATTTTTTCCCATGTGCTATCATGATACGTAAGTTTCAACTTCATTTTATTTTGAAAACTTTAGACTTAAAATTTAAAAGCTTCTAACACAAAATTGAAAGGTTCTAACTCAAAATTGAAAATTTAAAAATTTCAACTCAAGATTTAAAACTTTCAACTAAAAATTTGAAACTTTTAACTGAAATTTGAAACTTTCAACCCAAGATTTGAAAACTTTCAACTGAAAATTTAAATTTTCAAGTCAAAATTTGAAGTTTTCAACTAATATTTAAAACTTACTCATATTTTTTAAAAAATCTACCAATTTTTCAGCACTCAACTCCAAATTAAAAATTTTCAACTCAAAATTTAAAAACTTTCAACTGATTTTTAAAAATTTTTACTAATTTTTTTTGTACTTATTAATAAAATTAATGCTAAATACTATCGTTAACTTTGTGAGGTGGGCTGAATAGAGTTTGGAGACTAGATTTAAGGGTGCAAAAGTGATAATCACTTATCTATACTAACTAAATATACTAACCATAAATTTACAACACATTGAATTCTAAAACTCAATATGCAAAGATATCACATCATCATCCATCAGTAACTATTACATCTTAAACCTCATGCAACTATGCTATATTATCTATATTTTATAATATTTTAAAGCTTTAAAATACAAGTATTTAAATCATCATCCTACATAATTTACATATTATTTCAACATATATCTCTTCATCATTTTCTACAATGTCCTATATACCTATATAGTTCATCCCTATTTTGTTAAAGTTTTCCAACCGACACCTCGCAGGCGGCACCGATGAGGAGGGGAAAAAGGTGTCGGTTTAGGAACCAATACCTTTGAGGTTCCACAAATCCCAAAAAAAAGTCAGATCGAGCCGATGCATCAAGCAGCTTCCCATCACCTATGAGATCACCATCATCCCCATCACCAAGAGTCCACACAGAGAGAAGATCAAGTTCATCCGAAAAATCCAATAGAAGCAAAACGGAATTAACATTCACAAATTTATCCACAAGTTAATACATCATACACAATCAACATCGACACATGCACGAGAAGAAATCCCAATATCGATCTGTTGTACTCATCGCTCATTGGGAACCACCGTCGTCACCAGTGCCGACTGCCATCCACCGCGAATCACACCCGTCGGAGGCCGTGGCGGCTGATCTGGACGCCCCCGAGCTTGAGGCGGCTGGATCTAATGGCCACCGCTCATGAGGGAGAGGGCGCCGCTAGCACTCGTGGGTGGGGAGGAGAGAGAGTGAGTCGAGAGAGAGAAGAGAGTCATCAGAGAGAGAGTGGGGGGACGCGATAAGGACGAGACTCTCCCCGCTGCTCACCGCTCGCGAGTGGATAAGGAGGAGACGGTCAGCTCGGCTTGATTTTTACGAATGCGTATAATATGCTGGTTTTGTAATTAACTGACACCTATAATTAAAGGTGTTGTTTTTTAAAAAAATGGTTCCTATAGTATTGGTGTTAGTTTTTTTAGAACCGACACCTATCTCTTCTCAAAGGTATCGGTTCTAGCCGATGACGTATCGCGGGCATGCGCTTTGGGCCAAGAAAACACTATAGGTGTCGGCTTTAGCATTTCTGATACATATAGTGTTGTCCCTTTTGTGCATTTTTTAGTAGTGTAACTAGATTTGGCCTGGTCTGAATTTGCAGTATGACTATTTTCAAATAGTTATTTTGCAGTAAATTTTATATTGCGACATATATCTTTACCATAGTTCCACATTGAACCATCTATGGTTCAACATTTTCACTTAAGACTAGATCTTTTTACCCAAAGTTGCAATTTGGACTAGTGGCCCACCTACAAGTGCCTACATCTCATCTACATCTCTCCACCTGCAATACTACGAGATTTGTCTCTTACATCCTTTGCAGGAGAAAAGAAAGGGGGCATGTGGCATGTACAAGCCGATTGATCAATCGATGGATCGATGGATCGATCAAGAAGCAGACCATACGATCTGCTTCAAAAAGCATCGATCTGTCTCACTCTGCAAAGAGAAAGGGTTCAGGAATTAGGTAGGTGCGGTACATCTGAATTGCATCGACCCCTTGATGGCCATGGATGCCACGGCCTTTTCCTAGGCCACCACCTCCCGCTTCCTCCTCTCGTCCCCCCACATCGTCGGCAAGTCCACCGACACCACGGCCACCGTCAGCGATGAGTTGCCGCCGCCACTGCTGCCGTTCCTGCAGTGGCATATCTAAGATTTAGATATAGGTGATCCAACCTATAATTTCTTTTAAACATAGCAAAAGGCTACAATACCAATATGTATAATACAAGTATAGATAATATAATTGGTTAAAAGTGCATCATGATATATTAATAAGACATCTTAAAAACATCTCAAAATTAACAATTAAGTAAGAAATTTGACTTAAAAGAACTTATACAGTTTTTTTACACAAACTTATACCGTTACAAGAGTTTAAAGAAGATTACCATATCACTTCTTGTCAGGTCTTTCTTCATGTACCATATTACAATATAATACAATCTGAGGTGGGAAGGGTCAAAACTGCAAAAAAAATTTACCAAGTTCAAAACTGAAAATTAAAAAGTTCTAATCGGCTAAACATTAATAAAACATTAGTCAATTAGAAGCTAGCTCTTGCCTTGAGCCCTTCCTTCCTTGCTTGCCGCTTCCCCGTTGCCTGGACGCCGCAGCCGCCGGCCGCTGCACCCGCATGCCAGCGCCGATCACTGCACCCCGCCACCGGCCGCCGCAACCCGCATGCCAGCGCTAGCTGTTTTCACTGTTGGAGATAGGCTCTTTACTTCCTTCCGGTTGGTAACCCTTTGGACACCACCAGAAAAACATTTTTGTAGACGGCCAAAAACGGTCTTCCCAGGCGGACGGCCAGGCCGCTTGTAGGCAAAGGCCTTCGAAAATCGTTGATTTTCGCAAGCCGACGGCCGGTCCGCCTGGGAAGATCAATCTTCCCAGGTGAAAGGGAGCCGGGCCTACAGCCTGAGAAGAAGGGAAGGGGGTCTTCTGCGATAATAATCAAGGCCGCCTGGAAAAATATACGCGCCAAAATTTAAAATTTCTCGTTAGAATTTTTAATAATAATTTGTAATCAATAATGTTGCAATTAATTAATTAATACATAAATACTGTTAGGCACTAACAAACATTTAATACTGACATAAATGCATATATTGCATTAGTGAAAAATGTCGTCAATATGTTACAATAATTTTTACAATTGTCATTTCGAATGCACTATCCAATTAATATATTATGGTATCACGTTGTTTCACTCCCGAAAAGACTTATATTCATCATTTGTCGCTAGGCTGCCTTCTGGGTCAAAGAACCGTCCATCCTTATGACAACACTCGCGGTGGATGAAGTGGCAGAGATCCCACTGCACATTTTTAATGCCTTCATCGTGAAAGCTAGTTTGATGTTCGATTCTAGGCAATTGCATACACAAAAGAACGAGAATATATTAGTATATCATTTAGATGTGCAGTTCTCCATTGGACTTATACGTTGAGTTGAGAGACTTACATCCTCTGCGTTGGTCTTGTACCTCCCATTAACCCTGAGGAATTCGTATGTGTAATAACCGCAGAAGACACTACCTTTAGGTTGCTTGTGACATTTCATGACATACACATAGAAAGAATTAGTTAAACATTGCAAGTAAAAGAATTTAAATACATTAAATGTGTGAAGTATTACCGGCCAGTATGTATGCACTAGCAGCTTCTCCCTTGTTTGCAGTTGTTCTCCACCCTTTACCTTGTAGTAGTTGTACGCACTGCAAGAAAGCGATTCATATTAAGATGAAGATTTAATTAAAAAATGATCAAATTAGTACGAACTACTAGTTAGCACTTACATAATTGCCATTAAAACGTCATTTTGAAAACCTACCGCTTTCTCGCGGGGGACGTAGTCTTCGTCACCTTGTTTACCATCGTCATCTTTTTTTCCTCCTTTTCGGGCTTGGACAAGGGTTACTTGGCGACGAGTACGCGTCGCCCTCCTCAGGTTCATCATTGTCGGAACCGTTGGACGCCTCCACAGTAGGCTGTGAGGCAGCCACGATGGCCTGTGAGGCCTCCACGATGGCCCCTGGAGTCTTCTCTTTGGCTTGGGGTACTAAGCTTTCTTCATTCCCTTTATTACTATCGGCCATCGTTTTGTACTTCAAACATAATAATGGCAACAAAAATTAATATCGCTAATATATTTCAAATACATATCAAATTGTAAAAAATGATTCAACATACATCTCCCAACTATATATGTACATATGAATTTTATCGGAGATGTGCCCTGCTAAACTCACATTTCATCGAAAAGTACCACCCAAAACACAAGTACATATCAAATTCTAAAAAATATTTCAACATATATCACCCACATATCACATATTAAATTAGACCCCACATATCGTATTTGACCCCACATGTCATCAAAAATTATCACCCAACCCACATATGTCATCCACATATCACATATCACATTTGTCCCCACATGTCACCCACATAGCCCACATGTCATCCAAAAATAGCACCCAAAGGACCCCACGTGTCATCCAAACCTCTACTTCACCCAAAGCAACCACACACATATAAATACACATGCATTTCATTCACCCACATGCAAACTTCACATTCGGACGAGGTGTGGCCAAGGACAACATTCGGCCGAGGACAATGTTCGGTCGAGGACGACGAGGACAAGGTGCGGTCGAGGAAGACGTTCGGTCGAGGACGACGTTCGGCTGACAAAGACGATCGGCCGAGACGACGAGGATGACGATCGGCCGAATAAGTGGTTCGGCCGAGGATGAGGTAGGCAGCGGCAGCGACGGTTGGGGAAGAGGCGGCAGCACAGGAGGAGGTCACAGCGACGGCATGGGAGGAGGTTGCAGCGGCGGCATGGGAGGACGAGGCGACATCGTGGGACGACGTGGCGGCGCGGAGGAGGCGAAGCGGTGGCGCCGGAGGAGGAGAAGTTGAGGAGACACCAGTGGGAGGGAGGCGAAGCGGCGGCCGAAGAAGACGACGTTGAGGGAGAACAAACGGTCGGGGAGTCGAGGAGGCGACGCGGGAGGAGGTGGCAGCAGATCTCGTCGAGGACGGCAACCTCGGAGGCGATGGAGGCCGGTGGCCGACGGCCGAACTCAAGCACGAGGAGGTGGCGGGAAGGAGGTTGCAGGCGGGCGGCGGCGATGGCGTCGTGTCAAAATCTGGCAGCCTCACGGAGCCAGGGTTCCCGCCTGGACTTATAAATTTTGGCGTCGGGGTAGTCGCCCTTATATAGAGCGTACATTTTCGCAGGCGGCCCTTCACTCTGGCCTTGATCTTCCGTAACTTTTGGAACAGTGATACATCTTCGTAATGAAAAGAGAGTGGAAAGATGAGTTGGCTTTGACAGTCTCTATAGTCAGAGACCTTTCTTGCTTGTTAGCACCCCCTAGCCTATTCTCTTAGTTTTGTCATTTTGAATCGGGACAGATCCTTCCTTCTGGTTGAAATGAATGAATTACCACGCTTTCTACTGGCTAATCTCTTTTCTTTGAGCCGATAGCTAAAAGAAAGTCCTTGCCTGCTCGATGGATTAGAAGAAGCATCGGTATTGATCTTGATTAACTAGGTGTAGCTATCCAAGCAATATTCAGCCCGCCTGCGAAAATTAGGATAGGCCCACACAACACCACACAACAGTGGGAGAAAATCACTAAAATTAAGGAAAAAAATAAATGGTATTAAAAATTGAAATTAAAAATGTTGAGATTACATCTATAGTATTCTTGGAAAATACAGGAGAATTGTTAAAAAAGTTTAGAAACTCACTAAAAATGTCGAAAGAAATATAAATGGTATTAAAAATTGCAATAAAAAATGGTTAGTCCATATGTTGTGTAAATTAAAAACATTAAGATTACGTTATCTATAATATTCTTGGAAAATACATGAGAATTGTTAAAAAAATTTAGAAACTTAGTAAAATTAATTAAAAAATAGAAATCATATTAAAAATTGAAATAAAAAATGGTAAGACATATATTGTGTTAATTAAAACACAATAAATTTCAAAATGAGTACAGATAGCCCCTTACATGCCATCATTATATAAGAAACCATTCCATAAAGACATTATATCATTGAAACCATATACATACGTTATCCTTTCACTTTTTGCTCACTCCGTCCTTGCGCATGTATGGCTTCACGATATTCTCAATAGATGCCTCTACAAGCTTAATCTTTTGTAGAAATTGAGTACAAAGGGGCATACTATCATACTGGTTGTAATCTTCGACATTTTCGACCCCGTCCACTCCCAAGATCTTTTGTTTTTCTGGTAGAACTATTTCATTTTTCACATTCGTAGGGTCTCTCACATCGAACACATGTGCCACGCGATTGGCGAGTACCCAAGGGTCATCGTTGTGACCCACATTACCAAGGTCAACAACAATAAGTCCATACTTGTCAGCGTTGACACCGTTTGGGTGTTTTACCCACTAGCACTTAAATATGAGGAATTGCATTGTGAGTCCATAGTCGACTTCCCAGATTTCTTCAATAAATCCATTGCCTCTACTCGAACGCCGCTGTTTTGAGTGACGGTCTTACTATCATGGGCTTTTGTACTAAACGTGTATCCATTAATGTCATATCCCTGACAGGAATTGATTGTACTTGATGGATCACATGACAACCACTTCATAGTTATTTCAGCGGTGCTTTCTCCATCCGGTAAGTTTAGTTCTCACAACCAATCTATGAAGAGACGTTTGTGTTCTACCATGATCTACTCATTTGTGCGTCCCTTATTGTTAGCTCTTAGTAGTTTGAGGTGTTACTCGATGTAAGGCCCAACAATAGCAAGCTGATGAAAAACGCTGAAGTGAGCTTCTCGAACTTATTTGTAATCAATGGTCGACGAATCTCTTCTTTCCCTTTATCCCCCTACAAGTTAATCTGCCCCTGTGTCGAGGTACAGGTACTCCAATTGATACAACACTCGACGACCTCTTCTGTACTGTATCCCTCAATCATTGGTCCCTCCAAATGGGCACGATTCCGTACGTAGCCCTTCAAAACTGCTATATAACGCTCGTAGGACCGCATTTGATGTAGGTACAACGGGCCAAGCACAATTATCTGGGGCACTATGTGAACCATGAGGTGCTCCATCATATTAAAATATGATGAAGGAAAACACATCTCAAGTTGGCATTGGGTCTCATGTGAGAATGTACGAAGACATGCTAACTCTTTAGGATTGATTACTTTCTATGAGACTGCATTGAAAAAGTAGCAAATCTTTGTGATAGCAACATTTAAATGTTCTGGTTTAATGGGCCTTATAGCAATGGCGAGAAACACGGTGAGCAAGACATGACAGTTGTGTGAATTATAACCGGATACCGACAAATCTTTCATGGAGACTAGTTGCCTGATGTTTGATGAGAAACCTATGGGTACTTTCACATCACGAAGGGATTTGCAAAATGCCTTTTTTTCTTAGGTGTTAGTGTGAAACAAGCTGGTGGGAGATAAACTTTGCCATTCTTCTCTCCTTCTTGAGGGTGTAGCTCTTCCCTAATTCTCATTTCTACTAGGTCGGTATGTGATTGCAGACCATCCTTTGTCTTGTTTGGTATGTCCGGCAATGTTCCAATGGTGTTATCGAACACATTCTTTTCAAGATGCATGACATCTATGGCATGCTGAATCTCTAGACCTTTCCAGTACGGTAGGTACTTAAAGAAAATAAAATGCTTCCAGAATGGGGGAGGGAGCTCATCATCTGGTTTCTTACGCTTTGTCCCCTTTGAAGATTTCTTAGCTCCTTCTCCAAACACACATTCTATTTTCTCTGTCATGCCACATACTTTTTCCCTAGGTGTAGGTTTTGGTGGAGGATCATTCTCTTCGGTACAATCGAATTTTGACGTCATCTTGCGGTACTTATGATCTTTGCGTAAGAACCGTCGGTGCCGCAAGTAAACAAGCTTGTTGGAACTTGGGAGGTACCTATAGTACGTTCCATTCAAGCAGATCACATATCATGTTTTCCCTTTAATCTACCCTGAAACTTAAAACATGGCAGGGTAATCGTTAATGGTAACGAAAATGATGGCCTTCACTGTGAAGTATTGTCTTAAGTACTCGTCCCACACTTTCAACCCTTCATTCCGTAAATCTGCCATATATTCCAACAATGGTTTAAGAAATACATCAATATCAATACCAGGCTATCAGGGTCCTTGTATCAGGACACAGAGTAAAATGTATTTTCGCTTCTGACAAAGCCAGGTAGCAAGATTGTACATGGTAAGAAGCACTGGCCAAATGCTATGTGAGTTTCTCATGTCTTCAAAAGGATTAACTCCATCAGTACTCAAGGCAAACCTAATATTTCGTGGATCTTTAGCAAATTCTGTGTACTTTGCATCAAAGTTTATCTACTGACGAGCATCCTCTGGGTGTCGGAGCATCCCGTCTTTCTTGCGCCCTTCTTGATGCCAACGCATTAGTTCCGCATCTCAAGGGTTTGAGTACAAACAACTAATGCGGTCTTTCACAGGAAGGTACCACATCACAAGCTGCGGGATTTTTCTCTTAGTTTCCTCGAATGTGTCAGCCTCTTCTAAGCAAGTGTTGTTATTTGATTTGTATCGGCTAGGACCGAATGTTGGGCATTTATCCAACGAAGCGTACTCTTTCCTGTACAGTATGTAGTGGTTCACGTACGCATGAATCTTTTCTACACCAAGAGAAAGGGGACAGATGAGTTTCTGCGCTTGATATGTGTTGGATTGTAATGAGTTAGGCTTCAGCAGCATGATTTTCAAAAGTTCAAGAAGACTGTCGAAACTACTATCAAACCATCCATATATCGCCTTCAACCTCATAAGTTCAAGAATTAACTGATGTTGAGAACTCACTGTCACAACCCTTTGACTCATCATACAAAACATCCTTTGCTGCCTTCTGTAAAGCTTCAAAATTATCCAACCCTTAGCTGATCCAATTAGCACCTCAGGTTCTGCATGGCGTAACATTTCCTCTAGATCAATATTATTATCACCACAACTATCACCATCAGCATACTCCATGTCATCAATATCCGGCCCGATCTTCTTTGTCATCAGGTTCCACTTGATGCTCACCATGATATGTCCATATTACGTAGTCATCCATAAATCCACGAATCACTAAGTGCTCTATTACGCTTGTAACATCTATCCATACTTTTTCATTTTTATAGTCAGCACATGGACAATGTATCTTCCTCGTATTGTTGTTTTCAGCGTGTGACTTGGCAATATCAAAAAATTTAGGTATTTCATTTGTATATGGTGCTAGAAACCTCGGCGTATGATACATCCATTGGCGCCTGTCCATGTCTTTGGAAAAATTTCATTTACAACTATATTAAAATAAATCTTAACAACAAATATTTGTAAACAAACTTATGTTCGCTCTAACGGATAGAGAAATATTAATAACTAAGGGATGACGATCTATGAATTTATCGTAAACATAATACACTTATTTTTTGTACATAGACTTAAGGGATGAAAATTTTGCTCTCTTCTATCTAGATCTAGGAAATGGATGAGAGCAAAATACATCATTTTGGATAATTAAATTATCACATTCAACCACTAGAGTATGAGAGGACCACATGGCATCAAGGAGTATACATAAATCCAACACAATCATATCATAATAAAGTAAAAAAAAAGAAAGGAAAAAACATGGTGCATTTTTTGCACTATTTTACATGCATAGATCCATCACAAAGGGAGGTTTAAAATTATAAAAAAAATATGTAACAAGAGTGGAAAGGAATGGATCTAACCACTGTAGAAAAATTCCTTGAAGATTTGGAGTTCAAAATCTTGCCCCCTATATTTTCGTTGTTTTCGGAGAGAGAAATTTCGGATGAATGAACAAGTGCTCAGGGAGGAAGAAGGCTATATAGCCTCATTTTTGCAGGCGGATGACATAAGGCGACGCTTGTGAAAATCATCTTCACAGACGGACCACATAAGGTGTCTGCCTGCGATAATCACAGGCAGCGCCTTATGTCGTCCGTCTGCGAAGATGATTTTCGTAGACATTGCCTTATGTCGTCCGCGTGCAAAAATACATCTTCGTAGGCAGACGACGGTCTCGCCCTCGGTTGTCATTTTCGTTGGCGGCCATTTGGCTCCGAGAGTCCTACCTGCTTGGGAAAAAGATGCCATCGTCTGAAAAATGGTTTTTCTAGTAGTGGTACTCCTGGTTGTGCAACCGGGACGCACAATCCGGGACTAAAGATAGGTATTTTTAGTCCCGGTTATTTCAACTGAGACTAAAAATCATCTTTAGTACCAGTTGCTAACACCAATCGATACTAAAGATTGTAGCGCCACGTGACGCTACCATCTTTTAGTATCGGTTGGTGTGTAAAATTTTTTTTGTTTTTTTCAATGCTTTTTATTGCTTGCTACTTTTTTATATATATGCATATATATGTATAAATATGTCTTTATATATATGTGTATATATAAAAGTAAATACATACATATTTGATTAATATATATTTGTATATAGCATCACATATATCTAATTACTAGTATATATTATTTTTGTACAATGGAAAATAAATACATTTTTGATATATGTACAATCATTGTTAATTTCTAATGTTCTATCATATATTACAAAAGTTAAGAGATGAACTGTTTGTGACAAGGAATAGGTTGTCCGTTGTTGTGGAATTCTCCTGACAGATTAACAATCTCGTCCATAATAAATTCCATCAGTTGTTCTTGAACAACCTTTATGTAATCCATCTGGAGAGTTGGTCCTTCATCTAAATAACCTGTCATTTTCAAAAAAAAAAAGAGATATGAATAGATTAAATCAATGAGAATAGTGTAAATAATTCTAGAATGGTGTTTATGTACTTCGATATTCTTATCAGTGTTAATGCCTTGTGCTACGCAGTGAATAAAATCACAAACATAGTAACTGCATAAGTTGGTCCCCTGTTCCTATCGTAAACACTAAAGGAGAAACGAATTTATGAAATATTTCTAATATAGAAGAAATGAGATATATAATTTTGAACCATGTTAGTACCAGAAAGTCCATCCTCACAGCCAGTTCTTTCTTGAATTCCCCACGGACATTTGTATGAAATTTTGCCCATGCCGTGCAGTTGCAAACTATAACTAATGATACTTTGATCTACGTAATAGCGATAGCAGCAATCATAATGACAGTACTAGTGACATTACCTTTTAAGCATGTCAACAATTTTGTTAAAAGTATCCCTTGGTTTCCGCATAGAGTCCATGACATGAATCTTACTTCTGGACATGTCTATGACAAAAAAATACCTAGTGGAATCTGTAAATTGCGTGAAATATGATATACATATCATTTTATGAATACGAGAAAGAAATTGATACAAGAGGCAAAAAAACTCACTTTGTGTTGTAAGGCAAGAGTATGAACTGCTTAAAATGTTGCTGCATCAGGAATTTGTAAATGTTTTTCTCGGTTTTGTCTGGCCAGTCATCTACGGTCTTCTCATTGATTATGTAGGGGTCCAAGAAACCAAACTTGAAGTATCCACTTCTACGGCAATTTTGAATCTCCATTCTATAGTGAAAAAAGACGTTAAATCTTCGATGTTACATGCGAAATAAAATTAAACAACACTTACAGGACCAAACAAGCAAGAAGAGAAACGTCAAGGGTGTCTTGTTGGTATACGTCATACACATTCTTGAAGTTGATTAACATATCGTACATCCCATGGAAGAAATTTTCATCTTTAATCCTTGCCATGAACATAATCCTACCATGAGCTGATTGATCCATGTACCATTGATAGAATCGATACCATTTATGGAATCGGTTCTTGACCAACTCTGGCTTGACAAGTGGTGCACCAATTGTGTATGGGTGTTTTAGATTTTCTTCTGTGGCGTTCTTGATAGGGGCTATCCCCAGCAGTCGCTCCTTGCTAAGATTTGTATCTGCCATAAATTCTTGTAAAGTAATCTCAAGGTTCGATGGCATCGGGAAAACCTATTGTTTTTCTTGCATCCCAAGCTAGGGGACAACCTTTGTCTTTCTTGTGCTCTTCCCATAAGAGTTGCGAATTGAGTGGTCATAGTCTGATACTAAGGTCTTTCTCGTGGGTTCGCTCATCTTCTGAAAAAAGGCCTTAGTTGTCGGGTCTATTGGAGTCTTCTTCTGTGTACTCCGTGGCTTGAGAGTGACTTTTTTTGGCTCGTTAAGTCTTGGCTTCTTCATTTGTGTGGAATTTGATGGCGTGGAACAAGGTGGGCAAGACCGTTGTTGCCTGCTACTTGTAGCTAGTTGCAACGATGAAGACGGAGGAGACGGTGTAGATCAAGGTTGCGGTAGAGACGGATGTGACGCTGGAGACCGAGGTTACGAAGGAGACAGTGGAGACGGTGGAGAATGAGGATTGTCAGACTTCGGTGGTAGAGATGTAGGAATGGATGCCGCTGCTCGTCCGGGAAGCACGATGTAGCGCTTGCGCCATAGTATGATGGCGTGAGCTGTCTCTCCTAGTTTCGTCTCCCCATCTCTTTTGGGGATGTCCAGCTCGAGATCGTCAAATCCTGGGCAGATCGAAGAACCATCATAATATTGTCACTTAATATTTCAGCAATAAATAATGTTGTTTATTAGTTAAAGTCAATTGAATTATTTTTCCTCATTGACTTAACGGAGCCTAAGGCCTATTTGAGTATGACTTAGTATTAACAAAAGATCCCTTGTGGCTCCCGCAACTAATATCAAAAATATATATATATATATATATATATATATATATATATATATATATATAACTACTACATGGCAACAAACGTGCTATCTAACTACGTAGCATATCTTTTAATAATTGTTTTACTCATGAACACTAGCGCCTTCACACCTCCAGCATGTGCATCCCTCACCTCACCTTCCTCAGATGGGTAGTAATTTTTTTTACTCAACTTTCAATATGGTAGCGCTCCGGGCGGCATGATGGATCCCACAGTTTGTTGGTTTGTCGGCGCTGCAGCAGCAGGAATGAGCCACCACCTGCGGCAAGTCATTGGCAGCATGGATTTGTTTTTCCTTTTTCTTTATTCCTCTTTGTTTGTTCTTTATTTGTTTTTGCATTTTTTACAAGGCCGAGGAGGACCAATGCGCCGATGCCTGTGGGAGTTTTTCAATTCTTTCACCCAAAAACCTGAAACCTTTATCACAAGTAAAAATATTACTAAAAGACTGATGCAAGAGTTTTCCATCAGCAATCTAAAACCTTACCATAAGTAAAAATATGTGCAGTAAAAAAATTATTATTCATGTATTGTGTTGGTTGAAACATTTTTCCTATCCCTTTTTACTAGGCCTCTTAGTAAATAACAATGATCAGTGATATTTTTACTACCAATGAAACTACAGATAAGATATGGTAATTTTTTTACAGGACCTACTCTAATCAGATATTGATTTTTTTACTAGTGGCCATTGGATACATGCGGCAGCGGCACAGGAAACAAAATAATATTTTTTCATTGGATACATGAGGTGTTCTGAACACCATGTTCATCTCGAACAAAAAAATCGGAGAGCAAATTGGCAGCAGGCGTACGTATCCAACAGACAAAAAAGAGAAATCTAATTTTTTCACGGACGTGAGAACGATGGGGGACAGAGGACGTGCGGGGGAGGAGCGATGGAACAGAAAATCAGGAAGTGGTGGGGCGCCGAAAAAACGGAAAAAGCGGATGGGGTCGCTACTGTGAGTCGCGCTACGTATACAAACATACATACATACACAACACACACACACATATATATATATATATATATTCATTCCTAAACTCAAGAGGCACTTTTGGCATGGGAGAATGCAAATATAATGTTATGTTTCGTATGTCATTATGGTTATCATCTCTGTCAGTATAGGGGAGTTTTTTTAGGATGATAATCCAAAACAGGATCTAACAAATTTTGAGACTAACTTTTGGAATATGTCAAAGGTTAATGTTAAGTACACTTTAAGTGCACATGCACATTTGTCGTCATAATTAGAAAGTTTGCAATAAGAATAACTTACATGACGTACAAATTTAGTGGGATGGACACCACACATTTCATATGTGACATTTGTCCATTTCATGTAATTTTTCTCCCATTAGACTACTACAGTCATTTTTTAGATTAATTGTAATATTCATTAAGACAAAGTGGACTATAGCTAACTTGGTTCATCACTTAGTAAATCAATAAAAAATACAAAAAACTAAGAGACAAACTAAGTAAGATTCTATTAATTTTGTCATTTGATGGCAAAGATGAAGCTTTACTAAAGGGAGTGTTGCAACTCCAAATATAGTAATAAAGCTCATATTCCTCATAAAGGGAAATAAAATTGTCTCTATCTCTTACATATGTTACTCTTGAAATTTGAAATTTTCTTGTGTAAGTTTTTTTTGCAAGAAATAGAGATATGCTTAATGTCCTGGTTTGAGAAACTAGTTACATAAGAAGATTAATGGCATTATTTTTTGGGTTGAATCATTATGAGACGTTGTCAAAATTATAGCCTTATTATTCAGCCACATTTTTAGGGAAGAATAGAAGTCTCATTAAGATAGAGACACTTCACCCTTAGAAATTTCTAACATCGATCATTACTTATATAATAATTTTCTAAGTAAAATTAAATTAAATTTATGTGATTCAAGTTCATTGAAAATAAGATATTATGCTTTCATTACATAAATAATAAAATCAGTGGGAGCTCATCAAGAGCTCCAACAAGAAAGATTCTTGTACCTCATGAGTCATAGCTCCATTACGTGGATGCTGAAATAATTTTGCATCTCTTAATTAGTGACTTTGCGCAATTAAATATACATAGTATGGCCTAAGGGTTTTGTTGTGGAACGACAAGTCACATACAGGTTACAGACTTAAGAAATCCATTTGTGGATTTAATCAAGCATCGATGATGTTTTAAATTTTCGCTACGTCATTCGTGAACTAAGCTTAAATAAGAATGAGGTGGATAATTGTGATTGTAATGATAGAAGTAAGACGTCGTTGAACATTGTGTCATCATCATTTATGCTACATTACTAGGGGAGATATTCTTACCCTTAGATTTTTAATAACGTTGTTTAGCTTAAAAAAACAAAATAAAGAATTTAGTAGAAGTTTCTAAACGAGTCAAAATAGTAGGCCATTGAAATGGGTCGATAAAATTTAAGCCAGACTCTAATGGAAATTTCGAACAATTCAAGTAAGGTGAACAATTGCATGAAAACTAAAGGTGAAAAAATTTATTCACCAGTACTCTACATTGATGATATTTTATTAGCAAGCAGTGCATATTGTTGTTAGGAACTAAAGAAAATTTTGTCATCAAATTTTGTTCTAAAGAAGTACTGTGCTTATATTAGTAAGTCATACATTGACATAAATTAAAGATAATCATTTATTATTCAACTAACAGAAGCTTGATATTAGTTCAAATCTGTATGTATACAAATTTGGCATATATTGTTTATTGGGAATTTTGGCATTGTTTAATTAAATCCAGACTAAACCACTCGTATTAAAATGTTTTGTATTATTTACAAGGCAAATTAAATTAAGCAACATGCTCATATTTCTAAAGTTTAGAGTCCTTTAGACACTTATTTTATGAGATGTGTGGATATTTATTAAGATCATTAAGTTAATTCAGATTAAGCTATATCCACACAAGGGAGCGATAACCATGGAAAAGCTCCAAGATAATTTTTTACTGCATAGTCGACGATGTAGTTAAATTTTGTAGCATGTTATGATTAATCGTATTTTTAAAAATATTTCCCAAAACTAAGAGTAGTAAATAACTCTCATAAAGCACTCATAATTATACTATGTTATAAATTGTGCACCAATAAAATACAGTTTTCTGTTCTAGTAACAACATGTTATATATTTTCTGCCTAACACATTGATATGGTTGTGAAAGATATATGTCCCACGATCGAATTATTAAGCTGAACATTTGCTCATGGATCCATACTTTGAAGGCTTATAAATTAAATTTAATTAAGATTATGTTTTGGCCAGTACATGTGTAAATTAGAGCCTTGATTAAGATCCTGGATGAGGGAGACTTACTTATCAATCAAAATCCACTAAATTAAGCTTGAGTTTATTTGAGTGCTATAGTGAGCTATAGGTCTTGTTGTCTCAGTGACGTTTAATATTGTTGTGACACATTGCCTTGGGGAGCTATTTTATTTAGTAGACTCGTTAGTTAGTCTTAAAATCAAGAGAAGAATATTGGTTGATTTTATCGACTCAGGGTTAGGGAAGATATTAAAACCATCGGTTTCTTATTCTAACAAGAAACAAACTAAGAGATAAATCCGTTTTTTGTGTGATCGGTTAAAAAAGGACTCGAATTAGATGGAGATAAATCCTTGAGCCTCACCAGTGTTGCTATATAAGAAAGGAGAGAGGAGACATAGGGACAATCCCGAACTCTCTCTCTAACTCTAAGCCCTAAACCAATTGCCCAAGCGGTTAGACAGTGGAAGGGGTTCGTGAGGCATCTCAAGAAAAAGAAGAAACCAATACAAGAAGTGAAGGAATTAGAAGAAGAACAGAGAAGAAAGGACATCAAACGTTGGCTTCATGGCTTCACACCAAGGTCACTAGAATAATTAATTTTCGCATAAACACAAGGTGATTGTTTATAGGCTAAAGTAATAAGATCTTCTAACTTAGATTTCTAACACATTTATTCAACGAAACATCAAATTAAAAAGATCCACATCAGCACAATACAGTTTCACACATTCACATCAAAACAGAACACGGCAATGTCAATTAGCGCTACGTACGATTCTCCTCTCGACGGTGGCAGCTGCGTGCCGGCGATGCATACCAACAGCTGCCTCTACGAATCCATGTCATAGCGATGCCCATCGACGGCATCATCGGCGCCTTCGAGTTGGAGGTAGTAAGCCTTGATCTCGTCGTGCTTGACCTTGTGCCTCCCTTTCCTGCCCGTCGTCGACGACGACGACCCGCCGGCGGCGCCCTTGCCGCTGATGAGCTCCCTGAAGGCGCGGCCGCCTGTGAACTTGGAGTGGTTGGTTGGTTTCCGCGGCGCCCTGACGAACCCGCCGTTGGCCACCGTGGCCACCGCGCCCACCGCGCGACGCTTCCCCTCCGGGTCGACCAGTGCGCGGTCGTACGCGCATACCCACCCGTGCTGCCTCCCCTCGCGACGCATGGCTGCTCCTCACTCAGTTTGCTGATTTGCTGTAGGTTTGTCTCTGTTGCGCGGCCAGTGGCGCGTTTATAGGCTGCGCCCGTGCCGGCCGAGCGGGAGGTTGCTTGGTAGCCACGGGTCCGTGGGATTGGCTACTTGGCCGCCAAGGCTAATCGACAAGTATAGTAAAAAGTTTGACAGCTTTGACCTCACCTGGATATCGTACGGGAGGAAAAAGATCAGCAAGCAACCACGTTGTTGCAACTTGCATGTTGGCTTGTTGCTGAGCCGTCGGGAGCTTTAGCCTGAGGTCGCACCGTTGAATGACTGAAAGTTCGTGAGCTGGGCTGAATAGAGTTTGGAGACTAGATTTGGTCCAGTCTGAACTTGCAGTAGGAGTATTTTCAAAAAAGCGTTCATATCCAATTTATGTAAGTGTCTGCATGTGTTCACCCCTAAACTTTTAGAACCCAACATATTAAATCCCTAGGCCAGTTCTATGTATAGTCTTGGAAGCACGTAGAGCACGCTTTTATAGGCCCACACGTCAGAAGCACACGTAAATCTAACTAAAATTGAGCATTTCATACTATAGGTATGTAACATTCTTAAAATTTAACTATAGAGTGAAATGCACAGATGGTCCCTAATTTTATCAGGCTATGTCATTCACTTCCCCAAACTCTCTCAAAATGCTTTTTCAGATCTTCCAACTTATCCCGGGTACCATCACTGGTCCAAACGGTCACAAGCCCGCTCCGCATGCTGGCATGGCATACCACCCGTGGACTTCTTTGTGGGGCCCATATGTCAGCACATGAAAAAAAATGAAAAAAGAACTCTTCACGGCCCTGCTTCAATTGTTGGGCACGGGCACACGGCGGAAGACCGTCGGACTAGAGTAGCCAAGTGACAGCGTCAATGCTCCTCCCTATCCGACGCCAGCGCCAACACCTTCGTCGTCTCCACCTCCATCGCAAGCGGTGCCAGCAGTGACCGGTGCTGCCTCATCACCTTCCTCTCCACGGACGCCGCCGCCGGGCTCAAGCTCGATGAACTCCTATCTCCCCCTTCTCCTTCGTTTCCTCTGTCGCGCTAGATATCTTCTCCCAGCTTGCCATTGTTGAGGCCCTCCCTCTTCACCTGCCATCCTCTACCGACGCCTAGTGGCATTCCTAGGTTGTTCTTCCCGGGGTCCTAGGACCCTGTGTAGATTATCTAATTCTAAATAATTTATGTCATGTAATTAGTATATCAGTGAAAAATTAGATAATCGGTACCTATAGGACCCCGGGTAATTTTTGTTCTAGGTTTGCCACTGTCGACGCCGAAACCCGTACCTCCACCGTCACTCTCTGCTAGCCTTGCCGCCATAAAGACGTCGACTGCTCACCGGCAAGCTCTCGCTCCTCGTCCTCGCGTGGCCTCCATCGCCGGTCTCGGCCAGCCTCACCGCCTGCTCAAGTAATCTCCCCCATCTTGTTCTTCTCCTCTGCCACGCCGGATAGCTTCTCCCAGGCTGTCGTCATCAAGGACCTCCCCCTTCCCCTGCTGGCCTTCATTGACATCGAAACCTGCACGTCCACCATCGGTCTTTGTCTGCCTCGCTGCCATAAAGACATCGACTGTTCGCCGGCAAGCTCTCTGTCGACCCCTGTTTTCACAACAGGAATCATTCGTGTAAACTGTATCATTTCCCTGGATCAAGTAGTCTGGTACACACGAACTCATAGTTGAAATACCAAGTACGCATACACAAGCGTCTAGCGCGAATTATTACAACAATAGACCCGAAGGCATAATCTTAGAACATGGGATCAAACGGTCCGAAATACATCCAAAAGCAGAAATAGATAAGGCAATGGATTAGATGCGGCGGCAACGCCATTGCCACAGGCAACGACCGTATCTAAGACCTGCTGAGCGCCATCGTCATCAGCCACCTCCTAGTAGTAAGCATATGGATCCTCCGAAGCATCATCTCTGACTTTTGGTTGAGTTGTAAATTGCAAGGGTGAGTACCAACCGTACTCAATAAGCCACCACAACAGCAATGCATATAATAGAGGGTATTTCAAGGAATGGCTTCAGATTTTTTTGCGTAAAGCAAGTTTTGTAAATCTTTTCACAAGCCTAAGACCTAGCATAGACTGATCAATTTTAATACCATAGCTAATTAATCAATTACGGTTCTGTCCACCATCCATTGTGATCCCAAGAATGGCTTCCCGCCATTGGGTCATCATGGTTTTCTGGGGTCTACCCCTTCTCGCCTCCCGAGAAGTGGATTATCCAGTGCAGGGTTTGATGGATAATTTGACTTTCCCAGCCCATGCAACCACTATATTTGCCCCATTTCACATTAGGCAACCCATCCAACCGATTTTGAGATCATTTTCTTAGACATCCACTCTATTTGTATCATTTTTAGTGTTGGACTTGGAATTTAAAAATATAGTGACCAGAACATGATTTTTAGTATTGCATTGATCCACTTTAAGAAAATACATGAATAGCAACTTAGAATATGATTAATTGTTCATCAGTCATGAGAACACCTCATGAGCTGCCAGTTGTCCTATATCTTTCTGTCGTGTGATAATTTTATCAAGTGCTTCCCATATTGTTATTGTATTGTTGCCCTTCGAATTGATGACTTAATATTGCATTGATTGAATATACACGTCATATCCGATTATTTTAATCCGTTTATGAGCTGAGTCCGCACCACCTCCGTACTGTTTCCGACAACTAAAACAATCCGCTTCGCATCCGCACATGCTCCGAATCCGCTTTAGAAATATGATTTAGGATATGGTATGACCGCTATATATATATATATATATATATATATATATATATATATATATATATATATATATATATGTCCGAATCTGATCTGTTTTCATCTTTATGTGGGCCCTACCATTTTGTGAGACCCACATGTCATAACCAAGTCTGCAGGGGTTCCACCGTGGCATACCACGTCAGCATGCGGAGCAGATCGGGACTGGTTTGGACCAGCTCTGGTAGTGGGGATAAGTTTGGGAGTTCTAAAAAATACATTTTAAGAGTGTGGAAAGATCATCTCAAAGCTGACAAGACATTGCACCACGTCATTTTGTAGGGCTGTTAATCTGTCAAAATCGATGATTTTCTGCGAAATTGCGTTCAGGAAAGCACATAGTTTTGTTATTGTTATTCGGACATTATCAAGAAGGATACCCCGAATTATAACAGGAAGCAGCTGTGTCATCAACACGTGGCAGTCATGAGACTTTAGGTTTGTGAACTTCTACTCTTTCATGCTAATTATTCCCTTTATATTCGAGGAGTATCCAGACAGTACCTTGATGTTGTCCAAGCATTCGAACATACTTTCCTTCTCTGCCTTGCTTAAAGTGTAGATGGCTGGACTCAAGTAATGGTTTTCTTTCTCCTTTGGTTCCGAATGAAGGCCGTCCCGTTATTTCATATGCTTCAGATCATTACGTGCTTCAAGTGTATCTTTCGACTTCCTATATACATCAAGGAAGCCTAGTAGGTTGACGCAAAGGTTCTTAGTTAGATGCATCATGTCGATTGCGTGGCGGACGTCTAAGACTCCATAGGGTAACTCCCAAAAAAAAGACTTTTTCTTCCACATCACCGCGTGACCATCTTCACTTGCTATAGGTTGGCTGCCAGGTCCCTTTCCAAACACTACTTTCAGATCTTTCACCATAACAAACACGGTCTTTCCGTTACGATGTTTAGGCTTAGTATGGTGGTTTTTCATTTTTTCAAAATATTTGCCTTTCTTTCGTACAGGGTGGCTTGCAACAAGAAATTGACAATGACCCATGTACACAACCTTCCTACAATGCTTCAAATACGTACTGGCAGTATCATCCATACAGTGCGTGCAAGCTTTATACCCCTTGTTTCATTGTCCGGATAGGCTGCTAACTTTAGGTCAATCGTTAATCGTTACGAACAGCAACGTCCGTAGGTTAAATTGCTCTTGTTTGTTCTCATCCCACATAGGGACACCTTCTTTCGTCCACAACAGTTTCATATATTCAACCAATGGTCTTAAGTACACATCAATGTCGTTACCAGGTTGCTTTAGGTCTTGAATAATTATCGGCATCATGATGGACTTCCGCTTCATGCATAACCAAGGGGAAAGGTTGTAGATACACATGGTTACAGGCCAAGTGCTATGACTACTGCTCATCTCTCCAAATGAATTCATGTCATCCGTACTTAAACCAAATCTTATGTTCCATGCATCCTTTCCGAAGTCTTGAAATGTTCTGTTAATGTTTCGCCACTGCGACCCATCGGCGGGGCGTCTCAGTATCCCGTCTTATTTACGTTTTTCTGCGTGCTAGCGCATCATTCTAGTATGCGCTTTGTTCCTAAACAAACACCCCAGCCGCGGTATTATGGGAAAATACCACATCACCTTAGCAGGAACTCTCTTCTTTGAAGGCTGTCTGTTAATATCACCTGGGTCATCTCGTCTAATCTTGTATCGTAGTGCCTTACAGACCGAGCATGCTTCTAGGTTCTCGTACTCCTCACCGCGATAGAGGATACAATCGTTCGGACATGTGTGTATCTTCTGGACTTCCAGTCCTAGAGGGCAGACTACCTTCCTAGCTTCATACATTGTTTCGGGCAATTCATTTCCATCAGGAAGAATATTCTTTACGAGTTTCAATAACTCACCAAATGTCTTGTCAGTCATACTATTTTTTGTCTTCCATTGCAAGAATTTCAACGTGGTACCCAACTTTTTGTGCCCCTGTTCGCAACCTGTGTACAAGGACGTTTTGTGATCCGCTAACATTCGCTTCAATTTCTGGACCTTCTTTTCACTTTTGCAGTCCTTCTTTATGTCGCATAACATCTGACGAAGATCATCCGCACTGTCGTTTTCTTCAACAGCTCGGTCCGCCTCACCTGTTGTATTTTCTGCAAATCCATCGTTTGAGCCCAGTCCAGAATGTTGTCGTCTTCTTCTTCATCTTCTTCCATTGCAACCCCTAACTCTCCGTACGAGGTCCAACAATTATAGCTAGGCATGAATCCCGACTGCAATAGGTGGATATGAAGAGTTCTTGATGTAGAATACAAATTCTGGTTTTTATACTTTTTGCATAGACAACATATAAAACTCTTAGGCTTGTGGGCATTGGCCACACTCAAAAAAATAATGCACGCCATCAATAAACTCTTTCGATCATCGGTCCGCAGTGTACATCCATTGCCGATTCATCTACATCAGGAGATAACAAATGTAAAGTAAGTTGACGACAGTGAAACTACTTAAATAATCATATAATAATTTAAAATATCATGATTAAACTGAAAACTGATGATACACATTTTTAATTTATTCTTCTTATTTCTAACGATTATAACGAGTTTTAAGTGGACTTAATCGAAGTCATGGTTAATTATATATAAATTATATCAGTTTCACAAATTTGTAAATATATTTTTTCCATGTATTATCCTTATTTTAATTATTTTTAAATAAATTTTAAAGTTATAAACATATTTTTAATGAATTCTACTTATTACTAACTATTTTAATTATTTTGATAAGGACTTAGTTTTTTTATTCTTTTATCTTTATTTTTTTATGTTTTTCCTTTGTTATCTTTTTTTAACATTTTTATCCAAATGTTTCTAATTTTATAAAGTATCCTAATTTTTCCTAAACAATTTTTCTCTCATCTTTTTTCATATACCTTTTTAAGAAAATAATATATAGAAAATAATATACCTTTTTAAGATTTTCATTAGCACCGGTTCGTAAGAGATCCAAGATATTTGCTGTTTTGGCCGATCGAGCAAAGATCAGTTCTCTAGTAGTGTCTTCTAGTGTAAGATTACTAGAAAGAAAAATTATAGTGCGATTCAGAATTTACGGTACTGTAAACATTGAAACAATTAATTGTTTCTTAAAAAAAAGTCTCACTACTCTATAAAGGAGAGTTTCTTCTATCTACTCGCCCTACATACCGTGCATAGCACAACTTTTGATTCCTCGAAAAATCCACACAAGTCCATACTCCCTTTGTCTATTCTTTCGAAAAATCCACGCACGTCTATACTCCCTGTCTAAAAAGATAATTTTTAAGAATTAATATGGATAAACAATTGTTCAAATTTATCCTTAGAAGTTAGTTCTCTAACAAATGAGTATGAGGAAACCATGAAAAACTGGCCATTCGAGTAAAGTAGGAAAACTTGGTTTTCGAAAAAACAAATAATTATCTTTGGTTGCCACGAGTAACACTTAACTAATAACATCATAAATATAAACAATTTGCACATGAAATTCGTAAAGAAAGTGCAAAAGCTATGAGGGGTGAATCCAAAGTCAGATGAATTTCTTTGCTATTTGGGCGAAAACACAATTCCCATCTCCTGCCTTTGATGTCCTGTGACCAACTGATGGCATAGCCAGGATGGGGTGAATCAGAAGTCGACTGAAACCCTTTTGCTTTAGTTCGATGTTGTTAACACGCAAATTTGGTATCTAGACTCAAAGTAGGAAAATACTGCCAAAATTTAGAAGGCCTTGGGTTTCCCTACTCCGGTCTGACCGGCATGTAGGGCCGGTCTCACCGATGGCATGTGGCCGGTCTGACTGGCAGAGTCCAACTCTGAGTCCAATTTTGTCGGGTCTCGGGTTTCTTTGCATGGGGAGCTATTTTCCGAGTTCTAATTGGTCTCTACCTCGAGATTGATGTGGAGGAGGTCCTGTAGGAGGCAAAACCAACCCCTATATAAGGGACAAGACCAGTTCAATTGGACACACAATCTACTTTCAACATAGTTAGTCAATTGAATTGTTTTTTTCAATATGTATCTACTTTTTGCCTAGTTCTAGCCTAGTTTTTTCCATCTTCGTTGGTTTGCGCTAAAAGCCGTCTGTCCTCACCACGAGAGTGCAATTATCCCTTTATAGGTTTGTCCCGTAAACCTTTCATTTGCCCACGAGACGGTTAGTTACCTTCATAACGATCTAAATCGGCCTAGAGGCCGGTTTTGATATCTAAATCGGCTTCACTAGCTGGTTTGGTTTTTACAAAAAACATCTTGATTTAGTTTTTGCTAGATTGGGGTGGTTGGCGACTTCATATCACCGCAAAGCTTTAGGTGTTACAATCGTGATTGTCTTCTTGCCAAAAAAGTTGCCAACACAATTTTTGGTGACTCTGTATCACCGAAAAGCTTTAGGTGTCACGATCATGATTGTCTTCTTGCCAAAAAAGTTGCCAACATGATTTTTGGCAGAAGAAGGAGATGGAGGATGCGGTTTTAGCAAGCTACAGGAAGACTCACAAAGGAGCTTCTCTAAAGGCCGGTCCTCTTCCCCGAATCAACTTCGATGAGGTAAATTCTAATGACGTTGCTCTCCCTATTCAAAAGCTTGTAGCGAGTACCATAGAGGAGATTATCAATGCTACTTTTAATAATAAACTTGAGGCCGCTATGAGTTCCTTTTTTGGTAAGAGAGTTGAATCAGTTGTGGATACCAAACTCGGCTTTTTATGGCCGGTTTATCATCATCCAGTTCTATCCCAAGCACTAGCCAAGCTCATGTTCATCACATATATAGCAAAATCGATGGAGCGGCTACACAACATATCTGGAGCGAGGAAAACCCTAGCTCTTCGGCCGGTCTGACCGGCCACTTCGCTTTTGGTCAGACCGGCCAGTTGGCCGGTCTGACCGCACCTCTGATCGCCAGTCAGACCGGGCCCTGGTTCGGTCAAACCGACGTAATCATCCCGGTGCAGGAAGTTGAACCTATCACTAATAATGCTATTTTGCACCATCATCCAGTACCTAATCCACCAGTAGCACCTGTTGCTAATGCTAATCCACCTGTTCCTTCACCCGTGTCTAATGTTTACAATGATCCTAATCATATTTATGGTGGGTATCCACAAGATGCTCGATATGGCCAATATAATCATATTATGCCGCCACCCTCTCGTAAGACACAAAATCCACAACCAAGGCCTGAAAACATGGAAAAGTATGTGAGGAATATGATTAGTGAAGCCTTTGGAATTGAGCCAAAGAATTAGGCTAGGGTTTACCAAAAGTTGTATCCTGATTATTTTGACAATATACCGTATCCCCGTGGTTTTAGAGTCCCTAAGTTTACTAAATTTAATGGTGAGGATAGTAGGACCACATGGAAACACATAGGCCAATTCTTAACACATGTGGAGAAGCTAGTAACTCGGATGCATTTAAATTGCACTTGTTTTCATTATTTTTGTCTGGTACTGCTTTTACATGGTTTACTTCTTTGCCAACAAATTCTATTCATACTTGGGCCCAAATAGAACAAAAATTCCATGATTACTTTTACACTGGTGAAACTAAGCTTAGCTTATCTGATTTGACATCCGTTATCTGATTATATCAAAAGGTTTAGAGATACTAGAAACCGATGTTTTAGTTTGAATATAACTTAAAGAGATTTGGCTGACCTTGCTTATAATGGTTTACTTACTCCTATTAAGAAAAGATTAGATGGCCAACAATTTCTTGATGTTAGTCAACTCATGCAAAAAGCTTTGGCTCAAGAAAGCCGGGCTAAAGAAACTAAGAGGTTTGTTAGGTCTAATAATAAAAAGCCCAATGTTAGTATTGTTGATTGCTCTGATGATAATGATTCTGATGATGATGGTGGTGATCATGATATTTATGTAGCTGAGTGGTCATGGACTAATAAAAACAAATCATAGAATCCCCTCGCTTCTTCTTTCGCTTCTACGCTCGTGCTTTCAGCAAGTTCGTACCAGTCGTCAGATTTATTTGCTCTAATTTGATACCGACTCCTCGTAAGGATCAGCAAAGTGAGGTTAAATATAGTTTTAATGTGGCCAAGTGTGATAAAATCTTTGATTATCTTTTGCAAGAGAAACAAATTAGATTACGTAAAGACCATGTCATACCATCTTTAGAGGAATTAAAAAAACGTGCTTATTGTAAGTGGCATGATTCTAATTCTCACGCTACTAATGATTGTAATGTGTTTCGTCGATAGATTCAATCGGCCATAAATAAAGGACGATTGAAATTTACTTAGGGTTCCAAGATGAAGTTAGATCATGATCCTTTGCCGATGAATACTATTAACTTTGATGACAAAGAGATGTTGATTCGGCAAGAACAAGTCGGGTCTACCAAGGGGAAGGAGGTAGTGATTAGAGAGCCTCGGCCTAAGATGATTGTTCCAAAAGACCTAGAGGTTAGTGTATGGAAGGAGAATAGGAGTGATGCTTCAAGCTCTAAAACACCAGAAAGCCGAAGATGTCTTTTGAGATGCTTTTAGACAACTATGAGAAAGGAAAGGCCGGAAGATGTTCTAATAAAGGGAAGAGACCAAGATCATCTTCTAGAGAGAGATTTGGTCAATCATCAAAACAATTGGAGCCACATTTTTCTTACAATCCTCAAATCATGCCATGGGGTCTCGTCCAATGCCACCGCCGGGTTGTCCTTTTTCTTACTTCATGCCATGGGAGGCACCGCCACCAATATATGAGTTTATGTCATCAATGCCACCAATGCAATGTCAACAAGGATGGGTGGAGCCATGGAGGTCAGTACATGAGCAATTGACTTTTCCAAACAAAAGCTTGTTTAAATAAAAAAATCGGTTTGAGGAGGAGAAAAGTGCGTCAAGGTGGAGACAAGGACTTCGAAGGTGATTACCATCAAGGTGGGGTCTCATGATGTGCCAATATCTACTGGAGATGAAGCCAAGGTGATCCAAGGAGAGAAGACCGAAACTGGAGCCGACGCAGCGCAGTCGATCAGACCGTGCCGCAGAGTCGGTATGATCGACGCCAACCAGAAGCTGAGCCGATGCAAGGGGCCGGTCTGACTAGTGGCATACGGCCGGTCTGACCAGGCACGTCCAGGAGGTAGTTTGAGATCCTCGTCTTCATCGAGAAAGATTGGTAAGGGACTTTATATTGCTCTTGGAACATAGCCGAATTCAAGGTGGATGCCTAAGAATTTGACGGCTTCACAAAAGAGGAAGTTACAACGTCTTCGTGCTCAAGAGTTGAAATAGAAGAAAGCCGCAGAGTTGAGAGATAGAAGGTTCAATGAGTTACGGCCGCCACTAAGGCAAGAGTGGAGGCCTAAGATGTTAGAGGCTGAGAAGACAGTGATTACTCAAGATGAGGACGATGATGACTTCGATGAAGGTAAGTCACCGGTTATTAGCAATAATTCACCGCCGAGGGAGAATATGGATATCAATATGATTTGTGTATTGCCTATGCATCCATATAAATAAATATAGTGTTAAAGTAAAGCTTCATAAAGACCTTATCATGATAGTGTGTTACTGACTTTAGTATTTAATTTCCTATGAATGCAAGTATATATAGGGAACGGTTATGTTAGTGTTATTTAAAATTTTAGTACTTCATTTTCATATGATTGTTTCTGGGAGCAGATATTCATTCATAAGTGTCACACCCCGCCCTTGCGCCACTGTACAAATGGCACCGAGGAGAGTGTGCCGCAGGATAACGGCGAACCGCTTTCCCACGGAACCGCAAAACAGGTACCAGTCCCAGGATAACGATGCTGGTACCAGCGGTAACATGATGAATCAATGCAAGATTTAAATAAATACAATATACCTTTACGTTGCAGCTTCGGGGAATCCCTGAGTTGCAACCACCAATCAGAGTCAGCAGCAGCGAAACTTAGCGAAGCTAGGACACCAAATCCACCGGCAGTAGTTTGGGTTTCGGGACGAAACTCCAACCTTCAATTTCTCCCTGAACTCAAGCCAAGAGGAGAAAAACAACAACAATGGAGGATTGAGTACTTTCATACTCAGCAAGCCACTAGGAAATGTGTACATGCAAGCATCAAAGACAGACTGAGTTTGTTTAGCAAATCATTTTTAAAACACTTTTCCTTTTAAATGTCTAAGTGTAGGTTTTCAAAGTAACTTTCCCTTCGGAGAGAGAGAGAGACGTCTCACCTCAATCCATCCACGAGTTGCTTTGCAACGACTCGAGTGGAAAAGTCAAATTTTAGCATTCATAGCACTTCCTTCTTTATTAGCTTCTTTTCACTTTCAAAATATAAACCAACATTTTCTTCAACAATCATCCGTTAACCAAGTCTCAAGGTTAACAACTCCGGGTCCGGTCCTCTCGACCTGACAACCCAAACTCGGCCATCTCGGCCCTTGAACCGGCCCTCTCGGCCCTATGGTGCCAGACGACACCCCAGGTCACACAGGCCTGTTCCCAACCACGAAGGCTGGTTGTCCGTCACAAAGAAGGACTCTGGTAACGGTTCCCATTCCACGAACCAATTTATTAAATGAGTTTTAAAAACAAATCTACGCTATGGGCATTGTAACATCCTGAATATTTTGACTTTGGAATACGGAATTAAAAATTCAGAATAACCAAAAATCTTTTTCAAAATACATTCATGCCTGAACTAACTCAATTCGATCTGTCGTTTTTCGTTTACACGTGGGCTAATAGACGAACGTCTGAGGATACGTCGATATTTGATTTCAAATATTATTTATTCAAGGAGCTATGATTTGCATATGCCAATTATTTTCGAAAAACAAAAACCCTTGAGCATATTTACTTTATAAATAAAGCTATATATCTAAATGTATCACCATTTTGGATAAAACCCATTAAGGGATAGTTTATTAAAACAAATATTGTTCCACTAAAGAAATAGCTTTGATTATTTTCTATGCACCTTTATATAGAGTGATAAGCTTTTGGAAATTATTTGCAAAATAATGTCTATTGGTAAAGTATTTACTAGAAACCTTAATTGCGAAATATAAATTCCTAATAGGCTATTTTCAAGGATATGACCTCCTCAGACAAAGTCTAGTCCTCAGGCATAATTTTAGTTTGCTTGTTTATTGTTTATTTGTGTGTGTCTAGAATCTGTGCCAAAAGATCTCGATTAAATCCTTTTACCGAAAAGGTTGTCCTCTGTACAAATTCTATCTCAAACCCCCTTCAAATTTCCAAATTTCATATCCCAAAGAAAATATTCGAACATCCTATTTCTTTGGGCCACATTTCCCTCTGTTAACCCAACCCATTCCGCAAAACAAGTTCATTTCCACTCCCTCTACCGTGGCCTTCCTGCTGGGCTTTTTCTGGAAAAGTCCATGTTGCCTCCCCGAGCCCTTTCATTCCTATTGGGTTGGTAGTAAAAATAAAGTCTAATTCTCCCCCCATACTGTTTTCGGTGGCGACGTCGCCGCACGCCGCGCCGCTACGACGAGGCCGCTGCGACACCACCGGCTGCCATCTTCCGCTCCCGTCTCACCGGCGAGCTTGCCGGCCATTCCACGCGCATCCTGCTCAACCTCGCACCGCCGCCAGCCATGCAACAAGCTAGTTGTGCATGTGCATGCATGCAAGCAAGTCAGCCACGAGCATGCACCATGCAGCTGGCTAGCTATGCGTATGCCTGCATGCAAGCGGCTAGTCGAGCCTAAGCTGGCATGCGCACCAACCCGCGCGGCCGCTGCAACTACCCCGTCCCTGTCTTCATGGCCATTCAAGACGAGCTCGTGCGGTGAAGCCTATATAAGGGCAACCATAGCCGAATACGCAACCGTCCCTCTCCATTCTTTCTTCTCCTCCTGCTCGTTCTGCATCCTCTCAGCCACTTCCTCCCGCGCACGCGCTGCCGTCTCTCCGCTTGCTCCACCGCGGCCGGCTCCGGCTGGGCCTCAGTTGAGCAAGAGGACGGGTAGGCCGCCGCGCCGTCATCTGAACCCCGAGAACGACTAACTTATCGAACGGCTAACCTCTAACATCTAACATTCGACCCATTGACTCACTAACCCGCTGACCTCTAACTCACTAACCCGCTGACCTCTAACTCGCTAACCCCTGACCCCTAACTTGCACTAACCCGCTAACATTTATTCCTTAACACTGTGTGTTCGTTTGTTACCATCGATCGAACACGTGGTGTGCGAGGACGATCCGCGGGTCGACCATCCCCAGGCTGTACCTCGACGACCGTAGTTCGTGCGAGGACCGTCGCCCGGTACGCCGCTACCCGGCTGCCGCAAGGTGAGCTCCTCTCCTGCTCTTCCTCTTGCTTTTGCTTCCTTACCGCATTCCTCGTCTACCGTTGTTGCCGCGGCGCGGTGACGTCGTGAGGCGCAACACCGTACCCGTTCCTTGCGCGGCCGCCCTCCGCAACGATCGCCGCTTCACCACCGGCCATGCATGCGCCATACAACAAGCTAACCGTGTGCATGCATGCATGCAGGCAGCTCACATGCATGCAACTAGCTAGTCGTGTGTATGCATATGCATGCATGCAAGCAGCTCACATGCATGCAGCTAGCTAGCCGTGTGTATGCATATGCGTCGTCGTCGTTCGGCCGAAACCCCGGCCGGCGTCGCCCCTGTCCGGTGAACCGTTTCGGCCTCCACTCCGCCGTGCCGTCCGGTGCCAAGCAGCTCGCGCACGGCCGACGTCGTGGCCAGCACGTCGTCTCCTGCCGCGGCCGCCGAGTCGTGAACCTCGGCTACGCCCGGCCATCGCGCGCGCTCTGCCGCACAGCCGCCCCCGGCCTCCTCCAGCCCGGCCGAGCCGCGTCACCCCTGCGCCCGGCCGATGCCGTGGCCCAGCTCGTGCCGAGCTGCCCCGGCCGACCACCTCCCTCCCGCGGACATCGGCCAAGCCGCGCGCCACCAACCTCCTGGCCGTGCCGCGCAAACCGAGCCAGCACCGACCCGCCTCCCGGCCGCCTCGGCTGCGCGCCGCCGCCCCTGCCGTGGCACTGCCGCGCCGTGCCGCCATGCTCGGCCGCCCCTCCAGCCGCCTGGCCCGGCCGAGCGCCGGCGCACGCGCGCCGCGCCCCTGGCCGAGCCCGGCCACCACTGCCGCCTTTCCCGGCGCCGCCTCCTGGCCACGCGACGCGAGCAGTGCCGTCCCGGCCGGCGCAGCCTCTCGGCCGAGCGCCGTGGCCGGCACCCACGCTGCCGCGCGCCACGGCCGGAGCCACCCGCCTGCCTGGCCGCAGCCGCCGCGCCGCCTGCGCGCATCCCCAGCCGCGCGCTGTCCCCGGCCTGCACCGCCGGCGCCGCTCCGCCCTGCCGAGCCGCGCGCCGCCGCCCCCGGCCGAGCCGCGCCGCCCGGCCGCCGCACGCGCGCGCCGCGCCACCCGCATGCTGCCACCGCGCGCCCGCAGCCGCCGTGCCGCCTGGGCCGAGCCGCGCCGTTGCCTGCGCGCTCCCAGCCGCGCGCCCGCGCCGCCGCCGGCGCCGCTCCACCCCCGGCCGCGACGCGCCCAGCCGCCCCACCGCCGGCGCCCTCTCGCTCGGCACCCTCCTCTCCTCCCGGCAAGAACAGCAGAGGAAGCAGGAGAAAAGAAAGAGAGAAGAAGGAGAGAGAAGAAGGAAAGGAAGAAAAAGAAAAAGAAAAGGAAAAGGAGGTGGGACCCACTAGTGGGCCCCACATTTATTCTCTCCCCGTGGGCCCCACTTTGACCTAGAACTTGCGAAAGTCTATATTGCCTCCCTCACGATGTCGGGCTAAGCCCATGAAAATCCCTACAAGTCTACTTGATGTCCCTCAACTTCATTGGGCTAGCCGACCTGATATTATATCCACAAGTCCATGTAACCTCCCTTTGGTTCCTCGGACCAAGACCATGAAGTCACTTATAGAAGTCTATACAATGTCCCTACTCATCCATTGGGCTGCCGACTAAAAAGTCGACATTAACTCCCTAGCCGACCTCCCTCATCTCTGGGCTAAAGCCCAAGCCCTCCCAAAACCAAGTCCACATTGCCTCCCTCTTACTTCACAGCCAAAAGAATATTCTTGGGAATATTCCTTTCCAACTTAATAAATTCATTTTCGCATTCCAGAAAATCCATTAATCTTCCAAAATTCATATCTCCTCAACCGTAAGTCCAATTGACTCCGTTCAACTTCCATAATTTTTCTAAAAATGTGATCTATCCAATGGCACAATTAGTTTATAATAGTTATTATCTGCTTTATAGGGTTTTGGATGTTTTTCTCTTTTCGATCGCGTAGTGGATGATCCGGAAATTCTACTGACGCGGGATTGTTGGAAGATATAGGAACCTAAAAGCAAGGCAAGTCACTACGCCCCTTTCCTCGAACATGTTGATCCTATTTTTATAAATGTGTTGATTGCAAATAAAATTGCATGCTAATTATAAAACGCGTACCTACATTTGCTTAAAGCCTTACCTTTGATATTGTTTATCCTTATGTATTTACACACCTTTGTTACCTGAGTATATTACTTTACGCGTGATTATTTACTCACTGCTTAGCCCTGCTTACATAGACGTTATACACTCCATATGTGGGATATGTGGATGTGGTTACACTGATCACTCGATGGGAGTGATTGATAGAGATCGGGTGGAGACATAAGCGCCACCCACAGCATGAAAACCTTTGTGAAAACCCAAAAACTTAATTAAACAAAAGTGATTTCGACTGGGGCGGCACGGATAGAATATGGGTGGTTCTGGGAACGGTAAGCCGCCGACCCTGGTCAGTTAAGGACCGAGTCAAGAAGCTAAGCAGGAAACGAACCGAGTACGACCACACTTCTTGAGTGGGGTTAGACCCGGTGGACTAGGTTATTCTCGTGGGGTGGCACCCCAGACATGGTAGGTTCTGGATATCGGTATGGAAATGTGGAAGTGTGTGGTTTAATGACGTCAAGCTTTATATATGTATGATGTAACCTTCAATCTCGGGAGCGCCAGGACTCCCCTCACAACCGGCTCGAGGTAGGAATGTGGCGCCGGGGGTGCAATGGGGATTCATAGTCCTTGGAGCGGGTGCCGCCATGCGAGGGTAACTGAAAAACCGGGCCGTGACAAGTCTCATGTGTTGGGTGAGTCACGGAGTGTGGGATTAAAAGCGTACATCCACTGCAGTGTGAGTAAATTAAACTATTCGAATAGCCGTGCTCGCGGTTAATGAGCGCCGGGACTTGTATTACTCTTGACTAGCCTCGTCAATTTGTAATATTGCTTAAAATATGATGGGTGTGGAAGGTGTGACCTTGCCTGATATGCAAAAAGGTCATAGTGGTTAAAATTGTGGAAATTGGATGCGAGGGTAAACCGGACCAAGCGAGGCTTGGGGAAGGTGGATGAACCCTCGCAGGTTAATGATAACTTCAACTTAACGTGGTTTTCAGTTAAAACTGTTGTGGGATAGGTTTGTGAAATAATTTGTGAAAACTAGCTTTATGCAAATAAACCAAGCCATCCTTGAACCCCTATGAACATTATATGCATTCTGTAGTGGTGGCTTGCTGAGTACGGTTGGTACTCACTCTTGCTTATTTACATCTTTTAGAAAGGTGTTGGTGTCGACCTGTACATGTGCTATGCTGGCAAGGAGTTACCGAGGACGGTGGAATAGGGACCTAGGTTCACCAGTCGATGCGTGTGGGATAAGATGGACCGCCGCTGCTTCGCTTCCGCTACTTCATTTAGTTGTTTTGGTATTTTGTGTTGCTATCGACCATGCTTGGTCTATTCGGGTTCCATTTGGGCTACCCTTGTATTATTAATATATTGTAAGACCTGTAAGACGATGTCAGCTTGAGATATACAACTGTGCCATGTGTGTACCATCTACTGATCCAGGGAATGGTATTGTAATACACATGGGGTTCCCGGTATACAAAACCGGGGGCTCACAGGCATCACCTCACATTCGCCCTTGACCGTGGGCACGGCTGTTCGAACAGTTCAATTAAACCTCTGCAGAGACTGTACGCTTTTCCCACAAGACACGAAGCTTACACCGATACTGGCCGGTATCGGAAGTTCGTGACAAAGCCTTTCTCTAACCAAACCATAAATGTCCCGTGTCCCACAGATGGGTGGAATCTCTCCACCAAGCATCAGGCCAACTTTCAAGCCCTCATCTACTCAGGCCCTACCGTATGGACCCCCGACACATCCCCACTACAGGAGATTGCCGTAAACTCCACCATACCGGTGCTCCTCACCTGCTAACCTGCTAGACATCTATGTTTCAGCTAGTTACTCATCTAGGGGCATCCCATTCTACCCATGTGGTCATACTGTGAGATGCTCGGATGTAAAACCCAAAGGAATCGGTCCTTATGCGCGACTACGAAACCAAACCACACAGGAGAGGATTCGCACTGCAAGTTTTCTCCCATAAAACCTTTTTATTTTTCAAAGTCACCGACTCCCCGAGTCGGGTTTTATAAACCTTTCACAACCCAAGTTTTTTTCCACATCGATAACCACGTATAAACCTGACATAAACAAATGGTGAAAAAGGATACCTACGCTCAGAGAGCGCAAGTATCGAGGTACTACTGTGGTGGAGCGACAAGGGTTAAGTTTAACAAGTTCCTACGGAAAATAATGCAACTACATAGGTTGGTCCGTCGGTTGTGTGCTCGTAGACCGATGGCCGATTAAAATAATTGTGTATGCTAAACATGCAAGTTTGTAATCAACACATTTTAAAAACTAGGAGCAATATGATCGAAGAGTGGCTTGCCTTATTGTTGGTCTTCAAATCTTCGAGAAAATTCGCGTCAGCTGCACCTCCGAAACATCCACTACGCGATCGAAAAGAGAAAAACATCCAAAACCCTATAGAGTAGATAATAAATATTATAAACTAATCATGCCATTGGATAGATCCTATTTTTAGAAAGATCGAGGAAGTTGAACGGAGTCAATTGGACTTACGGTTGGGGAGATACGGATTTTGGAAGATTACTGGATTTTCTGAAATGTGGAAGTGAACTTATTAAATTGGAAAGGAATATTCCTAAGAATATTTCTTGGCTGCAGTGTTAAGGGGGAGGAATCATGGACTTCATTTTGGGAAGGCTTGGGCCTTAGCCCAGAGATGAAGGAGGGATTCAATATAGACTTCCAGTTTGAGGTGTAGAGGGATGCAAACTGAACTTTTATGGAGAAGGGGCTGGTGGATGGGTTTTGGCCCGAAGGATGTAACATGGACTTTTAGGGGTCCATTCTTGGGCTCGGCCCGAGGAACAAAAGGGGTGTTTTACGGACTTGTGGATAGAGTATTAGGCCGGTTGGCCCAATGAAGTGGAGGGGCAAGATGTAGACTTCGTAGGGATTTTCATGGGGCTTAGCCCGATAATGAGAGGGAGGAATTGTAGACTTTTTGGCGGACTTTATGGGCTTTGGCCCGACAAAGAAGAGAGACGTCATATAGACTTTTCCCGAGTCTTTGGGTCCGCAGGGAGAGAGTCAACCTAGTGGGGCCCACCGGTGGGTCCCACCTTCTTTTCTTTTCTTCTTTTTTTTTCTTTTTCCCTTTCCTTCTTCTCTCTCCTTATCTCTTTCTCATTCTTATCCTTCTCTCTCTCTTTTCTCTTCTTCTGCTGCTGCTTCCCGAGCGGAGGAGAAGGCGGAGCGCCGGCCGGGGAAGGCGGGGCGGCGACGGCTGGTGCGGTGGCTGGGAGCGGCGGCGGTCGGCTCGACAGCATGCCACCAGGTGGCGGCCGGGCAGGAGGAGGCCGGGGTGACGGCGCGCGACACGGCCGGGTGGCGCGTGCTGCAGCGCTGCGGGCTCGGCCGGGGCGGTGCGGCGCGGCTGGTGCACGGCAGCGCGTGTGTCGGCCACGGCGCTCGGCCGGGAGGCGGCCGGGCATGGCGGCTCCCTGGCATTGGCTCGGCCTGGGTGACGCCCGTCAAGACGGCTCGGGGAGGGTGCAGGCCGGGCGGCGGCTGCGGCCAGGGTTGGCCTCGGCCGGGAGGCGTGCGCGGCAGGGAAGATTAAGGGGGTTGGTCGCGACGGATTCGAGACTTCGGTGACTCGGCTCCAGAGCGGTAAAAATAGAGTGGTGAATCGGCTGAGGAACTTCACGGTAAGTTTTCTCCGGTATTTATACTGTCAAGGTGATTCTGGAGGAAGGATTTGGCAATGAGAACGGCCATCGATGCACCTGTGCATGTTTCTGCTTCTACAGGTTCCCCTGGCGTTAGCTGCTGCCTGACTTGCTTGGCGAGCGGCGTGGAGCGGTGCCTAACTCTAGCGGAGAAGACGGAGACGACGCCAAACTCTCACTGTGTACTGGCAGGACGGTACCTAACCGTCGGTTTTACAGGGAGCTTAGGAAAGTAAACGGGGCAAAGAAATGTGTTTGAACGGGTGTTGGATGGACCTAATTAACTTGCCAGACTTAATGAAAATGTAAAGAACCACGGGTGCAGAAAAATGACAGATAATCGCCGGGCGGTAGAATTCCAAAAATATTTCAGAATATTTGAATGGGAAGGAAATGACTGTTGATACGTGCGCAGAAATATTGATTTTAATATGCGCACGTATAGGAAAGATTGGTCCGGTGGTCGATGTCTAAAAATAAATATTTTTAGACTCTCTAGATGTAAAGGAGATTATTTGACGACACGATTAAAATCTTGAAATTGAAATTTCAACCATACGAATTTTTGGAAAGGTTAAGGAGTGAAAATTCGAACTGCAAAATTCGAATAATGGAAAATTAATTTTGAGAGATGATATCACGATCAAGATTCTGGGTTTACAAGGGAAAGATTCAATTGAGTTCTTTGGCACAAAAATCCTAAATACACTTAAAAAAATCCTAAATACACTTAAAGAACCAAATTTTTGAAAATAGGATTTTTAATAAAATAGAATTTTTGACGGACGAAAATCAGGGTGTTACAATAAGCATATTGGCATAATTCAATCATATTAAGTTAATTGATCAAGCACTATTATTGGCAATCAACAGAGCTTACCATGATTCCATGAATATTCATAGTTCGATAACTGTGGTTCGTAGCGTCCTGCTGGTTTGGAAACCCAAAGTACTGTTTAAGGTACTGTAGTCACCTGTAGCGTCACTGTTCACACGAGAACGGAGGCAGGGACGTAGTAACGACGCCGTTTGACTGCCGACAGAAGCCGTCAACCGCAGGCGTTGGCCCGGCTCGTTGCGCTCGTGTTTGACCGGAAAAAATATTTGCTCAACAGTGCTGCACGAAACAAATATGTATGCACAAAAACCTGAAAATGTAAATAAGAGCAAAGAAATGTGAGGAATGATTCCTCAATTTAGACGGACTATTATTCTTAATTATGCGATGTAAATTCAATAACCACGTCATTAACGACGGACAAACAAACTCTGCACTTTATATAAAAATATTCTATTGCTACAAAAAAATCATATTTATCCTTTTATAAAAAAAATTGTAAATACTTAATTAAACATAAATCAAATTAATCCATGTGGCTTAGTTTTTCATCTCATCTTCTCAACTCACCACTCTTTTTTTTTCCGCGCGCACTCTTTTCAAACTACTAAACGGTGTGTTTTTTTGCAAAAAGTTTCTATACAAAAGTTGCTTAAAAAATCAAATTAATCCATTTATCAAAAAAAAACTAGCTAATACTTAATTAATCACGTGCTAATAGGCCGTTTTGTTTTCCATGCGCGTTTATTAGCAATGCGCACGGAAAACGAAACAGTCCATTAGTACGTGATTAATTAAGTATTAGCTAGTTTTTTTAAAAAAATAGATTAATTTGATTTTTTAAGCAACTTTTGTATAGATTTAGAGTGAGAGGCAGTGACCTGTTACTGTTGTAGACTAAGCATATCATTATGCATTTCATTAGTATCGGTACTCTTGTATTTAGTTTTGTTCCATCGTTTCTTTCAATTGGCTGTTTATCTCGGATTTCTTGGAGTTCTTCATTGGTTTATTTCATTCTTCGATTTTGGGTATCTCAGGCAAGTCCAACACCTTTGACCAACTCTTGTTATATTTTTGTAATTGCAATCTATATGTATCACCTTGCATTAAATTATACTTTCTGCAATTAAAATAAATATACTGATGGATTTGATTGACTGGTGGAGCAGTCAGTCATATTATGAGTGCATTCTGAACTTGCCATTGTGATGAGGGTTCAGTTGCATATATTTATCATCATAAGGTTAAACAACAACTATTATATGGCATGCAAACACCGTAGCGATCGTGTCGATCATATGACCTTGTATGGGACAGGCTGGCTTAGTAATTCTTTCTTAGTAATTCTTAATGGTTTAAGGACTTCCACGAACCCCATGAGCGTGGGCTAGCGATGAGGATTGCCGTTGTTGCAGGATCTGATTAGATGATATGGATCACTGTTGTTGCCGGATCCAATGATTTGTCGTTGTTGCGGGAATCACCCACTGAGATAATTGACAGATGGGATTGATGAAAAGCTTGTGACCTTAGCCTTGCTGGCATACACCCTAAAGTGTGCTAAGCACTGGTGTGGTGGTGGGGAAGTGCAGGCGTTAAAAAGGTTTAAGGCGTCTATGGGTACGGCGACACATCTCTGCAGAGTGTATGCATGATATGTCATTCTTTGTTTTGGATAGAAAATACGAATGCGGCAGGAAAAGAACCTATCGGAGGTTCTAATACCTGTGGTGCCTTATATACAGTAGATTTCAGAATTATTTAATCTGATATTTTGTAACACTGTTTATAAACATGCATAATATTCATGTTGGATTACGGGGCTTTGGAGATATATGCATTATGCAGGTGGATTATGGACATATATTTGTTGGATTGCTATAGTTGAACTTGTTGAGTACCATTCATACTCATTCCCTATATATATTATTCCTTGTAGTGTTGAGCTAACAATTAGGTGGAGAAAAGATTATACACAATTGATTTGATCAAGTGTGGCATATCTCTACATCAACTGAAAGTTGAAGGTGATGAAGATCTAGAAGAACAAGGTACTATTAGTGTTATTATTGTGGTAAAAGCTAATTTAACATAGTTTTATTTAATGGGTTTCGCTGCATTTGTTTCTGCTATGCTACTCTGGTGTGCCATTTCTTAGTAAGTTGATTATTGCTAAGGAATGAGCCATAGACCGGTATTCTATCTTGGAAGTGGAATACGAGGGTCGTTACAGTTGTATTTAATGAATTATTCTATGTTTGTTTCCGGATGGTGGGCGTCCTGATCACACGTTCTGATATCTCTATAAATACGAAACCGCCGTCTATACAAAACACAAAAACAATCTAGGATTTACCTCCTCTTTTGTATTGCCTTGTTGCTCGTTGTTTACTTTATCCTGCCCACCACCATGCATAGGCATTCGGGGGAGCAGCTATATCCAACCGTCGCCTTTAACTTCCTGCACCCGGAACCCGGAGAGGGCAAGATTTTTGAAAGCACTCCATGCAACTGCTTGTTGTTCATCCACTGTGGCTCATTTTCCTCAATATTCCATCGATGTGCGTTGTCGTCAACATTTAGTACCGCACATCGTATGGGCGGTGCGTGCTACGCCTCGTGTAGAACAGAACCGTCGGTATGTTTCAACATGTTTTGTATATTTGATCTATTCATGTGTAGTGTTGTCGTATACATGTCTAGATAATATTTATGTGATGTGATAATGTTAGTTTATATAGTTAATATTATGATTTATTTTTAAAATAAATTAAAACCCATATGTGCTTATATTTCCAATATTACATCATAATTTTCTCGTCTTGCGGGTACAATTTATTTGGTTCTCCAACGTGCCATGTAAATAACTATTTTATAACATTCATGCATTTCTAATTTTAATAGGAATTCGCGAGGCGAGACATCCTAATACCGTGTTTTTCTATTCATTTGTTTCTAAAATCGTAAGTTCCAAAAAAGTCCTTACGTATATTTAAATACCGTACTAATGTTGAATGGTGGCATTCAGTTGGAAATGTGAAAATGTGCATCGATAACTATTTAGCTATAAAAGAAATTAATTGTAACAATTAAAAGAAAACGCAATAGTTAGGTTTAGATTCTCGCCCTTTTCTTTATTCGACGGTACGCACGTTAATTTAGGTTTTGTTTGACGTGGTTTTCAACGGCACGTTGCCGTGACTTGGATAGCAAAACAAAACTCTACGGTGCCCGGCTTGGGCAGTAAAGAAAGAGAGGAACAAAGATACTCGAGCAATCAGCGATACCATTCCAAATGCTAGATGACAAATCCTCCTTTGCAGGCTCGCGCAGCGTCATTCTCGGAGTCATCGCTTCCGTCCTTCTGACCCATCGCCTGCTTTGGGAAACCAACCTTTTACTACTCTCATTTCCCTTGCTATCTATCGAACCCCTTCTCTTTCATTCCTGTCCTATGCAACGCTCCGTTAGAACTTTGCCGCCACAACCAACTACTCAGAGTGAAGTAATGTGGTCGTTTTTTTTCTCAGAACCAAGTAATGTGCTTCTGTACGTACATGGAGGCAAACAACGTTCCATCTACGGATCTACCCAAAAAAAAAGTGAATATGAATTCTTGGAACACAAAATGTTCACAAGTTAATGCACGTACGCTAATTGGAGCAGCTGTCCATCGATGCGATAATCGCATTTTACAGTGCTAACATCATTTCTCTTCATCTTCTTAAAACTCAGCGAGCGGCTGGGATTGCAATCTGCAATTGCTAGAGTCTGGTTTGAAGTTTGAACTTCTTAAAACTCAGCGAGCAGGTAGGATTGCAATTTGCAATTGCTAGAGGCTGGTTTCAAGTTTGAACATGTCGCTCCGACGACGAAAGCATGCAGTGCAGCCTCTTCTATACGTGGGTGGGCAAACACAAGCACCCAAACAATTCGAGGAGCCAGCGTCATTAAAGTCAGTGAGGGCATGAGCGAGGCAGCCAAACCCTCCCATCTTCCGCGGTTGGCCTTGGCCGGGGCTGACGCCACGCTCCGGTGCCAAAACGGCCACGACCGATCGATGGCGACGAACGGAAGCGGCCAAGAACCGGTCGCGCGAACCGCGCCTCAGCCGCGTACTACTAGGAGTATTATAACGGGTGGCCTTTTCGCCATCCCCACGCGCGGCGCGGAGGCGGCCGGATCCGGATGGATCTCCCCTTGCTTTTTGATCCAACAACAAGCAGGAGTATTATTCCGGGAAGGGTGGCGACCGCGGGAACGACAAGGCTGGCGTATTGGGCGTTGTCAACCGTGCGTGATCGTGGTATCGGTGGTGTGGGGAAAGAAAGTCAGGAGACCGCCTTGTCGTGGCGCTCTCCCGTCTCGACGTACGCGGACGACGACTTTTCAGCGGGGAATTAACAAGAAGGAATTCGAACTGAATTTGAAATATCCGCTGTATGAATATGGATTAGGTGAGATGGAAGGTGCAAAATGGGCTATATTCAAACTGGACCGACGATATTTTAGTGGGTTTGTTTAGTTGGAAGAGGTTTTATATCGTGGACTAGTGAAGTCTCTTCTTATTTATGACACGTTGAATTTTACAAGGCAGTTGTTTTTCACCAGGAATATAATTAAGAGAAATCCATGTGTAGGCCATGTAGTATCATATACGTCCCGCGTGGTGGTCCAGATGAGTGGGTGCTCAGATAGTCGCACTGGCCAGTCTGCCGTCCAGGGCGATAGTTCCATTGGACCACCGGCGAGTCCTGCTTGACCGCCACCCATGAAGTTCGCGTCACACGCGCTCGGACAAGCAAGCAGCCCGAGAGCAAGAGAGCAAGTAGCAACTACTCCTACCAGTACCACTACTAGTCGCTACTCGCTACTAGTGCCACCGCCACGGCGCCCGCGGCTTGCTCCGTCCTCGCGGATGTTAAAAAATATACCCTTGCAGCCGTCCGGCTCTCGTCGCAGGCATCCTAGCCACAGGCCACAACCAGGCAGGCAGCGAGCCAGCGACACTCCCCCGCCTTCGCCGCGGCCCGTACCCCCGCCCCCACGCTCGCTTCTTCCACCACCTGCCTCCTCACCCCCACTTCACCTCACCCTCCTCCCGCGCGGTCACGGGCAAGCCGCACGCCACGCCGCCACTAGCTCGCCTCATTTCCACCGCGCCGCCCACCCTCACCGCACGGCTCACAAAGCGGCGACACGGGCGCGCACGCACGCACGTACGCGCGCCGCGCCGGCTCCCGCCACAGGTCCTGCTCAGGTACGCGCGGGGTACCGGCGGTGTCTGTGCGTGTGCGCGTCCGGCGGCTCGCACGCGTCGTCCGTCCGTTGATGAGGCCCGCGCGCCGGGGCGGGGGAGTGGGTGCCTTGGCGCGGGCGTTCCTGGTTCTGCTGCTGCTGCTGCTGGCCGCGGCGACGACGATCGGCTTCGGCTGCCGAGGCGCGGAGGCCATCCGCGTCATCCCGCCGCACGGGCCGGCGCCAGGCAGTGCGAGGAGTAGCCGGGGCCACGGCCTTCGCCGAAGCCATGGCGGCGCCCGGGTGGTGGATGCTGCAATGCAGGTGGTGGGGACGAGGCCGGTGCCCGGGCGGCCGCCGGTGGAGGATGAGGAGAGCAAGCGCCGGATCCCGAGCTGCCCGGATCCGCTCCACAACCGGTGACCCCCTGATGCATTGACCACCATGCTCGGCACATGTGCTCGCCACGCTGCTCCTGCATGGATCGATCAACCCTTTTGTCTGTCTTGCCTGCTTAATCCTCTCAACTTCTTTTCTTTTGTTTTCTCAACTTCTCTGTAATTAGTAGGCAGCCAGCTAGATAGGACTTTGTATTGGAAGAATCTCCCAATCCGTTCCTCTTCCTACCGGTAAGAGGGGATTGAGATTCTTGGCATACAAAGCCCTATCATGCCTCACCACTTTATTTATGATCGATGATGAGAAATCAATGAAAAAAGAATGCAAAGATCTGGAGTACCAGATTCAGAAAAGGCTACCACTACACATTCCAACAGAAGAAGAATCAGTTGTCGTATTGACCGTCTCAGTTCATCCATCAACCACTCCAGTGTAAAGCACAAACTTTTCACAGATGAGACAGCCTTCCATGATCCCTTTTTCTTCAGATACAACTAATATATGCCCCCATTTTTCTGTTTGTTCTTCTGCCTTGTACCGCCTGCTGGCTTTCTTCTTGATCGATGTTGCTGTAGGGGTGTTCGATCGTTGCAGTGCAGTGCAGTGCTGACTGCTGCTTTGCTGGTGGGAGTTGCGGCTCCCTCGACACGGCATTAAATGCGCACGTCTTCCATGTGGCCGGAAAGAGGTGAAAGCGCCGTGCTGCGACGTGAGTGATGGATGGGACGGGCGGCGATGGACAGGCGGATGGACCGATGGAGGCGCGTCACGCCGTCCCGCGGGGGCCGGGCGGCCTCTCCGTTTACCTGCCTAATTTCGCTGGACAGCCGGGGTTTTCAGGTGCACGGCCCACGGTGCGACCCGGTCTGACTCTCCATCGTCAGCGACCACCGACCATATGCGCGGCGCAGTGAAGTGTGTTCACGTTTGAGTTGTGCTGTGTTTGATCGGTTTGCTTCCGTCACGTTGTTGAGGTTGAATTGCAACTTGCACGCTAGCCAGGTGGTTTGGCCGGGGCAATGATGTCTCATGGCCATGTGGGTATCCACTATCCAGTATCCAGGCAGGGTTGGTGGTAGCAGTGGCAGATTAGCAGCACAGATGAGGAAGGAAGGAAGATATATATGGTCCGTCTGTACGCCCTATTTTAAGGATGAGATTTTACCGTAAGAGAGAATTCATTCCATGCTCATCAGTTTATTCTAGTTTAATAATTTGCTATCGATTTTGTTTTCTTTTATAATATGCCATCGATTTTGTCAATTTTTTATATGATATGTTACCGGGGTGGATATTTTTCAAAAAATACCTAAAATACCCTTCAAGCCATACAAAAGTTGCCAATTGATTGACTCATTATAAGTTTTGAAAAAATATGAAAGTTTATATGGCATTCTTACACGGTACAGAAGTTTGTGTGTATATTTTAAGATTTTATTTAATATTTTTTGTGGAAAAACTATTTTTATGTGGCATATAAAAGGAATCACATGCAAAAATATAGATGGATTAGAAAAATAATTTTGTGTAGCATATGAAAAATGATTTGCATAAAATAACATCACCGCAAGAGTATTCTATTAGCATATAAAACATAAATTTTATTTTCAAAAAATTAATACATGCAAATTGAAAATCTTAAAATATACACGCACTTCATATCATGTAAGGAGGCTGTATAAAATTTTTTTTTATGTTTTTTGGATTCTTCTAGTAGGTGAATTAATTGTTAACCCTCTTGAAGGGTATTTTAGGTGTTTTTTGAAAAGTATCCACCTTAAGAGCATATTGTAAAAAAATGATAAAATCGGTGGTATATTATAGAGAGAAATAAAGTCAATAGTAAATTATTGAACTGGAGTAAACTCAAAGGCATATAATAGATTACCTCTTACTGCAAAGGGGACGTGAGAATTTCACACAAACTAAATATGAATAGAGTAGTGGTATCTACTTTCTCAATGCATACTGTACAATGGTCATTAATAAAGTGCTCTTAAACTTTCTAATTATAAATTTTTGCTAACATGAGAGTGGGAAAGAGAAAAGATAAAACATCACTGCGATCGTTAAATAGGATCAATATCAACTCTTAGCATCTATAAAATATATAAATATGGTTGCATGAGGGTGAAAAAAGGAATAATAGTGAAAAAAATACTTTTTGAGTTAATAAGTTAGATTCTTTGTTATCTCAACTATCATAAGAAAACGGTCTTTAAATAATTTTATGTTTTCTAAGAGCATCTTCAACATAGTTGCTATTGTCGACTCTTAGCCATTTGGCCAGGTTGACAAAATTTTAGCGAGTGAAATTTGTCTTTCATTCTAATAGCCTCTCTATCTTTACTCTCCATATAACAGTGGGACTCACATGTCAGTGTCTTTCTACTCCTTCCTCCCCTACTCTTCATACCTACCCTCTACCGACATCGTGGACTGCGGGCAAGCTGTTGCTGGCGAGGATATGACAGTGGCGAGGATCTGGAGGTGGCTGTCAAGATCCGCTTAGGCTGCTGCTTCTTCTCCGCCTCTCGACCTTGTGTGCGACCTCCAATCCTCAGTGCCACACGAATGAATAGCAGGAGATGGCGAAGACGATGAGTGACAATGCTGGAAGGGTGGCAACGGGTCCTTGTTGACGCAAAATCCATCAGGTGTGCCAAAAGATATGTTGAAGTAGATCCTGCGTGTGGCACACGAAGCCATGGGAGACCTGCTTAACTCTAGTGCAAGTCCTAAACTTTGACGAGATGCAGGCATGTCAGTTAGTTTGATCTCGCAACTGACAAGATAGATAAATTCGTTGATCATCAAAGAGTCGATCGGCTAACGAGCGGATGTAGCGATACTAGCCAATGTCAATGCTAGCCGATGTCAATAAGGTTTTAAACCATTGACTATATGTCCGATATAAATTCTGACATTTGAATAAACAATGATATAAAGGCAATAGGATAATATAATAAGATCGATTGATATAAATGTGACAAAATAAATATCCGATGAACCAGCTAGTCGATATAGACATACTGAAGCAAGTATCCAATAAACCAATCGACCGATAACAGTATGATCGAATAGGTGTTGATCCGATAATTAAAACCTACATCGGCTGGAAGTCCGATGCTATTAAATCCAAATGATTAAGTAATCAATGAAACCTTTGCTGCAATCGGCTAAAAACCAACTTGTATATAATCCTTATAAGCCGATGCAACATTTAGATAACTCATCAGCTGAAACCCCGATGAAACAATGATGGATGCCTACTGACTTAAGTAAATCTAACTTGCAACCATAACCCCATAGGATAAATCCAATCGATGAAATAATGATAGATCTATCCAATGTGATGGATATAATGATTCTATCTAAAACAACATTATGATTGTAAAGATATATTAACTAAGCTAGAAGATCAGATCTAACCGAGACAGTTCCAACTAAACCGATACGTCTCTAAATACAATGCAATTAAAGATAGAATTGAGATATCAAGTAGGCAAAGATACCGACTGAACCAGAGCAATCCAAGAGATCGAAGCAATGCAGCCTTGAACAATACCAATATAACCGATACAGTTGCAAGGGCCGACAGAACTTAGGACTTACACCTTTGTCGGAGATCAAAGCCGATGTAGCCCCGCATTAGGTGTAAAGTTCCGCCGATAGTAAAAGAAACCTCGGAAAAGAGGATGGCGATGCGCCGAAAATTGTATTGATCTGAGAGATAAATTACAAGGGCCCCGGGTGTACATATTTATACCCATAGACCGATAAGAGTCCTAATTGGACACGATACAAACTTTTCTAAAGATGAAAAAAACAAAACATAAAGTCTTTATCGGACATGACACAAACTTTCCTAAATACAAAACTTGCCTAATTAATAGATAAATTAAGCTGCCAAACGTGGTCTTCACGATTTCCTTTTGAACTTGGTCTCTTTTAGATAAACTTTTCATCGGCTGATTGTGTTCTTTCCTTAACCGAATCTACTAAAGAATCTTACCAAATTTTGGTTTTAACAGGCCTCAGCTCTTTGTCACCGTCGTACAGGAGCCGGGAGGTGTCGTCGCTGCCGTCACATAGAAGGGGATCTCGGTGACGGCGGTGGAGATGGTGGAGATAGGCATCATCTCCGTCCTCTTTGTTGCTTCCACGCTGGCTGGATGGGGAGGCCGAGGGAGGCTTTATCCCATTGCTCCATCCTAGTCCGCCGCCGCCGCTCCAAGGCCAGCCATTCCTCTGCCAGGCGGAGCCGTGGAAGGAAGGGACGAGCTCAAGCCGTCAGCTCCGTGGACTTCGGCTCCGCCTGCTCCCTCTGCTCTGGTGGCCTCATTGCTGCTGGAAATGCTCTAAGAGGCCATACTAGACTGTACTGATCATGCCCTAACTGGTGCTGACAATAAATATTGTCTTATCTTCTCATTTTCTATTCGCACAAAATGGTCATTATTTTGGACAGTGTCGAAGTTTCCATTTCTTCCAATGCATGCAATGCCTAGCCTTTTGGTTTTAGTGGGGAAACTGTCTTCCTTATACACCCGTCGACCAACAAACATACTAGATTTACATTCTTCGAAAAAGTTTGAATTACCCTCTGAACTATTGGGTGAGTACGAATTATCTCCCTAAACCCAAAAACAAGATATCTTTCACCCTTAACTATTAATACTGGATGAAAAACTCCCTAACTCAATCCGGAATTGTTTTGGTCCTACGTGGTAGTCCCGTCAACATTTTTTAAAAACAAATCGGTAGGACCCACCTGTCAGATTATCTCCCTCTCATCTCTCTCTCTTCTCCCTCCCCTAGTGCACCGAATCGGTGGCTGCAGCGGGCGACGAGGCGGCGATGAGGTGGCGCTGAGCAGTGGCGGAGTAGAGGAGCTTGTGTGGTGGAGGCGATTGGGGGTGGCGAGCGGCGGAGGCAGCAGTGCACAATGGTAGGGCGGAGGAGCTCGAGTGGCAGAGGCGGATGGGTGCAGTGAGAGGTGGAGGCAGGAGAGGAGGTGGTTCCTCCTCAGCCTTTGTCAGCATGCGCCTCCTCCTCGGCCTCTGCCGGTAGATGGCTGCCCTCCGCACAAGCTGCATTCGCAGGCACATGGGGCAACCAAGGATAGAGAGAGAGGGGGAGGTGAGAGAGAGATAGAGAGGAGAAAAAGAGAGTAGATAGAATTTGACAGGTGGGTCCCATCGATTTTTTATAAAAAAGTGTTGACCGGACTGTCACGTAGGGCCTAAACCGCTCGTAAAGTTGCTCGGGGGTTCTTCATCCGGTATTAACAATTGAGGGTAAAAGGTGTCTGTTTTTTGGGTCTAGGGGTTAATTTGTACTCACCCAATAGTTTAGGAGTGTAATTCGGACTTTTTCCTACATTCTTTATATTTGAACAAAAAATGTTGCACGATGAGCTATATGTGTTACAATTTTCGAAAGTGCTTGTATGGCTCAAACGAAATCAAGCACATGCATATGAAAAGAATTAATGATCATTGGGGACCATGGGAAGGTCATCCCCAAAGTATTCTCCCACACTACCATGTCGCTATTGGGCTATAAAAGACAAGAAATGGGGTTCTGCAGGTTTTGGACATAGATTCAGCCATCCCGACAATGTCAATTTCAAATGAGATATAGCCACTGATCCAATAGGTTGTTCGAGGCCCTGAGTACTTCTCAAAAAGTTTATAAAGTGTAGTTTGAGATGGTATTAATAGTTCCACTCAAAAAATGCCTTCCGAGCTATGCAAAATCTGCGAAACAAGTAGCGTACATGTTATGGTCCGAATTTTATCCAGAAGCACGAGGAATTTTCATCTACAATCTATTTCTCTAAACCCACAGGCAGTTTCATGTGCATAAGAGTTCACAGAAAGTGTTCGTCACCGTAATGGAGATAGAATACCTATGTTGAAACCCCGATGAGGCACAATAATACTGAGCCAACAAGGATCATGACTACACCTTTGCAAGATGGGAGAGACCGCTTTGACCTAGGTTTGCATGGACTATACAAGTTGTGGTATTAGAGCAAACATTTTAAAAATGTAGCTATTCACACCCAGCACGTAAGTTCATGCGCCATGAACATAATTTACTCAAATTTAAAACTTTAGGCTGTAAATCCAGCAAGCGTGCAATCACTATTGTACTGACGACGTTACTTTCGCCAGATTTTCCAGTATGGTTAATTGATTTTTCAGTATGGTCTTAGTTTGACTTATTTGCTGGGTCAAACTTATCAGTGACGGACTTTAGTTTTGGTCCGATAAAGATAACTGTCATCCGTGACGATAAAATACCCGATACAGATGACTTCACACATCAGTGACCTTTGTTTCGTGATGGGATCCTTTCCTGACACAGATAAGGCTTGCCGCCCGATTAAGATGAGCTAGCTATCCCGTGCTAGTGATCACTGTACCGGTGGATTAGCACAGTAGAGCTGATGAATGATTCTCACTATAGATTCGTAGTAACAGTAGTTTCCACTCGCTATACTATTGGGCTCATGCGCAAGCAACTACTAGGGGTAATTCAATGAGTTGAAAATCCAATTCTGATTGCAAAGTAACAACTCCACTCAATTTGATCCATCCATTCTTTCTCATAAACGCTTCAAATTGGATACACTACAATATTTTTGCTACAGTGCTGAGAGGAATCATATCCTTCTACTTTATATCATACAGTACTACAGTGCTAGTAGGATCGACTACTAGAGAACTCATCTTTTATACCGGTTGAAAACCCCCATTAATTTCGATTATAGCAACCGTGACCAACAAGTCGAGACTAAAGATCTCGATCTTTTAGTACTGGTTGAAGATGCATATCAAGTCAAAAAAAGATGTGAGATTCAAACTCAAAATCTCTCACCTTAACCCTCACGTGTGTTACCATTTGTTAACAACAGATTTTTGTAATCTACTCGGAGAGGAAAGAGAAAACCGACGCGGAGAAGAAGGGCCAAGCCAGGGTCGGACCAAGTCCCGTATCGGACTTAGCGGCGCATCGGACTAGGTGGTAGCAGAGAGGCTGCATCGGCTGATGTGGGTTCAATGCGGCCATCGGCCGATGGGAGCAGGAGGTTGATAGAGGCAGCATGGGCTCAGTTTTGGGCTTGGGTTAAGCTTCAAGGAGATTGCCAAATAGGGATAAGGCCCGGTTTTAGGCAATTGTATCTATTAATTAGGAAGTTAAGATAGATTTGATTTAATCTATGCCAAGAGTCCGCCATAAGGACTTGTTTGTTAGTTAGAGATAAGATCGTGTCCCACATGGACAACGTTGTAAATCACGGGTATAAATATCCCGGTAGTCTGTACATAGAAACTCTCTCAATCAATTCAACCACAATTCAATCTACTTTTGGCGCATCGCCACCCTCGCAAGAGGTCAGCTTCCGGCGAGTTCTTGCTTCCCCAGAGCAGAGGTAAGAACTCGTTCCCGATGATCTACATCGTCGGGGCTAGTGTGTCGCTTTAGACACGTTAAGCCCTGGCAATGTGATCGTCGTTTATCAATGTCTTGGATAATCTTGATGTGGCTCTCTAATTCTATCTCGCCAGCGATTGACTCGCTTTAGGGTTTATTGCCGACGGTGGTCGAATTAGTTTGCTCGTCTAGATTATCTAAGGCATCTAACATCCCCAAAAACAATCAACAGCTTGATTTTCTTTGTATTAGTTCTCAATTCACACTTTGAGTTGCTATCGACTTTAGTCCTGTCTTGAGACCTAACTCAAAGCCTGTTTTTGATCGTAATTAAGGATAGTGCTGGGGTTTCAGCCGGTCTTATCTAATATGTGTGATCACCTTGTGTTTTTACATGTATTTGCCACTTGTATGAGTAGATCGACAGATATAAATGTGTTTGTCATAGATTATTTTCAAGACTTCTTTATGATTAGCATGTTTATATCGGCCAATTGGCTTATACAAGTTTGCACTAGGATATTAGCTAGTGTGTTTATTTTGGTAATCCCTCATCGGCTAATGCCATTAAATTAACACTAGCATGTTGATGAAGGCCGATGAGATTAGATCCGTCTTTTAATCTTATTTCTTTATAACCTCAAGTAGGCCGATAAAGCTTTGCCCTATCGGCTGAGCTCTCACGATGCGACATCGGCCTATTGGCCGATCGACCATCGTTCTCTAACATGGTTTACTTGTTTATTCTTGTTGATTGTAGATCAAATCAACTGGTATGCCCTAAACGTACCTAGGCAAGCCATTGGACCTGCACTGGAGCTTAGCAGATCTCCCAGGCCGCCGTGGAAACATGGAACCCGTTTGGACATCTGACGGGTCAAAATTCTGTGCCAACACGCTTTTGGCACGCCCAGTGGGACTAAGAAGAACACAAGCTTTGCATCGTCCACAAGCTCACTTCAAGATGTCTAAGCAAAGCGAAATCTTTGAAGAGAACGTCGTCTCGGTGACCGTCGATCAGCTCAGCGAGGAGCAAAAGGCCGAGATGACAAAGTTGACCAAACAATTCCAAAATATGTACTTGCAAACATATTCCATGACTCGGCAAGGCACGCTCATTCAGAAATCCAAGGTGATAATGCCAAGCCCTGGGGATGGAGCTAGTACGTCGGCGGCAGCCCAAGATCAAGCTGTCAAAACCAAAGATGATACCCACAGCGCTGCGCCGATGCTACAAGACCGTATTGACTCCGCGGTTTACTCAGCGCTGATTAATCAATCTGGAGTCCTGGTGAACACATTGACCAATACGGTCAAGTCGATACTGGATGGTTCTATTCACCAATATAAACCTCAAGGGCCGATCTTCTTGCCTGAAAACAAATTCCCTGCATATCGGACCCTGAGGACTAGCCTGAGTATGGTTCCACAGCCGACGACGCCGATCTCACCTCCATCGGCCCAGCCAGTGTCAACTATGCCGTTGGTCTTGACAAAACAAGCGGGAGGAAGCCCTCAGCATATCACGGAAGACCAATTTGCACAATGGACGAGGGGAAGACAAGCTCCGACCATTTTGCAACAGCCGATGGTTGAGCCGACACAGCAGGCCTCTGCCAATCCGACATCGGCTGGGCAAGCCCAATTCCCCCTGCCAGACAATCCTCCACCGATAGCTGCGTACAATGCGCCACAAGGCTACCAGCAGTACTCCACGGGGCAGTATGATGCACCAAACTTGAATCACCACTTTCAGCCACACTCCCCTAGGCAATATCGACCGGAAGGTTTTCAACAGCCGCATCACCAAAAGTTTCCACACCAGCCCGCAGGAATCACTCAAGGGCACTGGGCCGATATGATAGCCGAAGTGATGCGTGATCAATTCGGTTTAAAGCCCAAGGAGAGTGCAACAGTGTATCGACACCCATACCCAGAGGAGTTCGACAGAGTGCCGCTGCCGGGCCGATACAAGATTCCTGACTTCTCCAAGTTTTCAGGGCAAGATAATGTCTCCACATATGAGCATATTAGCTAATTTTTAGCCCAATGTGGTGAGGCATCGGCTGTGGAGGCATTGAGGGTGAGGTTTTTCCCTTTGTCCTTGTCAGGGTCAGCGTTCACGTGGTTTTCTTCTCTACCCTGCAATTCCATCAGAGGATGGGTCGACCTGGAGAAACAGTTTCATAGATACTTCTTCAATGGTGTACAAGAGATAAAGTTGTCCGATCTTACCGCCATCAGGCAGAAAGTTGATGAATCGGTCCCAGACTACATCCAACTATTCCGGGACATTAGAAACAAGTGCTATAGTCTCAGCTTGACCGATTCCCAGCTGGCCGATTTGGCATTCCAGGGGTTTCTTGGGCCGATACGAGAGAGATTCTCGTCGCAAGAGTTTGAAAGTCTAGCTCAGCTAGCACAGAGAGTATCGGCCCATGAGCAAATATTTCAGGAGGCGAAAAAGTTCGCGAAGAAGATTAACAATGTTTATCAGTACGCCTCCGACGAGGATGAAGATGACGGTGCCGAGGTTGATTTAGCCGAGTGGGCCCGAATGAAGAAACCGACAACATGTCAATGGGCCAAGAAGGGCGATAAGGAAGACAAATTCGACTTTGACATCAACAAGGCCGATAAGATATTTGACTTACTGCTACAGGAGAAATAGATACAGTTACCAGTAGGTCATGTGTTGCCACCGGCTGAAGAGATAAAGAAAAGAAGATATTGCAAATGGCACAACACGTACTCCCACCACATGAACGAGTGCAAAATTTTTCGGCAACAGATACAATCGGCCATTGAACAAGGCAGGATCAAGTTTGATGATGCCAAAAGGCCAATGAAGATAGAAGGACACCCGTTCCCAGTCAACATGGTGTGGGATGACAGGGCCGATAGCAATGCCTATCGAACCAATAAAAGACCTCATCAAACTTCGGAAGACCTCATCAAGAAATACCAGCGGAGGCGGGAGGAACAAGCACAAGACCATGATGACCAAGATAAATTCTATGATCCCCATTGGGAGTGCGAGTTCTTTCGGTTTTGTTGGAACGAGGGGATGAGACTGCCAACAATACAAGAGTGTCCTGCGTGCAATGACATAAAAAAAATCTTACCAGGGCAACTCAAGCAGGCAGGCGCATCGGCCGATCAAGCAGAGGAAATCTGTACACGAAAGGCTGGGGCCGATGCACCAGATCGCCGAGCAACAGAAGATGAGCTAGTCCAAAACCCTCAATGGTACCCAGGTGATCTATTCAGCAAGACTCAGAAGCGACGGGTTCAGAGGCTAAGACAGAAGGAGAAGATCCAGGAGCAGCAGGCAGAAATCGCTCATCGGCCTGTTAAAACGAGGAAACAATGGAAGATAAAGTCCACAATAGAAAAGGCCGATGAGGATAATACTAAGTCAACTCAAGCCCCCGCGTCTGCAAAAGGTAAAAACATAGCATCGGCTTCTGTTAACATGGTGTTTGTATTGCCAACAGAGTATAGCATACAGATGGCCGATGAAGATATAGCCGATGACGAGATGGAGCAATCTTCGGCTAAGCTACAGTTGTCACCAGAGCAAGCCGTGTTCAACAAGCTAGCCGACACTAGCTATAGGCACCTCCGGCCGTTGTACATCAAGGGATTCGTCAATGGGCGGTCGATGACGAAGATGCTGGTCGATGGCAGCGCCGCAGTAAATTTGATGCCATATACAACTTTCAGGAAGCTTGGAAAAGTACCTGAGGACCTAATCAAGACAAACATGGTGTTGAAAGATTTTGGTGACAACGCGTCTGAGGCAAAAGGGGTGTTGAACGTGGAGCTCACAGTGGGCAACAAGACAATCCCTACCACCTTTTTTGTCTTTGATGGAAAGGGTTCTTACAGTCTGTTGTTGGGATGAGATTGGATCCACGCAAATTGCTGCGTCCCTTCGACGATGCATCAATGCCTTATTTAGTGGCAAGGGGACCAGGTCGAGATCATGCAGGCCGATAGATCAGCACTTGTGGCCAATGCTGATCTTGCAGTTTGGGAGATGGAGGGAATCGATTGCCTGTCTGGACGAGTTTGGGAGGCCGATTTCCTGAAGGTAACTGACTGCGATGTCGAGCCGATCGAAGATGGAAACAAGCAGTTACTTTAACAAAGGTGTAACATCCATAAGCCAGGAAGAACAAGATAGTCCCTACACAGAAGATGCGGTGGATGAATTAGACGGCAAATTGGGACAAGGCTTTACGTCGGCCGATGAACTTGAAGAAGTTGACATAGGGATAGGTGATAGGCTTAGGCCGACGTATGTAAGTGCCAAATTACCAAAGGAATATAAGAGTAAATTGATACATCTTTTGAAAGAATTCATGGATTGTTTTGCATGGGAATATCATGAGATGCCAGGATTAAGCCGATCGATTGTAGAACATCGGTTACCTATAAAACCAGGCTATCGGCCGTTTAAACAAGCTCCCAGGAGATTTAAGGCCGATATGCATGAAGCTATCAAGGCAGAAATCACAAGGCTCTACGACGCCAACTTCATCAGACCCTGCCGATACGCGGAGTGGGTCTCCAACATAGTACAAGTGTTGAAGAAGAACGGCAAGCTCAGGGTGTGCATCGATTTCAGAGATTTAAATAAAGCAATGCCGAAAGATGAGTACCCAATGCCGTTGGCCGATTTACTAGTTGATGCTGCATCTGGACACAAGATCATCAGCTTTATTGATGGAAATGCAGGCTATAATCAGATTTTCATGGCTGAGGAGGATATCCACAATACAGCTTTTAGGTGTCCGGGGGCAATCGGCCTGTATGAGTGGGTCGTTATGACATTTGGTCTCAAAAACGCTGGAGCCACCTATCAGAGGGCGATGAATTATATCTTTCACGATCTTATCGGCTCATTGATTGAGGTCTACATTGACAATGTGGTTGTGAAGTCGAAAGAGTACGATGAGCACTTGGCCGATTTACGTAAGGTACTGGAAAGAGCAAGAAAATACGGTTTAAAGATGAACCCTAACAAATGTGCCTTTGGCGTATCAGCCGGTCAGTTTTTGGGTTTCCTGGTCCACGAGAGAGGAATTGAGATTACACAGAAGAACATCGACGCCATAAAAAAGATCAAGCCTCCTCAGAACAAGACCAAGTTACAATCTCTGATAGGGAAGATCAACTTTGTTCAACGTTTTATATCAAACCTGTCAGGCAGGATAGAGCCATTCACTCCACTGTTGAAGTTGAAGGATGATCAAGAATTTACATGGGGTGAAAAGCAGCAAAAGACGTTGGACGATATCAAGGAATATTTGATTTCCCCACCAGTTTTAATGCCTCCACAGAAGGTAGTCCCGTTCAAGTTGTACCTGTCGGCCGATGAGAGGTCTATCAGCTCTGTTCTGGTTCAAGAAGTTGATGGCAAAGAAAGAGCTATTTTCTATCTCAGCAGAAGATCGTTGGATGCTGAAATAAGGTACACGCCAGTAGAGAAGCTATACTTATGTTTATATTTTTTATGTACTAAATTGAGGCATTATTTACTTTCCAATGAGTGCATTGTGGTAAGTAAGGCCGATGTCATGAAATATATGCTATCGGCCCCTGTGTTAAAAGGGAGAATTGGGAAGTGGATTTTTGCCTTGACATAGTTTGACCTCAGATATGAATCGGCCAAAGCGATCAAAGGATAAGCCCTGGCCGATTTCATTGTTCAACATCGAGATGATTCAATCACATATTCAGATATCGTGGCATGGACACTGTATTTTGATGGATCTGTTTGCAGACATGGATGCGGTATCGGCCTAGTCATCATATTCCCTTGGGGGGCAAGCTTCGAGTTTGCGTTTACCATCAAACCCTATTATACAAATAATCAAACAGAATACGAAGCCGTTCTCAGTGGTTTACAGTTATTACAAGAGGTCGAGGCCGATTCCGTAGAAATTATTGGTGACTCACAGTTAGTGATTAATCAGCTTTCTGGGGAATACGAGTGCAGGAATGATGTCCTAAAGATTTACAATGAAGAGTGCCTGGAATTGCTAAAAGCTTTCAAGATTGTGACGATGAGGCATATACCCAGGAAGCAAAATTTCAAGGCCAATGATTTAGCTCAGGGAGCATCAGGATATAGGCCGATGATGAAAGATGTCGAGGTTCAAATCGCCACCGTGGATGCCGATGATTGGCGGTTCACTATCATAGAGTATTTGAGAAATCCTTCTCAATCGGCGTCACGAAGGATGAAGTATAAAGTTCTACATTATGTATTGCTAGATGACGATTTATACTATTGGACGATTGATGGTGTCCTGCTAAAGTGTTTAAGTTTAGAAGAAGCTAAAGTTGCTATGAGCGAGGTTCACGAAGGAATTTGTGGAACACATCAATTGGCCCATAAAATGAGATGGCTTTTGAAACGCGTTGGATATTTTTGACCGACAATGCTAGAGGATTGTTTCAAGTACTATAAGGGGTGTCAAGATTGTCAAATGTTTGGAGCAATTCAGAGAGCACCGGCATCGGCTATGCATCCGATCATAAAGTCGTGGCCGTTTCGTGGATGGGGTATAGACATGATCGGATAGATTAATCCTCCATCAAGCAAGGGACACAAGTACATCTTAGCGGCCACAGATTACTTTACAAAGTAGGTTGATGCCGTTCCATATAAAAAGGTCGACTCTAAGGATGCAATCCAGTTTGTTAAGGAGCATATTATATATAGATTTGGACTTCCACAGACGCTGACGACAGATCAAGGATCAATTTTCTTATCCGATGAGTTTGTTGAGTTTGCCGACAGCATGGGCATCAAACTGCTGAATTCTTCTCTATACTATGCGCAAGCTAATGGCCATGCAGAAGCTTCTAACAAGAGTTTAATCAAGTTGATCAAGAGGAAGATTGCTGAACAGCCGAGACAATGGCATACAACGCTGGCTGATTCCCTTTGGGCGTATCGGATGACTTGTCATGGCGCGATTCAAGTGCCGCCTTATCAGTTGGTTTATGGACACGAAGCTGTGTTGCCGTGGGAAACCAACATCGACTCAAGAAGGATTGCATTGCAAGATGACTTGACGGCCGATGAATACCACTATCTCATGGTTGATGAGTTGGATGACTTGGCACACGTCCGATTGCGGGCCTTGGAGAAAATCAAGCGAGATAAAGATCGAGTTGCTCGTCATTATAATAAAAAGGTTGTAGCCAAGTTGTTTGAGGAAGGGGATCTTGTTTGGAAATTGATATTGCCGATTGGTTCCAGAGATAACAGATTCGGCAAGTGGTCACCTAATTGGGAAGGGTTTCTTGTTTGAAAATTGATATTGCCGATTGGTTCCAGAGATAACAGATTCGGCAGATTCATCGATGTGTTACTCATAATGCATATTTATTAAAAGGATTAGATGGAGAAATTTTTGGTAAAGCGCTCAATGGCAAGTACTTAAAGAAATATTACCCAAGCATTTGGATCGACTCATGATCGGCTTGCTAGCCGATTACTGATGATAGCCGATGTATAATACATCGCCTTTAGATGGCCAATACATATTATCGCCCTTAGTTCAAATTTTACAACATGAGCTCTCATCATCCAAAATTTAGGGGGCATATATATATTCAGCAGTGCTTCAATGGATGGATTAAATTTGTGGACTTCATAAATTTTTCAGATTATGAGCTACATGGTTAAGATGAGATATATATCAATCAAAGACAAAGTTAACTTTTTACATGGGGAAGATGAAAGTATGTTACGTCAGCTTATAAAGTTTTGGATAGCTGCAATGGCCTTGCAACGAATTTGATTAATGTCGTCTATCGCTTGAGCGTCATCGGCCGATGACCCTGGGATTGGTTTCAATGCCTTACTCAGGGTTGCAAGATGTTTGGCCGATGCTTTTAGCTTTGCTGTTTGGTCTTCAATCACCTTCAAGGATGCAGCAATCTTCACTTCGGCTTCCTGGATGTCTTTGCGAGTGGCTTCTAGCTTCATCAGCAGATCTGCTTCAAGGCGACGGAGTTCTTCAAGTTTCTTATTCAAGGCGATCGGCTCAATGACTAGCTCATCCAATCTAGTTTTATCAGAGTTTATTTGAGCTTTGCTGGCAGATACGGTCGATTCCAAGCTTTCACGTTCCCGCCTTTTGTGCAAGTGGCTTTGTGAAGCTTGAAGTGATACTGTTCCAGGAAGATGGCTGGTGTTAATGTCTCCATCAGGTCTTCAGGTAATTGATCTTGGATTTCTTGGACCCTGCTCCTAATTGGGTTACAATTCTCCACCAAGGATTCTATAGATGCCTCCAACCGGTTAGCAATGTCGGACAGCTGGCCCTTTAATTCTTCGGAGATTGATGGACTGGCTGCGCTGGGTAGCTCCTTGTCTTCCTCATTGAGAAATTGGCCGATGTTGAAAGAGAACATATCGGATAGAGTCTACAATCATCAAGATAAGGCATGGTTAGTCCAGTTAAAGTAAGATCGGCAAGGAGTTCAAAGTAGTTTAAGTCTACCTGTGATGGGACATCAGCTGCAGTTGCATCGGCCTCCTGTTGTTGTTCTGAGACGGCAGGCGAAGTGGTTGGCCGATATGGTGAAGGCGATGGAGCTCGTGGCTAAAGAGTAAAGCAAAAACATGATGAGTCAGATATGCATTGTTAATAAGATGAAGCAGATAGATCGGCGCTTATCGAAGAAACTGGAGAAGGTGGTGGAGAAGGAGATGGAGTCCTTAATCGGGCCTTGGCTTGTTCACGTTTTTTCAAGGTAGCTTTCTTGGTTCTTGGTAATGGGGCCGATTGAGTTCTCTCCTTAAGCAAGGATGATGTAATGACCTGAAAAAATCGAGTTAGAATACTCCAGTGAACTAAAATTGAAGAACTATATGAGGAAGCCTATATTAACCTTGCGGATTTTCTTCTGGGTTGAGCAGCGTCAGCTTGATCATCGGCCGGCGGATCTCCAGTGATTGTGGCCGATGGATCTTTAATTGGCTTATCAGCCGATGGTTCTTTAGCAGCGGCGGCCGATGGGTGTTGGTCTTTAGGTATATCAGCGGCTGCTGCATCGACCTCCTCTTCCATTACTTGGTCATCTAGGAATTCTTCTACGGGGGGGTCCAGCTCATCGAGATCGGCCTGGTCATCGGTTTTAGGCTTTTTGCCGGGCTTCTGAGTTTATTCCTTTACCGACGCTTTCCTCTTGGTAGGTTTTTTCCTTTACCGAGCAGTGAGGCCGATAATTGACTCCAGAACAGCTTTTCCTGATGGAGCTACGACCAGAGCATAGGATATCCTTTGCCCACTATTGTGCTGACAGATAGAACTGGGGCGTCAGGGACTTGGGGGCTGATATTGTCAATAAGCTCTGTCAAATAAAATCTGGCCGATTGATGGAAGATGTGAGTAGCCCGCTCATGCCACCATGTTTGGATGCTAATATGGATAAAAGCGCTCAACCACAATCGGTCACAGTCGCCCAAGTTTGGGATTCTGGTCTCCAAGACTTTGCTCATGACCAATGCCGATGAGACCATGCCCCTGTTCTCCAACAGTCGATGGAAGTGCAAGCTGATGGGAAGTTGTCCAAGCCCACATTGTCTGGCAGCCACCATTGGATTATAAAATTCATAAGACAAGCTGGTGTTTTTGCCTTGGAAAATGCCTACTGGGAGCAGGCATGGAGTAATGCCGATCATAAAGATCTCCTTCGAAATCATATCGTCATTCAGATGACCCAAGGTAAGATCGGCGGGGAGCTCGAAATCAGAATCTTAGGGGTAAACAAACATGTCCATCTTGACTGATGGAGGGCCGGTGTAGAATCGGGTGAACCATGTGAATATTTCTTCGGCCGATTGATCAGCTCCAGGATATACTGAGGCCGCTTCTCCAAAGGACATACACCTCCTAGATGAGGGATCTTCATTGTCACTATAGTCCGATGGGAGGACTGAGTCTGATAATGGAGGCCGATCGACCATGGTGTTGGTGTAGATGGTTAACCATAGCTGGATAAACCATCATGGACCTCCATGTGCCACTGTCCTATTTAACATCAGGTCTTAAGTGGCAGAGTGTAGCAGCCGATAGACAGCTCCAAGGAGGTATCGGCCTAGAGGAAATTTCTTCTTTTCAACCAGAGCCTAGGCTAGATGTTGGCAATTCAAAGTGGGACCACAGGTTGATCCACAGAAGATGAATCTTTCCAACCATAAAGTCAGAAAAGCCACGTGTTTTCTCTCTGAAACAGACCCTTGTTCCATGTGCTCAGAAATATAACCATACCAGCCTCCAATCTTCTTGGTCTTCAATTTATGGCTGCTATTGATGAGGAGGTTGAAGGGATTGATCTCAGAGAGGATATCCAAGCCCGTTAGCATCTTGACATCTATCAGCGTTGGAGTCATCGGACCTTGCCGGAATAAGAAGGCATTCAGGGTGTTAGACCAGAAGTAGGTGGTGGCCGACATGAGGGGTTCATTTTTCTTGGTATCGGCTAGAGACAGGGCAAGACACTGGCCGATTCTGATTTCATTCCAATGGACTTGTTTAGCTGCAGCAATTTTCTTGTACCAAGTCCTATATCCATTGAGGTTCGACGGCCAGGATCTGAAGGTGTGTTTCCATGAGGAGACACTGGGCTTTGCTTGCTTAAAGGGAATTCTGTTGGACTCCGCGTTTATCAGCCAGGTGGGGTCAGAGTTGCCCATGGGACCCAGAAGAAATCGATGAGATTTGTCATTTTTGGGGATCAAAATCTGGGTCTTGAAGACCTACGGCATATAAACAATAATGAAAAATAAGATCCGGGGGGCAAGAGCAGAAACCCTAGTTTGAAAAGTCTCGGCGGGAAAATGAAAATTTGAGGAAGGATTGGTTTACCTCAGGGATCTCGGAGACGTAGAATGGAAGGCTTGCCATGGATGTTGTCGAGAGGTCGCCGTTGAGGAGGTTGCCGCCGAGAGGGTGCTGAGAAGTCACCGGATTCAAAGGGCATAAACGGCTAATGAGGAACTGCGTGTGGAAATCGGCGGCGGAAGGCAGCGAATCTGGATCTGTGTGGTTGTGGATAAACCATAGCAAAGAAGTCGATGGGTTCCTTGGAGCTAATTCCGCCACATTATATAATGAAGCGGAATTAGGGGCATGTGTTAACAGCAGATTTTTGTAATCTACTCGGAGAGGAAAGAGAAAATCGACGCGGAGAAGAAGGGCCAAGCCAGGGTCGGACCAAGTCCCGTATCGGACTCAGCGGCGCATCGGATTAGCTGGAGCGCTAGCAGAGAGGCTGTATCGGCTGATGTGGGTTCAATGCGGCCATCGGCCGATGGGAGCAGGAGGTTGATGGAGGCAACATGGGCTCGGTTTTGGGCTTGGGTTAAGCTTCAAGGAGATTGCCAAATAGGGATAAGGCCTGGTTTTAGGCAATTGTATCTATTAATTAGGAAGTTAAGATAGATTTGATCTAATCTATGGCAAGAGTCCGCCATAAGGACTTGTTTGTTAGTTAGAGATAAGATCGTGTCCCACATGGACAACGTTGTAAATCATGGGTATAAATATCCCGGTAGTCTGTACATAGAAACTCTCTCAATCAATTCAACCACAATTCAATCTACTTTCGGCGCATCGCACCCTCGCAAGAGGTTAGCTTCCGGCGAGTTCTTGCTTCCCCTGAGCAGAGGTAAGAACTCGTTCGCGACGATCTATATCGTCGGGGCTAGTGTGTCGCTTTAGACACGTTAAGCCCTGGCGATGTGATCGTCGTTTATCAATGTCTTGGATAATCTTGATGTGGCTCTCTAATTCTATCTCGCCAGCGATTGACTTGCTTTAGGGTTTATTGCCGATGGTGGTCGAATTAGCTTGCTCGTCTAGATTATCTAAGGCATCTACCATCCCCAAAAACGATCAACAGCTTGATTTTCTTTGTATTAGTTCTCAATTCACACTTTGAGTTGCTATCGACCTTAGTCCTGTCTTGAGACCTAACTCAAAGCCTATTTTTGGTCGTAATTAAGGATAGTGCCGGGGTTTCAGCCGGTCTTATCTAATATGTGTGATCACCTTGTGTTTTTACATGTATTTGCCACTTGTATGAGTAGATCGACAGATATAAATGTGTTTGTCATAGATTATTTTCAGGACTTCTCTATGATTAGCATGTTTATATCGGCCAATTGGCTTATTCAGTTTTGCACTAGGATATTAACTAGTGTGTTTATTTTGGTAATCCCTCATGAGCTAATGCCATTAAATTAACACCAGCATGTTGATGAAGGTCGATGAGATTAGATCCGTCTTTTAATCTTATTTCTTTATAACCTCAAGTAGGCTGATAAAGCTTTGCCCTATCGGCTGAGCTCTCACGATGCGACATCGGCCTATCGGCAGATTGACCATCGTTCTCTAACATGGTTTACTTGTTTATTCTTGTTGATTGTAGATCAAATCAACTGGTACGTCCTAAATGCACCTAGGCAAGCTATTGGTCCTACACTGGAACTAAGCAGATCTCCCAGGCCGCTGTGAAAACGTGGAACCCGTTTTGACATCTGGCGGGTCGAAATTCTGCGCTAACACCATTCCACCTACTGTACATATCTAACTTAAATAGAGATGTTTTCTTTTTAAACTAACTCTATGGGCATCTTTATTGTCAGTTGGTAACACCAACCGGAACTAAAGATCCATCAACATTAGTCTCGGTTGGTGCTACCAACTGGTACTAAAGATGTATTTTAATATTATTGATAATACCAACCGATACTAGAGATGTTTATAGGGACTTGGGCTTTTAGAACTGGTACTAAAAAACTTTAGTACCGATTTTTAATCTATCCGAGATATTTGTGTGTTTGGGGCATTGGATAAAAGGTGAGTTCTCTAGTATTGATCGCTTGGGCTCATATGGATTGGAGGAAATTTATTGGAATTTTAGGTCCTCTTTTGATTGGTAGAAAAAACATAGGAATTTTGGAAGATTTCAAAATTTTCTATGAAGACCTTTGAAATAAAGGATTGAATCTTATTCTATGCTTTGAAACTTTTATGGAGTGAAAAATCCTATAGAGATATTGAAGAAAACTTAGTACGACCTTCAGGGCCTCTTTGAATCGCAGGAATGATAAAATGAATGAATAGGAAAAACACAGGATTCTAATAAGAATGTAAGTGTAAAACAGAGGATTACAAATCACAAGAACGATCGTTTGACTGAACCGTAGGAAAAATGCAGGAATCAGATAACAGAGATAGACTCAAAAGAATTTTTTCAAGAGATTAGACCTCTTGCTAAATTTTCTCCAAAATCTATATGATATGAGCTATTCCATAGAAATTTATAGGATTTCAAAAACCCTAATCCTTTGAATTAAAAGGCCCTCACTCTCTTGAAAATTTTCTTTTGAGTTTATCTCTCTTATCTGATTTTTACGTTTTTTCTATGGTCCAATCAAACGATCTTTCTTATGTTTTCCCTCCGTTTTACAATCCTCTGTTTTACGCTTTTATTCCTATCAAAATTCTATGTTTTTACTATTTCTTCGTTTTTTATTCCTGCGATTCAAAGGGTCATTAGAGAATACGAATTCATAGGAATCATTCCTACACATTGTAGCATACCAAATTCCAAAGGAATCCATTCCAGGAAAAGGAATCGAAAATATACGTTTTTCTTTCTGAATTTGCATGAATATATCACTTTCATATTTTTGTGCACAAATATACCGTCGTCACGGCACAGGGACACGAGGGCCAGTTCAGAAATGACGTCGCGTCTGGACGCGGCGAACTCGTGATCTACTTCGCCGTGGCGGCTGGCGAAGGTGAGACGCGGACGAGTTCTCGTTTTGGAAAAGCGAACTCGCAATTGCATGACGTTGTGATCAATGCAGCGTAATTAACCGGTGTAATTAATATAATTTAAAGGCAACGTAATTGATTAACCGGTGTAATTAATGTAATTAAATCCATCTTCTTTTCTTTAAAAATTTGATATTGACGACGTCGTGTAGCAGCATCCAGACGAGTTCTAGCAGACGGGACGCGAAGTCGACACCGTCCGGACGAGTTCGCTCAGGCATGGTGTGAGTTCACGGCCACACGGCCCAGTTCGGACAGGAAGTATATGCGATCTCGTGGCCTCATAAACTTAATTCTCTTCTTGCCCACGCGAACTCATTGCAAGTTCGCGGTGTCCGCACACGATCTCGTTGATAATGGCTGGTTCGCATGCCGTTCTCGCGACGGCGGTATATTATTGTGAAAAATTTCAGTATTGGTATATTTTTGAGAAAAGAAATGATGAACAATATATTTTAAAATCTTTTTGTACATTCCATAGGAAAAAACCATATGAGCTGAAACCTCTTTTTATTTTTTCTTTGAGAAGTCCAATGCAACTTCTCTCTTTGTCTCTCTTCTCTCTCTAAAATCCATCCAAATTCATGTGTTGTTTTCCCTAGAGCCATCCAAACACATTATTTTTTGAATTCGTGAGTTTAGATTCCCATGGGATTCGTAGCTATGTGACATCCTAATCCCACGTTTTCCCTCTTCCTGTATTTGTAAAATCCGGTGTTCCAAAGGTGCCCTTAACTTAGCAACTGCACAAGAGTCGTATCCCAAATTTAGTCCTGTTTGGGAAAACGCATGAAGATAAACATTGGAAAAAAAAGGATTGAAAATCATAGGAAATAGAGATGAATGGGTGTTTGGAATGTAGAACAATATTCTTATTTGCTTAGTAGTAGTTCCTTTTTATTTAGGTTCTAATGACAATTTTTAGAAATCCTGCATGCCCTTTTCTCTGGTGTAATTGTTTATTAACTAGTAGGAAACCATAGTATTGCTTGTGGTTCCTTTGCAATGAAATAAATTCATACGGATATTGGAGGTTTTAATGATGATATAGCAATGTGATATAGCATAATCCAAATATAAAATAAACATTGATCTGAAGATTAAAGCACATATCGGCCGGAGGTCCGATGGCATAAACTCTCAATAAGCAGATAAACAATAAATACTCTGTTGTCATCGGCTAGATCCAATCTATATGTAAAACTCTTGGGCCGATGCAACGTCCAGATAGCTCACCGGCTGAAACCCCGATGAAACCCTTATTTGTAGCCAACAAGCAGGCTAGAGATTACGGTTCTAATCACGACTTAGTAGGTCAAACCGAACTGATGCAGCAGTAAGTATAAAAAGAAACGCAAGACCTAGACAATTAAGCCCTTGACTGATTTTCAGGATGGTGGATACCTTAGCCAATCTAATCTAGCGAGGTGATTTAGTCGATACCGACGTAAACCCTAAAACGAATCTCGGCCGATACGATTAAATCGAGACACCAAACCAGATTAACTAAGATATATGATAGTAAGTGCCTACGTTGACGAGATCAAAACGTCGAAGCCCTAGCCCCGATAACGCAGGCAGCCATAAGAAGACTTACCCCTCGTGGGAAGGGCATGAACTCGCCGAAGAAGACGAAAAGTAAAGGTTGGCGATGCGCCGAAGTTGTATTGATCGTGAGATAAAAATTTACATGAACCTCGAGCTTACATATTTATACCCATAAGCTAACAAAGATCCTAACAGAATACGACTCAAACTTTCCTAAAGATAAAAGGAAACAGATAAAGTCCTTATTGGACACTAAACACACTTTCCTATAGATAAAACAAAAAACTAACAAACTCTTCCTAATTAATAGTTACAAGTCGCATCCTCCTCAAACTCGGTCTTCTCTGGATAAGATCTTCCCGAATCTAACAAGAATCCGACTGCTGTTGGTGGTTGGTTTAAGAAAACCCCCACCGGCCGATATAAAACTCTAGGCCGATACCAACCTTGAGCCGCTATGAATCCTGGACCGATGAGGACTTTGGGGCTTACCAAATTCTGGCGTTAACATAAGCCGAGTACAAACAAGTCATAATCAAAAAAAATATTTTACTTTACTATTATTGATAGCCCCTGACTGGCAACTCAAGAAGACAACTTACTTGATGTCCGCAGTCGAGAAAAATAAGATAGAAAAGGATAACTTAAGTATAATAACACCGAAGGTGTTCAATGTTCCAAGAATTCTCCACGTTCGATCCGTCTTCATGCTTCAATCAATAAGCCCCTAGTCGAGTGATCTCGAAAATGCCCTTCCCATAAAGGAGACAATTTGTGCCTATCCTTGGTTGTCTGGATTTTTCGTAAAACCATATTACCAACAATGAACGCTCGCGATCGAACATTACGATTATGCCAACGCCGAAGTCCCTGGAGATATCTTGCCGACTGAATAAGAGCAGCTTCGCAGGCCTCCTCTAGTCGGTTTAAGTCCTCAACACGATTTTGATCATAATGCTCCTCATTTAAATTGTGAACCCGAAGAGACTCGAACTCATTCTCACTCGGCAACATAACCTTAACCCTGTATACCAGAAGGAAAGGTGATTGACCCGCAGCCCGACTGAGTGTGGTTCGTAGTGACCACAAAACTGAGATCAATTGTTCCACCCATCGTCCAGCATAAGGGCGTAGTCTATCAAACATGCGGGCTTTAATGCCTTGAAGAACCATCCCATTGGCACACTCGACTTGTCCGTTACTCTTGGGATGCGCAACCAATGCATAGCATATCTTGATCCCCAAGTCTTTGCAAAAATCCTTGAAAACTCCTCCTGTGAACTGAGTGCCATTATCAGTAATAATTCTATTAGGAACACCAAACCAATGCACAATGTTGATGAAAAAATCGTGAGCTTTATCTGCCGTAATTGTAGCGACTGGCTTAGCCTCAATACACTTGGAAAACTTGTCGATGGCAACGAAAAGATGTGTGAAACCTCCTTGGGCCTTCTTAAAGGGACTCACCATATCCAACCCTCAAACGGTAAAAGGCCATAAAAGAGGAATAGTTTGTGAATCTTGAGCTGGAACATGGATTTGTCGAGCAAAAAATTGACAACCTTCGCAAGTCCGAACAATCTTGTCTGCATCCGTGACAGTCATAAGCTAGAAAAATCTTTGTCGATAAGCCTTGCCCACCAAAGTGCTTGCCGCAGCATGACTGCTGCATATTCTTGAGTGGATATCCCACAATAACTGCTGGCTCTCCTCAGGAGAAACACATCTTAACAAAACACCAAATGGGCTCCGCTTATATAACTCAGAATCAGCCATTACATAACTCTGGCTGCGATGACGAATTCGTTCGGCTGCATCCCAGTCTTGGGGTAGCTCTTGCTGAGTCAGTACATGGTCCAATACCAGTAGCTCTCCAGCCCCCGTGCCAGTAACTCTCTTAGATTCATCAATGTACATGGTCCAATACCCTAACCTCTCCGCAGGTGTATCTTCTTGGCATTCGGTCTACTCGGCAACGAAGTCAGCTAAGACCTAAGATTTGATCGATGTTCGAGCCTTGAAAGTAATGTCTAACGCCATCAGCTCCAATGCCTATTTTGCGATGCATCCCGTGGCCTCACGATTATGAAGAACATTGTCGAGTGGAAAAGATGTGACCATCGTGACCAAGTGACTTTGAAAGTAATGAGCTAATTTCCTGACGGTAATTAAAACTCTATATAATAATTGTTGTACCTAGGGGCAGCGTGTCTTGGAACCAGACAACACCTCGCTAACAAAGTAAATAGGCCTCTGAACTTTCTGGATGTGACCTTCTTCACGCTCGACAACCAAAACTGTGCTAACCACCTGAAAAGTTGTTGACACATAAAGCAACAAGGGCTCTTGTGGGTGCGGCGAAGCTTGGGCGGGCGGCGTTGTAAGGAAATTCTTGAAGTTTTCAAAGGCTTTCTGGGCTTTAAAGGTCCTCTGGAATTCATCGGTTTTCTTGAGCAACTTGAAAAAGGGCATGCGTCGTTTTCTGAGCTTGGAAACAAATTAGCTAAGGGCCACCATGCACCTAGTAAGTTTCTGAATGTCCTTCTGTGTACTTGGTGGTTTCATGTTACGTATAGCATTAATCTTCTTCGGGTTGGCTTCGATGCCTCGATGAGACACCATAAATCCAAGCAGCTTCCCTGACTATACTCTGAAGGTGCATTTATCCAGGTTTAACTTTATCCTGAAAGCCCGAATATTTTGAAAAGTTTCCTCCAAATCAGCGTCTTTTTTGACATTTAATGAATGCTCAATCACCTCTTTAGGAATACCAGACATATCAGAAGGTTTACATGCAAATATATCTTTATTAGCTTGAAGAAAGGTAATGAGCACGCTTTTCTATTTACAATCTAATTCGGCACCTATCACGGCGGTCTTCGAAAGATCCACGGAATTGTGTGGAATCTTCTTGGTCTTGGCATTGCCTTCTCCTGACTTAGTCAGCTTCTTGGCAGGAATATCTCCTTCCTCAGATGTAGATGCAGCCAGTCGGATTTCTTGTCGGCCGAGTAACCTCTCGTGAGATTGGGCCATGTCAGAGCTCTCTTTGTCGTAGGTGAAAGCTTACTTGACGTCGCTACGAAGGGAATGACTCCTCGTGGACCTGGCATCTTCATCATTAGATAGATATAGTGAGAAACAACCATATATTTGGTGAGAGCCGGCCGTCCTAAGATAGTATGGTAGGCTATCTCAAAGTCTGCAACTTCAAAGTAGATGTTTTCTGTCCAAAAATTCTTCCGAGTGCCAAAGGTAACTGGAAGAATGATCTGCCCGAGTGGTGTAGAAGACAATCCGAGAATGACCCCGTAAAAAGGGGCGGAACTCGGTTTCAACTCGGATCTTGAAATTTGCATCTCATCTAGCGTCTTGGCGAAAAGGATGTTAAGCATGCTGCCACCATCAATGAGGACACATTTCAACTTGATGTTGCGAACCATTAGATCTAGTACCAGGGGATATCGCCCCGGGTGAGCCGCTCGGTAAGGGTGATCCGAGTGGTCAAACATGATGGCTACCTCAGACCACTGTAGATATTGCGGTACTTTGGGCTAGATCGCATTGATTTCTCTATCGGTCAGCTTCTGCTTCCTTTTGGACTTGTAGGCGAGTGGTCCTCCAAAGATGTGGTTCAACTCGGCTCTAGGATCTTGGAAAGGTCCCGCTCCGCCATTGCCGTCGTCCTTTTTATGCCCTGAAGTTCCTTCGCTATCGGATGGTTTCTTGAGCTGGGCCGTATACTGCTCGACGAATTGCTTGTAGATGAAGCAGTCCTTAGCTGCATGTTTGTGATTGGGGTGATGTGTGCAAGGGCCATTCATGATCTTGTCATAAGTGCTGACGCATGGGCGCTGCTGTTGATAGTTGGAAGTCGTGGCCACCAAATCCTCGGGCTTACGCTTGTGATCTTTTGGCCGCCGTTGCCATTACTGCTGCCATTGTCTTTCTTGGGGTGCCAGCTGCTTCCCGACTGCTTCTCTTGGCGTCGTCTGATTTGGCTTAAGAGTTAGCTGTTTCGAACAACTTCTTGATCGTCCTTGGGGGTTTGCATCCAAACTTTCTAACGAGCAGCTCGTTGCGGATCCCCTTCTGGAAGGCTGCTATGATGACGTCGTCGGTGATGTCTTGGATTTTGTTATGCTTTTCGAAAAAACGCCGAATGTAATCTTTTAAGGACTCATCGGGCTTTTGAATTACGTTGTACAAGTCGAAGTGGGTTCCAGGCCTTTCAAAGATGCCTTGAAAATTGACGATGAAATGATCACGAAGTTCGCTCCAAGAGTCGATCGAGCCCCTTGGTAAGGTAGCGAGCCAACTCCTAGCTGAATTGGCGAGTACTACTGGTAAATAATTAGCAATGGCTTTGCTATCTCCTCCTACTGTGCGAATGGCGAGGGTCTAGACGGTGAGCCATGATTCGGGGTCGGTCTTGCTGTCATATTTTTCAATCCTAGTGGGATTGAAACCACTCAGCCAATTCACTCGATGCAAGTCTTGAGTAAAGGCGGCTACTCCCTCGTTGCCAGCATCGGGGGAATATCTTCGTTCTTGGCGATGAGCATGATTGTCCCGCTCACGGTAGGGTTGGTTGAGTGTATTCCTTATATCGTTAGGAGCAGGCATCTGAGAGCCACTCTGGTAGTCGGAATTGTCGTGATGGTTCCTGTCATAGGGCGGTGGCCAGAAACGGTGTCGAACGTGGGAATCAGCCGACTAGTCTTGATGCCTTCTATCTTCCTGATGGTGATGCTTATTAGTCCTGGTATGTGTCCTACTACGCTTGGGCTTCCGGTAGTCTCTAGAGCGTAATGGTGGTAGGCGACTGCCAGCGGGAGTTTCCGCGGTGGATTCATCAACCTGCCGATTGCTTGCAGCGTCCTGTGGCACGGTGGGTGCCACCATGGTCTTCACTTTATTTATGTTTGGAGTCACGTTGGCCGGAGCGGCATCGATGATGGTGTCGAGCAGGGTAACTGCCACTACCACGTTTTGTTGTGACGTGAGAAAGACATTAGTGTTGTCGATGCAGGTCTGGAGTGTGGCATCGCGGGCCGTATGCCCGGCCAAGACCAAATCTTGTTTTCTTTTGTCTTCCTCCTCCTTGCGTTTGCATTCCTATTCTTTACGCTTGCGCTCCTCTTCGAACTTGGCTCGTTGTTCCTCGGCGACCCTCCGGGCAACTGCTGAGTCAGTTTCTTCGACGTTTGCCATGAAAACATCAAAAAAGAGTGGAGTGTAGTCATCATCGAACTCGGAGCTGTCGACAGACTCGGTGATGACGTCGTTGTAATCTTCAAAAGAGCTGACATAGTCGGCGATCTCGGTAGATGAGCAGGATCCGAAAGTTTGAAGTATAACACTGACCTCCCTGAAGCACGGTATAGCCATAGCCGAAGCTGCCTGAAATAGAAACCTATGGGGGAACAGATCTAGATCCAAATGTCGCAGCGAGTAGCGGAGGGAGTTGCATGATGATCGGTGGATACGCCTACGTCTTGTTAGGAAGGCTGCATGAGGAAGTTGATGTTGAAGATTCCTCCGAGTGGTTTGAAGCCGACTCGGGAAAAAGAACTCCACGATAGGTCTTGGCGGCGTTTGGTAACCCTAACAGAACCGAGTAATGGTTATCCCTTCCCGACTGGTTTGAATTCGAGTCAAGGAGAGAGATCTTGGCGAAGTCGTTAGTCATGAAGTCGAGATTGCCGAAGCGGTACGTCTGCCCAGGGGGGAAGGCAAAGTCGTCGATGCCTAAAGTAGATCCTATCGCACTTGTCGGCAAAAAAACTTGGCGCAACCCCTACCTGGAGCACCAACTATCGAAACTAGAATTCAGCAATAAGAAAAGGGAGTAACGCCAAAAATCTAAAGTGGATGGGTAATGAGACGAAGGTTTATACAGATTCTGGCCCTCTCGATGAGAAGTAATATCCTACTCCTGTTTCGGGGATTATATCCACCGAGTGTTGTATTGATCTGATGATCCGGTTATTATTCTCCCATTGAAGAGAGTCCTTATTAACGAAAAATCCGCGTCCGGCCGATGGTGCCAAATCTGATGTTGACGTGAACAGTATCGAAACACACGAAGGCCTAAGAGATCTGCTTAGTTGCAGTGGAGGTCCTAAAATATTGATGGAATACGGGCGTGCAAATCAATTTGATCCTGCAACTGACAAGATATATAAATTGATGATCAAATAGTCGATTGGCTGACAAGCCGATATCGATAGGAATTTGGGCAATCGGTTATATGTCCGATGTAGTTTTTGTTACTTGAATAAATAATGATATAATAAAAAAAGGATCCAATCAGCCGATGATAATAAAATGAAGTAATGAACCAATTGACTTTGCTGTCATCGGCTAAAACCAACTTGTATATAATCCTTTATAAGCTAATGCAACATCTAGATAACTCATCGGCTGAAACCTCGATGAAACTCTTATTGGCAATCAAAGAGCAAGCTAGTCCTTACAATTCCAAATACGACTTAGTAGGTCAAACCCAATTGATGCAGCACTAAGTATGAAAGTAAGTATAAGGTCTAAACAATCGAGCCTTTCATTGATTTTTAGGGTGGTCATTTATTAAATTTAACCAAGACAGTAAAACCATCAAAGAGAAATTTAACGCATCAGATAAGATCGGCTAACTCTGGGATGAAACATTAGCATGAACCTTTCGGTTTAACAAGATTTAAATTATCAACAATAATTTAGTAGGTCGAACCCAATCGATATATAATAATCTTATACTCAATAAGCCGATCAATCTGTCTAATGTGATGGATATATCAAATCTATCTAAAGCATGATTGTGATTGTAGATATATATCGGTTAAGACGGAAGATCAGACCTAACCGAGACAGTCCCAGCTAAACCGATGCGTCTCTAAACACAATGCTATTAAAGATATAATCGAAATATCAAGTAGACAAATATATCAACCGAACAAGAGCAATCCAAGAGGTCGAAGCGATGCAGCCTTGAACAACACCAATGTAGCCGATATATTCGCCGGGGCCAACGGAACGTAGGACTTACCCCTTCGCTGGAGATCGAAAGCCGATGCAGCCTGCTTCAGGTGCCAAGTTCCTCCAGTTGATAAGTAAAACCACAAAAAAGAGGGTGACGATGCGTCGAAAGTAGATGTATTGATCGTTGCGATACATTATAAAGATCTCGGGTTGTACATATTTATACCCTCAGGCCAATATGAGTCCTAATTAGACATGACACAAACTTTTCTAAAGATAAAAGAAAAAATATAAGTCCTGATCAGAGACTAAACACACTTACCTAAAAATAAAAGGAAACTAATTGAGTCTGCCTAATTAATAGATAAATTGTCATACTGCATCATTTTCAAACTTGACATCTTTTGGATAAGTTTCCTTTTAATTTCTTTAACCGAATCTACTAAAAATCTAATTGTTGACGACTAATAATTCTTATCGGCCGATTCCAGTACTCTGAAGCCGATACTAACTCTAGGCTGATGACGATTTTGGAGTTTAACAAATTTTAACGTTAACAGTCCTATTCTCCTTATATAGGCTAAGAGGATATGATTACAAGAAAGAAACTTAACCAAATACGGTATAAGCCTTCTAAATTAACTCTACAATATTATCAATCCAGAATTATATGTCGTTACTTAATACACAAGAAAACGTAATACCAAAGTATTAAGTTGTTACATATTCAATATATACAATCTATCTAAACCAGTTGGATAGCCTAAACACGTGGGTATACGGTACCCATAATCTCCACAGCTATCAAATCCAAGTCTTTAAGCGCTCGCGGCGATCTGGTGCCTCCGTCGACCATGGTCGAGACAGCAGAAAGTTTCAACCCAAACAAGAGACGGCGCAGTGCAGGGCTCGCCGGGATGGCGGCCGTCCGCCCGTGATCTTGGCAATGCAGTGGCGAGCGTGAAGCAGTCGGCCGGGGTCGGGAGAGCCTCGCCAAAAAGGGGATCGCGGATCATGGGGTTCTCCGGGCGCTCAGGAGGAGGGCCAGAGAACAGAGGAGCATTCTTCTTGGACATTGGTTCGACCATCTACAGAAACGGACGGTCCAAATGCTTCACGGGTTAGTTCCGTTTATCAGCGTTGCGATTCGTTAATCAGACAAAATCATATCAATATTGTAGAGAACCTTTGCCACATAGGCTGAGCAGGCAAGTTGAATATTCATCTATAGACAAAAAGGGAAATTAAAAAAAACCTCCCTATAAATCATTTGAATTTTGAAAATTACATCCGTAATTGTAAATACTCATGTCTTACTCACTTTTATAGCATAAACCATTCCAGTACACGCATGTTTAATCGAATCAACATGTTTTCATAAATTGTTTAGTTATCAATGTAGCCTTACCAAAATTAAATGCTTTAAGAGTAGTCTTAACACTTTTCTTGGAGATTCCACGAATAAAATTAGTGCTGAGGGCTTAAACATTGTCGCAATAAGTTTCGCATATGCAAAAAAAATCAATAAAACATGAAAAATAAGTCTAATGTAAGTACTTGATTAAAAATTGGCTTGACGAGCTTAGCATGTGATGGCTTTACATCAGCGAAAACATGCTGATTCAGTTAAGCACGTTTATACTGAGGTGATTTTTGCAACAAAATAACTATGATGAAATACCAAACTTTAAGTAATTGAGGAGGTGGTTTTTATAATTTTCCCATGGAAAACAAGCAAGATAAATATTAACGTGCGTGATGCTGGGATCGATTTTTTCCCTCGTGCATAATATACATGTTTTGTCACCGCTGTCAAATGTCTATAAAAAAAAGAAGCCTTTTCGATTAGAATTTTTATTATGACTAAATGAAACAATTTGAGTGCTTACGAGACAAAATATCAAGAATGTGCACGCAACAACAAATAGTTCTCCAAGTAAACATTATACCCATGACTCAAAGATATACGAACGTGCTTTGGAAAAACCTATACAGCATCAAAGAGAGCTAGCGTTAATTAGTTTTAGATTTGTCAAAACCTATCGTACGTTTCAAAATTTTATTCCGAAGATAATAGTACGTTTCATCATAGTGCTGCAGTTCCTCCTGTCCCAAGAGTTAATGGCCAATGTACCGATTTCTGAAGCCATATTTTGTACTGTGCACGCGACGAATCAAAGGCAAGAGCACAGAGAACAGAAGAATGAATAGTAGTAGCGAATGCGTAGCGGAACTGCAGAAGTAACAGTATGGCGAATCCAAAATTAAAGGATCAGAACTGGAACAGCGGCAGCACGTACCTCGTGTACCAGGTCGCTCTGTTCAGCGTCAGATACCGCGCCCCCATCCCCGCGAGAGACGGCCAAGGACGGCGGCTGGTGGGGTGAGGGCCGGAGCAGCACCGGCGGCGGTTGGGACGACGATCTTTCCGCCTCCATCGAAAGCTTATTGCAATGCAACGCGAACTGGAGCGTGCGTCGTTGCCGGCCGGGTTCGTTTGCGGTGGCCGGCGGTGATGGCGAGTAGGGAGGAGTACTCGCATATGGGGGTGGGGAATTCTGGAAACCCGCGGTGAATTTATTATGGTTATTACGGGAGAGACGGGGAGAGATGGAGGCAAGTAACGGTTGGTTTGGAAAGTCGAAACCGAGCGCGAGGGAATCCGCCATTGAAAGAGCCTCCGCGTCGGTGTCTGTGTCTACATGGCCAGTTGCCCACGCCCGAGATTCCTCTGCCTCTGCGACTGCGAGGATGTGTACCGCGTCGTCCGTGTGTTGCGCTGCGGAGGGAATCAGATCGGGGGCTTCATTGATAACGCTGGAGCATACGGAAAGATGCCCTGCCGCGGAATATCTGTGGATGCGGGTCGATCAACGCGTTGGAGGCTTGGAGTCGGTGTGAGACGGCGCCGATGGATCGGGATTCGAGGGGTGCCGACCACTGTTACTACCCGAGTCAGCCCATTAAGGCTGTGTTTGGTAGGGAGAGTTGGGAACTCTTTCTCCAAACCCGCAAAACGAGGTGATTAATTAGCATATGATTAATTAAATATTAATTAATTTTTTTTAAAAAAATAGATTAATATGATTTTTTAAAACAACTTTTGTATATAGAAACTTTTTTGTAAAAAACATACCGTTTAGCAATTTGAAAAACGTGCGCGTGGAACACGAGGGAGATGAGTTGGAAACTCATCCAGCCGAACTCAGCCTAAGTACTTATCGGTCTACCGATCCCATAAAATTTTATCGGACGCTCACACTGACCTGCTCCTTTTTGCTCCAAGTGATACATACATATATCAAGATTTAAATTTTTAACTACTTATCCGATTTACGATCCGATTATACTATTGTATTTATTATAATTAAATCTTTATAACAAGATATCACATGATTATATTATGACGAAATAAAAATATATGTTTCAAACCGTTAAAACTCAATGTTTCTTTACGTGATAGTGACATGTTTCAACGTATGCATTCACTGTGTTTCACAAAACTTATTTAACTACTTGCCTACTCTCTCTTCAACTCATCCATGCATTTTAGTGATCTTCAAAATAATTTTTCTCCTAAACTAATTATCCAATCTACGATCCAATCACACCGTTGTATTCGTTGTAATTAAATTTTTACAACAAGATATCACATGATTATATTTTGATGAAAAAAATATATGTTTCATTCCGTTAATACTAGTTGTTTCATATGTAATAGCGACATGTTTTAACGTGTATCTTCACCATGTTTCATAAAATTTTTAAATGTTTTAATTGCTGGTTTTTTGTTTCACCATACATAACTTTGATGTTTCACTCGTTGGTCAACTGGAACATTTGACCGACTGATTTTTTTTTTTTTGCATCGAGTGCTCGATGCAAAGAATCCTCCCATTAAGTATTTAGAGCCTGCTTGATATGGAATTTATTTTTAAAAACTTTTTTCCCAAGTACGACAAAATGATACTCATTTCAAAACAATTAGCAACATTATACTGTCGTCACGTACGCGAGATGTGAAACCGCTGACATGGTGGTGGTGCGTGTCACGATTTCACCATGCAAACTCGTGAGTCACGATGTGAAAAACCGGCGGTAACCGCGGTTACCGCCCGTACCGCGGGGGTACGGTTACCCGTACCGCGCGGTACGGTTTAATAAAATTCGTCCAAATTCAAAAATTTAAAAAAAAAAGAAAAAAATCAAAAAAAAATAGTGAAGATAGTGCTTGATTTATAGTGTTTTATGGTGAAGAAATTTCTCAAAAAAGAGTAATATTTATTCAAATTTGAGAGCAAAACGGAGAATAAATTTGAAAATTGGAAAAAGAAAAAAAATGGGCCGGCCCGTTACTGTGCGACCCATTACACATCGCGCGGTAACCGCGCCAAACCGCGCGGTTACCGCGTCAAACCGCGCGGTAACCGCGCCAAACCGCGCGGTTTGCCCGAATTTTTGAATTCAAATTTCGATTTGTAAATTTGTCGCGGTTTTGCGCGGTTACCGCGGTTACCGCCGGTAACCGCCGTACCGCCGGGTGGCGGTAACCGGGCCCCCGGCGGTTTTTGAAACCCTGCTCGTGACATCACTTGTGCGAGTTCATGAGTTCATTGTGTGAACTCATGATGTCATGGCGTAAATTTGTGCGAGTTCACACGTGGGTGGTGCGAACTCGCCTGTGGCATCGTGAAGTCAGCGACTTTGCATCCCGTGAATGTGGCAACGGTAATATTGCCAATTGTTTTAAAATGAGTATATTTCTTTCATGCCGATGAAAAAGTACTACATTTTAAAAAAAATTATCTTGATGTGTCGCAAAATTAGTTGCTATATTTCAATCACCTGAAATCCTAAATATTTTAGTTGAATTGCTTATACTGTATAGTCCATGAAGATTTTTGCTCAAACGATGCTTGCCCTCTTCTCTAGTGACACTAGATTGGAGTTAGAGTTCCAGGGTGGGAGTCCGAGTGGAATGGGGGTTTGTGAGGGATAGGGAACAGGAGGTTTCCTTAGGATTAAGGGGATGTCTGTCGGTAGCGAAGGCACCACAAGGCTGCAGTGGGTTAGTGTTACTTCACCACTTTCATTTTCATATTTTTTCTTGAAAACGGAATTGGAATGGTAGACCCGAAAACAGTAACAATATCGGTAATATCGGTATATCGAAAACGGGACCGTCGAAACGGAATCTATCAATATTGGTCGGAAGTCAAAAATTTTTCTCGGAATCAGCGGAGTGTGACATAGCACACATTTAAATATGCATGAAGATAAATTTATAACTTCATTCTTGCATCATCACACTCCACATAACATTTTTATATGATGATTAATGATATGATAATAAGTTTGATGAACAATATAAACAAAGGTCAACAATACTTAAACATCGATACGTTGAGAAGACCAAAGTTCAACAAAGTCCACATGCCACACCCTAGGGTTAACAACGTTTTCCCCTGGTCACTTCCCCTTTCTAATGGGCTGCAAGCCTGCTAGGCTTATTTTATTCATGGGCTTCCAATGGGTTGGGCTGGCTGAGCCGCTGAGGAACTCTCAGAATTTTTTCGGAATTTTGACGAAAATTACCATACAAATACGGTTATCGACAAAACTGTCGGAAAAACCTCCATCCCATTTCCGCTACATTTCTGGAAGATATTACAGTTTCCATTTCCGATGCCGATGATTACCGATACCAACTGAAATGGTCGGTGCAAACTGGAAATGGTAGCCGGAAATCTCGGAAATTTTCGTACCGTTTTCACACCTAGTGTTACTCTCCGTTTTTCTTTTGGGAATTAAAAATCTATTAATAAATCATGTCAAGATTTATATTAAAGTTAAAGCAAAAAACCAAGTGAATTAAATATGGGAAATAAAATTTCTTTTAAAAAATCATGGATGGAAATACTCTTCTGATATTCTCCATGTCCTAAAGTACTGTTTGAAATTTTAATTTTCAGAGCTCAAATGCTCAATAAATAATTTTATTAATACAAACATCATTTCAAACATTATTTAAATGAAAATCCAATTAAATCTCCCCTCTTTTGCTTTGGGCCATTTCTGGCCTAAAGTCTTCTTTCCGTCCCTCATGGCCTCGCTGCCCCATCTCTCTCCCTGTCACGCCTAGAAATTTAACCAAATTTTCAGACTATTTTGTGTAGAAATCTCTGTCCAGGAATCAAGCCAGGGTACACAAAACGACAAATTAATATACATATCCAAACATAAATAAAGCATAAATACTTACAGAAGAGGCACTTAGTCCTCACACCGAAACGGAAACAGTGGCACCGAAAAAAGGCAAAAATTCAACTGGGGTATAAGCCTTGGTCCTCTAACTTCGTCTTCAGCTCAGAAGTACTACACTTCTGAAAAGGGGAAATAGCAAGGCTGAGTACAACCATCGTACTCAGCAAGCCACACCAATAATGTAGGCATGCAAAGGGACACAAATGGAGGTTTGCGGCTATTTGCATAAAGACGTTTATAAATAGTATTGTTCGCAAATGTTAAAACCATTGATTAATTAAGACAAGATTAAATATCCACTGAACAACGCTACACCACATTGAACAGGTCCAACCAAACCACCTAAACTACACCAGTTCATTATGTCAAGTTAATTAATAAGGTGAGACTAATCATAGTGAATCTGGTCGAAAACCTATAACCGCGGCACGTCTATTCGAATAATTTTATTCTAGCCAGAGGTGCACAACTGTACCCACAAGACACAATCCACCGTCATGTTACCGTACCATGCCTGACACGTCACCATGCGAGTGATTGTGACAAGACCATTCGCATAACTCCCCTTAACCAATCGCACCACGTTGAGGTTTCGCCCCCACCTTTAAACTAAGGCGGGCAGCCCCCCATGCGTCACAGTGAATTTGGCAGCCGATCAATCGGTAAACCTTGGCCGACCCAACTCCATCATGCCCACCCTTGTCTGGGAACGTCAGAAAGGGGAAAGCTATACTACAGGTCCAACAATTGCCCATTCTTGCTTGTGGTAACCACGGTAAGTCTTCCATGGTTTTCCGCGAACCGGTCCTTAATTGCCATGGGTGCGATAAGCAAAACCATGCACCCACAACCCACCATTAGGTCATATTTTAGTTAGATAATTACGACCAATAAAACATGGCCACATACCTCGAGCTCGCAGTACTACATGTAAATAGTGTAATTATCGCATTAGTGAGCTAGTGGTAATTAAGCAAGGCTAAGCATATAATAGTTCTAGCAAGGTCAACTTAAGTGATGCAAGCTAGTCAATTATCATCCAAGTTTGGTAAAGGATGGATAACAAGTAGATATGGCACAAGCAAGCAGATAGGTACTTCCATCCCCATCTAACTAGCAAAACATGTAATTTATTTATAAACGGTAAAATATTTCATAAAGTACGTTCAATATGCTCAAGGAGAATGTGTGACTTGACTTGCTTCTTCAAACAATCTTCCGAAGACTTTTCCTCGCGAACGCGATTTTTCAAAACGGCGGAATATACACGCTAGCATGCAAAACAAGGAAAAACCCTAATAAAAACCAAATACACAGTACATGGAAAGTAAACAAACATGTAGAGTTCAATTTTAGACGAATTTTGTAAGTTGAATGGCTCAATTTGGAGTTCGTATGAATTAGTTATGAATATTAGAAGTTTTGAGCCATTTAAATGTATTTCTGGAAATTAATTCAATTTATTGTGTAATTAAAAGTGATTTATGACGTCACTCGAGGGGAGGAGGTAGAGCCGACAAGCGGGGCCCACCTATCAATAACTCAAAGGAGACGGTCCACGGTGGACCGAGTCCACCCGTGCATCAGTCCGCGGGCGCACCATGTGGCAGCCATGTGGTGCCCACGATGGACAGGCGAGCAGAGGTGGCGCCGACTTGGCGCCATGAAGGCACCTACGTGGGGCGCCACCGGAGGCCGCATGAGTGGCCTGGATTCATCCGAGGGTGAATCCGACAGCAGGGGAGGCGGCGGCTGGGGCGCGGGCTCGGCTCAAGCCGACCTAGCCAGACATGGTGCGGTGGCGGCGCACAGCCAGACGGCCACCGACGATGGCGGTGTGGCATGACGGCGGCACGGGAAACGGCGAAGAGAGGGAAAATGGGGAGGGGGAGCTCGCCATGGGCGCCCAACGGCGAGGGGGCAGTGCGGGAGCTCGTCGTCAATGGGAAGGCAGCAGCTGGCACGGGGGAAGGCAGCAGCCGGCACGGATGAAGGCGCGGACAGTGCTCCGGCGACGGGCAATGCTCGGGAAGGGGTGGACGAGGTGCGGCGCGGCGAGGCAAAGCCGAAGACGACGACGGCTCGGTGCAGCAGTGGCAAAGGCGGCGGTGGCGTGCGGCTAGAGGCGGCGAACGTGGCGGTCACCGGTTGACAGCGGGAGCAATGCTCCGGTGGTAGATTTATGGTGCGAAGCGGAGGCCGGGGTACGGCGCGGAGGGGCAGAGCTAGAGGCGGTGGAGGCACGGCGCGGCGGCGATGCTACAGGCGGCGGCACTAGGCCGGAGGGATGCCAAGTGGACTTGCGGGGGATGGGGCCGGGCAGGTCGAGGAGAGAAAAAGGAGGCTGGTCGGCTCATTAGGGATAGGAAAAGGAAGGGGGAAATGGACTAGGCCATGAGGGGGAGAGGAGGGGGAAACAGGCCGCGTGGGGAGGGGAAGCAGACTTGGGTTAAAAGTGGTCCAAGGCTGAGGAGGGAGGATTTTAATTCGTTTTCCATTTAATTTAATTGATTAAATGAACTTTGTGCTCTTTAAATTATTTCTTGAGCTCTGAAATTTTGTGGGAAATTTTAGAGAGTACTTTAGGGCATGGAGAATATTACAAAAATATTCCCAGCCATGATTTTTAAAGGAAATTTTATTTCCCCCATTTAATTCACTTGATTACTTGCCTTTAAATTTTTAATTTAATTTCTAGAAATGATTTATTTAATGATTTTTAATCCCAAACGAAAATCGGGGTGTGACACTCCTGGATCAGCCTCCTTGACGAAGTCCATTTGTCCTCACGCCCTTCTTCTCGGGTCGGCCTCCTATTCTCCTCCCTCTCCCTTCCGCTTGGGCCGAGGCCTAACTTGCTCGGCCCATCCTACCAGCCAAGCTCGGCACCCCTCGCTGGTCCTCATCCTCTCTATTGCCAATAGATGGGACTGGGGGCCCACCTGCCAGCTCTATCCCTCACCTTCGGCTGGGAGAACCGGCCACTTCTCCCATGCTACTGCCGCCCGTCCCTCGCTATTGGTCTGCGATCCTGTTTTCTCGCTGTTTTGGCTGCCCTCTTCCCACCTTAATCCCTCCAACTTGTTCGCTAGGTCAAGAAGCACTTGGCCGCCTTTTCGCCTTCAGAGACCATCGTTGGAGCGTCGCTTCGCCATCATCCTACGTCGGCCGCCGCCATATCCAAGCCATCGTCGTGCTCCCTTCGCCGCCTCACCCGCGAGTTTGCTCGGTGAGTCTCCCCTCTTCCTCTCTCCTTCCTCCGTCGGAGGGTCCTCACCAGTGACCATCAGATCGCGTGTCGCCGCTTCCCGGTCGATTAGTCGGCAAGCGACGCCTGCTCGCTCATGGCCATTCGATATTCCGTTGGGCAGATCAAGGCCATTCGTGTGGCTGCCCATGTGGCTGCCATGTCAGTGCCACATGGTGCACCCGTGCCCGTGCTATGGTGGACCGAGTCCACCGTACGCTGCTCCCCTTGAGCCACTGACGCATGGGGCCTGCTTGTCCCCGTTGGTTCCTATGCCAATGCAATAATCCTTGATTTGTTGTTGAAGAATATTTAAAAATTATGTGAATAATCGAGTTTAATTCCAGAAATTCATTTAAATGGCTCAAAACTTTTAAAATTCATAGCTAATTCATACGAACTACAAATTGAGGCATTCAACTTGCGAAATTCATCTAAAATTGGGCTCTACCTGTCTATTTACTTTTCATGTACCCTTTGCTTGGTGTTAATTAGGGTTTTTTCTTGTTTTGCATGCCGGTGTGTAGAATCAGTCGTTTCAGAGGATCGCAGCCGCAAGGAAAAGAGTTCGGAAGATTAATCGAAGAAGCAAGGCAAATCACATATTTCTCCTTGAATGTGTTGAGCCTACTTTAAAAAATGTTTCATCTTTTGCAAATAAAATATATGTTTTACTAATTACATGGGTATAGGGATTACCTATCTACTTGCTTGTGACCTGTTTACGTGATATCCATTCCTTATCAACCATTGGGTAATAATTTGACTAGCTTGAAATGATTATGTTAATTTGACTAGCTTGAAATGATTATGTTGACATAGCTAGATATGCTTAGCTATGCTTAATTATTACTAGCTCACTTAATAGAATAATAACTCTATTTACATTTAGTATCTTGATGAGCTGCGAGCTTGGGACATCTAGCATGTTTTATTGCTCATAATCATCCATCTAAAATATGGCTTAATGGTGAGCTATATGTGTATGGTTTTGACTATTGCACCCATGGCAATTAATGACTGGTTCACTGGAAATCCCTATAAGATTTACCGTGCTTACCACAAGCAAAAATGGGCAACTTCTAGACTTGAAGTATAGCCTTTTCCTTTCCGACGCACCCATGCGAGGGTGGGCATGGTGGAGTTGGGTCGGCCCCTGTTTTAAGGGTTGATCAGCTTTTGAAATCACCACGGCACAAAAAGGGTGCTGTCCACCTTGGTTTTAAGGGTGGGAGCGAAACTGCACTCTGGTGTGCTTGGCTACGAGGAGTTATGTAAAGGATCTTGTCACAATCACTCGCATGGTGACGTGTTAGGCCTAGCACGGTAATATAACAGTGGATTGTGTCTTGTGGGTATAGTTGTACATCTCTCACCAGCGTAAAACTATTCGAATAGCCATGTCCACTCTTATGGGTGATTGACCAACTTTGTCGTGATTAGCTCACTATTAATTAACTTGACTTAATGTATTGATGTAGTACATATGATTTGGATGGGACTGTTCAACATGGTGCAGCGTTGTTCTGCGAGGACTTAATCTTGTTTTATTTAATCGACAATTTTACTATTTTTAGCTATAAATGTTTACGACTACCTTTCTGTAAATAATCACTAACCTTCCTTTACCTCCTCTTGCAAGACTGCATCATTGGTGTGGCTTACAAAGTACGGTGGTTATACTCAACCGTGCTATATTCCCCCATTTTCAGAAGTTTATTACTTCCGTGCTGAAGGCGAAGTTAGAGGATGAAGGCTCATACCCCAGTTGTGTTTTGCTTGTGGAGTAGAGCTGAAGCCTTGCTAGGATCGTCTTTTTTTGTTGCTGTTTTCTTTTTGGTGTGAGGACTAATTGCCTTTTCTGTATGTGTAGGATCGAGTTGTCGACTAGACGGGGGTGAATAGGCAGTATTAAAAAATAAATAACACCTAATCAAAACTAACCTAAGTTGCTAGGTTTGGTGAAGAATAAGACTAAGCAACTAGATTAACTTTTGCAATCCTAGGGTAATAAGGGCTCAAGTATGTAGCTATGAAAGTAAATTGCACAAAAGTAAATGTAATAAGTAAATGAGACAAGAGACAAAGAATTTTTCACCTAGGTTCAGAAACTCACCAGGTTTCCTAATCGCTGTTGAGGCGAACCCAACTTCACCACTCAAACCACGAAGCCACTGAACCCCTTCGTCAAGGGGTGGGCTAGGTTGGAGCTGGCCCTGAAATGGACTACCTAAGCCTCGATCACTAGGATAGTTCTTCATTCGCTTCAATGGCGGTGAACACTAAACTACTCACAACCAAACATCGGACCTCCTCCATAATCTTCTCGGAGAGGTCATCGGGCAACTCCTCCAAGACGTATAGGAGGCGGTAACCTCTAAGAGTAACAAGTAACAACCCGGCTCAAAGATAATCAAGTGCCACACTAGCTCAAACAATAATGCAATGCACTTGTCTTGGCTCAAACTACTCTCAAACAACCACAATGAATGAACAAGAGCTCAATTGGTGCGAGAGTGAATGCAAGGGGTGTATGCAAGTGAATAATGTGTCAAGAGAGTCCCCTTGCTACTGGTAGGGGAACATTTATAACCGCACCCACCAAAACTAGCCGTTGGGGCCAAAACCCCAACTCTCAGAAGCCTGCCGATCAGACCGCCAAAGGATGGCTGATCAGAACCGCCTCTAGAGGAACGGCTAGAAAACTAGCCGTTACCATGCATTCAATGCACAACCGAACACCTGCCGGTCAGACCGCTGAGGGCCGACAGATCAGATCATCGGTGGCTTTGGTCAGATCGGCCCCGGCTCGGTCTGTAACATACCAAAAAATTCAAAATTCGAATTTTGACTTCAACTAAATAATAAAAATGTGTTTTTGAGTAGATGATCAAAATTTTTCAAATATAAAATCTATGTAAGGTTAAATTAGCTAGTGCCCATATGCAAATTTTCGAATCATTTAAAACATTTTCCTTCTCAATTTAATTTGACATGTAAAACATTTGCACATTTGCATTAACATAAGATGTGGTGTGTGATTTGAGTCCTTTTAAATGTTTTTGGATCTTGGATGCATTTCATATTAGGTCTCATGAGCATAAATGTGTATACATATTAATTTATAAATAATAAAAGCACTACCCTAATCATCACCTTAAGTGCACTTAGCCTAACTCAAATATATATACACACCTATACACAAGTGTCTTGTAAGATTAAGTACGGTGAAATGAAAGTAAAATCTGACAAATTTATCTCTGGTTAATTATAAATCAAAATATAATTTTACAATAATTTAAACATTTATTTAAAATAGGAACAAAGGTTGATAAGCTCACTGAATATCTAAGAATAATTGGTGCAATATAAAATCACGGAAAAATTCATGAAGACACTATTAAATATATATATCTCACTGGAATTTTGACATAATTTAATCTTTACATTTGATACCTCCAATAAATAGGTCAAAGTAGTCAAACTATAAATTATTTTTAAACCTTAATTGGCACAAACCATACCTCACTCATATGAGCATTAAATTACATAATAATGTATATGGAACCTAATTTATTCAAATACTAAAATATTTATAATGAATCAATATAATTTTTCCAGCATTTATTATCTTGGTTTTGACCTCCTAAAAATTCAAATAAAGTTCTACCGAGACACTTTTGTTTATTTTTCTGAGAGCAAACTATATCGAATTTTTGAGTGCAACAGAAGAAAATAGAATCTAGGTATCTTCATCTACCTCCAGAAAAATCCATCCTAATTTATCATGCCCACTAATTAAACTATAGAATTAAAAAAAAGAGAAAAAAATAATCTTGAAATTTTGTAGAAAACGATTTTCACTCAAACTCTTACCCGGCTCTCTCTCCCTAGCCTTGCTTACATCGTTCTGAACCCACCTGACAGTGTCATAGGCTTGTTCCATCTCAATGCAAATCCATCCCACCGCCCAAGAAATCGGGAGAGAAAGAGAGATCGAGGGAGACAACGCTCTGGACAGCGTCGACACGTGTCCGGGGACATGGCCACCACTGATCTCGCCCTCTATCTCCCCAGATCGCTCCGCCTCCCTTCACATTCCACCCTTGTGCCGAAGAAACGAGACAACTCTAGCTACTCTCCTCTCCATCAATCTCACTGTCGGCCGCCGAGAAGACGATCTCCCTAGATACTACATAGCCGTCCCCATCCCTATCTCCTCTCGTTCCCTAACCTCTCACAACACCGATTCCATCGCCGCTAAACACATCCTCTGTCGTGCAGTCGATTGCCAGGAACGCCGTCGCGCCCACGGCGTCCTAGAGCAAGCACCGAGCGCCGCCGCTGCATCGCAATCGCCGTTCCGGTCATCTCCAAGCACGACCGACCGAGCCACCACACCATCGTCTTCGCCTCAACCCCAGGAGCCCACTGACCGGAGTAATCGAGCCAAGACACCGTGAGCTTGGAGATCGACTTCATCTTTCTCAAGTCCGGCAGCCGGCCATCGTCATCGACTCCTCGTACTTGGGTGAGCTTCGGCGCAATTCCTCGCCCTAGTAGCAGCCTTGAGGCATCAGTGAACCTTGCCGCACCTCTTCTTGGCAGGCTGAAGACCGAAGGGAAGTTATCGCCGTGGTCCTGCTGTTTTTTTGCCGTCGCCGGAGTGTTCCTCACGTCGCTGCCGCCATCCATCCTTCGCCGAGCCACGCGGGATATCGAGTGAGCCTCCTGGACCCCTTTGGACACAAATGCATGAATGCATCTAGCGAAATCAAAGCCCCAAAGCAACATGCAGTAGCAGCCCATGCACAGCCGCCGCTCGGACTCGCCGCCGGCGCTACTTCGATGTCCACTAACTGAGAAAAGTAGAGGAATGGAATCGCGAGAGCGTGCTCTTCATTTTATCTTTGGGCCGCATCCCCAACCGAGTTGCCTCTTGTCGCCGACACTGGCGAGCAGAAGTGCCGCCCATGGCTGCTCTGCTGCATAGATCGATTGGAGAAGAAAGGGGACTTCATTGGTGCATTTGATGAATGCTAGGGTTCAATTTGTAAAAATGCTAGTCACTTACATGTAGGGCCGGAGCTATGGGCCTGTTTGGTAGAGCTCCAACTCCTAAATTTAGCTTTAGAAGTTGGGTCTAGAGTGGAGTTGTGGAGCAGCCTAAACCCAGCTCCACATCTCTAGTTCATTTTGTGAGAACGCTCCACCCAATTCCGCTCCTAGTTTAGGTGGAGCTAAAACTGTTAGGCTGGGCTCTAGCTCCAGGAGAGGTAAAGCTGGAGCTGGAGCTGTGCCAAACAGACCCTATATTTAATAACATCGAAAAGCTAGGGACTTAATGGAAATGTTATTCAACATGTGCCTAATAATGCGGGTTGATTTCTAGAATCCCAGGGGCCTTTTTGCATATTGGCCCTAAGACTGACCAGCGAACCCATGTATTTCTAATTCGAAAATATATGAGAAAATAGCTAAAGCAATATCTTTTCAACTGAAAATTATGTCAAATTTGTGAAATTCATATAAAATCAAATATAACTCATTTTGAGGTGAAACCAACCTCAACTTCAGTAGGTTCATAAAATTGTGAACTTTAATGTTGTAGAATAAAAACCTATACTTATACTATGATATTTATTTCTAAGATTGTATATAAAGAATAGTTAACATAAAACATGCTCTAACTTAAAATTCATTTATACTCCAAATGGAATGAACTAAATTTCTTTAGATTCAGCTAGGTGTAAATTTATTTTGGGAAGTAAAATTTGACACCTTATATATATGAAACAACACTAAAATTTTGTATAGCAAAATAAGTACGACATATACATTTTGAATTCTAAAGTTCATAGGAAATTCATATTAACTTCAAATATTATGAACTAAGTTTTATTTAGCTAATATGATCATTCATTTCAATTAGCAAGAACAGAAGGTAATACACTTTATACAAAATAAGGTCTCTAAAATATTATATAAGAAATTAACAACATAAACTACTTTATAACTTGTAAAATGCATAAGAAATTCATACTTGCTCTAAAAATTATGAAACCAAATGTGTTAGTCTTGGAAAGCAATACTCTTCATCCTAGTAAGGTTAATTTGTCAAAATCACATATTGAAAATGTTTTACAACATTACATAGATAAATAATACAATAGTCAATACAAACTTTGAAAATTCATAACTCACAAATAAAAAAAGATAAAATAGGAATTCTTTCACCTAAATTCATATAAAGACAATAAAAACCCACTGTGCACAAATCATGTATTTTAGAGCATTTTGTATTTTTCACATATTTTGGTATTTATTTGCATACCATGTCTTTTGGATAGATTAATCGCATTAACAGTGAAGGAGTGACTTAGGTGGTATTCATATTGTTCAAGAATAAGTCAAGTTACTTCCTCCGCTCTCCTTTGAACACATTGAAACCCACGTTTTGAGAGATGAAAAGTGTTGTTTGCAAAACTGCATGAATATTTGATACAAATGATATTTGAAACTTGGTTAATGGTAGCTATTCCATTTGTTGCATAATCCACCATGATATATTTACCTCTATGTTTGTAATCATAGGATGAATTTGAGTACTTTATATATACTCATTTGGGTCTATATATGCTTATATGCTTATATGTATACTTTTTGCTTAGCCATGCATAGAACTATGCGAATAACCACCCTTATGATTTTATAAATGGGATTTTGAATACTTGTTTATTGTTGGATAGAAAATGAAAATGTTAAGTATTTGTGAACTAAAATGTGAATGAAATGATTTTAGACTTGGGTGACAAGTGGTGTGCATATGGTAGTAGTTGCACATCGATAGGAGGAGTGTTCGCCTGAGCCGGTTAAGGACTGAACTTCGTGTCACCAACTTAAGTATACCGCACATCCACATGTGCTATTTATGGGGTGGCTTTAGCTAATTAAGTTACTTAAAGTCTAGCCTTGCATATTGGTAGGCCGGAGTAGAATGAATTAGTCTAAGCAATGATTCATAGGAACTACCCATTAGTGTATGTTGAATTTAATGCTAGCGAATATTACTAGCTCTGTGTGTGATTCTGTGAGGGGACGGATGGTCTGCCTCACAGCATGGGCGTCTAAGTCTGTCCAATTCAACGGTTAAGTGCCTCGTGGGGGAACGGATGTCACTACTACGAAAACAATCTTTCATGGCGTTTGGAAAAACTTTTCTCTGGCGGCTACGAGGTGAAACCGCCAGCTCAAAAGATAGGGGGGTGAGGGTCTCAGGCAGCCAGCGCAAACACATCTTCGCTGGCGGCCTCCTAAAGCTGGCTGCCAGCGAAGATGTGGTATTTTCTTTGGCAGCCATCTTAAGACACCGCCAGCGAACATATCATATTTTCGCTGGCGGTAAGGTGACGTGGCCCGCTAGCGAAGATTCATACATCTTCGCTGGCGGCCCACTTAAGCCGCCGCCACCCCTAAATATTTTCTATGGCGGTTCGAATGAACCGACATATGTTGACCGCCAGGGAAAATAGCATCACCTATATCACCAGTCCAGCTAGCAGCCATGGCATTTGAGCACGATTTTCTCTCTCTCGTGAACAAATACATAGAGGGGAAGGTTTTGATCTTCAATCTTTTGAAAGATCTACTGCACCAGAGGTTACATATACTTTCTCCTACTCTATTTGTAAAGTTTTTTTTTAATTTTATTGGTTGTTTGTTGAGATTTTGCATAGCAAAAAGTATGTGACACGGGAGAAGAAAAGTATTTTTTATTTGTTATTTGGAGCTTAAAATGGTCAAACTTTGTAAGAAATATTGTGTATGATCGATGTTCCATATATATATATATCTAGTTTCGATATGTTTATTTGTAGCAGATCTATATATTAGTTAACTGCAGAGAATGCTAAGAAGAAGAGAAAAAGAACTAGTTTTTTATTTTTTCTAGTTTGTAGTTTGTAGATTTTTGGATAGCTTTAATTATCTTGTCTAGATTATAGTGGTTATAAATATTATTTAGTATAATTTTAATGTGACATATTATAAAAATATATAAAGTGACGAAGTTGTATATATTTTTTCGCAAATAATGCATAGATGGCAGACAGAGCATGGATGTATAGAGAGAGATACTTGTCACGCCCCAAACTGGCCCCGGGCGGAGACCAGGATAGAGCGGTCCAGATTGACCTGTATGCCTGTACCAGTCCCAGGAAACAGCGCTGGTACAACAGGAAGACAGAATATCACAACAACAGCGGTCTCTTTATTTAAGAGTAGGATTACAACCAGGGTTGGAACTGCGGACAGAACCCGAGTTCACAACAACATTACAAAAAGGCGGAAGCGGAAAGCGGCGACTGGCCCTAGCCACAAGCAAAGCCTTGGGGAAGGCCGAAACCCTACTACTGCTCGAAGTCTGCTTGCTCCTGGAAGAACTCTTCATCAGCAGGGTCCACCTCTTCGTCTTCGAGAACTGGGGGGGGTTTAATTATATAGAGCAAGGGTGAGTACGGGAGTACTCAGCAAGTCAGGGGAATTAAGTGTTTAATGCAAGCTTCAAGGGAAAGCCAGTTATTTTTCACAGTTGGTTTTAGTTTAAGACTTTAGAAACATCTAAGTCAGTGCTTCTCAACGACACGGATGAGAAAGTGCGTCTCATCCGGCCGGAGCAGTGAGATTGTATCAATTGAATTCTTGTCGGCACGAGAGGCTCCCTGCCAATCGTTCACCGACCCGGCTGCACCAACAGCCACAAGCCAACACACCGGTACGAGAGGCTCCCTGCCAATCGTCACCAACTCTGGCTGCTTCAACAGCCTCATGTCAACACGTCGGTACGAGAGGCTCCCTGCCAATCGTCACCGACCCGGCTGCTTCAACAGCCTTAAACCAAGCACAGAACGGAAAACCTCACACCAGCAGCAGTTCACAAGGTGTTCAAATAAAACTACGCTAAGGAATCACCTCACATCCGCCCATGACCGTGGGCACGGCTGTTCGAACAGTTGTTAACCTCTGCAGAGGGGGTACACTTTACCCACACGACGTTACTAACCCCGAATCACCCAGCCCGCGACCCTCGGTCACGTCTGGCGACCTTAAGGCTTTCACGACAAGGCATTTCGAAAGCCGACTCAGGGTCATCTTATGCCAACGGGAGGGGTCCCACGGACCAACACCAGGTTAGGTCCCAGACCATACTGTGCCAGGAAGCCCAGGGGTCCTCCCCGACACCACCCCGGCGAATCCACTTGTCCCTTGGCATCAAGATTTCCCTGGCCTAGCTAATTACTCAGCCAGGGGCGTCCCATATCACCCATGTGGTCGTACTTGACATATGCTTGGATGTAATTCCCAAGGAATCGGTCCTTAGAGCGAGAGCGGGCAGACCGTACCTCCAGTACGTCTCCTGTACCGCGAGTTTTAGAAACTCACTTTAGTTTTCAAGACACCGACCCAAGTGTCGGGTTTTCCAAGCATTTTGTAAACTCAAGTTTTACCCAGGTGAGCAATTTTAAAGTTTGAGGGGAGTCTCGATATTCGTACGCGAGGTACGGATACCAAGGCATCACCTGAAGGGTGACAAGGGTGTTAGGATAATCAATATGCAAGGAAGGTGAATGCAGCAAATGGGTAGGGCCTGGCGGTTATCTTGCAAACCGAGGCCAAGTGTCAAGTGTGTGACCTAATTAATGCATAGTTTGCGGAATCAAAATACTTAATTTAAATTATGGGTTCAATTGATCAAAGGTGACTTGCCTTGCTCGAGACCTTGAGCTTCTTCCTCGAAATCCGCGCACTGCGGGTCTTCGGGCTCCGAGACTACACGCGAAACGAGACGACTCAACAAAGCAATAAAAGAAGCCCTATTAAAGACCACTAAGCGTGCCATTAGGTAGATCTCGATTTTTGAGGAATTTTGGAAGTGGAACGGAGTTAATCGGACGAACGGTTGAAAAGATATGAATTTCCGAAGATTAAAGGATTTTCTGGATTAAAGAAAAGGAATTAATAATCAATTAGTAATTCCCTGGAAAAAGAAAAGAAGGAGGGGCCGAAATCGGACTTTATTTTGGGCGGCTAAGGACAGCCCAAAATATTTGAATGGGCGCGGCCCCAAACAATTGGACCGGCGGCCCGAAGGGAATCGGCCTAGGCCGAGCGAGGAGGCTGTTGGGCCAAGGGGAGCCGATGGACCGGCCGATGGCCCAAAAGAGTTGGCCCACGGCCGATCGGCGCGCGGGAGGGAAATGGCCGATGGGCCTAGTGGCCGACGGGCCGGAGGCCGAGCAGGCCGGCGCTTGAGGGCGCGGCCCACGAGCGGAAAGGCCGAGTGGCCGAGGGGGGGTCCAAGGCCGACGGCCCGAGGCCGATCGGTCTGAGGCCGACAAGAGGCCGAGTGGGCCGACGGACGGGAGCCGATGGGCCGACAAGGGAGGCCGATGCAGGCTTCGAAACCGACGGCGGGAGCCGACGCGAAGAAAGGCGGCCGATCCGACGGCGGGAGCCGACGGGAAGAAAGCGGCCGAGCCGACGGCGGGAGCCGACGGGGAGAAAAGCGGCCGAGCCGACGGCGGCGGGCGACGTGCTCCGGTGAGGGCGGCGAGTCGGAGGGGGCGAACGGCGTCGGTAGGCGCCGGTGGAGAGAGAAGAGGGAGATAACGAGCCCACGGCTCGGATCGGAGCGGGACACGACGGCGGCGGATTGAGATGACAGCCGACGCCGACGGGGAGAAAAAGAAAAAGGGGGTAACGGCGCCGGGGCAGAGAGAGGGCGACGGCGGCCTCGGCGGTGGCCGGAGAGGGGTTCTACGGTTGGCTAATCGGCCTAAACCGACGGAGGGAAAAAGAGAGGGGGAGCGGAGAGGAGGTTTACCGCGGCGGGGCGGCAAGCCGGGAGCGGGGACGACGGCGCGGGCGCGGCACGGCTCCGGGCCGGGGAAGGGGGCGGCGGAGATGGCGCCCGGAGCTCCTTCGGGCGCCCTCGGCTGCGGCGGCGGCGGACGGCAAGGGCGGCGGCGGCAGCGAGGCGGAGTGGAGCGGCAATGGCGGCCGGCGGAGGGGGAGAAGAAATGCGGCCGAGCGGGGGGTTTTGTAGGGGGTTAGGTCGGTTCCGGGGGGGGGGGGGGGGGAAAGGCGGTTCGCGGAGGTCGGTTTGGGGCGCGGAGAGGGGACCGGCGCACTCCGGCGCTAGCGCCAACGGCGGCAGCGGTGACGCCGGCCGGTCGGGAAAAAGGGGGAAGGGGGAAGAAAAAGGAGGTTTGCCTCCCTAGCCGATTTGGGCAAGGGCGCGCGCGCGGGGAGAGAGCGCTGGCTCTCTCGGCCCGACGCGTGCGGGGCACGTGCGCGGCGTGCACGGGCCGAGCGGCCTGGCGCGGCCCAGCGGGGGCGAGGCCGAAGGAGTTGGGCCGACGGCGGCCCGAGAAGGAGAGAGGGGGAAAAAGAAAACAGGCCGAGAGGGCTGGGCCGGCAGCGGCCCGAGGGGAAGAAGAGGGAAGGGGACAGGCCGAGAAAGGGGGAGGCAGCCCACGACAGGGGGAGGTAAAGTAGACTTTACCAGAAAAGGAGAGAGAAGGAGTTTTAGGGCTTGGATTCGAAATCCGATTTCGCGGTTCTCTCCGGGATTGAAGTGGGAGGGGAGACACGGGACCTTGGCACACGACAAGACTCAACCGAAGAGCAAATTTTCGCAATTAGGGTTCTTAGCAGATTAGTTTTCCCGCTAACGCCGCGACAAAACGGGCGTTACAATACTGGTCCTCATACATTGAAGGAGTTGACATATTCATGAAAGCTGTTAAGAAGAATGCTGCATCTAAGAAGACAAAGGAAATTAGATGTCCATGCTTACATTGCAAGAATTAGAAAATTTGGATCGACCCATATATAATCGAGCAACACTTGATGATACATGAATTTGTTGCAGGCTACACAAATTGGTCACATCATGGAGAGATCTCAAGCAAACAAGTTTCCAACCGGGCGATAGTACAGAATGAAGTGTTTAACTGGGACGAGGATTTGATGGTAGTAGCAGAAGAAGGAGAAGAGGAAGTAGAGCCCATTAATGTTGATGATGATGTTGGTGGCGATGATGGTCAGCACAGTATAGTTGATGATGTAGATGATGGTAATGTTTGCGTAGATGATGGTAATTTTGATTTGGAAGAGATGTTGCGTCATGCTAAACCTGAGGTTGTAGCTGGGTCCGCTCGTGGGTTGGAGAACTTCGAATCATTACAAAAGGCAACGAAGTTTCTTTTGTACGATGAGGCAAATGGTTACATGAAGGATTTCACATTGTTGCGGACGGTGCTTGAACTTATGAGATTGAAGGCCAGAAACGGTTGGTCGGAACGATTTGTTGGTTCTATTGAAGAAACTATTTCCGCAACCCAACTCCCTGCCAACCAGCACCTATGAAGCGAAGAAGCTTATTTGCCCTTTATCTCTGGGTGTGCGAAAGATACACGCGTGTGTTAACCACTGCGTACTGTTTCGTAAAGAGTACGAGGATTTGGACAGATGCCCAACGTGCAACACTAGTCGATACAAAACAAGCCGTAGCCAGTCCGAGCGTCAGGATGTTACCCAAGACGAGGTAGAAGACAACAACAAGAAGAAGATCCCCCAGTTGGTCATGTGGTACCTTCCGGTGAATGATCGATTGAAGCGTTTGTTCTCGAACCCGAGGGATGCCGAACTGATGCGCTGGCATCATGAAAAGCGGAAAAAGGATAGGATGATTCGACATCCGGCAGATGCTCGACAGTGCAAGGAATTTGACAGAAAGTACCATGAGTTTGCAGAGGACCCAAGAAATGTAAGGTTTGCATTGAGCACCGATGGAATGAATCCATTTGGTGACTTGAGCAGCTCACACAGCACGTGGCCAGTACTCCTAACCATGTACAACCTCCCTACGTGGCTATGTCAGAAAAGGAAATATATTTTGTTGACCATCCTTGTACAGGGACCACGACAACCTAGCAATGACATGGATGTGTTTCTGGAGCCTTTGCTGGAGGATATGGCTGATCTGTGGAATCACGGGTTCCGGGTTTGGGACGAATTCATGCAGAATTACTTCACGCTTAATGCAATTATCTTTGTCACCATTAACGACTTGCCCGCACTGTTTTCCCTATCAGGACAACTCAAGGGGAAGACAGGCTGCGTTATTTGTGTTGATGGTACAGTGTACAGGTATCTTCAGGGATCGAAGAAGCTAGTGTACATGCGGCACCGACGTTACTTAAGAAAGAATCACCCGTATCGCTCCAAAGCAGAATATTTCGACAACACTGTTGAGGATGGTGATCCACCAGAACCATGGAAGGGAGATAAAGTGTTCACAATAACGAAAAAGCTCAAGGTTGTTTTTGGGAAGGCCAAAAAGAAGGAAACCAACAAGCGGAAGAGAAATGAGGCCAAAGAGCCAGCAAGCGCTAGCGGGCCATTCAAGAAGCACTCCATTTTCTTTAAGTACCTTCCGTACTGGCAAGATTTAGAGATACGTCATTCTATCGACGTCATGCACCTAGAGAAAAATGTCTTCGATAGCACCATGGGTACTTTACTAGACATACTTAGCAAGACAAATGATGGGCTGAAGTCCCGTAAGGACCTCGTGAATATGCAGATAAGGAAAGAGCTTCACCCTGTAGATGAGGGTAACGAAAAAGTGTATCTTCCGCCGGCCTGCTACACCTTGACAAATGAGGAGAAAAAGGCAATGTGCAAATGCCTACATGGGGTGAGAGTGCCTACTGGTTTCTCCTCAAACATTAAGCGACTGGTATCCATGAATGATTTGTCATTTTCAGGCTACAATTCCCATGATTGCCTTGTAATGCTCACAGTATTCCTCGCTATCGCCATCAGAGCAATCGAACCATTACACGTTAAGGTGGTCATCACAAAGCTGTGTTACTTCTTCAATGCAATCTCACAGAAAGTAATTGATCTTGACGAGTTAGGTCCTCTTCGCACTTTCGCTATAGAGACCGTGTGCGAGCTTAAGATGTGTTTCCCGCCGTCATTTTTCAATATGATGGAACACCTCATAGTTCATATTGTGCCTCAGATTATTGCACTTGGTCCCCTGAACCTGCATTAGATGTGGCCATTCGAACGGTACATGTCCATTCTAAAAGGCTACGTACGGAACCGTGCCCACCCAGAGGGATCGATGATAGAGGGATATACTACCGACGAAGTCGTTGAGTGTTGCATTGATTACCTAAAAGAGGGGAAAGCAATTGGTTTACCGGTACCTCGACATGAAGGTAGATTATCTGGAAGAGGGACAAAAGGGCAGAAAAGAATCCACGACGATGATTACAAGAAAGTGAAAGAAGCTCATTTCACTGTGCTGCAACAGCTCGCGATAGTGGAGCCGTACATAGATCAACACCTTAAGGAATTACAAGCAATGAATACAGAGCGTTCTGATGCATGGATCATGAAGCGACACAAGACTGCCTTTACTGAATGGTTCAAGAACCTCGGCCTACTAGATGGCGATACTACGGAGGAAAAAACTATTAAGAGGTTGGCTGACGGGCCATCAAGTGTTTACACCTCATGGCAAGCATATGATCTGAATGGGTATATATTTTATACCAAAGCGAAAGACCAAAGGAGTGCATGCCAAAACAGTGGCCTTTGAGTAGAGGCAATCGATACAACTGGACAAAAGAGCACATACTATGGATTCATAGAAGAAATCTGTGAACTGGACTATGGATCCAACATGCAGATTCCACTGTTCCGGTGCCAATGGGTTAAACACCCATCTGGCGTGGTTGTCGACATTTTTGGGCTGACAATCGTCAACCTCGTCAATGTAGGGCACAAGAATGACCCATGGGTACTTGCCGATCGGGCTGCTCAGGTTTTCTATGTGACTGATCCATCTCAGTTAAAGAAAGATATAGTTGTCTTGGGGAAACAAAAGATTTTGGGAGTTGATGATGTCCAAGATGTGGAGGCATATAATCAGTACGAGAACATGACACTCTTCACGGACTTTACAAACAACATTAAGGTCGTGGAAGCAATGATTGGTGATTCCCCGAAGCCATACATGAGGAACAAGGGAGTAGGGAAGAATGTCAAAGGTTAATCTACATATGTAATTATGGTGACTTAAGATGGATGATGAATTTTTGTACGGATGATTACTGACACTTTTTGTAATTAGTTCTGTGGATATTTTTACATTTAGTTGTGCAAAGAAATAAATATTGAAATGGGCCAAAAGTTTTTCCTGGCGGTCGAGGACACTTCCGGCCGCTAGCAAAAAAGGTTTTCGCTAGCGGCGAGGTAAGCCGGCCGCCAGCGAAAATGGGTTTCGCTAGCGGGCCGCCTATTCCGGCTGCTAGCGAAAACCTTTTTCGCTGGCAGCCAGGTAAGCCGGCCGCTAGCGAAAATGGTTTTGCTAGCGGCCCGCCTAATCAGGCCGCCAGCGAAAACCTTTTTCGCTGGCGGCCAGGTAATCCGACCGCCAGAGATAATTGTTTCACTAACGGCCCGCCTAATATGGCCGCCAGCGAAAAAGGTTTTCGCTAGCGGCAAGGTAAGCCGGCCGCCAGCGAAAATGGGTTTCGCTATATATGGGCGCGCGGGAGTCTCAATTTTTCCCTAAGTCCCGAAGGCACGAAAACCGTAGAGCCGCCGCCAGGCTGCCGAAATTTTCAGCCGCCGCCGCCAGCAAAAACGTAGCGCCGCCGCCTCCTTTTCGCGCCAGGATCGGAGGCAGGTAGCCCTCACCGCCGCCGCCTCCTCCTCACCGCCGCCCGGCTGCCTCCTCACTGCCGTCGCCGGCCGCCTCCTCACCGCCCCCGGCCACTCCTCACTGCCACCGCCGGTCCTCACCACCGCCGCCAGCCTCGTCACCGCTCCCGGTAGCCTCCTCACCGCCGCTGCCGGCCGCCGGCTCATCCTCCGCCGCGTCCTTACAGCCACCGCTGGCCGCGTCCTCACCGCCGATGGCCGCCTCCTCACCGCCGCCGGCCGCGTCCTCACCGCCACCGATGGCCGCCTCCTCACCGCCAGATGGCCGCCTCCTCACAGCCGCCGGCGGCCGCCTCCTCACCGCCGATGGCCGCCTCCTCACAGCCGCCGGTGGCCGCCTCCTCACCGCCGCTTGCCGCCTCCTCACAGCCGCCGACGGCCGCCTCCTCACCGTCGCCGCCTCCTCTTTTTTCCGATGAATGGAATGGATGAATGAATGAATGGATCGATGAATGGATGGTGAATCGATGAATGGATGGATCGATGATTGATTGTATGCATAGTGTATAGATGTATAGATGAATGGATGAATCGATGAATGGATGGATTATTGATTGATTGTATGAATGGATGGATGAATCGATGAATGGATGGATTGATTGATTGTATGAATGGATGGATTCATCGATGAATGGATGGATTGATTGATTGTATGAATGGATCGATGATTGACTGCTCCATTCTTTTCTTCTCCCAACTTTGTAACTGCTCCATTTCAATTTCTGTGCAAGATAAATTAACATGGATTTTTCTGGTAGTGGACAAAAATACCTAGATTCCATTTTCTTTTGTTTCACACAAAAATTCTTTATATTTTATTCTCAGTAAAATAAACAAAGTCAGTTCAGCCGAAATTAGTTTGAATTTTTAGGAGGTCAAGACTTACTAAATAAATTCTGGAAAAATTATATTAATTCATGATAAATAGATTAGTATTTGAATAAATTATATACCCTGTACACTTTTATGTAATAAAATGCACATCTGGGAAGTGTATCCGTTTTGCCGATTAGGGTTTTGTATTAATATATAATTTGACCGTTTTGACCTAATTGTTTGAGGTATCAGATGTACATATTAAATTGCACCAAAATTCCAGTGAGTTATGTATATTGAATAGCACCTACATGAATTTCCTCATGATTGTATATTGCATCAATTATTTTTAAATATTCGATGAACTTAACTGTATTTAGATGCCCTTATTTTAGATATATATTTAAATGATTATAAAATTGTATTTTGACTCGTATTCAACCAAAGATGATATTGTTAAGCTTTACCCAGACAGGCACATCACTGAGCTGAGAGCTCTACTATTATTATTATATTTCAGGAATTTCACAAAATCGTAGTTCTTTAGCTTTTTTTTTAAGATGGAAGCTTTATTGAACTCAGCTGAAATGTTCTGAGGACACTGTTGGCCTCTACACTACGACAGCACTATGACGGGGCACACAGCCAACACACCTCGACACACAAAGAAAAACAAAATCGGTGTTCTTTAGCTCTAGTTTTTCTTATTTCTACTGTATTGCAATGTTGATTCATATAGAGCATAAATGGAAGACTTTCGGCCTTATACAAAAGTTCAGTTGCTTGCTTGGATATTCATCTATTCAGAATAGATTTTATCTCAGTGTTATTTATACTTCTTTATCGTTGTAAGTTTCTCATATTCTGCTAGTAGTTGGTGATATTTATTTATCACGATTAACGATTTAATATCCGGACCTCACCAAGTATACATTCTACTCACCATGCATAACTCACCAAGTATTTAAATATGGATATACTTAAGGTGAAGACTAGGGTATGGCTTTTGTTATAAATTAATCATGCATGTATATTTGTATTCATGAGACCTAGCATGTCATGCATCCAAGACTCAAAAACATTTAAAAAGACTCAAATTACACATTACAACTTGTGTTCATGCAAATATGAGAATATCTTACATGTCGAATCATTTTGAAGAAAAAGAGAAATTCTAAGTCATTTATACATGTATGTAAAATCTGATCATTTCTAATCTATAATTCTAATCTATAATTTTAATTATCTGTAGAATTAAAATTTTTTAGAACAGACAGAGTATGGAATAGAAGCAAATACCATCTAATGAAGTCATTTAATTCCCCCCTCACTTATAGTAGTGATTTATTTTCCTTTTTAACTCTTTTAAGAAAGATGTAACGATTCCATTCCGCATCTAATATAAACTCACCTTAAAAGGATATCAACGGAAAAACCGACCGAAGCGGAACCCTCGGGTGCCAAGGGCAAGCAAACTCCACCGATGGTTGAGGAGGATATTTGCACACAAGTAGTCGCGGAGGAATCATCGCCGTCAAGTTCCGGTGAGGAAGGGAGTGGATCGTATCACTCATCGAGTGACCCCCATCCTTCTCCTGCAAGGAAGAAAAAGGGTGCGAGCGACAATGAAGAAGTCGACTCCGACTACATCCCCCGCGAACCGGTGGTACGTAACATATTGTATATGATTAGTTCCGATCGTATTAAGTATATATATGGATTATAACCGATGTCATGTGAAATGCAAATATAGAAGAATGCTCCACGCCGATCTAAAAGGAAAGCCCAAGCCGCACCCGAAGCAAATATAGAAGAACAGCTGTTGGACGTCGCTGCAAAGCAGGTTTGAGTATCCACAAGGGACAGACGACAATGCAGCGAAGGTCTATGCACTCAAGACCATGGGCAAGCTGTGGCGGAACGGGAAAACAGACCTTAACAAGAAATATGTTCAGAAGGGACGTACGCCGTTTACGGAGTACGGAAAGATAACACCGGCCCAGTGGGATGAGTTCGTTGCCTTGAAGACATCGGCGGAGGAAAAGGAGAAGAGCCAGAGGATATCTGAACTAGCAAAAAGGAATGAATATCCTCATCGTTTGGGATCGACCGGTTACCGTCCAGCGGTTAAGAAATGGACAAAACAAGATGAAGAGATGGAAAAGGCTGGGAAACCGGTTCCTATGAAAAATCACAACCCACGAACTAGGAACTGGGTGCATGCAAGAACACTGGCCTTCACCCCGGAGGGGGATGTAGTCTTCAAGGATCCAAAGCTCCAGGAGGTAGCTGTCAAGATGAAGAACATCGTCACGCAGCAAGAGGCCGGGATGTTCATGCCAGATAGAGACCGGGACGAGCTGACCTATGCGTTGGGCAACCCGGAGCACTCTGGCCGTGTCCAGGGAGTATCCTCAAAGACTAGCTGGAAGGATAGATTCAAAGAGGATGCTCATACCTACAAGAAGCGTGATCGCTATAAGGAGGAGATAGAATCCCAGGCTAGGGCAGCAGCTCATGAGGAATGTCATAGATATTGGAGCCAGAATATGATGCACGGTGGTGCCATTTCGCAGCCTGATCCGAGCTATCCGATGGACGATGTAACGGAGGATACTCCTTGCAAGCTCTTGATTCCGGTCGGTAGGGCAGGAAAGAAAATACAGGTTGCAACTGGGAGGTTCATACCAGGCCGCAGATTCCATTGCCAAGACATTCCAGATGACTATGCCAAGGTAGAGGTCCGTACGGTCAATGAGGCTCACCGGATGCACGAGATCGACATTCCAACACCCGAGGGGATTGTGTACCTTGGAGATGCCGTTGACCAGTTTGTACTGTGGCACAAGAATCATATTCAACTAGGGTCAACGGATGGAACGGATCGTCCACCAAGGATACCGGTGTCACCGCCTCGTCCACCATGGGACGAAGAACCGAGGGATCCTTCAGTTTCATCACCTCCGCAATCAGATCATCTAGTTGCATCACCTCCAAGATCAGAGCCTGCTGTTGCGTCACCTAAAATTGAAAAGGAGACAGAAGTACAATCAGGGCTTGAAAAGGATCAATCAGAAGTACAAGTTCAGGAAGTGCCTTCGGCACAGCAATCAGAGCGTGCACAATCAGGGCCTGAGCGGACAATGCCCGATGAACTAGACCCATCGCAAACACAGCCATCGCAACTGGAGGAACCTAAGGGTGCCGATGTGCCATTGATGGTAAGGACACACAAGCACAAAGGAAAAAGTGAATCGAAGAAAAGATATATGATAACGGCATTCCGAGGAAGGGACAAAGATATCAAAGATGCCGATTTTGATGACAGAAAGTTAACAGGCCTCAAGCAAACCATGGAAGATTATCTCAATTATATCAACTGCCCGGATGTGCCGCATGAGTTTCAGAATGGCCAACCATTCATCCATGCCTGGCAACTAACAGAAGGACCGTGGCAACTAAGGAGGTGGCATGAATGGTACATCAGGGCAAGCACCATAAAAGGCCTTTCATCGTTCAAAGTTGCTGTCACGCCCTGAATATTGCCTAATTTAATAACTCATTCTTTAATGCATTTTTAGAATTTATTTAAAAACCTTCAAGGTAAACTCTAATAAAATCATGGAAAAATTGCAACATAAAACTGAGTTATATAAAATTTCATTAAATACTTTGCTTGTTTATCTATTTTCTAGATTTTTCTGGGAATTATTTGAGCAAGGGAAGTATTATTAATCAATGAAATAGCATTTCATGAATTATTTAAATAAGAAAAAGTTTTAAAAAACCCTCCCTAAGCCGTTGGGCTGTTTCCAGCCCAACTCCCTTCTTTCTGTGCGTGGCTGTGCAGCCCAAGCGGCCCAGCCGAGCTGCCCTTTCTCTTTTCTTTCCTTTTCTCAGCCCAAGCGGAAGTCTACTTTCCTCCCTGTTACTGTTCTTCTTCAACCTCAGGCCAGCCGAACTGAGCCCGAGTTGGCTCGGTTTTTCTCCTCCAAATCTGGCCTTTTCTTTCGTGTATTCCTAAAATTAGTTGAGGGGATTTGTTTCCCTTATCCTCTTCTATCTCTTCCCCCAAAAATCCGATTTTATCCCTTTTGAATTCGATGCGAATTTGGATTCGTTTTCGAGTTTCTCTCTCCACCAAACCCTAGGTTTTCCAGGCGCAATTCCTTGCGTTTCAAGCTCGATCTCTCTCTCCCGTGGCTTTAAATAGAGTCCCCTCCCTCTCCTCTTTCGTTTGCCACCCCGCCCGAGCTCGCCGCCGCCGCACAGACCCTAGGGCCGCCGCCGTAGCCGCTTCAGCCCCCTCGCGTCGTCGCCGTGGTGGTCGCCGCCGTAGCCGCTTCAGCCGCCTCGCGTCGTCGCCGTGGTGGTCGCCGCCGGTTGCCGTCGCCATCACCGGGTTCGCGAGGAGAAGCCGCACACCGTCCACCTCTTCGCTGCCGCCGAAACCCGCCGGAGAGTCGTCGGACGTCGCCGGTCGTCGTTCATCGTAGTTCTTTGCATCGGTGAGTTCGCCTCATCGTCCTCTTCGCGTAGATGTCCTCGGTTTGGCCGGCCGAGCCCTCCATCACTGGCGGTTGTGTAGTTCAGAACCTTGTCCGGTGGTGATGTCATCATGACATCATTAATCCTTTATTTAAATCGTATTAATTTTCTGTATTAGTTGAAAAACGATTAAACTTCGAAAATTCATAACTAAATCATCGTAACTCAGATTCGAGTGGTTCAAGTTTCTAAATTCATTTAAAGTCAAGATCTACATGTTAAAAATATTCACATGTACTCTTTATGCTTGTTTTTGTACTGTTTTGTTGATTTTGTTCATTTGCTTTAGTTTCTGACGTTCCGGAGGAGAGCGTTTACGTTGAGGAAGATTCAGAAGTGTTTGAAGAAGCTCAAGGCAAGTCACACAGATCCCAAACAACCCTTTGAGCATGTTGAACCTGTTTAAAGCTATGGTTTTATTTCAACTTATGCATTATTTTCGAATGTCATTGGGTGGTGAGCCTTTCCCATTTAATTATGGCCGAAGATGACTTTATTTTCCTATGGGTAATAAATTGATCAGCTTGAACCTTATATATTGGTTTGGTTCAGCTAGATGCTTATGTTAGAAGCTTAGCCACGCCTAGAAACATTAGCTCATTAATGGGATAAATCATGTTTCACTATCACTTATGGTTAAATTTAGTGGTAGCTCACGATGGTCAATCGTGTTATGATAATTAATAATTAGAACTTGATTAATGGTGGGTTGTGAGCACGTGGTTTTGATGGTTGTGCTCATGACAATTAAGGACCGGTTCGCGAGCTACTGTTGTGAAACATTAACCGTACTAACCACAAGCCAGCGTGAGCAACGGCTTTATCCTTGGTATAACAAGGTTCTTAGCGGCGCACTAGACTGTGAAATGGCGATAAGTCCATGAGGGTCGCTGGGGAGTCCATACCTTGGCTAAAGGGGGTGACTATGATCCGGGAATGGTGCACTGCTCTGCGTTGTGTTATGTTGGGGGTACTGTCACAGTCTCTATTCGGGTACTTTTGCAGTATCGCGACGCATGGTTGACATGATGTTGAGGCTGTGTCTTGTGGGTAAATTTGTACACCTCTGGCCAGAGTAAAACTATTCGAATAGTCATGCCCGCGGTTATGGGCGGGTCTAACAATGTTTTTCGTGATTAGTCTCACACTACTCATTGGTAATAAAATGTGATAATTAATTTGACTCCTGGTTTGGAATGGCATATTCCTAGTTTGGAGGTTTGATTTGTACAACCAGGGTTGGTTGTTCAGATGAGGTTGGGCCTATGCAACAGGTATGTTGTGTAGTGTTTATTTAATATTGCTTAATCATTACAACTGTTTTACTATTCTCTAAAGTTTATTAAATGCTGTTTATGCAAACGAGCTGTTATATGCCATTCTTTGGTTACCGTGTGCATTTGCATATTTGTTGTGTGGCTTGTTGAGTATGTCATATGCTCACCTTGCAATATTCATTCATCAGAGGAGTACTACAGTGAAGGTGATGCTCAGGAGGTTTAGGCTATGTTCGGATCAAGTTGCTTGTGGAGTGGAGTCGCCATCGTTTTTTTTTATTTTTTCTTCTTTGAGAGGAACTATCCACCTCTGTAATAATTTAACGCTTTGCGATTATTAATTAGATGCTTGATAGTACTCTATTGTCAATTTGTTATTGTGTGCCTCGGCTGATTTCTGGACGAGGGTTTAACACGCATGTAAGCGTTTGGAATTTTGGATAGAAATTCCAGGCGTGACAAGTTGGTATCAGAGCTCTTTTGACCTTAGGACAAGCCAAATTGTAACCCTTAAGTAGCCTTCAAAATGTTTTGAAAAAGTAGAACTGCTCTTTTCTCTATTCTTTTATAAATTAATTAAGTTGGCAGCACATGCAAGGTTATGTACAAAATTTTCTAAATCCTATTTCACCCAAAACAGAAACCTGTTCTTTTTAAAACAAAAATCTTGTTTCGTTCTGTTCCCGTGATTACAGTCCAGAAAAATGTTTGCTTTTTTGTTTCCTTCCAAAGTCTATGCTCCTGTTTAAATAAAAATTTTCGAAAATTAATTCGGAAAAAAAAAACAAAACAAAATCGAAATGGATATAAACAAAAAAAAATGAATTTGTTTCTGAAAATCTATGTTTCGGTCAGGAAAAAATTCAAAATTTTATTAAAAAAAACAAAAATTAGTTCTGTTTGTTCTCTTTCTTTTTACTTTTTGTGTCAAATTAACTGGGTGCAGCTAACTTAAATATATGCATTAACTCTCCCTTTCTATGTTCCTTTAGATGGCACTCCATAGGCCGGAGTACTTGTTCGGTGTTGAGGGATTTGTCCGGGAGCTGCGGATGATGGCTTTCGCCATAGGATTCAGCACTGCCCCACTTTATGCCCAGATTCCCCATGACCGTGACGAGGAGAAGTGTCATGTCAAGGTCACCCTAACAAGTGATCGGGAAGATATCCCATCGATGATGTTTGAAGCCGGAGGAAGAAGGTATGCACATGCTTGTCAGGAGGTGGCAAGGGTCTCCATTGGAGAACTTCGCAATCTCTACAACGAGCAGTTGGTTAACACAGTTTGTATTAGAGTATTAGCTAGTGCATTTATTTTTTTTATCCCTCATCGACCGATGCCGCTAATTGACATTAATATGTTGATGAAGGCCGATGAGATTAAATCTATATTTTGATCTTATTTTATCACAGTTGCAAGTAAGCCGATATAGTTTTGCCCTATCGGCTAAGTCATGACAATGCGACATCGGCCTATCGGCCGATCGGCCATTGTTTACTAATATGGTTTGCTTGTTTATCTTGTTGATTGCAGATCAAATCAACTGGCACGCCCTACACGCACCTAGGCAACTCTTTGGACCTGCACTGGAGCTAAGCAGATCTCCTAGGCCATCGTGGAAACGTGGAACCCGTTTGATTGCGAGGCGGGTTTAAATTCTACGCCAACAGTCCCTAGAGCGGTCACCTCTGCCGTCACCGGTGAAAATACCAAAAAGCTAAGTCATCATTAATCTTGTTCTTTATATGATATTTTCTTTTTCCTCTGCCTCACTACATCAACTGGTCCTCCGTTGAGCAGTGAGTCGGGGGCTACAGAAGTTATATCATAATTTTGCAACAATTTTTATAATGTTTATCTCGATTGCTTGCGAAATAATCCGAATAAAAAAGTGCTGATCGAATTATGAAACTCTATTTCCCTATGCTTTCCGTTTGGTTTGTTGATGGATAGTTGCCCTTGGGCCGAATCCTAGCACCTGGGGGCTCGTTAGATGGAGTGTATAACGCAATGTGCTAAGTATTACTCGGAAGAAATCAAAAGCATTGAGATAAGATAATTTGTTTTCTGCTTTTAACAACCACAAAAGTACCTGAATAGTAAATTCTAATATATGAAACTTTGTTCCATTAATGACGAACTCATGTCAATGACTAGTCGGGCAGAGTGTTTAAACGTGAGGAGTCATTTACTCGGGGAAATCACAACCAACAAGAGGAGAAATATATATTTATAAATATTTTAAAATACTTGAATTTTCCTCAAGTATTATATTTACATCAAATACTACTCATCCTACATATTTATACTATAGGATCCAAATCCAGATATGCATAGTAGGGATTCATGGCTATAAGCTTATCTACTACGCTTCGGGAATGGATCAGTCAGAACTTCATCGTCGGCCTACGTTCGCTGCCGTCGACTGGTGTCTCCGCATACACGGTTTTTTGGTCACACCACCATTGTTGGGGGTCTACGTCTTCATCGTCGGCCTGCCTTCGACGTCGCTGACTGGTGTCTCCGCCTACACAGTTGGTTGGTCACACCACCATTGTTGGGCGTCTACGTCTTCATCGTCAGCTTGCCTTCGCCGTTGCCAATTGGTGTCTCTACCTACATGGTTGGTTGGTCACACCACCGTTGTTGGGCATCTGCATCTTCATCGCCAGCCTGCCTTCACCGCCGCCAACTGGTGTCTCCGCCTACACAGTTGTTTGGTCACACCACCGTTGTTGGGCGTCTACGTCTTCATCGTCGGCTTGCCTTCGTCGCCGCCAACTGGTGTCTCTGCCTACATGGTTGTTTGGTTACACCACCGTTGTTGGGCGTCTTCGTCTTCATCGTCGGCCTGCCTTTGCCGCTGCCGACACGGTTGGTTGGTCACACCACCATTGTTGGGCGTCTACATCTTCATCGTCCGCTTGCCTTCGCCGCCGCCGACTGGTGTCCCCGCCCATACGATTGGTTGGTCACACCACCGTTGTTGGGCGTCTTCGTCTTCGTCGTCGGCCTGCCTTCACCGTCCTCGACTGGTGTCTCTCACTACACGGTTAGTTGGTCACTACACGGTTGGTTGGTCACAACACCGTTGTTGGGTGTCTTCGTCTTCATCGTCGGCCTGCCTTCGCCGCCGCCGATTTTTGTCTCCGCCTACACGGTTGGTTGGTCACACCACCATTGTTGGGCGTCTACGTCTTCATCGTCGGCCTGCTTTCGCCGTCATCGACTGGTGTCTCCGCCTACACGGTTGATTGGTCACACTACTGTTGTTGGGCGTCTACGTATTCATCATCGGCCTGCCTTCGCTGCCGTCGACTGGTGTCTCCGCTAACACGGTTGGTTGGTCACAACACCGTTGTTGGGCATCTTCGTCTTCATCGTCGGCCTGCTTTCGCCGCCGTCGACTGGTGTCTCTGTCTACACGGTTGGTTGGTCACACTACCGTTGTTGGGCGTCCACGTCTTCATCGTCAACTGGTGTTCCGCCTACTTGGCTGGCCTATTATGTCGCCGCTCATGGACGTCTTTGTTTTCGCCATCATTTTGCCTCTTCCGTCGACGACTGGTTTTTCTGCCGTTGACTGGTGGTTTTGCCTTCATGACTACGCGCCTTCAACATCATTGTTAGAACCTTGTCTTCGCCACCGGTTTGCCTCTGTTACCGACAACTCATGTCCACGTCGTCATACAATTCTGTCACCATTGTGGAGCGACTTCATCTTCATTGTCTTCGGTATCGGCAAACTCTATTGCTTCTACTACGCGAGCTTCTTTATTTCACCAACCACGGCGTCTCCAAGAGCCTCAACATGTGGGCATGCGCCACCAAATACGACGTCATGTTAATCTACTACAACAAATGGTGTTTCAATGCTCAATATTTCTACTCAGGACATCCTCAATGCGTATCTTCTCTCAAGCAATTGCTACTCAATGACAAGCTACAGTTCTTGACTCTATGTTTAGTTGTGTCCCAACTAAGCATATAGTCAGGGGCTACAAAAATACAAGACTCAAAATTCGAATCAACTTCGGAGAAATCAGCTTCGTCTTCGCTCCAGAGCAGACTTTCTACTTCAGCAACTCTAATATTTTCGTCGACAACTTTGGCTCTCAGTTGATGCTACAATCTATTCCAAGTTTCTCAAGTGTCAAGTTCAAGATTTAATCCACATATCATGATCAAATTCAACACCTGCCCTCTGGAGTTTTACCCGGATATTACTTCAAGCCTCCCAAGTTCGGCCTAAGGAATTTGGAGTCATCAACCAATCAACTTAGATTCGATGAGTTGATCAACAATATCAATGTCTACTTTCTATCACGTGAAGCATCATCAACGACTACGACACCAAGTTCTATTGTCATCGTCATAAATCAAGAGGCGTAGCATCAATTTTTGTCACGCACACACTAATGTCAAGACAACTACTCGAGCTTGGACATTTTCTTAATAGTTTGATGGATAATTATCATTGACGTCACCATCGACATCTTCGTCATCGATATTAACTTCATCTTCAGTCAACTACTGTCAACCAAGGCAACTTTGTCTCTACAACCGGCTGTTTCTCCTGCTGCGGATCGTCATCACCACCAGTTGCGTCTGTCACAATTGGTGGCCTATTATGCCGCAACTGATTAGCATTTTTGTCTTCATCGTCCGGCTATCTCCATCGTTGCCGACTGGTGGTCTCGCCGTCATTGCTGGCCTACGTCGTTGCTATTGATGTGCGTCTTCATCTTCAACACCGACTTACCTTGGTCGCCGCTGACTGGTATTCTCTCCTTCAAGGATTGGCCTATTGCGTCGCCATTGATAGGCGTCATCATCTTTATTGCCAGCTGCCTCGTCTGTTGTTGCCGACTAATCTTCTCGATTCCACGGCTACGCGCCTCCGTCACCATTGTTGAGAAACTTCATCTTCATAGCCGACCATCTCTGCTGCAGCCAGTCATCATTACTGCTGATCATGTTTGTCATCGCCAACTATTTTCTTCATCTCCATGGTTGGTGGATTTCGCCATCGCTGTTGATGGGCAACTACATCTCCACCACTGACATCTTCGTCACCTCTGATGGGCAATTTTATCTCCACATTGGTGATCTCGCTTCCATGCCGACTACATTAGTTGCCACCAATGGATAACCTCGACTGTAACAGAAGGACAAGCAACATGCTCAGGAGCTTACTAGCTATAGCACGAGGATCATACCTTCAATCTGGACATATTTTGGATATATGCAATGTGAATTCATGGCCACGAGCTTATCTCCTACGCTCAAGGTCTGGACCAATCATTATTTCCTACGAGTACCATCATCCGAGTACTTGCGCCAGCCAGGATTTAATTATTATATATACTTCTGTGCATCCCATGAGGGATAACCACTCGGATTAGAAGCTACTCAGATGAGATGCGCTTGGTCAAAATTACCCGAGAGATTTGTCACTCGGGAGTTTATTAAAAGACGTGGCTATACACATCATTTTTTAAGGGTATCAGTGGGCATATTTTGAGCCTGATCCCAATATGTCTGCAGCCCGTATTCTCAGGTGTGGCTTGTCACGTGGCTTTAGGGACTTAAGCAAATTTGCCTTGGCAATATACACGTGCTCTATTGCCCAATACCTTCAAAATCCTTTCATACAACAGTTATACAACTTTTTAGGTGTTGGTACGATACAATTTGGAAGGTGACAAACAGTAAAGTTTTTTATAACTGTCCTAGTAACTTTTCTATAGTTTGCATGAGCTATTTGGTTTTCTACAAAGCAATTGATTTTATATTATATCAATGCTATTTTGTCACCTTGGTGTGTTCTTCTGATTAAGACCAATATTATGGCTTAGGCTAATTATATTTGGGTCGTATTCTTCAGGCGGTTGGTAAATCTATTTATGAGTTTTATTAACTCGGATTTTATACCACAAATTCCATATATTTCCGAGGATGGTAAAGTTGTGTGTATCGAGGGAACTCGGGCATGACTGTTTTGGTAGCATGTGCATAATGTGATGCCAGTACTCGGGGTTATTATGCACTATGCCTTATTAATGAGGTTATATGCTATATGATTTTTCAGGATGTTTTTGGCTTTGGCTAAGCATTTATTTATATAAGACCACTCGAATGAGTGGGATGATTATAATTCTTGACTATATGCCTAGTTTGTTCAACTAAACACATAGTCGGGGGCTACACCTAATTAGGTGCGTCGACTAGATGCACCTAGATATATTTTTTATTGAATTTTTTCAGCCCTTCACAGCCTTTTGATTTGGTAAAAGCACTCGGGAGACTATGGCAGAGATGATTAAAGCACTCAGCTTTGGATTTATTTGGTTCGAGATGAAGTTATCTCATCGACTGCGAAGGTCTCAGGGGCTACTGTGGAGAATATGGGTACCGGGTACCCACACGGCCTCCATATTCGACTAAAGGTAGGAGGTGGGTCAGATCCATATATTATGTAATAGAGTAGGACTCGGTCATAAAATTGCCTTGTGTTCTATAGCATGGCCTAGAGTCCCGATTGAGTACTACCATGTAATAGATTAGGAAACTAATGTCGTATATGGCTAGGTTTTCCTCTTTGTAAACCCGTCCCCCAACCTATATAAGGTGGGCAGGGAGCTCTCTAGGGGAGGATTACAAGAGGATCACAAGATGATCACAGAGATATTCACAACTCGATCGTCAGATCAATATACACCCGACGGAAACAATCCCAAACAGGAGTAAGGTATTACCTCTCATTGAGAGGGCCTGAACCTGTCTAAATCTCTATCTTTCGCATTCATCCACTTTTAGGTCTCGTGCGCTACCCCTTTTATTATTGTCGAATTCCAGTTTCGACACGCAGTATATAATCCATCCGTCTTCAAATGTAGAAACCAGTCAATATCGAGTTAGACACAACTTAATATTAGAATCTAGCTAGTTTCTATATTCAGATTCCTTATCTTGTGTGTAATTCAATACTGGACCATTATATTATAAAACGAAGAGACTATGTCTTCAGCAGCTACATGTGGTTATACCACTTGGCACTTCTTAAACAGTACTCCCTCCGTTTTGTATTATAAATCCTTTCTATTGTTTTTCTAGTAATTTTTTCAAAATTTAACCAAATTTATATAAAAATATTGTAATATTTTTAATATTTTTTATAAACATAATTAAATTTGAAAAGGTTTGATTTAAAAAATAAAAACGATTTATAATATGATACGAAGGTACTAAAATATAATAGGAAGCACTCCAGCTTTGTTTTTTGGCCGTGTTCCCAACCCCTCTCTCGTTTTTCATGCGCACGTTTTTCAAACTATTAAACGGTGTGTATTTTACAAAAAGTTTCTATACAAAAGTTGCTTAAAAAAATCAAATTAATCCATTTTTGAAAAAAATTTAGCTAATACTTAATTAATCACGTGCTAATAAACTATTTCGTTTTCCGTGTGCACTGTGCGTGTTTGGATCCAAGATACTAAATTTTAGTCATTGTCACATCGGATGTTTAGACGCTAATTAAGAGTATTAAACATAAACTAATAATAAAACTAATTGCATAAATAAAAGCTAATTCGCAAGAAAATTTTTTTAAGCCTAATTAATCCATAATTAACACATGTTTACTGTAGCATCACATAGGCTAATTATGGATTAATTAGGTTTAATAGATTCGTCTCGCGAATTACTCCAAAGTTATGAAATAGATTTTATTTTTAGTCTACGTTTAATATTTTTAATTAGTATAAAAACATTCGATATGACAGGGTTTAGCCACATCCAAACTCCCCCTAAATCTTCCGCCTAGAGAATCGGAGTTCAGTGGCGTGAGTTAGTAGATAGTTACGGCGTCACGCCGTTTGATTTGATGTCCAGGATGTGAAGCTGTAAATTGATCATCAGGATTCAGGAATATGGCTGTGTTTAGTTCCCAAAAATTTTTTTCAACCTTTCAACTTTTTCGTCACATCAAATGTTTGGACATATGTATGGAGCATCAAATGTGGACGAAAAAAAAAACCAATTGCACAGTTCGACTGTAAATTGCGAGATGAATCTTTTGAGCCTAATTACGCCATGATTAGCCATAAGTGCTACAGTAATCCACATGTGCTAATGATGGCTTAATTAGGCTCAAAAGATTCGTCTCGCAGTTTACAATCGGAATCTGTAATTTGTTTTGTTATTAGTTGACGTTTAATACTTCAAATGTGTGTCCGTATATCTGATGTGATGTTTTTGCCAAAAAAATTTTGCAACTAAACACGGCCTATATTTGTCACAAATATATCACCGGAGCATAGCATGAAAGGCCCTATTTAGATCCTTTGCCAAATTTTTACATCCCGTCATATCGAATATTTGGATACATACATGGAGCACTAAATATAAATGAAAAAAATAACTAATTACACAGATTGCGACTAATTTGCGAGACGAATCTTTTAAGCCTAATTGCTTCCTGTTTTGACAATGTGATGCTATAGTAAACATTTGCTAATGACATATTAATTAGGCTTAATAAATTCGTCTCGCTGTTTACAGGCGGATTCTGTAATTTGTTTTGTTATTAGAGTACGTTTAATACTTCAAATGTGTATCCGTATATCCGATGTGACACGCCAAAATTTTACATCTCTGAATCTAAAAACACCCAAAGATACTGCACACATACACAAAATCATCATCGGTGTCAGGGTCAGGGCCGGCCGGTGGTCAATTCTAATCGGGCATCGTCGTCGACTTCCCAGGCCCGTCAGCGACGATGGCGACGGCGACTGGTTTCCCCTCGACAACTTCGCCTTCGTCGTCCTCTGCAGCTGCGTTCGCCTCGCTCCTCTTCCCCTTCTTCTTGCAGTTGCCGTCCTGGCCCTTGGTCGTCGCCGCCTCGATGTCGTCGGTGGTAGTGCCGCCGCCGCCGCACTCGAAGTCCGCCATCTCGAACGCCGGCCGCCACGGCGCCGCCCTCGGCCTCTTCTTGCGCTGCTCCCCGCCACCGCCGCTAACGTCGTCGTCGCGGCAGCTGGGCAGCGTTGCCTCCTTGAACATGGCTCTGAGGGCCCGGACGTTGGCCACGAGCGCGTAGAACCTCTCCATCTGCTGCTGCTCTTCCTCCTCGCTCGTCGTCTTCTCCGCCGCCATCTCCTCCTCCGTCGACGGCGGCGACGACAGCCGAGAAGTCGTCGCCATCTTCTCCCCCGTGCTCGACTGGACCTCCATTTCCTCCGCTGGTAGCTGGTCTCTATATGTGTAGTACCTATAGCCTATATATGGATGGAGTTGAATGTAAGAAGCAAAGCTAGCGGCGTCCCGCTTTGAGGTGTCGGGGTTGACGGGGACGTGCATCCGCTTGCAGTCACTCGCGTCGCGGGTGTGGTGGTGTGGGCACCGCCGTGCCGGGAATTATTTCTCGAACACCTTTTAATTCCGTGAGATCGAGGGATTACTAGCGTCATTAACATTACTAATTACTAAGAGCAGTGGACCTGCAGATTCATTGCTGTCTCTGTATGACCGTCACTTCATTTCCCACCAAACCACAGGTCTCCAAAAGGTCGGTGAGGAACTACAATTTTTCTTTCAAAGGCACTTTGTATGTTCTTTCAATAGAAAAATGCTTGTTTCCAGATTTTTACTAGTTGCACAATTATTTTGTTGGCCAGTATGTCGTGCCGTGTTACAAATTAGTTAGTGCATAATTACCTGGTGGGCACGGAGAAAGACTTATCTAAGTTACGGTAATTATACGCAACAACTGCAATCCATCTGAACTGAAATGCTCACCAAAATGAATTTCATTCAAGTTAATTTATTACCTTTTACACCAAAGTATAAATAACAGTAGGCAAAAACCATAAGAGTTTGGTCGCCTCTGTTGATCAACCAACTGCTGCTCGGTCTCTGAATATACATACTGTCGGTAAGAACACTAGACACACACCAAGCCGTCTATGGTCATATTTACAATATACAATCTTCTTATTTCTTAGTTAAGATTTATTTTGACGAACAAACTATTATCTGCATCTGCACAACGTTTTTAAAACCCCTCGGATGCTGAAGACACAGCAATATAATAATATTTGTGAAAGACCAGGTCCGTTGGGAGGTCAACATTTCTTAATAGGCAAGTGGCCCGGGACGAAATTGCCTTGGTGCATAATTAAGCTGCTATAATCGTGACGGGGCAAGCTGATGATGCATCCCCAAATCGTCACGAGGCCAGCAGAAAAGGCAAATCGCTCGTGCTGTACTGGTGACGGCACACGGATGACGCAATCGAGCCTTACGTCACAGCGCATCATGGAGACATGGACTACTATTTATTTGGACTGTGATAGCGGCCAACTTGGCCATGTTTTCTCGCATATTTTTTTTTATCTCTGTTCTTGATGCTCCAGCGAGAATAAATTAAGGTAGAATATCATAAGCTCAATTAGCTGAGTACCGGGCATGGCTCATGCTTTAAGCTGGGCCAATGTAACAACGGAAACAGGCAAATACTACCTTTGTTTTAATAAAATATGACGTTAATTTTTTAATCGTATACATTATTAAAAAAGTTACTGCCAATATAAACTATAAGTCATTTAAAATATATTTACTAATAAAACAAGCCACGACGAAAGAAAACAAATGATATTTATATAGATTTTTGAATAAATCATACTTAAGATTTACTAGCTACTAGTAGAAGATATATGGGCATATATGCATGCCAATTCTTGCCTTGGAAATGTTTTGTTTGAACTCGATTATGGATAGCCCTACTAGCTAGCACAATGATGCTCCGCTCGTCTATCTAAAAAAAAATATTCGACCAGAGAGCCGCAAGGGGACATGATACTTTATGACCCTCCTTTCTTTCCTTTGTTTGGCTGAGATCCCACGCGGAAGCAAAACAGCAGCACCCCTCCGCTCCTTGCTCAATTGGCTGCAGCAAAGCAGGAAAGGAGGGAGCACATCGAGAAGAGAAGGGGGATAAGAGGAGGAACCGGCGGCACGTGATTTGTTGGCCGACCAGGCGGCGAGGACGTGCGCCCCCTCTCAACGCCTTCATACTTGGTACTTAGGTACCAGCTACTTGGTACCTAATATACGGAAGGAGTTAGGGAGTGCGTTAAGGACATAAAGGGAAGTGAAGAAGAGAAGTCATCGGTAGCAGTGGCGAATCCAGAACGAAAATGGAGATGGGGCTGATGTTTTGAACAGATGCATAGAAGTATACCGCTGATTTATCGCCAAGGACTATATTTCTAACCCATATAGAAAGAAAACAAAATAAAGAAAAAAAACTAAATCTCTAATCAAAATATGTGAAAAACAATGCAACGCCCAGTTCTCATTTTTTGCAATAGAACTTTTGTTTTTTTGCAATAGAACTTTTGTACAAAAATAGTATGTTTTCTCTCTTGAAAACATTCATTGTACCTAAAATAAATTTTGACGACTAATCTCTAATGTAACATGTCCAACCATTTATTAGCTTTCCTACTAGATTTTAGATTTTGTGATAGCCAACTGACTAATGCCCAAAAAGGTGGCCTACTAGCTAGGATACTACCATAACCATCTTCCTCCATGGAAGCCACAATTGGTTTGCTGCTTATTTGCTATGTAGAAAAGTACATACTGAGTAGTAGTACTAAGAGGGTTCTGGCATCTAGAGTTGGGGCTGGAGCACCAACCAGCCCCAACAGTGGATCTGCCACTGGGCGGTAGGTGGTTCGCCAGCCGACCAGACGGCAATTGTGCTTGTCCCTTCCCCATGCCTCAATACCTAGTACTTGGGTACCGGGTACATAATACCCTAGGTACCAGACCTTGGTACTTAGGTAACAAGTACCTAGTACGTAGGTAGCATATGTGATACCCTAGGTACCACGCTTGATACATGCGGGTATCAAGCGAGGACAAAGCGCCCATACAATACCTGCACGCATCGTCAGCGAGCAGCATGATGAGCTGGTGAAGAGCACGATAGCTTCGAGCGACCGCCTACATGACAACCTCAAGGCCTGCTTGAAACACCTTGCCGCCATCCTCACCTGCTTTGTCAACTCCCAAACCACCCCCCATGCCAAGACTGAACGCCTCCTCGCTGGTGTCGCAGACCTTGTCACGCTCAGACTCACCTCCTCCTTTTCCACCCTCTTCACCTATGATAACACCGACCTCATCACCGTTGCTGCGCCGCCGTCGCCTCCCTCCTCGTTGATTAACCCTTATTCCAATGGTCCCAAATGAGTTTCCCAGCCTCCAGATCTAGTGTAGGAGGGAGGAAGAGGGTGGGGATGTTGTTGGTGCAGGGGACAATGATTGAGGAGTCGAGAAAGGAAGCAGGAAGAAAAAATGAGGGGATTGGGCTATAGAGTTTTAGGTCTGGAGGAGGTGTTGCCCATATAGAGGGGATTGTTCTTTTTATGATGTGGCCTAAAGCTTAATTAATTGTGTGTCTCCTTTTAGAAAACAAAATCTTATGCTATACCATCTCAAACCCACTCAGTAAGGGAAAAGAGTTGAAAATGTTATGTAGAGGACCGATGTTCATCATCTCCTTGTCTTATCAACCATAGCCAAAATTTAAATTGAACTCCATTTTAGAGTTGATTTTGAGTTTTTCCCATTGTAGTTTATTTTTTCAACATTAGCATTTAAGTCACTAAAAATATGAATATAAAAGTTTTGCACATAAATTATTTTTCTTCTTCCATGGCTTATAATCAGTGCGATAAATATACCACCCAATCAAAAATTGACTAGGATAGTGTAGGATCAAAGATATCCTAGAAGGGGGTGAATAGGATTCCTAAGAAACTTGGCTCAGTTTAAGCTTAAACTTGTGGAATACAAGACTAACCTATGCGCTAGGTTTAATACAAGTGTTGCCCAAGGTTTGCACCCTAGTTGAAGTCCTAACTACTCTAGAGCAAGTTAAGTATTGAAAGGAATAAGAATGCAAAGTAAAAAGAGGAAAGCAATAGGAAATTCACAAACAAAGACGCAATGAGTTTTTCATGAGATATCAGAGATTCGACAACCTCCACCAATCCTTGTTTTAGCAATCTACATGATTGTATAGCTCCCTCCCATATCCACGAAGTCCATGGGTTCTGTCATCACAGTGATTCTTCTCTGCTTCGGATGTTGAACCCCGAAACCTTCACAAACTCACCGATTCTCCCACAACCTTCTTGAGAGATCACTGGATCGCCTCCAAGACCGGCTAGGCACGTCGAGATGCCAAGTGTAACAGGAAGAAGCCATCACTTGAAGCCCTTAAGAACAAGACTCTTGGATGGTGCACACTAAGCCGCTCTCAACCCAAACTAGCACTAAACTTGTGAAGAAAATTATCACAATTAGCTTAATGGTGCTCTTGGACTCTCCCTTCAATTGCTCAGCTCAATAAGGTTCCAACAGACATCACGGAGTTCACTCTCTCTTCAATTGCTTGGCTCAATAATGTTCTAAAAGACATCAGGGAGTCCAAGCTTGGGGATATATATATACCCAACAGAGCTCACTAACCATTTGTAGCCATTCGAAATAAGCAGCCAAAACTATAAGGTGTGGGATAGTTTGGTAGCGGACAAGACTATCTGGCCCTTTATACTTTCCAATGGTAACTCGGCAAGTAGCCGTTTAGTTAAAGAGCGCTGAACAATTCGACGCCACCTGGATTGTCCGAACACCTTTGTCCGGCACGGTGCCGGATAATGCATCAAGTTTAAAACCAATGACCATCAAGGGTCAGATGTAAAACTGACCGTATTGTCCGACGCCATGTAAGATCAAGTTGGTCTTGGACAATCCTATAGGATTGAACAAGAATAGCCAAGCCTACCAGAGGACAGGTGAATGGTGGTAATGTCAACAGAAGTCAAATAATATAACTTTGATAGTTCAAAACACACCCCAACCTCAAAAATGAATAGAACGAACGTATGACGGTCTACCTAGCCTACTAGGGTCAATCTGACTGTTTTTTCGCAAGAAAGGCGGTAGTGTAAAGAGAGAGAATTCATACTATGACATTTTATGAACTCTTACATCATACCCGGACGTGCAGGAATACAAAAGACGGACAAGGATATCACCACTTGCTGCCTACCTCACTTTCCATGGGTTATACCCGCATCCAACGACATTTAACTAACCTAAGCACCATGCTTATGTTAATATATAATGTCACTAATTCCCTGGGACTCCCACCCTTCAGATGGACAAGTTAGAATTAGTGCAACTCATTAAGATCATTGGACCATTAACACGGCACACATCGACTAGCGTAATCAAGTGAAGCATATAAATAAAGTATAAACTATTCATAGAACACATAACTAGTAAAGTTGTATATGAACTATGAACACAATTAAATAAATAAGATAATTCTTTTATTACAACTATAGTCTTACAAGAAGAGTAAAAGTACTAAAGACATACTAGAATCTCCGAGAAGACCATAGAACCGAAGACTACTCTAAGCCTAACTCTACTAATACTATCTATACTATTATAAAAATTGAAGATGTTTCAGCTGGAATTTTGGTACGTCATCCGTGTTTGAGTTGGTTTCGCCCATATCCAATTCGACGTGAGTTGTGAATAACTATTATACACTCCCCTCTCAGCCCAACCCTTCTCTCTCCCAACCCAACCTGACTAGCCCACACCATCCCATAGCCCCGTCACACGCGCCTTCCCTCGGCGCCGTGCGAGCCCCTTTCGCGATCAACGTCTTTTTTCTCTTTCCTTTTTCATTTTCATTTTCTCTTTTTCTTTTCTCCCTATCATCCTGATCCTCTCCCTTTCCTTTCGATCTCCTCTCTTTTCTCCTCCTTTTTTCTTTTTCCTCCCTCTTTTTCTTCCCAATTTCTCTCATAAATATTTTCCTTTTGAAATTATCATTGTTGTATGCGGCAAGCTTGTTACTTTGCAAATGCTTTCCATCTACAGTAAAGAAAAAATTTCACTAATTGAAAAATCAAAATTTCAATCTTTGGTCGATGAGATATAGCAAAATACCTATGTATCAACTTATGGAATAGCCACCCAATCGATTTGTGAGGCTATGGAAAGATGTACATAAGATATTCATCGTGTGATGACACATGAAGCAAGCGCAATCGGATTCAATGTTATATGATTTCTGACTTTGTTTTGTCATTGCTTTGTTTGTCTTGTTTCAGTTTGTCGTTTAAATTAGTAGTGTTTATCAAACATGAAAATTGTCTTTACCTGGTACTATGCATAGGCATTTTTGCTAGTAGAGAATAAAACATAAGATAGAGAGAATTGGTCCTTGAGTGTGTGTTGTGAAGTGAGAAGCTCTCCTCCTTAAATAGCCTTGTAATAACGATTGTTTGGCGGTTGTAGAGATCGATGCAGTTGTAACCATCATTAGGGAGCGCTAGGATGTTGCCACATGGAAGATGGAGAGGAAGGGAGCCGATGGCGGTTTGGCCGACCCCTGGGCCCCACCTCTCTCCACCACCTTTCACCAAAGGCTGCCAGGTGGGCCCCTAAGATGCACAGTGGTTTGGCCCCACTTTGAGTCAATTTGAGTTGATGTGTGGGCCCATCAATCCGTGTGCTCGCACGTGATTCAATGTAGGTGTGTTTCTTTGCATGCCGACTCATTTCTCCTTCACTTTATTGTATATTCCCTACATCCATCGTATTTCTCCAATGCAAGTGAAACTACATTATTCATAACTAATATACGTGTAAGAAATGTCAGTTCTCCCTTTATTTATTAAGATAGTTGACGGTCGAAATCCGGAGGTTTCCAAGAATTTTGCAAATAAAATCAAAGTTCCTCGAATGATACTCTCATATCAAAGGTGATATGTGGTACTCCTTGTCATAGGCTCTTTTTTATTCCTAATTGGAGATATGGCTATTTTTTTCTTCTCGATTGTCTCTCCAGGATCATCTTCTTCCTCGACGAATGCAATGGCATCATCTTCGAGGAGGGATTCTAGGGACTCAAAAGGAGAGATATATAGCACTTCCTTGATTGGCTCTGACTCAGGGATAGGTTCCGTCAAAGAATTTTTCGTTCACAATTTTTCTATGGACGGAAAACACATTTTTCCTAAGTATGATGTCGAGGACTCCGGTTTGCGGCACATCTACAAAACATTTTATATGGGAAGGCCAATGAGAAGATCGAAGTCGGAGACTTCAAAAACATGGAAATCCATGATGGCCTCGACATCATTGTGCCTTATTGGCACTCTGCGAAGAATCTCATAACCTTCGATGATAGGACTCCGGAAGGTCTTGTCTGTTGGGATCAAAGGTAAGTCTGCTAAGCAATTTAACATGAAGGTTGTGGACATAATGTTTGGCCCGAGAGTGGGATTATAAAGAGTTTTAACCATGCCACTCTCACGAGACAAGGAATAGTTAAGGATGGAAGCTAATCTGAATTGCTTCAAAAGAAAGCTCCACCTCCCTTAACCATTCATCACTCATGATGGTAGTTAATTCTTCTCTTTGAAAAAATTTTCCTCGAGTGGTTCAGGAGAACTACACGGGACCAGTGGTCTCTTTTGACAGGAATAGTTTGAGGTGTTTCCATAATCTTGAAAAAGGTCACCCTCAAACTGGAAAGGGAATTCCGAAGGCTGAATTTCTTCGTCCTCTGGTTCCCAAGGTTCGGGTGAGGATTCAACGGTTGAATCTTGGGATGTGGAGGGTGTATGCTCTGATTCGATGGTTGGTGGCTCCTCATGTGTATGCTTGACTTCCTAGATGGTTTCGCCAAAAACGAAAGAGGTGTTTTCCATGATTCAATCCAAGAGTTCCCTTCCTTCTGACGTCGTTTTGTGTGCGAACGAATCTCCGACGGAAGTATCGAGATGCATTGCAGACTCCTTGTCTAAACCCAAACATAATTGTTGTAACAACACATGATCGGGTAGAGACAAGTCTGGGCTGGCTTGAGTTAACAAGGAGAACTAAGCCCAGGCTTCACTGATGGACTCCTTCCCATTTTGTTGGAAACTGAGCACCTCCATTCGTAGAGAGACTACACGGGTTAACGGGAAGAAAGTGAGCTAGAACCTACTTTTTAATTCCTCCCATTCACCATGCGTCTTTCTCATGGTCTGAATGTACCATTGCTTCGCCCCCTTTGTAAGAGAGAAGGGAAACAACTTCCACTTCAAGGTGTCTTGTGTCATGCCCACGATTATCAGGCATGAACGCATTGTTCGAACTCTTGCAAATGATAATAGGGATTTTTGCTTTCGCGCCCCGAGAAGGATTGTTCCCGAACCATGGCTATAAAGTCAGGATGAAGTTCATAACCAGATGAATGAATTGGTTTTCAAGAAAGAGGTGGCTGACATAGCTCGCCCTTTTGAGCAGAAAGGTTTTGAATAGATTGATGCTCCATGGTAGGTAAGAAGAGAAAGAAACAAAAGAAAACAAAAGATACAAGGTTGAACCAAGTTCAAAGATGATACAATAGTCGTTCCGCGGCAACGGCGCCAAAAAATATTGTTGGTATTTGATATTGTCACAGATAAATCCGTAAGCACACGGATACCACTGTGGCACTTCACCTTAGAGTATTCTAAGGGTATCGAATCACCAGAAACGTGTGTGTATATCTAGGAACAAAATTCAATCCAAGGACAACAACTAATGGTAGGCTTAGGTTAGAGAAGATTCCTATGGTTTATTTAACTAGACTTAAATTAAAAGAAAACCCTATCGATTGCTTCGGGCACCAACTCTCCCACGGTCTGCCAAGCTGAGTCTGGTCTGTAGCTCTATGATGTACCCAAACGTGAAGGGATGCAAAGGACGGACAGAGTTGTCACCACCTACTGCCTACCTCACTTTCCATGGAGCACACAACAAATGAAGATAACTGCTAACCTAGACACCACGCCTAAGCTATTGATTACTACTCTAGCCTCATGCATGAACTTTCTTCTTTATCCAGAATCATAGTACTAGAGCACTTAACATAAATAACTAAGCAACGAACCTGCAACAATGGGAATATATCTTACTTAAGTAAGTAAATTAAATACCAAAAGGAAATCTCGAACACTTACTTTATTAAAGAAGCATTCGACGAGGGACGAGAAAGGAAGGGCGCCAACAGTTCCGGCACTCCTCTGGACCTTCTCCTCACTACTAAAGTGATGCCTAATGTATAAAAGTGAGTTATACTCCAATTTGTTATACTTTGTGAAATGGCTTGAGCTCCTCCTTTTATAGGGTCATATAATGGTTGGAATGACAGTTGTGCAGGTTGGTGCACCCACAACCTTCATTGAGAAGTGATCCAGGTCATCCACGTGGAAGGTGGAGATGACGGGGGCCAATGGCTCCAGCCCCAGCTCTGGACGCTTGAACCCTCTTAGTACTAGTACTCAGTACGTACTTTTCTATGCAGCAAATAAGCAGCAAGCCAATTGTGGCTGCCATGGAGGAAGATGGTTATGGTAATATACTAGCTAGTAGGTTATAAACCCTGAGCTGCTCTGATACTACCTGATAAATCCTAAGCTCCACTCGATACACTCAGGGATCTAATTGTCTCCATCTTTCGGTGAGTTGATGATAACTACGATTTGGGAGAAACATTGACAATCCGACTACAACCGTACAAGACGTTGTTGTATTGCGCCTTAGCGATCGATACACCTCTCCGTAGGTTGTGGATCTTGCCGACGTAAATCAACCTTATTCCTACAAGCAAATCAAAGAAACAAGCAAGAACAAGATAAAAAGCTATCTGAATTTGATGAGGACATCCCAACCATGCATGCTACCTCAAGTATCAAACATTCAACAACCAACATAAAAGATACAACTCAAGGGCCGATTACACATAGTCGAGCAAAGAAACTACAACAAGAGGTGAACTCGCTCCTAGCTGAAACATATTTCAATATTGATGAGAATTATATACTACCTAAATCAAGTACTTTGTTGTTACTTAGGTTTACACATGCACAAGACTTGCTGGGCATCGACTTCCCAATAAGGAGTAACGATGGGTTATGTGAAGACGACGACCGTTTACGTCATACTGATTTTGGAGTACACTGTCACCAAACATTTGCTCCAACTTTCAAGGAATGTGCGACTTAGCCATTCAATTTTCTCCATGCATAATATATATGGTTGGAAAGATAATCAAGTCTAGTTTCACCTCCAACAAACGGCTCGTCATTTTGACTTCCCAATAAGGAGTAATGGACAAATCATTATAGACTGCTTAGAAGCCAAACAGACGTGCGAGTCTTCTCGGGAATTCACTTGTTGAGACCTTTGAGCTAGCCTATGTCCATCAAACTCCCAAGACCTTTCATTCCCAACTAGGAGGGATGTTCCTAGTATAAATATTCCCTGTGTTTTATCATTTAGGAGACTTTTGGATAATCAAAATACAATCCTCTTTGTTCAGCTATGTGCTAACAAACACTGAGAGACAGAGATCTCTACCCCTTTGCTCTTGTGATTTCCTCGTGGGATTACATAGGCGGCCGCTTCATCGGCACCCAATCTGTGCTTCTGCTACTTCGAGTGTAGGCTGCATAGGTTGGTTCTTTGAGAGTGTGATTGGGCAAATCCTTGGTTTAGGCTGCCGTATAGAGACGGTGGTTGGCTCCTTGTGCGTGTCGTCAGGTTGCACTAGTTATCCGGCTGCTCACAGCTATTTATCTTGGTTGAATTTTGGCTAGTTATCTTGCTCAAGATCCTACGTCGTGAAGATCGGGATAACATCCGTATCATCTGGTATCAGAGCTTTCATTGACACGGTAGGATTTTTTATCCCTAGCTACATATATTTTTTTTGCCGTCATCCTATCCACAAAAAAAAACCATAAAAAAATTATGTCATAGCCTTTGTTACAATCTGTTTATCTAATGAGTTTTGTTAAGTTTTAATCCATTAGAATCTTTGTTTAGTTGCTGATCATATCATCCTTTGCGTGTCCTTTTGTGCCTTTCCACATATCTGAAAAATCCCCACACAAAAAGAAAGGTAACCGATTCTATCCTTTGCGTAAACTTTTATCCTATCAAGATAGCTACTGGTTTTATTTGGTTCTATCATCTTTAATTTGTGCAAGTGTTATATCTGGTCTTGTTTAGTATCGTGCTAAAAAAAGTGTCAAAAACAAAGACGAAGAAAGAACACTGCAAAAAAGGGGTGTTGAGAAAGTTTTAAAAAAAGTGTTGGAAAGAAAGGAGAAGGATCAGATTGTTGGCATGCACAAGTGTTGAACCTTCATATCAGTTTTGTGTTACCAGTTTGCTATCATCCGTTGGTGCAATTTTGCTAGGTGATTCTCTTTAAATTAATCATCCCTAGCCTAGCATAATCCTTGTTTGCATAATTTCTGATATTTCATTTGCACGTGTGTTGCTTTGGTTACATCATTCATATCTTGTGATCAGCACTAGGCATTGATATCTAGTTTGGGTTGCTACTTAGCTTTACAACAACTAGAATTCAGATTGCTCCCCCATAGGCCCATTACAGGTGATGCAGCACCTCGTTTTTGTGATTGCGGATGACTAAGAACGAATTTGGAGATGAGGCTGGATCAGTTGGAAAGAGGACTCCGAAATCTTTCCATCAAGTACTCATGGGCCCAAAACGAAGCTCATATGCATATTTGGCAGCCATTTGAATTCAGCAGTGTAGCAGGTGGCCGAATCGGATTTCAGAATTTGGACAGCTTAATCTTGACATCTTCCGGTTGACCTATAATATGATCAACTGTTGTATCCATAGTAGCCATTGCCACATCGGTAGGCTGCCTATTTGTGCGTTAGTCAGTAGGCTATCACAAAATGTCAACTTCAGTGAGAAAGCTAATAAACGATTAGACATGTTACATTAGTGATTAGTCGTTAGAATTTATTTTATGTACAATGAATTAATGATTTCAAGAGAGAAAACATGCTATTTTGTATGGAAGTTCTACTTAAAAAATGAGAGCTGGCGTTGCCTTGTTTTTCACATATTTGTGATAATCTAGCACTTGTTATATTTTGATTAGAAATTTAGTTTTTTTCCTTTATTTTGTTTTCTTGCTATATGGATTAGAAATCAGAGGTATACTTGTATGCTTCTGTCAAAACATCAGCCCATCTTCATTTTATCCTAGACTCAGCACTGCACCTAATGTACCAGGCCCGACACACCATTGCCCGACCACACCACAGTTGCTTGAAATAAACAACATCCACAGCTCCATCATGTAGCCAACACTGCTGCCAAGCCACAACCCTCCCCTCACACCATGGAGCTCCGTACAAGCAAATCTAGAACCAGAGTCTAGCCGGTCACAAAAGGGAGTAGCTACAAAGGAAAAAAGATGAGGCCCAGCTGTCAGCAAAACATACCAACATCTTTGTCACCATTGTCCGAGCCGTCACGCGGCACAATCTAGCTGGATCCAACCACTACCTTGCCATGCTAGGCACCACCTAGCCACCACCAATGGTAAGCCAGTTGGCGGAAGCTAGCCTTCCTCTCGAGATGATGGTCCCTTGTACCTCCGAGCATCCTCTTTCTCAGTAGCCGAGGGACCACCTCCCACCGTGTTGCCGCCGAGGCCCAATTTGTCGGATTCACCTTCTTCGACATAAATCCAGCCTGTCTTTCACCTCCTTGCCACCATGGTCGCCTTCGCACCAAAGAAGTCACCGTGCCACTGCGCCGCTTAGCCACCACGCCTGCCTCCACATCGAAGAGGCTAGGATACCACGCAGCTACCACCTCCTCACTGTCTCACAACCACTCTACCTCACCTACAGCCAAGCAGCCTCACCACAAGTCGATGTGGCTCGTTGCGGCACTGCCCCTGGACGCCTTCGCCCTACACCTATAGGCTCACCCACGCTAGAGTTGTGGCTGCCACACGGCTTAAGTCTCTAGTAATGGCGAGGCATAGGGAGAGAGAAGGAGGGAGTGGCGGCGGTGACTAGGGTTATTGTCGCCCATGTTGTCAATGTGTTTTTTTTCAACAACCAATGTTATTATAAACAAAACTTAGTATTATTAGCATCGCCATGCCACTAATTTTTTTTCTCTATTAAGTATAGACTTGTCTATATGAACTTGATTTCTTTCTCCTAATAGAAAACCAATACAGTCCAGTCCCAACAAAAGAAAAGAAAAAAGAATCACATTGACAAACTAAGATCGAGATTACGCACGCTGTCCACCTTCTCCGGTTGGACTACTTGGCTTCCCTTCAACTCGAAGGCGAAGTCCTCCATTACGAACGTCGGCCGCCACAGCTGCTGGTGATCGTGCCTCTTCTGGCCATCATCCACGCCCTTCCGCTTGGTCGCGATGTCATCACCGTTCCGCCGCCACAGCTCCCTCATCTCCCTGACGTCGTCGAGCAGCGCGTAGAACCTGTCCACATCTTCGTCCCGCGCCTCCTCTTCTTGGCCACCCCTCGCCGACCCCTCCGGCAGCGGCGCCGCCGCCGCCTTGATGCTACCCGACGGCGGCGTTGGCGGCGGCCGGTCCCTCTTCCTTGACCTCCGCTGCCGCGGCTGATGCTCCTGCTCCATCACGATCTCCGCCGCGGTGCTGCTGTCGCGTGGAAAAGGGGAAGTACCCGAAGTAGTATGTGGAGTGGGCATCGTGGGATCCATATGAGACCTTGAGAGCGAGGCACGCGCATCTCGGCGCTAAATAGGACAGAGCTCGCTAGCTATCCCTTCCTGCGTGCGGGACGACTTTGCCGCTTTGGGCGAGCAAGCAAGTGCGGCGCCGACCGACGGTGGTGGGCGGTTGGCCTATTTTTATCATTATCTTTTTGCGTCGGACGCTCGGCAGGGGGGACCATCCTCTAGGTCCTTACGTGTGCAGTTACGTCGCCTTTCCTGTACACGGCTTACGTAAGCAACGTCATCTGATCTGACTCCCCATCCGTCGGTGTTAACTGTACGGTGTCGATCGACATTGACGTCGGCCATGCTAGCTGCCCGCTGACTACCCATGCGCCGTTGGAGAGGTCTCGGCGCTCACATGGTTTTTTTTTCTCCTTTAGTGCTCACATGATCATTTTTCGCCTTTTTTAACTAGACAAGCTCGCGTGATCCACAGCTTGGTTTGGGACCTTTAATTTGGATATAATAGAAAATATTAGCAGCGAATAAACGTTGAGTCGAGATTACGCAGTGGGCCAGTGGCAGAATTTGTGCCAGTAAATGTAAGACGTCAGTCGCGTACGCGGCGCGCGGCGCGTGCCGGCTTAGGAGAAAAATCATTAAAATTTTAGAGGATTTTATTTTTATAAGATTTTTTTATATACCATTTTAAATTAAAGGAATGAATCCTATAAAATTCTATGAAATTTCTATGGAATACCTTATTTTATTTAATTTTTGGAGAAAAGTTAACATGACATAGAATTACCTCATGTAAAGTTTTCTTTGAATCTTTATCACTTATCAAATTTCTGTGTTTTTTTACGGTCTAATCAAACTATTATTTTTGTATTTTTTCTGTGTTTTGTAATTTTTTGTTTTATACTTATGTTTTTGTCAGAATTTTATATTTTTTTTATTTTTTCGTTTTTCATTGCTGTGATTAAGGGAACCCTTAAACTCGCAGCTCGCGGGCGCGATCCTCATGCGGTGAGCCGGGGCGGGAGAGCGCCACGCGCGCGGGTCGTGGCGTGGAGGCGTGACGCATGCGGGGCTGACGTCCGGCACCAGCGCGCACGACGTGTGCCGTCGTCCCGAGGGTTATCGACTTGTAGTTGCCCACGTCTATGCTTTCAGCGTGCTGCAGAATTGAGATTGTCAAATACTCGTGTCTTTTCAAGGTGTAGTAGTAATTTGTTGCAGTTAACGTCACATCTGTAAAAAACAGGACTGTCAAAGAGAGAGATCAAAAATTAATTTATTACTATGAATCTACATAATTATTTGTTCATATTTTTAGTCCGATCAAATTTAATTTCTTTTTTATGAAAAGTGTATATAGCATATTTCTAACCATTGGTTGTGGGGAGATGCGAAGGAGGTGCGTCACGAAGCACATCTACCGTGGCTAGCTCGCAAGCATCAGAAATAATATCTACCTCAAAGACTGATCGACTCGTATCCCCTGTCTTTGGTAGAGGATTTAAAAAAATTTAGAGAGTAATTCAAAGATTGCCATTTGAGTATCTCCATACATTTAAATCTTTGATCTAATAAAAATAATTAACTATTTATCTCTGTACAAGATAAGTGACAATAGATTCCTAAAAAAAGAAACATATCAGTAATCGGATTAAGAGGGTCTGTCAAAGAGTGGCAAAATAGTTAAACGGAATTGTTATTTCTCTTGCGACAGATTTTTTTAGTTTTTTCGTTTGTAGAATCTTGTGTTAAGATTCGTGCTCATGTAGGCCCAACCTCGCATGGATCCGACCTGTTAAATGTACAGTTCTCGATTTTGAACAGTATTCCCCTCCCTTCCGCACTTATCTCGTTTATTCTCGTTGTCTCGACGAAAACGAGGCGGTGACGCAAGCTCCTGCGATTTTTCACAGCCATTGTGTTTGTCGTCGGCGTTTCGTGCGGTGAGTTTGATCCGGTGAGCTCACATAATGACCCATGGACCCTGAGCCCTGAAAAATAGCCAACAACAGCTTGTCGTACGCGATCGAACAGCTAGGTGGCGCGGTAGTGAGCCCTACGATCAACTAATCAAGTTGTGCCGCTAGTTAGGTTGTCCGGTGACGCGAATTGGAAAAGATTAAAGTCATTAACTAAAGAGGAAATACGAGCAACAGAACAATTATAGCTAACATCTTTGGTTCAATCATAGATACGGCTCGACAGTTCGTTTATGAGCTCTTAAAACGTCCGATTTACCTAAAAGATCGATCTACAGTACGACTATATGCTGACAGGGTAGAGAATACATGGGCTCTGTTTGACAAGTTTAAGATTATCAAAATTTGTAGCTGTTAGTATAAACAGGGTTTAGATTGTTCCTTAAATTTTGAGAATATATAATTCAAAAATAAACTAAAAACTAGAAACAGAAAATTTTAGTTTTTTGCATATTCGTAGAAGTTAGCAACCAATCAGTTGCTTTTCAAAATCTTAAGCTTTTCTAAATATATTTTCTAGGCTGTTTGGGGAAGGTAAAAATTATGTGAAAAATATAGCTGCTAGAACTCCCCAGACAGACCCTTGGTAGGGTCTGTCAGAGAGTAATATTTGGTCTACACTATATAGCACATGAGCTCTAACGTCTTCTCTAGGATAAAGCTGACAGCGAGGATGAGCAGGAAATTAGGCGGTGCTAGGTGGCACATTCTTCGGAGAGAAAGGGAGGGACATGCCAGCAATGCACTGAGCCAAGGTGAATGTGGTGAGGACACAGAGATACTGACTTTGAGAAGGGTAGACGAAAAAAGAGAAAAATATTCTTTTTGTATTTTTTATTTGTAATGAAAGATAAATGAGAATACTTAGGGTGTGTTTAGATCCAAGGGTGTAAAATTTTGGCGTGTCACATCGGATATACGGACATACATTTGAAGTATTAAACGTACTCTAATAACAAAACAAATTACAGAATCCGCCTGTAAACAGCGAGACGAATTTATTAAGCCTAATTAATCTGTCACTAGCAAATGTTTACTGTAGCACCACATTGTCAAAACAGGGAGCAATTAGGCTTAAAAGATTCGTCTCGCAAATTAGTCGCAATCTGTGTAATTAGTAATTTTTTTCATTTATATTTAGTACTTCATGCATGTGTCCAAATATTCGATGTGACGGGGTGTAAAAATTTGACGAATGATCTAAACAGGGCCTTAGTCAGGGAGTATGATAGCTATTTCCACAAATATGTAACCGAATATTGTGACGGTTATCAAATCATGGATATTTTGCACATAGAGTGACATATGTTCGGTAACCCCAACCCCCCACCCCCATCTCCATCCCCCATAGGTAGTTAGGTCTAGCAGTGGCGCTAGTTATCTTTTTTGTGAATTGCAACATTTTTCATGTTTTACCTGTATAGCAATTGTTTATTCCAAGAAAAAGTTTTACGCCCTCTGTTTTGCCTTCCAAATATAAGCAGTTTTGATATGATTTGGCCACATGAAAAAAAGGCTTTCATAAATAAACCAATTATATAATTCTAACTTTATAGGGATGAAAGGCAATAAAGCTATGATTGTGTGGAAAATCAAACATTCCAACACGGCTTTTAGAGATAGGATTCAAAGTGATATACAACTAAGAAAGAGAAAGTCGGGGATATTTTTTTATCTGTGTTTGAAGCTGGAAACAACTTATCATATATCTTTTAGTTGCCCTGTACGTAGTAGTTTTCACCTGGAATATCATCAGAGATGTGTGAATGGGAGAACAATCCTGGGAACTTTGAGGAGTTACTGTGGAGACTGATGCACTATAAAAAACGATTTTTTTAGACGGTCGGAATATGTTTTCGCAGACGGCTAAATACTCAGCATATATCTAAAGCCTGTGAAAATCATCAATTTTTACAGGCGGACCAAAGGCCCACTTGCGAAAATCATTTTCGCAGACGACCACCCTAAGAGCACCGCCTGCAAAAATTGCTTTTTCACAAGCGGAATCTTAAGTCACCCGCCTGCAAAAATATTTTTGGAAAAAAAAAAGAGAAAACCAAATTTCACAACAGCAAGCATTTTAATATTCACATCCATATATCAATTAATATTCAGGATTTTTCACACATGTACAACAAAGTCAGCAAACTAAGAGCAGCACAGGCAAACAAGAATTTCGACGCCACCGCTGCCACACCCCTCACCGCAGAGTTGCTGTTGCCGCTATCGTCAGAGTTGCTCCTCCACCGCCACCTCCGGAGGAAGCGCTCCCACTGCTACTGCTGCCGCAGCCGGCCTCCTCCCGTCGCGCCTGATTCGATGACACCAGCGCCTCCTGCCGTGCCAGCAGAGTAAGACAAGTGAGACCAAGAAAGAAAGCGAGCTACTACTACTTACCAGTGGAGGAGTGGAGGTCGGGGAGGGCCAGATCTGGGAGAGGGAGGGGATGGGAGTGGAGGAGCAGCCATCCTTGAGGTCAAGGTCACCGAGGGGAGGGGAGGTCGCAGTCCTTGAGGTCGAGGATGCCGAGGGGAGGGGAGGTCGCAGAGGGAAGGAAGGTCACTGTCATCGTCCTTGAGGTTGAGGTTGCCGTCGCCTAGCACTGCAGGCCTCCACTGTCTCGAGGCCCGGCAGTTGTGGGCGTGGTCGGCGATGGGTGACGGAAGCGGCTGCGGAGGTGGACCGCAGGAGAGGAGGGGGAGGGTTTCGCGAAGAGGAAGAGGAGGTGGAGCACGAAGCAGGCGGCGACGGCAAACGGGGAGAGTGGTGAGCGCGCGGAGCAAAGCGGTGGGCAGGGAGGGGAAGAAGTGTGTGCGGAGAAAGAGAGAAGGGAGGTGAAGAGATATGGCTTGTGTGGTTGGAAATAGCCAAGCGCTAACTATTTAAAGGGGTTTTTGCATTTAGGCAGGCGGACATGTTAAGCCATCCGCCTGCGATAATTCATTCATCTTCATAGGCGGACGGCTTAAGCCTTCGCCTGTGAAAATACATTTTCGCATGCGCATATCTTAAGCCGTCCGCCTACGAAGATGTATTTTCGCAGGTGGAGGGCCATCCCGTCCCAACCCTCAATTTTTGCAGGCGGTTGTTTGGGAGGGAAAATTATACCCGTCTACATAGTGAAATGGGCATCGTCTACAAAAATCATTTTTCTAGTAGTGATGGTTGTTGAGAGAGGTTGAAAGAGAACCAATTAAAATTGAGTGTTGTAATTCAGGAAGCCACATGTTGGGCCATGTAGACTACCCGAAATGATTTTGTCTTTGAATACATCCTTACCAAAGATGATTTACAAAATGATTGGCCTGTTATAAAAATGAAAGCTGGTCCAAAAGCTAGGAGGGTGTGCACTGGAAAGTCAGTTTGATTGAGAAGATGATGGTGGTGAAGATCAGAACCTTAAGACCTACTGATGTGTTGCCTTTAGTCTTTAGATATTTAGCTGCTGAGTGATTGTTTTAGCTTGCTGTGGAGATGAATTAGCCTTGTGGATGTTTTGAGCACTGGAATATAAGCTGGACTTCCCATAAAGTGTAACTGTGCAGTTTGGTTGTGGAATGTTTGTTTGTTTGCTCTTCGTTGTTGTTGTTGTTTTCCATTTGTGTAAAGGCTATGTTATGTGGTCGTTGGCTTTCTTATAAAGCTGGATCTATCATCTGATCGATCTTTGGTCTAGAAAGTATCAGCCATTTTATAACTTACTAGCATGTTGCTCGTGCATTGCAATAGGATTTTAATTAATAAAAATTATCATTTTTAAAAGGAACAATGAAAATTATCATAACCCATTATAACTGTTAATTTTCATATACATCATCTCTTAATTTTTACATAAATTTATTACTGACATGTGACCCTTTGATCCCATATTATTATTTTTTCCTACCCACAAAATATAAAATATAGAGTTGATGGTTGTCTCTTGCCTCACATGTCCTTTCTCAGGGTAGGGAGTTGGTGGTGATGGTGGTGGCAGATTCATCACTCACCACCACCACTATTTTTTTAAAGGAAGTATAGAAGGTACATATTTATCATTTTTCCTTGTTCGTTCTAATAAATATTAAACCCCCACCCCCCAATGGCAATAATGCCATATAACATTCTTAGTTCTTGTGCACGTGTCGAAAATAACTTATATTAGTAATCTGAGGGACAAATATGTGCTAAAAATTGTTGTTTGTTTTAGAATTTATTCGGTACAAAATTTTAATGTTTTGAGTGAAACTTTACTTTTTGATCAGTCGAAATAACTAGAGCAGAGGGATTTTGTCGACGGGCTATACGCCGACCATGGTATATGTAGAGTATGCGGATCGTTGGAACAAGGGTATTCGCGAGAATCGGTTAAGCAAAAAGGAGACAAAGGTTTATACTGGTTCGGACCCTTAGGATGAGTAATAACCCTACTCTAGTTTTATATATATTGTGGATGAAAAAGATGCTCAGAATACAATAAGGAATAGAACGACTGACGGATTTCGCCGACTAGAAGCTGCCGAAGATGGCCCGGCGAGATCTATTCGGCAAATATGACGCTGACTTCCTCCGGATTGCTTCTAGGCGTTGATTTGGCTATGGCGTGTAACTCAATGCCTCGATCTAAACACTGGGACCTCCTTAAATAGTAGAGATTTTCTCCTTCTCCAAGTAGAACTCGGAGAAATAGAATAGAACACGGTACTGAGGAGACCTTATCTTCCCCGATTAAGACTCTGACACCTTCTATTCCGGAAAGATAATTTCTTTCTCTTTTGACAGCATTTCCTTAACTAAAGGATACCTTCTCGTATACTATCGGCTATATGGTTCTACTATATTCCATTAACCTGTGTATAGGAGGTATGCCTTATCTTTGACACTGATAATTTTATACGCAAAAAGTTGTACTGTTCTTTTTTTTTAGATAAAACTGATCGGTTCATGAACTGAATTGAGATCCTCCCATTTAAATCACACAACTTGATATGTGGTCCCTCTTCTCCGTAGACCTAATTGTCAGTGATCCTAAAGTGACGTGGCTTAAGTCAAAGAATTATTGTCACGCCCTGATTTTCGTTCGGGATTAAAATTCGCTTAATAAATCATTTATAGAATTTATATTAAAAGTTAAAAGCAATTTAACAAATGAAATTAAATGTGGAGAAATAAAATTTCCTTTAAAAACCATGGCTGGAAATATTTTTGTAATATTCTCCATGCCCTAAAGTATTCTCTAAAATTTCGTGTGAATTTTCAGAGCGCATGAAATAATTTTAATAATAAAAAATTCATTTAATCAATTAAATAAATTGAAAAAAATAAATTCCCCTTCTTCATCCTAGGGCCGTTTTTGGACCAAGTCTGCTTTCCGTCCATCGCAGCCGTTCGACCTACTTTCCCTTCTTCCCCAGCCTGCTAGATTCCTCTGCCACGCAAAGGCTACTTTGCATCCCCGTCCGGTCTCCTCTCCCTCTCTCTGACAGGTGGAACCAACGGCCTCACCTGTCATGTCATCTCCTTCTCCAACCTTCGGCCGGGAGAACTAGCCGCCACTCCCCCACGTCATCGCCGCCCCTCCGACGCCCTCCTCCCGCACCTCCTCTTTCGAGCGGCGTGGAGACCGAGTCGTCGCCCCACCTCCTCCACCTCGTGCTCACACCCCACTCTCCCCGCGAAAATCGGCACCGAGCCAAGCTGCTCTTTCCCATGTCACCACACCCATCTTCGATGGCCTTTCCCTCTGCCTCGGGCACGGTCCCACCTCTCCAACCCTATATAAGGCACCCCCGTACTTTCCTCATTCGTTTCCCCTATTTTTTCCTAGCCGCTGTGACCCCTAGTTCACTCCTCGGTGCGAGCCCGAGCTTCGCCGTCATCCCACCTCCTCTGGTCGCGCGTCGCCATCACCCTAGCCACTGGCGCACAGTGCTGTTCGCGCTGTCGACATCACAGCGCCGTGCTGTACCTTGGCCGCCGGTTCATTCCCCCAATAGCCACCAAAACGCCGCAGCCACCGCACTCCCGAGCGCCACCACCTGTTCCCTCCTCCGGTCACCACTCGCTGCCTCTTTGAGCCACCATAGGACGCACAGTTGTTGTCTTCAGCTTCTCCACGGTATGAAGCAGCTTGGCCGCTCCTTCATCCTCACGAATCACGGCAGGTGCCCCTTTGCCGCCGCCTTCCCGAAGGGCGTCATCGCCGGTCTCCTCCCACGTCGCCTCTCCCACCGTGCGCGCCTGGTAAGCCTCTCTCTTCCTCCCCGTCCTCCTCCACCGCTCTCCCGCACATGCCACCGCACAAGTGGTCGCCGTTGGCGACCATAAGGCCAGGCGTCGTCGCTCCCCGGCCGGTAGGCCGGCAAGTTCCTCTCCCACTTGCCCCGACTGTCCGAGTCGCCCTAGGACAAATCCGGGCCGTCCGATCAACCCCGACTTTGATCTGGGGCACCTGTGTGTCTGCCCACGTGTCAACCACGTTGGTGCCACGTTGGCGTCACGTGTGCACCACGTGGTAAGCCCGCGCCCATGCCTCCTTGGTGTCGGTCCACCGTGGACCGTCCTCCCCTCTCGCTGACATGCGAGGCCCGCATGTCAGTGGCTCAGCCTCTCTCCCTGAGGGTTGACATCATAATCCTTGATTTTCTTTAAGAAAATAATTAATAATTATGCAATAAAATCATATTTAATTTCAGAAATTGATTTAAATGGCTCAAAACTTCTAAAATTCATAACTAATTCACACAAACTCCAAATTGAGCCATTCAACTTGCAAAATTCATCTAAAATCGAGCTCTACATGTTTGTTTACTTTTCATGTACTGTTTATTTGGTTTTTGTTAGGACTTTCCTCGTTTTGCGTGCAAGCGTGTAGATTCTGGTGTTTTGGAAGATCGCGCTCGCAAGGAAAAGAGTTTGGAAGATTGTTTGAAGAAGCAAGGAAAGTCACACATTCCCCCTTAGCATATTGAACCTACTTTACGAAATATTTCATCGTTTGCAAATAAATTGCATGTTTTGCTAATTACATGGGATTGGGACTACCTATCTTCTTGCTTGTGCCATGTTCATTTGATATCCATCCATTGTCAAACTTGGGTGATAATTTGAATAGCTTGTGTCACTAGTGTTGACCTTGCTAGAATTATGATATGCTTAGCCATACTTAATTACCACTAGTTCACATAATGAGATAATCACACTATTTACTTTAGTATTCTGAGGAGTTGCGAACTCGAGACATTTGTCCATGTTTTATTGGTTGTAATTATACAACTAAAAGATGGCTTAATGGTGGTCTGTGAGTGCATGGTTTTGCTTATCGAATCCATGGCAATTAAGGACCGGTTCGCGGGAAATCCTGAAAAACTTACCGTGCTTACCACAAGCAAGCATGGGCAACTGCTAGATTTGTAGTATAGCTCTTCCCTTTCTGATGTTCCCAGGCAAGGGTCAGCGTGATGGGGTTTGGTTGGGCCTTGCGATGGCCTATGCAGCTTTCAGATTCACCTAGGCACAAAAAAGGGATGTCCACCTTGGTTTTAAAGGTGGGGGTGAACCCTGCAATGTGGTGCGCTTGGTTAGAGGGAGTTATGCGAAGGGTCTTGTCACGATTTCCCCCTTTGCAGTACCATGGTGGTACTTCGGGGCATGGCAACATGTGTGGAATAATGTCTTGTGGGTACAGTTATACACTTCTGGCCAGAGTAAAACTATTTGAATAGACGTGCCCACGGTTTTAGGCGATCGACCAACTTCACCGTGATTAGTTCCACTCTATTAATTAATTTGACTTAATGAATTAATGTAGTTAAGGTGGTATGGTTGCGCCTGTTCAATGTGGTGTAGCGTTGTTCAGTGAATATTTAATCTTGTCTTAATTAATCAACCGTCTTACTGTTTTAAACTACAAGTGTTTATAGCCACCTTTATGCAAATAGCTACAAACCTCTCTTTGTCTCCCCTTGCACGTCCGCATCATTGGTGTGGCTTGCTGAGTACGGTGGTTGTACTTAGCCTTGCTATTTTTCCTTTTTCAGAAGTGTAGTGTTTCTAAGCTGAAAACGAAATTAGAGGACCAAAGCTTATACCCCAGTTGAGTTTTGCCTGTGGAGTGGAGCTGAAGCCCCGCTAGGATCGTCCCCTTTTTTGTTGTTGTTGCTTTCATTTCGGCTAGAGGATTAAGTGCCTCTTCTGTAAGTATTTACGCTTTATTTACGTTTAGACCTGTATATTAATTTATCGTTTTGTATACCCTGGCTTGATTTCTGGATAGGGACTTATACACAAAATAGTCTAAAAATTTGGCTAAATTTCTAGACGTGACAATTATATTATACAATCCCTACTACAGAGTAGTCCAATGGGGTTGTATAACGTCTAATACAAAGTAGAGACACAAAGGTTTAGGGTGGGACTCTCTTTCTCATTTCAATCCTTTCATCAATTGTACAAATTAGCAGCCCATTTCCACTTTATATAGTGGTGATCCATATATGGAAGGTTTCGGTGATGGGCCCAATAAATGTATTTGGGCTAGGTCTTCATGGGTCAAGCCCAAAGTTTCCAAACACTCCCTCTCGGGCACTCACCATGTGATGTCTATGCCTCATCAAAACTCCATAATAACCGAGTGGGAAAAAATGGAGAAAGAATACATAGCATACACATGTATGTTGCACGGACTGTCTCATTAAAAACCTTAATAAGAAACTACATAAAAACTTATTGAAGGGAAAAAAGAGTACAATCTACCCAATTTTTGCTTTGATTTTCTTAATCAGTTTTGTTACTTGATTCTTTAGATCAAGCTTTGTTAAAAGACTGGCAAAATTCTCTCCCTGGATTTTTCATGTCTTTAAAGTTCGAACCATCTAAACTCGTTGCTTGTATCTTTTCAAAGATAATGCAAGTGATGTTCCAATGGTCAAATCTTGCGTGATTTTTCCACAACTTATAAATTTTGTATGGTCTATTAGTGCTAGTGTGACACACATATCATTATCTTCTTGATAATGGTTTTGGGGTTTGGACAAATTTCAGACCATGTTACTTGCTAGAAATGGTGAACTATATCCGAGGAGCCTATGTATTTTCACATTCTGTAATACTACGGTTCCATTCTTCATATGTTGTAGGCTTATTGGCCTGAGTAACATTGGTTTCTACCGAATTTATCTCAAACTTATTTCAAAAGATTGAGCTTCATGTGATTATATTCGGATCACCATATTGGTTTGGGACTTTTAATACTTGTATGAGAGGGTCCAATCCAAAATTTCTTTAGCCATCCACTGTAAACTATGAATCAACTTGCGGTTTGATCTTTTAGTTGATTTTTCAACTCCTGGTTGACTGCCAACGGGTATTGTTGTATGAAGAAAATATTGTCCACAATAGGTCTCATTACCAATTTCTATTAGTTGTATGAGACTCTGTACGAGTATCCATGGATATACGGGGATATGCAATTTTCTTATGCTTCTTCTTCTTGCTTGATTCTTCTTGATATGGGCATGATCCTTTCAATGTACCGATCTTGGTGTGCCCTCCAACTGCTGATTTTTTTTGGTGATGGGAAGATGTGGCATGTCTGTTCTGAGATTTCATACCATTTGCCCAGGTCTCAACTGGCTTCCCCTTAATTGTTGGGGGGTACTTTTAGTGACTATGAGTATGAAAGTTCCTTTTATCTCATTTTCACCAGACGTCTCTGATTATTTTAGGAATTTAAGGAGCCAGAGTTCTTGTCCTATTATTTTTCCAAGGCCTCTAGACAAGATGAGGTATACCTTAGCATTATTTGGTACTTTATCCTCCTCCAGTGCATTACATTCGAGTAAATACAACTTAGTCATACTCTCCAAATCACAACGTGATAGGCAGCTTTCTAATTTTCATGTCTACATTTTGTACTTTGCTTCAATGGTGCTTGATTAGATGCGCATCGATCCTTATCTTGACCATTTTTTCTGAGATTTATCATTTAAGGGTTTATTCTCTCCTCCTAAATAACTAGAAAAAAATTATCTTTATAGTCAAGGAATTTAAGTTACATCCACACCACTATCCAAAGTTTCGTACTGGCCTTGGTGCGTGTCATGGCGTGACATGGTGCATGCCAATGTATAGCGCAAATCTAGCGCGTGGCGCTCAGTCAGTGCGCGCAACAAATATCTCATCCTTGCGTTTTGACAAATGATGTGAGATTATTTGTGCTATGTTCATTGCAAGATTCTAATATTCAAGGAAACTGACTATGAAAATAGTCTACTTTAGCCTAGATTTCTTAGTGAGGACATTAATCTCGCATGCTTCAGTGATGAGTACACTTTTCTCATCTCTTAGTTACTACAAGGGAGCTTATGTGCAAAAGTTTTTCCATTCTCGAGAGATTTGACGTATAATCGTTTTTCTATGCGAAAAACGATATCCTTCACAATTATTGCATGCGAATGTAAAGATAGTTCAAATCTTTTCATGGACCGAACTTGTCTCTCAAGGTTATACTTTGTGTGCTTCTATCCACAATGATCATCTTCACTTAGGCTATCCATAATGATGTGCACTAGAGTTCCCGACCTTCCGAAAGGTTCTGATAAACAACGATTTGGACGGAGTCGCGACACAAATCGATCCGGCTTCTTGAACGCGCACGCTCTTGAGCCCCGCAATCGCAGCACCACGTCTCCTCTGGTTATCACCCGTGTCGAAACGTGGGTGACCTCGCCGAGAAGGCTATTCCCTGTTTGCCAATCGAAGAACACAAACAAGAACGAGATAGAATACAACCAAAATTGCAGATGAATGATTAAGCTCACAAGTTGGGGTCTTACAAACCGATCTAGCGGCGAAACTGTTCTTGACAGATTAATCTAAGCAAAACCCAAAACCTAAAGATAGCGACGGCTACTGATATATGGAGTTTAGGATCGTGCAAGCACCCCTTGACGCAACCCTAATGGGCTCCAACACGATACACGGGCCAAAGGCCCAAATACGGCGTCGCAGCGCCGGGACAGACTCTGAATGTCAACTTGTTCGGTCAATTCCTGATGACTCGTAACGAATTTGGACATGGGACCAGAACCATTGGAAAGGTTATCTTCTTAGCTTTCCATCCATATAAAGAATGCCCCAATCCAAGCACATATGCAACCTGGGCACCCGTTTTAGTGCAGACTGGTCCTGGACTCCGAAACAGACACGAAGTCGACTTGGTTTGGACCTCCACCTTGACTTGAATGTCCTCGCTGATTCTCCACGACTCTAAGTCCCTCTCTAAGTGTTTCCTTGTCCTCTCCATTGTTCCTAATCATAATATAATCATTAGGTAGCAATCTATTCTCAAAACCATATAAAGAAGAACTTAGGAACGAGCTCACCTCTAAATTCAATTGTCGTGCGCGAGCTCTTGTGATTGGACCTTGAATGACCAATGGAGGATTGTTGTGTATATCTGAAGGAACGATGGCCGCATCACATAATGTCTATGCGAATAAAGTAAAACATTACTATTTCAAGACAAGGATTAAAACTTTATCATAAAGCGAAATGCAAAATAATATTGGAAATAAAGTCTAGCCATGCAACGCGAATCACAAAATAAATATTATGCTCTCATAGAGCCTACAAATATCCATTATTCAAAAATGTTCATAATGCAACCATGCCAAGGAAATGAGATAAGTGCATGATGTACTGAAACAGAATCCATGAAAGTGTTTATCTCTGCAAGGATCTGCTCCTGCATGACATTCTCCTCACTCTCTATTGTTGCTGCAGCAGCGAAGATGTCAAGTGGAGCAGTGGTTGAGGGGGGTGCCATCGCATCTTTTCTTGTGATGATGTGAGCTGCAACCAGGTGCTCCTCAATGGTCGCATTTGCCTTCCTCTTGGCCTAGTATGTGTCGATGATGTGCTATACAAATATGGCTCCTGTGGCCCCACATATCACACTTGTAGCATGTCTGATCGTGCTAGCCATATGGCTTGTCGTTGTGGGGTGGCTTGGCTTTCTTCTTGCCCTTACCTTCCTGTGCTCCCTGAGCATCTAGAGCTCCTTCATGCCCCTTCTTGGGTGCCTTCCTCCTACCTCACTTGCCCCTCTTTTTCTGACTGGGCTTGCGGATCTTGTAACTACTAGCGTTGACTTCTAGGCCAACGCTCTTGCTAGGTGATTGGGAGACGAATTTATTGCGGAGAACTTTGTCATGAGACTCAGACACCTGCATGATGTCGATCATCTCGTCATACTCCTTGTATGATGCCTGCCTGTAGTTACGAGCGCTCTGCACGGTGCTAGGGTGGAAGGTGGAGAGCGTCTTCTTGATTTTCTCCGCGTCCGTGACAACCTTGCCGCAAAGGGAGAGGTTGGTACAGATCCGGTGCAATGCGGAGTTGTACTCGCCGAAGCTCTTCTAGTCAGGGAACCTCAGGCGAGCCCACTCCTGCTCTATTTGGGGCAGGATGGTGTACTTGAGCTTCTCGAACCGCTTCTTGAGTGCGGTCCAAAGAGCGAGTAGGCTCTTTAATGCCATGTACTCATTCTTGAGTGTGGCATAGAGGTGGTGTTGCAGGAAGTGTAGCGTCTAATCATTCTCATCAAGGGTAGACGCACGGTCCTGCAATGTGTCCATCCTGATCGTCTGGCGGAGTTTCTTGGCCCCAAGGACGAACTGGATGTCCGATGCCAAGGTTAGGTAGTTCTGGTCATGCGGGGCCACCACAGCAAACTCCTTATTTGTGATTCCTGACATTCTGTTGCAAAGATGACAAAGTATTCAGAAGTGTTACTGCTAGTAACGTGGTTGCAAATATGATTACAAGTATTTCATGATTTTTCCAATATTTCTTATGCATAGGAAATGCAAATTATTCAATAAAGAAAACTAGAATTCATACAAAAGATACATACTAAAGAGGCATAAAGTCCATATATTCATATATATACTAGAAATGAAATTTCCAATCTCAAGTAACAGTAATAAATGCCTCAGATATGAAAAGAGAAGTTCAAATTCGAAATTCATAAGACACGAAATGCTTAAATACGAAAAATAGATGAATCTGCAAAGTACAGGGACCCTTTACTAAGTTTCCATGCGGTGGAGGGAGAAATCCGGGATTTTCCGAAATTCTAAGGTCTAATGCACAGAAGATCTCCATTCAGGAAGATATGCACATGATTTTCGGAAAAAGACAGGGGCTCTTATGCAAAAATCGCCAATTACTTTCCTCTGCTCCTTTTCTTTCCTTACTTTCCCCATTGACTCCGCGGCGCTACCAGCGGCGAGCACGTGGCGCGGCGCGGGTGAGGCGCCATGCGGGGCGCTCGGCATGCAGGTGTCACGGAGCCGTGCGGGGTAGGCCGCGGCGGCCAGGCGTCGCGGCAACTGTGCAGGGGCGGCGCACCGCTGTGCATGGCGCGGCCGGCGGCCATTGGCTCGCGGCATGGCGCCCATGAGCTAGCGGCCGGCGGCCATCGGTTTCTGGCGCGGCACCGTGCAGGGCGCCGTGCGGAGCACAGCCGGCGTTCGATGGCTTGGTTCCCGACGTCGTCTCTGCATACATACAACAACTTCTTGTCTGCCATGGTGGATTAAAACCCCAATAGGCTAGCCGCCAATGACTCCAAGTCTACGACAATGGTGGTTTTCCTCGGGAGTCGAAAAAACGAAACGAGAAAGATGCAAGGACTTCATTTTTGCAATTAATTCCACTGGTACACAAATCATCATAGTTGCCGGTTGAGAACCGGTTATATGTGTTGGTTTTTCAACCGGTACCTATTGGTCGGCACCAATACAGGCAACCGACACCTATGTGAAAAATATAACCGGCACCTTTAGCTTTGCTCGAGCCAAAAAAAAAGAGCCGGCTCGAATCGAGCCGAACTCATCATCCCTCCCGCCGTCGCTGCATGGAGAGGACGCGGCCGCCGCCGCCGCCGAGGTGCGCCGCCTCTCCTCCCGCCGGATCTGGCAGAGGGGAGGGCGCGGGCACCATCGCCGCCATCACCGGAGGCCGCCGCAGCCTCTCATCCCGCTGCCCCCTCCCACCAGATCTGGCGGAGGGGAGGGTGTGGGCGCCGTTGCTGCCATCATCGGAGGCCGCCGTGGCCTCCCATCTCGCCGCCCCCTCCCGCTGGATCTGGCGGAGGGGAGGGCGCGGGAGCCGTCGCCGCCATCACCGAAGGCCGCCGCGACCTCCCCTCCCACTGCTGTCGCCTCCATCGCAGACGCCGCCGCTGCCGCTTTCGAGAGAGAGAGGCGAGAGAGAGAGACAGAGAGAGGCGAGAGAGAGAGACAGAGAGAGGCGGAGAGAAAAGATCAGGCGAGCGAGAGAGAGAAATCGAGAAGGGACGATGGGAGTTATAAGCCGTGCTCGATCGGCTCGTAAGCACGGCTCGGTTTAGTATAGGTGCCGGTTTTTTAAAAGAACCGGTACCTATAATATATTATAGGTGTCGGTTTTTAATTAACCGGCACCTATAATATATTATAGGTGTCGGTTCTTTTAAAAAACCGATACCTATAATAAAAAGTGCCAGTTTTAACTAACGAATCGGCACCTATACTTCTTTAAAGGTGCCGGTTCTTTATTTTTCATCGTGCAAAAGTGGAAAAAGGCATATAGGTGCCGGTTCAATGAACCGGCACCTATAAGGCCGGTCCTTATAAGGGTTTTTGTAGTACTGTTCGATGAGATTTCAAAGAGATCGAGAGATCCTCTACCTTCTTCTACCTTGGTTTCCAGAAAAGCTTTCGCGCTGATAACTTATTATACAATCCTACTACAGAGTAGTCCAATGAGGTCGTATAATGTCTAAAACAAATGGAGACACAAAGGTTTAGGGTTAGACTCCCTTTCTTATTTTAATCCTTTCATCAAGTGTACAAATGAGCAACTACTCTTTACTTTATATAGTGATGAGACATGTATAAAAGATTTCAGTGATGGGCTCAATATATATATTTGGATCAGGCCATTATGGGCTAAGTCCAAAGTTATTAACAGATTACTGCATCACATTAATGGCTGCGAAAAGTAACATGCAATACTAATTGGTATCACTTGCATGCTCTGTCCCCGGAACCATTCAAACTATTTTCATGATTCAAGATTGTTAAGAACCCTACTTATATTTATTAGCTACTCATTTGGCCCACCTTTTTATTTGTGCATTTTTGCAAACGAAAAAGTGGTTATATCAAGGTTGAAAGCCCAACTCAGTTTTTGCCGGTGACAAGGTCCCTGAACCAGTAGGCCGACATCTTGGGGTACCTCCTGAGGGTCCTGAAATCCACGTAAACCAGGCCGAACCTCGACGTGTACCCGAGCTTCCACTCGAAGTTGTCCAGCAGGGACCAGGCAAAGTAGCCTACGCAGTTGGCGCCGTCGTCGATCGCCTCCTTGAGCTTGGTGATGTAGCTCCTGTAGTAGGCAACCCTCGTGGTGTCATGCACCCCCTGAGCAATGGTCACATTGCCAGGATCATCCATGCCTGAAAACCAAATTATGTTTGTTGTGCTGTTCTTAATGATCACAAAACAATGTAGAAGAAAAAGAAAAAAAGAAGGTACAAGAAAATGAGATGTACCATTTTCGGATAGAAACATTGTGGGGTTACCATACTTCTCCTTGACATAGGTGACAGCTTTGTACAAACCCCACGGTACAATGTAAAGCCAGTCAGAATTCGCCTACAAGAACAAGTGGTTTTCAGCGATGCACACAACTGAAGTACTAATCGATATACGATTCGTATCAGCGGTAGAAATAACCAACAGGTGGCGTACCCTTGGTCCAATTGGCACGCCATCGAGTTCATCTGCAGCACCAAGATAGGCAAAGGATAGCAGGAAATTAATTGTCATCACAATGGAACTTATTTACAGACCAAACCCTTAATTTTCAGTCTTGGGGACCACTGAAGCATAACAGTTTTTTTGCGGGGTTCGGATAACAGTTTATGAGGTAGTTAAGTTAAGTTGAAGAGATGACTTACAAACAAATGCAGCATGCCAGTCAGATGAGTAACTAGGGAGAGTCGTTGCGTTCAGCTGTTGATCACGGACATAATAAGCAGTATACTGATTAATGCCAACATAGTCGATTGATCCCTTCACCATCTGGACCTCATCGGCCGTGAACTTCGGAAGCCGTTCTTTGACAATCACTCGCAGCGATTTTGGGTACTCACCATAGATGATTGGGTGAAGAAACCTACAAAGTTCAATCAACTTGTTTTAGATGTGTGCGTAGGGATTTTGTATTTTTGTTGTGTAACGTGTGATCAGTATATATCTCTACAGCTCCAACAAGATAAGAAGAACTTATCATCAGTTATAAAGTCTAAACAACCTTAAAATCTTTCCATCATTTGCTCTAGGAGCAACATACTCCGGCAGATTGCTGATTATTAACTTGAATAAAGAAAATAAGAAAAAGGTTTAGAAGAAACAGAAATGAATTTGAAGCAGAAATACCATCCAACGTGGAAGTCTCTTGATCTTTGAGCCGCAGCTTGGTCTGCCGCTGAATTGGTAAGACCTTCATACCAGACAAAATCCAGAAGAATTCCAATCTTCCCCTTTTGTATATGCTGAAAAGTTTGTTAAGCATTTTTAGGACTATTTCTGAATTTGATGCTACTATTAGTTTTATGAACTAATTGGATCCATGTCACTACAAATACGCGATATCAGAAAAATGTCATTACTATTGACGATACCATGTCATCGTCATCACGTTTTTTGTCATCGTATAAATCAAAATAAAGTAGAACCCATATGTTAGTTTCAATCTTTTTCCTTCACCCTCCCCTTCCCCCCCACCCACATTCCCAGATGGTCAAGAGGAGGAGAAGGCCATGGCGGCACAGCCTGAAGAGGCCACCGAGCCGGCCGAGGTCGACGTGTTCCTCGCCGGAAGGGAGGGAGACGCGCCGCCGAGCAGAGCATCTTGGAGGTGAAGCTTAATAAGTCGCTGGCCCCATCATCCACGCCTTCATCACCGCCTGCTCCACCACCGACGGCGCCGACGAAACCGACACCCTGGCCGACATAAAAACCGAGCTCGCCTCCTCCCGCATCGGCAAGTCCGCGGCCGTCATCTTCTTCTACCTGAGAGCTTCATCCGCGCCGACACCGGCAAGCAGCCCTTGCCCGGCGGCGCGGTGCACCCACTCACCCGCTACCTGATGAACTACCTCGAATACGTGTGCGAGTACAAGAACACGCTGGAGCAGGTGAGGTGAGCATGCCGTGCTGGATGCTGCATGCGTGCAGGTGAGAGTGCCGTGCAGCAGTGTGGTCGCCGTTCAGTGCGACCACTGCTCCAGCATCCTCTCCGCCGTCAACCTGCAGCCGGAATTCGTCGAGCTGCTGCGCCTCAGTTGACTCCCGGTCTCCTTGCTTTGCATCATTGCATGGACAGTGACATGCACACATGATTCTTTTAGCACGCACGGCCCATCCTCGCCGAGCGCGAGCGCGGGAGCGGGCGGCCTCCCTGTCCCTGAGCTCGCTGAGGAGAACAAGAAAAGAAGAGAAGGAAAAAGATGGAGGAAAGAAAAGAAACACGACAGAAAACGTAATAGCACTAGCATGATTTTAATTTTACAAAATTTTAGTGACATCAGCCTATATCGAATAGTAATGATATTTTTTTTAAAATAACACATTTATAATGGCATGGATTTAAATCAACCTAGTTTTATTTCTCTAGTGGTACAGTTTTACATATATAAAGAGCTAAGAAAATGGTCACTTGTTTTCTTATAATTTTTTTATGATCCCCCATGAACTCAGACCACAAACCGGTGACTGTTTTTACCTGATACTTGTGCCGGTATCTCTGAACAGCAGAAGCATGGGAAAGAATGAGGTGATGGGCAACAATGTAAGGCTCGGTGGCAGAGTTTCCAGCCTTGCATTTTGTGCACCTTCCTGGAGCAAATCTTCCATCATCGTATCCTAGAGCGGCAACAACTCTCGGTTCGTTAAATGTCATCCAGTTCTTCACTCTGTCACCAAATGTCTTGAAACAAAATTCAGCGTAGTCTGCGAATGCTTCCCTGCATGATTCAAAAGCAAACCAGCAGATACATTATATTGGATCTTCTTGATCTACAGTTTCAAGGAATGCACAATCTGCTGTTGCAAGGTGATTGTAAAAAAAACAATGTATGAGAAAAAAAATGTATAGAGTTGCCATTGTGACTCTTGTACTTTGCAGGATTTTGAGTGGCAGTTGTATCTGATCTTCTGCTAGTATGAATATATACCACAAGGATCTGCAATTCCGATCATAATAACTTCATTTTTCTATAAAATTCAAATATTGATATAAAGAATTATGGTGAACTATCCCGTTAGTTCCGATGAAAATCGTTCAGAAAAACGAACGTGCGTACAGAGAATGTACTGTTGCATACATTGAGAACAGAACAGTCACATGTCAACGTATATGTATTTGGATCAACCTTAGTCTTGAATCTAACAAAGCAATACTTACACTACTTTTCTGTTCAACAGTCCTCCATATTGCACCTCTAGTGCCTCTGGTAAGTCATAGTGATACAAATTGGCATAAGGTGTAATGCCTGTTAAGCAGCAGAGCAACTTTCAGCTTTAGGGTTGAAACATGTGCCACGTATCAGATGATTTTTATTTTTATTTTTTTGCGCGTGAATATCAAATGAAACATTACAGTACGTGGCATACCTATCTTCAGCATATAGTTTATCAATCTGTTATAGTATGCCACACCTTTCCAATTTACTTTCCCAGTTCCAGCTAGGACAGTGAACACCCATCCAAGAGAAATATAAGTTAGTTTGTCATCACTTTCAGAAATCAAGTCCAAAATAATAAAATTGTAGTAGATTAAGACGAGCAACTTAAGGGAGCATTACTTGGGAATATTCTTGACCATGAGATTGAGAAGCGGTACGCATCGAAACCCATACTTTTCATGATGTTTACATCCTCCTGCAAGAGCAGAGCACCAAGTTTAATTCTCTGGTTTCAGGTCATTTGTTTTATTCTATAGTTCCCGGAATCAGGAGTACAAGTGAATGAATAAATTCCATGCATGACTGATAGACCAATTAGTAGGTACCACTGCTAAAAAAGGATTTTTTCCGACACATGGGCTTCATTTTTTCAGGCAGATCTAAAGAATTTCACTTCTAAAAATAATGAGGCACAGTAGATTTAACCCCGTCAGTAAAAATTGACTTTTAAAGAAGGGGTCTATAGAGGACTGCTACGAAAAATACCCTTATTTTTCGCTGGTGCATGTGAAAATTTAAAAGGCCACTTACAAAATGAACGCTATTAAATGATAGATCGACCACGGCCGAGGCACTAACCGTCCTTCCCTCTCCCATACCAGGCCAATGGGAAGGAGGTCGGCAGCAGTGGCTCCCCCACTCCCTCTCCTATATCTTGCCAGAGGGGAAGAGATAGTCACCGGCGGCAGCAGCAGAGAGGACAACAGTAATGGCTCTCCCACTCCCCTCCCTCTCCTAGATCTGGCCGGAGGGGAGGTGGCCAGCAGGGGGTGGCTCTAGCGGCAGCTCTAGGGGCCTCCAAGTTCTCTAGTGAGCTCATCCATGGCGGCTAGGGTTGTTGGATTTGAATTTGGCGGGAGAATATGTTGGGGAGATAGGGTTGTTGGTTATGAACTTGTGCGAATACTGGATGCGAATTTCTATCAATGTGAATTATTTGAATTTCTGTAATGTAATTCTTGGGTATTTTCTAAAAACTCCTATGATTTTTTTGGCCAAAAATAATCGCAGCAGGCGGTCCTCTTAACATGGCCATCTGTGAAAATCAATTTTCATAGGTGGTCTGTTTAAGAGAGTCGCATGCAAAAATCCATTCGAACGCGGTTTCTGCAGTCACTAGTGAAAATTTATAGCTACTAAGGCTGTGTTCGGTAGTAGAAACTCCCCACGCGCACAGTGAACACGGAAAACGGAGCGGTCATTAGCACGTGATTAATTAAGTATTAGTTAATTTTTTTTTCAAAAATGGATTAATTTGATTTTTTTAAGCAACTTTTGTATAGAAACTTTTTGCAAAAAAATTCACCGTGTAGTAGTTTGATAAACGTGTCCATATGTCAAAACACTGTGCGGCGTTGGAAAGCACCAGCCGAACTCAGCCTTGCTCTAACCTCTTGCGAAAAATGGAACTGGTCGTCAGCGATTGATTGTTTTGTAGTAGTGTACTAAGTGCAAGGGGGTACATTAGTGATAAGCAAACCTTTTATAGGAAAAGCATAAGATTATGTTCCTAAATGTACAATCAGAATGACAACAGACCAAAAATTTCAAATCTACAAATGATGTTTGATTTATACAAGATAACTTTCAGTTCAGTTTGATTTTGTGTTATTCTTCTAGCAAATCATGCAAAAGTTGAATATGTTCAGAATTAAAACAAGCCTTTCAAACCTAAGTATAAGAGAAATTTCAAGCATGAAATAGAAGTCGCATAACAAATTTAGGAAATGTCAAATGAGCCAGGGAATACTATAATTTCTCACCATGATGAAAACGGTACGGTGTATATATGATGTATTCTTAATACTATAGAATATTGGTGAGATTGAGCTTTCTTTTGGAAAATAATGTGGTTGAATGTTTATTGAGAAAAATAATCACAAAACATTTAGAGCGGTTGGAATCATAAAGAGAATCATAGAAATAGAAAATAAGTTTCACGTCATCTCAAAGGAAAAAGTGTATACTGTGGTGCTTGCAGTTTCAGCTATCTGTTCTTTTTTCCCTAAAGGGTGCGAATCTGTTCTTGTTGAAATCATGACGTGTATGTAACCCTTCTGCCTTGCCATCCATGATACCATACTCTTCACAAGAGACTCTTCTGATCACTATTAGTCTATTACAAAACAAACATAGAACACCCACATAAAGATCAAGCGCAGGAAAATGCATTTCTAGTTTGAAATCCTCCATTGCCAGAAGCCAGAAACTCAAAAGAAAGCCCAAATTCTTGTGCAATCTCAAGAAGCTAGTTTTTGAAATGAACTCTAGTAAAATTAGGTGAAACTCCACGCGTTACTATAGAAGTTTAGTAAGATAGCTAAACGACATAAGCTTATATATGATTTATGATGAGGACATCAATACCATCGATACACCCACGTCTATACAAGTACAACTTCATGGCATGGCATGATGAAGAAGATCAAAAGGGGAGATGATTCGCGAAGGCTGAATTTGGACTGCAGGACACCACAAACTTGTGATGACCACCATGACTTCATGTGGACTCCGTTTTGAGTGTGCAGGTACTTCATGAAAAACTTATCAAGTCTACTTTTCAATGGATCCGGCCTCATATCCATATCTGTTCTGGAGCGGCCACAATCATCATTTTACTACCGAGACCTTTTTCTGTCCACGGTGTTGCGTTATCTTATTTGGGCCCAATGGGCCATGTATCAAGTTGGGTCCATTAGAGATACGGCTTAGGGTTAGAGCACGATCCCAACACCCTTGTAGTCATTCTCCCCCTCTATTTATAGTCTTAGCCATTGCCAAGAACAATCGGGTTTTATTGATTAGAGTTAGCGACTTGCTACTTGCTTGTAGCTCGCGTATTGGCTAAACCGTCTGTCTGTTAGTCTTTGGAACCCCACTATATCATGATTTCAGAGTGAAACTTATATATTTATCCAGCAATTCAGTACTTGTTCTACTTGTTCTTGCTTGTTCTTCGATTACTTGCAGGACGAGTGCCCTCGTGGCGGGGTTGTCGCGCACCGCAAATTCGTGACGACCATTGAAGGTGGTATATAGGGTATTAAAAAATGATGAAGAGATATATTAAAATATTATATGAATTATTTGAAATGATGATTTAACATACTTGGAATTTAAAACTCTCAAATTTAATAAATTATATAATAAAATTATATATAATATAGCATGCTAGTTTGCATGATGTTTAAGATGTAATAATTGTTAATACATGATGATGTGATATTTTTGTATATTGAGTTTCAGAATTTAATAGGTTTTAACTTTATAGTAAGATAGGATAGAAACGTTGTTTTGGACTTTTCAAAGTCAACAAGGTACAACTTTAACTATTTAATTCTTTTGCATAAATAAGATAAAAGTTACAAAGGTGAGATATTTTGAAAGCTTTTGTTATGATGCACTTGGCTTTTAAACAATATATAGCTGTTAAAATTAACTTTTCTCTTACCGCCCGGATACCATAACATTATTCATTTGTGACTGGAGGTAAGCTTTTCACCTTGTAGCGATGGTACTCATCAACAGTAACATCTGCCGTGGCATTATTTGCTATTTCACCTGGTCAGAAAATGAAGCAAACTCTAGTCAGTCTTCACACACTATTAAAAAAATAATTTTTACAGACAAGATGCTTTTAACTAAGCAGACGGGTTTTTTTATACCAAACATTCGCCTGCAATACGAGGGACGGGGGACGAGATGGCAGGTTCGTGTGCAAAGATCTAGGTGACCACATATTTACAATGTAATATATATTTTTATAGTATATTTGTCATATGTTAAAAATATTGATATATTTTTAATAAAATTTGATCAAATTAAAATAAATTTGACTTGAAACAAATTGAAAATAACACATAATATAAAACGGAGGAAGTTTTTAACTTGTTTGTTCTAAGCTCTGTAATCAGTTTTGATGACAGTACTGTTGCCACTGTACATATATCCTTGTGAAATGAAGGGAAGAGGATCCTAAATTTAACGTAGGGGGGCTCCTGCATATATGCAGCTTTCCTCACCGGGAATCTTGACGAAGGCGTCCCAAATGCTAGGGCCGCGGCCATCCTTGAGCGCCATGCCCTCCACCTGGTATGCTGACGCCGCCGTCCCGAACACGAAGCCCGCCGGGAAGCTCCGCCGGCTCAGCCCGCCCGTCCCGGCCTCATGATGATCGGCGCCGCCGCGAATGCCGTCTTCGCCCACAGCTTGCTCCGCCGCGCGCGCGGCTCCAGCTACTAATAAGGCCAGCAGAAGCACAACGACGAGATGGTGGCCCATGGTTAACTGCTCTGCCGCACTGTGCTGCCGGAGTGCCCGTGCACGGGGTGCGGCGCCCGCCGGCTAACTAGCTAGAGAAGAAGAGATAAAAGAAGAGGAGCGAGAGCGAGTGCTCGCTGTGGGCCTGTGGCGTAGTATGTATATGGATCGACCAGTGAAAAGCTCAACTGTTTTTGTCCATTATAGGGGCCATGCGCGCGTTAGACGGAGATGGTTGTCAGCACCCGGCGCCCTCAATTTGTACCCTATCTAGCGTGGACCGGACTACGGGGACGAAGCTAACCTAGCGAACGGTGCACGCGTGACGCGACAGTGCAACGGGTGACGACGCGCGCGCGGCGGCGAGTACTGCTTAGCTGCTGCCTGCCTGCCTCTCGTCGTCACGCGCGCCACTCATACATGCCGTTATTTTTTTTTCGCTTTGCTCTCTTTCTCTCTCTGTTTAGAGAACGACAAGAGTTATGTATTTTCCTTTATAACAAATACAGAACTTACGACATGCATGCACTTATTTTTATATGAACATGAACACACATATCATAAGTATCTTTAAAAGACTTAGCCCGTATATTTTAAAATTGATAAAGTCATCATAAACATTTTGCTATCAACGAATATGCTGTTTATCATTAAAAGAATAATGAGTTATGAACACGAGTATAAACTTAAACCTGAATGAACTGATTTTATCATAAGAAACATAACCAGTTGAGACTTTGTTAATAGAAAATTATATTTTCGTTTTACAAATAAAACTTTGCAAACAAAAATACAATTTTATTTCTTTGATACTGAATAGAATTTTATTTTTTTCAACCTTTTAATCTAAGTTTTATAAAATATTATTTTTGTAAAAGTCTTACCCCATGCCGTAGAAGTTGAGGAGGCAAGGAAAAGGTTACATCACGGTTAAATTCCGTGGTAATTCAGGGATTGGCGATATATGTCAATCATGGTGGCGCGTGGCAAATTAAATCGCTATTGCCGCACAATACGAAATCTGCCCTTGTTTGGAACGTTATCAACGCAACATTAAACTGCGGTCTCGTAGGATTATTTTAACGTGGCTGGCTTTGTCTTTTTCTTTGTGCTCGAGCCAACCTAGATGGTTTAATTTTGAAAAGAAGTATGAATTACTCCCAACTATCGTGACAATACGAATTATTCCCCTGAACCGTAAAACCAGACATTTTAAACCTGAACTATCTATACTGAACGAATAACCCCCCATCCTATCTGGTGCGGTTTTATCCTACGTGACATGCAATTGGCAATCCAATCAAGAAAAAAAATTAAAAAAACCACGGACCCCACTCGTCATGTACACCTCCTCTATCTGTCTTCTCTCTGTCGGTCCTCATTTGTTAGCGATGGTGGAGAGGCGAGAGGCGGGAGGCGGGCGGCGGGCATGGTGGGGGCGTGGCGGAGAGGCGACTGGCGGCCGGGAGGCCACTACAGGCATGGCGAGGGCGTGGCGGGCAGATCTAAGGGATGTGTCTCCTGCCCCTCACCGAATCTCCCCGCCGCCGACGCCTCCTCTCCACCAGCCTCCCTATCGTCAACGCCGCTTCTCCATCGTTGACGGGGCTTCACCTCCACCTCTATCGGGCCATCGTCGCCGGCCACGCTACCCAAGCTCCGGTCATGTCGGTCCGTCGCACCCTCCTCCGGCTCCTCCGCCACCAGCCTCCCTCACCCGAGCCTGTGCAGCATGTCCACCACCACCTTCCTAGGACGACGCTGACGTTGCTCCAGCTCCTCCATCCCCAACACAAGGAAGGAGGCCTAGGCCATCGACGAACGCCTCTCCTCCCTCCACGCCTCTTCGTTGAAGTTGTGACCATCGACAGGTCCCGAGCTCCCACCCTTCTCGATGACGCGACGGCGATGTCCCGTTGCATCAAGAGGGGCTCGAGTTCCTCCACGGGCATCATCCCCATCCGAGAGCCAGCCACCGCCTCCAGCACCTTCCTCGAGGAGATCTCGAGCTCCTCCTTCTCGTCCTTGCCGCCGTCGGCAACGGAGAGGCCGCCTCCTCTAGTCCTCGCTGCTGGCGGAGAGGTCGCCTCCTCGTCTTGTAATCGCCGTCTCATTGAGCATCTGAGAGAGCGGTACAGATAGTGTTTAGAGATATGACATGTTAGCCCATTAGTTATTTTTATTATTTTTTGCTGACTGGATTGCTATGTGTACGCCACATAAATCTAAAACCACTCCAAGTTATGTTAAGAGGGTAATTTATTTAGTTTGAAAAGTTTGGGGTGTGAAATGTCCAATTTTGTAGTTTAAGGGTGTAATTCGGACGGCCGCAATAGTTCGGAGGAAGGGTAATTCGTACTTTTTCCTTTATTTTTTAAAGAGGTATTAGTGTTACACAAACTTGTCAGGTGGGTTCAATTTAGTACATGGACTTATAAAAACACTCGTTTTGGTGTATGAAGTTGTCTGATGCGTGTAAAACAAGACTAAAAAGAACATGTCACAACCAATTTTAACAAGTTAGACGCTAATTAGGATGCAACGTGCACACGCGAGATGAACATGAGACATGCTATCGTTGTAAAGTTGATTTGTGCTTTATTATTCTTTGTTCTTCCCTTGCATCATTTCTTAATTTTTTATGTCTTTCTTCATGCAATCTTTAGGCCTTTTTAAACATTTTTACTAAACAAATATATATACATGGCATTCTTCTCATGTAGGTGTTTACGTAGCAACCTAATTAATTCATAAAAGAGCAAGATTAGTCTTGTTTTGCTCTTTTGGTCTTAGTTCACACACACCTAACAAATTTGTGTATCAAAATAAGCATTTTATAAGTTTATTTACTAGATTGCACGTATCTGACAAATATTAGATGGTTTGTTTTTAAAGTTTTTTTAAAAGGCCCAGTATATCGAGCCCTTTTTCTACACACTGACGGATTATAGCAAACAGTGTCATGCGAGTTTTCCGGAGACGTCGGGAGCAGTGCGCAAAACCAATGAAGACCCGAATAAATTTTACAAAAAAATTATTTTCCTTTAACTTTATCAATGTATTCGGTGGTTTTTGTTACAACACCCCAACGGTAAGCCAGGTACCAGAAACGTTAAGGACAACCCGGCTGCCATGCGACCGCTTCTTGGTTCTTGCCTCCTTGGGTTGGTTTGATTTGGCCGAGCTTCAGGTGTGGTGTGGTGTCGGGTGTTAGGTTTACGATCCCCGATACCGTTCAAAAACCGCTCAGGAGTGGTATCATGAGATTTCACAGAATCTAATGATAAATTGATAAAACTGATAAAATCTAAATAAATCTTTACTATTATAAAAATTAAAGATGTTTTCGTCAAAATTTTGATACGTCATCCGTGTTTAAGCTAATTTTAGTTGGTTATATGTCGTACGTATCCAATTCAACACGAGTCTTAAATAATAACTCTTCATGCAACTATATTTAGAATATTTTATTATTTGACTATACATTTATAAATTTTGTAAATTAATATATTTAATTTACACTGTAGGAGACTCTCCTATAGTATTTTTTTTAAAAAAATTCAACGTGAATCTTAAATAACTATTATATACCCCTTTCCGACCCAACCACTCTTTCTTCCAACCCAACCCAACCAACTCACATCATCCCACCGCCCCATCTCACATCCCCTGTCTATTGATCGGTGTCTTTTTTCTCTTCTTTTTTCATTTTCTTTTTCTCCTTTCCTACTCTACCAATCATCTTGATCTCCTCTCTCCTTTTAATCACCTATTTTTTTTCTCCTCTTTTTTCTCCTTTTTATTCTCTTCCAAATTTCTCTTCTTATAAATATTTTTCTTTTGATATTATTATTGTTTATGATGTGTATGCGACAAGTTTGTTATTTTGGAAATAGTTTTTCTACAATATTTTTTTACTAATTAAATAATCAAAATTATACTCTTTGGTCGATGAGATATAGCAAAATACCCATGCATCAACTTATAACATATCCAACCGATCAATTTGTAAGGCTATAAAATGATGTATATTAAAGATTCTTCATGTGTCATGTGATGACACATGAAACGAGTGCAATTAAGTTTAATGCTATATGCTTTCGGATTTTGTTTTGTTTTTTGTTTGTCTTATTTTGGTTTATCATTTAAATTGACAGTTTTTTTATCAATCATGAAAATTCTATTCACCTGTTGCAACGCATGAACATTTTTGCTAATCTTGGTAAAAATTTAAAATCCAGTTTAATTTTTTTTGAAAGTGACCGGAAAAACCGAGCATTTGTGTTTATGACCCGGACAGGTTTCCCCCGTACCGGAACTGTAAACACTGGTCGGGTGTCCGCGGGATAGCGCTAAAGAAAGTTGGACCCACTCCGCTCCTGCGCTAGTCCGGCCAAAGTGCCAATGTCCTTTACATTTCTGAATGTGTGTCAAATCTTGACCAAATCATGCTTATTAACGTATTCATAATTTGGATCCATGTGAACTTATAGTCTTGGAAATCATGCAGGATGTGCAAAATCCAAATATTTAACGAAGAAAAAAAATTCATTTGTCAGGGAAACACTTAGGCTGTGTTCGGCGGCCGGTTTACATAACGCGCACAGTACTTTTCGCCTGCGCACGCTTTTCAAACTACTACACGATGCATTTTTTTGCAAAAAGTTTCTATACAAAAGTTGCTTAAAAAAATCAAATTAATCCATTTTTGAAAAAAAAATTAGCTAATACTTAATTAATCACACGCTAATGACCGCTCCGTTTTTCGTGTTTAGTGCGCGCAGGAAGTTCACTATGCCGAACACAGCCTTAATGGTATTATGTGAAGTCATGGGTGCACCCAACAACAAATAAATCCTATTGTCCACGAATAACTTAACTCAGGTTTTTAATATTAGTGCCCACGAATATTACGCGTGCTGAAGAGAGACTGACTACCGTCAATTCCCTGCCAAACAATTTATTGTACGAAAAGAAGCAATCTGCAGTTGTGCTACGTTTGGAATTGCTTCCAACACAAAGTAACCACGGTGAAAGCTGAAACAATCACCATATCGATATCGATTTGTTTATAGAGTGCATATACATAACATAAGAGAAACAATCTAGGCAGTGTTGTAATATAACTTCCTGTTTTTTTTCTTTTTTTTTTAGTATGGCAATTGGCAAGAACAATACTTCAGCCGAATATAATGGCAGAATGAAAACAATGTAGCACTGGAAATCGCCCTGAGTTATTGCATTGGAAGAACGTTTTCTTGCAGTCCATAAAATTGAGCGCTACAGCTACTGGACATTCTTTTTCTACTACTGCCAAACTACATTAAGCTTCACAATGTGTAATAACCTGATGAAGGAAACCCGAAGTTGTGAATTGTAAGCTAACATATCATGCCAAGCTATGTTCGACCGTAGACCAATGGTGACAGTGTGACCTGGCAGACGTACCTCAAGCTGTTGAGATCTCCTTGAACTTCCCATCGTCTCCACTTGCACTGCCATTACCATTTTGAATAAGCTTCTCCTCTGAAGGTAGATTTTTCATGATTTTTCTAGTTGGTCCTGAAGCATTCCACAAGTACCACACACGCGATTTTGGAGGTGGCACAGCTCCTGCCAAAGGAGCAACCAATCCCGGCTTCCCTTCATCTATCACACTGTCAACTATGCCATAATCCTTGGCTTCCCAAGGACTCATGAAATAGTCAAACTTTGTATCCTCATCAATCTACAATAAACAGCATGCAGTAGATCAGTACACCAAATTTTTGTGCTGAAGCAATACATCAGTAACAAGTTGTCAAGGAGTACCTGCTCTTCAGGCTTCCCGGTGATTCTTGACAGTATTTTGTTGATCTTTATCTTCTCATACATCATCTCTCGTATCTGTAATCCCATCTCTGTGACCTGCCAGATGGCATAAATTAACATATTATATTGAAAAAAAGGATGACCTATTTCTGAAAGTAGCATTGCATTTCATGGTAGCACATACATTGCCATAGTGCACAATGGTCAGAAATTAAGCCAAGCGAGAATTATTCTTTTCAAAAAGCAATACTGACAGTTATGCTGTTATCATATAAAATGGCGGTTATGATTTTATTTCAGGAGTGTTTGGTTGAAGCCAAAGCTTCTAATTGTTTCCCACGATTCCTTAGGCAATTTCCGACCAAGTTCGTCTAGTAAAAAAGTTGAACAACATAAAAAAGCTTACCTTCCCACCAGCACCCCCTGATGGTTGATGGATCATAATTCTCGCATTAGGCATGCAAAATCTCTTCCCCTTTGTCCCAGCAGCTAGCAAAAATGCACCCATGGAAGCCGCCAGTCCAAAGCAGACAGTTGATATATCAGCCTTGCAAAATTTCATGGCATCATAAACTCCCATTCCTGCATATTGATGTGGGCATGTTTTATTGCAGCATATGATACCAATATGGCAGCATTAACACAAAACTAAATATTTCTCTGGCGATTGGCATAAAAGTTATCAAGAATAATAGTAGATTCAGGAACATGAGTCCAGTTCAGTTTAGGCAGTTGGACTTAAAAAACTCAAGTACAAAGAGCCTAAAACGGCAAGGGGCTTAAAAGGATCAAGTATATATAAAAGAAACAAAGCTGATTGAACTGACTAGGTTTTGGGGAACTTGGGTGAAACAGATCGGGAAGACAGTAAAAGATTTAAGCCATTATATTGGAATTATGTTACAAGATGGATTCACTTTCATATTTCAGTAAATGTTCTAGATGTTTAGAGATATTCTGCAATTTATTCCCAAGTTTGCAGGGATTGGCGATAATGAACTGATAAGATTGGGTTCATATCAGAATTAAATATGTACAGCAATGTGGCACAAACAGTGAACAGCCCCCAGTGTCTCCTAAAGGCATTAGGTTTATCAAACACAGGTTATATAATATATAAAATCATGATTTTCATGGAGAGATTGCATAACATGAATAAGATCCAATCTAAGGTCCTGAACCTGAAACCATTTATCACTGTTACTGTTGAGCTCGGCACTGTTCACTGTTCACTCATGAGCAATCTCAGGAAAGTTAAAGTTGTCCTATTGCTGTCACTACAGCACTGAAGAATGATTATGAATGCAGATCCTAGGTAAAAAAAAGAGACTTCAGAAAAAAGCATGTGTAAATCTTAAAACAAAAAAAAAAGAGAACAGATTATTAAACTTCAGGTTTAATTTTCTTGTATTTGATGAACTTGTACAGCACCTTTTCAGTATGTACGAATTTGGTAAATGCATCAGCAAAAAGTATGCAGCATAAGACTTCACTAGAGAAAAATTAGGAGCTTTTTTCAAATTCCTAATGTTGGAGCACACATTTCCTTATATGCAAAACATCGTATTGCACATAATTGGCTTGGATAGTTATGAAGTTGATGCCATTATCATGTAGCATAAAACTTATCATTTTCTTATTGCCAGATTATCATCAGCATATTTCACACACCAAAGATTAAAAGGACAGGTAATGAATAAGAAATCAAAATTATGCAGAAAATATAAATTAAATAAACAAAAATCAAAATACAATCCATCAGTTTTACATTTCATGTGCATGTTTAGTGAAAGTTTCCATTACACAAGACCTGTCCAACGAAAAAAGTGAGTATAATTATTTTTTGATTTCTGAACCATGGCTATGGTTTAAAAGTTCTATCAGAGAAGGCGAACTTGAATTGATTTCGTCAACTAATTCTTGATTCATTCCCATAATCTACGTGCACTGAGTGGATGACACATGTTATGAAACCAAAAAAAAAAAGATTTGCACTATGCACCATTTAGAGCTCACAAGATTTCACTCATGTTTTTATCACAAGGTTTCACTGGAATTTCAGAACACCCCGTGATGCAAAGTGAAATTTATTTCAACATATCCTGGTGCAAAGCATGGCGTAAAACGAAACAAAGCAATCTTCACCTTGTGTAAACTGCAATTTACTCCAAGTAATATAAAGAACTCATAGGCAGATATGTAGACCACAGACATTTGTAACTATAATGTGTAATCCTTGTGTACATTCTGGCATGAGTGCATAGCCAATTGCCACATAACCCAATCAGATAAGAGGCCAGTTTATTATATACAAACAAGAAGATATGTCACTGGAAAGTTCATGGACCCTTAAATCGACACAGAAAAATGCCAAAACCGAGACTACTTTATATGCCACTGCCTTTTGAAAAATCAAAATCTTACCCTTCTATCTACTTGCTACTATTGTAAATTCCAATTGATTACCGATGTAAGGGGAATGGTATCTGTGTATTCTTCCTCAAAATTAGCAAGAAGATCTTTTTAAAGTCAACTCGGCCAAACAGCCAACCCTGGTCCAGTTAATCAGCGAGCTTGGTATAATAAATCAGTTCATTCACATGTAAACTTGTTATTCTTTCTGTTTTGCAGCCACATTAGAATCCACTAGATTAAGGGCACAAAAACACATTATCCCTGAGCCAATCAATGATAAAACTGAACCCTCCCCACCCCAAAAGGAAAAGAAAAGAAACCCGGAACTCATCATCTACCACGATGACAGGATGAACTGATGCCCTCCATTGGAGAGGAAGAAGAAAGATGTAGGACAGAATGTCATGTGTGGCTGGCCAAATAAAAAAGAGGGTAAATAGTATAGTCAGGACAAAATGATCTTTGCACAGCTCCATCACTGCTTGACTAACAGAAATTGGGAAATAATAGCGAATAAGGTAAAGGCTCTTGATAAAAGAGAAGGTAAAATTTGGATAGTCAGGGCAAAATGATCTTTGCACAGTTCCATTACTGTTTGACTAACAGAAATCAGGAAATAGTAGCGAAAAAGGTAAAGGTTCTTAAAAATCATTGGCATTTAAGGTTAGATAAATCTTGTAGTGTTATCAACAAGGATCCAAAACTTTTAATCAAATATAATCTGCAAGGCATTTACGTTTCAAGATCCTTAAAATGAAGTTATTCAATTTCTCTCTATCAACACAAAGAGCACAAGGCATAAGTTATTACAATAAGAGGTTGAGAACACACACCAGCTGTTATGGAGCCCCCAGGTGAGTTAATAAACAATTTGATGTCCTTGGTTTGATCCTCTGCATCCAGCAGCAAGAGTTGGCTGATGATAAGATCAGCACTCATATCATCCACCTAGTCAGCACAAGGCATTGAAAACAATAGATACATAATTTTGCACAGTCAGTTATGGCATAATAAAAGTGTTATTTATTATACAGAACAAATATTTTCATTTGTGCACACAAAACAGTGGCATGAAATTTGTTCAGAGAACAGTAGCATGAAGGTGAAGCATAGTGCTTGATCAGTGGCCAAATCATTAATAAACCGTCAGATTGTAATGTCAAGAAAACATGATATAACAAGAATGTGTTAGTTCAAACAGAAAAAAGTGTTCCCTGAAGTCACTTCTGCTAATTATTCCTACAAAAAAATTATGCCACATACAAGCAAGGGAAAGAAAGTAAAATGACATACGACTCAGGAAAGAGCTTGATTCTGACCCGAACCATCTCAAGCATTTAGTCTGTTCAAGAAGATGCAACATTACCAAGGTGACATCTAATCGTTCAACAAACACCACTCATGTAAATGTAATTCTCAGCATGAAAGATTCTTGATTCACAAGGTTGGCAAAAAGGAAACAAAATATATCCCGTTTGCATATCTTATAAACATTCTGAGATAGAAAAAGTATTAAGAAAAAAAAATCAAGATGGGAACAACTAGAACAATTTGGACAACAACAACAAAACATCACATAATGTACACTAGCGGGTGATCATAGCATGCCATATAAAATCTTGGATGCCCATTAAGTGTTAGTAAAATGCTTCTAGTTCTTTGCATACTACATTAAAAATGATACAATATTTTGAGACAACATAAGTTTATATAAGTCAATACACTTTTACCACACGCATATAAGAAGCCATAATCCTCAAGGAAACAAATATGTGACAATGGGCATACCAAAGAACATATTGGGCTACATTTTTGGTTGACATAATTGAATTGCAAATCTTTCTTTTTTTTTGCGGGGAATTGCAAATCTTTCTTATTCCTAAACTAGTGCATTTCGCTTTTTTTTTAAAAAAGGCTAACCGGGGAGCCGAGGAAGACGATGCGCTGGCGAAGGAGCATGTTGGTGGTGTCCAGCTCCTCGAGGCGCGGCTTCCTTGCCGCAGGCCGAGCAGCCGACGGCCCGGGAAGTTCCCACCCGGAGGAGAGCGTCCGCCGTGCCGCCGCCGCCGATGCGCGGACCGTAGCTCTTGGCGCCGCCGTCCAGCAGCACGGGTTGGGAGCGAGGAAAAGGGACGACGGAGACGAGGAGGATGAGCAGGGAGAAGCGGGGAGGGTCGCCATGGCTGCCGCTGCCTCCATTTCTTGGCTCGCGGCTGCTTCTGCTGCTGCTGCCTGCTAGTGTGTTATCCTGCGCAGGGGTTTGCAATTGCAGGTCGGTTCGGAGAAGGAACAGATTGGGGACGAGAAGGTGGGGCCCAGATGCCAGCGGCACGCAAGACAAATGAGACAACTCTATCCCCTCTCCGAAGGGAAATTGCTAAAACACTGTCGCAGGCTCAAAATCCGGTTCACATCAATGGATTGGGCCGTAGGGGTTGAGGCCCATCCAAACGATAATCGTGCTTGGATTTTTTTTAATTTTACTTTTTATTAAAATATTTAGGAAATAATTTTTCGTTTCAAAAATTTACAGTTCTATAAAAAAAATCGTCCTTCCATATGGCGTTAAGGAATATTTATATTCAGACGCTTTTCGTCGGTTTTAATTTCCTAAAAACTAGTAATATTTATTTGATACTCCAAATAATTTTGAATGGAAAAGTGATAAACTACAAAGTTGTAGATTTCATCGTGATCTACAACTTTTATATAAAATTTGTCTTCATCTAATTAATGTAGTTTAAAATGTAGATTTGAGATTTTGTTAAAATAGGTTTTAGATTTTGTAACGAATATTTTGACACCTAAACAATCATAAATGAAAAACCGAGCTCTACAATTTTGATATGAAGTTTGATTTTATCCTACTTTATATTATATATTTTAAAATTACAAAATCAAAAAGTTAACAAGCTATACTGAAAAATTTACATTTAAAGTCCCTTAACACTCTCTTAGAGTACTTTTTAAAAAACGCACTCCCGGAGAGCGTTAGGGGTATATTTATGTCATTTTTAAAAACAAATAATTATTTTTGTAAATTTAAAAATAAATAAATGTATAATAAAAAATTCTCATACTTGCAGTGTTCTTTTTTTTAATGAAATTTGACCCTTTGTACACTTGTACAAGAGTAATCTTATTTGTGGATATCTTGCTTTTGACAAAAAAAAGTTACATATTGTCAATATGCTTTTGAAAAGAACCACGGAGAATGGCCCTATTGGTTCTTTACAATAAAAAATCTATTTTAAGCAAAAGACCTCTGCTACCTTATAAAAGCAGAGTCGTTATTCTTCCGTCCGTGCTACCACCACGCGCGCTTCCATCCCCTCCTCCTATCACGTGTGCTCACACGCGTAGTGTAAGTAGGTAACCATCGGATTAAATATATTATCCCTAATCTTTTTATAGCTCATTTTTACTTATGGATATGTTACTCGTAAAAAAATGCTTCATTTTAGTTCAAGAGTATTCCTCCGTGACTCCCATCCAAGCTATCCATTATACTTTCATTTAGCAAAGTGAGTGTAGCGTAATTGATTAGATTTTTTTGAACCAGTTCACTTAGGTTTAAATTTTAGATTTGACATTGATACTTATATTTACGGCTAATTATTTTTCAGTGGTAGATGATGTACCCGTCGAGAGTGAGACGTCCGTGGTGACTTCGTTAATCTCAAGATATGCCACCACGTCCGTAGTGACTTTATCAATATCAAGATCCAATTTTTCAGAGGTGCTTATAGGGACAGGGTGTGCATGTGTACGTTCATGGAGTGAGTATGTGTGTTGTGAGTGTCTGCGTTTGAACTGTGTTTCTAACAAAATGTGTGTGGTCGGTTCTTCGACTTTTGGCTCATTTAGGTCCTTTGTACTCTCAAATGCGCAATTAGTACCCTAGTATTGTTCTTATGTGTTTCTCAAGTCCACGAACTACCAAAATGTAGAATTAGCACCCCTCAACTTGTCTTTGTGTTTATCGTTGGTCCAAATGGTCGCCGACCTGCTCAGCACATTAACATGACATATGGTCCACAATGGATTTGTGAAGATTATGGGTACCGTATACCCTCATGGTTGGCTTATCCGACTGGCTATAGGGGATAGGTTATGATTCATCAATATCTAATCGGCTTAGGACTTAAGTGTTACGTTACCTTGTGTAATAAGGAACGGCTTATAGTCCTGAGTCGGGAGTATTATGGAGTTCGATACCGTATGTATTTAGGTCTCCGACTTGTGAGCCTACCCTCTAAACCTATATAAGGAGGGTAGGACATCCTATGAGAGAGAGGAAACAAGAAGAGGAGAAAGAAAGGGAGAGAGGAGACAATAGCGAATAGCTAAGCTTTTCTTCATACGCAATCTGATCACGAGATCAATAAACCACTCGGCGGATTAAATCCCCAAAATAGGAGTAGGGTATTACTTCTTTATAGAAGGCCTGAACCTGTCTAAATTCCTTTGTCTACTAACCCATCGTGTTTGGCGCTTGATTGCTACCCCCAGTTTCTTATTGCCGAAACTAAGTTTCGACAGTTGGTGCGTCAGGTAGGGGACTGCGTCAAGTTTTCTTCTTCATCTCGCCGACTAGCGCGATGGGATCTTCATCAGGCATCAACGACTTCGCCTTCGCCCCTGGGCAGGCGTTCTGCTTCGACAGCCTCGACTTCATCACCGACAAATTCGGCAAGATCTCTCTCCTTGACTCAGATTCGGACCAGTCGGGAGGGGGAAACCACTCGGCGCCGTTTGGGTTACCAAACGACGCTGAGATATACCACAATCTTCTATCTTCTGAGTTGGCATCGATCCACTTGAGAGAATTTTCTTCATCGTCATGCTGCGGTCCGAGCTCCAGGGAAATTGCCGTCATGATTCAACCGCTTGAGTCGTGCTCATCTACTGAGATCGCTGATTACCTCAGCTCTTTCGACTTCAACGACCTCTATGACATCTCCACGGACGAATTCAACGACTTCGACTTCGACAAGGACTACGATCCGATGTTCTTCAACGTCCTCATGGCCGAAGTAGCCGAGACTGACTCAGCCATGGCTCATAGGGTTGCAGAAGAGGAACGAGCCAAGTTCGAACAGGAGCGCAAGCGTATGGAGGAGGAAAACAAGCACAAGGAGGAGGAGCTCAAGCGGCTCAAGCGGAAAGAAGAAGCCGACAAGAGAAAACGAGATCTGAGGGCGGCTGGACGCTCCGCTCGCGAGGCCATACTCTAGACCCGAGTCGACAACGCCAACATCTTCCTCATGCCTCAACAGAACGTGGTCGCTGCTCTCACCCTCATCGACACCGTCATCGAAGTGGCACCCCCTGCGGTAACACCGATTCTAGACAAAGTCAAGACTATCGTCGCAGCCACAGCTGCCGGCGCTCCCACAGGATCCGCGCGGAGAGCTACCGAGTCCATCGCCGAGACACCCGAGGGCAGCCGCCTATCACCGATGCGATCTAAAGACTACTGGAGACCCGAGCTCAGCAAGACACCCGCCAAGTCCAAAGACCCTCGTCATTACGCAGCATGAAAGCATCAAGATCAATCGGCCGACTCTCATGAGAGAGGTCACGGCCGGCCACCCGCCCACGATCGGGTTTGTTATGGCAATAACTCCAACTACTAGAATAGCTCTCGAAGGCCCCCGCCAAGTGACTTGAGGGAGGTTCTTGACCGGCGCCATCGTGAGCGCAACAGACTCTATTATGAAGACCGAAGGAGATCACCCGACAACTATGACGATGGAGTACCCGCGTTCACTCGGGACCTGCGTCGAGTGGATTGGCCGAGTGGATTCAAGCCCACAGGGATTGACAAGTATGATGGCAAAACCGACCCCGAGTTATGGTTAACCGTTTACACCCTTGCCATCCGCGCAGCAGGAGGAGATAGTAAGGCCATGGCGAACTACTTGCCCGTTGCTCTCGCCGATTCAGCCAGGAACTGGCTCACAAGCTTACCAAGAGGTTCGATTGATTCGTGAAGCGAGCTTCGGGACCACTTCATCGCCAATTTCCAGGGCACTTTCGAAAGGCCCGGGACTCACTTTGATCTCTACAACGTGATTCAGAAGCCCGACGAGTCATTAAAAGACTACATTCGGCGTTTTTCAGAGAAGCGAAACAAGATCCCCGACATCACTGACGATGTCATCATAGCCGCATTCCAGAAAGGCGTCCGCGACGAGTTGCTGATCGGCAAATTCGGGCGTAAGCCTCCGAGGACGGTCAAGAAGATATTTGAGACAACCAACTCTTACGCCAAATCGGACGATGTAATTAAAGCCTCGCGGTAGGACAAGCATGACAAGCATTCCGGGAGTAACTGGTGCCCCAAGAAGGACAACGGTAACGGCAATAACGGCCAAAAAGATCGCAAGCGTAAGCCCGAGGATCTGGTCGCCACAACGTCTAACTACCAACAACAGTGTCCCCGAGTCGCCGCCTATGACAAGATCATGAACGCTCAATGCACTCATCATCACCCAAATCACAAGCACGCGGCCAAAGATTGTTTCATCTTCAAACAGTTCGCCGAGCAATATGCAAGTCAATTACACCAGAAGCCGTCAGATGGAGCCGACACTTCAGGAACCAAGAGGGACGACCCAGCTGGTGGCTCAAAGCCTTTCCAAGATCACAGAGCCGAGTTAAACCACATTTTTGGAGGACCGTTAGCGTATGAGTCAAAGAGGAAGCAGAAGCTGACCGATAGAGAAATCAATGCTGTACAACCTGAAGTCCCACGTTACTTACGGTGGTCAGAGGTGGCTATCACGTTCAACCGCTCGGATCACCCTGACCGAGTGGTTCACCCGGGACGGTATCCCCTGGTACTAGATCCGATGGTTCGCAACGTCAAGCTCAAGCGTGTCCTCATCGACGGCGGTAGCGCCCTCAACATCCTTTTCGCCAAGACTCTGGACGAGATGCAGATCCCGAGATCAGAATTGAAGCTGAGTTCAGCCCCTTTTCACGGAGTCATCCCAGGGCTGTCATCTATGCCACTCAGGCAAATCACCCTTCCGGTTACCTTCGGCACTCGGAAAAACTTTCGGACAGAGAACATCAGCTTTGAGGTTGTCGACTTCGAAGCAGCTTATCATGCAATCATCGAAAGACCTGCGCTCGCCAAGTTCATGGCGGTACCTCACTACACCTACCTCATGATGAAGATGTCCGGCCCCAACGGAGTCATCTCCCTACGTAGCGACGTCAAGCAAGCCTTCACCTGCGACAAGGAAAGCTGCGACATGGCCCAAACTCGTGAGAGATTACTCGGCCAACAGGAGGTTCGACTAGCTGCATCAACATCAGGCGAAAGCGAGATCCCAGCAAAGAAGATAGCCAAGTCGGGAGAAGGCAACGCCAAGACAAAGAAGATTCCCCTTGATCCCTCTGATCCCTCCAGAACTGCTGTAACAGGCGCTGAGTTAGATCCCAAATAGGAAAGCACGCTCGTCACCTTCCTACAAAACAATAAAGATATATTTGCTTGGAAACCATCTGATATGCCTGGTATTCCTAGGGAGGTGATCGAGCACTCATTAAATGTTAAAGAGGACGCAAAACCTATAAAGCAACGACTTCGCCGTTTTGCCCAAGATCGAAGAGATGCTATCAAGGAAGAACTCGCCAAGCTCTTGGCGGCTGGATTCATCAAAGAAGTTTACCACCCCGATTGGTTGGCCAACCCGGTTCTGGTTCGCAAGAAGACAGGGCAATAACGCATGTGTGTAGACTACATTGACCTCAATAAGTCTTGTCCCAAGGATCCCTTTGCATTGCCCCTTATTAATCAAGTCGTAGATTCAACAGTCGGCTGCGAGCTTTTGAGCTTCTTGGATTGTTACTCGGGATATCATCAAATCAGCTTGAAGGAGTCCGATTGCCTGAAGACATCATTCATTACCCTGTTCGGAGCTTATTGTTACATCACAATGCCTTTCGGCCTCAAGAACGTCGGAGCTACTTATCAGCGTATGATCCAGAGATGCCTTCAGAATCAACTCGGGAGGAACGTGGAAGCTTACGTCGACGATGTCGTCATCAAAACCAAGCAAAAACAGGATCTGATCGCTGACTTAGAAGAGACTTTCGCAAATATTCGGGCCTTCAGAATGAAGTTGAACCCGAAGAAGTGCACTTTTCAATGGACCCCGGAGGCCCAAAAAGCTTTTAAAGACTTCAAGGACTTACTCACAACGCCACCCGTGTTGGCATCGCTATATGGAGTCTTAATTACCGTCAGGAAGTTGGCCCATTATTTTCAGAGTCACTCGGTTACCGTGGTCACATCTTTTCCACTCGGCGATGTCATTCATAACCGGGAGGTTACTGGGCGCATCACGAAGTGGGCCTTGGAATTGATGCCACTGGATATCTCAAAGCCAGAACGTCTATAAAATCCCAAATCTTGGCTGACTTTGTGGCCGAGTGGACTGAATGTCAAGAAGATGTACCTAGGGAGGAGCTGCAATACTGGACCATGCATTTTGATGGGTCTAAACGAGTCACCGGCTTGGGAGCAGGAGTTTTCTTGATTTTCCCGACTGGGGAGAGGCTGCGGTATGTTCTTCATATACATTTTCCCGCCTCACACAATGTAGTTGAGTACGAAGCTTTAGTTCATGGCCTGCGACTCGCTGTGTCTCTCGGCATACGTCGGATGGTTGTACGAGGAGATTCCCAGTTGGTGGTCAATCAAGTAATGAAGGATTAGTCTTGCTTAGATGACAATATGGCAGCCTATCGACAAGAAGTTCGCAAGCTGGAGGACAAGTTTGATGGTTTGGAGTTATCTCATGTTTTAAGGCACAACAATGAGGCGGCAGATAAATTGGCATAGTTTGGGTCCAATTGAGAAACAGCCCCGACTGATGTTTTTGTAGAACACCTTTATGAACCGACTGTTGCTAAAAAAATCAGTTACCAATGAAGAAATTACAGACCAGATCGCCATGCTCAACACTGACTGAAGGACGCCGTTTACCAATTTTCTGACTCGGCAGGAGTTACCGGAAGACAGGGATGATGCAGAGCGAATCCGACATCGCAGTCAGAGTTATGTCATGGTTGATTCAGAGTTGTACAGAAGAAGCCCGTCTGAAGTTCTGTTAAGGTGCGTCATGCCTGAGGAGGGACGACAATTGTTGCAGGATATTCACTCGGGAATTTGCGGCAGTCATGCTGCAGCGTGTACTATTGTGGGCAAGGCCTATAGGCAAGGTTTTTTCTGGCTCACGGCGGTCTCCGACGCCGACAAGGTGGTCCGCACATGTGAAGGATGTCAGTTCTTCGCTTGGCAAAGCCATGTTCCAGCACAAGAGTTACAAACAATCCCATTGTCATGGCCTTTTGCGGTCTGGGGCTTGGACTTGGTTGGTCCTTTCAAAAAGGCTCCAGGAGGATTTACACATCTATTCATCGCAATTGACAAGTTTTCCAAGTGGATTGATGCCAGGCCGGTTGCTACAATAACTACGGATAAGGCACGAGATTTTATTTTAAACATTGTGCACCGGTTTGGTGTTCCGAACAGGATTATAATCGTTTGAAGCCCGAAGATGGGACCATGGTGGAGAATTCTTGGAATATTGAGCATCTTCATCGATATTATATTTAGATTTATTGTATCATGTTCTTCTCGACTGCTGACTTCAAGTGAGTTACCTTCTTGAGTTGTCAGTCGGGGGCTATGAATATCAATAAAGTGTAAAGTTTCTTATCAATAATGACTTGTTTATACTTGGTTTATCATTGTTTAGTGTTCTGGTTTGAGTTAAGCAAATAAGGACTGAAAATTTTTTGATGGCTTAATCAAGTCTAGGCTTGGTGACAGTCGGACGAAAATTTTTAAGAAATTAAATACGAAGACTCAAATTAGGGCATAAGCATAAATAAATTGAGAATTTACAAGTTAGATTACAACTGTGCTTTACATTAGAGAAGTTATCCCTGGAAGTTTTCAATTACATCAATAGCAATTTTCTTGGCCGATTCCTGTGCTTCATTGATCAGCTCCAACGCTTGTTCATCAGAAGTGCCGTCTGCGAAGCCATCTCTTATTGAGTTTATGTCCACTCGAGGATAGAGCGACTTCGTCATCGCCAGGGTTTGACTTGCACTCATAACAGCAGCATCAGTGATATTCTCTATGTACTTTTTTGGAGCTGTCCTGAGTTTATCAAAGATTTCTACAGCATCCATAGACTTGTCCCGAGGCCGTTTTCATAAAGTGCTGACAATATCGGCGTAGCTGCATTAGCAATATCGTTCCTGACTCTTTCGGCTCTCCGGACTTTTTCAGCAAAGACTACAAATTGAGCATGAGATTTAATCTTATTAGCTACAAGTTTGATATGATTCAGATTACACAAATAACCAAGATCAGATAGATCAAGGAGTATGAGTTTCAGGGGTTACCTTCAATTTCTTCTAAGGTTTTATTTTTGTCAAACTCGAGCCTAGCGTTATCAGTCTCTGCTTTCTTTAATTGAGCCTTGAGGGAATCAATCTCAGATATATTGGCTGCGACATGAAGATCTGGAGTTAATAGAGCCGAACAGATTATACAAGAACAAGATTAGTTAGTTTTTATTACCTCCGATTGAACCACGAAGTTCTATGTTCGTATCTCGAAGCTTATTGATTTCTTCCCTAAGGACGACCTCTCTAGCTGCAGCTTCTTCTTTGGCTTCCTTGAGGTCTTGTTGGATGTTTTCCAAGGAATTGACATGAAGCACCAGTTTCTCTAAAGTATCTGATTTGGCCAGTGAGCGCCGATATATTCTCTGCATCATGAAAATTGAGTCAGTTGATTACAAAAGATTATTCAATTAAGATATAGGGAATTTGCCCATACGTTCATTAGCCGAGTTGCTTCATTGAGGCTGGCGACAAGCATATCGAGCCCTTTAATTTCGTCACCGCCATGTGTGTACATGTTGTGGTTACCAATATGTATGCAATATTCATGAATGGTTAAAATTGTGTACTGACATGCTTGAAATGGTGTATTGAATCCACAATGGCTTCACATCGACATGCCACATTGGCGTGTAGAGTCGGTCGGTGGACTAGTGATGGTCACCAAAACTTTATGGTGCTAATTATGCATTTTCAAAGTACGGGGACCTAAGTGACGTAGGCAGACAAGTTTAGCATGCTAATTATATATTTTGAGAGTATAGGGACCAAAATGACATAGTTCAACAAGTTTAAGGACACATGTGCACTTTACTCATTATACTTATAGATAATTAGGTGAAATCCCGCGTATTGCTGTGAGAGTTTAGTATGATAAAATATATAAGTAGAATAATGTGTAAGATAGCTAGATGACATAAGGTTACATAAATTGATGTGGTTTATAATAATTTAAATAGTATATAGAATGATGATTCAAATGTAAAAGTAAGTTGACATTATGAGAGAAGAAAAGAAGAAAGATAATTTGGACCATAGTTTAATCATCTAAAAAGCTAAAAACAATTGAGGTGATATGGCTTAATGAGAGAAAAAAATAAGGGAGATAATTTGGACCATAGATTAATCATTTAAGGGCTAAAAATAATTGATGAGATATGGCTTAATAAGAAAAAAGAGCAATAATATTGACTAAGTGAGGATGAACTATATAGGTATATAGGATATTATAAAAAATAATAAAGAAATATATTAAAATATTTTATGAATTATATGGGATAATGATTTAACATGTTTGCATTTTAAAGCTCTAAAATTTAAAAGATTGTAGAATTATAGATAATATAGTAAGCTTGCATGATGTTTTAGATGTAATAATTGTTAGTAAATGATGATGTGACAACTTTGAATGTTGAGTTTTATAATTTAGTGGATTGTAACTTTATAGTAAAATAGAATTGCGTAGAGCATGAGTGGTGTGGCTATTTTTTGCATAACCATGAAGAGGTAGAAATGACCGGTACCAATACCACACAACACCACACAGCTTGGTCCTAGTACAAAACTTGGTTCCTACTTCACGAGGGTTGTCGGCACCAATCAATTAAAAAAAATCACATGATCCTAGTAGAGTATGTTGGGAAATAATCTTTCGGTTAAGGAAACGGAGAGAAAATCACTCGTTGACCAACATGATTAGGCAATTGAATCGCGATTAAATTTCCTTAAACGCGCAGTGATCGGTAGCACCCAAAATCCATTATTTTGGAAAGCCCCTGATTCCCCTCAACGCAAAATAAAAAGGGGAGGTTGGCCCTAGAGTAAGGGGACGATCTCCCTCTCGGTCTCAATCTCCCCGACACAGACCCTAATCCCGATCAAGATCAATGCTAGAGGGGAAACATGTTGCGATTCCATGGTAGTGTAGGTGACAGTCGAAAGGCCGGCGCTACCCTGCAACTGATTGCCGGTGAACCCTTTGGGATCCAGTAGGCGACCTCAGCCGCACCACTACTCCGACTACACTGACGAACATCGGAGCGGTTCGAAGGATTCATCAACCTTTACATCCACTCTGGTTCTAACAGAAGCAAGAGCAATGGCTTCAAACAATAGTCAGTAATCCCTAAATTCCATGTTAGGGTGATCTATAGGCTTAGCATATTATGAATTTGAAGGTTACAAAATTTACCGAGTAATCACATTGCCGTCTCCCAGGAAACATTGTCTCAGATCCCAAGGATGAACCTAGCTCTTGCCATTACCACCATTAGGATTGGGCCCAAGCTCCCCCATCTCTTGTTGTAGCCACCACATGAAGCTCTACCACATCCCTTCGCCAACGCCATCGGGCTTGTCACCACTCGAAGCTCCATCACTGTAGCGACCAGTCCTTCTCACCTCATGAGGCAATCCAGGGCACCACCATGGGTGACCACTGTCGAGCACATGTGGCCACTCTAAAACTCCACCGCTGGCTATGGAGCTTTGTTGCCAGATCTGTTGGGGAAGCTCAGGAGGTGAATAGGTGTTTGCTGAAATTCTTCGCAACATATTAGTTCAAGGCCAAAAGTTTCGTTTAGGTCCAGAAGTTAAAGGTCAAATTACAAGAGTACCAGTCAGTTGGGAAACTATCCTTGAAGAGGAAACCATGTTAGCACAGTTTTGAATAAGATAGATACATCAATGGGGTATGTAGACTAGCAAGTAAATCGGGCAAAAGCTATCGCAAGTAACCCACAAAGAGAACAAAAACACAAAAGCAAAGGCAGGTAGAGAGAGAGAGAGGAGACAACTGATTTTTCACCAAAATTTGGATCCAACGATTGTACATCTCCATTGAGGGACTGTCACGCCTAGAAATTTAGCCAAATTTTCAGATTATTTTGTGTATAAATCCCTATCTAGGAATCAAGCCAGGTTACACTAAACGACAAACTAATACACATATCCAAACGTAAATAAAGCTTAAATACTTACAGAAGAGGCATTTAGTCCTTACACAAAAACCAAAGCATTAGCGAAAAAAGGCGATCCTAGCCAGGCTACAGCTCCAGTCCACAAGTGCACAACTATTCGAATAGTTTTACTCTGGCAGGGGTGTATAGCTGTACCAATAAGACACAATCCACCGTATGTCACCATACAAGTGATTGTGACAAGACACTTCACATAACTCTCCCTAACCAAGCACATCACGCTAAGGTTTCACCCCTACCCCTAAACTACAGTGGGAAGCCTCCCTCCCCCCGTGCGCCACGGTGAATCTGGTAGCCGATCAACCCTCGAACCGGGACCGGCCCAACTCCATCATGCCCATCCTTGCTTGTGGCCAATTCTTGCTTGTGGTAACAAAGGGAAAATCTATACTACAAATCTAGTATTGACCCATTTTAGATGAAAAATAAACAAACATGTAGATCTCAATTTTAGATAAATTTTGCAAGTTGAATGGCCTAATTTGGAGTCCGTATGAATTAGTTATGAATTTTAGAAGTTTTGAGCCATTTAAATAAATTTCTAGAATTAAAACCGATTTATTGCACAACTATTATTTATTTTCTAAAGGGAAATCAAGGTTTATTGCGTCAATAGTGGGGATCGACTCTGACAAGCGGGCCCCACATGTCAGTAGCTGAAGGGAGGCTGGCCTACCATGGTCCACGGAGGCGCGGGGAGATGGGGAATGTCTAGCAAGCCATCCATACTTGATACACTATAGGCTCTAGATCCAAGGAGAAGAGAGATGGGGAATGTCTAACAGGCCATGAACTATGGTTTAGCTTCGGGAACACCAACCCATCAAAAGAGAGATAGGAGGAGTTTAATACTTGAATCCTAGCGATCTAGCCATTTGAGACAGAGTTGAACACTGGAACTTCCAATCCCTATGCACTCTGCACTTGGGCCAATGTTGAGAGGTTGGATTGGAACTTTCGGTCAGTGGGCTGGAAGACAGAGAGCATTGGTCAGCGGGCTGGAAGACAGAGAGCATTGGTCGGAGGTTCCGGTTCTGTGACTCGGAACTTCCAACCCCCACTAGACTTAGCCCATTTTTCTTGTTGTATGTATTGTGCTTTGTGTCTCTCATCTAAAAATCGAAGGATATTTGAGCACCCAAAACAACACATAGACACTCGACTACACCACTCTTGATAGTATGGCCTGCCTAGACTCAAATTCAAAACCAAAATGAAACTTAAACTCCGCCTTGAGTCTGCTTGCTACTCCTTCATTCAATTTGGGGGTCACCAACACCTTGATTACTTCTTTTGGAGCTAAAGCCTACTTAAATTCTTAATATAAACTTTAGTTTTCTCTAATTGTTTTGTCATCAATGAGCCAAAGCCCACTTAAGGGCCTGGATTGCACTACTTTCAAGGAGAACATGGGGGCTTGACAAAGATGCTACGGATTCCATCCTCGCAAATTTGGAGCTTGCTAGGCTTGAGGTACATGATGATGTTGCCAATCTAGAGCTTAAGTTACTAGGGGCTTGTTTGGTAGAGTTCCAACTCCTAAATTTAGTTCCAGGAGTTGGGTCTGGAGTTATGGAGCAGCCTAAACCCAGCTCCACCTCTCTAGTTTATTTTGTGAAAGCGCTCCACCCAGCTCCACTCCCATTTTAGGTGGAGCTGAAACTATTTGGCTGGGCTTCAGCTCTAGGAGAGGTGGAGCTGGTGCTGGAGCTATGCCAATCAGGCCCTAGGACTAGGGACACGGATGAGTGGTGGGCATGGGGAATTCAGGATTTTTCATGAGAAACAATATGGTGTATGGGGAAGAAAATATCAATAAGGGTATGCCTGGGAGTTACATATTGTTTTCACACTTTATTGAAAAACTCTTGTAAGTTTCTGATACCCAGGAATACCAGTGAATTAGAATCCTACTATTGACTGATGTTAAGTACCGATTTCGTCCGTCAACTACTTCAATGAATAAAGAGGGAACTAACATTTCTTATACGTATATTAGTATTAAATAATGTAGTTCCACTTATCTTTGAGAAATATTATGTATGCAGGGAATAAACAATAAAATGAAGGAGAAATGAGTCGGCATACAAGGAAACACATCTCTGGCGAATCACGTGCAAGCACACGGATCGATGGGCCCACATGTTAGTCCACCTGGTAGCCTCTGGTGAAAGGCGGTGGAGAGAGGTGGGGCTCAGGGGTTGGCCGAACCACCATCGGCTCCCCTCATCTCCACCTTCCACGTGGCAACATCCTAGCCCTCCCTAATGATGGTTAAGGTTGTACTGACCTCTACAACCGTCATTGAGAGGCTATACAAGGAGGAGCTCTCTCACTTCACAACACACATCTCAAGGAGCGATTCTCTTATTTTATATATTGTATTCTCTCTACTAGTAGTGGAGTTAGGTTTAGAGTAGTCTTCGGTCCTATAGACTTCTCGGAGATTCCGGTATGTCTTTAGTACTTTACTTTTCTTGTAAGACTATAGTTGCAATAAAGGAATTATCTTATTTACTTATTAGTGTTCAAAGTTCATATACTAGTCTATTAGTTATGTGTTCTATGAGTAGATTATATTTTATTTATCTGTATCACTTGATTAGGCTAGTTGATCTATGCCACGATAACGGTCCAATGATCTTAACGAGTTGCACTAGTTCTAACTTATCCATCCAAAAAATGTGAGAGTCTCAGGGAATTAGTAACATTATTTATTAACATAAGCTGGTGCTTATGTTAGTTAAATGCCGTTGGATGCGGGTATGCCCCACGAAAAGTGAGGTAGGCGGCAGGTGGTGACAGCCCTGCCCGTCCTTTGTATTCCTCCATGTTCGGATATAATGTAAGAATTCATAAATGCCATAACCATGATAGAAGACTAGCAGAGAGTGGTATCTCATTAGTACCTGGGTGCCTATAACTAAATCCTAGCCTTGTAAATATGTATGTGTTAAGTATAAACTAAACATTAGTAATATATAAGTACATTTGAACCTTAGCTCTCTATGGTTCTTCTCCATTGCCTAGCGTATCATTATTAATCTCCTTTGTGTCACACTACCCAACTATCAATTATTATCTTAACCCTTGTTTAGATTATGGTATATTTAATGATTGCTTGATTAAGAATATATAAACTCTATCTTTACACCGCCGCATTCCCTGCGGAAATATAAATACGATATCTTGGAATACTCCTGGGTGAAACACTACAGCGGTATTCGTGCGCTTGCAGATTTATTTAAGAAATACCAACAACTACATAGGTCCACTGTTTGGGAGTATATCGTATTATTTTGGACCAGAAATGTTTCAACTCCATAGTATTCTTTGAGCATGGAAAAGAACGACGAGGTTGATGCCTGCGGTGCAAAGGTGTGGCTCTTTCACTGCCTGTCACACCAGGACCCAAATCACACATAGGAACTCCACCATAGCAACACTCATAGAGGCCAGGAACACGCGGTACACCAAATCAAGGCAAGGCTTAATTTGCATCGTTGAGGACGGGGGATAGGAGCGCTGGTGTCGACTAGCTCCTCATGCTCCTTGCAAATGATTCCATTGGCGTTGATCGATGCTGAGTTTAAGATGGCAGCTTGGATTGGGGTCTAGGAGCTAAGATAGAACAATGCTGGTGCAAGCCAAGCTAGATCAAGACGATGTTGATGCGAATCAAGGCCAGCCCGAGTGTGACGGAACATATCAATGCTGACATAGCAGAGGTGGAGCGGATCAAAGTCGTGGGCCACGGTGGCAATGCAGATCGGGGTTGGCCTTGCAAGATACAGATCGAGCATCGGGGCCAGCTTGATGGTGGCAGCAGAGGTCGACCATGGGTGGCACCACGATGACGTGGACACGGTCATTGCATCGACTGTGGGTGAGGGAGGGGGTGAACCAGAGAGGAGGGCCTCCATGGGCAAGTGGTGATGTTGAGCTCATGTGCGCCGCCATGGCAAAGTCAAGGAGTTCAGAGCGGGGCAGAGGACTTCATTGCGTGAAGCTCGGCTAGAGGGCAAACCTGACATATGTCGGAAAGAAGCATGGGCTTCAGAGGCCACTTCTCTTTTCCGTCAGAATGAGCCGAAAACAAGGTTTATTTTAGCAACTTATGACTCATTGAAGCACATCTTTCCGATTTACAGTGAAAAAGATTTTGTGGCCGTATTTTACACCAGGAGTATGTTTCGGTTTTTCAAAATTCATGTTGAAGTAAACCCACCCCTTTGCACTAAGTTAATTTATAAACTCGAAGAAGTTCTACTATGATAATACTTTTTAAGACTAATTTGTATATTCTATTTTTAAAAACTAACAAATTTAGAAGCTTTCAATGGTCAAAAAGTTTGACCAAATCATGTCGTAAGGATCAAATACTTACGTTGGATGAAGTACGATTGTATTTCCCCTAAGAAGACATGAACATATGTTGAGTCTGTTATTCGTTTATTTATTTTTTCGGGGAAATGCATCACAGATTATATAGGCAACATTTTTTATTGCGATGAATATAAGCAACATTTGACCGGAATGTCCTCTGTATCTGTGTGTTTGATGATTCATTTCTATGTGATAGAATGCCTTTTGTTTTTTATGCGTTACTACCATAGAGCCTGTGCGTTACAACGGAAAACAAACTAAGTTTCTAGCTTATGAAATCAATTAATAAGCATTTATTTAGTCTAAGTAATACTAATTTTTTTTACTGAACAAGTAGGTTATTTTGAATTTTAGTTTTTTGGGAGGGAGAAGCCAATAATGAAATAGAAAAGGCCTCGTTGAAACATGGTATGATAGTATAGATTATAGGGTCGAGATGTTAGTGGTAGGAATGATGTGAAAATAAACATCAGTACTACTAATATTTTAATATTTTAAGTAGTATAGATCATGCCGTAAAGATCAAATACTTATGTTGGATGAAGTACTATTGTATGGTCCCCTGAGAAGATATGTACATATGTTGACTGTGTTATTCATTTTTCTTTTGGAAAATGCATCACAGATTATATAGGCAACATTTCTTTATTGCGAGGAATATAAGCAATATTTGACCAGAATGTCTTCTGTATTTGTGTGTCTGATGATTCATGTCTGTGTGATAGAATGCCTTCTGTTTTTTATGCATTACTGGCCTTGAGCCTGTGTGTTGCAACGGAAAACAAATTGAGCTCTAACTTATTAAATCAATTAATAAGCACGATATGATTTTTTTTATTGAACAAGTAAGTTATTTTGAAATTTGGGAGAAGCCAATAGTAAAGTTGAGAAGACCTTGTTGAAAGATGATGTGATAGTAAAGATTATGAAGCCAAAATATTAGTGATAGGGGTGATATGGGAATGAACACCATCACTACTAGCATTTTAAATATGGTGTTTTTGTTTTTGTTTGTGGTACAGTACAAAGCATATATAATTGTCCTATGACGGTACAATTCTTCCTTTTGTAGTTGACATGCAACCAACATGTATCAACAGATCGAATCACATGAGTGGTTGTATGTCTTTATCAGGCAAGTACAACGTAGTGGTTAGGTATGTCCAGCAAGAGGAACGAAATCGACATACTAGTACTACATGATGACCCAACCAGCATTCGATGGCAATAATCAATGGACAGATGATTGATCAACTATACAACTTAGCAAGAACTCCTGAAACGGTATTTTTTTTTCTCGGGTAGGGAATGGTATGATTTGTCAATGCTCTGGATTTGTTGGGATACTCTGGTCTTCTTTTTGGAGAATTTTTAATTAGATTCTTCCTAAAGGGAGCTTTTTAGCTAAGATGAAGTTGTAGATAGATTTCAACCTCGCAATATATACAAATGCAAGCTTTCTTCAGTGAGTCGGAAAGTATGGTCAACATTTGCCCCTCTCTCATTTAACCACAGAATAGTGTGAGTGGAATGGGAATATATATCGTTCACAATTGATATCCACTCTGTTTGAACAAAAGACCAACAATTATCTGCCCTGATCGGTTCATATGTTGCAGCGGGCAGTGGCTGGCGGTTTCATTTCGGACATACACTGGAGATGGCCTTTGACACTTTTATAAAACTTATTATATAAATACATTATCAAAAACTATATAAAAAAAAGACCTGGACGTCAACGGCAAGGCCCATGATGCAAAGGCTCAAGATCTCAAAGCCATGCTCTGCTTGAGGTCCATGTCAATTTTTTATTTAGTTTTCTTGGCACGATCTATTTTTAAAATATTTTTATAAAAGGGTCAAATTATCAAAATTACTAAGGATGTTCTCTCTTTCCTTGCTGGACAATTGTACACGTTACCCTCCAACTAGGGCAAATGTAAAACAAAAAGCAAATTTTACTACAAGACATCGTCGTTGGAGAAACGGGAAGGGGGTCCCCCTTCCTCCGTATCCTTAGAATAACGCTTACCACTTCATTGATCCTTATGTCAGGTGAGGTGGTCGTCAGGCTGCCGTCTTGGCTTGCAGTTGGCCAAATGTGGGCTCAGGGCCCGTGATGGGCTGAGGCCTCGGGGGCATCTTGCCACGTAAGGACGCACACTCCTCTCGTTTAGAGGAGTGTATATAAAAGGACGGGGCGAGGAGCCCGGGGCCCTGCCCAGGCTGGGACCCGGGGGTCCTTCACCCCTCATGATCGCACGCACCTCGTGGTTTAAGGAGTGTGGAGACATACAAAATCTACATTTATAAAGGAACGGGGCGAGGAGCTTGGGGCCGGCTCTAGGCTGGGGCCCGGGGCTCCCTCACCCCTGATGGCCACACACCCTCGTGGAGAGAGTATGAGAACATACAAGATGTACATTTATAAAGGATCGGGGCGAGGAGCCCCGGGCCGGCTCCAGGCCAGGGTCCAAGGCTCCCTTACCCCTAACGGCTACCCGCCCTTGCGGACAGAGGAGTGTGGGAACATACAAGATGTACATATATAAAAGGACGGGGCGAGGAACCTGGGGCCCATCCTAGGCTGGGACCCGGTGTTCCTTCGCCCCTCATGGTCACGCGCGCCTCATGGTTTGAGGAGTGTGGAGACATACAAGACCTACCTTTGCAGAGTAACTAGGCATGGACCCGCCATCTTGGGACCCGAGGAGCCTGCACGAACACATGCACCCTTAGCGGCGCTCCCAAAGTGACAACTATCTTAAACTTCTTCATCACCAACATCTTCGAGAAGCTCGTCCAAAACAACGAGACTTCCTATTGAAAGGCATGGAACCACGCCCGAACCTCAGGGTAGGTAGGGGACCCAAGCACCGCACATGCCACGGGGAGATCGATCTTGGTCTTAGAGGCAAGGCGAGGTCTTGACCTTGGCGTACTCCTCGAAGCGCAGTGATGTGGGCCTGGTTGGCGGTAAATACGAAGTAGTGAGCCCGACGGACTGATTAAGGCAGTGTGCCTAGTCGACTGTCGGGCGGTGCCTAGGAAATCACCAGCCGAAGCTGCCACCTGGTGGCATTCAACCAGTAGGTGTCAAGGCATGAGGAAAGCAACAACGGTGAGTCATTTGGAGCAATAGGGAAAGAGCCATGTGTTGGACATGCCCAGCGACACCCAGCTATGCCTCTCGGCCAAAAAGGTGGAGCGGTGGCACCTTCCTGACCTGGCCTGGGCCTACCAAGCCAAGGAACCAACGCGTGGCCGGAAAGGCAAGGCCCAGCTATCTCGGCCGATCCTATCAGGGCGCCCGGGACAGCTCAAGAGCGATAACTGATAGCAATGACTCTGTACACCTCTCTTTGAACTATAAAAGGAAGGGGATTTGTCTCTTACAAAGAATCTTCCCGACTTACCTCGACAATCAGCCTGGACGGACGATCTAGGTGTACATGGGCGAGAGGTCTCCATAGGTCTAGATCAAACAGTCCTGGTTGTATACCTGTGTTCGAGTGATGCAAAACACAGGAGTAGGGTATTACACCTGGGGGTGGCCCGAGCCTGTATATTTCTTGGTGTTCATCTGTGCTTGATTTGAGTCTCGCCTTCTCGCAAAAATGAACTCTGCCTCATCTAGCCCCTTGGCCGAACCTTCATGGGGGGAGGGGGGATCTGCACTCCCTTGTTGTCGGAGGACCGCTCCTCCGACAATCGTAACTTTTTAGTTTTAGCTGTACGACACCACATGAAGTCACTTTTGAATAAACACACTCTGTACATGTGGTTATTTGCCACAGGGCACTGCATCTATTAAATTAATGTTTTCGTGCTAACGAGACAAGAGGGGGCCTTCTTTTTTACATGACGTGACTAAATTGCCCCTCCTTTCTCTTTCTCTTCCTCTTCCTCTCTTCTTCCTTATGTTTTCCTCAGTCTCCTTCCTTTCTCTTTTCTCTCTTCTCCAGCGAGGCGTGCAAACCACGAGCGACGGTGCGACCAGCGGGCTGAGTGCATGGTGATGATGAAGGTGGCGTAGTGTGAGGACAAGATCCATGGCAGAGGAGCAAGGACAACATCGTGTGTCTCTCCACTGGATGGCCCTCCCCCAAGTCACCATCGCCTCAATCCACTTGTCTCGCTGTCAACGCCGTCGGCTCAGCTGGTCTTGCGTGATGCCGTCGTTTGATCTGCTCACGTCGCGCCCGACCCGATACTGATGAATCCGCACCTGATCTGTCGCCCGCGAATCGCAACGACCATCCCCAACGCCTGATCCAGAGCCATCTACTCGCCTGGGCCGTCCTCGACGCCAAGATCGGCTACTCCCGTTTGTCGCCACCACCGTCGCATCTGCTCGTGCCGTCATTGTGGACGGCTCCACCCTCATTGCCTCCCTTCTGCTGCTTTTTTCCTTTTAAATTTATTTTTTTACTCCAAATTCATCAATTGTATATGATTTTACCAACACATCAATTATGTGTAATATTTTTACTAAAGATTGAACAATGTTGTTTGTTTGTTTTGTCTCGAGAAGAGAGAAAAGAGAGGAGGAGAAAGGAAGAGGATGAGGAGGAACAGAACAAGAGCCACATGTAGCTAGCCTAAGCAAAACACATAGTGGCAATTTTTGTCACGTCATGTAAAAAATGGGCCCCCTCTTGCTTCATTTGTATGAAAAGATTAATTTAATGATCGTGGTGTCTTCTAGCAAATAATCACATGTGCCGCCCCAAACTATACTAGTCCAAGAACAAGAACCAGCATAGATTGGAGGTCACATTATTACCTGTGATTACAGTATCAGTCCTAGAATACACAAGCTAGTACTCACAGAATAATTATGAAAATCAGAAATAACAAAGCTTTATTACAACCTTGAGGGAGGTCTCATACATACTACCGTCATGGACATACCCCAGACTGTTAGAAACATAAACAGGCAGAAAAGACAGTAGCGGAAGCATGGAAAACAGTGGTGGGAAGCATGGAGTAAAAGATACAAAAAGAAACACAGCGAACATGAACCACAAGCTAGTTTTGGGAACTAGGCCTGAAACCTTGAGAAATCGTACTCAACCTGCTCCTGGAAATAATCCTCAGTAGAAAGGTTGAGACTTCTTCTAACTCTATAAATATAAATATAAGCAAGGGTGAGAATTCGGTGTACTCAGCAAGCCGGGGAAAAATATGACATGCAAGGCTATAAACAAGGAGGGGTAAGGTTACTTTTGAAAAACAGAGTTTTTAATTAGTTTAGTTTCAAAACACTAGTGATTTAAATTTTAGTTCGGAACGAGGCCCACGCCTCGCCCCCTCTTCTAGCTTGCTTTGCAACAATCTGTCACAATAACCATAAGTCCCAAGTCGAAACTCAACATCATGTCGTCTCAGCATAAAACCAACACAACCTTCTCAGCCAAAACCAACACGGTCATCTCAACCAAACCAACACCTTGGTGCCAAAAGACACCCTGAGTCACACAGGCTCGTTCCCAACCACAAAGGTTGGCCGTTCACCACAAAGGCAAACTCTGGTAACGGTTCCCATCGCACAAACCATTATGTTCAAGAAGTATAAAACAAAACTATGCTATGAAAAACACCTCACATCCGCCCATGACTGTGGGCACGACTGTTTAAACAGTTTTACTAAACTCTGCAGAGGTTGCACGGTTTACCCACACGTCGTGAACTTCTCGCATTACCGAACACATGTGAATCAGACATGGCCGACAAAGAAGAGCTCACTACAAGGCTTTTCTATAACCAACCCATGAATGTTCTATGTCACATGGATGGGTGGAATCTCTTTACCAAGCATCAGGCCTGGCTGAGGCCCTCATCTATTTAGGCCCCACCGTATGGACCCCGACACATCCTCACTGAAGGAGATTGCTGTAAACTGCACCAAACCGGTGCTTCTCACCTGCCAACATGCTAGACAGCTATGTTTTAGCTACTTACTCGGCTAGGGGCATCCCATTTGGAATCGGTCCTTATGGATGACGCGTAGCCAAACCATCCAGGTACTGACTCCTGCACCATCAAGTTTGAAAAATCATTTTTCCATCTTAAAATAAACCGACATCTCGCCGGGTTTTTAAACAACAATGGTGTTAAATATCCAAATGTTTCCCATACGACAGTACAATTGTCACCTATAGGTAGTCTACTTCGGCATTGGTGAATACCGATGAAAATATGGTGGGGTTACAAAGAAAAGGGGTTTTTCAACTCCTATCTAATAAAAGTGCAGCTACTAGGAAGGTCCGACAATTCGTATTCGTGACCAAGCAGTGCGTCCTAAAAATATGCAATTTGGCAAACAACATAATTAATTCAAATATGGGTGCAAAAAGTGGTCAAGGAGGCTTGCCTTGATCCTTTGTGAAAACTGGAGCGTCAACCTCCCGAGCGAACCCTTCGTCTGTCCCGGGCTCTACACGTAAGAAAACAAACAATAAATAAAATCACTGCTCAAGCAACACAAAATAAAAAAAGACAGCGCCAATAAATAGAGGAGGATTTTAGAAAGATTTTGGAACTTGAATGGAGTCAAATGGAGTTAGGGATGAAAAGATATAGATTTTCTCTAGGGATTTTCGGTGGGATTTATAGAATAGAGAGGAATATTTTAGGGAATATTCCGAGTGGGGCCCGGCTGTCAGGTTAAAGGGGGTCAAAGGGGGAAGGGAGATATGTGGGGCCCGCGGGTCAAACCATTTTCTCTTCTTCTCTTTAATTCTCTCTCTCTCTTCCTTATCTTTTCTCTGCTCTCCTTCTTGACACAGGGAACGACTGTGGGGGCGGGAGGGCAGAAGGGCGACGGCTCAACGGTGTTGCTGGGGCAGCGGCGCAGCGTGGTGCGTCGGCGGGGCGGCGAGTGGTCGGGGGAGGTGGCGGGGCTCCGGCTGGGGCGGCGCCGGCTAGGACGACACCGGCCGAGGCAGAGGGGTGGCACGACTCCGGCTAGGTGGTGCCAGCTCGGGATGGTGGCGACGCCGGCTGGGGCAGCTCGGCGCAGGCGGATGGGCGGCCGAGCACCGAGAGGAGGAAGGAAGTCGGGTGGTCTCGGTCGGCTTGACCGGGCAGTGGCCGGGCGCCGGTTGTTTGGGGCGTCGGCCCGATCGGTCGAGGTCGGAAGTAGGAAGGGAGAGGAAGGGTGACGCCGGCTACCTACGACGACTCCGCGGCTTTGACGACTCACTTCAACAAGGCGAATGTGTAGTGTAAATTTGTGGTGAAGTAGGGAGGGATCATAGGCATGTTTGTGGGGGTATTTATACTTTTCTTTGTTCTTCAGTGGAGAATCTGTCGATGAAAGCAGCCATTTTGTGTCTGTGAGAGCGTCTCCCTCTATAGGTTCCCCTGCTGCCTTTTGCATTGCTCTCTTTTGCATTGCTCAGGAGAGGTGTCTAACTCTCGTTAATGTGAAATCAGAGCAGAGTTGCTGTCTGAACTGCTCAGGGAGGAGGACAAGGCGGTGCCTAATTTGGTAGATGTCATGACGTGGTTTTAAGGCAGGGAGAGATTAAGTTTGTGCATGCATGGCTGTTGAATGTGTAGGAAAAATTTGAAGTATGGTTGCCTCAGTGAAAATAAAATGCACAAATGTCCCTGGCAGCTTGCCCACGGGCTGTCAGCGGAAAAGAAAGAAACAACGGGAAAGGGGGAAAGGACAGTTGATTTGGACTTGCACATTTGTGGTGAGCGGGAAAAAGATAGAGCTCCGAGTCTAGAAAAAGATTATTAAAATAGAAAAGACAGATAATCGCCGGTTGGTAGGAATATGAAAATAAGAAAAATAATCGGATCAGAACGGAAGTGATTTGATAAGGCCGGAAAAATTTACGAACGAAAATTAAAACTCACTTTCGAAATTTTTGGAGACCTTGGTTGGAAAAAGGACGGTGCTTTAATTAAATTTAAACTAGGATTTTTAAATTAAAATCACGGGCATTACAAACCTACCGCCCTTAAGAGAATCTTGTCGCAAGATTCCAAGGTCAGGTGAATAGTTCTGGGTACTCGGCTCGGAGGTGGTCCTCTTGCTCCCATGTGGCCTCATCCTTGGTATGGTTACTCCACTGAATCTTGAGAAACTTGATGACCTTTCATCGCGTACGACGTTCCTTCTCATCGAGTATTTCAATAGTTCGTTCTTTATAAGTCAAGTCTTTCTATATGTCAATCATTTGGAGAGGGATCTGCTCCTCGGGGACACGAAGGCACTTCCTTAGCTGCGAGATATGGAAGACGTCATGTACTTCAGCTAACTCTGTGGGCAAATCGAGTTGATAGGTGACCTTCCCGCGTCTATCAATAATAGGGTAGGGACCAATGTAATGGGATGCTAGTTTTCTGGCCATTCCAAACTGTCTTGTCCCTCGCAAAGGCGACACCCTTAGGTATACATGGTCTCCTACTTCAAACTCAAGCATCCGTTGTTGATGGTTGGCATAGTTTTTTTTGTCGGGATTAGGCTTCTCGAAGCCTGCTCTGGATCACTTTCATTTGCTCTTCAATTGCTTGCAGGATACCAGACCCAAATACTTTCTTTTCTTCTACATCCGTCCAATAGAGTGGGGTTTGGCATTTTCGCCCATACAAGGCTTCATAGGGTGCCATTTGGATACTGGCTTGGTAACTATTATTGTAGGAGAATTCTGCATATGGTAACACAAGTCCCAAGTGCCTTCAAAGTCTAGGGCACATGCTCTCATTATATCTTCTAGAATCTGGTTTACCCTTTCAGTCTGTCCATCTGTTTGGGGGTGACAGGTTGTGCTAAAGTTTAAGTTTGTGCCCATCACTTCGTGAAGACTTTGCCAAAAATGTAAAGTAAATTGGGTGCCCCTGTCTGATACTATTTTCTTAGGTATCCCATGTCAACAGACAATCTGGGTCATATATAACTCGACTAGCCTTTTACCGGAATAAGTAGTCATGATTGGGATGAAGTGAGAGTCCTTGGTAAGACGGTCCATTATTACCCATATGGAGTCGTAGCCAGATGGAGTCTTGGGAAATCCAGTGATAAAGTCCATTCCTATTTCTTCCCATTTCAACTCGGGTATCCTTAAAGGTTGTAACAATGCAGCGGGTTTCTGGTGTTCTGCTTTTACACGTTGGCAGATATCACATAAGGCCACATACTCTGCGATGTCACGCTTCATTCCAAGCCACCAGTAGTAAGGTTTGATGTCTTGATACATCTTGGAGCTACCGAGGTGTATGGAATATGCGAATTTGTGGGCTTCCTGAAGTATCAGGTCTTTTATTTTTTGCTGTCGAGGACATAGATACGCTTTCTCAACCATAGTATTCCTTTCTCGTCCAAGGAGTACTCTGAGGCTTTTCCCTTCTTGATAAGCTCCTTGATTTCTACGATTCCTTGGTCATCTGACTAGGCTTCATTGATTTATTGCTCTAGGGTGGGTTGTACTACCAAAGTGGCAAGGGTTCCGGTCTTGACCACATCTATTCTTAGTTTCTCCAGTCTTCTGCATAGTTCTAGCTGGTGTGGTAGAACGGCCAAAGCGTTGCAATGCACCTTTCGACTTAATGCATCGACAACCACGTTCGCCTTACCCGAGTGATAGTGTATCCCGAGGTCATAATCTTTGATTAGTTCTAGCCACCTTCTTTGCCTGAGGTTGAGTTCGGTCTGAGTGAAAATGTACTTCAACCTCTTATGGTTAGTGTATACTTTGCACCTATTGCCCATCAAGTAATGCTACCATATTTTTAGGGCGTGCACTACTGCTGCTAACTCTAGGTCATGGGTAGCATAATTCACCTCATGGGGCTTTAGTTGTCTGGAGGAATAAGCAACCACTCTTCCTTCTTTCATCAGCACACATCCTAGTCCGTGCCTGGAGGCATCACAGTAGATATCAAAATCTTTCGTATGTCCAGGAGGATTAAGACGGGAGAAGTGGTTAGTCTCTTCTTTAGTTCTTGAAAAACTCCTTTCACAAGCTGTGGTCCATATGAACTTTCTGTCCTTCTTGAGCAATTCAGTCATGGGTTTGGCAATCCTGGAGAATCCCTCGATGAACCTTCAGTAATATCCTACCAAACTGAGGAAACTCCTAATCTCTAGTGCCGTGGTTGGGGCTTTCCATGAGAGCACATCTCTGACCTTGCCAGGGTCTACCTCTACTCCGCTAGCAAAGATGACATGGCCAAGGAAAGCGACCCTATCAAGCCAAAAATCACACTTGGAGAATTTGGCGTAGAGCTGATGTTCTCTTAGTTTACCCAAAACCAGTCTTAGGTGCTCAGCATGCTCTTAATCACTCTTAGAATAGATGAGAATATCATCTATGAATACCATGACATATTTGTCAAGGCATTCCATGAACACCTTGTTCATAAGGTTCATGAAGAAGGCTGGGGCATTAGAAAGACCAAAGGACATGAAAGTATACTCGTAAAGTCCATAACGAGTGGAGAAGGCAGTTTTGGGTATGTCTTCCAGTCGAATCTTCAACTGGTGATATCCGGACCTTAGGTCTATTTTGGAAAATACCTTGGCTCCTTGCAACTGATCGAACAGGTCATCAATCCTTGGGAGAGTGTACTTGTTTTTTATGGTCACTTCATTTAAGGCTTGGTAATCCACACACATTCTCTTGGTCTTGTCCTTCTTTTCGACCAAAAGGATGAGAGCTCCCCAAGGAGACGTGTTGGGCCTCACCAATCCTTTTTTTTCTAGTTCCTTGATTTGCTTTTTGACTTCTGCCAATTCATTGTTGGCCATTTTGTAGGGTCTTTTGGATATAGGAGCTATACCTGGGGCAAGGGTGATAAAGAACTCAATTTCTCTGTCTAAGGGCATTCCGGGTAGTTCTTCTGGAAAAACATCCGGATATTCATTAGCTACCGTTACTTCCTCCAAGGGGATGGCTTCAACGTGGTTAAGGGTGGGTCGCTCTATTAATTGACGGGGAGAAGTGAATCTTATTTCCTTCCCGATTGGTCCTTGCAAAGTTATCATATAGGAGGCACAGTCTATCCTGCATTTATACTTGGATAGCCAATTTATTCCTAGGATTAAGTCTAATCCTTGGGATTCGAGAAGGATGGGGTTAACAGGGAAAATGACTCCTTATATGACTAGGCTCATTTTAGGGCAGATTCAATAGGCTTTAGCTTTGGTTCTGGGGGATTGGATGAGCCTCTAATCCCTTAGTTACTATCCCACTTCTTCACACAAAAGCTTGAGAAATGAAAGAGTGCGAGGCCCCCGAATCAAATAAGATGATTGCTGGTACAGAATTAACAAGAAATGTATCTAGCACCACGTCAAGGGACTCCTAGGCTGATTCTGCTTGCACATGATTGACTCAGCCTCGTCCCAAAAGTTGGTGCAGAACGAGAGGCCTGACCGTTGGCTTGAGTAGCTGCCTTAGTTGGAGCTGAGGCAGGCGCCCTGGCTGTGCTGATGTGGGAAGCTCCAGAGGTAGCGAGAGTAGGACGCGGGGTACACTCCCTAAGGAAATGCCCCACGATTCCACAGCGATAGCAGGCGAACCCAGCTTCGATTAGCGGGTTCCTGAGTGGAGCGTTGAGGGTGGTGACGTTGCTACCTCCAGTGTTGCCAATATAAGTCCTTGGTTGAGCTGGTGCCAAAGGATGAGGTACAAAGGGGCGGGCCTGGTACCCATGGCTTGATTGCGGCATCGGCTGACGATACTGGACTGGGTAGTTGATCCTGGGACGTGGACCTCCATGGTGCATGAGTCCGTGCGGAGCAGCCTTACGCTTCCGACAGGCTTCTTCTTCCTTCCGAGTGTCTTCCACAATTAGTACCCGATTGACCATCTGCTAGAAGGTGGGAAAGCCATGGGCTACCAACTAGATACGGATGCCCATATTCATGCCCTTGAGAAATTTCCTGATTTTCTTTTTGTCGGTATCCACCTCATCAGCAGCATAACGAGCCAAGTGATTGAACTTGCTTAAGTATTCTTTGATGGAGGAGTTTTCTTGCTTCAAGTTGTTAAACTCTTCTCGTTTGATATCGATGGTACTTTCTAGGACGTATGCAGCTCGAAAGTCTTCTGTGAATTCTTCCCAATCAATGGTGGAGGCATCAGGGTGAGCCGTGTGGTAGTTCTCCCACCAGTTGGTTGCAGGTCCTCTGAGCTGGTGGGCCGCATATAGTGCTTTTTCCCTAGGAGTGCACTGCACCAATTTCAACTTCCTTGCAACGTTCTTCATCCAATTGTCTGCTTCGACTGGTTCTGAAGTCTTGGAAAACTCCGGAGGACGAGTTCTCAAGAAATCATTCACCTTAAATCGTCCATCTGGTACATGACGAGGCTGATGGTTGAGGGCAGCCAGGTTCTAGGCGATGCCTTGCAGAATCTGAGTCTGCAAGGTTAAAAGACTTTGTTGGTCCAAAGGGGGTGGGCAGGGTAGTTCTCCTGATTCTGACGTGGGGGTACGGGCTTCACGGGAGTTGGTCTGCTCGCGTTCAGACGCCTGATCCTAATGCACCTCGGGTACTTCTTGGGTGGCAATGCGAGGTAACGGGCTTTCCTCTTCATTTCCGAGATGTACAGGGGCGCGAATGATACGGCGAGGACGTCTAGCCATCTGTCCCAAGGAAGAAGAGAGAAAGGAAAGTCTTAGCTAAGAGGGCACACATATTTTAAAGGGATTTTCACAAACACAAGTACATTCATTACAATACCAAGGCACAACACAATACATGGATATGATTACATCAGTTAGAAACTAAAGCCATGAGATACAACATACAAGGTGCTACAAACTAGGGGGGCTGCCATAACCTCTAAGAAGTTGGCAGTAGGACAAGATCTCGACTAAACATACTGCTAAATACTACCTTGCGAGACCACTTTATTCAAGCTGCTAACCTGAGGTAGTGCATAACACTTACTAACACAAGCGGCCTCCTACGGGGAATGGCCGATGTGCGGCTCCTCGCTCTCCGGGATGATGCCGCAAGCAGGCAGAAACTGGACTGGTATCCTCGGAGTAAAAGTGGCGGCGCCACCAGTCAACGGGGTAGAAGTGACTCCATGGGCAGGTGGAGCAGTTGACGGGACGGGATCAACAGTGAAGCGGAACAAGGAGCGGCACCGGACGGGAAGGTAGTGGCGAGGTTGGAAGTGGTGGGGAAGGCAGTGGGGAAGAAGGTGAGGAACTCTGTGAGCTGCCTCCCTCTGTACGAAGTGCCCTGCGAGGACACGTGGTGGGGTGAACTGGTAGAGGCTGAACGAGGGGCATCCCCTCAACGGCGGAGATGTGACGCTTCAACTAGCGATAGGCCTCAAGGAGTGAGTGGTACTGCACATCCAGGAACATCGTGAACTCCATAAGGCGGATCACAACGGGAAAACGATCTTGATAGGTGCAGCGGTACACACTCCTAATGGCATCGCGGGGAAGCTGGGGAATATAGTGGAAGGGGTTGTGGACAAGGTGGAGGTGGTATTGATCATGGAGACGTCGGATGGCAGTGAAAGAAACACTCTGATGTGTCGGATGGCGAGGGTTGGGGCGGATTTTGGCTAAGCGGTGGCGGTTGAGCATAGGGGCAACTGGAACGAGTCGGTCGTGAACGCGGTAGCGAGGCGAGGTTATCTGTAGGACCTCTCTGGAGAAGATAGGAGGAGCAAAACCAAGGTAGCGGGTGAGGTCCACGAGCAGCTGAACGAAACCGTTGTCGTCTCCACTGACAACCGTATGCAATAAGCAAGCCATCTATAGAAATTTTGAAAAAAAAAGGGTCAATTAACTGACACTTTTTAAAACTCTAAAGGAAGAGATGGGGATGACTAAATTTTCACAAAAATAAAACGCACTCTCGAAAAAAAAGAAGTGTGTAAGCTGGCAAACAAAGGTTTTTTTTTGCAAGGGTTTACTTTCTAAGGACCTTCAAATAAAGGAGGGGTTTCATTCTAGGGCCAACCTTTGCTCTGATACCACCCTGTGGCGCCATAAACTATACCAATCCAAGAAGAAGAACCGGCATATACTGGAGGTCACATTATTACCTGTGATTACAGTACCAGTCTCAGGATACACAAGCTAGTACTTACAGAATAATTGTGAAATTAGAAATAACAAAGCTTTATTACAACCTTGAGGGAGGTCTCATACATGCTACCGTCATGGACATACCCCAGACTGATAGAAACATAAATAGGCAGAAAAAGAGAGGCAGAAGCATGGAAAACAGTGATGGGAAGCATGGAGTAAAAGACACAAAAAGCCTCAGTACAAGGGTCGAGGTATCATTCTTCTAACTCTATAAATATAAATATAAGTAAGGGTGAGTACTCGGTGTACTCAGCAAGCCGGGAAAAAATATGACATGTAAGGCTATAAACAAGGAGGGGTAAGGTTACTTTCGAAAAACAGGGTTTTTAATTAGTATAGTTTCAAAACACTAGTAATTCAAATTTTGGTTCGGAACGAGGCCCACGCCTCGCCCCTATCCTAGGTTGCTTTGCAACAACCTATCACAATAACCATAAGTCCCAAGTCGAAACTCAACATCGTGCCGTCTCAGCACAAAACCAACACGACCTTCTCAGCCAAAACCAACAGGGCCATCTCAGCCAAACCAACACCTTGGTGCCAAAAGACACCCTGAATCACATAGGTTCCTTCCCAGCCACGAAGGTTGGCCGTTCGCTACAAAGGCAAACTCTGGTAACGGTTCCCATCCCACAAACCATTTTATTAAAGAAGTTTAAAACAAAACTACGCTATGAGAAACACCTCACATCCGCCCATGACCGTGGGCATGGCAGTTTAAACAATTTTACTAAACTCTCCAGAGGTTGCACGCTTTACCCACACATCGTGAACTTCTCGCATTACTGAACACTTGTGGATCAGACATGGCCGACAAAGAAGAGCTCAGTACAAGGCTTTTCTATAACTAACCCATAAATGTCCCGTGTCACACAGATGGGTGAAATCTCTCCACCAAACATCAGGCCAGGCTTAGTCCCTCATCTACTTAGGCCCTACCGTATGGACCCTGACACATCCTCACTACAGGAGATTATCGCAAACTCCACCATATCGGTGCTCCTCACCTGCCAACATGTTAGACACCTACATTTTAGTTACTTACTTGGCTAGGGGCATCCCATTCTACCCGTGTGGTCATACTGTCTTATGTTTGAATGAATTTTCCAAAGGAATCGGTCCTTATGGATGATGCATAGCCAAACAACCCAGGTACTGACTCTCGCACCATGAAGTTTTAAAAATCATTTTTCCATCTTAAAACAAACCGACATCTGGCCGGGTTTTTAAACAACAATGGTGTTAAATACCCAAATGTTTCCCATACGATAGTACAATCATCACTTATAGGTAGTCTACTTCGGCATTGGTGAATACTGATGAAAATATGGTTGGGTAACAAAGAAAAAGGGTTTTTCAACTCCTATATAATAAAAGTGCAGCTACTAGGAAGGTCCGACGATTCGCATTCGTCGCCAAACAATGCGTCCTAAAAATATGCAATTTGGCAAACAACATAATTCATTCAAATATGGGTGCAAAAAGTGGTCAAGGAGGCTTGCCTTGATCCTCTACAAAAACCGGAGCATCGACCTCCCGAGCGAACCTTGTGTCGGTCCCAGGCTCTACACGCAAGAAAACAAACAAAGCAACACAAAATACAAAAAAGACAGTGCCATTAAATAGAGGAGGATTTTAGAAAGATTTTCGACCTTGAGCGGAATCAAACGGAGTTCGAGATGAAAGGATATGGATTTTTGAAGTTTAGAGGATTTTCGGTGGGATTAATAAAATAGAGAAGAATATTTCAGGGAATATTCCGAGTGAGGCCTGGCTATCCGGTCAAAGGAGGTCAAAGGGGAAGGGAAAGATGTGGGGCCCGCGGGTCCTACCATTTTCTCTTCTTCTCTTTAATTCTCTCTCTCTTCCTTATCTGTTCTCTGCTCTCCTTCTCAACACAGGGAGCGGCTGTGGGGCCGGGAGGGCAGAAGGGTGACGGCTCGACGATGTGGCTAGGCGGCGCCGGCTCGGGGTGGTGGCAGCGTCGGCTGGGGTGGTTCGGCGTAGGCGGATGGGCGGCCGGGCGCCGGGAGGAGGAAGAAAGTTGGGCGGTCTCGGTCGGCTCGGCCAGGCAGTGGCCAGCTGCCGATTTCGGGCGTCGGCTCGGTCGGTCCTGGCTGGAAGCAGGAAGGGAGAGGAAGGGTGACGCCGGCTACCTGCGACGAGTCACTCCAACAAGGCAAATGTGTATATTTGTGGTGATGTATTAGGAAGAATCATAGGCATGTTTGTGGGGGTATTTATACTTTTCTTTGATCTTCAGTGGAGAATCCGTCGACGAAAGCAGCCATTTTTGTGTTTGTGCGAGTGTCTCCCTCTACAGGTTCCCCTGCTGCCTTCTGCGTTGCTCAGGAGAGGTGCCTAACTCTCGTTAATGTGAAATCAGAGCAGAGCTGTTGTCTAAGCTGCTCAGGAAGGAGGACAGAACGGTGCCTAATTTGGCAGATGTCGTGACGTGGTTTTAAGGCAGGGAGAGATTAAGTGTGTGCATGCATGGCTGTTGAACGTGTAGGAAAAATTTAGAGTGTGGTTGCCTCGATGAAAAGAAAAATGCACAAATGTCCCTGGCAGCTTGCCCACAGGCTGTTAGTGGAAAAGAAAGAAACGCCGGGAAAGGACAGTCGATTTGAACTTGTGCGGTGAGCGAGAAAAGATAGAGCTATGGGTCTTAAAAAAATATTATTAAAATAGATAGGACAGAAAATCGCCGGTTGGTAGGAATCCGAAAATAATAAAAATAATTGGATCGGAACGTAAATAATCCAAAAATTTACGAACGAAAATTAAAACTCACTTTCGAAATTTTTGGAGGTTGTAAAAAGGACGATGCTTTAATTAAATTTAAACTAAGATTTTTAAATTAAAATAGCGGGCGTTACATCACATTTTCAGAGTGTGTTTCCCCAAAATAAATTTGTACGGTGTCCTACAGCTAAAATCATAAAATCGTGATGTCCTGCATCAAAATTTGTCAAAATAAATACATTCAATCCTTTCTTGCTGATATGGGCAAATTGGTCTTATCTTTCTACAGTTTACAGGTTAACAGGTACATGGAGTTAGCTGGTCATCTTGATGCAACAATAATTTTAGAACAGGGGCCTTTTCCCTGGCTCAAAAAGATAAGATGAGATGTTCCCGTTCCAAACTAGACAAAAGATGTGATTAGGTAGAAGGCCACACAGTACATGACACTGACAGGGATTTATATTCATATGATCATAGCGAGCTTACCTAGCGGTTCAACCAAACAATTGATTGATTAACTCCGTCCCCTTCCCCCGCCTACCGCTCCAGAAAAAAAAAAACCAATCGACAACAGACGTGTCGTTTCTAGTTCGTACACGTAATCACAACTCAGAACACGTAGCTATAGCTCTAGCTTTCACTCCTTTCTGCAACTCTTTTAGTAATAATCCAAAACAAAGCACGTACTCCGTACTACATAACATATGACCATAATATACACAGTAGCTAGACACCTCATCTATCCAGGCTCAACGCAGTACTACACATCAAGCAAGCAAGCTAGCTAATTAAGCAAGCATGTCGCCGGGCGGCCGGCCGGAGAAGTCGCCGGAGTTGTATATATATGTATATGGATTATATATCGGTTTACATGATGGAGCAGGAGTCGACGTTCTCGTCGCTGAACATGGTCATGTAGCGGACCTCGGGGGCGGAGGGGTCGGCCATGGCGGCGGGGTTACTGCGGACGAAGCCGGAGGGGGCCTTCTTGTCGTAGGCGCCGCCGACGTACGGGTAGGTGGTCATGGTGTAGGGGACGTAGGGCCACATCTCCGCCGCCTTCCCGGTGCTCTTCACACGCGCCAGCACCTTGCTCGCCTCCACGTACCCGGTCACCGTGCACCGGCTCTGCTTCGGGTTCACCGCCACGCTCGTTACCCCTCGCATCGACTTCACGGCGTTCTTCACCCTCCTCTCGCACCCCTCGCAGTCCATCTTCACCTTGATGTTCACCGTCTATATATAGCATAGTAAGCATCGCCAAATTAAGCCCAAAAACTTCACAAGTTAATTTATCTCTGTGCTAATTACTAATTACCAATTAGCCAACAAAATTTGAGCAAACATATACATGCATGCATAATCTAGCTAGCTCACCTGCAGTGGCCGCTTCTTCCTGAGCTTGAGGGCCTCCTTGGTCTCTGTCAGGCTGCACATGTCAGAGAGGCTGTCCAAGACGCCCATGGTTGATCTTTGTTACTGCACCACCAATCGATCTTGCTCGCAAAAAGCTAGCTAGAAGAAGCCTAGACGACTAGTTATTTGCTGCTTGCTTGGAACAATCGAGTGAGATGCCGAGTGCTTGCTAGCTCGTGGGTGCAGAATTGTGGGGGAAGTCGGGAAGGGCCATTTATATAGAGAGAGAGTTTCACTCCTGTAAGTATCAAAAAAGAAAAAAAGGAAAAAGAATAAGAAGAAGAGAGGATGCATGGTTCATTTATACGTACAGTGCGGCTCGCACTCACTGACTGGCCGATTTTGTATGGTTAGGATGGATGCCAGGTTTTTCTTCTTATTTTGTTGGTAAGGTCGCTTCGTATTGATGCTTGAAGGTTACACTAAACGATTGGGAGAACCACTGAGCTTTCAAATTTAATGGGTGAGTTGGGAAAAACATAATATCGATCCTTCCTGCTGGTGCCTGGATGGCCCATGCCATCATTCATAGGCCGGTCGGTCCATGCACTAGATGAATTATTGTTGCTCATTGTTTAATAACATAAAAAGAAATGTTGTCGTTTTAGGGGAGATTAGATATTTGTTTTGGCTGTGGATATGTGCACACAGTCGACTAATTTGCCTTTTGTTTTCCTTTCAAATTCTTGTAGTCCCTATTTGAGTGTCAGAATTAAAATTTCTTTTTGGTTTGCGAGGAGGAATCAAATGTTTCATATAAATTCATAATTTGTATGCTTCAGTTTGTTATGTACGGCGACACCATATAAGACTAGAATCTAGTCTTTATTTTTGGCGGCGATTAGAAGCTTGTCTTGTTAATTAGGTTTGCTGCCTAGGGAAGTCCTCAAGTTGTTACACATTCAAGTGCTAATTTGTCAGGAATTACAATAAATTAATATTCTAAGTGTGATATTTTATAATGCCTCCTCAACGGCCAAAAAATAAAACTATGATCTGCTTTTTTTAAAAAAAATGGTACATATCCAAATAGGAAGTTTGAAATTCCTGGACCTAAACAGCTTGCGTCATCATTAATATGATTTGATTTAATTTCAATTACTTCAAGGAAAACATAAATATACTGCAATTAAAAACATATTTAACATTTTGCAAATAATTAGATGTGAGATAATAACCTATAAAAAAAATTTTAGCTACTAACTTTTCTTATTGATTATAACAGCGTAAACATTATGATCCATTCAAGTTTGTGAGGTCCACTCGTTTCGAGACAACTAAACCTCTGCAATAACGCAAGGTGTCCCGACTGCGACATTCCAACGCAGCAATAAAAAAAAAACTTCTGAATGAATTGCTTTCCATCGGATCTTGCTCCTTTGGATCACTCGGAGGATATCCCTGGTTTCTCTCTCCTAGTTTCAGCAATCTAATCCTGAACTAGATATTGATGCATGTTCTAATTAAGATTAGAAAGGTTAAGTACTTAACGTACTAGAAATATATAAAGTGATGGTAGCTTAATCCTTGATATTATGACTTTATTTATAGTTTAGTTACAAAGGGAGATGGATCTGCCGTAGCCAACAATTGTTCGTCCTGTGAATATAAACTTTACCAGTACAGTGATTGCTTTTCGTTTTCTTTGGGTTCATGTCAAGGAGTAGTTTTCAATCAGCACGCATGCAAGGTTCTTCTTTGCAATATCTTTGTACACCTGTCCCACTATATACTCGTATCTCCTTTCGCTGCTTTTGCAATTTTAAACATTTATTCACAATTGAATATGGAACTTTCTGCAGAACCTAAAAAAAATGGGCTTAAAGTTCTCGAGAAGCTACTTGTTTGCTAAGTTTTCTCTGATGTTGAAATCCAACCAGGGAACATTTGGAACAGAGGGATACGAATCCTATCGAAATTTCGCGTACATGGATGCATAATGATATACATACTTTCCGTTATGCATGTATGCATTTGTTGTGTCGTTAAACTAAAAAGCAGAAATATCCATGATAGTACCACATGATTGGTGTAATTTGCACCTGATAATTTTAATTTGTTCATATATTGAGGCGTCCAAAAAGTTGTATCAGGTTTCCTTCTCCTAAGCAAAGCAAAGCAAAGTTCGTTCTGATTCCAATATCGATTCAAACTTTTTCTTGAAAAGTGAAGCACTGTGCTTAGACTGATGACATTTAAATTCTTGACGATAGATTGTCCTGCAAGGGACAAGAATCTGCCATATAGCCATCTCTCTTTCTTCTGGAGTGGGAAAAACTTTTGTAGACTGATCGTTGCATTGCTTTCTTGGATGCATGTGAGCAGGGTGGCCTAGTTTTTTCTTGCTCTGGGCTTGTCCTTCAGCAATCACTTTGCATACCCATCCCTCTTTATGATCTATCATATTCTCCTTTATTTTCCCCGGTATATGTGCAGGATTGCTGGAAATTGATATCTGTTTTCCTTTCAATGAGGGAAACTATTTTCTTTAAAGATAAATAATAGGATATTAGGTTCCACCATAATAGCACTAAATGATAATGAGTAGGGTCAGTTGGAAAACAACAGTGGTGGACCCATCCAAGAGGCAAAGGCCTGGGCCAGTCTATGTTAATTTTTTATCATCTTCACCTAACATGGTGAAAAAGAATCCCGACCCATGGGTTTTCAACCCGGGCAATGACGATGCCTGAAGTCTGGGTCCGCACCTAGAAAACAACCTTAACTATTCCTATAACCATATTTCTTTTTAGAGAAGAAATAAAAAACGATAGAGTTAAAAATAAACAGTATTAAAAATATTAGAAAATCAAAAACAAAAGTACATGAACGAAAACATATCGGTATCGATAGAAAATCGGTAATTAGTACTCACGTATTAAACTTACATGACTATATAATATTTATATAACCAAATAAATTCACACACACACACCTTTCCAGAATATAAGTCATCCATAATTTTAGGAGAGTCAACATCTGTAACATTTACCTAATAATTCAACTATTAATATGTATATTTAATTTCATGCATGTGGTACCGGCCATTAGATTCATATATAAGATTACGTTTATATAATGTTGATATTATAGTTGTTGATAATATATTATAAAAACTAATGGTCATTATAATTTTGAAGTAAATTATAAACTTTCTCTCATTTAGCCATATAATCAAATTAAGGATTTGGTTGAGAAATTGATATGCATCTAAAGTACGGGCAAAATAGAGACATGGAAAATACATATTGGCGTATTTGAAAATAACATATTTACCATATTATAAAAATGATAATTTCCGAAGACATATGGTAAAAATAAGGAAACGGTATGTAGGACAGCAAAATTGTTTCCATATTTTTTACCACTTATATTTTAATTTTCATCGGTTAACATTTCTATATGCACAGTAGAACATCTGAAACGAGCATTTGTTGGTCAGGAATTTCCACGACTAGTAAGCCATACGGATAACATGGAAATAGCACCGGTACAAAACACCGTACAGGTACCGCTCTCATAAGTACCGATTCGCTTAAAATCAACATCTATGAGGCATTTTTCATGTTTTGACAGGATTAAATTAAAAACCGACACCAACAGCCCCGTCAAGTCGTAGGTATCGGTTCTTATAATAAATCGATACCTATATACGTCATATATGTGCTGGTTCTTTTAAAAAATCGATACATATAAGTGCAGTGTCATAGGTGTCAGTTTTTATTATGAACCGGTACATATGAATATCACATATAGACCAGTTCTTAATAAAAACTAGCACCCGTAACACCTATGAGTCCATATGTGTTTTTATCTAACTTTTTTTTATATGAAGTCGGATGGAGATAACCTTTATATCAAATTTGTAGAGCTCATAGAGATTTACAACTTTCATATAGTTGTAGTTGACAAAATTTTTATCTCATAATATGTAGTATATTTTCAACTACATATTATTTGTAGAGCCCGATGAGATATACAACTTTATAGTTGATAAATTTTTATTTGAGTTCATCTATGATGTTAAAATATTTTTTTTCACAATATAAAATGTTTTGGGTTTTGAATTGATTCATGCATAGATCTATGTATGCTTCATATATATAGAGAGAGATGTTGGTGAATCTAGATGAGGGGTAGAAGGGTCAAAATGCCTTATAATGTTGAATGGAGGGAATACGTATTATAAGTTTCGGAAGAGAGTAGTCTCAAGAGAATAGTATTTTCTTTCGAGATGATAAGTGTTAGTAGGTAAGATAGTAAGAAGGATTTGGGTGAAGAGATATCCTGGTTTCAATCTTGCGAACCACATGTACATTAATATTGTGTAAAAAATCTTGCGACTTGTGTGAACTGCTGCATAGTTTTATAAATCCTTCTGAAATACTTAAAAACAGTATTGAATTAAAGGTGAGCCAATATAGTTAGATAAAATTTGCTACAGGACATCAAAAAAAATGTAATTAGCTGAGGGACACCGCAAGAACGCGTATCTGCTATAGGACACCGCAAAAATCTAGTAATTAGCTGCTGAACACTTGCGACATTATTTTATTATTTTCGGAGAAAATGGAGAGAAAAACATCTATTAAGGACAAGTTTGTCCATGGCTTAACTAATTGCAACGTATTGTTCCCTATTCAGATGGGGCTCTTCTTGGGGTGGAAGGGACGGCGGAGCAGCGGCTTACCGGAGCCGACGAAGGGAGCAGGTGGCACGGTGGGCGAGGTTGCCACGGCCGGCGGCACATAGACGGTGAGGTCTCCATTTTTACCCACAAACGAAGCTCTCCAAGCCCTCTTTTTTTCTCTCTCTACCATGCCAGAGCCTTATCGGCAAAACCCTCGCGCCACCGGCTTTGCCTCATCGAGGTGACTCTATTTCCCTAGTTTCTCCTTTCCTTTACCACCCTACCAAGCTATCACCGTTACCTTCCTTGCCGTTGGAGCTTAGGTTTTCCCTTCGCCGTTCCGGCCTCCTCCCTTAGTCCCTCTGCTCGCCACCGCTTTCCTCAGATGCGAAGCAAAAAAGAACACGTTCCGCCGCTGACCGTCCCTTGGCCACTGGAGCCCCAGCGCCCTCCCCTCTCCCTCCTCTTGTTTCCCTGGAAGAAGAAGGCAGGAAGGAGTCGAGAAGGAGAAAGAAAAAGAAAATGAATATTCCATGACAGGTGGATTCCAGCATGGGAGTGAGGTACCATTGGGTTTGAAGGGTAGAATCGTACTTTGACAGTTGTTTCTCTCTCTAGTTCCTCCGAAAATAATAAAATAATATTATATAGTGTCCAACAGCTAATTATCAGTTTTTTGGTGTCCTACAGCAGATATGCGTTTCTTGTGGTGTCCCCCAACTAATTACATGTTTTTTTGGATGTCCTATAGCAAATTTTGCCATATAGTTATGGTTATCATTAAGCATACAAGCATACAATTGTTGTGATTAAAAATAGAACTGATTCAACGACTTTTTTTTCTGGCTTAATGTATGTTGAGTAATTAGTTCCAATTATATAGGAATAATAGATATGGAAGTCTAGGTAAATTCTCAGAGTTTCTTCTAACACTAGCATCCAGCTCCAGCTACTATTTGCTATAGAAAAACATCCATCATATGGGAGATTATATAACAGACTATTTTTTAAAACTCCTTACCATATTCTTCCTTCAATTTTGAATATGACATGCTGTTAGACATACATTGACCATTTTATTTTATTAAAAAATTATACAAGTATCATTTATTTTATTTAGACTTGTTTTATTTTAATACTTTATATGCATGAATTATATTTTTATATATTTACACAGTTTTTTGAAAAAAAGGATGATCAAACATTTGTCAAAAAAACAAATATCGTCTTATATTTAAAATGGACTTAGTGTTTTACATGTCAAGAGATGTGTGTTGCTTTCTGCCACCGTAAAATTATTGCATTGACATTGACAGGGTAATCCATATGCAGTTTTTGAAGAGAAGGAAAAAGAAAAAAAAGAGTCATTTGTCAATCAATAAACATTCTAATTAAAATATATTTTCTCCATTTTAAAATATAGCTATCTTTAGCTATACATTACAACATACACTCGTCAAGATGTATAGCTAAAAGATATTTAGGGACGGAGGAGTAGCATCATATCATAAGTAATATTGTATGGATTTGTTAAATCAAATAATTAATTATAGAAATTCAGTAATTAAATAAACAGGCTACTATGTAACTTGCTTATACTGATAAAAATTATGTAAATCATTATTTATTCTCCAAGTACCTATCATCATTAATTCATTAATTGCGTGTTGTATTCTGACTTATCCAGCAGGTCATTTGCTTGTGGTTGTGAGCTATTGAATGGTCGATACACTATTACACTGCAATTTGCTCTACCATATCTAGTCTACTGTCTACGCGCGGGTCACTCATTTTATTGCTGCTATTTTTCATGTAACACGTTTTCTTCTACATCCCTTTCTCAAAAACAAACATTGACTATATTTTGCCATAATTCAATTGTTACATAACGCCCTTTCAGCAGTCGAAACATATAGCACACACAAGAACACAGTTAGTATGTGCATGGGTATGTGAGCGTCAAAACAAGAAGTACAAGGATGCAGAGAGGCAATCAAAACAACTACACATCTCTTCTCTTCACCCAGTAATCCCTCGTGTATATTTACTCACATAATAGGAAAAATCATAGTAGGATAAATGCAGAATATTACCAAAGGATGAAGAGATGGGATACGACGGCACCCACCTGCCGTAACAGTCGATGATACTAATCAATGAGAATTAGCCCAACGAGATTAAGGCTTTTGTTCGTTACTCTACTCTGTATTCCCAAAACCAATAGTGCCTACGAAAAATGGAACGGTCCATTAACACGTGATTAATTAAGTATTCGTTAATTTTTTTAAAAAAATGGATTAATTTGATTTTTTAAACAACTTTTGTATATAAACTTTTTGTAAAAAAATACACCGTTTAGTAGTTTGAAAAGCGTACGTATGAAAAAAAAAAGAGTGGTGAGTTGAAAAGATAGGATAAAGAACTAAGCCTAAGTTGTTCGCAGCTCGGTGAGGAATGTCCCGCCGTGGCTTGAAGTTGCCAGGGCAACTTGTTTACCCTTATAAGGCCATATTTGGTCAATTTATAAGAGATAGAGATTAGAGTTGATTTATTCCATATCTATTGTGATGTAAAATTATTCTTTCTTAATTTCTCTCAATTCTCTTTAATCTCCTTTGACCCGAACAAGATCTAAAAAGCTATATTTCTCTCCCCAGTTGGCACTGGCAGCGCTCCTCTACGTAAAAAAAAATGTTCGAGGCTAGCCGCCGGACCATTTTTGCCTAGTTATAAACTGACTTATCGTTTTCTTTGGGAAAAAATTAGCTCCATCATCATGGAGGTTTTTTAATGTAAAATGACCAAACAATTAGGTCTATCTCTGATTCCAAACACTCTTCTTGAATGCACACTAAAACTAGAAGAGCAGATCGGATAATCTTAGTTCCTTAGTTTTCTGGTTTCTTTTGCCAGAGAGCACGAAGATATTTCGCAGCTCCTCGAAGTGGTTCCACAAAGAGGCAGCACCTGCTTTTGCAGCTGTATATGGAGATTTGAGCTGTTTTCATTTGAGAAGTGGAATGATGAGTAGTACAACACTTGATCCTTGATGAGTTGTTTAGCTTGAGGTATAGAATGGGTTTGTCATCGTCATCTGATTCCTCAAATGCACAAGCTAATATATCGGATAAGAAATGAAGTCATTTCTCAAATTTTGTGAGATCATCCTATGATGGATCAACCATTCTAGATACTTCGATTTCTTAAATCAAACAACTCGTTTATTGGCAACTAATGACATGACGGTTGGATGTGTCTATAATTGGCCGGGGATGCATATTAAGTCGGATATACTCCCATCCTTCTGTCATAAATATTTTATTTTTAAAATAATCAAACTATTGAAAACTTTGACCATAAATGACCTCCTTAATAACTAGTTTAATAATTAGGAGTAGATTTATCTTAAAAAATATTGTCACAATAACATAAATTTATTAGATTTTGTTTTATGTGTAGAACTTAAATTCGGATGAGCAAGTTCTATATATAAAAACTTAACGAGTTGATCGAATTACTTTTACTTCAGTTTATAAATTTAATTATTTTAATATAAAATTAATAGTTAAGATTTCAAGAGGTCGACTTAATTTGAAATATTTACGGAGGAAGTACCGTCTTAATTAGTCCATAAACGGTATTATAAATGTAAGAGCGTAGAAGTAATTAAGGTAGAGGGATCAAGCCGGAAAAGACCGTGACTTCAACTTAAACACCACTGGCATGACTATATATATATTTTTAAGTACGGTATAAGCCCTCGTTTTTTTTCTCAGACCTGATCCGCTTTTGTTGCTTTGCTGTCACTCTCTGATTCTTTCTTCTTTAATTTGTTGATTGAATATGTCGTCCTGTTGTGCATGTGTACATGTTTCGATCTCGCGGAGATCCTTTGCTTACAACCGCAATCTCGACAAGTGTTGAATTAGAATGACAAGCTAGAAGTGCACAAATAGCGGTTAATTTCCTCTTGACTACCTAACGAAAGATAAAAACAGGTGTCACAGCAGTACTGAAAGATGAGGAGAGATCGTGATCACTACTCTCCCTGTGAGATGTGCAGTACAATTACAATCTAATCACTGATGAAATGCGTCCAGTTAATTAGTAGACTGTTGGAGAGTGTTGACCTTAATTATATCGTGCGTACGTGTAGTGAGGCTCGGCATGTTAATCTGGCCACACTGATGCACGCAGTCCTGTAATGGTCGGCAGCGACCAGCAATTAACAACACATTACACACGTACGTAACCTGTACAGAGTCCCGAAACAACCGGGGCGGGTCCATTCCCAGCGCGACGCGACATTCCGGCGCGTCAGCGACCGCCGACAGTACATCTAAAAATACAATTTAAAAATAGCTGAGATTTAGAATTAAAAAAAGAATATTTAAAATACCAGAGTCCATATAAAAATATATACAATTTAAAAATAACTAAAATTCAGAATTAAAAAATATATATACAATACAATATGAATATTACACATTTGTTAGTTTGGTCAAGTACATAATTTAAAGTTGTGTTGTTATTTTCATATATTTTAATAATAAATATGAAAATATATATGTTATTATGTGAGAAAAAATAAAATAATGTTAGCTGTGTAAATTATAATTTACGCAGGTCACCATGCTAGTTCATCCTATAACACAACAATATAATTGTTTACAATTACCACCGTAATCGATGAGACATAAAAATATATCTTATCTTCAATTATTATTTCACAGTATTTTTGGTTGCAAATTAAGATGGTTTTACTCTCTTTTACGTTGTAGGTGATTTGACAGTTGATATTATCTCCTTTCGCCACATTTTGGTAAGTATTTTTTATCGCTTCTTTTTTGTTTCTTGTACATCAGCATCACTTCAAGTTGAATTATTGCTAGTAAAACATATAGTATTGCTATTTAGAACGATATTGCTTGAGGATTTTATATCCCGCTTATACATAGTGAAGAGTTCATCAATTCAAGGCGCAACCCCAGTATGCCGCTACTCTTGCCAAAACAATAGTGACCTCTTTTGAGCCCAACTCTAGTCGTACCACCGATGCTAAGAAAAGAAAGTGGACCACCTTCATCAACATGAAGGGTGTGAGGACACTAAAGAAACCCAACGCCTCTGCAATAAGTTATGCATCACCTCTACTCTATCCTTTTTTTCTTGTAGGAAAACGGAAATAAATTACTCAGCTAAAGAGTCATCACAAACAAGTTGTGAGATAAAGTTACAACTTTCATCCAGCTAGAAGTCCATACACAACTCACATCAGGCTCTATTAGCTAGAGTATGACAAATACGATTTTGGTTCCTATGCACCTTCTTGAAAATCAATTCCCTAGATCCCATACAAAGGTCTCTAACCTCTCTAACCAGAAACATGAGCTCCGACAGCACTTTCTCGTTAGTTTGGATCAGTTGCACAACCTCCAAACAGTCTATTTCCATGATAAAAGGAAGGAGGGCCCATTGAAGAGCCATGATATGCCCTCTTTACAAACTAGCAATTCCGTTTCTAGCGCACCAGTACACCGAGCGACAAAGCCACAAGCAGCAAATATAACCTTCCCATTACTGCCTCTGAGGATGGCACCAATACCCCCCTTGCTACTATCAGAGTTGTATGACCCATCAACATTCAGTTTCATCCATCCTCGTTGTGGCTTTCCCCATCTATGTTGGACCTCCTTTTGCCTGTGTACAACCCTGCCATTCAACGCGCAACCCCAGTCTGCCGCCACTCTTGCCAAAATGATGGTGACCTCTTTTGAGCCCAGCTCTAGCCATACCGACGAGGCTAAGAAAAGAAAGTGGACCACCGTCATCAACATGAAGGGTGTGGGGACACTGAAGAAAGCCAACGCCTCTGCAATAAGTTATGCATCACCTCTACTCGATCCTTTAAAAGACAAAATTAGCGTATGGCAATTGTTTTTCTCTATGGCTGTTAGACCTCATCTCCCGACAAGGTTCCAGCAGGCAACTGCCCGGAGCGGAGCCGCAGCTCTTATCAGAGCGAAAGAAGGCCAAGTAAGGTTGTGTGGCTCTACTTAGTCTTCCACCTATCTTCTGTCAAACAGAATTTCTGATAACTGTTGGTGCTTTTTACTACTCCATCCAAAAAAAAGACCAATCCTAACTATGAACCTAGGCACGCATCTTTCTAGATTCATAGCTAGAATTAGGTTTTTTATGGGACGGAGGGGTACATAACAACCCTGTTTGTTTTGGAGAAGAGTATGGGGAAACAAGACGAGGCCAGCTCCTGCCCATCCTCAGCCACCGCTACTCCTCCTTCATTTTGTCCTCTGGCAGTGGACGCTCCCCCAGCTCAAACTCTAAGATAGGTCCTCGACCGATTGTGTAAAGTCTGCCAAAAAATGCAGACTACAACTCAATAAGCCACCTCCGAGAACAATCGCTTATAGGAGGAGCTTCACATGGCCAACGAGAAGGTGGAGAAGCTCAACAAGGAGGTGGAGGTGGTGAAATTCGACAACAAAAGCCTCCGCAACCTGGTACAGGATAACAAGGAGATTCGTAAGAAAGGCAAGGCAGACTTGGCCAAGGAGAAGGAGATCCTGGCATCTCTCCAGGATGGCATGAGGTAGAACTTTATTTGCCTCAATGATATCACAAGAGGGCTTGGTCATGGAGTCGATCCTTCGATGTTCCCTGATGAGACGTTCGTACTCTCTTGGGGAACTTGCAACAACGCTGGAGAAACTCTCGCTAGACATCTCTAACAAGGTTGTTGAAGATGAACAGAACGGCCTTAAAACCGGAGTGTTCCATGTCCTCACTCTTGAAGCTCACCCACCCAAAAATCGACACCAAGAAGATGTTGAAAAAGATGGGGCCGACGAGTGGCGCGAAAGCAATATGGTCGAGCTGGAGGATATCGGGGAGTTCCTCATCAGCTACTATGTCGAGGAGTAATTGTTTGCAGGATGCATTCTTGTGCCGATTATGTTTGTGACAATGTTCATGCATTATGCAATTCCTCTGCGAACATGACATGGACTAATAGTACTAGTAGAACTATCATCATCAATTATTGATTTGCATACCTTATCATGAATGTTACACTCTGACTGAAAAATATTATTACATTGCCCCTTCACATCAATCTTGGAGCTATCATGTTGTACTTCATGTGCAAGCATAGAGAAACCTATTTTACGAAAACCATCATCCACTTTCGTGGCAATGGGAGTTTCATCTTTCTTCAATATTTGAGGAGCTAAAATTTCAAAAACAATGACCATCTTGTGCTCTAGTTGCGGCTTTTCATTCTCACAACTTAACTTACCATCAGGCTTAGATGGCATCTCAGATAATTTTGTTCTTTCCTTCTGCAAATAGGCTTCAAAACAAGTGAATCCTATCGATGCCGTAGCTCCAATTTCTTTGCAGTCCATGTCCAGCAATGTTTTTCACCTCTGTCAATATAACTATTCTGTTGTTTCAGCCACCATCGCATCCCGATCAGAAAAAGAGTGTTTTGCAAAATATATCTACATGAATGAAGCCAATCCACGGCCTCGTAAGAAATCCTCCGTAGCATCTTCCCACACATAATATTAGACGGAGAAGTTCTTGTGCATAGCATAGGTACAAACCTAAGTTCCTTCACAAAGTTATAGTCTGCCATCTTTACAAATCAAAACAATGATAATTTCTTAGCAAATAAAAATTTCAATCTACCATGATCAACCATGCTCTGATACCTCTTAATGAGTATCGGGCTACAAATGCTCTTATTTGTTCCTCTATTTCACGGTACGGAAGAACAAAGTACTAGTGGATAATCTTAATTAACCAAATATACATAGTAGTAGTAGAATAAAGATAGGATCAGTTTACAACGGTAGAAAACCAAATCCTAGATAAAACTCTTCTTCACCTTTCTTCTACGGATCAGGAGCAAAGGAGGAGGAACCACTGAGGAACCGAGAGCCAACTTGGCGATGATCACCAGACCACGTTCGTCTTAATAACGGCCGCAGAGATCTTCAGAAAACCATGGATGGGAGCGTTATCCTTTGCTTATCGGCTATGGCTAGCTGCCCTAGGGGAAACACGAAAAAAATCTACTAATATAATCTATCTATCTATTTATACCTCTATATACTTATACTAATCGAGCACTTTCTATGAGCTCTCACGTTAATCAGAAAGATCTGACCTTTGGTTAGGTATAGTCTCAGGTGTATGGCATGGGCATGAAAATTCTCCTGTGTTAGAGTTGGCCCTGTCCAAATGTACTCACTCTGGTATTGATTAATATATTTTCCTTTCCCCGCAAAAAAAAGTATTAGCATATCGTGACAGTAGATTATTATTACAATCATACGTGGGCTTTCAAAGCCCAACCAATTAGAATACTTCAAGATAGCCGGGATTTGCCTCCACTCCTGCATTCTGTGCTAGCGTGGATAGCTGCGGGGACCGACATGTCACGTGCGCTTGGATTCGCTAGGATTTCATAAGCTCCCATGCGTCCGCGTCGATGCTGGTACTTATGCAAAAAAAACACCTTGGTTTCTTTGATAAGTTGTTTGAGGTCCTCGGTCTTCACTTTGTACGTTCCGAGTTCTTGCGAAGAGGTTCTCTGCAAACCATAATATTCTACACGAAGAAGCAAAAAACTGGAAAAAAAGGAGCGTGCTCTAAAAAATATAAAACATGAGAGTCGTTTATGAAAAACAATACAACCTACCTTAGCCGCCACCATTCCCTCTCCTTCTCTCGTGCCTGGCGACGCCACCGCATCACCTCATCGAACCCTCACGCGAGCCGCCGCCATTGTCGTGGCTGTCATCGTCGCCATCACCGCACCATTGCCATATCGTTGCCATCCTCCTCTTGCTCCAGCCACCGCACCCGCCAACGAGGAGGTTGGGACCATCAGATCCAGTGACCCAGGGCACCTTGCAGGCGGTTCCGACGCCCGGGGACAAGGGGAAACCGGCAGCCGCCTTCTACCCTCTACTCTCTACACCACTCCCGCTATGCCTGGCACCGTCTTCTCCTGTTTTTTGTTCATCTTTTTCCTGTATGGATCGACGGACGTTTGTGACAATAATGGGCTCGCGGGCGAGCACTGCAACGCTATGGAGGTGGCGGGGAAACACCAGATCTGGCACTCCAGTGGCTCGATTCGGACAGGGAGCAGGTTGATCTGCTGACCACGGGTGCCATTGGATCTAGCCGATGGAGGGCTCCTTGTCGGCTCCATCATACTTTTCTTCGATGGAGGTGAGGAGAGAGAAGTTTCTCTGCAATTTCCTCATGGCTGCATGTTTGAGTTAGTTGGGACAAAGATACAATTTCATTATGCATGTTATATCTTTGCAAAGTCGGTGTTCTTGGTGTGATACCGTGATTTGGACGGATGAAGATATGCACATGTTCTATTTCTGCATGCTCAGGAATAATTGGCTACTACTTTATTTTACATAAGATGATTGCGTACTTGCTTCCTACCTTAAGCTTAATTGTGTTCATTGCAATACAGGTGACAAGAATGGAGTGCCCATTCATGCTAGAAGATATTTACTGCTTTGAGAAATAATCTTCATGTTTTCATCTATATCTTAACACCCCATTCGCTACTTACATTTTCGTTATATCTTGATATTTACATGCTCCGTAGAATTATTCGCTTCATTTGTAGTCCAGACTCATCGTACTGTTGCTATTAATCATTGAGACAAGATGCTTTGCACCATGCTACAGAATAGGTTATAACATTTATCTTGCAATTTTTTCATGCGTTGGATTTAATAATATTTCTCTCATATGGGACTTTTGCATGCTATTGTTCATGTGCAGCATTCCAATGGGCTAGGTACAATTGATGACAACTTTTTCAGGCTTTACCTTTAACATGCTGCAGCATCCTATGCCACCTGTATGCGTTGCTCTACATTTACTTCCAAAGGTAAATTTCTTCATCTCAAAAATAAAGTGTACATTTCTTCTTAAACACACCTTAACCTTTTATATTGTGATTTTCATGTGCATAATAGCCCCCCTAAAAAAAGCATATTATACACTTTTCAGGCTAGTATATATTCTCTTTTCCTTTTGTAAATAGTCCTTTGCTCTCCTTTATGGATACTTTGGGTCATAAATGGTCCCCCAAAAAGTGGTTATCATTATAGTGCATACTTTGGGTCGTACAACCTAGCACATTTGATCATACAAAACCAAGAGTAAGAACTTTGGGTGCCAATATAATGTCAGACTATGCTCATGAAAACATCGGAGAATCAACTTAGACAACACCTTGTATGTTGTTATTAATCTGATCAACATCCTAATTACTCTAATTCATCTTAATTAGTTGGCACTGCAATACTCTAACACCATGTATGTTGTTTACATATGGCCAAGTAAACACAGGTGACTACAATCATTAAGAAAGCCATCTGCAAGATTTGATGAAGAAGCCTATTTATTTTTCATGACAAGATATTGGCTGAAAAGCATCAGTGTGTTGTTGTTGACCAAATTTCTCTTATAGTGCAGCGATCTGTCAGGTACGTACCAGTCCTTGCTTTGGAGTGAAATTGGATTTGTCTACCGCTGGTCCCTGTGATTCATAAATCTACATGGTTCTTAAAAGGAGATGGAATGCAACTTAGAAGAGAACCATCTCATGAATGAATCTTTGCATTATGTTTATCGGTGCTCAAATGAAACTAGAACTTTGCATTATATAGTTAATAAATAGGTAAACTGTGACCGAATAACGTTGGATGCAATGGCATTGCATATATCACTAAAGTTCTTATGAACTCTATATATTTCCATGCTTCAGTTAAATGAAAGAACAAGCCTTAACTGACAATATTTTGTTGATTTTGTAGGCGTCGGTTGCTCTTGCTTCACGGATAGCCCACAATGGTGTTCGAGAAGATCAAGGTCAGAGAGTGGGAAGTCGACTACAGTGAGATGAACGACAAGAATGAGAACTTGATTGAGATAGGTGTTATCGACCTAACTAAGGTCAAAAGATGCATGCTCCAAAATGCAAACTTAGTGGCTACAATGGTCCTCACCACATAGGCCATTGTTGTTGAGAAACCTAAGCCCATGGCTCATGTGGCTGAGCCAGCGAGGGAACCAACTCACTGCTTCATGTAATTTAAATCCTAAAATCACATTGCATCTACAAAAGGCTTGTGTACCATACTATCGGAATTAGTTACTGAATTATGAGAACAAAAGGACAATAGATGTCAACTTAGTGCTGTAATTTTCATGAAAGCAACTGAAAGCATATGGTTCTCTTGCAGAGTGGAGATACATTGCAGGGTATAAATGCTGCATGTTGTTTGAACACCCAAGATTCAAATGGCAATATTAGGTTTATCCAGCATTTAGGCATGTATACATATAGGCAGGCAAATTATAACTGCATTTTGCTTGATACTTGTAGAATAGTTGATTAGCATGTGCATTTTGCAATTTTGAGACGAGAATATCTAATTAGGTACTCATATGCAAAAAGATCTTCAGAGAACAAACATAAAAAAATTTAAGAGAAAACAATGGGCTTTTAATGAACCATCTATCAGAGGGTTTATAAATGTATTCAGTAGTACTTTTGTACTTTTCACTTCTATTATACAATGTGTTGTTTCAAAGGTCGATGATGAACTTATTGCTGCAACTAAGGATGCAGAGGAGGGACTTTTCCATTGGAAACTTTCTAGGCTACATAAATAAACAAACTAACCTAATCACATGAAAACTACAAATAATATAGCTCTGCTAATTTAAAATATGATAATGATGTGCTGCTTTAGACCTGTTTTGTGTTGATCTAGATCAAGAAGTAGTTTGAAAAATATTATTGTTCGTGCTCATCTAGATATGTTCATCCTAATTCTAGGGGATCTAAAAACTAGGATAAATATGTTAGTAACCACGTCGGTTGCAGGTTGCTGAAACTTATTCAGACAATTAATTATCCAGTTTTATTTCCCAATATAAACAGGTTTGCTTGAGTAGATTGGATTTTTATACATTTATATTTTTTATAAATACGTGGGCAGTTCTATGTTGTATGTTATTGTAAAATCCCAGTTTGTTTGTTTATACTAGGCTTGTGATCTTTTTTGCTTGCCGTACTAGATTGTCATTCTGGTCCCTCAATTTTTTTCAACTTCTCACAGGACAACATTTTTCTACTTTTACTGGCCACTTGTTTAGGTTGCACGATTACACACTTCAGTCCCTGGTTCAAGTGTATAGCGGCTATGCTATGCACATATTTGGATATGCTATAATGTAAATTAAGATATTTAATTTCTAAGATTAAATTGTACATTGTAGAATGGGTACTCTTCTGTCAATGTTTTTTTTCTTCACTCTACTTACAAAAAAAAACCACCAAAAGTAAAGTAAATTCTTTCAGTTGTGGAAATAATTTTTCCCTGATCTAACTAACGAGTTGCACAAACATAAGTAATGACAAACTCCTCTCTTCTGATGCCACTAGTGCGGCGCGCGTAGCAAGCGTTCAACTCTAGTCTTGCGTACATTTGCGCTATCATATATATATATCTATACCAAACTTTTGTGGATCTCAACAGAAGCCAGGACTGCGTCCAAGATGGCCGACGCGACACCTGACGAGAGGGTTTTCTTCATTGATCGATGACGATCTCGATTACTGCCATGGAGATGAAGCTAGGACTAACGATGAAGCACGCCGATGCCGTGTACGTCCAGGAACATCATCAACGTGAATACATGGTCACTAGCGCTGTCCTGTCATATGCATCAATCTGCATGTAAGTACATCTGTAGTTCGATATGTACATGCATCATGCATGATAATACGACGACGATCGCACATAGCATGCACAATTATTTGACCTATCAGAAAAGTGGTGTGATTCATCCTGATCGATGGCAATTAGGACACCATGCATAAAACTGGACTTGCGAGCATATGAGGAACACGGAGATTCATCGTCCGAGGTCGCCGTATACATTTGTAATCTACACAGGTATTTCGTCAAATTTGCATGCTCTATTCAAGACATTCAAAATTCTTATTTTGATATATATATATATATATATATATATATATATATATATATATATATATATATATATATATATTCTATCGAAATTGCATGTTCTATGTGACCTATTGAAGATGTACTTGATTTTTTTCATCTTTTGAGTGAAATCATGCATGTTGCTCATCTTTTGCTGATTGAATGGCCTGTTTTATCATAAGTGCATTATTCAGGTAATTAGGTTGATAAACCCCAAAAACCTCATGCTCGCTGTGAAATTGAGTTGTCCAACATTAATTTTGTAACAAAGAATATAAATGGATCTCTATTTTTCTGTTTGTATATCATGTAGTGCACAACTTATTGTGCCTATTCCTGTCATTATTGGATTTTTTTCCGTATGCCAGTTGTTTTTAATAAAGAATACTAGTTCCAATGGATTCTATATAGTGGGGACAAGATCATACATATTGGAGAGGATTACAAGAACATGTGAGATAAGGCTTGGGTTAAAAAATCTAGAAGAACCAATCTTAGTCGCCAGTGTATACATGTGTATTGAACTGTTGATTAATCAAAATGGTGTTACCTTGATCTTCTCAGGTGAACGATATCTTTATTAAAGAAGATAATTATCCTAACATGGATATCCATCTTTGTATGCACAACCAGGTACGTGGTTTGTAAGTTAAAAAAGAAAAAAAGTGCATGGTTTGCAATTAGAGCCCTACGGGGAGAAAATTACTTATATGTTCTTATAACTGTTTCATGAAACAATCACAGATCTAATGTACTTATTTTTATGTACAAACTTGGTCAAATTGCTGTGTCAATTAAGAGAAAAAATTAAGATGAATATATCTTTTTTTCCCTGTTCCCCTTGATATATACGATATGTGGATAGGCATGAATAAACAGAAAGATCTGGGCCATTGGATATGCAGATCATATTAAGAATTCATGGTAAACAAAATATACCATTGCTAATTAATAAAATAAGCAACTGCAAATATATATCATGGATCTTCAGTTTTTTTTCAGTGTAAAAGTAGACTCTAAACCGAGTACAGCTTATTGATTTTGAATTTTAGAACTACAAAATTAATAAAATTACTCAATTAAGACTCAGCCGCAAGAAAAAAATAGGCAGTGATTAAATCGAGAAAACAAAATTATTAAATCATGAAAAATCTAGAATTGAGAATCCAAAATCGAGTACAACATGATATTTATTACTATAAGAGTTTCGGAAGTACTCTTAAAAACGGCCCTAATCAAGACTTCAAAACAAGTACATTTTTTTATATGAAACCAAACACATTTTGATATTTTTCAATAATAATGTAGCAAGTGCAACGCACGGGGTCGACGGCTAATAGGTCTAATCTAAGTGCACACATGCACCTTCTGAGTCCTAGCCAGACAGACTCCATCACCATGGGTCCATGGGCTGTTCGGTGTTAAAGATAATTTGATGATCAATTAGCACATGTTAATTATGCTTATCCATGAAGAGACATCTTTTCATAGGAGACACCTCTTCATGTCCATGAAGAGACACCTCTTCATGAGGAGACATGTCATATTAGGACATGTTCACACTATCTTCACATCCCTTTTTTACTCTATAAATAATTGTAATCATCCATGTACAAACTACCCATTTTGGAATACAAGATTTGATTCCTCTCGCACAATCTCTCCTGCTCCTGCTTTGTATTCCAACACGTTATCAGCACTGCTCGCGAAGGAGAAGAGGAAGAGAAGGAAATCAATTGCGAAGGTATGATGCCTACCTTCGATTTAATTTTGGATGTCGTTCTCCCTCACCGGCACCATGCTAGCCATCTCCACCACTTTCTCCGCCGATCGATGAGGCAGCGTCTGGGCTACCGCGCCCGTGCCAAGATATGGGTCGGTGGCTGCTACCACCAACCCCAGCGCCGAGTGGTCGCCGACGACGTATTGGTCGTCGCTCCACCGCTCCCAGCCTCACCGGTCCCCGACTGGCCAGAAGCCATGGTAACCTATCACATCTAAGTCCGGGGTGTACAATATTGTATCATCCACGGATGGGCGGTGGTGGTGTCGCTCGGGAGCATCTCTTGCTTGCTCTCGCTGGACACGGAGTCACCACGTCCAAGACACATTCTACTAACTCATTCTGTTGATTTGCAAAATTCTTTAAATTTTGTATTTTAACATAGCAAATCCTCTTAATTATGTAAACATGATTAATGAAGGATTTAATGCATGTTTGACTATATATTTTTGACTTGGAATTAAACCAAATGTAGATGGAGTCCTACACATTGGCCACAATGGTCATAAGCTAGGCAGCGAGTATCTCACCCATCATTAAGTGGTCTACATCTTAAGATGATTACCCAGATAGAATCCTACACATTGGCCACAATAGTCATAACCTAGGCAGCGAGTATCTCGCCCATCATTAAGTGGTCTACATATTAAGATGATTACCCAGATGGAGTCCTACACATTGGCCACAATGGTCATAACCTAAGCAGCGAGTATCTCGCCCATCATTAAGTGGTCTACATCTTAAGATGATTACCCAGATAGAATCCTACACATTGGCCACAATGGTCATAACCTAGGCAGCGAGTATCTCGCCCATCATTAAGTGGTCTACATATTAAGATGATTACCCAGATGGAGTCCTACACATTGGCCACAATGGTCATAACCTAGGCAGCGAGTATCTTGCCCATCATTAAGTGGTCTACATCTTACGATGATTACCCACATGTGTTATTCCGAGAATATGTTTTGAAAATATGAGATTATTTGAAATCTGGATGTGCACAAGGTAGTGGAGCCCTAAACATTGGCTGCGGTATATTCATTAGAATATATTTGCCTGGAGACCATGTTTTAGACAGTGAGTAAAACTTGCCTACTATTGAGAGATCTACTCCACTATTTAATTACTTGGAGATTATCTACATTGTGCCTGCTAATTTTGAATTCTAACTCAAATTGTAAGGTCTATTACCTACATTTTTTTCGAAACATTACAAAATATGCAGTCTTACATTTAGCATTGAGATTACAACATCAATATAATGTTTTTGTTAATTTACCTATGTAAATTAATAATGTCAACCATGATTGTTGGGACATGGCAATTAGAGAGTTCGATGAACTCGCCCTTGATGGGAGTAACTACCCAATTTGGGTTTCGAATATCAAAATAAATTTTGCTTCTCGTGGGATTTCTAATGCAATTGAGGAACCCAACGATGGGGATCCACCAATTGAGGACAAGAAGAAAAATACTGCCCTTTTTCTTCTTAGGCTCTATATCCATAAAGATCTCAAACATGAGTATATGTTGAAGACGAGCCTACTCAACTTATGGAAAGCTCTCAAAGAGCGGTATGATCAGCAAAAGGAACTCATCTGGCCTTAGGCTAGTTATGAGTGGAATCACTTATGCCTACAGGATTTCAAAACTGTGGCAGAATACAATCATGCTATTCATACCATTTGCTCCAAGTTGAAGTTTTACGAAAAATAGCCAACGAAGGCAGAGAAGATAGAAAAAACTCCATCTACTATGCTTTCGGAGGACAGGATACTGAATCAACAGTATCGCACCAATAATTTTCATCATTATTCTCAGCTTATACACACATTGACTTAGGCAAAAAAAACATCATGAGCTTGCTGTAAAGACTGCTCAACAGCGCCCCCCGGCTCTGCCCCACTGCCTGAGATCCATTTCAATGCCGAAAATAAAGCTGAAAATAAGCAAGGATTCAAGGGAAAATTTTCGAATAATCCTAAGAATTCAGCTGGAAAATGCAAACACAACAATAGGCGCAAATCCAATAGTCGAAAGAAAGGAAAAGGAAAGGGTAAGGCACCATAACCTCGTGGCAAAAGCAACAAGATTGCAACAGGTGTGGATCTGACTATCACGTCGCTAAAAATTGCCGTATCCCAAACCACCTTGTTTTCCTGTATCAGAAATCTCTCAAGGAGAAAAAGTCTTCTGAGGAACCAAGATATGAAGCTCACTTCAATCTTACCAACAAAGTAAGACCCGAGGTTGAAAATTCTCAGCAGGCTCCTATTGAACTAGAGAACAATCTCGATCTCCTCTTAGAGGATATGCTCATCGAATACTGCTCAACGGACCCACTTAGAGATTTACCGTAATCTTAGTGCGTCCCACTTGGAGATGAAACTGCTTTCATCTCAGTGTGTTTGAAACAGTATATAGATATCCTATAGTTTGTCAAAACCATAGTTGTTGTAATAAGTAGATAAGTATAAACTCCCTTATATTATAAGGTTGTAAGACTTGCTAGTCATTAGAGTATGTACTATTAAAATATTTGTAAAACGTCGTACTATGTACTTGATGTTTTACTTATTGTATGTATGTATATGTATATATATTGAATAAAGAATTCTTCACTAAGAAATTCTTTTTTCACTATAGATGCCTAAGGATATCGCTTCGATTGGAGAGGAATTATGTCTTGTGGACAGTGGTACCACAAACTCTATACTTAGGGAGATCAAATACTTTCAAACTCTCAAAAAGAGAGAAGGCAAAGTTTTGACTATCGCTGGACGGATACTATGATAGTTGGCTCCGGACGAGTAACTATTACACTCCTAATAGGTACACAAATTATAATAGAGGATGCATTACTGTATCCCGATTCAACTTGTACCCTACTAAGTTATAAAGATATCCGTCAAAATGGGTTCCACATTGAAACCCATATGTATAATCGAGAATAATTTCTTCTCTTAACAAGACAAAACGGATATGGCAAACACATTTGCGAGAAATTCCATCTCTCACATCGGGATTGTACTATACATACATTAAACCCATTGCACATGTTGCGTACAAAGTAATTTTTCAAAATGTTGATGCATTCCACACATGGCATTATCGACTTGGGCACCCCGGTATCGGGATGATGAGAAAAAATATTAGCAATTCTATTGGTCATCATTTGATCACTGACAAATTTTCCAAATCCTTTGATTTTGTATGCACTGCTTGTGCAACTGGGAAACTAATTTTGAGACCCTCTTATATCAAAATTAGAACCGAACCACTTAAATTCCTGGAACGTATTCAAGGAGATATTTGTGGCCCTACTGTGCCAAAATCTGGACCATTCAGGTACTTTATAGTTTTGATTGACGCATCTACTAGATGATCTCATGTGTGTCTTCTTTCGACACGAAACCATACCTTTGCCAAACTAATGTCTTAAATTATAAGGTTGAAGGTAAGTTACCCTGAACATAGGATTCAATCAATTCGTATGGACAACGCTGCCGAATTTCAATCTCATGCATTCGATGATTATTGCATGGCATTAGGAATTCAGGTCCAGCATTCTATTCCATATGTCCACACACAAAATGGTTTGGCTGAATCACTGATCAAAAAAATTAAGCTTATAGCTAGACCATTATTGATGAATTGCAAACTACCTTCGTCGTGTTGGGGTCATGCTGTACTGCATAATTATGACCTTGTCCAACTTCGACCAACTGCATATCATGAAACTTTCTCAATGCAGTTAGTACATGAAAATCCTCCAAGTATTTCCCTTTGCGTAAGTTCGGTTGTGCTGTATACATACCGATCTCACCACCACAACGTACAGCTATGGGCCCACATAGGAAAGTGGGGATCTATGTGGGATTTAAATCTCCGTCGATCATAAAGTATTTAGAACCCTTAACAGGTGATCTATTTACTGCCCGGTTTGCTGACTCTATTTTTGATGAAGAACATTTTTCGGCATTAGGGGGAGACTTCAAGTACCAGAAAGAATGCCAGGAAATTGATTGGGATGCCCAAGGTATTCCAGCCTTAGATCCACATACTACTTAAACTGAACTTCAAGTTCAGAAAATTATACATTTGCAACGACTTGCAAATAACCTGCCAGATACATTTACCAATTACAAAGGTGTGACCAAAATTTTCATTCCCGCTCAAAATACAATAGAAAGAGTGGAGGTACCAAATAAAACCACTCAAGTTCCACTTACTAAAAAGAGAGGAAGAAGTATGGCCACTAAGCGAGATACAATTGCTAACAAGCAAAGAAAGATGGTAAATGCAAACCAACCTTTAGTTGGTACACACCAAACTGATACTATATATCAAGCAGATCATGATGATATGACCCTAGCTCGGTTGTGCACAATGCTGAGACTAGGAATTCGGAAGACCATAGACACATTGTTTTGGGAGATCACCATGAGTCTATAATGGTTGATGAAATTGCCATCAACTACTCTGAAACTGGAGAATTTTTTGATAGAAGAGCTACAATTGTCGACACCTATTTTTCCGAACAAATTGCTGAATGCCTCCAAGTTGATCCAGAACCTAGGTCTATAAAAGAGTGTCAAAAACGCTCTTACTGGAACAAATGGAAGGACGCAATTGACGCGGAATTAGCTTCGCTTTATAAAAGAGATGTATTCTTGGCAGTTATGCCTACTCCTCATGGTATCTTTCCTATGGGATACAAATGGGTTTTCGTCCGGAAACGGAATGAACACAACGAGGTGGTGAGATATAAAGCAAGGCTTGTAGCACAAGGTTTTACGCAAAGACCTGGCGTTGATTTCAATGAAACTTATTCTCCGGTTATGAGTGGTATAATTTTCTGATATTTAATATCATTGGCAGTACAAAATCGTCTATCTATGCAGTTGATGGACATAGTGACGACATATCTTTATGGATCACTTGATTATGATATTTACATGAAGGTTCCTGATGGACATGTATTGTATTAAGTTGCAGAAGTCACTTTATGGCTTAAAACAATCGGGCAGGATGTGGTACAACCGATTAAGTGAATTTCTTTCTCTAAAGGGATACACTAAAAGTCATGATTGCCCATGCGTCTTCATAAAAAAATCTCCCATAGGTTTTTGCATTATCTCAGTATAAGTCGATGACCTTAACATCATTGGCAATACACGAGATATTGATGAAGCACGTCATCATTTAAAGACCGAATTTGAGATGAAGGATTTAGGTCAAACCAAATTTTAAATAGGTCTACAACTTGAGCATTTACCTTCTGGAATCCTTGTGCACCAAAGTGCATATACCCAGAAAATATTGGAAAAATTCAATATGGATAAGTCATATCCTTCCAAAACTTCTATGGTGGTTCGCTCTCTAGACGTAAAGAAAGATCCATTTAGACCAAAGGAAAATGGAGAGGATGTTCTAGGACCTGATTTTCCATATCTCAGTGCTATTGACGCTCTCATGTATCTTGCAAATAGTACGCGACCAGATCTGGCTTTCACGGTAAACCTATTAGTAAGGTATAGCGCTGCTCCTACCAAACGCCATTGGACTGGATTTAAGAATGTCTTCCGATATCTTAATGGCACAAGAGATTTAGGACTTTTCTTTAAAAAGGATCAGGATCTAACTTTAATTGGGTATACTGATGCTGGTTATCTATCTGATCCCCACAATGCTAGATCATAAACAGGAATCGTATTTTTACAGGGTGGGACCGCTATTTCATGGAAGTCTACTAAACAGACTCTGATAGCTACTTTTACTAATCATTCTGAAATAATTGCATTATATGAGGCATCACGTGAATGTGTATGGCTTCGCAGAATGATTAACCACATATTAACATCTTGTGATACTGGTTCATTAGAATCACCTACCATTATCTATGAAGATAATGCCGCTTGTGTTGTTCAGATGAAAACTGGTTATATTAAGAGCAACATCACTAAGCATATTGCTCCTAAATTATTTTATCCTCATGAGCTTCAACAACATGGAGAGATAAACATCTTGCAAACTAAGTCTTGTGATAATCTTGCTGATTTATTTACAAAATCTCTACCATACTCCATACTCTTTAAATGTGTTAAAGGAATTGGTATGGGACGACTTAAAAATTTGCAGAGTTCAGGGGGAGTACCTCTCTCTGAGAAATAACCCATTTTCGTCATATTATACTCTTTTTCCTTTGTATGATTTTTACCCTTTAGGTTTTTTCATTCAAAGTTTTTAATGAGGTAATATCAACATAAATTATATGTCTTATCATTTTGTTTTTCCTCACTAAGGTTTTTACTAAATGGTAATTATAGACATTAAACTATTTTGGACCATACTATGAGCTTTACTCATAAAATTCTAAAAATAGCTAATAATATATCATGGTTCTTCTCCTTATTTTTTCTATTGGGTTTTTAAGGAGTTTACCTGATATATCTACACTACGGTTTCTCCTCATGTTTTCCCACATAGTTTTGGAGGACTTTTTTCGATGAGATAAATCAAATGATGATTACCAAAAGCAAATTGATCAAGGGGGAGTGCTAAGATAATTTGATGATCAATTAGCACATGTTAATTATGCTAATCCATGAAGAGACACCTCTTCATAGGAGACACCTCTTCATGTCCATGAAGAGACACCCTTTCATGAGAAGACATGTCCTAATAGGACATGTTCACACTATCTTCACATCCCTTCTTACTTTATTGTCGAAACTTGATTTTGGCAATAAGAAATTGGGGGTAGCGATCAAGTGCCAAACACGATGGGTTAGTAGACAAAGGGATTTACACAGGTTCAGGCCTTCTATAAAGAAGTAATACCCTACTCCTGTTTCGGGGATTAGATCTACCGAGTGTTTATTGATCTCTTGATCAAGTTGTGTATGAAGAAAACCTAGCTAATTGCTATTGTTTCTATCTCTTTCTCTCTATCCATCTATCCTTCAAGAGACGTCCTATCCTCCTTATATAGGCTTAGAGGATAGGCTCACAAGTCGGAGACCTAACAACATACCATATAGGACTCTATAATATTCCCGACACAGGACTATAAGCCATTCCTTATTACATAAGGTAACGTAATATTAAGTCCTAAGCCGATTACATAATCATGAAACATAACCTATCCCCTATAGTCAGTCGGATAAGTTAGCCATGTGGGTATACGGTACCCATAATCTCCACAGTAGCCCCTGAGACCTTCACAGTCGACAAGATAACTTTGCCTCGAACCAGAATAATATATAGCCGAGTACCGCCTTAGCCGAGTGCATCCATCGTCGAGTGCTTCCATCATCTCTGCCTAAGTCTCTCGAGTGCTTTATCATCCAATAAAAAGGCTGTGAAGGGCTGAAAACATCTTAAGAATTACCAAGAATATAGTAAGCCCCCGACTAAATGCACTTAATTAGGTGTAGCCCCTGACTATGTGTTTAGTTAAACAAACTAAGCATATAGTCAAGAACTATAATAATTATACTCATCCGAGTAATATAAATAAATGCCTAGCCTAAGCCAAAAGCAATCATAAAAAATCATATAACACAACCTTATAAACAAGGTGTAGTGCATAATGACCCCGAGTACTGGCAAGCTCATGCTATCCGAGTTATTCTGCCCGAGTCCTCTCAGAGCAATCAACTCCCGCATCCTCAGGAATATGTTGTATAAACAATAGAAAATATGAGTTAATAAACTCATAATAGATTTACCAATCATCTGAAGAATATGACCAAGATATTAAAGAGCCTAAGCCACAATATTTGTCTTGATCAAAAAAGCACACCAAGGTAGCAAAATAGCACTGATATAATATAATTGCTTTATAAAAACCAAACAGCTCCTGCAACCTATAGAAAAGTTACCAGGACAGCTATAAAACTTTACTGTTTGTCACCTCCCAAATTGCATCATACCAACTCCTAAAAAGTTGTGTAACTGCTGTATGAAAGGATTTTGAAGGCATCGAGCAATAGATCACGCACATATTGCCAAGGCAAATTTACTTAAGTCCCTAGAGACATGTGTCAAGCCACACCTGAATTATGGGTTGTAAGTTTCTCATGGGCCGCGGCTCAAACACGAGAAAACCTACCGATACCCTAAAAATCACTGAAGCGTCGTCGTCTTCCTCGCCGCTTCATCTTCTGAAAATTTCCCCTTTCGCGCTCCTGTTCACAAGCTCTTCTGAAGAAACCTAGAACACGAGCTCATCCAAATCCATCCATCCAGAAACTCAAAGCTCCATCAAGATTCACCACGCGCAACCAGCTCCCAACATCTCCTCCGAGAATCCTCACTCCCAACACCAGATTCGCTTTCCCTCAAACCGCATCTATGGCAGAAGAGAGAGAAATTCCCTTCGACCAATCGGCAACATCAGATGTGAAAGAATCAACCCTGCGGGAAATGGTGAAGGACGGAGTTCTTCCTACCAAGGAAATCATCGGCGAAGAGTTCCCAACTCCAAACACCGGTGAGATCGTAGTTTTCACCCACTTTTTCTATTGCGGATTTGGTTTGCCCACTTTCGAATTCTTTCGTGGTATCCTTGATTACTACGGTCTTAAATTTTACCATCTGAATCCAAACTCCATATTGCACATTGTCATCTTCATCCATGTGTGCGAAGCCTTCCTGGGAATCTATCCCCATTTCAACCTCTTCCGCCGCATGTTCTCTCTTAAGGCACACCCAACCAAGGATAACCTTGCGTTGTTGGTGGTGCCGGATTTCAACTCCGCGATTCTCTCCGCAAAGACTACTTTCCTCTTCCCCTGAAATCTTCTAATAAGGGCTGGCATGCGAACTGGTTCTATATCTCAAACCCAACCCCCAGTTTGCCCGACTTCATTGGTCTCCCACCAATCCAACGAGCCAACTGGAATGATCTGCCAGAAGACCAAGATTGGATAAAAGCTAACAATCTTCTGGCTAAAATCCTTGAGATGAAGAATAAGGGCCTCCAAGGAGAACAGATCACTCGGCACTTCATCAAGTAACGACTGGCTCCTATCAAAGAAAGGTCTAAGCCAGCATTTGAATACGAAGGTCAAAGTGATCCCAATCGGGAAGACCGTGAATCCCTGATTTTCCAGGTCTTGTGCGCTCGTATGTACAAAATCTTCTCTTCTGGAATTGCAGTGGACTATAGCAATAAACTATCGGTTGTTTCCTTCAATCTTCATCGACCACCTCCTCTGGTAAGTAGACTTTGCATCGTGAACCATTTTTTAATCTATCCATATTCTTCAATGTACCTAAAAAATCTCGCTTGCAGGCAAACACTCTGATTATCCCTCGGCCATACAAAGTATTCCATGAAGATATAATAGCCCAGCCGACTACCAAGAAGCCAACCGGTGGCCCAAAGATCAAGCCTCAAGCTAAAAACAAAAGAGCTGCTGCCGTTGAAGAGACTAGCAAACGTGCTTGCAAACAAAGGAAATTGGTCGTGGATGACTCGGATGAAGAATCTGAGGAAATCCAAACTCCGAAAGCCAACATAAGCTCTCCCAGGCCATCCACGAGATCTGCCCCAAAATCAGAAAATCCAACAGGTATTCTTCTCACAACCGAATTTATCTTCTCGTTAAAAACCTGCTTGATTCCATCTTGGTCATCTTTATCTTCTTCCGCAGAAAACCTCAAGACATAGATCTCACCAGACAGACAGAGAAAATAATTCCATTCACAACGCCAGAGAAACCAAGGTCTGCAGAACAAGAGTCTCAGAACCCTCTCCCGAGTAAGACCATCCCTGACCAAGAGCCCCCGACTGCCAGTCAAGATACCCCGACTGGGAACCAGCCGGACAAGGAAAAACAAGACCCATGCAGTCAAGAAACCCCGGTTGAAGATCCAGCACCAAGGACAGGTAACCTTCAATAGTCATCAAACTCTTGTCTCGAACATATCTTCTGACTTCCATCTTTATTCATCATCTTTAGAGCAAACAACCGAAGAGGAAGAAATTACCCGACTGAAGTCCACAGAAGACTCAATTCCTCCAATCAAGATCGAGTGGCGAGATGCCGAAGGCAAAAGACAGGGCATCATTTTAAACAAGCAAAAAGAAGCCGAAGAACGCGATATGCTTGTCGTCAACCTCAATGAAGCAACTCGACTGATGAATGTATGAACAAATTTCTCATATCTCAACCGCATAGTCTTTTGTAATCGACTGACTCAATCTCCATAATGCAGAGAATATATCGTCGCTCGCTAGCTAAGTCAGACACTCTAGAGAAGCTTGTTCCTCATGTCAATTCTTTGAAAAAGATCCAACAGGATCTCAAAGAAGCTAGAGAAGAAACTGCACCCAGAGAGGTCGTCCTTAGGGAAGAAATCAACAAGCTTCAAGATATGAACCTAGAGCTTCATGGTTCAATCGGAGGTAATAAAAACCAACTCATCTGTTCTTATTTAATCCGTTTGGCTTCATTAACTCCAAATCTTCATGCTGTAGCCAATATATTCGAGATCAATTCCCTCAAGGCCCAACTAAAGAAAGCAGAGACTGACAACGCCAAGCTTGAATCTGACAAAGATAAAGCTTTAGAAGAAATTGAAGGTAACCCCTGAAGCTCATACTCGTTGATCTAACTGATCTCGGTTATTTGTATAATCTGAATCATATCAAACTTGTAGCTAATAAGATTAAATCCCATGCTCAATTTGAAGTCTTTGCTGAAAAAGTCTGGAGAGCCGAAAGAGTCAGGGATGACATCGCCAATGCGGCTACGCCGATATTGTCAGCACTCTATGAAAACGGCCTTGGAACAAGCACTATGGATGCTGTAGAAATCTTTGATAAACTCAGTACAGCTCCAAAAAAGTACATAGACAATATTACTGATGCTGCTATCATGAGTGCAAGTCAAACCCTGGCGATGACAAAGTCGCTCTATCCCCGAGTAGACATAAACTCTATAGGAGATAGCTTTGCAGACGACACTTTTGATGAACAAGCCTTAGAGCTGATCAATGAAGCACAGAAATCGGCGAAGAAAATTGCTGCTGACGTGGCCGAAAACTTCCAGGGATAACTTCTTCTATGTAAATCACTATTGTAACCTAACATGTAAATTCTCAGCTTATTTATGTTTATGCCCTAATTTGAGTCTTCATATTTAATTTCTTAAAAATTTTCGTCTGACTGTCACCAAGCCTAGACTTGATTAAGCCATCAAAAAATTTTCAGTCCTTATTTACTTGACTCAAACCAGAACACTAAACAATGATAAACCAAGTATAAACAAGTCATTATTGATAAAAAAACATCATATCCCCCAACTGACAAATCAAGAAGGCAACTTACTTGAAGTCGGCAGTCGAGAAAAACATGATAGAATAAATCTAAGTATAATATCGACGAAGGTGCTCAATATTCCATGAATTCTCCACCATGGTCCCATCTTCGCGCTTCAAACGATATGCTCCTGGCCGAGTGACCTCGGCAATTACATAAGGTCCTTCCCATAATGGAGATAACTTATGTCTATCCTTCGTAGTCTGAATCTTCCGTAAAACCATATCGCCAACAATAAAAGCTCGTGACCGAACATTTCGATTATGATAATGTCGAAGTCTTTGAAGATACCTTGTCGACTAAACCAATGCAGCCTCACGAGCCTCTTCCAGTCGGGTCAAATCGTCAACTCAGTCTTGATCATGACGTTCATCATTGAAACTGCGAACTCGAAGAGATTCGAATTCCATCTCACTCGGCAACATTGCTTCAGCCCCATAGACTAAAAAGAAAGGTGATTGGCCAGTAGCCCGACTGGGCGTAGTTCGCATTGACCATAATACCGCAGGCAACTCTTGGACCCATCTTCCAGCATAAGGGCTTAGCTTATCAAACACTCGGGCCTTAATACCTTGAAGAACCATACCATTGGCACGTTCAACCTGTCCATTGCTTCTGGGGTGTGCCACCGACGCATAGCAAATTTTGATTCCAAAATCTTCACAGAAATCTTTGAAAACGCCGCCAGTGAACTGAGTCCCATTATCGGTTATAATCCTGTTTGTAACACCAAACCGATCCACAATATTTAAAATAAAATCTCGCGCCTTATCCGCAGTTATTGTAGCGACCGGCCTAGCCTCAATCCACTTGGAGAACTTGTTGATTGCAACAAATAAATGTGTAAATCCTCCTGGAGCATTTTTGAAAGGACCAACCATGTCCAAGCCCCATACCGCAAAAGGCCATGACAATGGGATTGTTTGTAACTCTTGGGCTGGAACATGGCTTTGTCGAGCAAAGAACTGACAACCTTCACATGTGCGGACCACCTTGTCGGCATCGGAGACCGCCGTGAGCCAGAAAAAACCTTGCCTGTAAGCCTTGCCCACTAAAGTATGTGCTGTAGCATGACTGCCGCAAATTCCCAAGTGAATATCCTACAATAATTGTTGTCCCTCCTCAGGCGTGACGCACCTTAACAAAACTCCAGACAGGCTTCTTCTGTACAACTCCGAATCAACCATGACATAACTCTGACTGCGACATCGGACTCGCTCTGCATCATCCCAGTCTTTGGGTAGCTCCTACCAAGTCAGAAAATTGATAAACGGTGTTCTCCAGTCGGCGTCAAGCATGGCGACCTGGTCTGTAACTTCTTCATCGATAACTGATTTTTTAGTAACACTCGGTTCATAGAGGTGTTCTACAAAAACATCAGTCGGGGCTGCTTCTCGCTTGGAACCAAATTGCGCCAATTGATCTGCCGCCTCGTTGTTGTGCCTTAAGACGTGAGATAACTCCAAGCCGTCAAACTTGTTCTCTAACTTACGAACTTCTTGGCGATAGGCTGCCATATTATCATTTAAGCAAGACCAATCCTTCATTACTTGGTTTACCACCAACTAGGAATCTCCTCGTACAATCATCCGTCGTATGCCGAGGGACACGGCAAGTCGTAGCCCATGAAGTAATGCTTCGTACTCGGCTACATTGTGTGAAGCAGGAAAATGTATATGAAGAACATACCGTAGCCTCTCCCCAGTTGGGGAAATCAAGACGACTCCTGCTCCTAGGCCAGTGACTCGTTTAGACCCGTCAAAATGCATGGTCCAATATTGTAGCTCCTCCCTAGGTACATCTTCTTGACGCTCGGTCCACTCGGCCACAAAGTCCGCTAAGATTTGAGATTTTATAGACGTTCTGGCTTTGAAGGTAATATCCAGTGGCATCAATTCCAAGGCCCACTTCGCAATGCGTCCAGTAACCTCTCGATTATGGATGATATCGCCGAGTGGAAAAGACGTGACCACGGTAACTGAGTGACTTTGAAAATAATGGGCTAACTTCCTGACAGTAATTAAGACTCCATAGTAATTTTGTACCTGGAGGTAACGTGTTTTGGATCCGGCCAGCACCTCGCTAACGAAGTAGATCGGCCTTTGAACTTTTTGAGCTCGTCCTTCCTCCTCGCGTTCGACGAACAAAACCGTGCTGACCACCTGGAAGGTTGCAGAAACGTAGAGCAACAGAGGTTCTTGAGGGTAAAGTGACGCCAACACGGGTGGCGTTGTGAGGAAGTCCTTGAAGTCTTCAAAAGCTTTCTGGGCCTCCGGAGTCCATTGAAATTCGTTTGTCTTCTTGAGCAACTTGACAAAGGGCATGCCTCGTTCTCCAAGTCTAGAAACAAAGCGGCTTAGCGCCGCCATGCAACCAGTAAGCTTCTGGACGTCCTTCTGGGTACTCGGGGGCTTCATATTCCGGATAGCGTTGATCTTCTCTGGATTGGCTTCAATGCCACGCTGAGACACCATAAAGCCGAGTAACTTGCCTGACGGCACACCAAAAGTGCACTTCTCCAGATTCAACTTCATTCTGAAGGCCCGAATATTTACGAAAGTTTCTTCTAAGTCGGCAATCAGATCCTATTTTTGCTTGGTCTTGATGACGACATCGTCGACGTAAGCTTTCACGTTTCTCCCGAGTTGAGTCTGAAGGCATCTCTAGATCATACGCTAATAAGTAGCTCCGGCGTTCTTGAGGCCAAAGGACATCGTGATGTAACAATAAGCTCCGAACGGGGTAATGAATGATGTCTTCAGGCAGTCAGAATCCTTCAGGCTGATTTGATGGTATCCTGAGTAACAATCCAAGAAGCTCAGAAGCTCGCAGCCGGCTGTTGAGTCAAAGACTTGATCAAAACGGGGCAAACCAAAGGGATCCTTGGGACAAGACTTGTTGAGGTCGGTGTAGTCCACACACATGTGCCGTTGCCCTGTCTTCTTCCGAACCAGGACCGGGTTGGCCAACCAGTCGGGGTGGTAAACTTCTTTGATGAATCCAGCTGCCAAGAGCTTGGCGAGTTCTTCCTTGATAGCATCCCTTCAATCTTGGGCAAAGCGGCGGAGTTGTTGTTTTATAGGTTTCACGTCCTCTTTAACATTTAATGAATGCTTAATCACCTCTCTAGGAATACCAGGCATATCAGACAGTTTCCAAGCAAATATATCTTTGTTGTTTTGTAGAAAGGTGATGAGCACGCTTTTCTATTTGGGATCTAACTCGGCGCCTATTACAGCAGTTTTGGAAGGATCAGAGGGATCAAGGGGAATCTTCTTTGTCTTGGCATCGCCTTCTCCTGACTTGGCTATCTTCTTTGTTGGGATTTCGCCTTCACCTGATGTTGATGCAGCCAGTCGGACCTCCTATTGGCCGAGTAATCTCTCACGAGTTTGGATCATGTCACAGCTTTCTTTGTCGCAGATGAAGGCTTGCTTGACGTCGCTGCGCAAGGAAATGACTCCATTGGGACCGAGCATCTTCATCATGTGGTAGGTGCAGTGCAGGACCGCCATAAACTTGGCAAGTGCAGGTATTCCAATGATTGCATGATAAGCTGCTTCGAAGTCGGCAATTTCAAAGCTGACGTTTTCTGTCCGGAAGTTTTCCCGAGTGCCGAAGGTGACCAGAAGAGTATTTTGCCCGAGTGGCGTAGATGACAGCCCTGGGATGACTCCGTGAAAATGGGCTGAATTCGGCTTCAATTCGGATCTCAAGATTTGCATCTCGTCCAATGTCTTGGCGAAAAGGATGTTGAGGGCGCTACCGCCATCGATGAGGACACGCTTGAGCTTGACATTACGAACCATCGAGTCTAGTACCAGGGGATACCGCCCCGGGTGAACCACTCAGTCAGGATGATCCGAGCGGTTGAACGTGATAGCCACCTCCGACCATCGTAAGTATCGTGGGACTTCAGGTTGCACTGTGTTGATTTCCCTGTCGGTTAGCTTCTGCTTCCTCTTCGACTCATACGCTAGCGGTCCTCCAAAAATGTGGTTTAACTCGGTCCTGTGATCTTGGAAAGGCTCTGAGCCACCAGCTAGGTCATCCTTCTTGGTTCCTGAAGTGCCAGCTCCATCTGACGACTTCTGGTGTAGTTGAGTTGCATATTGCTCGGCGAACTGTTTGTAGATAAAACAGTCTTTGGCCGCGTGCTTGTGATTCGGGTGATGAGTACATTGGGCGTTCATGATCCTGTCGTAGGCAGTAACTCGGGGACGTTGTTGTTGGTAATTAGATGTTGCGGCGACCAGATCCTCGGGCTTACGCTTGCGATCATTTTGGCCGTTATTGCCGTTGCCGTTGTCCTTCTTGGGGCGCCAGCTACTCCCGGATGGCTTGTCATGCTTGTCCTACCGTGACGCTTTGATTGCATCGTCCGATTTGGCGTAGGAGTTGGCTGTCTTGAACATCTTCTTGACCGTCTTTGGAGGCTTACGCCCGAATTTGCCGATCAGCAACTCATTGCAGACACCTTTCTGGAATGCGGCTATGACGACGTCGTCGGTAATGTCAAGGATCTTGTTTCGCTTCTCCGAAAACCGCCGGATGTAGTCTTTCAATGACTCGTCGGGCTTCTGAATCACATTGTAAAGATCGAAGTGGGTCCCGGGCCTTTCGAAAGTGCCTTGGAAATTGGCGATGAAGTGGTCCCGAAGCTCGATCCACGAATCAATCAAACCTCTTGGTAAGCTTGTGAGCCAGTTTCTGGCTGAGTCAGCGAGAGCAACGGGCAAGTAGTTTGCCATAGCCTTGCTGTCTCCTCCTGCTGCGCAGATGGTGAGGGTGTAAACGGTTAACCATGAATCAGGGTCGGTTTTGCCGTCATACTTGTCAATCCCAGTGGGCTTGAATCCACTCGGCCAATCCACTCGACGCAGGTCCCGAGTGAACGCGGGTACTCCATCGTCATAGTTGTCGGGTGAACTCCTTCGGTCTTCGTTGTTTTTAGAATGGATAACATGCAAAGGTTTAGGCTCTATCTATCTCAAATTAGATTCCAATCTTTTTACTTTAAAATAAACATGCATCTTTTCAAACAATGTTTTTAACCTCCAAACATAGGATCAATATGGTCAAAGAGAGAAGGAAGGTGGCTTGCCTTGCTCTTCCTCCACACCCTGCTCAGTTATATAGTGAATTTCCTCAACAAAAGCTTGATCGTCGTCTAAACATACACATGAAATCCAAATTACAATTATGCATAAAAATTCAACATGCTCTAAAATGAATACTGTTTTTATGGTGTATAGGTACTGTGATGATTTGATTTTTAGTGCAAGGATTTTTATTTTATCATATTCCATTTGAAAGTTATAAATTTTCAAAGTTGCAACTATTTAATTAAAGCCTTTATGCAAATCCGAATTTTTGAGACATAAAGCTTCATGGTTCTGCTAAGTTGAACGTTTCTAGATTACAGGGCACAAAAATGTGAACCTAACAAAATTTAGTTTGAAATTTTTAGAGCTCTAATGAATTTGTTATGAATTTCCAAAGTTATATCAATTTTTTCAGTTCAACAAAAAGTGTTTTAACCCTTTTCTCTAATTTTCTGAAACCTAAAAGATCTCGGGTCCACCAGTCAGTGGTTGCACTTTTGCGCTAATGCCCCTAGAGTTCTAACAAATGGATCCCGCAATCCAATAGCATGTGTTCCCGGTTTTTAATCAAAAAAGTACCCAAGTTTTAGCATAAATACATTTAAGTCCTGACCTCACATGTAAGTGATTGACTACTTTGCTAAAACATCGCTGGAAGTTTTAAAAGTCTACAAAACCGGGTCCTTGCCTTGACAGTGCAGAGCAGTGGCGCGGCGGCGACCTTTGCGGCGTCGCCGGTGGCGAACGGTGAGGTTTCAGATGACGTGACCAAAAAAAGAAAGGAAGAGGACTCCTAGAGAAGCTATCAATGATTTTCTTGCAAGCTATGGTGGTCTATTATGATACCAGCAGTGATGGAAGCGGTGGTTTGGCTCGGCATGCAAGTGCATGTCGGGTTAGAGGCTTGATCTATGCACTAGCAAGCTTGCATGTGGTCCTAACAGTGTCTAGGAAGCTCACTGAAGGGCTAGTGAAGTCCGGCGAAGTTCCATTCAAAAGAACCGAGCTCGACGACAGCGCGGTTTCACGTTTGTCATCGACGATGCATCTCCGGTCTTGAGCCGTCCAAAGGGAGTGCATGCATAGGTTAATGATGGCACAAGATGGTTCTACGCAAAAGGAATTGCGCCGAAGCTCACAAGAGCGTGAGGGAGAGATGGATGGTGTCAGCGGCCGGAGATGGGTAAGACAAAGGGGATCTTCCAACTCAGATCATTTTGCTTCGATTCCTTGAGGGTTCTTGGTCGCCTAGAGGTGGTGAAGATGATGGTGAAATGACCTGACCGGATTTGGACTGTGGAGGCCGGGCGACGTTCTTGACTTCACGGCGGTGCCCGGAGTTCACCGGTGGTTCGAGTTGACGCGGTGCGCGTTCCCAGAGATGGGCTGCACCAAATCTATGGTTCTTGGAGGGGTTAGTAGCGACATAGAACGAAGAGTTAGGGGCGTGGCTTAAGCAAGAATGGAGCTCACCTGGTGATGATGAACGGCGACAACAATCTTGCCGGTGCCAGAGAAAATGCTCTTGTTCCCAGCAAATCCGAGATGGTTTTCCTCGGCTCCTCCACGAAATGAGACAAGGGCAAGAAGAAGGAAGTAGAGGTCGGCCGGCGTGATTAAATACGACGGTTGGCGATGAATCGGAGGTAGGGCGCGGTTTGGCATCGGCCGATGCGTGGGGCGTGCGTGTCGCACGCGGGAGCGGCGCTAGGGTGACGTGGGCGTGGCTGTGCGACTGACGGATGGGTCTCACAATGGCCTGGGGCCCGCCTGGCAGTGTAGGTTGTGTGTGTGAGAGAGAAAAGGCTGAAAAATCTAAGTCTGTCTACTGCTAGATTCCCACGTTGCCCTCAAGTTAAAATATTTTCCAAAAGTAATTAACTATAGGGTTCAACGGCAAAGTTGTAAAGTGTTATTTGCTCTATGGTTTGAACCAGATCCCTCAGCCAAAATGTTTTTGGTCGAATTTTAGTAGGATGCTAAAGTATGCTCCAGAGAATCTGCATTTTCCAGCTTTTGAATTTATTGAGTGATTTATTTGAGTAGGCAAAAATTACAGTGAACTACATACACATTGGTTGATCTACACAAATTTTTCCAACTTTTCTAGCCTTACCAATTATTTTTGATATTTTAAGCATTAAATTCTTTTGCATATGCCCTACAATGATTATGAACAAAAGAACCAAAAACACATGGAAGAAAAATTTATGCAACACAAAAGAGAAGACTTTATTTGCTCAACCATTAATATTAGATAACTTCCATAATGGATTTAGTGGTATGTTACAAGATCAGTTTCGCTTAGGCTTCGTCAACAAATCTCTCAATCTTGTCTATCTCATCCTGTTCATGCATGCATCACTCCTTCACTGTCAGGCCAGCATCAGCAACCATGCTTTGATATTCCAAGAAAATAGAAGAAAACCAGCACCGTACATGACATGCCACGATGATCCCAGAAGCAACAGCTGGGGGAACGAAATGGGGAAGGAATAGATCGTCATCACAAGTCACTAGCTACAGAAGAAGAAGAAGAGATGCAGATAAAAAGATGCCTCGTGTCTCCGAGACCAACTCTTTCCGTCCCGTTTCAGAGTGTCGCTGCTCGCAACATCCGATTGGACACAAACGAGATACGATCCATTTCACGGTGTTACAGTAGAGGAAGTAGCAACATGCCTCAGGCTTTTGCACCATCGACTTTGGAGTGTGAGCGGCTTGTTGCTGACATTGTTGATGTTGCTTCTGCTGTAAAAGTTGATGCAGTGGTTGTTTCTTTCCCCTAAAAAGATAAAAAAAAATCTCTAAAACAATATTTGAAATAGAGGAAGATATGGCATTACATTTTGCTATAACAGATTATATTGCTAATAATGTCTATCTTCAGTTTGCATCACTACCTATGTTTGCTACAAGCTCTAGTACTACAGAATTTTGCTAATGCTAATAATGCAGAAAAGATCAAGAAAATGACTACAACAATGAACAAATGATTACAACATTAGGTACTAACCGTCCCATAACCCAAACATGCACTTGCACAACCCTTCATATGAATCTTCTCCCGCTGATTTGTTTTCAGCTCCAAATTCCAAGAGTCCTACTACATAAAATCAGCACAAGCAATAACAAAAGCTACATATGTTTATGATTACACATCTAAGATACATGACAGTGATTGATGTTTATGCCTCAATGTTAAGTGAGAACGATATAAGAAAGTAAGAATAGCGAAAAAAGAAAAGCAATCCATCTAAATAAACTATTGAGATCAAGATGAGCTACACCAAAGACACATCTACTTATCAAATTATAAATTGTAGAAAGTCTCGTCATGTGAACCCATGTTGGGGAACCTTCAACTATAATATGTATACATAGTACTTTCAACATTTCTCTTTAGGTTCAAAATTGAAAATCCAAGCTAATTATGTACATACACATTGCTTAAGAGGTGTGTGTAGGATACATCGGTCATCAATGCAGACACAAGAAATGTCTGGTTCCAACAGAACATCCCTGAGACAAAGTATTAAACTAGCATGGTAAGCTATACTTGAAAACCTCAAGAAATTAAAGAGCATATACAAAATGGAATGCCCGTAACTAAATCATAAAAGATATGGTTCAAACCTTCTCACAATTGCAGAATCCCCCCTCACGCAGAATCATGTCAGTCTCTTTCAATGGGTTTATGATTAGCTGCAAAAAGAAAGGAATTACGTCATACTTTTGTAACTAATCCGTCAGCCAGAGAAGTAGACAAATTTACGCCTGACTTGACAATTAGAGGGGTTCGTTTTTAACCGAAGACTTGAGCAAGCAAGAAGATGGTGCAGGGGCATTCTGCTTCACATGGACCTCCTTCACCTCCTCCTGCGTGTTTCACTGCAGTACCAAGACAACCCAAAGGAAAGAATCAACAAAAGAGCATAAACAACAGCAGATAGCAGAATGAACGCGAGATTGATCAAATTGTTGTTAGTATGACGAAGCACCACCATCTTCACCCAAAATCTTGTTAGTAAGACAAAACCCTCTAATTGCCAATGCATTAAGAAAAAAAAAGAAGTAGCAGCATGTTTGCATCACACTTGGGAACAGCAGAGTCTATTCTCGGTGGCATCCAAAGGCAGACGGCATGGGAGGTATATTTGAACAAGAAAGAAAGAAGATAGGTATATTTTAGGAGGGAGCCCTTAGTAGATCTAAGGAAAGGCAGAACCAAGAAACACCACAGATGACGTGTACAAAAAGAGGTGCCTTCTTCTTGCACAACGTAGAGTCGCCAGAGAACTCCTCCATCCATGCGGGAGCCGACGCCCCTGAAGCCTTAGCAGCACAGCAGCCGCTGCTCAACGTGGAGTCTGCCTTTGCGTCCGTCGCTGCCGCGTCCATGCAGCCCTTGGCAGCTTGGTCCACGTCGTTGCGGCGACAAGCACTGCTCAACATGCAGCCTACCTTTTCTTCCGTCGCAGCCGCTTCCATGTGGCCCTTGGCTTGGTCCACGTCGTTGCGGCGATGGGCACGTGTGCTTCCGTCCCTCTCCCCATTGCCGCCGCGCTCGTACGGCCCTTTGCTCCCGTGGCGGTGGCGGCGGCGACCGCCGGAGTGAATCATGCTCGCTGTGGGAGTCACAAACCCGAGAACTATTGTAGTGGAGAAAGAACTGAGGGGAGCCGCATGCATAGTACTGTGCTGCTACCCGGCCCTCCCCTCTCCATGCTGCTTTTCTCTCTCTCTCTTTTGGAGTTCAACTCCAACGGGTAGATTTGATCTAGTCTATGCTAATTCTCTCCTTAAAAAAACACACAGAGAAAGAGAGTTTAACCTTATTCTTTGTAGTAACAAATACTAACATACTACTATATCTAGAAATTTCATCGTTCATCAATTTTATCAAAAACCATACTGAGCCTGTGGCTTCAAAAAAAATTATCCGTATTTTTGCGTGTATCCCTAGTTGTCAATATGGTTCATGTATGATATATGCTTGCATATACTACTCCCTTCGTTTCATATTGCAAGTTGTTTTGATTTTTTTCTAAGTTTGATCAAATTTATTAAAAAATATAGTAACATTTTTAACATAAAATAACCTTATTATCAAAATATATACTCAATGTTAGATTTAATGAACTAATTTGATGTTTTAGATGTTGCTATTTTTAAAAAAAAATTTGACTACGTAAAAAGTCAAAGCTATTTATAATAAGTATGAAATGGAGGGAGTATTTGTATGTAGCTAGCACGGTCATGGCTAATGTGAACAGAGCACCAAACAAAGCCATGTGGTGTTTCCTCCCAGAGGAGATCAAGACAATGATGCATCTGTTGCCCGAGTATATACGCTAGTCAATAACGGTCTCTCAATTTGAATTTTTAAATCTCTATTTGGCTAGCTTACAAATATTAGAGTCAAATTTCCCTTTCACTCTAACAATCTCTTCGTTACCCTCTCCAATCTAACAGCTAGTGGATCCCACATGATAATCTATGTACTTCTTCCTCTCCCTCCATCTTTCCTTCCTCACCCACGTCATGACCCGCACACATGGTGGCTTGGTGAAGATCACGGTGATGGTGTTGTTGGATAGAGGCGGAGAAGGGGAGCCAGCGGACGGAGCCTCGACTCGACGACCCTTACCCACGTCGACAACCGCGTCAAATCGGGGTAGCGGCCATAGTGTCGGTCCTGGTGGATCAGCCCAGCGACAAGACGAAGAGGGAGTGGACTAAGAAATGGACTGAGGTCCAAGGTTCACAAAACCAATCGTGAAACCGATGATACTTGGTTTGGTGGGCCTAGTGGGCCGGGCGATTGGGGAGCTCATACTGTTTATGCGTTGCTGGATCCATTTTGCTATATCTCGCTTGAAAGATTTTTTCTTAGCCCTCACTCGATTTTCTTGACCATACAATTCACGTTGAGATGAGTGCTAGCTGAGAGAAAAAAAGCCCACGGGTGATGGGGATTGATCCCACGTCGTCAAAGTTCAGGTCATGCAACCATAACCAAATGAGCTAATAACCAGTCTTGTTTTTTACAACGGACGTTCAATGTAACTACCATATAATTACATCATAATTACACTATAATTACAATATAATTACATCATAATTACACTGTAATTACATTAGTGTGATTTTTATTAAAAAAAATTTTGAGTGATTTATAGCTAGTCTCTTGCTGGATTGACTCAATTCCTGATAGTTGTGGGGAGGTCTACTCCACGAATGTTCGCGAGTGAGAGAATCTCGCGAATTACCCGACAACCTTTCATCCTTCCTCATGTCCAATTACACGTCTAATTATGGCCTAATCATGATTAGCATCGATCCAGTATTTTGTTGCTTCCGTTAAAAGACCAAGTCCACGCATGATTCACCGTTTCTACGTTTGTCAGGATTGGATTCTATTTTCTTGGATAATATCCGGTGATAATCAATATTTTCAATTTCTATTGAAATTTATACACTAAATTAACTTCGTAATTGCAAATATACATTCTATATAAAATTTATATATATAAAGTCTATACATATAAAGTTTATATACATAAAGTATATACATAGAAAGTTATATACATGATAACATAAAGTCTATATATAGGATATCTAGATATATATAGAAAGTCTATACTTAAAAAGTTTGCACTGAAATAATTCATATAAAAAGTTTCCATTAAAAAGGCTATAAAGAAGACTAACGGAAAATAACCTGAAGAAAAAACGGGAGTGGAACAATAGATAAACTTGGTACGTACCATGAGTTACGGGATAAATCATGTAAAACTAGGAAATGAAAAATTGAAAAAGGAAGAATGGAATATAACACACCATTGCGGATCCTCTGATCTTCCTCATCCCGATCAATTCGTGATCTCTGCTAGTGGCAAACGTTCGCCCACTAGCCTTTCTGGTGTTGTAGTAGCTTTTTTCTTTTTTTCTCGACAAAGCTCCGCCCCTGGCCCTGAGTAGTAAACACTACAGACGGTGCTGCTGCTTCCCTGTCAAAAAAAAAAAAGAGCTGTATTCTTTTTCCATATATGACATGGCTGTTCCAACTTCGGAGCCGGAGGTGATTTACCAACCTTGCAAAATACTGTTATTTCAATACCCTAAATCATTTGTTTTCAACTATAAGAGCAATAAATTTCAAACTACTCCCTCCATTCCAAAATATAGGGCACAAGTACTTTTTAAAATTGTTTCATAATATAAAGCATGTATGTATGCATGCAATTAATTAGCACCTTCTCTCCCTACATTATTATTTTTTAAATCATACACTAAAAGATCATTAATTTTATTGGATGCATGCATTGTATTAATTGGGTGTTTCAAACAAAGAGATAATAATTGTTTATTGATCTTTGGATTAAGGGTGATTGTGCCTTATATTCTAGAATGAAGGGAGTATAATTTTGATTGCATGGCGCATATTAATTACCACTACTACAAAAACGATTTTTCTGGACGAGGCCTCCGATAGATTCCAGACGGGCCATAAGTGGCCGCGCCTGAAAAAACCGATGCGGCATTATCCCGTGCGGGCGGCTTAAGTGGACCGCACGGGAAAATCCATATTTTCGTGCGGTCGCTTAAGTGGACCGCACGGGATAATGCCGCACTATTTCATGCGGCCCACTTAAGCGACCGCACGGAAATATGGATTTTTCCGTGCGGTCCACTTAAGCCGCCCGCACGGAAAGGGCCCGACATTTTCAGGATTTTTCCTACTTATTTTCCTTCTCCTCTTCTTTATAATGCTATAATTTATATTGTGGGCTGGATAAAATAAAGTGGATTTTTGTGAAGATATATAAAAACACCTAGTTTCCATTTTCCTTGGTTTCACACAAAAATTCCTTATATTTTATTATCAGCAAAATAAAGAAAATCGGCCTGTCTGAAATTAGATTGAATTTTTAGGGGGTCAAAACTAATAAAATAAATTATGAAAAAATTATATTAATTCATTATAAATAAGATAGTATTTTAATAAATTATGTTCCTTATACACTTTCATATAATTTAATGCTTTTTTGGATGAGGTACGAGTTTTGCCGATTAGGGTTTAGGGTTTAGGGTTTTGACCAATTTAATTGGGGATCTAGATGTAAAGATAAAATCATGCCAAAATTCCAGTGAGTCTAACATATTGAGTAGCATCCACATGAATTTTTCCATGATTTTATCTTACACCAATTAGTTTTAACAATTCACTAAGCTTATCTTTGAGTCTGTCGTCAAACGGTCATAACTCGAGTGTCCTTCGATAAAACGGCCATATCTTTTTCATACGGATTCGAAATCAGACATATAATATATCGACGGACATCTACAGAAAAAGTTACATCCGTTGCTCCCCCGCTTTGTCGGGTTCGGCGAAATCAAAATCTCGAAATTCCGCTTGCAAGATTGTGTTTTTGAGGTGAGAAGCTTCGGGACCCTTTTTGATAGAACTTTGAAAAATTCTACGGACCACATATTTCGTCCGTTCGAGCTTAAATTTTCTGTGGTTGTTTCCTGCGTGCTCCTATGTGTGAAAAAAATATTAGCAAAATAAAATAAAAATAAAAAAGTTGTTTTCTCTCTCCTCTACACTAGAGAGAGAAAAATAAAAAGGTTGAACTGGATTTCCGTGCGGGCCTCTTAAGCCGCCCGCACGGAATGATAATCTTTCCGTGCGGGCCCTTAAGCCGCCCGCACGCGATGATTACCACCGCCTATATAGGGTGCGCGGGCTTCGAAAATTTCTAAGTCCCGACAAACCGCCGCTCCCCTCCACTCCCCTCCCCCTTCCCTCCCATCCCAGATCCGCCGCGGAAGAGGGGCGGCGACGGCGGCAGGCGATGGCAGCGGCCTCCCTCGGCTTCCCTCCACCTTCCCTTCCCTCCCAGTTCCGGCGGAGGGGAGGGGCGTCGGTGGCGGAGGGCGACGGCAGCGGCGGGCGACGGTGGCGGCCTCCCTCGGCTCCCCTCCCCGTCTAGCTCCGATCACGGCCGCCTCGTCCCCCATGGCCGCCTCCTCCATGCCTCCACCGCCGCCGACTCCTCACCGACCGCCGCCTGCACCGACCGCGGCCGCCTCCTCCACCGGCCCTCCACCGGCCTCGGCCGCCTCGTCCCCCGCCGCCTCCACCGACCACGACCGCCTCCTCCACGGCCGGCCTCTACCGCCGCCTCCACCGACCGTGGCCGCCGTCACCACCGACTGCGGCCGCCTCCTCCTTCCAAAATTTGTTGTAAAATTTGTGATGATGTGAAATTTGTTGTAAAATTGTTGTAATAACATGTGAAATTTGTTGTAATTTGAAATTAATTTTTAAATCAATTTACAAGGAGGAGACGGGTTAGGGTTAGGGTTAGGTTTTGATTTTGGGAATTTTTTTTTTGTGATTTTTCATTTTCGCGTGCGGACGGCTTAACGCGACCGCACGGGAAGATCGATTATCCCGTGCGGTCGGATTAAGCGGCCCGCACGGGATAATGGATCTTTCCGTGCGGGCCGCTTAAGCCGATCGCACGGGATAACCGATCTTCCCGTGCGGTTGGACCGCCCGCACGCGAAAATGGTCTTTTCCCAGACCTTCTCGCGCGTGCGGGCAGGCCTTCCGCACGGGAAGATGCCTTTCGGCCCGCACGGAAAAACCGTTTCTGTACTAGTGTACGGTACACAACAAAGCACCTGCGTTAAATCGTTAATAAAGTAGAGAGACATCTACCGTCTTAGATTTAGGTGGAATTTAACTATATTTGTCACTATTAAGTTTGGTTTTTTCTCTTTGATCTAGACTTACAGAATTGCCACTTAAGAGAGTTGGTTTCTTAACTGTTTATCGCTTTTGCATACGTGACTGCCGTTAGCGTTTTAATCAAACAAGCCATGTAGGAATGCATTGTATACATATGCTGCAGTTTAGACATCATTGTACAGGCAACTATCCTTAGGCTGGCCATGCTAATAATCCACTGAGACGATTTTCTTTCTGAGATTCATTCATGCATGATATGGCATACAGATATAAGCTGACAAACCACATGCATCCACCCATTAACAGTGTGTGATCAATCCATGATGGGAGGGGGAGATCAACCTGGGTTTTATCATCTCCAGTGCCGCAACGGACCGATGCGATCGATGGTTTTTCGCATTTGTGTTCATGGGGTTTCTTGCAGATTAATCTCCACTGGAGGCATTTGGGGACAACATGGATGGATGCTTATGCTTCTGTTTGTTCATGGTAATTTCTACTGTTGTATCCCAGGAGATCTTTGGCCCATTTTAAATATCTAAAATTATACGTATATAGTTGTATCAATCAAAGATGAGGTGCTCAGAGCTCCTATGGGTAACAAATTTCCGGTGACAGGACGAGTCTGTCAAGTTCTAATGGGCACAGGTCTAAATTCATTATCTCTCCATCCAACTGTCATCGTTTGCTATTGTGAAGACTTAATTTAGTTGGTTGTTGTCTCTTATTGTATTATTGTAGTGTCTGAAATTTGGTTCAGCAATCTAAGGGTCTATGTGCTATTCAGTAATCCATATTCGTAAATTATCAATGTAATGCTCTAGTGTTAATATTTTCGGCATTGCATTGGCACGTTGCCATGATTATATTAGAAATGCATATTTATCTTTGCTAGTGTCACAGGAAAATTGCTTGCAGCAGGTGAAAACGAGGAATTCAGCGTGCTGAAGAAGCCAAATTGGTTTTGGTCTTTAGTTAAGCGTATACCGATGAGAAATTAAGGGTATCCTTAATTTAGTAGTTTGGTGGAACACGTTTTTTTTCACATTCAATTGTATAAAATACGTTTACTTTATTATGTCATGTTCCCCGTATTGACATTATGGTTAATTTGATTCCATACTGTGGCAAATTTGTAATATTGAAAAATTACCATTGCTTTATTTATCTATTTGTAACCATATTATTATAATTCTTTATTTATATGAGACATGCCATTTTGTACATCCTAGACACTATTAGATGCACATGCAGTCCACTGTATTTTTGAATCACCCAAAATATACCCCCGCTACATATCTACTCTTCACCTCGCTAACATGTGGGCTTCATGTATTATCCCTTTCCTCCATCTTTCCCTCGATATCTCTCACGGTTTCACCTCTTCTTTGTGCCTGACCAACCATGGCATTGCGAACTATGGCAACGGCCGGCGACAAGCAGAGGGCTAGGTGGCCAGATGGGGAGAGGTCTCGTTGTCTCGGAACACAAGAGTGCCAACATTGGGTCATGCGCATCCAAGCATGCTGTCATAGGGGACTTCTTCTTGTTGGCATGCATCGCTATGAACGACATCATGCTGTAAACAGGGTTCACACTTTCGGAAAACCACCGAAATTTTCGTGATTTTAGACTGTTCGCACGAAATTATTTGAAATTTTATCAAATTTTGACAAAAATTTTTAAAAATTGAAAAATTCGAGCTGAGATATTTGCTTGTCGAGGGGACGGGGTTTCCAAAATTTCAATCCTTGGCTGCTATTAGTGTCCTCCCCACCTACAAGCAGGAATGGACGCTGTCTTCCAGGTCCGATGAAAATTATCGTGTTGCAAGAAGATGGACATGGGTATTTTGGAGCATACAGAAAGACGGTGTGCAAAAAAAGACCAAATTACGTCCTAGGCGTATATAATGGCACTGTTTGAATTTTATAAAATACCAGTGGTGCTGAGCCGGTTTGATGAAGAATACTGGTATTTTTCTAACGCAGAAAAATCTTAATGCCATGGATCAAATTTACCGTTGACATTACCCATTTTCTACTAAAGATGGAACTTGGTCAATGATATAACTATGTAAATAGTTTATGAATTATCTGAAATCTTCGGTGTTAGTTAGGGGTGAAAACGGAACGGATTCAAACGGATAGTGATCATACCATATCCTACACCATTTTTTTAAGCGGATGCGGAGCGGGTGCGGATGACGTGCGGATGCGGATGCAGAGCGGATTATTTCGAACGTCGGATTCGGTACGGACTCGGTTTGGAAATGGAATAAAATTATCGGATGTTAAGTTTATATTCAATCCATACAACAAGAGGGCAGCAATACAATGAGCAGCAATACGATGGCAAAACAACATCTGAACATGATCTCAACTCTCCTGGAAAAAAACTGCCAAAACACATCCATAATATAATTTTGCTTGCATAATATAACATCCAGCAAATTGTTAAGTGATTAAGTGCTTGAATAGTCCAAAACACATCCAGCAAATACACAACAAAAGTCTTCAGTTCATTGCGTTGCTTAAAAATACAAGTCCATCCACGACTCTATGCCAATGCCATAACATTAGGAGACAGGAGTAAAGTCCCAAGTCCCAACAAATTAACATGTCCCAGATCAAGATGACAGTACATTGACAATAGTTCCATACAGTACTATATTTACTCTTGCAATTTACTAAGTTGCAAATATGAACTAAGAACATAAAGGCTAAAGCACATGCCAACATGCTAGGATCCAGACTTCACTTCTCATTCTTTATCATCACTACTCTCTTGTTTTTTCTGTAATTTTGAGCAATCAATATACATTTTTAATTTTTTGACAATAGGACTACAAAATGTATGAAATAAAATGTTCCTACTACTCCAAGATTAAGTTGGTCAGTGTCATACCATATCATCAATCTCGGCAAGCGTCAAATTAGCAACCAAGGTCTCCGCAACCTCCAGATCATGAAGAATAGATCCAACCCTTTTATTAGGATCTGAAAAATTTATTAGACTATTAGTAAATAACCAAGAATGCATTTTACAACAATATAAATGAGAAATGACACAAGTGATCACCTCTTCTACATCCAGCAACCCAATCCTTGGTACAGACTAATGCTTCTACCATTTCGGGTTCAAGTTTAATACGAAAAGGATCAATAACATGCCCACCAGCACTAAAAGCTGATTCTGAAGCAACGGTGGAAGCTTGAATGGACAAGACATCACGGGCAAGAAGAGATAGAACAGGATATACATCTTTGTGAGCTTTCCACCATGATAAGACATCAAATTTATCTCCATTAGGAACCAACAGGGATGGTTTAGCCATATATTTATCCAAGTCACTTGCATCACTTCCACTATCCACACGTGAGGCATAAACATAATTCATAAAATCAGAATCTGCTTCTTCTATGGTATGACTTTCTTTTGGTTCAGCATTGACACTAGTTGTTGGTGCAATAGTAGTTTTATAAAAAGAAGCATACTCTTGATATAATTGCTTAACAACTGTAGTAAACTTTTCCATAGGAACATGATATGATTGCTTACCATACACCCTCATCATGTTATACTCTATTGCCTTTATCTTAAACCTAGAGTCAAGAAAGTATGCCATAGCAAGAGCAAGATTTGACCTCTTCCAGTACTTTTCAAACTTCTTATTCATTGAGGTGGCCATTGTTTTGATAGTAACATCATCACTTGTCATCTATGCAGTAAGTAAAGCCTTGATTTCACAAAAGTTGTGGTAAAATAGATTTGCAGTTGGATAAGAAGTACCTGACAAAATCTTAGTGATATCATCAAACCTCTTCAAGCACATGCAAAGTGTAGTTGCCTTATCCCAATCTTTAGCTGTTGGAACAAGATCCTCATATATTTCTCTTTCAATTTCATAAAGCCTTTCAAAAGCCTTTCTATAATATATGGCATTCGACAACATATGGTATGTTGAATTCCACCTTGTCAGAACATCAGTTGAGAGTCCCCTCGTTGCATCCAATCCACTCTCAGATGCACATTTCATAAATTCCTCCTTCTGTACAAGAGAGCACTTCACAAGAATCACAAATGATTGAATATTCAAAACAGCTTGTCCAATATGTGCCAAACCATCTCTAGCTACAAGATTAAGTATATGACATGCACATCTCACATGAAAGAATCTCCATCACACATGAGGGGACTCTTTCTATTTAACACCTTAATAACATCCTTAACACAAACATCATTTGCTGCTACATTGTCTCGATGAACCACTTATGCAAGCATGAAGAAAATACACTAGCTAAATTTAGCCCAGTATGCCTCCCTTTTACATGCATGAACTTGATAATCCTTTTCTGAATACACCAATTTTCATCAACCCAATGAATAGTGATACACATGTACCCCTTTTTGTTAGAGGTCCACAGTATTGTAGTGCTCCCAAGCTGGCGAGGATTTCTTCTTTGCTTTCTTTGCTGCAGGTTCATCATTGGTTTCATGGTCTCCGTCCCCCTCTGCACCATTGTTATCCACATCAACAACAACAATAGTGTCGGTAGCTTCATTGCCACTGCCCACCGTTGGTGGCCCTTCTACCCCTTCAGTTGGAGCTGGCGACGAGGCAGCCATGCTAGTTTCAGCAGCAGCTGCTGCTTTTGTACCTCTTTTTCTAGGTGCCATTTTTAGGGTCCTAATGAATGATGAACAATTAATCAAATTATAAGTTTCTATTGACGTAATTTCGTAAAGCAAAGCTCATCACTCAATTTCTAAATCCCAAATTCAGAATAAAGTAATCAAATTAGATTACAAGAACACAATACCTGAATTGCTGCTAGAGGCAATGCCGGATCGATGTTCAGGAGGTTGTCGACTTCTTGTTGTCGTGGGAACAGGCAGGAGGCAGTGGGGATTGGGGAGTACACCAGGCGGGATGGCAAGCGGCGGTAGAAGGAGCGTCGCCGGCGGGATGGCAGGCGGCGGTAGAAGGAGCGTCGCCGGCGGGACGGCAGGCGGCGGCAAGGGGGACGGCAGGCGAAGTTGGCAGCTGGAGGAGGAAAAGCTGACGCGGCACGCGAGGGACAGCAGGTGATGGCGGCGAGGATTGAGCCGGAGAGATGCGGTAGGATGCGGCGGCGTCAACGCGGTAGTAGGTTCAGCATGCGGAGGCGCGCCTAGGAGAAGGAATCGCTGATGCGGCGATGCGCGATGCGGGCATGCGGCGGTCGGGTGGTGCGCATGTGGGAGAGAGATAGAGAGAGATGGAGAGCCGATAGGGTTAGCAAATGGGCTAAATGGACCGTCCAATTTAAAATGGCTAAATTGAGTAGTTTTGTACTTTTGTGGTGTAAAAAATGCGGATTATCCGCCAAACCATCTATCGGATAATCTGATTAAAATATTGGATAATCCATATCTGTCGGATATCTTTGATACCACATCCGGCCCCGCATCCGCATGAAACAATCCGTATTCGTATCCGCATCTGCCGGATATCTAAAAACCCTTACCATATCCTCACTTCGGACGGATTCGGAGTGGATCGGATCGGATAAAACCCGCTCCGTTTTCACCTCTAGTGTTAGTCTTATAACGAAAAAGCCACTAAGATACACTCAGGTAGAAGGTTTTCCCTACCAAAAACACTAATTTGCGACTAGTCGCGTGCCCCTCCGACCACGCGACTAGTTCGCTCTTTCTCTTTTTCTCTTTTTCATGATTTTTTTATTTCTTTGTTTACACATGGACATATTTTCCTTTTCTTTTAGGCTTTCTTTTTCTAAATTTGTGGCCCAATCCAAGGTAATGTACGAATTTTATCTATACAAAGTTTCTATACACTAATACAAAGTTTCTATATGCTATTACAAAGTTTATGTATACTAGTACAAAAGTTTATATGTATATATTTTTGTATATATGCATATGTATATATGTTTAAATACAAAAGTATATACGTAATATGTATGGAGAGACTCATAAGAGGGAATCGGTTGCGCGACCAGTCGTGAATTAGGATCCCCTTTCCCTACCATTTCCTATGTTCAGCTAAAAGTGTTCGTGTTTTTTCATTAACCATATCTACTAAAGTTTATTAGTTATGTTATCAATACATGCTAAAATGTTGTACCAATATTGATACTTTCTCCGTTTCACATTACAAGACGTTTTGGCCCCTCCATCCATTGTTTAGATTCACTAATATCAATATGAGTTTGGACACATATATAAAACAAAAAACACATATATCAATGCATACATGAATTTATTCAAAATCCAAAACATCTAAGAGTGCGAAACATATAAAACAATTTTGTTTGTGGTATCTTTCAGTGCGCACAACCCCTTCTAGTTTTCTCTCTCTCCTCCCCCACGTTCCCACTGCGTCCGGTTCTCAAGCGTCTTCTTTGTCCACTTTTTCACAGGTTCCTTCCAAAAACCGGTGGTTCAAATGATTTTTTCTGGGTTGATAATACCTATGCTTGAGTCAATCTCTCACTTCTCTCATCGATAATTTGACAAAATGACCGTTCTACAAAAGTTATTTTAAGAATAGACTATGTCAAAAACTAATTTTAAAAATAAACCGTTACCTTGACGTTACTCTAATAGCGCTGGGATATAACATCTGGTCGCCCCAAGCTAGCCTCAATGTAGGAAAGAGGATCGTCTAATTTACTTCCCCGTAACTTTGAGTGACAAATATGTGGGTCCATCAAGTAAAAGGCCCACATGTCAGTGACCCACCTCAGAGAGAAATACGTCAGAGGATTTCAATCTCTCAATGTAGTGTGAGTTAAGGCCTATGGTGCTTTTTAACACTGAGATCTCAAGATCTCACTGCCAACTAAAGTAAAGCTTAGTATTTTTTTCGTTGCTACCTCGAAGAAGTATTCTTGGAGCCAATGAGATTGACGCTAAGAAGTTATATCTTAGCAGTATTGGGGTGACGTTGATATCACGGTTTATTTTTAGATTAGTTTTTAACATGATCTATTCTTAACATAAATTTGATCATTTTGTCAAAAATTTTGGTTTCTCTCACCTATACAAGACTTGTTTTTTAAAACTAGCCAAGAGCCCATGCGTTGCAACGAAAAACAAATTGAGTTTCTAGCTTATTAAGTCAACTAATAACATATTTAGTTAGTTTTATTATTTTCTTATTGAACAAATAGGTGATTTCGAAATTTGGGAAGAGCTGATAATGACAAAAGAAACTATTGAAGGGTGGTGTAATAGTATAGATTGTGGGACCTAAATCTTAATGATAGTGGTGGTGGGACAGAATAGACACCACCACTACTAATATTTTTTTAGTTAAAGAAAGAACTATATTAATGACTGAAACAGAGATTACATTCCTAGTTCAACAAGTCTAGGATTGAAGCGGGAGCACACAGTCTCCACTCCGCACAAGACCTAGTACTCATTGCCATTTGAGCTAACACATGAGCTACCCTATTTGCTTCTCTCTTTATCTTAAGCACATGCACCTGCTGGAGACATTGCATTAATCCCTTTATTTCCGAAATCGTTGCCGACAAACGCTTATGCAACAAACTGAGAGAGAGAATTGATCAGTACTACAGTTCACTACCTTGTACTTGGGCTATTTAAAAATTCAGACCAACTACAGATTTGCGGCGTGGAACCTACCCTAAATAGGTTGTGACCGGTGGATTCAGATTGACACTTGGAGTATTCACAATGTATAATAGCTCATAAGTATTAAGATAGGGTATATCTGTAATATATAAGGCAATAAAAAAATCTCTATAATACCTAGGACATATTTAACTTTATAATAAAATCTACACCCATAAATATCAAGATGTATTTCTATCGTACATGTAAAAAAGAACTAATTTTTTATTTAAAGTGTCTGGTCTCAAGAAAAGAGCCCGTTTGTTATGCTTGATACTTAAATAAAACTTGTGTTTGTAATATATAAAGCCTTAGCTATAATAAAAAGATTCTTTTAGGACCCTCCTGATTCCTACCATAGAGATGCTCTTAGCAACTGATCAATCCTGTTCTACCAGCAAATTAATCCACTTAGCAGTCACTAGCCATACGATGAAATGATATCGATTCTCCATGTGTTCTTTTCTTCCTTTTCCTAACTTCTATTCTCATTTTTTCACACACACATTTCTCAAAATATTAATTAGGGTATTTTTAAAAATATTTCTTCAGAAAAATTATTTTAAAAATCATATTAATTTATTTTTTTAATTTTTAGCTAATACTTAATTAATTATGCACAAATTTGTCGCTCAGTTTTTTACATGACAGGAGGAAGGTTCCCAACCCACTCAAAAGAACACAATCATCTATCATGCTCTTGTGCAGTATATTATTCTCTTCATCTCAGTTTAATCAACACCCATGCAAAAAAGCGAAGAGACCAAAGACAACATATTTTATCATTTTGAAAAATAATCCTCATCAGTCAAGATGCTCTGTCGTTTGTGTTTCATAGATTATGTCACGTTTTAAATATTGCATAACGTTGTATCAGTAGAAATTTAACTTTTGTTGATCGCATGCAGCGCACTCAACGGCACATTTACTCTTGAATGTATTCAACAATGTCTATTTATTTTTTTACATAAATAAATGAAAAGACATATAGGGTGATTATTAAGAAAGTCTTAAAAAATCTTGACGATCAAACTGGGATGACTGAGGGAGTACTGCTGTAACAGATTCTGTAACAGATGCCTTTCTGAGCTGTCATTTGCTCGATCGCATGATCTAAGGTGATCGTATTGGATTGCGTTTGGGCTGGATGTACTAAAGTCGAGAACGCAGCAACGTCATGGGCAAAGATCCTACTTCACAACGCCCGAGGCTGCCGCTGAAAGATCACTGGCATCCGCGCCGCGCGTATCTCCTATCTCCGCTGAAAGATCTCCTCTGCGTCGTCTACGAGTGGTAGCTTGTTTTTGGCCGGTTTGACGGGCGTGACCATGGTGGTTCAACGTTGCAATGATCGGTACCCTACCGAGGCGAAGTAGCAGGAGTAGTACAGTAGGAGTACGACAGTTGCTCATCCTTCTCGCGTCAGAGACTTGTTGAATGCGTGCCGGTGTGTTGTGAGACAGTGTGAGCAATTTGTGTTTTCGCGAGGCGTACGTTTGATTTGAGTCGTGAATACGTTTGGTGATTTGGGGAACAAAAGTTCGAATTAACGTCCATGAGGTAATTCGAATTATCCCACGAACTACAAAACCAGTGGTCTTATCATTTTGCTTATGACAATTAGCTAAAACTATAGGTCTGCACACATGCGCAAATACCTTATTTATTGTGTTTTGGTATTTTATTGTGAATGCTGATGTGTTGGTGATCTTTTATTTTTTTACTCTATTATTATTTTTGAATGCTAGTCATGATTTTTTATTACCTTTGCACCATAAAAATTCTAAACTAAAATTACTTACTTCATACCAAGCAAGAATTTATGAGAAAATATTGGAGACATGTCACGAGAGCCTTCGACTGAGTCTGCCGAAACACGATGGCAATCGCTAGGGCGAAGCATGAAGGCAGAGCATCGGTTGCTGTGAAGACAGGGGCTTTGGGCGAAGCGATACGTCAACGGCGAAGCCGAAAACCTTCGCCCCCAAGCCAAAGGCTTTCGTCCCCAAGCCAAAGGATTCAGTGCCTTGCAGCGCTAACCCACTAGGGGAGGCCCACTCAGCGGCCCAAGAAGAGGCCCAAACCTAAATTGTCTATAAGTACCTTTATAAATGTCTCTGTCATAAGGATAACCATGTAAATTTCCCTACTTAGAAACCTTAGGGTGCATGAGCCTGTATTAAACCTATAAATAGATGTCACGCCCCAAACTAGCCCCGAACGGAGGCCAGGATAAGGCGATCCAGATTGACCTGTATACCTGTACCAGTCCCAGGAAATAGCGCTGGTACAACAGGAAGATAGAATATCACAACAACAGCGGTTTCTTTATTAAGAGTAGAATTACAACCAAGGTTGAAACTGCAGACAACACCCGAGTTCACAACAGCATTACAAAAAGGCGAAAGCGGAAAGGCGGAGACTAGCCCTAAACCACAAGCAAAGCCTTGGGAAAAGGCCGAAACCCTACTACTGCTCGAAGTCTGCTTGCTCCTGGAAGAACTCTTCATCAGCAGGGTCCACTTCTTCGTCTTCGAGAATTGGGGGGTTTAATTGTATAGAGCAAGGGTGAGTACGGGAGTACTCAGCAAGTCAAGGGAATAAGTGTTTGATGCAAGCTTCAAAGGAGAGCCAGTTATTTTTCACATTCGATTTTAGTTTAAGAAGTTCTGAAACATCTAAGTGAGTGCTTCTCAACGGCACGGGCGAGAGAGAGTGCATCTCATCTGGCCGAAGCAGTGAAATTGTATCGATTGATTCTTGTCGGCACGAAAGGCTCCCTGCCAATCGATCACCGACCCCGGCTGCTACAGCAGCCTCAAGTCAACACGTCGGAACGAGAGGCTCCCTGCCAATCGTTCACCGACACCGGCTGTTCCAACAGCCACACGCAAGCACATCGGTACGAGAGGCTCCCTGCCAATCGTCACCGACTTCGGCTGCTCCAACAGCCTTAAACCAAGCACAGAAGGGAAAACCTCACACCAACAGCAGTTCACAGGGAGTTGTCAAAACTACGCTAAGGAATCACCTCACATCCGTCCATAACCGTGGGCACGGCTGTTCGAACAGTTATTAACCTCTGCAGAGGGGGTACACTTTACCCACACGACGTTACTAACCCCGAGCCACCTAGCCCGTGACCCTCAGCCACGTCTGGCGACCTTGAGGCTTTCACGACAAGGCATTTCGAAAGCCGACTCAGGGTCATCTTATGCCAACGGGAGGGGTCCCACGGACCAACACCAGGTTAGGTCCCAGACCATACTGTGCCAGGAAGCCCAGGGGTCCTCCCCGACATCACCTCGGCGAATCCACTTGTCCCTTGGCATCAAGATTTCCCTGGCTTAGCTAATTACTCAGCCAGGGGCATCCCATATCACCCATGTGGTCGTACTTGACATATGCTCGGATGTAATTCCCAAGGAATCGGTCCTTAGAGCGAGAACGGGCAGACCGTACCTCCAGTACGTCTCCCGCACCGCGAGTTTTAGAAACTCACTTTATTTTCAAGGCACCGACCCAAGTGTCGGGTTTTCCAAGCATTTTGTAAAATCAGGTTTTACCCAGGTGATCATTTTAAATTTTGAGGGGAGTCTCGATATTCGTACGCGAGGTGCGAATACCGAGATCTCACCTAAGAGGTGACAAGGGTGTCAGGGCATTCAATAATCAAGGAAGGTAAATGCAGCAAAATGGGTAAGGCCTGCCGGTTGTATTGCAAACCAAGGCCAAGTGCCAAGTGTAACCTAATTAATGCATAGTTTGCGGAATCAAAATACTTAATTTTAAATTATAGGTTCAATTGATCAAAGGTGACTTGCCTTGCTCGAGATCTTGAGCTTCTTCCTCGAAATCCGCGCACTGCGAGTCTTCGGGCTTCGAGACTACATGCGAAACGAGACGACTCAACAAAACGACAAAAAGAAGCCCTATTAAAGACCACTAATTGTGCCATTGGATAGATCTCGATTTTTGAGGAATTTTGGAAGTGGAACGGAGTCAATCGGACGAACGGTTGAGAAGATATGAATTTCCGAAGATTAAATGATTTTCTGTCTAAAGGAAAAAGGAATTATTAATTCCCTAGAAAAAGAAAAGAGAAGAGGGACGGAAATTGGACTTTATTGCGAGGGAATCGGCCCAAGGCCGAACAAGGGAGGCCGATGGACCGAGGAGGCCGATGGGTCGGAGAGGAGAAGGGGAGGCCGAATGGACGAGCCGACGGCCCGAAAGAATCGGCCCACGGCCGATCGACGCGCGAGGGGAGGCCGATGGCGCACGGCCTGGTCCGGGAGGGAAACCGACCAGGCCGGCGAGGGAGGAAGGCCGAGCGGGCCAAGGGGAGCGAGGCCGTGTGGGCCAAGGAGGAAAGGGGGCCGATGGGCCGGGGCAAGCCGCGGCCTACGCGGGCGGCCGGACTGGTGGACCGTGTCCACCGCGCGGGCGTTAGGGCGGGACCCACCGATCGGCTGCTCGGTCTACGTGGACCGGGCGCACGGGGAGAGGAGGAAAGGGCGAGTCCGTCGGCGCTTGCGTGGCGCCTAAGTGGCTGCCATGAAGGCCGGCGAGAGGAGGGAGCGCGCCGGCTGGCGCTCGCGTGGCGCCTACGTGGCAGCCACGGAGGCCGGCCGGGCGAAAGGGGAAAAAGGGGCAATGGGACGACGGCGGCGACGGTGGAGGGGCTCGGGCGACGTGGTGCGAGCCCGGAGAAGGGAGGAGGAGACCACCGGAGCGGAGGGGGGAGAGAGGAAGAAGGCCACCGGCTCGGATTCGCGTGGGAAGCACTGATGGCGGCTGGCGACGGCGCGGGGCGACGGCGGCAGCGGTGGCGCGGGGATGGAACGGAGGAGAGGGGCGGTGGCCTTGGCGGCGCCCAGAGGGGGTTCCTACGGGGAGCTAGCGGCCTAAAACACGAGAGGGAGGGGGAGTCGGAGGGGAGAGGGGAGGTTACCGCGGGGAGGCGGCTTGCCGGGGAGGAAGACGACGGCGCGGGGGCGGCGGTGCGGCACGGGTCCGCGCCGAGGGAGAGGAGCAGGAGGGCGCCGAGGTGCTCCTCGGCGTCCTCGGGTACGACGACGGTCGACGAGGGCGTCGGCGGCAGCGGGGAGGAGAGTGGGCGAGCTCGGGGGTGGAAGGACGGCAATGGCGGTCCGGGCGGAGGGGGATTTTAAAGGAGGGGAATGAAGTCGGTTTGGAGGGGGGAAAGGCGGTTCGCGGAGGCGGTGGAGCGCGGGGAGGGGACCGCGCTGGCACTCTCCGCGCTAACGGCCGAGCGGCGGCAGCGGGTGACGTCGGCGGCGGTCGGCGACTGGGGAAAAAGAAAAAAGGGGAAGGAGAAAGAGGAGCCGGTCCTTGCCGAAACGGGAAGAGCCACGGGGGAGAGGGGAGGGGGCGCGGCTCTCCTTGGCGGCACGCGCACAGAGGCGGGGCTGGGAGCGGCGGTTGGCAGCGACGGAACGGGGGGAAAGAGAGAGGAGAACGGCGAGGGAGAGAGAGGAGAGTGGGGCGCTCTCTCGGCGCGTGCGGGGCACGTGACCAGGGGGCGCAGGTCAGGGCGGACCGGGCCGAGCCGCGCGGCCCAGGGAGGAGGAAAGGAAAAAAGGGCCGAGAAGGAAGGAGGGGGAAGACTGGGCCGAGGGTGGCCCAGGAAGGAGAGGAGGGGGAGGGAGCAGGCCGAGAGGGGGATCGGCCCGAGCAAAGGGGAGGTAAAGTAGACTTTTCCTGAGAGATCGAACTGGAAGGATTAGGGCTCGGATTTGAAATCCGATTTCGCGGTTTTCTCCGGGATTGAGACGAGAGGGGAAACACAAGACCTTGGCACACGACAAGACTCAACCGAAGAGCAACTTTCACAAATAGGGTTTTTAGAGATTAGTTTTCTCGCTAACGCCGCGACAAAACGGACGTTACAATAGACCCCAAGGGGCATGGACTAGGGGGATCCCCAAGTAAATTTAATATCAATACACTATTTTTACTTTCTCACCTAAGTGAAGCCTGCCTTCCGGCAGACGTTGTTGTTCGACAATAGTTGACGCCGACCGTGGGAAACCCCGGTCGAAACTACTGATGCCACAAAAGAATTCTGCACATGAGAGAGTGGTGCACGTGAGAGAGTGGTGCTAAGAAGGAGAGAGGTCGAAGGAGAGGCCGAAGCGGCTAGCAAGGCCGAAGAACCGTCGAGAGTCGAAGCCGATATGGAGCCGACAATAGCCGAAACCCGCACCGAAGCGGAGGTGGAACCAACGAGGGTCAAGGCCGAAGCCCGTGTCGAAGCTACCACGATGCAAGCAACGACTATGACCACGATCACGGCGTCTACAGGCCCGAAGCTTGACCCATCGACAACCCACGCAGCGGAGATAGAAGCTATGCGACAGGACATGACAAGGCTACAAGACATGCTTCGACAGATGCAAGAATAGCACCAAGCGCATGAAGCGGCTATGCAAGCCAAGGCTTCGGCCACCCAAGTCACTACAACCCAGAATATGTGCATGCCACAGGTTCACAAGTTTTCAATTTACTACTATAATAACTTACGGGCTTTAAAAAGCATGCGCACAAACATGAATGGGAACCATAGGTGCTACCAAATCATGATAAATTACTTGTCAGAAAATAACAGCTCCATGAGTTAATTTGCAAAGCAAAGCAAGTACGATACAAAAAGACGGCAGATACTTCCATAAAAAAACTAACCCACAACATGGTGCACACTATGTACGTCAAGACTTATCAGAATATATGCAGTTATGTACTTCAAAACAAGAGAAAATGTATCCCATATTTGGGAAGAAAATCCATCATGCAAAGATTTCATACAAATGCTATGCTCCAGGCTAGATCTAAGAAACATAACAGACTAACCAAGAGGGGAACAAACAAATTACAGTGGAATAAGATCACAACAGAAGAAACTTAATTTTGTTACCTGTGAACTATGAGTTGAACATTCAAGGCTTACACCTCCTGATACTGGTGTAAAATTGTGAACCATGGCATACACAGCAAAAAAACTCTGCACACCAAACTTATATATCAATGTCACCCCCGGAGCTGGCTGAATCACCATCACTGCCGTCACTATCACTGCTGCTGCTTCCACTACCGCTCCCACTTCCACTGCTACTACTGCTGCTGCTGCTCCCGCTAGAGCTAGAGGTGTCCTGCTCATCCTGCTGCCCTTCTGCATTGACTTGAGCTCGCAGGGCCTCGGCTGCATTGAGTCCCTCATCAGCCTCATCATTGACATCTACATCAGCAATTTCATCATCAATGTCAAGCTGGTTTGGTATGTTGATGTCAAAACCACGAACAGAAGCTCCTTGTCCGGAAGACATGTTATTTGGTGAGCCATTGTCATCATCACCAAGTATGTCTAGGTTCTCCTCTTGATCATTTGGATCAGGCGAAAATGAAAATGGATTTGTGGTAACAGGTTGGTATGTAGTGCTCCTGTTATTGTTTCTTAGACCTGCAACTGGCAAACTAGAAAATGAGAACAAACCATAAATCTTATCCAAGAAAACATTTGACGTAATTCAGCAACATTGACAATCTTTAACAACCCTTTTAGAAAATGTAAATACCTTTTTCATCACTACCTCCATTTTTAGATATTTTAGGTATTTCATGCTTCTATAATGGGATATAAGGCATGGAAGAGAACAATGTTAAGTATGCTTCGATCTGTAAGCTACTTTTTTCATCGTGGATATAAACTATAAATTGTAGTAATGGTGTAATGGTAGTATGGTACAGAGGGGAAATCACTACATGCATGCCTCTGAGTTGTAGAATGGCATGTAATTGGTGAACTAACATAGTTTTTTGAGGAATGGGTCAAAACAGCTAGTAGAACAAGGTTAAACTGTTTTAGCATTGTGCCGTATCTTTCCTCCAGCACCATCAAATTTGACAAGATGATATCATGGTACAAGGACCATTTCAAGAACTGCAAACTACAACATCAACATCAAGACCCGAACGTAGAATTTGGTGTATAAACCTACACGGCAAATGCCTTGCCTTTGTATTAACAACAATTACACGAATGCATTCATCATCTCTAGTATCAGAGCAAGTTAAGAAACTAAAAGATCCTCATGATTAAGAACAACATTGCAATTAAAAAAAGGGTCACGTTACCTGGATTTTCAGGTTCACCAATGTCAATGCGTTCAACCTCAACCTTAAAATGATGGTCAAAGGTCAGAAGTCAGACGATGATTAAATATAAGAGTTTCTTAAACATCAAGAATTCCACTAAAACTGTACAACATGATATCACAAAGGTTGGCCAAGATCCCCCAGGGTCAGCATATCAATAACATTGTCAGCTTACAAATCTATTTATGAACTTATAACACTTTAGGATGTTTTCTTCAGGAATCTAGTCTCAACATATATAATCTGGAGTAAATTGGAAACAATATGAGAAATATAACAAAATTATGAGCCTATATCCAAGTCTTTTAAAGTCTGTAAAGTACATTTTAGATTGGGACAAAGATGCATCTCTCATGCAAATCAAATCTTCACAGTTTGTATCTCTACTTTGAGCTCACTAAAAGTTGAAATCACTTTGATACCAAAAATATAGCAGCATATTCAGTAGCAATGGCACAGTTGCATGATAACAAACTCAGTACCAAATCCCATCCAAAGCCCCCAGGTCATCAAACAATTTCCCCATCCAAACACTTGCATTGAACAGGTAAGGGCCCTGACAAAATCCCCATCACAGATAGGGATACTATGTCACAAAAGCTCCCAGGTCAATGGATCCAGGAACTGAAACGAGGAACTTACAAGGACTGTATAAAGTTTTCTTTGATAAAAAGAAAAGCATTAACATGATAGGAAAACAATCCCTGGCCCAGTCCAATTGCCATGTGATACAAAGTTAATTAGGATAATTGAACATGGTCCATTTTATCAAGCCACCAAATTCCACATTTAAAGAAAACGAACAGAACCTGCTACCATATTTTAGCAAAAAAACTTTCATTGGTAGTCAGAGCTAACCATACTGTACTCTGGCATAAAAATTGTGTAACTGAAATTTCTACTCACTATCCAATGTTTAGCCTTCTGAAATATAAATTATGAAGAATAAAAATTAACAACATTCACTTTTCAATAAGATGCTCAAAGACTACTGTTTTTCATAAACCATTCAATACTAATAACCTAAAATACACCATGAAATTCAAATATTAATCACTTTACCATATCACAAATATAACATAATCCTGTGGATGCTTAGGGGTCTGGAAGATATTAGATTCAAAAGAGCTTATGAACTGACTAGGCTTGAATTTTGACAAACATGAAATTTTATTGTGGCACATATATAATGTTTTATACTTTTCTACATGAAGATAATCAGGTAATATGATCTACAACATTCCAAAAAACCTGCATTGTTTAATATGCTACCGATAAACATTACTGAAGGGCCTATATATGAGTGGTTCCAGTCTCCCAGATAACAAAAATCTCTTGGCAAATGTGTTATGTGTTGTGTTTGTCAGTCTAAATAGTGTGCATCATATCTACTAATCTCAAGCCAGCAGGTTTGCCCACTCTTGATTGGTCCACGTGGAGCTATCAAATTGTGAGATAAATCTTGGAATTTTAGATGGTAAAAAAACAGTAATTTTCTTGCGACGTGGGGGAAATGTAGGTGCTCTTGCCGTCTCGCGAATTCTGGACAAATCCATACACCATGCCGCTGAAAGAAAAAGGGTAAAAGGTAGAAGTGCTACGGGTGCACGCAAGGGCTGGCATCTAGCTGGGCCTTAGAGCCCAATCATGCACTCACGCATGCTGGGGCCTTGCCGGCTGCTAATCACAGTATCACACACGCAGGAGCAGGCATATGAAGAAGAAAAGAGAAGTAGAAAAAATAAAATAAAGCACAAATAGTTTTGTGAAATTATTAGGGGTATGATATCACATATATATTGAAGCTGTAAATTGAAGCAAGTACACTAACTACATCGATATCAAGTATGTCTATAAAATACTCCTAAAAACAGAAATAAGAAAAAATTCAATGACAGAAATAACATAAATTATTCGATCAAACATTGTAAGCCTCGGAATTATTTTTAAAATTTATTTTCCAATAATACTATAAATTCTGAGGATTTATTTGCAAAACATTCAGGTTTTATGAATTCGCTGCAATTTTATGAAAAAGTTATAGGAATATTTTTTTCTCCCTAATAGCATATATAATCATTTGTCAAAGTTAAACAACACATCCACAACCCAACAAAATTATTCACAAATATAAAGTACTATGCTACTTTGATCCATCTCATCAGTTTTAAAGAAAATACTAAAATCCATTAAAAGAATATTTTGGAAAATAAACTAACTCATGTAAAATTATACAGATTTTCTACTACATTATGTACAGGCTATAAAACAACCACGCGCCAAAAGGCGCGCTAATTTTCTAGTGTTGTCTCATACCGGTTATTCAACATTATCACTTTTTTCCTCCAATACCTCAATCTAATAGGGTCATAACAAATTATAGAACAATGTACCAAAATTTATCTAGGTCATCTAAAATGCTGAAAGAACTTACAGGAACTGAGTGTACAGCAGGTTTACTCATGGCCGGTGACTTTCCAACTTTCAGTAATGGAGGGGAATGTGATTCGCCCATTCCAGTAGTAGCCGAAGTGGCTGCTGAAGACTCTCCCGGAACTCGGACATGCCTTAATCTCTTGACAGCCCGATGCAACCGCTCCAGACGAAAGGTTTCACCATCAAAAAACAAGACACCATCATTATCCTTGTACTCTTCTTGGCTTCCTTCAAATGTCACCTTTGGCTTGCCAGGCTGATTGTTTTGGAATTCCACAGTAACCCTGTTATCCTTGGTCTTCTGCAGAGACCCAGCTTGAGTCTTATCAATTGATGCTGGCTTAAATTCATCTGTCAACACAAATATAAGAAAAGGGTTCAACACATAACCAGATATGTATTTATAATATAAAAGAATAAGGATCAACATGTTAGAGATATTTGTAGAGATAGTTTTCATGCAAAAAAAATAGTTTTTCAGACTTCATAATCCAATAATGGACTTAACATGGAAGGGAAAGCTAGAAAGCAGCCAACGAAGTGGCGACTCATTGGATTTGAGCAAATTGTTATGCCAAATTCATTTCTGAAGAGTACCCAGGACAGGCCTGCACTACATGGTCGTGGTAGCCTTTTTCAAACCACAAGAGGGAGAGAAAAATAACTATTTAATCAGTTTTGGGAGCATCAATTTTGATTCCTTTATAGCAACCAATGACTTGTTTTGGCCCAATGAAAAAAAATAGAAACATGTCACATAACCATTAGGAGGGAAAAAATTATGAGATAGTGAATAGTTGGCCAAATACTATTACATTTAGCAATATAAAAGGAGAGCAAGAGAGCACAGAAACTATGCATCACAATACCAAGAGCACCGATTCACCAAACCAAGGAACCATGGAATCAAGGCTACAGACCCAAAAATATATATGCGAGTTCAACCCTTCCTAATAATTATTTTGTTGTCTCCAACAAACCAAAATTTTACTACTTAAGAGATAAAGCAAATGCTACCTGATCAACCAAAGGAAACATATTCAGAAGAACAAAGATAACTAACATGTGGTAATCCCACAATTGTGGCTGATGATAAGTCACAAATGTCAAATATGCTCTGATGATGAGTCACGCATGTCCAAATAGGAGCATCATGCCGTGTTCAAAACTCCAACGCCGGTAAACAAGAGTGCTTCGCCACCAGCTCGATGAGTTCCAGAACTCCAATTGGAACACGCACGCATCACTAAAAGCATACTATCGCAAATCCCCCACCCCCCATCGCACCACCAAAGGGCGCGAGAATTACCGGCGAAGCGGAACCTGTGCTACGGCCGCGTGCGCTACGCATGCCCCTCACGAGTAGCAGGGAGGGAAGGAGGGAGGGAGGAGGGAGGGGATTCGGGGGCGTACAGCGGAGCGTGCAGAACTTAGCGGTGGGGGAGGGGTCGCGGCAGGAGGAGCCCAGCCGGAGCTCGTACCACCGATTCGGCTGCGGCGCCGTGCTCGGCTCGCCGCTGTTGCCGCTTGCCATCCCGCGCCGCCCCCCACCGCCGACACCGGCGGCGATCGATCGATGCCGAGAGATGGTCCCCCCGAGGGATCGACCCCGACCGTAACCTCGAAATCGCAAGAAAGCCCTAGTTTGTTCGGTGATTGTTTTCTTAGACAAATTTCATGTAACCCCCTCAAGTCACACGTAATTACTGGAAGCCGATTAAGGGACGTTTCCCAACTCAGAAACTTTTCGTGTACTAACTTGAAGTTGAAGCTCATTTTCTATTGATGCTAATAAAGAATTATGAATCAATGGAAAAAATTAACAAAAATATAAAGAGACTCATCTTTTATTTTTTAATAAATCTTAAATTTAAGTTGAAATTTTAATTATTGATATAACTAAAAAATCTCGCATAATTATTTTGGTTGAAAACCAAGAGATTGCACAATTGCATCGGTGTAGTCACACATCTATTGTTGACTACGGAGAAGCACAGTTTAAAATGAGAAAAGAGAGCTTCATAGAATACATACAGGCGTTTGTATACGGCCCAAAGTGTTCAACGGTTCATTCTTTAGTTTCTCAAGAAGCATAGGATTCACACTTTCTATTAAAATATATTATAGAACTTTCACATGAATCTAAAAACTTTCCACAATGAAACTTTTCGTAAAAGAATTTTCTATGAGAGATTGAAAAAATTCACCTAGAAATTAAAAAAACTTTTTGTACAGAAACATTTTTTTTAAGAAACAAAAAAAATAAAAAAAATAAGAGACCATTGTACTACTCTAAACTATTTTGGTACCCGCGCATGAACTAAAGACCACGTCATCACTAAGACCGGTTTACACCTGACATGTGGGGTCTTGACCAGTAAAACCACCTCCACATAAGCAATACGGCTAAGCAAAACCATTTTAGTGGTTAAGTGAGATGGCAACAATAGTTTAGGGGTTAAATTAACCTAAAAATAGTTTCAGGTGTAATTGGACAACCAAAATAGTTTAGAATAGTAAAATGGATCTTTTGGAACTAAAAACTTTACGCAGAAAAACTTTTATATAGAAACTGAAAAAATATAAAAAAAAAAGACTTTCACTACATATAAAAAAAAGTCATCCGGAGATGAGAAACTTTTGGATTTAAACTTCCATTTAGAAACTAATTAAAATACTAATACATGGAATACTAGCTAAAACAAATTACTAAATGATAATATTTTCATTTCTCCTCAAACATTCCTCTCTTGTACGTTGCAATGAATATAATGATCTTGACTGTCATGAATCAACATGTTTTTGGAGAAAAAAATTATTCATTACACAAAATACTAACTCGCTAATAGAAAACACGACCCGATTTGTTTAGAGCACCTCTTCATCATTGTTAAATATTTTGTTTTGGATTGTCTTACGTAGATGGAGATAAAAAAACACAATTAGCCTCTAGATCATGGGCACAGTAAAGTCTAGTGCAAGTGCAATTTTGGTTTGATTATTCACCATTACAAATATGGCCGTCAATATTCCTTAAAAAAAACATGGTCATAACGACCGATGTTTCGAAATGTAATATGATGTATCCTATAAAATTAGGCCATCCTGTGCTAGTAGGCGGAAGCTAAAGAAATTTACAATATTATCATGTTCTGTGCTACATTATTGCTTGAAATTTTCTCTTACACTAATGGCAGACTTCCTTTTTTTTAAAAAAAAGAAGATTTATGTCCTGTTATAAAAAGAAGTGGCTACATTGCAATGCAATTAGCAGTACAGGGAAAACACTACAAAAGATGGCTGGGAATTTCAATTGATTTAAACTTTCAAGTCAAAAAGGTATAAACACTTCAAAATTTGATCTCTTTGTATGCTGTACGCCACGAATTAACACTGCGACTGCATCCAACTGCATTGAGGGTGTCGACACGTCTTGGGCTCTTCGCCACCTGCTCTGCTGCGCAAGTGCGCAACGGCAGCCGGGAAGTGTAAGCCTTGATGTTGCGCACCGCGTGCTCTAGCTTGTCCGCGACCTCGACATCACCATCTCCATCACCATCGCGCTAGGCAAGCTGGTACTCGTGCAACTTCGGCAGGCCAATGGCACAACGTACGCTGCGTGTAGTCCACCCAACCGGTGTCAAACACGGCGTGCCCCTCGCCCACCAGCCTGCACCGCAACGTGCCGTCCACGTGCACCACTGTGTATATATACCACTGCAGCTGGTATATATACGGCGTCCACCCAAAGAAAGAGGCAGTCATGCGTCGCGCGGAACGCACCGGCTGCCTTCTCCCTCCACTAGCCCACCAGCGCATAATAAAGGTGTCGGCGGCAGCCCACCTAGAGGACGTGAGGCGTGCGTGTCGTCCAAGATGCACGCCACTAAGGACACTACACCTGCTACGTGCCTCAGCATGATTGGACGGCATGGCCGAGGGCGCGCCTCATAAGTAGACATACGTAGGAGGTTGTCTGTGTTGTAGGAACCGGAGACACCCGCCAATGACAAGGAGAGCATCAATAGAGATGCCGAGCACACCAGCGATGTAATGTAGCCACTGAGCACTGGCTTGGGACTGCGTCGGCGATGCATGTGAATGGTGATGGTTTATGTCGTGGTTTTGATCGACTTTGCGTGGCTACGACTTGGGGCTTGCGTGATTTGAGATTTTGAGTCCGAGGGAGAGGAGTAAACTAGTGTCATGAGCTTATAGGCTCAGTCTTACAAGGGACTTAGGATGAGTTCGGGAGTTCACTTTCCCAACTCATTTCTTTCATTTTTCTCGCGCACGTTTTTCAAACTGCTAAATGGTGGGTTTTGTTTAAAAAATTAAACAAAAATTGCTTTAAAAAATCATATTAATCCATTTTTCAAAAAAATTAGCTAAAAACTTAATTAATCATGCGTTAATGCATATATTGTTTTGCGTGCCAAAAAGAAGAGGTTCTCAACCTCTTTTCCCAAACACAACCTTAATAGTTGTCATGAGCACAAGTTGAAGGGGGAGGATTTGGAGAATTGGCGCTAAGGCGGAGGCATGCATATTGGTGATTTGGTAGTAAACTGGTGGTGGCAGGAGCGGTCAATTGGTATAAAAAACCACACTTCTGGTTGATCCTATTCAGTAAAGCCACTGTTGTACTGTAGCCAGATTAATTCCTGAGTTCTCATGGACCAGAACACTGCGGATAGTGGGTAGAAAAACTAAGGCTGTTTGGAAGAAAGGAATACAAAAGACATAGGTAAAAACACGGGAATATGATATAGTGTAAAGTGATAAAACACAGGAATACTAAAATTTGGGTTGTTTGGATCACAAGAAAAATCTAGGAGAGAGACACATAGGCACCGGATGTTTTATTTCCCATTAGAATGGAGGATTTGCTCCATTTCCAAAGGAATTCAGCAGCAGCTTTCCTTTGTCCCAAACAGCCTTGTAGGGAAAAAAATCCAAAGGAATACAAACCTCCAAAATTCCTTCAAAATACCTTGTTCCAAACAGGGCCTTAAGGTTTATTGATTAAACTGCGGAGTCCACAAAAACTCACACAGCTAAGTCGACAAATCCTTAGGTCAGTACAGAAATAACAACAGCCATCATCCACAGGATGAAAGTCCACAATCCTTACCTCAGTAGAGAATAGGGTTCAGGACTATCCAGCTTATCACTTTCACATTAAGTAGAGTAACTGTATATGCTTAGAGAACTGACACTTTTCAGCTTGCGGTAGGACCAACCAAACAATTTTTTTTCTTGGAGTAGTGAACAACGTCGAATGAATTGAATCTTTCTCATCAAGCAGCCAAAATGCTTAATCCATCATTTCATTGTCTTGGAGCCATGCCTTGACACCTTTGAATGGAATTGGGTGTTTGGAAGAACTTGAGTAAAAAGATCTTCAAAAGATGCGAATGCACGAATAAGCTGTAAGCCCAGTTGTTAGTAGCACAGATACAGCATTAACAGCATTATTATCCAGGATAGTCATTCCAGAAATCTTGGTGACTGTAGGACCCCGTTTACTGACCACCTGCAAACAAGCAAGAAACTATTACATGTCAGGAAGATAAAATCACCAGTGGCTAAAAGAATCATTAAATGCCGAAGTGGATTAAACTTGCTCATGATCGCAAAAGCTTCACAAGCAGTTCTCAAACTAGAGAACTATATTAAGTATATTGGTGAATCTGGTGAGGGTGAATCTGACCTACTCCCACTATTAGCTGACATGTGGGGCTACTAAACAGTGACATGTGTAGACTATTCATTCCTAACTTATGGAGGAGAGGGGAAAAAACGTATTCAACCTGCTCCTTGCAACACATGAGTAAGCTAGTATTTCAAATAAAATAATTTCACTACAACGGCTCACATAAATGAGAGAGAGCTATAAGGGGTAGTAAAATGCCTGGTAGACTATGTTTGTTCTTGGCTTTCTCCCAAAAGCCAGGTAGTAAAATGCCTGATCTCTAAAAAAAAAAGAGCTATAAGGGTAACATATGAGAACTTGTTTTTAATGGGGATACATAAGACATATTAAGACAAATTTCACACAGAAATTTCCAAGTCCTATGCAATTTTATACCTCAATAATAGAAACAAAGTTGTGGATCAAATCTTTGTGCTGTAAGTGGAATTACCTCTGAAATGGAATCATGATCTCACGATGTATGGAAAGGCATGGTTCTTACATGCATTTGACTCAAGTATGATTCAAACCTAAATGTCACAGAAAACATTACCTTCTTCCGAACACTGCAGTATCCACTGAACTGGAGTGTGGCACCCAACACTGAATCAATCAGACTGCCAAGCAAACCAGCAGTAGCTGAGATGGGTATTACTAGGAGCTGTCGAAGAGCCACGTCAAATGAGCACTCCACAGTCAACAGTCCAACAAAAACAAAAGTCAGACCTATGATTAGGCCACCTGCTGTGGCAGCAAGAAGGCCTTGTAAGGTCACTCCACCGTTTGTACCTTTCCTGACAGGCTTAAAAATGATGTTGAATGATCAGGTCACACAGACAAAGATATATGTTAGCATGCTATTACCATGCACATTTCAAAAATCAGGAGCAGTAAAATGACAAAAGCAGTAGGAAATAACATCATGCCTACAAAAGGAACATTTCCCTTATACCAAACTACCTTGGTTCTAGTTTCCAATTATGCCTATCAAATTCGGGGAACTGGGCATCAACCTCAACCAAGAATATGTTGTTAATATTCCAAACTTGCTTGCCTAATGTGATCAATATGTGATCCATAAGTTGCATGAACAACATGAAAGCATTTCTAGAGCAGTATGTGTTAGTTGGTTTCTTAGTGGTGTGACTCAACTTTTTTTTCTTGTATCAGTTGTATGCTTATGTGATCCAAAAAATTAGCGAAGCAATTTGTTCAATACAAAATATGTTATGTGACCAGATTTTTTGCCACTTCAGATTGTTCAATTTGGTACTCACAGGCTATGATGTGTTGTATAGTCAAATTTGAGAACAAATCATATGCTCTGGGTTCCTCTCCAAAATAACAATAATAATAATAACAACAACAATAATAATAAACCCACTGTGCGTTTGGCTTAGAAAAAGTTTAGACAAGTGGCTAAAACCTGAAAGAAACCAAATGTGGTAGGCTGGTGCTGGCCAAGCATACCCTTACTACTTCTGCATGAAGATTGCAGAAACTAGAAAGATAATCATGACTGAAAGGAACATCTGACCCAAAAAAGGAATACATACCTTCAGAGTAGTAATAAGACGTGGCTGTTCATCACTAAGCACACCAAGTTCGGATGACCAAGTATCTCCATTGCAGCAGCAATAGTGGCCAATGATGCCACCAATAATACCAGTTATAACCTTTGACTCATGGGAGTCCAGGCATTGATCTTGTCCTCCGGTCATTGTTGCTAATATGATGACCAATATAGTAGCTATTAAGCTGTTTGCTAGGACTTGGATCCTTTAATGTAAAATGCGATGGTAAGATACAAAAGTAAAATCAAGTTGACAAATCAGCAGCTGTTGTGTTATATCCAAATATAAATGTTATGCCGTCTGTAGAATAAATCACCAATTTAAAGATTTGATAAGGTCCACACAATTCACTAACATCTTCAGAGTAATATAAACTAAGTTTTGCTTAAACAAGGCAATGGTTCCAAGAAAGAATATCACCAGTTCAAGAGTAGTTCTGAGGAAAGAGAATAACTAATCATAATGTATTTTCATCAAATCAATTAACTGTAAGGGGGGTTATTATTTGATTTATATAATAGCTTTACACTTTTCCTATGGAATGAATTGGAATTGTGTTTCCACTACATGCATGCTGATGACAGTATTGAAGTGTACTCCTAATTTTGAACACTAACATTAGATGATCGAAACTTAATGAAGCTCCATTGAGTTCTCAATCTTATAAACTGTCTTCCAAACAGGCATAGACTTGAACGTTAATGCGTATAATATATAACAATCTTTTGCTACTGTACTAATAGTCTGTGGGCAATGGGCTAATTGAAACCACCACATAGCAAAATATTGCACACCAATACCATTTGCGGCAGTAGCTTTATATTTCTATCTAGAATATCGAATACATGATTATCAATCACTCAGCAGTCAGCATCATTAGCTGCCAATTTAGATATACTAATTAATTTAGTTGGAGATGGCAGGTTCCGTGGCTTACCAGTTGCGCTGGCCGCCCTCCTTGAAGTCGTCCTCGACGCGGCGCTTCCTGTCCGCGCCGATCTTGGTCGCCTTGGACGAGGTGAAGAAGAAGGCCAGCATGAGCGCGCCGTACCTGTATCCGCAGGCGAGGTGGACCGCCATGATGACGAACCCAGCGGTCCCGCCGGAGCCGTCCAGCGAGCGGCGGCGGACGGCGCGCGCGGCGATGACGGCGGCCAGCGCCGCGCCGACGGCCGACCGGGCCGCGAGGGAGGCGGCGGGGATCCCCATCGGCTGCGCTGCGCCGCCCGCGGCGGGAGTCAAAGGCGCCAGCGATTGGGGGGGTGAATCGAATTTGTGGTAGGGGCGCCGGAATCTGGGAGACCGGGATGCGACTCTACCAGTAGTAGTCCAAGTGATGACTGGTATGCAGTTCAGAAAATCTGAACCGTCGGTTATTTCCTCAGCTGATGACATTGAGCCACGTTGACTTCTTCTTCCCTGCCCTTTGTCTGTCTTCTCGCTTGCGCAGAGCACAGACAGATCAAACGAAATCGTTGCCCTTACCATTATCAAGGTTGAGCAACGAAGCAAATAAAAATAATTTACGAACAAAATTTTTATACGTGTATAATTAGCAATTTAAAATTTAAGAGTGGAAAATAGATTATGATGAAAAGAATACCCAAAATCAACTTTAAGTTTCAAAATTAAATTTTTATCTACAGCTGATAAAAGTATACAATTCTTGAGGATTAATTGATCGCCATGACTACTTATAGTCCATTTGGTTAAATAAAATAACAAGATTGTTGGTTGACCTATAATTCTGTGGGTTGGGTCATCATCATCTCATCTCTAAAAACTCATGTTTAATGGGAAAAAAATTAGAGTAATGAATTCATCCTACTAATTAAAATCATAGATGTGATCTCATAATAGATTCTTGAGGATTTGTTTTAATGTACTCTAACCAGTAAGAAAGCCCGCGCATATACGTGGATATCTTTCTTTATTTACTATAACAATCTACACTGTAAAATAGCCAATGAATTTTCATTACTAATTACCTCATTATAATCATAGAAAAAAAAGAAAGAGCTAAGATATAAATAGAGCCATGAATATGGATTTATCAAATAATAAGAATGCATATGAGATCCAATCCACTAGTACAGAAACCATCATAGGTGCCGGTTGGGAACCGGCTATAGGAGCCGGTTAGCCGGTTCCCAACCGGCACCTATTGGTCGGCACCAATACCGCAACCGATACCTATGTAGAAAATAGAACCGGTACCTTTACCTTTGCTCGAGCCAAAAAAAAGAGAGCCGGCTCGAATCGAGCCGAACTCATTACTCCTGCTGCCGTCGTCGCATGGGGAGGACTACGCGGCCGCCGCCGCCGCCGAGGTGCGCCACCTCTCCTCCCACCGGATCAGGCGGAGGGGAGGGTACGGGCACCGTCGCCGCCATCACCGGAGGCCGCCGCGGCCTCCCATCCCGCCGCCCCCCTCCCACCGGATCTGGCGGAGGGAAGGGCGCGGGAGCCGTCGCCGCCATCACCGGAGGCCGCCGCGACCTCCCATCCCGCCGCCTCCCCTCCCACCGCTGCCGCCTCCACCAGGCCATCACTGGGCCGTCGCCCGGTCGGATCCGAGAGAGAGTCAAAGAGAGGCGAGAGAGAGAGAGAGTCAGAGAGAGGCGAGAGAGAGAGAGAGACAGAGAGAGGCAAGCCCGCCGCCCCTCCCGCCGGATCTGGCGGAAGGGAGGGCACGGCCGCCGCCGGTGCCATCGTCGAGGTGCGCCGCCTCCCCTCCCGCCGGATCTGGCGGAGGGGAGGGTGCGGGTGTCGTCGCCTCCGTCACCGGAGCCCGCCACAGCCTCCCATCCCACCGCTGCCGCCTCTGCCGCGGACGCTGCCTCCGCCGGGCCATCACCGGGCCGTCGCCCAGCCGGATCTGAGAGAGAGTCAGAGAGAGGCGAGAGAGAGATTGAGAGAGAGGCGAGCGAGAGAGAAACTGAGAGAGGCGAGAGAGAGACTGAGAGAGAGGCAGGCGAGAGATCTAGAAGAGGTGAGCGAGAGAGGATAAGCCGGCACTCGGCTCGCTCGTCAGCTCGGCTCGGTTTTGTATAGGTGCCGGTTTTTTAAAAGAACCGGTACCTATAATATATTATAGGTATCGGTTTTTTAATTAACTGATACCAATAATATTTTATAGGTGCCGGTTTTTTTAAAAACCGGTATTATAATAAAGATGCCGGTTTTAGCTAATGAACCGGCACCTATACTTCCTTAAAGGTGCCGATTCTTTATTTTTTATCGTAATGAAAGTGAAAAAAGGTCTATAGGTGTCGGTTTTAAATGAACCGGCACCTATAAGGTCGGTTCCTATGAGGATTTTTTAGTAGTGATCTTAAACCATGGTTGCGCATGGTTGTATATAAACCCTACATCACCATTACTCCATTCCTCCCAAAATTAAGGCCTTTAAGCTTTTTATATGGTTTCCAAAGCTATACTTTGACCATTATTTTTTTATAATACATTATCAGCTAATACAAATTTAACATATTATAGAATTACTTTTTAATATGAATGTAATGATATGAATACATGAGAGTAAACATATATATTATCGGTTTAGTTATTAGTCAAAATATAACACAATACAAATGTTGATTTTTCTAAAAACACAAGCAGAGTACTTATTATTATTGTCTTAAAATCTGGATGCCTTTTGAATAGAAGAAATTGCATCTATACCAAAAAAATGAGCCTATTACCAAGTATACAATCAAAAAAATTTCATCTCCACTTCATACATCGTAAGTTTCAATGTCTCACTTTTGTCTAAATATGTATAATAGATTATAGAAATACCACTTTTTTCCCTAATGCGATAATACCAAGGATTTCTTCTCTAATGTTGTGAAGCTCTGGTTTAGGCATAGTCGTGCTCCTTGCACTCACGTATCCACTCAAGCTCCTCATAGGGAGACAAAGCTAATTTAGGAAGATGAAGACTTAAGGATTCGGGATGGTATCGGTGTGTGATGGAGATGGAAAATGTAATTGAGATGACTGAAGCGGTAATTTTTTAAAGGTTTGTGTTAATTTGTGGTATGGAGTATAGACGTTTTTTATTACTTGGTGGCACTTAAATTTTGGTGGTATAGATGTTTTTTTTTTCTTTTGAGTATGACTGTGGTCGATTATTTTATACTACAGAATGGTAAAGAGATATACCAAAATGAAAATCTATATGGAGCACTATCATTATTGTTTTTATTTTGACATAGATCTACTGCCAGTGCACACCACGTTACCAATGCATTGCTATTTATAATTACCGATTTACGATTTGAAAGAAAGCATTTATTACTTATTTGGAGTATGCTTCTAGTCACATGAGCCAAGCACTAATAGCCCCTTGTCCTACTTAGAGCTTCTGTAGATTTTTATATATGTCATAAGAAATAAGATAATGTGGAAAATATTTTTTTTCTGGATAGCCATGCCATAGATTGTAAACAACTGTACCTTAAAATTAAAATTTTCTATTCCATTCAGATTTTCTATATATGACATGTCTATCATACACAGTAAGTTATTGAGTGTTTATGTCCCCGGATTATTTGATTTTCTTTTGAAATAATTGGTAAAGTAAAAACCCTACAGGTATGAGTTTCTGTTAACATATACAATAATAAAGTTTAGATAATGAGGAAAAGGGTTGATAGGACAGCGTGGTTAAGTTTTTTCTCTGTAGCCATCTCATAAATTGTAAAAAAAATGTAAATTAACTTTCTATTCCATTTGGATTTTCTATATATGACATATGTACCAAAAACAACTGATATATGTAGGAAATTACAAACCATAGCCAAATATAACATATATCGCTTAGCTTGTCACCGGACTGTTCGATTGTCACAAAAAGTAATTGTCAGAAAAAAAAACTATATGCATGACCTGATCTTTTGTGATGAATTCGTGGGTATAAAAATGAATCATAAATTGGATAAATTGGATATGTAATTTAAAAGCTACAATCCTTTGATTTGATAGGTTTTCTTATTTAGCTACATTTTTAGATTAATCTATGATGGTATAATCTATATTTTAATTTTTTTTCTAATATGTCATGCCCATGTGCCATATTTTTATAATAAAAATATAGTTAATACGGGTCTCAATCCATCCGATTAATTGTGAAAAATAATACTATTCAAACAAATTATAATTAGATAGATGACTTAATCATGGTTTAGTTTATTTGAACATTATTTTTCTCCACTGCGCGATGGGGGGTTAACACGTTTCCCCTCCCTATGCACGTGCCCTCGCCAAAAAAAAAAATCCAGCGCGCGCCTCGTTGCCACGCACGCCAGCTAGCGCGCTTTGCGTGGGACAGCTCGCGTGGGCCGAGACTTAGCCCACAACAGCGCGGCCTCCCCCGCCCACCCCACACATTAGGACAGCCGCCGCGGCATTAACAGCCAAAAAAAAGGAGAAGCACAAAGAGGGGGAGGAGGGAAACCCGCAACTTGGAGAAGTAGGAAGAGCATATCCAAAAATCATAGAATTATCACAGAATTATCACAGGTAACTACATATCAAGTCCATAAACTTTATTTTTGAGATTCATCCAAAAAAGACAGAGAACTAACCAAAAAAAATTGTTAGATCTTCTTTCTATCTTCTCTGAGACCCCCAATCTATGTACTGAGTTTGTAGGTAATGGACTATAATCTTCTTTTCTGTCTTCTCTGATAGCCCCAAGTCCTTTTCTAGTGCTGCTGTCAAAAAGTTAACAAAGAGAGAAAAAAAGGGCTTAAGTACATGTGGAGTTCAAATCTCAATATAATTTTAACAGAAAGTTACTTCTAACACTCCGACAAGTTACTTCCTAAAAGCATGCAAGTTACTTCCCAATAAACTTGAATTTACATTTCCTAGTTACATCTTCTATATGTATTTTGTACCTTGTAGGTATGTACAGCCTGTTGTATTTTTTGATCTTCATCTCTTTCTCTTCTACTACTGCATCAAAACAAATTGTGAAAAAGTCATATGTATAGGCATAGGTTCCAATGGAGACATTTCTTCCTAGAGACATCTAATTGTAAACACATAAAATTACTTACTCTAAACATAAAGGTTACTTCCTATACCATAGATACAATTGTGTCTGTCAAAGTTACACCTCTGAAATGTATTTTATACTTTCTTCTAATGTGCAACTTACTTCCCCAAAAATTACTGAATTACCTCATGAATGCTTTGTATAAACTTAGTTGCTAATGCCCTAAAATACATGCAACTATGGATTTTAACCTCAATAGCCTCCCACAATTTGTTTTTGGTGAAACTGACAATCAAAATGAACCTCCACTTCAACATGCATTAGTTGGTGATAAAGACAAAAAATGAACCTTACTTCCCTATACATCTAACTGACGGTGCCATGGAGATTCCCACAATAAATTTAGATGATACTTTTGATTTCGAAGCCATGTATAGTGCTGGTGATGCTGGAGGTTTACAAGTGCACAATGCACCCGATGATGAGATGCAAATATCTCTAGAAATATCTAATCATGCAGACACAATGCATACTAGTCATGTAACTGGTGCAACAAGTGCTATTGCCAATACTATTTCAAGTGAAGAGTCTGAAACAGATGATTCAGAAGCATGACCGGCGCCATCACAGGAAGTTTTGTGTACAACACAAGTACCATACCCCACCTTGACTTTCAACTCAGAAGAAGAAGCAAGGACTCATTACAACAAGTATGCAAAACGTATTGGATTTTCAATCAAAATCAACACTTCCAGGAAATCAGCCAAAGATGGGGAACATGACAAAGTAATGTTTGTGTGCAACAAATGTGGTCCAGAAAAAAAAGGTAAAGTGTCTCCCCCAAACAAAGGAATAGAAGCAGAACTAAGCAGACTAGTTGCAATGCAAGGATGATGGTGAAGCAGAAGGTGCAAGGTGGGAAGTGATTCAGTTTGTTGAAGAACACACACATCCTCTGGTTTGAAAGTTTTCGCTCAAGAAATTCCTAAGATCACATAGAGCAAAACTAAAAGAAGAAAAATATTTCATCACAATGCTACATGGAGTTAATGTCTTAGCTGGAAGAATTATACAATTGATGTCGGAATTGTATGGAGGGGCCAAGAATATACCATACACTACAAAAAATATCAGCAATAACAAGTCAAAGTTGGGAAGCAAGTATAGGTGCAGAGATCTGCCTCAAACAATTGCTCACTTTGAGAACATAAAAAAGGATGATCCAAATTTCTTCTACAAGATTCAACTTGATAAAAAAGACAGGGTACAGAATATATTCTAGATGGATGGAGCAGCGAGAAATGCCTACAAGGACTATAAAGATTGCATCTCGTTCGACTGCACATACATGATGAACATGTATAACATGCCATGTGCACCATTTATTGTGATAAACAGACATGGGCAATCTATTCAGGTACTTGTTGTTTTGCAAAATGTACATCTAAAATTCTGTGCTAAATTTATACATTATTGTAGCCCTTAAGCTACTTGTTTGATTTATTGAATTACATCAAGTGTAGGTAAAGTTACTTTATTAAACATGCAAATTTACTTCCCAGTGGCATGTGAGTTACATTTAAAAAAACAATGAAAGTAAGTTTACAAGTTACATCTTTGGTATGTATTTTATACTTTCTACTAATGTGTAAGTTACTTCCAAATTGTACTGACTTACTTCCCCCCTACCCCAACTGAACCGACTTCATGTGATTTTGACAACATGTAGTCCAATGCATCCCGCATTTATAAGTTTTGAGTGATAAAAATTATGTGCAGTTAATTATGTAAATTTTATTGTTTTGTGTTTTTTGAATATTCAGCTAGGTTGTGAATTTCTAAGAAATGAAAAGACATAAACCTTTGTATGGTTGTTTCAAGCATTTCTTGAGGCTATGAAGGTGTAGAGCCAACAAACATAATAACTGATCAAGATATAGCTATGAAGGCTGCTATAGCTTTAGCTTTTCCAAATGCTAAGCATCGCAACTGCCGATGGTATATAATGCAAAATGCTCCGAAGAAGATTGGCAATATATTAGGTAATAGCAAAGAGTTGTGTGATGCATTCAATGACTGCCTTGACAATAGCTGGACAGAGCAAGAGTTTGATACTAAATGGGATGCAATGTTGAAAACATATCACTTAGAAGACAATGAGAAGTGCTGACACCTTTGAGACATGAGAGACTGTTGGGTCCCGACATACTTTATGCACTGCTTTTTCCCTTTCTTCCAGACTACAACAAGATGTGAGGGGTTTAATGCAGTGCTGAAGTGCTACGTAAATCCCCTAAATAGTGTATATAACTTTGTTTTGCAATACAAGAAAATTCAGGAAAAAATACTTGTTGCTACAGACCAAAATGAGTTTGAAGCAGAAGAAACTATCCCTGCTATGTGGTGTAACTATCCCATAGAAAGAAAAGCATTGGAAATCTACACAAGGCCTATATTCAAAAAAACCAAAAAGAGTTGATTGGTACGACATCATACAAAGTGACCGCAACTTCTGAAAACATGTATGAAGTAGCTCCTATTGGAGGTCCAATTTGGAATTATGGCTCAAGGGCATTCAATGTAGCTGCAAATGTGTTGGAGAGGATATACACCTATGAATGCTGTAAGTTTGAAAGGGATGACATTCTTTGTTGTAATGTTGTGAAGGTAATAGTCTGTTGTTGCATGAGAGATTGCTTTTAAATGTGTCATGTTCTTAATTGCATTGCTCAGATAGTAAATGTGTAGAGTTACTTCTCACTATGCATTAAGTTACTTTTTCTTTATTTGACACTACTTTTTGTCCTTTGAAGTTACTTTAACCACTTTTGGTAGGTAAAAACATATGTGCTTGTATCCCTAACAAAAATAAAACCATTTATGTAGGTGATGAAATTTGACTTTGTCGGCCAAGTGAATAACATTCCAACACACTACATATTACCTAGATGGACGATGGTTAAGAGTCCAAACTGTCTCCAGTTGCAGCCATTGGAGAACAAATGCAATTGCCCCCTAAATCTTTGAAGCTAATCAGGTATACTAATCTGTGCACCCAATTTACACATATTGCAAAAGATGCATCAATGTTGATACAAAATCTGTCCCGTCATGTGTGGCAAAAAATATGTTGACGTAGATTCTGCGTGTGGCACATGAAGACCTGGGAGATCTACTTAGCTCCATTACAGGTCCTAAACTTTGATGGGATGCGGACGTACCAGTCAATTTGATCATGCAACTGACAAGATATATAAATATGTTGATAACCAAACAGTCGATCGGCTAACAAGCCAATATAGCAACATAGCCGATGTTGATAGGGTTTTGAACAATCGGTTATATGTCAAATGTAGATTCTGACACTTGTATAAATAATGGTATAAAGTTAATCGGCTGATGTAATAAGATAATGAACTAATCGGCCACTATAAAATAGAATATTAGATGATCCGATGGTTAAAGCATATATCGGCTAGAAGTCCGATGTTATTAAATCCAAATGATTAAGTAATCAAAGAAACCTTTGCTGCAATTGGCTATAACCAACTTGTATGCAATCCTTATAAGCCGATGCAACATTTAGATAACTCATCGGCTGAAATCTCGATGAAACAATGATTAATGCCTATTGATTTAAATAAATCTAACTTACAATCACAACCTCATAGGTCGGACCTAACCGATGCAACATAACGTTGATAATTGCCTAATAGATTTAAACCACCTGATATAACACCAATCAAAATGATCATGTATTAAATTTAAGCAAGACAGTAAAACCATCAAAGAGAAATTTAACACATTAGATAAGATCGGCTAACCCTCCAATGAAACATTAGCATAAACCTATCGACTTAACAAGACTTAGATTATCAACAACAATCTAGTAGGTCGGATCTAACCGATGCAACACAAGATTGTATATGATAATCTAATACTCAATGCGCTGATAAATCTGTCTAATGTGATGGATATAACAAATCTATCTAAAGTAACATTATGTTTAAAGAAACATCAACTTGATCAAAATATTGGACCTAACCGAGGAAGTCCTAGCTAAACCGATGCGTCTCTAAACACAATGTAATTAAAGATAGAATAGAGATATCAAGTAGGCAAAGGTACCGACTGAACCAGAGCAATCCAAGAGATCAAAGCGATGCAGCCTTGAATAACACCAATATACCCGATACGATTAGCAGGGCCGGCGGAACTTAGGACTTACCCCTTCGCCCGAGATCGAAGCCGATGCAGCTTCGCGTTAGGTGCCAAGTTCCGCCGATGGTAAAAGAAACCTCGGAAAAGAGGGTGGCGATGCGCCGAAAGTTGTATTGGTCTCACAAATAAATTACAAAGACCTCGGGTGTACATATTTATACCCATAGCCGAGAAGAGTCCTAATTAAACATGACACAAACTTTCCTAGAGATAAAAGAAAAAAACATAAAGTCCTTATCGGACACTAATTAATAGATAAATTAAGCTGTCATGAGGTGGTCTTCATGAATCCTTCTTGAACTCAGTCTCTTTTGGATAAGCTTCCATCAGCTGATTGTATTCTTCCCTTAACCAAATTCAATAAGGAATCTTACCAAATTTTGGCGTTAACAATCAAGCAATGAGAAAGCATACTGCATGGCTCTACAGCATATGAGCTCAATGACTGATGACTTAACAGCTCTAAACCAGAGTAGGAAGTAACAGAAAAAGACGCACCCAGCCCTAGCTGATCCTAGAAGTGCAACTTCAGATATACCCTCAGCATCAACTAATACTAAACTACAGATAAATGATCCCTCCATCATATAGAAGCAAGGGAGGCTGGTTTTGACAAGACACAAGCTTGGCATCCAAGCAAGGGCATCAACGAAGGCTTAGCTAGCAATGAGAAGTGCATTAGAGCTGCATACTGTAACTTATGTTGTTCTGACAAGCTTGTGAAAACTTACTTCCATATTTGCATTAAATTACTTTTAGCTTCCGTAGTAGTTACTTCACAGGGATAGGTAGTTTTCTGGAAAAAAATGTTGGGATGTATGTAGAATCAATATGCTATTTAATTTATTACCAAAGCTAATTTATGTCCCAAAATTTTATCTGCTGGTTGTGAAATAAAAAAAATACAGTGTTTAATTCTTTTACCTAAAGTAGAGGATTGATCTGTTTGCCACACAGAACTTGCAACCAGAGGACTTTATTTCCTTTAAATGCCAACAACTTGTCTATCAATAATTTCTTAATATTAGGGATGCCACTTGCTTCAAATGCTGGCAACTGTTTGCCATCCCACAACTCTATGAACTTCAGTATAAAAAAACCGCAATCCCAACTGTTTTGTTTTCAGCAAACAAAAATGGATAAGTTGAAAAAAACATAAAGTCAGATCCATATGAAAATGAAAAATGTAACAACTAAAAAAGCCTGTTATGTAGATGTTAGTTTTCTTTGGGCCATCAATGAAAATCACTAGTAATTTTGAATGGATTCTTTTAAAGACCTCCTATAGATCATATCCCACATAATCTTGATGGATGCAATGACCAAACTAGATGCAGATACCAGCACTTCGTCATCATCTTCCCTCAGCGAATCATAAATCTCAAATCTTTCAGCTATCAGATTAAGGCACACCACAAACCAGTGGCCAACCTTCTCCTTCCCTTCACCCAATTCCGGGAGTATGGGAAATAGTGCCTGCATTCACGAGAAAACAAGGTGAAGAAGGTAATTCAGTAAATTGTAGATGTAATTTCAACACCATAACAAATATTTTAAAAACATCAAAATGTGTGCTTCGAATAACATTTTGTATCAAAAAATAGTAGAGACATATTAAACAAAAAAGTTACTTCCACAAACATTTAGAGTTACTTCCCAGTCACATTTAAGTTACAATTCAAACCTGCCACAAAAGTTACTTATGAAAAGTATAAAATTTTGCAAATTGATTGCGAATCATCGTTCCTCACATATCAACAGATGGCTACAAAATTAGCTCTTGAACACACAGTTGGTAGAAAAAATGTTTTTTTTCTTACAAGTTGTTTGTGATCAGGCCGCTCCACACTCTTGTGTTCAAAGTGTTGCTTGAGATCATTCCTGTCCAAATGGCAATCCAGTAGATACCCCTGCACCATGTGAAAAAAATGGTTATGATGATATTGATAGTAGGTAAAAAAATTAAAAGTTTTTTGTAGATTGTATATACTCACTCCTACCCTGGCCAGGAAAATTTTCTTCTAATTGTCCTTGATATCAGTAGAGAGAATAATTTTCGCCACTTCAGTTGTGCTGTTGTGCATTGAGCCCATAGGTTTGACGGAGTCAGCAAGATCTCGTAGCAAAGGGTTTTTCATAGAGAGAGGGATTATATTATAATGAAACATTTTCTCCTGTCTCTAAGAAAGACTCATTTAGAATTGTCATGGTGCTAGTTGCTCATTAAGATTTAGAACTCCATCAGATGGATGTAAAGACTACTTTTCTTAATGGTGACTTGCATGAGGATGTATACATGGCACAACTTGAGGGTTTTGTTATGGAAGGCAAGGACCATTTAGCTTGCAAACTTAAGAATTCTATCTATGGACTTAAACAAGTGTTAAGGCAATGGTACCTTAAATTTGATGAAATAATTAAGAGATTCGGATTTAAGGAGAATAAGGTGGATAATTGTATTTATATTAAGACTAAGGGTGAAAAATTTATAATACTAGTACTCTATGTGGATGACATACTATTAGCAAGCAGCAAACGTAATATACTGCATCAGACTAAAGAATTGTTGTCATCTAATTTTGATACGAAGGATCTCGGTGAGGCATCTTATGTTTTAGGTATTCAAATACACCGAGATAGGTCTAAAGGAGTATTGGGATTATCTCAGAAATCATACATTAGCAGAGTACTAGAAAGATATAATATGAGTAAGTGCTCTGCAACACCTGTTCCAATAGTTAAGAGCGATAAATTCAGATTATTTCAAAGCCCGAAAAATAAATTAGAATCAGATCAGATGAAAGTGGTACCATACGCTTCAGCTATCGGAAGCCTAATGTATGCTCAAGTTTGTACGCGTCCAGACTTAGCATTTGTTTCCGGGTTGCTTGGCAAATTTCAATCCAATCTAGGTTTAGACCACTGGAAGGCTGTTAAAAAGGTCTTGCATTATTTGCAAGGCACTAAGGATTACATGCTCACATATAAGAAGTCTGAAGAACTTGAAGTCCTAGGTTATTCTGACGCAGACTTTACACTAAGAAATCCACATCAGGTTATGTCTTCACTCTCGTAGGGGGAGCTGTTTCATGGAAAAGCTCAAAACAAACTTTAACTGCATCATCGACATTGCTGGATGAATTTGTGGCATGTTATGAAGCAACGGGGCAGGCCGTATGGCTTAAGAATTTTATCTTGGGTCTAAGAGTGGTCGATAGCATTTCTAGACCAATCACATTATACTGCAATAATAAAGCTGCAATATTCTATTCGAGTAACAACAAGTCAAGTGGTGTTGCCAAACACATCGACATTAAGTATCACGTTGTGAAAGATAGAATCCATGATCAAACCATTAAGATTGAGCATATTAGTACTAAGTCAATGCTCATGGATCCGCTTACCAAAGGCTTATCTCCCAACTTATTTAAAGATCACGTAGCCAACATAGGAATAACTGATTGCCTTTAATTAAAACTATGATCCTGGAAATAGGGGCATTAGTCTCAGCTAACTCCCATTAAGATTAGATAGAGTTCCTTCGAAGTCTTATAGTAAACTATAGGTACCGAAGTTTTGGTAGGACATGATAACTACCATAACGCGTTGCCTTAGTGAACTATTTACTAAGAATGAATTCATTAACCTCAAGATCAAAGGGGAGAATGTTAGGAAAATTGATCTCTCGGTTTGGAAAACCGGGAGGAGATCGCGCTAGATCGTTTTTCCACCCGTTGTCTACGCGAAATCACAGCGATTCGATTCGTTTTAATTCCCGATTAACTATGCGCCATGATTGGTGGTGCCCAAGCTATTTCCTTTTGAGCCACCCCCGATTCCCTACAGTGCAAAATATAAAAGGGGAGGCTGGCCCAAGAGTGGGATGACGATCTCTCTCTCTGTCTCAATCTCCCCGACAAACAAACCCTAATCCTGATCAACACAGGCATTGGAGGGGAAACGTGTGGCAGTTCTGGGACAATGTAGGTGGCGACCGGAAGGCCATCGCTATCTCGCAAGTAATCGCCGGCAACCCCTTCGAGATCAAGCCGGCGTTCTCACTGCTACGACTACTTCCCCTACACTGACAATACGCGAGATGGTTCAAGGTTCTGCATCCTATACATCCACTCTGGTTCAGGCTAGAACAATTGCAATGGCTTCAAACAACAGTCAGTTAAACCCCAATTCCACATTAGGGTGATTTATAGGCTTAGCATATTATGTTTTAGTATATCACAAGACTCTACAGATACTTCATCTATCTTTATAGGTTATATGGATCTTTCTTTATATGTAGTATACAATTAATCAAAGAGATGAAATATAGAGACTCAAATATGGAGTTTTTGACGGCCTAATAGTAGATTATATGATCCTCTATCAGATAGGTTATAGGGACCTTTCTTTTTATGCAGTATTTTGACAATTAATTATAGGTGTATTGGATGGCTAAAATTTGTCTACATAATCCTCTAAGACAGTTACTTGGTGTAAGTGGAGTTTCTAACAAGCATATGGCACCGGTATTGAAAGTGTGCTGGTGGAGTCGTCAATATATAACATGGTCACTAACCAGGGATTCAAATCCTGGTGGCCACAAATTAAATACGCCCATAAATATCAAGCATATGTGGTTGCCCTTTCAACAGGAATTTAGTAGCTATCAGAGGTTTATCGTTGACCTTCGTCTTTTTGAGTGTACTTTAGGAGCACATTCAACATTCAAAAGTGTATTGTGTGTGGGGGTGGTGTTGTGGGGGCCTGTGTTTTTTCCCTTAAATAAAAAATGATAAAGTATGTTTTTTATGTATCCTCTATAAAATGTTTGAAAAAAATATGAAACTCAACTTTTGAAAAGCTTAAGAAAAAATGACTCATTTTTTCATAAATTCCAATCAATTCCAACAAATTGCATAACTGCCTCTTGTTTTCAGTTAGACTAGCCTGCTAAACAGACTCACACAAAGCTCCGGAGGATCACCAGCTACCGCCTTGTCCGATACCCTCCTCCATCTCACAACCTCGTCGAAGGCAAGGAGAAACAGATTAATCTTGGTTAGTTTTCAGGGATTTTCTTAAGTCTTTGAAGGCTTATATATGGCGAGTCTAAGATTTTGTCTTTTCATGATGATCATAGATTTAGGTTTGTTTTGAATGTTTTGTTTGCTCTATCATTTTGTTGGTGGCTATTTTGTTTACAAGGACCCAGCAACGAAGCCCTAGGAAGGCTTGTCCTGTCAAATTATAGATGATCAAATCGGCAAACACTGGCTTGCTCACATTGATTTGTTGTTCCCAAGATACTAGTCGATATTCATTGAGATGTTTTTTTGGCACGCTAGAGAGACCTGGGGTGGATCGGTCCTCTGGCTACATTTGTTTGCTTGCGTATCTTACAGTATTCTATAACGTTGAGCCTCTTTTTTTTGATTTGTTTTGAAACATTTTTCGTTTCAGTTCTGGTAATAATATGGGGGCTAAAGTGGATTTGATTGTAACTAGATAATTTGATTGCATGTACTTGGCACAATTTACTTCTTTCACAGATCATCAAAATGCTTGAAATGTTATACGATTTTGCTTTACAACTTTTAAGACAGCAGAAGAGGAGACAATAGGTCAATTATGCACTGGTTTACACAATTGCGGTGATGTGATAAAAAGGGGCTAAATGAAAGTAATGAGACAATGTGCATGAATTCGTAAGACAAGACAATTTGCACCAGAGATGAATAATATACTCCTGCTGCAAACTAAACTGTAAATGATTAAGGGCTTCTTTAAAAGGCAGGATTGAGAAAAATAGAGGAATAGGAAAAACATAGGCATTTGGTAGAAATGTAAGTGTAAAACAGAGGATTGCAAAACATAAGAAAAACACATGAATGATCGTTTAATTAGACTATAGAAAAAACATAGGAATCAGATGAGAGAGATACTCAAATGAAAATTCCCAAGAGGTCAAAGCTCTTGCTTAATTTTCTCAAAAATCTATGATTCTTTATTTCATAGGAATTTCAAAGAAAATGATAGGACTCAATACTTTGTTCAAAAGCCTTCATAGGAATTTTTCCTACAACAATGGAATCCTCCAGATTTTGTATGTTTTTCATACAAACCATTCCTACAAATCAGAGGCCTTAATTCCATTGTCTGCATTTTGATTGGACAACGTTCCATGCATGACTTAATGAATAAATGTTGAATATTCCAAAAAAAGAATAAATGTTGAATTGATGGGAAAAAAAAATCTAAGAGAGCAAGTTTTATAGAGGAAGCAATTGCCACCTCTAATTTTTCCCATGAAAGCTAAAAGGTAGTATATACAATACATCACCCCTACACTAGCTCTAGCACACTAAAACCCTGATATTTTTATTTGGAAAATGTTCATTTTACACCCTCAAACTCTTGTGGTTGTCTAAGCATGCGTTTAGTTTAAGGGTTGGGATGGGTCGAGTTGGGTTGAACCCATTTTTAGGTTGTTTGGTTTGAGGACAGGTGGGATGGGATGGTCTCAGACAGGGAATATTTCCCTTAGACCCGGGTTGGCCCGGTGAAAGTACATCTAGGCCCCTAATTATTTTGGTAGTTAATGACAATGCGATTAGTGATGACTAACAATTTATTTGAGAATATGTGAAGGACTATTAGTCCTCTATGAGTTGATTCTCAAGGCAATGACCGTTCACATTGCGAAAAGAAGTGCAGCAAAAGTTCAAATGGTAAAATGTAATTTATTGTGTCGATAGGAAAGGCGTACATTTAAGGGGATGTCACCTTGATGTCTAGGAATGAGTTTGGAGCTCAAAATCTTTGTTGAATTGTTTCTCATTCTTGAAATTTGCATAGCGGTGATTTTCAGAATTTCCTAGAGTGATTTTTGAAATTTCTGAAAAGGTTGTGCCATAAAAAATGCTCTCTAGTGATTTTTGAAAGTTCCAAAAATACTTTTCGGAATTTTCGAAATGGTCATGGCTAGCAAAATGCTCTCTGGTGATTTTCGGATTTTCTAAAGAGGTTTTTCAAAATTTCCAAAAATGTGAAAAAGCTCTTTGGTTATTTTTGGATTTTTTATAAATTCCCAAATTGGCAAAATTTTGAAAAAGCTTTCTGGTGATTTTTGGAATTTTTGAAAATATTTTTGGTTTGCAATGCTATTTTGCACATATTTTGGAAACTTACACTTTTCGGATTTTTTGAAAATGAATCTGGGCATTTTCGAAAAAGGAAATATAATCTTCACCCTCAACGGGCAGATCTGATGATGTGGCTATAAATAGTCCCTTCCACCCCAACCTAAGGTTGCTCCTCCAATTGCATACTTTGAGCCCTTGGCTTATTTTGACTTAAGATTCACTTTGAGCTTTGCTTTCTCATGTCTTTGTCTCCATCGATTTGAAGCTTGGATTTTGTATGTGTGTGAGACTGTTTGATTTGAGTTTGTGTGAGTGCTTGGTGTTAACTTCATGAAGATTTGTTTAGCTCTTGATTCATCCCCAAAAGATCTTTGTTTCATTTTTTACTCTTGGTGGCTGAGGACACTAGACGGCTAGGAGTCAACCTTGAAGTACCGATTCACTTGTGGTGTACCAAGAAAGTTTGTGAAAGTCAGATCTCACCTCCGAAAGAAAAGAGTAGTGGAAGATGAGTGTATTTGGGCAACATCAAGGAAAGGGTTGGAAAAGACACGAATCTTTGTGAGCTCCTCAACGAAGAGTAAATCCCCTCAAGGATTCGAACTTGGTAACACATCATCTTGCAAGAACCCTATTGCTATATCTCTCTTACTCCTCTACCCTTGCTATTTTGTGCCGCTATTAGTTAAGACGTTGATTGTGAAATCCCTCCCATACTTGTGCCTAGCTAAATGTAGTTTAGCTTGTGTTTTTCGCTTTCCCTGTGAATGTCGAAATTTCCAAAAAGCAATTGCAAAACTTCCAAAAAGTATTGTTTCCGCATCTACTTAAAAAATTTAATCGCCTATTCTAACCCCCCTCTAGTACTAATTGACCCTTTCAATTGGCATCAGGACCCAATCTCTTTATTAGGCTTAACCGCTTGGAGAGATCATGTGGGGGCAAAAGGGGCATGCAAAGGAGGATGGGTCAAATGAAGCTAAGATTCCGTATGACTATCCCGATGCTCCATCTACATCTTATGTGAGCTTATATAGTGGTAAAGCTCCGTACTTCAACGGTACAGACTATGCCGCTTGGATGCATAAGATGAAGATGTTCAAAATTCAGGGAGGTTCAAAGAAGAAATGTGTAAACTAGTGCTCTGTGTGAATGTGAATACGAGAGGGCTCAGGGGTAGTTTGGTCAACCCTAGGGTTTGGCTGACCCCGTCATGGTCCCGATCGCTTCGTCTGTGTGTGTTCCATAGTCGTGGTGCAGCACCAAGGTGGGAGATCTCGTTTGTGTATGTGACAGGAAGTCTGTGAGATCTTCCCCACACTTGTTCCTGTACTTGGATCGCTTATCCAAACAACAAAATTCAGGGAGGTTCAAAGAAGAAATGTGTAAACTAGTGCTCTGTGTGAATGTGAATACGAAAGGGCTTAGGGGTAGTTCGGTCAACCCTAGGGTTTGGCTGACCCCGTCATGGTCCCGGTCGCTTCGTTTGTGTGTGTTCCACAGTTGTGGTGCAGCACCAAGGTGGGAGATCTCATTTGTGTATGTGACAGGAAGTCTGTGAGATCTTCCCCACACTTGTTCCTGTACTTGGATCGCTTATCCAAACAACAAAAGGGTGAAAGCAAAAGGGACTCAACCGGTTGTAGACCAGAGAGTCATAATCTTTATTTTATTCATTTTAATAGGTGCGTTATAATGGAAATGAAATTAAATGAAAAGAAACTTACCTTGAGTTTTTACCTTATTGGACGATTAGAAGGAGGCCACCTGCAGGTCGTGTGAGAGGAGGCCGGGAGGTGACGACGCTAGCCCTGGATTGGCCGAACTAGGGTTCGGTCAAACCATTGTGGGCCCCATTCTTCCTCGACTCAGGAATTCAAACTTGTGGACTTGGGCTGGACCTGTCTAGCTCGAAAATCTTCGGGAGGGCTTTGATAAAGATATCAAAATTGACTAAATTCACTACGCCTAGCTCTCGATCTAGATTTTTGACTAGTTTTTGCAAAACTTTTAAACGATGACCATTTACCTTGAAGATATTACCTTCGTTGTCTTTAAGCATGACTGCTCCCTACGATGAGATGTCGACGACGGTGAATGGTCCCATCCATTTGCTCCAAAGTTTTCTGTGCTCGAAGAGTTTCACCCTGGAATTGAATAGCAACACTTTATCTCCTGCCTTGAACTCCTTCGCCTTAGTTCTCTTATCATGTCATTTTTTTCTTTCCTTGTACATTTTGGCATTTTGATAAGCTTTATCCCTACATTCTTCTAGTTGTGATAACTGCATATGTTTGTGTTGTTTGACTCTTCCTAAATCCATGTTCCACGTCCGGATAGCTTAGTGTGCTCTGTGTTCCAACTCAACAAGTAAGTGGCACGTCTTTTCATAGACGAGCGGGTAGGGCGACATGCCGATGGGTGTCATGTATGCGGTCCTATTTGCCCAAAGTGTATCGGGTAGCTTGTTCTTCCATGCCTTCCCCATTTCTTGTCCGGTTTCTTTTGCAGAATGTTCTTGATTTGTTTGTTGGACGTTTCTGCTTGACCACTTGTTTAGGGGTGTTATGGAGTTGCAATGTTGTCTTGTGCCCAAAGCTCTTATAAGAAGTTTCAAAAGGTCTTATCAATGAAATGAGATCCTCCAGCACTTATTACCATCCGAGGTGTTCCAAAACGAGGAAAGATGATCTTGTGGAACATTCTGCGAGCGTGCTTGGTGTCGGCAGCTCGACAAGGCATTGCTTCTACCCATTTAGACACATAGTCGACGGCCACCAGGATGTACTCGCAATCATGGGACTATGGAAAAGGTCTCATGTAGTCTATGCCCATACATCGAATAGTTCTACTTGGAGGTTTTAGGCCAAGGACATTGCATCACGAGCGGTGATACCTCCATGCTTTTGGCACTTCCAACATCTTCAAATGAATTCTTTGTTATCTTCATACATAGTTGGCCAAAAGAATCCACTCTGCTAGATCTTTGCATGTGTGCGGAATGCACCATAGTGGCTTCAATATGGTGTTGCAAAACATTTCTTTATGATCTGGGTGCCTTCAGCTATTGGTACACACATCCTTAATAAACCGTCTGCAGAGACTCTGTAAAGATACGGTTCATCACACAAGTGTCGTCTGCTCTTGTAGATGAGCCTCTTTTTGTTCTCCCCTGGTGGTACATGTCCTGCAACTATAAACTTCATAATATTTGTGTACCAAGGATTGGAGTCTGTTACATTCAGTAGCATGTCATCCCATAGGAAGCCATTTATCGGCAATTTTTGCATGTTAGTGATTTGCATACGCGACAAACGATCTGCTACTGAATTTTCTACTCCCTTTTTATCTTGAATTTTAAGATCAAACTCTTGGAGTAGAAGAACCCATCTAATTAGCTGAGGTTTTGTATCTTTCTTAGTGAGTAGGTATTTTAATGCAACATGATCAGTATACACTATAACCTTTGCTCCAACTAAGTAAGACCTAAACTTATTAATGGCAAAAACAATGGCAAGGAGCTCTTTTTCAGTTATACCATAGTTTAACTGAGCTCCAGTCAAGGTTGTACTAGCATATGCGATAGCATGGTGTTTCTTATCTCTAGTTTAGCCAATAATGACCCCAACAGCATAGTCACTAGCATCGCACATGATTTCAAATGAGAACGACCAATCAGGGGGTTGAATGATTGGTGTTGAGATGAGCACTTATTTTAAGATATTAAATCATTTTAAGCACTCATCATTAAAGTCAAAGGGAGCATCTTTATCAAACAGGAAAGTCAGGGGTCTGGCAACTAGAGAGAAATCTTTAATGAAATGTCGGTAGAACCCCACATGTTCTAGAAAGCTGTGAACTCCGTTTACATTGGTAGGAGGTGGAAGTTACTGGATTACCTCTATTTTTTCTATATCCACCTCTACTCATTGTTGGTATTTCTTATGTTCCTAGAGAAATCCGAAGCGCACGGATACCTCTGTAGCACTTCACCCATAAGTATTTCCAAGGGTATCATATTTATATTTTCGCAGGGAAGGCAGCAGTGTGAAGACATAGTTTATACATTAATAATCAATCTATAATTAACTCACCATAGTCTAAACAGGGGTTGATTAAGGGTAGTGGACACACAGGAGATTCACCTCTATAATAATGTTTAGTAGAAAAGACCAGTAGAGACTACAATACAACTGTACTTCTATACTAATCATGTCTAGTATACACTTAACATATACATGCTTACAAACTAGGACTTAGTTCCAGGCAACCAAGTACTACCGAGAGACCACTCCCTATTGGTCTGCTAGCGTGGTTATGGCATTTACGCACTCTTACGTCATACCCGAATGTGGAGGAGTACAAAGGACGGATAGGGCTGTCACCACCTGTCGCCTACCTTACTTTTCGTGGGGCACACCCGCATCCAACGACATTTATCTAACCTAAGCACCATGCTTATGCTAGCAAATAATGTCACTAACTTCCCTCTGACTCCCACCCTTCGGATGGACAAGTTAGAGCTAGAGCAACCTAAAAGAGTCATTGGATCATTACCGTAGCATGGATTGACTAGCTTAGGTTGAAGCAGATATACGAACATATATGAAAGGACCTTGATGTCGCCTAGAGGAGGGTGAATAGGCAATTTAAGATGAAATATAGAAGCTAAAGCGAAACAGGGTCAGATTGTCCGATACTAGGTCAGACAGTCTGATGTAAATTAGATTGTCTGAAGTTAGATCGGACTATCTGACCTACAGAGCAACAACACAAACAAGCAACAACCTGAAAGCTCTAGATCCAAACCACCAGCAAGGAGTTGAGCTCAAACAACAACTAGAATAGCATAGCAGAAAGCAATGCAACAAGAAGGTAAAACGAGGAAGGATATCACCGAGTTTTATGCGACGATGTATTTCCTTGTAATGTCCCGCCTCCATGAGGCCGGGCCCGCTTACATCTAGCAGCTTAAATAGGACATAGACTGCCCTCACAAACAAACACCAGTCTTTTCTGCGCACTTTGTGCTCACTCGTGCACACCCGGGAAGGCGAGGAAGGATATCACCGAGTTTTATGCGACGATGTATTTCCCTGTAATGTCCCGCCTCCACGAGGCCGGGCCCGCTTACATCTAACAGCTTAAATAGGACATAGATTGCCCTCACAAACCAACACCAGTTTGACCAAGCACGCTTAACACACCATGCCTGCGCAACTGCGACACACGCGCCCGTGAAACTGTCGCTCGTGAAACCGCGAGTCGGCTCTGATACCATACTGTAACATCCCGCCTCCACGAGGCCAGGCCCGCTTACATCTAGCAACTTAAATATGCCCTCACAAACCAACACCACGCTTAACGCACCATGCCTACGCAACTGCGACACACGCGCCCGTGAAACTGTCGTTCGTGAAACCGCGAGAGTCGGCTTTGATACCATACTGTAATGTCCCGCCTCCACGAGGCCGGGTCCGCTTACATCTAGCAGCTTAAATATGCCCTCACAAACCAACACCAGTCTTTTCTGCGCACTTTGTCCTCACTCGTGCGCACCCGGGAAGGACTTTTCCAGGCCAAGCACGCTTAACTTTAGAGTTCTTTGGAGATGGGCTTCCGGAAAAAAAGTTGCAACTTGTTAGCATGAGTATCCTATCAATCCTATTATGCCTTGGGCCGGGGTGTTACATTCCCGGAGTTCAAATCCTTGAGGGGATTCTGGTCTCCATTGAGGAGCTCACAAAGAACTAGGTCTTTTTCAACCCTATCCTCGTGAGGTTGCACAAATGCACTCCTACTAATATGAGACACATCTCTATATGTTACACCGTAATCTCATCATTGATCTAACATTCAAGTCATCAACCTTCTTGCTTGATGTTGGAACATTACCTATTACTCAAACTCATAGCAATGGTTAGCTCTAAAATATGTTGGCATTAGTTACCGAAACTTCCCATAACACAAGGTTAGGGGACTAGATCTTTCAATCTCTCCCTTTTTGGTGATTGATGACAACACTATTATATAATGATGACTTGTAAAGAATGCACTCTAATATATGTCAACATGAACATGAAACATGTACTAGAGAGTTAGTTTCAACAAATAAACAAGAATACACTTCTCCCCTCTACATCACTTACTCTTTATACTTCCCCCCCTTTGGCATCAAGCGCCTAAAAGATTATATGGGAGGGTGAAAGCATAAAGACAAAAAGAGTATAAAATGTATATAAGCTACATAAGTCTTATATACTTCAAGGGAAAAGAACAACATACCTTTGGTGTTCCATTGAGGTAATTAAGATGAAACTCAAATAAAAGCATTAGTTTCAAGAAAGCATAGTAACATGGCCTCGAGAGGTCCACAATAAGATAAGAAATAAAATCATGTACACCGGCACCAAATGAAAAAAGGAATTGAACACAACTCCAATTCAAAGTTGGAGGCAAAGAAACATCAATCCAAGAGTAAGCTCCTTTTTGGAAATGTGCATATGATCCATACCAATTGATATGAGAAGGTGCCAATCTCAAAAGAGTTGGTCCAATTTATAATCAAAATTGGGAAAAGAAAATTCATATGCACATATACAAATAAAATGTTTAGAGAGACTCACTCAACTTTAGAGCAAGGCACAAAGCCAAGATTCAAGAAATATTTTTCTTTAAAACTCACACTTCTTCTCAAACACCTTCAAAATCAAGGATAAAAGAAAATCGAACATATATGTACTACACAATTCATATATGCTCGAAAGAGATATGTTATAAGCCAAGATACATTAAATTAGTGAAACAAAGAAACATATCAAGGCTTACCTTTAAAACGTAGGATGAACTCCCCCCAAAAAGTATGTACAACCAAAGAGTGAAAACTACTCATGCACACATTTTGAAGCAAGAGGTAACCAAAAGAGTTCATGCTATATTATAAAACCAAGGTTTCAATAGAAAACCATAAAATGAAAACAATGAAGCATACCTTGGGATTTGTCCACTTATATCATGAGACTAAAAAGGTGAACTCAATTTAACCATTAGTCTTCCAAGATATGAATAAGCTCCCCCTTAAAGTGTGCATACAAAAATATGTAGGACATACATATGCACTTTTTGCTGAAATGAGAATATGTGAGGAGTTTATACTATATCTTGGGTTAAGTAGGCAAATATTACCAAAATAAAAGAATGAACTTAAGAACTAGATTGTAAAGCACACTTTCATAAATCTCAAACCTCATGATGATGGTGCTTAATCAATCTCATCCTTCTTCATCCTTGTCTTTTGGTTGTTATGAATATACATCTCCACTTGATCCATCATTATCTCTTTTCTTTACTTGAATCAATAGAAAAGAGAAAGCATTAAAAGCACGAGAGTTTTACAAATAATGATCCATTGGAAGTGGAGGGAAATTGGATGACTTATTTGTGAAACCTCACGACATAGGCTAAATTCCCCAAAAGTAATGCACACATATGGTGGAAGGTAAATTTATGTGCACTACTTGGCATTTAAGTCAAGTGATGGAATTTAAGCTATGCTATGAAAGGTAGTTATGTAAATTAAGATATCATACCAAATGAAGAGATGAAATTATAGCATACCTTCGAAAATATTTTTCATCTTCCATGAGACTAATCACAAAAAAGCACTTGATAATAAGTTAGTCTAAAAAACACAAAACATAGGATTTGCTCCCCCTAAAAATGTGCATCCAAGTTCTTGAATTACTTGTAGAAATGCACTTGTTTAATGAAAACAAATGAGGAGTGTAGCCTATATTTTGAAGAAAGACACATAAAGGATTCTAGAGAACATACTTGTGCCAAAACATAACACACATCATAAAGAGAGCATGTAGATTACCGGAAGATATTAAATAAAGGCATGGCAATCTACCATATGAAAGACTATTTATGTTTCATGAGGTTCCAGGTAGACCGGAGCCTCTAGTTCTGAAAAATCTGCAATAAATCTTGTAGATAGGTCATAGGACAATACATATTTTTCATTTTATAAGTTATACAAAATTCTCAACCAAATGGATGCCACAAAAATCATACAGATTCAACAAATTGAAAATTTCAGAAATTTCAAATTTTGGGGGTTCAAAAAGAGCTTGAAAAGAGCATTGAAACACCATCCTACTGACCTTCGAAAAATCCAAGTAAATTTATCAAAGAAGTACAACCATAGAGGATCAAAATTCATTATATAAACTCCTTTCAGTTTGCAACCTATTTTGAGATATAAAAATCGCAAATTAGCCAAAAACTATATACTTTCTGAAAAAATCAGCAACTTGAGAAAAAGTTAAATTCTTTCCAAATTAAATCCAAATGACTAGAAACCTTGCAGAAATGATCTTTTCATATATTAGAGACTTTTCCAAAAAGATTTTCTCAAAACGGATTTTCCTATCAAGTAAAATGCCAAAAATAAAAGCTTTGTTGGCCATTCAAAACAACAAATCTCAAACAAAGTGTCAAATCACATCCAAATGAGATTTTCATGGAGTTTTGACACTTGGAAAGCCTTAGATGAGTTAAAGAAACTAATTCAAGCCCATATTCACGAAGAATTTTTGCTCAAATAGTTTAACCCACCATATGCAAGTTTTGGCCAAAAGAGGTTAAGTCAAGATTTTGAAGGAACTTCAAATGGGTAAAACATTTGAATGGTTGGTCTTTTGAAAAATATTTGAACTAAAGAAAAGTTTGAAATGACCAACTCTATAAGTTTTTTATTGGTAACTTTTTCAAAACTCAATAGATTTTGATTTGGGGCAACTTTTCACTTTTAGCAAAAACAAGATCAATATCCTATTGAGCCTAAAAATTGGTTTTCTTTTATAAATAAGAAATTTTACTCCAAAACCACTGGAAAACATTTCAAACATATGTTGAAGAACTTTTGAAGAGATTTTCAAAAAATTTGGCCTTTTACATAGAATTTTTTACTTTTGACCAAATTGTCTCTTTTAAAAGCAATGGAAGCAACATTTTGAAATTTTTCATATTTTGAGAGCAAGAGATACATGAATGTAGTTTACATAAGTTCACACTAATATACCTAACTTGAAGTACATGAATTCAACGTTTTGGGTTAAATCACAAGTTTGAGGAAAATGATACATACAAAACTCGCTTTTCAAAAGCCTTAATCCAAAAGTGCAAGAATTAGCAAATGAGATGATTTTTTTTAATGGAATGCATATGTATGAGTTTGAAATACCTTCATGAATCAATATATATCAAGAGACATGGTTTTAGTGGCAAAACTCACTTGATGCCATAATAGGACCAAAATAGCATTTTGAAGACTATCATATAGCATCAATTTGATCCAAACATATTTAGAGGATGCAAATAGAGAACTTATAACACTTTCCCTAAATGTGATAACCAAACCATAAAAAAAATCAACTAATGAAACAATCAAGCAACATTTAAGAATAACCAGTGTGCACATGAGACATAATCTACACAAGATTATGATATAGATATTTAAATATAAATACTTGTTAGCAAGATGGCATTGACTCCTGATGTGAATTTTGCAATGCTTCGCTCCAATTTTTGGACTTGGTGATATCCACCTTTTCTTCTATAAGCCAAGCCTTCAATACCTCTCCATGTATCTATGTTCTCATTTTAGCACATTTTCGTCCCCAACAACATTGGGTCCATAGAGATTAGTTACAAAAGACTTTGGCACCCAAATGGATTTTGTGCTAGGATGTAGTGAACTAATCACCCTAGTAGCACAAATGTCCTTTTTGATCTTCCTAAGCAAATCATGATCAAATGAGGAGTTTGGCTTAGGAATGTTACCCATGGGACAATTTTTACCAATAAGTCCCTTTGCACGTCAATTGTAGCAAAGTCGAGTTTTGCTCTTATCTCGCCTTTCGGCTTCTCACTTGATGGTTTGCATTTTTCATCCGATGTGCATGAACAACTTGAGGCAAAGTGTCCCACTTCGGTGCACTTGAAGCACTTGATGTGAGCAATGACTTTTTTCTTGCTCAACACCTTATCTTTATTCCAAGGGCAATCTCTAACATGATGTCCCTCTTTCTTGCACTTGAAGCAAGTAATGAAAATCTTGATCATCTTTTCGTCCCTTGGTATGGGTATTGATGGACTTGTTATCTCTTTTATTGAGCTTGGTGCAAGCTACGGTTGATCCCTTCTCAAGCTTCTTCACCATGTCCTCATAGTTATTTTGAGAAGGTCAAGTAATGCTCACAAGTCCATGATCCATGTGTTTCTCCATTTTGCCTATACAATCCAAGTCACATGTAGTGCTCGGGGAAATGTTTGCTTTGGATCAACAAGTGCTAGCATAAGTAAGGTCAACTTGAACATGATGCTCATAGCATTTTATCGTTACAATTATCACCTCATAAGCTACGTCTAGCATGGCATGAAAATCTACAAGAATGTCATGAGAACACAAAAGTTCATCATGTCTTTCTTGTAAATCCACATACTTGCTAGTGATCTCCTCAAGTTGAGATTTAAGCTTTTGATTTTGCTTCTCCAAAGATACTACACAAGCAAAAGAATTAGTGGCACAAGCAAATTCCTTTTTCAATTTTTCATACCTCATAGTTAATGAAGAATGAGAGCCCTTGAGTTTCATGTATTCATCGGCTAGACTCTTGACTTCTTCATTCTTCTTAATGAGACATGTTTGTTGCTTCTCAATGACCCATAAAGCAAGCATGATCTTTGGCAATGAAAGATGAACAAGTTGATGATGTGGATTCTTTACTTAGCCATTGATGCTCATATGCTTCTTCTTCGTTCAAAAGATTAGTACCACAATTACTATAGGAAGTAGAAGCGTCTAAATTGACCCTAATCATCATTTTATTACATTGAATGGAGTCATGTGTTGGTGAGGAGGTGACCATGGCAAGATCATCAAAGATAGCCATTTGAGATTCTTCGTAATTTGGTGATGAAGTTGAGCACTCCTTAAGTGTCCCTTTTATAAATAGTACATCATCACATTTGGAATTGTCATAACTCTCCTTGAGTGTGGTCCAAATAAGATGAGCATCTTCAAGCGGCATGATGGATTTAAATACATCTTCACTCAAAGCAATAAATAAAACATTAGCTTGAACATTGACATGTATGCATTTCTCTTCCTCTTCAAATGATAGCGTTTGATTACTAAGAGGAGAAATGTTCACATCTATAACTCGCTTTATTTCAGGACCCATGGCCCTAAACTCATCAAGCATGTGATTACTCTAAGATAAATAATTTGTGTCGAAATTGGAATTCGGCAATAATGAAAGGGGTAGCGCACGAGACCTAAAAATGGATGGATGTGGAAGACAAGGATTTAGACAGGTTTAGGCCCTCTCGAAGAGAGGCAATACCCAACTCCTGTTTGGGGATTGTATCCGCCGGATGTATATTGATCTGACGATCGAATTGTGAATATCTCTATGGTTATGCCCCTTGAAGGCTCCCTGCCCACCTTATATAGGTTGGGGGGCAGAGTTACAAAGAGGAAACCCTAGCCAAACACGGCATCTGTTTCCTAATCTATTACATGCTAGTACTCAATCAGGACTATAGGACATGTCATAGAACACAAGACAATATTATGACTGAGTCCTACTCTATTACATAATATATGGATCTAGCCCACCTCCTATCTCTAGTCGAATATGGAGACCGTGTGGGTACCCGGTACCCATATTCTCCACAGTAGCCCCTGAGACATTCACAGTCGAAAAGACAATCTTCTCTCAAACCAAATTAATCCAAAGCCGAGTGCTTCGATTATCTTCGCCATAGTCTCTCGAGTGCTTTTACCAAATCAAAAGGTTGTGAAGGGCTGAAAAATTTTTAAGAAATAACCAAGAATATATACCAAGGTGCATCGACTAGATGCACCTAATTAGGTGTAGCCCCCGACTATGTGGCTAGTTGAACAAACTAAGCATATAGTGAAGGAATAAATAATCCGACCATCCGAGTGGTTTCTGATAATTATAGTCAACCGAGTGACTTAATATTAATTTATAGCATATGCAGTGTAAATGTCGGGCACGCCAAAACTTATACTTTTCAATGCCAATTGTGATTCTCACATAGTCTCGGTGAATGGGATCCATACACGCATAATAGCCATTCAATCCGCTATGTGAACAGGAAACCACAAGTAACATCAAACAATATAAATTCCGAGGCACCGAATGTTGAGCAAAGAAGATATTGCTGGGACTCACGCGTGCCAGTCAACTTCAGCCTGGAGTGTGCCCGTCAAACCACTCGAAGGTGGCGACCAGATGTGTTACACATCCAGGAGACTTGACTAAAATGCATGAGCTCTACAACATCTTCCATGATCAAGATTCATACTCATGTATTAGCAAGCCGGAATCATGTCAAACTTACTAACACACTTTCATCTAGCAGTTGATATCATAAAAAGGGTAATTCAGAGTTTTAGCTATTACATAACAGTGTCTTAACTATACATATGGCCGACCGGCCCAATAATTATTGGTTCAGCGGAAGCATCACTACCCAAAACATTTCTGCAACCGACTAGAGAAAACCCTAGTTAGAACCGTCCTGAAACTCAGAAGCATCCCCATCAAAGCAATCAACGTCAACAAAGGACTCTCCTGCGTCTGATTCTAAAACAAAACATTTGAACAGAAAACAACGATAATAGCAAGAGTCAGTACATTACGAATAATGTACTGGCATCGCCAATCCTAACGTACATGCATGGCGTAATCAAAGGAAAGGCTTAAATAGGTTTATTTTCAGCATAAAGCAAGTTTCATTTCCATAAGTCATTTTCTAAGCAATGAGTAACAAATGAACCTGTGGTAAAACTAGACTTATCACCATGGCATCATATTTGCAAAGTATAACTCATAATGTATAGTACTTGACACTATCCATAGCATCAAGTGCATAAGTCATTTTGCAAACATTTCTCGCAATTTTATACAAATAAGAATTTGAAAGGTATCATGAATACGGAATAGAAAACAATCGTCTATACTCAACACATATCCTTATGTCGCTCATAACCGTGAGCACGGCTAACCGATTAGTTTAAAACTCTGCAGAGCCCGTACACTGTACCCACATGATGTGAAATAGTAATCATGTAAAAACATGCCACGCGATACCGAGGTACCCGTTTTACTACCCACAACATAGCCTTTACATTATCCATGATTTAGCCTTGCACCAACACGATAGGTGTGATTCCGTCCTAGGCATATGACCTAGAACCGTTAGGAGGCGGGCCCACGCCTGAGCCTAACACCATGGTAGCGAAAACATCCTTTCTTACTATGAGGCACCATATCGTTGTATTGGATAGACTTAGACGCCTAAACTACCATACAGGTAATTAGGTAGTTCCTATGAATCATCGCTAAGACTAATTCATACTACAACGGCCTACCTTAATGCAAGACTAAACCATGAACAACTTAATCAGCTATGGTTATCCCATAATAGCACATGTGGTCGTACTACAAACACAAGAGACTGACATTGAGTGAAGTCCTTAGCTATCTCAGGCATACACTCCCCCTATCGATACACAACTAAATTCCATATGTGTACCAATTGCTGCCCAAGACTTATATATTCATTTTCTCATTTTAGTTCACAAATAAGTACCCATTTTATTTCAATGAGAGGCTATTTAAAAGCAAATAGTTCCAGAAATAATAAGATGCCTATAAAGATAGTAATAGTTTGATCTAAGCATCGCTAAGCTGTCATGGAGATAACTGACATAGATCAAGTTGTCGAAGGATAATAGTATTTAACATATCCTAAGGTGCCAAATAATAAATGGAGTTTTTCAAATGGATACATGCAAGTTTTGGTATAACTATACTCATTTAAAGTACCCATCTTTTTAATTGTAAACTAACCATGCATATTTGCAAACAATATTTTAAACCTTCAAAAATAGGATCAATATGATCAAAGGAAAAGGGGAAGGTTGGCTTGCCTTGCTCTGGTTCCACCCCTGGTCCAGCTATATAATGCAATTCTTCGACGAGGAACATACACGAAAAATTCGAATTACACTTGTGTAAAAGAAGATTTAATATGCCCTAAATTAAATGCTGTGCTTGAGGTGATGTGATACTGGGTTGACTGAATTTTTAGTACAAAAATTTCCATTTAATCAGTCCCTATCTAAAAATTATAAATTTTTAAAGTTGGAATAATTTATTTAAAGCCTATGTGCACATTTTAAATGTTAAAAACATAAATTTCTAAAGTTCTGTTGAGTTTAGCATTGTCAGATGTTAGAGCATAAAAATATGAATCTAACAAAATTTAGTTTGAAATTTTTGGAGTTATAATGAATTTATTATGAATTTTCAAAGTTAAGTTCATTTTTCAGTTCATCAGAAAATACCCTATCCAATTATTCTAGATTTTACAAAATTTAAAACAGCTCGGGTCCACCAGTCAGCCTCTGCACAATTGCTTTAAGGTCCTTAGGGTTTTCGGCAAATAGAACCCGTAGTCCCAGCACGTGGCACAAGCATTTAAGCAAAGTAGTACTCGGGTTCTTGTGTAATTACAGGAAGGTCCGGTCCCCACATGTAAGTGGCTGTTTAAATTGCTTAAATGCCCCTGGAGATTCTGTCCGATCACAGGCTAGCCCCTAGCGCTGGTTCAGACAGAGCAGCGGCGCGGCGGCGAGCTTCGCGGCGATCTTGGCGGCGAATGGATGGGTTACAGACGACGCGGCTATGGAGGAAATGGTAGAGGGATCCTAGACGAAGCTCACGATGTCCGCCAGCTATGGTGATCTAACGCGACGGCAGCAGCGGGTGGAGCGGCGGCTTGCTACGGCTTGCAAATGCATATCGGGTTCAGGACGTCTTCGGCGCGTGCGCGTTCATGCATGCGAGGCTAAGGACGTCCAGGGTGCTCACCCAAACATAGACAAAACCCGGTAAGCTTCCAAGTGTTCGCTTCAGTCCCGAAGGCGGCGCGGCTCGGCGGTCATCGTCGGTAGAGAGCTGCCGGTCCAGGCAAGCTAGGAGGAGTACAAGCATCGGTCAGAGACGGCATGGGGTAGCTCTGTGCGGAAGGAATCGTCTTGAGACTTACCAGAGAGAGAGATATAGCTAGAGGACGCCGGCGGCCGGAAGTGAAGAAGATGAGAGGGATCTCACGACTGAGGGCTCCTCAACTCGATTCCTTTGGGTTTCGGGATGGCCTTGAGATGGTGAAGGTGTTGGCGAAGTGACTCGGGCGGATTTGAAACCTTGAAGCCTGGTGGCGCTGACGGCTTCTACGGCGGTGCTCGGAGTTCACCAGTGGCTCACGTGGACGCGGTTCGCGTTCCCAGAGATTGGCTACACCAAAACGTCGGGGCTTTGAGGGGTTAGCAATGGCATCGAACAAAGACCTTGGAACACGGGTTAACTCAGACTAGAACGTACCCGATGAAGCGGGACGGCGGGAATGATCTCACCGGCGCCGGGGAAGACTACTTCGCTACTCGAGCTTCTGGATTTGTCGCCCTCGGTTTCTCCGCGAAAATGGAACAACGGTGAAAGGAAGGCGATGTGTGTCGGCCGGGAGGAATTTATATGGCGGTCGGCAGTGAGGTGGCAAAGGAGCGGCGCTCGGTGGCGTCGACGCGTGTTGCGCGCGTCGTCGGCGGGAGGACGGTGCTAGCTTGACGTGGACACACTTGTGCTACTGACAAATGGGTCCCACGGTGGTCTGGCCCCACCAGGCAGTGTACTGCTGTGTGTGTATGAAGGAGAAGGAGCTGGAAATGGCTAAGTCTAAGCTGATGGTTGAATTCCAACTTTGCCCTTGATTCAAAACATTTTCTAGGGACATTTAGGTAACATTCCAAAAGGCAAAAAGGTAATTTACAATTTACTCTACAATTTGGTTAAATTTCCCAAACCAAGAAGTCTTTGATCAAATTTTAATGGATTGCCAAAGTGTGCTCCACAGAGTCTGAAATTTCAGATTTTTAGTCTAATTTAAACTCTTTGTTTGGACAATTCCATGGAAAAATAAAATCTAGCAAAATTTATGTTTTACTCCACACCCAAGGGTCAAGCCAGTTGAATTATTCCATTATTTATAATGTTTTAGATTTTTATCTGGATATTTAATTATCGGGTTCATTTATTCAATTAGCTACAATGCATATGCTTTGAAATAAACGGCTAGAAAAAGAAAACTTAAACACAGACTCAGAAAAAAGAGGTTTTTAATTTTGACCACCATTCAATATTACATAGCCTTCTAAAAGGTCTTTGTGGTATGTTACAGTAAATTGCCGATTAACATGTCCCGAGTGATATACCGACTGCATAAAATAAGGTGCGCATAGCTATGGGCCAACCGTGGCTTAAGAATATAATACGTGTAGCCCTAGGGCAACCACGTCTTTAAAATAATACCAAATAGCACTTGACTCTTATGAAGAAGAACCCAGTTTATAAAGCCATGAAAGCATGTTATTGGTCATCTTTAAAACTCACATAGCAAGTGACTTTAATAAAAAACCTTTATGCAATGAGTAAAGGATTTTTTAAGGTATTGGGTTCTCACTGTGCGCATATCACAAATATGAATATGCTTAAGTCCTAATAAGACACATGGCTTCACCACACCTGAAAATATATGGCATACGTGGTGTAAAATCCGAGTGAAATGACACTCATAAATAGATTTACCAATCGCCTGAAAACGACCAAAATATATAATCAATCTAAGCCACAATACTGGTCTTTTATGAAGATGCACACATATGTGGCCTAAAGGAATGTTATAGTATCCAATCAATTGCTTTGTAAAATACCAAACAGTGCTTAACTTCTATATAAAGAAGTTAATGTCAGCTATATATAAAGCTTCACTATTTGTCACCTTTTAAATTGCATTGTACCAACTCTTAAAAAGTTTTGTAATAGCTGTATAAAAGGATTTTAAGGTATTGGGCAATTGTTCATGTGCATATTGCCAAGATAAATATGCTTAAGTCCTTGGAGACATATGACAGGCCACACCTGGAAATATGGGCTGCAGACATATTGGGATTAGGCCCAAAATATGCCCACCGATACCCTTAAAAGATGACGTGTATAGCACGCCTATAATATGCTCCCGAGTAACAAATCTTCCGGGTGATGTAGACCAAGCGCACATCATCTGAGTGGCTTCTGATCCGAATGGTTATCCCTTATGAGGTATACCGAAGTAAATATAATAATTAAATCCCGACTGGTGCAAGTCCTCAAATGATGGTCCTCGTGGAAAATAATGATTGATCCAGGCCTTGAGCATAGGAGATAAACCCATGACTATGAATTCATGTCGCATGTACCCGGAATAAGTCCAGATTGAAGGTATAATCGTCGTTTTAGAGCTGGTAAGCCCTCGAGCATGTTGTTTGTTCTTCTGTCGCGATCCAGGTTATCCACTGGAGGTGGCTGATGTGGTGGGCATGGAGGCGAGATCATCAGTCGTTGGCAACGAAGAAATTGGTGCTAGCGAAGCGAAGGTAGCCAATGATTAAGATGAAGTTGCCCATTAACGGCAGCAGCGAAATCCATAAACCATGGAGGTCACCATCGACATTACCTATATGTCACCATCAACACCATCGTCATCGAAGGTGTCGATGGTGACGTCAATGACAATAATCCATCAAACTGTTGAGAAGATATCAAAGCTCGAATAGTTGTCTTGACATTAGTGTGTGTGTGGCGAAGATTGATGCAACGCCTCTTGACGATGACAATACAACTTGGTGTCGTAGTCATTGATGATGCTTCGCGTGGAGGAAAGTAAAATTTGAGTTGTTTGGTTGATGACTCCAAATTCTCTAGGCTGAACTTGGGAGGCTTAAAGTAAAATCCAAGTTGAACTCAAAATCAACCATGACATATAAATTAAATCTTGAACTTGATAGTTGAGAAACTTGGAGTAGACTATAGCATCAACTGAGAGCCAAAGTTGTTGGTCAAAATATTAGAGTTGCTAAAGTAGAAAGCCTGCTCTAGAGTGAAGACGAAGCTGATGACTTCGAAGTTGATTTTGTAGAACTCATTAACTGGTTAATTGCCTGTCGAATTTTAGTCTTGTGTTTGTGCAGCCCCCGACTCTATGCTTAGCTGGGAAACAAGTAAACATAGAGTCAAGAACTGTAGCTTTTCGTCGTCAAGTAACTATCACTTGAGTAAAGATACGTGTTGTGAATATCCGAGTATAAATCTTGAGGATTGAAATACCACTGGTTGTAATAGATTAGCACAACGTTGTATCTAGTGGCGTATGACGAGGTGTCGAAGTTCTTGGAGATGTCGAGATTGTTGAAGTACAGAAGCTGACGAAGTAGAGGCAACATAGGTAGTTGGTGATGAAGACAATGAAGATGAAGTTGCCCAAAAATGGTAGCAGGGTTGCATAGACCCGAAGGCGTGGACACCAGTCAGCGGTAGTAAAGGCGGTTGTGAAGATGAAGTTGCTCAACAACGGTAGCAGAGACGTGTAGCCGTAGAAGTGAGGAAACCAGTCGGCAACAACAGACGAGACGGCTGGTAGTAAAGATGATGACGCCCGTCAGTGACGGCATAACAGGCCAACCATAAAGACGAGGATACCAGTCGACGGCGACTGAGGCAAGCTGGTAGTGAAGAAAAAGACGCCCACCAGCAACGGTGTAGTAGGCCAGCCATGATGGCAAGACCACCAGTCGGCGATGATGAAGGCAAGCTAAAGGTGAAAACGAAGACGCCCATCAATAATGGCATAACCATGAAGACGAAGACATTACTCGGCGACGGCGAAGGTAGCTGACGATGAAGACGAAGACGCCTATCAACGACGGGATAATAGGCCAGCCGTGAAGGCAAGGACACCAGTCGACGGCGATGAAGGAAAGCCGTCAGTGAAGACGAAGACGCCCATCAGCGGCGGCAATAATAGGCCAGCCGTGAAAGCGAAGACACTAGTCGTGGCAACGAAGGCAAGCTGGCGGTGATATTGTGACTGATCCATTCCTAAAATGTAGTAGATAAGCTTGTAGCCATGAATCCCTACTATGCATATCATGATTTGGATCCTAGAGTATAAACATGTAGAATGAGTAGTATCTGATGTAAATATAGTGCATGAGGAAAATTCAAGTATTTTAAAATATTTATAAGTATGTATTTCTCCTCTTGTCGATTTTGATTTTCCCAAGTAGATGACTCATCATGTTTAAACACTCTGCCCGACTAGTCATTGACATGAGTTTGTCATTCATGGAACAAAGCTTCATGGATCAAAATTTACTAATCGGGTACTTTTGTAATTGTTAAGAACAGAAAACAAATTTTTTTATCTTTATGCTTTTGATTTTGTCCAAGTAATACTTAACACCTTGCATTATACACTCTACCCAACAAGCCCCTGGGTGCTAATAATCGGCTCACAGGCAACCATCCGTCAACAAACTAAACAGAAAGCATCGGAAAATAGAGCTTCACAACTCGATCGACACTTTTTTTACTCGATTATTTCGCAAGCAATCAAGATAAATATTATGAAAATTGTTGCAAAAATATGATATAACATCCGGAGCCCTCCAGTCACTGCTCAACGGAGAACCAGTTGATGTACTGAGACAGAGAAAAGAAATAATATCATATAAAGAAGAAAATTAATGATGACTTAGCTTGTTGGTATTTTCACCGGTGACGGCAGAGGTGGCTAATCTAGGGACAAGGTCGTCCATCAATTGCGACAAAGACACCAACCGAGAAAGCAGCTGGGGTGACCGATGGTGGAGGTGAAGTTGCCCAACAACATGGCGAAAACGCGGCCAGGGAAGCGAAAAACACCAGTCGACGACGGAATCTACTAATCGTGAAGGCAAAACAACCAATCAGCAGCACTGGAGGCAATCGACGGTAAAGGCGATGTCGCCAACAGCAACAGCAGTGGAGTACACCGACCATGGAGGCGAAAAAAACAGTCGACGGAGACAAAGGCGACCGATGATGAAGACGATGTCGCCATCAACAATGGCGGCGGAGTCCACCAACCGTGAAGGCAAAGAAATCAGTCGGTGATGACGGAGGTAACCGACGATGAAAACGATGTTGCCATCAACAACAGCAGCGGAGTCCAGCAACCATGGAGGTAAAGAAACCAGTCAACGATGACGGAAGCGACCGACGATGTAGACAATGTTGCCATCAACAATTGCAGCGGAGTCCACCAACCGTGGAGGCGAAGAAACCAGTCGGCAATGACGGAGGCGACCGACGATGAAGATGATTTCACCATCGATAATGGCGGCGGAGTCCACCAACCGTGGAGGCGAAGAAACCAGTCGGCAATGATGGAGGCGATCGACGATGAAGACGATGTCACCATCAGCAACGGCGGTGGAGTTCACCAACCGTGGAGGTGAAGAAACCAGTTGGTGGTAAACGGAGGTGATCGACGATGAAGACGATGTCGCCATCAACAACGGCGGCGGAGTCCACCAACCGTGGAGGCAAAGAAACTAGTCGGTGGTGAATGGAGGTGATCGACGATGAAGACGATGTCACCATCAACAATGGCGGCGGAGTCCACCAACTGTGGAGGTGAAGAAACCAGTCGGCAGCGACGAAGGCAACCGACAATGAAGACGATGTCGCCATCAACAACGGCAGTGAAGTAAGCACTCGTGGCTGGTTGACCGCACAGCGATGCCATTGGTCCATGACAAGCATCAATCGCCTCAGTAGTGCTGTGTAATTATATGCGAACAACAACATAAAAAACATCAAGAGATTAATCTGAGATTGGAAGGAAAAAACTCGGTGATGCTGGAGATAAAATTGTTGAACACACCAAGATTGATCTCCCCAGCTAGACTGAATCCGAGACAGAGACTTGGAGCGAAAACAAATCCGGCGGCGTTAGAGATTGGTTCCTTCACACTCGTTGGTGGTAAACTCGGCGCCTCCCCTACCTGGCGCGCCAACTATCGAAACTGGAATTCGGCAATAATGAAAGGGGGTAGCGCGAGAGACCTAAAAGTTGATGGATGCGGAAGACAAGGATTTAGACAGGTTTAAGCCCTCTCAAAGAGAGGTAATACCCTACTCCCATTTGGGGATTGTATCCGCTAGATGTATATTGATCTGACGATTGAGTTGTGAATATCTCTGTGGTTATGCCCCTAGAAGGCTCCCTGCTCACCTTATAGAGGTTGGGGGCAGGATTACAAAGAGGAAAACCTAGCCAAACACAGCATCAGTTTCCTAATCTATTACATGATAGTACTCAATCAGGACTCTAGGACATGCCATAGAACACAACTGTTGGCGTAGAATTTAGACCCGTCTCGCAACAAAACGGGTTCCACGTTTCCACGATGGCCTGGGAGGTCTGCTTAGCTCCAGTGCAGTTCCAATGGCTTGCCTAGGTGCGTGTAGGGCGTGCCAGTTGATTTGATCTGCAATCAACAAGAATAAACAAGTAAACCATGTGAGAAACGATGGCCGATCGGCCGATAGGCCGATGCTGCATCATGGAGGCCTAGCCGATAGGGCAAAGCTATATCAGCTTACTTGAAGTAATAATATGATGTAACTGATAAAACAGATCTAATCCCATCGGCCCATGTTAATATGTTTATAGCGAATCACTGGAATCGGCCGATGAGGGTTGCATAAAGATAAATACACTAGCTAATACTCTAGTGTGAACTTATACAAGTCAATCGGCCAATATAAATATACCAATCATAGAGAGATCCTAAGAATACCCTGTAACCGATATGCTTATATTCACCAATACGCCTGTATAGGTGGCAAACACATGCGAGAACATAGCGGATCACATGCATTAGGTAAGACCGGCTGAAACCCCGGTGCTATCCTTAATTACGATCGGAAAACAGACTTTGGGTTAAACCTCAAAACACGACTAAGGTCGATAGCAACTCAGAGTGTAGATTGAGAGTTAACACAAAGAAAATCAAGTCGTCGATCGCTTTTGGGGATGGTAGATGCCTTAGATAATCTAGACGAGCAAGCTAATTCGATCATCGTCGGCAATAAACCCTAAAACGAGTTAGCCGCTGGCGAGATAGAATTAGGAAACCGCATCAAGATTAGCTAACACACGATAAACGACGATCACATCGTTAGGGCTTAACGTGCCTAAAGCGACACGCTAGCCCCGACGATGTAGATCGTCGGGTACGAGTTCTTTCCTTTGCTCTGGGGAAGCAAGAACTCGTCAGGAGTTAACCTCTTGCGAGGGTTGGTGATGCGCCGAAGGTAGATTAAACTTGGTTGATTGTGTGATTGATTGAGAGAGTCTCTATGTACAAACTACCGGGATATTTATACCCGAGATTACAACACGGTCCGTGTAGGACACGATCTTATCTCTAATTAACAAACAAGTCTTTGCGGCAGACTCTTGCCAAAAATTAGATCTAATCCTACTTGATTTACAAGATACAATTGCCTAAAACCGAGCCTTATCTCTATTTGGCAACCACCTTGAAGTTTATCTCGAGCCCAGACCAAGCCCACGCTGACTCTGCAATTTCCAGCCTCTATCGGCCGATGACCATATTGAATCCGTATCAGCCGATACGCTCTTCCTGGTAACGCCTCTCCTAGTCCGATACGCCTACCGAGTCCGATACGAAACCTGGTCTGACTCCAATCCAGCCCTTCTCTCCGCGTCGGTTTCTTCTCCCTTCTCCGAGCCGATTACGAAAATCTGCTGTTAACAACAACACAATATTATGACCGAGTCCTACTCTATTACATAATATATGGATCTAGCCCACTTCCTATCTCTAGTCAAATATGGAGGTCATGTGGGTACCCGGTACCCATATTCTCCACAATTTGAACCATCTAAAAGAAGTGAAGGAACTATATCCACCAAACCACTAGTCGACATCTTTACTCTCTAGACGGTAAAGCCCAAAAAGAGAGACTTGACTCTGATACCAATTGAAAGGACCTTGATGTCGCCTAGAGGGGGGTGAATATGAAATTTAAAATGAATTACAGAAGCTAAAGCGAAATAGGGTCGGATTGTCCGATACTAGGTCAGACAGTCTGTTGTAAATTGGATTGTCTGAAGTTAGATCGGACTATCAGACCTACAGAGCAACAACACAAACAAACAATGACCTTAAAGCTCTAGATCCAAACCACAAACAAGGAGGTGAGCTCAAACAACAACTAGTTGGCACAAAGCAATGCAACAAGATGGTAAAGAGAGGGAGGATATCACTGAGTTTTATGCAACGATGTATTTCGCGGAGTTCAAATCCTTGAGTGGATTCTAGTCTCCATTGAGGAGCTCACAAAGAGCCTGGTCTTTTTCAACAATATCCTCGTGAGGTTGCACAAATGCACTCCTCCTTCCACTAAGGGTATCTCTTTTCTTGCGGAGGCTAGATCCGGCCTTCCCAAACTTCCCTTGGCTAACCACAAGTAGATCGATGGCCCAAGAACAACACCTAGCTGTCTAGCAGTCCTCAACCCCCAAGAGTAATAAACACCACATAACTCTTGGACAAATCCTAGTGCTGAAGATCAAGAGAAACACACACTATGCTTCCAAATGCCAGATCTACACTCACAAAGATCCAAGTCACAAAAAACAAGGGGGATTTGAGATAGAGAGGGAGAGAACTCAAAGATCCAAAGCATTTAGCACAAAGCACAAAACCACAAGCCAGAAAGATTGGAATGAAATGACTAACCCTAGAAAAGGGTTGGTGGGGGGTTTATATATATCCCTAAAAATATGACCGTTGGTGGGGAATCTTTTAGGCCACGTTGGACAGTCCGACACAAGATAAGATAGTCCGATATTGTGCATCTCCAAGGCAACAAGAGACAGAGAACGAAATTCCATGAAATTTTGGACTTTTTGAGACATCGGACTATCTGATATTGAATCAGATAATCCAATATTTTAGAAGCAAAAACATCGTCCTTGAAATTTTACAGTCTCTGTGTCATCGGACTATCTAACCCATAATTGGATACTTCGATTTACACTTAGAGAAACTCACTGGAGAGGATTTTTCAAATCAAGATGGAGAGTGAAGTTCTGTGAAAAATCAGATAGTCTGATTTCAAATCGGATAGTCTGATGTTGCTCAAGTAAAAAGGCAAAAACATTTTACTTCGACATCTGATTTCATCATAAAGATAAAAAGAGTATAAAATATACTCCCTCCATCCCAATTTGATCATCTCCTAAGAAAAAGGCACCAAGACCAAAGACATCAAAATATTCATCATTCATAAATTAATCCTCATCGGATAAGGTGCTCCATTGCTTCGTGTCCCATGGATTGGTCATGTTTTAAATATTCAATTATGCACATTTACTCTTTGCATAAATAAACGAAGAGACACTTATTAGATTATGATCATTTTGGAAAGATCTCAAAAATCTTAGGGGATGATCAAAATGGGATGGTGGGAGTATATAAGAACTACATAAGTCTTATATACCTAAAATCATGTACATCGGCACCAAATGAAAAGAAGGAATTGAACACAACTCCAATTTAAAAGAGTTGGAGGCCAAAGAAACACCAATCCAAGAGTGAGCTCCTTTTTGCACATGTGCATATGATCCATACCAATTGATATGAGAAGGTGCCAATTTCAAAAGAGATGGTCCAATTTATAATCAAAATTGGGAAAAGAAACTCATATGCACATACACAAATAAAATGTTTAGAGAGACTCAACTTTAGAGCAAGGCACAAAGCCAAGATTCGAGAAATATTTTTCTTTAAAACTCACACTTCTTCTCAAACACCTTCAAAATCAAGGATAAAAGCGAATCTGACATATATGTACTACACAATTCATATATGCTCGAAAGAGGTGTGTTATAAGCTAAGATTCATTAAATTAGTGATACAAAGAAACATATCAAGGCTTATGGACCTTTAAAACATAGGATGAACTCCCCCAAAAGAAATATATGCAACCAATCACTTACTCTTTTTGTTCAACTTTCCTTCTTGAGGTTTTCAAGAATTTTTGCAATTAAAACCAAAGTTCCTCGAATGATACTCTCGATCGCTCAATGTGTATAATATTCCTCAACCAAGGCATAATGTTGTCTTTTTATCATCCTACTTCTAAGGGTTTATATGTGGAGCTCAAGGTAGAGATAAAAGATAAGACAATACTTGTATCACATATATTGTAGAATCAAAAAGAGGATTCAAGGAGAAAATAAATCATACAATCTGATCAAGATGTGCAAAGCATGTGGCCTATATGGTGGAAGATGTATGTGGTACTCCTTTGTCATAAGCTCTCTTTTATTTCTAACTTGAGATGTGGCTATTTTTCTCTTCTAACTATTTTTCTCATGCTGCTCAAGAACAAAAGTAAGCAATACTCATTTTCTCCTTTTTTTCTCATTTTTTTATTTTCATGATGATTAAGAATATTTTTTATTTTCTATCTCTTTTTTTAAAGCCATCTCTTATTGCAAACTACTAGGAGAGACATTTTGACTGACATGATGGGATATTTATTTGGTGGATGAAAACGTTGCTAACCCCCCAATGTAGAGGTCAAACAACTATGGTAGGTGTATGGCATGTTTTTGCTAACCTCCAGTGTAAAGGTCAAGCATATATGGTGGGTGCACGTGAGTGGGTATCTTGATCAAGAAAGCATGAAGAGAATCTCATAAGGGTCACAACAATTTGAAAAAGCTCAATGCAATGACAAGCAGCATATGTGTACAGGCTATTCAATAAGATTATCATATGGCTTTGGTGCGAATTTATCATTGAGAAACTTATAAATTTTTTATTCTTTTGAAAAACAAAGATTCCGGATTTCAATTATCACTTGGAGGAAAATCATAGAAAATCTATTTCACCATGTCATATCCCACAATAACCTAGACTTAGATCATTCATATGCATCCCATAAGTTTCAAGTTCAAGGCAAAGATTTTTAACCAACAGACTCAAAAACTAAGGTGAAAGCTAAGTTGTAAACTAAGCACTAGCAAGAAATAAAAACAGCGCAACTATTCATTATTTCAACAAGGAAAACTAGAACATTCTTACCACATATGGAAAGCAAAAATTTTTGGTATTTTTATGTGTTTTGCAAATTTTTATCATTTTTCTTTTTATGATGAAATACAATGAAAGTTAGATACAAGTTACCTTAGTAAGGGAGGAAATCCCCCAAGTTAGCTTCTTGCTCATGGTGCATGACGGGGATTGAATCCCTGTGACCGGAAGTAGGCAAACATGTTGGCCTGATTTTGCTGCATGGCGGCATTGATGTTTGCCAACTGGTCGTCGGTATGCTACTACCATGAGTGAGTCTCCTGGACATGCTAATTTAGCATGTTGTGTATCTCATTGGTCCAGAGATCCAAATCCCTGCTCCATATGTTTGTAGCCTCTATCACCTCATCAATGAAGGGCAGTGGGAAATGATCCTTCCTAGTTGTGTTGTTGAGTTTTCTGTAGTCAATGCACATCCTCCATCCCGTGATGGTTTATTTTGGGATCAACTCATTTTTGGAGTTTTCAAGGACCTTCATGCCTCCCTTCTTAAGCACAACCTGGACTAGGCTTACCCACTCACTATCAGGAACGTGATAGATTATCCCAGCATGAATGAGTTTCAAGACCTCTTTCTTAGCGAACACGAAATTTGTCGCACACATGAAGACCTGAGAGATTTGCTTTACTCTGGTACAAGTCCTAAAATTCGGATTCAGGGCGTGTCAGTTGGTTTGATCCTGCAATCAACAAGATAAACAATTGTAAATGTTAGATGTTGATGACCAATCGGTCATAGAGCCGATTAGAGATTGTGTTGCGAGCCGATGCCCGGAAGAATCGGCTATCCTTGAAATAGTTGGAAGAATGCTATGCATTGACAAGATTTGGATTGAATATAATTATAAATAATTTTGCTTTAATAAAATCAATCTTGATAGGTCAAACCAAAACGCTGCAGCATAACTTTGATAATATCAAAGTCAGTTACTATATAATTGTATGTTCCGAATAACAAGCCGATGAATAGGATAATATAAACAGGGCCCAAAGTAACTTTGATTGGCTCAACATTCAATATTTTTCTTCGAAACAAGCAACTATGATAGATTGGATCTAACCGAGACAGTATTAGTTGTTGGTAACCAAGATCAGATAAACTAACAATTATATGGATTAAAACAATAGCCAATAAACTTACTTAAGCAGGCAAACAGATAATGTATCAGCTAGAGCTCCGATACAACCTTATGTGAAAATATCACACTTTGGTTGAATTTACTAAACAAGTCACGTTCTTATCAGATTGGACCTAACTGAGGCAGTGCAAGATCAATAACGAGCTCAATAGATTTAAAGGAGTGATATATTCATATAAGACGATAGATATAACATATCTAATAAAGAAAGCAAGCAATCTTTGACTAAGACAGTTTTATCGAGTAAGATCCGCTAAAACCTCGATGGAACTCCTATCGGCAATTATAGAGCAAGTTAGTTTTTACAATTTTAGACATAACTTAGTAGGTTAAACCTAACTGATGCAGCACCAAGTCATAACTAAATTTGATAGATCTACACAGGCTAATAACAGCCATTTAGGGTGGTAGATATGTTGACCAATCTTAGATAATAAAATAGTTTGGATAGTATCAGCTTATTCGAGATAAATCGACTGATAATAACAAATAATGATATCAACTAAGATTGAACAATATATATGATAAATAACACTTGCATCGGTTGGGACAGAGTATGGGACTCAACTGAGGAAACCCTAGCCCTACCAATACAAGCGAAATTGACGAAACTCACCTTATCGCCAGAGATCAAACTCAACCGATATAGCCCAACTCAAAAATAAGAACTCATCGAAATAAACCTAGAAAACTAGGGTAGCGATGCGCCGAAAGACCCCGGTATACATATTTATACCCATAGGTTATACCAAATCTAATCCTATTACGATCGGTTTAAACTAGGACTCTATCTCTAATTTAAGAAAACTATTTACAAACTCTGACTCTCACACGATCTCTAATCGGCTAACCATACCTTCCGAGTCCGATTCTAACACGACTCCAACAGCTCAGTATTATATTTAAAATAGAATAAAAATACCTCTTCCTTATCTTGGAAGCCTGCCAAAAATTAGATAAAACTTGCCAACCGAATCTTCTAAAATCACGGCGTGAAATCCTCCTTTGACCTGGTCTTTGACTAATGAAAATTGTCAAATTTCGCCGTTAATAGGGATCAACTCATTTTTGGAGTTTTCAACGACTGTCATGCCTCCCTTCTTAAGCACAATTTGGACTAGGCTTGCCCACTCACTATAAGGAACATGATAGATTATCCCGGCATGAATGAGTTTCATGACCTCTTTCTTAGCAATCTCTCTCATTACTTTATTTAGCCTCCTTTGTGGCTCCCTAGACGGCGTACACGAGGGGTCTAAGGGGGTGTGATGGGTACAGAGGGCCAGATTGATTCCTTTGAGGTCTTGGAGCGAGTAGTCAAGGATAGACTGATGCTTCTCTAACACGACGATGAGTTTGGAAGTCTCTTCATCGGAAAGCTTGTCACTTATGATAACGGGTGACTCCGTCTCACCGTGTAATAAAGCATAGCGAAGACCTGAACGTAAGGGCATTAGCTCAATCGGAGGTCACGATGGAGGAACGGTTTTGGGCAACTCGATCGTTTCTCCTAGATCATCCTCCTCTTCAATGAATTCTTCGGCATCTTTTTTGAGGATAGACTCCGGGAGATTCCAAAGGAGAAACAACCATTACTTCCTCGATCGGCTCAAATTCTAGGAGAGGTTCCGTCAAACAACTTTTTGACTTTGAGATTGGGACAAAAAAAGTGTGTCTCCCAAGTTTTATGTCGAGGACTCCGTTCTTAGCACATCTAGAAAAAGATTTTCTATTGGATGGCCAATTAGAAGATCGAAGTCAGGGACTTTGAACATGTGGAAGTCTAGGGTATCCTTGACATTGTCGTGCCTTATAGGCACTCTATGTAGAATCCCATAACCTTCTATGGTAGGACCTGAGGAATTCCAGAAGGTTTTATCTGTGAGTGCTAATGGTCCATGCCCTAAGTAAGTTAATGTAAAGGTTGCGGACATGATATTCGTATTGATAATGGGATTATAGAGAACATTCACCATGACCTCTTTCACGAGACATTGAATAGTTAAGGATAGGGAGCTAATCCGAATTGCTTCGGGGGAAAGCTAAACCTCCCTTTACCACTCATCGCTCATGACGACAGATAATATCCTCACCGTCTCTTTGAGGAAATTTTCCTTAAGCGGCTCAAAGGGACTATTCAGGGCATGTGATCTCTTTTGACAGGAATAGTTCGAGGTGTTTCCATAGTCTTCAAAAGAACCATCCTTGAACTTGAAAGGGATTTCGAAGGCCGAATTTCTTCTTCCTCTTGTTCCTGACATTCAGGTAAGGATTCAAGGGTTGGATCTTGTGATGTGGAGGGTACAGGCTCTAATTCAACGATTGAGGGCTCATGTGTATGCTAGATTTCTTGGATGGTTTCGCTATGGACGAAGAAGGTGTTCTCTAGGATACGATCCAAGAGTTCCCTTCCTTCTACCATGGTTTTGTGTGCGAACGAACCTCCAGTGAAAATATCAAGATATGCGACAGACTCCTTGTGTAGGCCCAAACAAAAATGTTGTAACAACATATGGTCGGATATAGACAATTCTAGGCCAGATTGTGTTCACAACGAGAACCTAGCCCAAGCTGCTCCGATAGATTCCTTCTCTCTCTACTAATAGCCGAGAACCTCTAAACGTAGAGAGACAACATGGGTTAACAGGAAGGAAGCAAGACAGAACCTACTTTTGAGTTTCGTCTATTCACCATTCATCTTCCTAACGGTATGAGTGTACCATTGCTTCGTCCCCTCTGTACGAGAGAAGGAAAACACATTCCACTTTAGAGTTTCTTGTGTCATGCCTGAGATTGTCATTCACGAGAACAATTGCTCGAACTCTCGTAGATGATGGTAAGGGTTTTCTCTAGTGCGCCCCAAGAAGGATTGCTCCCGAACCATGGTTATGAAGCCAGGACGGAGTTCATAGCCAGATGAGAAAATGAGTTTTGAAGAAGGTAGTGGCTCACAGAACTCGCTCTTCAGAGCAGAAAGATTTTGAATAGATAGTTGCTCCATGATAGGAATGAAAATAAAAAGGAAATAAAAAAAGGATACGAGTGCGAACTAAGTTCGAAGATAATACAGCAACCACCCACCGGCAATGGCATCATAAATGCTTGTTGGTATTTGTTACGATCACGGATAAATCCGTAAGCATACGGATACCGCTGTAGCACTTCACCTCAGAGTGTTCCAAGGTTATCGAATCACAGAGAACGTGTGTGTACAATCTAAGGACAGGTTCAACCAAGGACAACAACTAAATGGAAGGCGTAGAATAGAGAGGATTCCTATGGATTAAGATTCTTGAGTTAAATTAAGTTAAAACTCTATCAATTGCTTCAGGCACTGGCTTTCCCCTGGTCTGTCAAGTGAATCTAGCCTATAGCTCTATGACGTACCCAAACGTGGAGGATTACAAAGAATGGATAGGGTTGTCACCACCTATCACCTACTTCTACAACCCGTGGAGCACGCAACAAACAAAGATAACCTCTAACCTATACAGCATGAATATGTTACCGATTACTACTCTGGCCTCACACAAAACTTCTTTCTTCATCTAGAGTCTTAGTACTAGAGCACTTAATATAAATACTAAGTGATGAACCCGCAATGATGAGAATCTATCTTATTTTTAAAAAAAAATAACCAAAAGGGATCTCGAATGCTCACTTTTATAAAAGAAGCATCCGCTGAGGTACAAGAGTGGAGAGAGTGCCGACAACCTCGGTACTCCTTTAGAACTTCCTCTCACTCTCTCCACATTTTCTAATACTCTACTAGAGAGTTATCTTGAATGAAAGTGAGAGTTCTCTACTTGAGTTATGTGTTGTGAGTGAAGTTCATTCCTCCTTTCATAGCGTCAAATGGCGGTTGCTAGGGTCAATTCACCCACAACCTCCATCAGGAGCCAATGGGAGAACACCACGTGAAAGACGGTGGCGAGGGATGTCACCTCTGGTTTAGCCGAACCCTGGGAAACCGCCTTTGGCCACCGACCTCCCCTGTGAGGCTGACAGGTGGACCCTTATGAAGGTGAGCGGTGGATAGGCCTCAATTATGTGAGTTTTGCTTTGATTTGTGGGCCTCCAATTCTTGTACTTGCGTCTGATTGGCTAGAAGTGTATTTCGTCGCATGGCCGGTGCATTTTCATCCAAAATCTCCTACATACAAATGTTTTACCATACTGGTGGAATTGGTTAGTAATAAACTCTATCACTATGTTTGGTGTCTTGTTTTATTTAGTTTTATGCAGGAGCTGATGGCCGGATTTAACATTTAAGGACCGTCAACAATGAGAGTAGGTTTTGTGAATCGAGGAGTAGCTAAATATTTTGGGCTCTCAGAATGTGGCCTGATCTATTGCATGCATTTTGCTTGTCACTATAGGTTGCATATCACCTTATGGCAACATGGATATTCAATTCATGTATTAACACTAGTCACTATTTTGTGGATAAAATGAATCTATGTATATGGGGATCTCATTTTTCAATTACTGTTTATCCTAGCACAATTTGACATAGATTCAAACTTCCCTCTTTTGAGTGTAAATTATCTTGTCTGATGATAGTTTATTCATTTTTATATCTTCGGATCAATCCATTTGACTTGTGGTTATTGTTTTGATTGATTGTTTGATGGCTAATCACAAGTTCAAATGGGATCGAAATGTTGGACCAAAATCCCCTCATTTCTTGTCAAAATTCCTATTGCGCATTTTCTTCCTTTGATTCCCTGCAAAATGTAGCTTTTTGTACTTTTCGGAAAGTGCAAAAATATTTTGGAAATTCCAAACAGTTCAAATACCAGTTTCCCTGCTGTCTGAGAAATTTCTGGAATTTTACCATCACTAGTGTCTGTGTCTTTTATAGTAGTATAGGTACATAAATGTCGTTATCAACCATATTGTTAAATTTAGATAGTATACCCATCAACATACACTTTTATCTTATTTGGTTTGTTGCTTAACCTTTAAACAAACAGAATTAAAGTCTATTAAGGGGTTTCATCGAATGTAAAATATATTTTAAGCATTTTGTAAAAATAAACTACATTTATACATTTTACAACAATGCTAAACATTATCTCAGAGCTATCAAATAGACGATGCGCCTCCACCAAATAAATAATATTTACAAAAGTGCCACTGTGCTGGTCAATTAAAGATTCAGGTTTTTGCATGAAGGATCTTGAAAATTGTTGGCTCATGCCTGACAACCGGTTAGTTTCAACCCACCATATAATTAAACTAAATCCTAAAAATCAAACAATATTATATGTGCTAAAGTGGAAATAATACTTAACAATATTTACGGGATAAAGCAAAAGTAGCACTTAATATTCGCAGGCTAAAAATTAGGGTATGCGCCAAGGGGCGCGCCCATTTTCTAATACAAATTTAAACTTATTATCTTGGTCCTGCTATGAGCGAAACTGTAAATAACTACTCTCTCCGTTTCAGAATACTCACAGTAGAATACTCACAATTTAAATTTTTTTCTCATCTTACCCTCAGCTATTGTTCATCACAACCCATCCCATATGTACTGAGGGGCACTAAAGTTTTTTCTTCGCAACCTAAGTCTCTGCTACATAACCTATAATTCATTACACTCACTTCGTCCCAAAAAAATCAAGTTAGGAGATATGACATATTCTAGTACAATGAATTTAGACAATCCTTGTTTAGATTCGTTGTAGTAGAATGTGTTACATCTTTTTTTTTAAGTTGGCTTTTTATTACAAGGGAGTATTTTGTAACGGAGAGAGTAAATTGCATTGACTAGCACTTACTATTCACTCCGTTTCACAGAATTTCTAGATTCAAATATTGTATCATAAGAGCATAACTAATATTGGTATCTCTATATTCTATCTCCAAATTTTTTAGGGAATTCTAAATAAGATTTAAGATATGAAAATAGTGATCCCTCTGAAATATTGGCTAAAATTGACTTCCTAAAACTTAAAAAAACTTAAAAGTAGGCTCCATGCTAAACTACCAACAGAAATCCATTTGCCCCGTACGTGATATGTCTGGATTTGTGTCAATGCTTGGTGACCTGTGTATCCATTTCTTCAGAAACAGCCCGGTGTAACAAGAACTGCCACCCAACAAGGGCAGCAGGATCAGGATAATTAACCATCCACCTTGAATTCCAGCCCCACACAGAACATTAAGCCCTGAATATTCCATAAAGAAAAAAAATCAGAAGCAAACTAGTGAGAGTTATCGTCCATGAAAATTCATTAAGCCCTTCTAATCGAAGTATCAAACAATAAAAAAATTCAGAATCAAAATACTGACGGATATCTATTAGTAATTTGAACTTAACTCTGAAATATCTTAGCACGTTACTGATATTTGCAAAATATAACAATATTCAGAAATGAATCACAGTTTGCAAAATATCACAAGATTCGGTGGTGCTTTCCAATGAGAACAACTAACCAGGTAATTAATGAAACTCACAACATTGAGGATTAAGAATTTTTTTAGAAATAATATTGTTTTAATGGAAAATCACAAAAATAGTTGGCATGTGGATGAAATTGCAAAAATAACGGTCTGTCGAACGGGGAGGAAACGACATGTGGGCCTGTCGAATAGCGGCGTGTCGACAGGCCCTGTCGAACTGCGGGCGTTCGACAGGCCGGCCTGTCGAACAACGGGCGTTCGACAGGGCCCGCCACCTACCACGCGCCACCCCTGTCAACCTACGGGCGTGCGACAGGTCCCCTCACCGCCCCTATCGACCTACGGGCGTTCGACAGGCCCTTTTATAAGGCGCCCCCGGTTCCAAATCGTCCCCAATCACTCCAAACCCGAGACCACTTCGCCTCGCCGCCTCGCCGCGCTCACCGCACGCTGCACGCCGCAGCCCGCCATCACGCCTAGCGCTGGTGCCGTCGCCATTGCTATTGCTGCCGTTGCGTGTCGTCGTCGTTGAGGTAGCAGCACTACAAGGGAAGGGAAGGTTAAGGTATAAATATGTATTAAGTTTTGAATTTTTAATTCGTAAGTATGAGTTTTGTTATTTCGATGTTATTATTTGTGAATCGTTAGTCATTTGTTGAATGTTAGTACGTATAATGTGTGAACCATTTGTCATTGTTTAATGTTAGCATATATAGTTATTTAGTTGTATGTTGCAAATAATTTGAAGTTAGTATACGTTTGCTGAGGTGATTAGCAATTTTGTAATGTTGAAATAGTTATCATTGGGAAGAAATGAATGTTAAGCATTAGTACAAATCGAAAGGAAGTTATATTTAAGTAGTCTAATTTAGTGTAGAGTTGTGTCATTCGGCCGAAGGGAATAACTACGCGGTTGGGAAGGGGAAGTCCTCAACTGTGCAGGAAAGAGCAACGACAGCGAAGGTATAAATTTGTAATCCCTTAGGACGCCGGCAATTTTTTTTGTTAATCATTGTTGGTTGTTAGTACAGGTATTATACGTTTCTTACTAGTTAAAATTGAATGGAGGTATGATATGTTTATTATTAGTTAAAATCGAATGGAGATATTATACGTTTATTATTAGTTAAAATCGAATGGAGGTATGATACATTTATTATTAGTTAAAATCGATACGTTTATTATTAGTTAAAATCGAATGGAGGTATTATACGTTTACTATTAGTTGAAATCGAATGGAACTTATATTTAAGTAATGAAATATAGTTTGAATACGTTAGAGCAATAATGTAAGCATAGAGCATACGACACTTTACTGGGTAGCAACCTATTAATAGCAATTGGCATGCTATTTCAGGATGTCAGGTGTTGTGCCCGTTCGGGTGTATTATGGCGACGCTCCAATACAACTTTGTGATAGCGGGGTAGATTTGACCGTATATGCATTTGTTGATACTACCCTAAATACACCAGACCAGTTGGTTCTGAACAACGTGCTAGGGTGGCTACATAATATGTTCGGGATAGATCCTTTGATGGAGAAATTCATCATAAAAGCCGTGTGGCCAATAAGGAGTGAATACGGATGGCAATGGAGAGTAGTAGAGCTTGCATCTACTAGGAGTTGGAGAAAATTTGTGGCTAAAGTAAGAGAGAAAGGTTATAGCCTGGCAATATTGGTGCAAAAGAAAATAGATATTGTTGGGACCGGCGAGACCAGCCGCACGGAGGTGGAACAAACTCATATCGTGGAAAAGACTAATATTTGTAGGAGTGGGGAAGAGGAAGCAGTAGAGGAGGCTACTGCAGATTTAGTTGTGCCCGGTGGCAATTGTCCGGCTAACGAATTGGATAACGATGAGTCGGAGTCACCTTTGGCTGTTGATGCAGCGGAGGAGAACAATGCGGTAGTGGAAGAGATGGAACTGGAGAACGAGGAATATATTTCGTTCATGGTGGAAGGGAAAGATACAACACAGTGGGACGAGGAAACCAACGTACCTGAAGATTGGACGACCATATCGATGAGCCGTCTAGGGGTTAACGATGGTTTAGATGCCCACTGGCGATATGATTGTAAGAAGGTGCAAGTTGGACAGATGTTTCACGACAAAGGGCACCTACAAGACGCAGTGAACAGGCGGGAGTTCAGGGTGAAGGTTTCAAACAGGACGACGTATGATGTGAAGTGCACAAAGCCCAGATGCCCTTGGAGAGTGCATGGTTACAAGCCACAACATGACAACTTATGGGTAGCTTCAAGGGTTGAGGAGCATACCTGTTTGTTGGATAATACCTCTTTGGTACACAGGAACATGACGGCTGCATTCGTGGCACAAATGGTATACTCAAAGGTTGTTAAAAAAACTTCTTTGTCGCTGTTCACAATAATGCATGACGTGGAGAAAGAGTACGGGTATGAGATATCGTATGACAAGAATTGGAGGGGTAAGCAGAAATCACTGGAGATGAGATTTGGAAGTTACAAAGATTCATACCATAACCTTCCCCCACTTTTGGAGGTGTTGCAGGCCAGAAACCCGAGCACATATATGGCTATTCTCGATGAGGTTAATGAAAATGGGAAAAACATACTTCGTCGTGCATTTTGGTCATTTGGATGCATGATAGAGGCCTTCCGAAATTGCATTCCGTTGTTATGTGTTGATGGTACTTTTATGACAGGCAAGTATAGGGGAACAATTTTAACCGCAATCGGAGTCGACGCTGATAGCCATGTCGTCCCTGTTGCCTTCGCTTTTGTTGAAAGCGAGAACACATCGAGCTGGCTATGGTTCCTGCGTCACATTAAAAGGTGTGTTGTTCAAAACAGACCAAATGCATGTGTTCTGCATGACCGACATGCCGGCATTCTATTAGCGGTGCAGCAGCTAAAGGAAGATATAACAGAGGAGGTTTGCTGGCCAGATTTGCATAGCAGATGGTGTATGCGACATCTCGGTGCAAATTTTTACAGACAATTCAGGAGTAAGAGGTTAATGGACCTGTTCAAAAAGTTGTGCAAGCAGAATCAGCAAAGAAAGTTCGACGCTATATGGGAAAAGCTAGATCGGTTGACCACTACTCACATGCAAGAGGTTCGGAAAAAACCCGTTCTTGCCCGACAAGAGGAGCCGGAAGGCCTGGAACCCATTCCAAACGAATCACCATCTGTTACTCGATGTAGGAAGCGGGGAAGGGCTACGAAGTGCTTCACTGACTGGATAGAGCATGAGCCAAGGGAAAAGTAGTCCTTGTTGTACGATACCAATGGTTCACGGTATGGTGTGATGACAACAAATCTTGCAGAAGTGTACAACTGGGTGATGAAAAATACATGTCTTTTACCACTTGTTGCTATCCTGGATAGCATCACAAGGGGTACACAGAAGTATCTTTGTAAAAGATACGTCATGGCTAGTCTTAACCTTGCCAATCCTAATGTAAGGTATAGCCCCGCTATCACACAGTACATGGAGGAGAAAAGCAAGAAGGGAGGAATGCACAGGGTCTGGCCTGCTGGGAATAGTGACTTGTTGTTTGAGGTACGACTGCGTGACAAGAGTGGAGTTGGTATTGGAAGTACGGACATCACATTGGAGTGCACGTTGTGGCCAGACTATCATGCTTGCAAATGCAACTGCAACAAGCCTTTCCTTCGATATCTGTCATGCTCTCATGTTCTTGCCACTTCCGCAAAAGGTGGTGTCGATGCGAACATATTCGTCTCGCCTTATTTTACTAAGGAAGCATGGGAGGCAACCTGGCGCGGTGAATTGCGTGGTTGGCGTGCGGTATGTGATTTCACTCGCCCACCCCCAGGGGAAGCCAACTGGGTGCCTAACTCAAATTTGCTAGTTGGCACGAAGGGGCATCACAAGACGCGTCGAATCAAGAACCACATGGATGAACCTGAAACAAGCACCCGTTCATGGCGTCCAAAAGCTTGCATTGTATACGGCGGAGACCATAGCCGTAAAGATTGCAGCATGTACAATGTAGGCAAAGATGCAGAAGGTGACGATATTCGTCGTATTCCAGGGCGGAGGTCGACGAAGAAAAATAATCCTTAGTTATTCGTCTTTTAATATTTATATTTACCAGTCCTAGAGTGTGTTCACTTCAACTTATTAGTATTTTACCTATACTACTATATTATCGCGTTGCATAACTTTGTCACGCTCATTTTTTCATATTTCTGGCATGTAATATTTATATTTACCAGCACCCCAGTGTGTTCACTTCATTTTATCAGTATTTGACTTCTGCTATTAAAATTTCGCTTTGCATAATTTTTCACGCTCAATTTGTCATTTTTTTAATTCATTTCTGATGCTCATGACACTGATAATCATGCATTTTGTAGGTATGGCTGCCAGGGATGACGTATCGCTGATCGACGAGGTGATCGATAAACATCACCGATCGCGACGACTTAGTCAAGGGACTTTCTGCAACGTGTTGAAAATGCGGGGACCGGATCAGTATTGGCGTATCGATCCTCGTTGGGTTGCACCAGTTCCACCAGGAGGTTTTCCCAGAGGACCAGGAGAACTGGGTAGTGCGCCGACACTTAGTCGCGTTTCTACTATGGTTGTTTGGGTGGGTGATGTTCACGGGGACTCACGCTGACTCCGTGGACAAGCACTTCATCCACTACGCGGAGCAGATCGCCGAGCTACCTGTTGAGGAGATTCCGCAGTACAGTTGGGGGTCGGCTGTTCTTGCGGCGACGTACGCCGGTCTCTGCGATGCTTGCACCAGGAATAGCAAGGCAAGTTCTCTAACAGGATGCCCTCTGCTTCTAATGTTATGGGCGCATGAGCGCTTTGACATTGGGAGGCCACAGCTACAGTCGTACGCAAGCTACGGCATCGATGAGATGTAGTCTGGTCTTGAAGACATCGACGATCGTCCCACCATGGCCTCGCTGTGGACAAACCGCGAGGTAAATTGTACATTGCAATGCATTTTGCATAGCACTTTCTTATTTTGCACATTATCTCGATTTACAGGCACTAATCATATATTTCTTGCTTTTACAGCCGAGGTGGGTGAGCGAAACGACACGTCGCATGTACACACAGGTCGTGGCGGACTTCGATCAGCTTACGCCCGACCGTGTTCACTGGACCCCGTACACGCATCACGATGTCATCGAGCGGGCACCGCACGGTCTTGCGCAGCTCTACACGCGCGACATAGAGTTCTGGAGGACCACTTGTCACCTCGTGCTGGATGTGCACGTCGAGCCGTACCACGTGCAGAGGGTACTTAAACAGCTCGGCATGTACCAAGACTACCCTCCAAGAGGTGGACGCTCTTTAGCTGTTAGCCTCCATAAGTAAGTACACATCCGACAATGTTAATTTCAAGTAGTGTGTTTTACCCCATTGTGAATGTTTCTTACGTGCTCATTACGTCCTACGCAAGTACTCCCGGAAGGGACTCGATCTGTCCCACGAGGGGACAATTGTTTGGACGATCGCGCCAACGGTTGCGGAGTGGGAACATGCGGCGGAGCACTTGGTTCTCCAAACACCTCCAGACGACGGAGCTTCGTACGGACAGTACCTTCGTTGGTACTGTAGTGTTACGCGCTGAAGGTGTTTCCCGCCACAAGGGGATACATCTCTCCCCCACCAGCCGTCGATCACGGACACGTTTGGCCCACAACCTCGAGCTGCGTACAACTCAATGGTATGTCGTTGCTTTCGTTGATTATCATTAAATGTGGAACACATTCAATTGTTCTAATGCCCTTCCCTATTCGTTCAATAGGCCGAGTTTGTGGAACAGGTTCACGCTGAGTCCAACACGTTGTTACAGAGACTGGAGACGAGGCCTCAGCACGTCAGGCAGGACGACGTGGCGTCCGTCCTTCGCAGTTTCCATTCGCGTGCTGCGGCGCTACTTCGTCGTGTCTCCTGTCAGAGCGCGACTGATGTGGCGCAGCCTTCCAGGCGGGCAGGATTGCCACCAGTACCACGACGCTCTAGTGTGGACCAGTTCCATTCCTCTACTTCACGTTGCTACTACGACGACGTCGGTCCATCGCACGCTCGGCCTTCGCTTCAGGAGACGCCTCCCCCTGTCCGCCCAGGGAGATCGTCTGACTTTGGGGTTCCGGCATCGAGTATGCCATTACCGCGGCCTCAGGTACAGCACGTTTACCTTGCTTAACATCCAGTTCATATCGTACTCAACCTCCGTTTTATACCATATCGTAACCTACGCAATGTCCACAGCCACAGCAGGTATACGATACCCAGGGAGCTTATGTGGAGCCAAACTTTCCTTACCTGCCGACAGGGGACAACCTGGCGCCCACACCGGGTTGGGGACTTTACGTTACTCCGCGCGCACCAGAGTCAGGGTACACACAGCACACAAGTATTGTTTACAACGTAGTTACCATCATCGTTCTCTTAATTTTTATGCATAGTTACTAACTATTATAATGTGGCATTGCCTCTATTTTGCAACAGGTGACGACTACGGGTTTTCCCAGGGACATTCTGCAGTTCCTGCTGTCTCTCCTCGAACATAGTTCATGGACGATTTCTTTGCGACGGATGCACCCGATGCACAAGCTGACATAGACTACTGGTACGGTGCTCCTCCGGTCACGCAGCCTACGCAGCAGAGGGAGTCCGTGCAGCCAGAGGATGCCACTCCACAGCAGCCGGCACGACATAGGCATCCACCTGATAATTTGACCTATCCGACAGAGCAAATCAGACAACGCAAGAAGGGAGGGCCTAGCAAGCGTGCGAGAGGGGGTCATTCTTGACTTGTAATGTTATTTATGTGCTAGATTATTTTTCTGTGCATTTACTACTTATGTCATATTATATGTATGAACTACGTTATGACGTACACTTATTTGATAAGCTGTCTTTCTATGTCTTTTCTACTTGTGCTAAAGTATGACTTCTTTTAAATTTTTTTCTATAAGTTTTAGAAAAAAGTCACTATCGACATAATAGCGCTCACGCGTGGTTACAAACTACTTTCGACGCCTATGTCATTTTGTTGTTGGAAAATCGGACACACCGAGAATACAATGCGAGATCGACTTCGCATTTGTACACTTCGCTGTTACTTTTTACAAAAGCACGATCCCTTTCGGCGCATGCACGAGTACTTTCGGTTGCACCGATGCAACCTCCTTTATTCGTGTGCGATACGACTGCGAAATGGCTTCTCACGCCCTTACATGTCACATCGGCATACATCCAATCTTACTTTCGGCTCCATCCAGCCCTCTAAAAGGGCGAACGGCCTTATTCCACATACGTCCACTCTTACTTTCTGCGGTAATCAGGCCGACCCATCGTGCCCCATGATGTAGACATGTAAAGGTTATCATTGCGATTTTGGTGCCTACATAAGTCCCCATAACAAGCGATGCAGCACATAATTTCTTCATCTGTGTAGGCAACAAGCGCTACCACAACCCTTCATCGCACCAGCTTTCGGCAATAGCTAGACGCCGGGGCGTTGAGGATCTCAACTGGCGTAGCGATCCTTGTGTATACCTATTCCTACCTTGGTGCCAGCGGCCTCTCTGCCTTTGCGGTGACCGATGCCAACTAATGGCTTCGAGGAATCCAGATACTCGAGGAAGGCGCTTTTTTAGGTGCCCTATCTATGACCGTGAGGTATTTCATTCTCTGCATATGCTTATTCAGTTTGCATGAGCGATTGTTTATTCTTCTCCCAAATCTATTTGTCAGGCCCGCGCTACGGCTTGTGGATACATCAAGTGGATTGATACAGAAAATTCTGTTCTCGACCTAACCACTTGTTTACAAGAAGGACACTGGTATTTCGCATCAGAAAGTACTGAGAAATACTTGTCGTTCAAAGCAGCTTACGAACGACAATGTCATGAACAACAATGCAACTGGCAGGTGCTAACGATGGCACTCCCTCCATGGGAAGCCCGTCCAAAATGCAGATGCGGTGATCGTTGTCAGGTTCTCCGTTCCATCAAGCCAAGTACTTTGGGTCAAAGGTTCTTTGTTTGCCCAAATATTCTAGACAATGATTTCATGGTGAAAATATATTCATTATCATGAATCCTTATTTTACCACAACATTTAGGAACTTTGTTCGTTTCACGTCTATTCGTTTCTCGCAGGAACCGCCAAGAAGATGTCAATACAAACAATGGATAGACACCGAAAAGGTTCTAAGTGATCCAACTTCCCGTGTGGTGCAGCTTGAATTGCCAGAGCAATACAGGTTTACTAAAGCGCAGTTTGAGAGGGGAGAGGGATCCTCACATAGGGGTTAGCTACTATCGGACAACTTACCTTAGTCAAATATGCAATGTCATGTTTCATTGTCCCATTACTATATCGTCGTCGTGTTCAACTCTTGCACTACCTTCTTTCTGGTTCGAATCTAATCTTATCTATGTAAATGCAATGAGACCAGATGTATCATGTTTAAATTGTACTACAACTTCTCATTGTTTCAGTGCATATAATGTTTCTGCGACCGAGACTATAATAGGGCAATATCAATTTCGTACATTAATACCACAAATAAGTTACAACATTAACTCTTACTTAAAATATGAAATTACAAAACTACCGACTTCGATAGATTTTTCAAAATATTATCAACAACAAATTTTTTAAGTGTACTTTGCCTTTGTATTGTATATTTTCATTCCTTTCGGTCATTAGGAAAACCGCTCTATTAAAAAGATGATGCATTGACATATGAGGAGTCATGGATGTGCTCAACATCAATTCTAAAAAAATATTTCTTCTCGGTTTCTAAAAACATGCTCTATGAATTGAAAATTTTTGGAGTCGTCCGAAAATGATTTTCGGAATTTCCAAAAATAGACAGAACCAATTTTCGCTTCTGGAAATTTTCGGCCCTATCCGAAAGTGATTTTTCGAATTTCCCAAAATAACCGAGAAGCAGTTCTGTAAATTAATAAATTACAAATGGATATATCTAAAATTATGAAATTATAACTCCGATATGTTTCTCCAAATATTCAATTACAAATGGGTATTAATCAATTATAATAAATTATAATTATAAAAACAACTTAAAAACTTAATTATAATAACAACTTAAAAATTATAATTAATCAATTATAAAAAATTCTGTCATTAATTAATTACTAACAACTTAAAAACAATTCTTACCAAATTAAAAAAAAGTTCTGTAAATTAATAAATTAAAAAAGGATATATCTAAAATTAATAAATTATAAATCCGATGTGTTTCTCCAAATATTCAATTACAAATGGGTATTAATCAATTATAACAAAATTATATTTAGAAAAACAACTTAAAAACTTATTTATGAAAATAAGTTAAAAATTATACTTAATCAATTATATAAAATCTGTCATTAATTTATTATTAACAACTTAAAAACAATTCTTAACAAATTAATATTAATAAATAACTTAAAAACAATACTTAACAAATTAAAAAAAAAGCTGGCCGACCAGGCCTGTCGAACGGCCGTGGTTCGACTGGGCCGGCGGGCCGGCCTGTCGAACAGTCGGCGTTCGACTGGACCTTGTCGAACTGCCGCTGTTCGATTGGGCCAGTCGAAACACGGCCGTTCGATCGGTCCGAGCTCTCGTCGCGTGGCCGTTCGATTGGGCCTTGTCGAACCGCCGTGGTTCGACAGGCCCATATTTTTGCGATTTTATCTGAAAGCTCACTATTTTTGTGATTTTTCATTAAAACAATATTATTTCTAAAAAAATTCGAGGATTAACTGGATCTCAGGCACATAGAGAACGGCCCCGATGATGGTGGCAGCTCCTGTGGCGCTGGCGGCTGTGGTGGCAAGCTGTAAGTTGAGTCCCACCCCGGCAGCCGGCAGGCACGACATGGTCGACAGCTGCGACAGCGGTAGCGAGCCCTCCGGCCCGAACGTGTTGCTCGTGGCTCTCTTCAGAAGGGAGCTGCCAACCGGCGGCGGAGCGAAACGAGGCAGCGACGGGGCCTGAGGAATACGCGATTGCATTTCGGTCGTCTACAGTGAAGATGGGGATGGCGGCATCGGCGAACGACCTCGCGAGGAAGTTCTTGGCGGTAGGATTTCATGAGCGCGGGGGCAAATGAAGAGCGCGTGTTGATTTTGGAATCGAGCCCTCTCCCATAGAAGACGAGAGCGAGAGACAGGAAGATGGGAGCCACTAAATTTTGAGAGATGTTTAGATATACTATTGAAGCAAGTTTAATTTAGCAACATTTTTCCCTCGGAATCTATTGCAGGAAGAGGTTAATATCCAACTTCGAATTGTCAATTTTATTTCTCATAAAAATAGCAAGTTAACACGAAGAATTTATCATATGAATAATCAATTCATTCGAACTTGCTTCCCTTCTTGAAATAAGAGCAAATGATCTAATTCACGATTTCCTAAGAATTGGATTAATCAAATCCACTATTTTGTATACACAAAAAAGTATAATAGCATAAGTGTAGGACTGATTCTCCATAATAGGGTAGATCGCACCAATAAATACTCCCTTCATCTCAAAATACTTATTATTCTAGATAGTTTAGCATATATTAAGGTTTAAAAGAAATTATAGTATCCCTCATTAAATAACGTATGGTTAAAGGTGGAGTGATAGTTGGAGGGTATAAAAGGGAGAAATTTAAATGGAAGATGATGGATGGGACAAGTAGAACTTTAAAGTGACAAATATTTTGAAACAAATTTTGAATCAACTTTTTTGGACCGATGTAGTAATCCTAAATTCTACTATTGGGAATGATTTATCTAATCTGCTAGTGCTGGTGATGCTAACAAGCATTCCTGTACTAATTCACAAGATTCCAGAGCCACCAATCAAATGTTTCGAAATGGTATCTAATCAATTCAAAATTCAAAACTTAAGAAGTGAGATGCAAAGCTCAAAACAAGTGAGATGACTTAAAAAAGAATAATCTTAGTACTTGTACCTACATATTTTTTTCGGGGAACGAAAGTTTTGATTAAATAACAGAAGAGTTACACTTTTGCTGTAATATGCAGAACACAAGACTGGATCACGCCAAAGCGCGCAATTTGCAAATTGAGCACGCCAAACCGCGCAATGTGCTGTCCATTTTACAAATGAGCAAGTTCGTGGACTACCCTATTACACTATCGTTTACTATACCGAATACGAATGGACGATCCCACTATCGTTTACTATACGGAATACGAATGGTCTGGATCGTCGACTTCACAGCCTTCATATCCCGGAGTATGAAGGTCCACTGCGATCTTTCCTGGTCATTGGTGTCAACTGTCAAGCCTTGCCTTTAAGCGTACTCATACATTATACGTACACATCTATTCTCAAATATAGTACCCACTACCGCCAGTGCTTTCACCTCTGCAACACGTACGCGACCATTTTTAAAACTATACTATCATATTTTTCTCAAAAAGGAAGAATTGTATGCTTCGAGAAAAATGCATTATACTATTTGGATATTATTTTTTCCAGATATTTATTTCAAGTTTTCGGTACATAAAATAAAACAAGTTTGGCTACTTTATCTTTCTAGGTTTACTCCCATCGTTAGGCACCTAAGACCGTCGGATAATTCATTTGTAATAATATGCCTGTGTAGGACCGTTCGGTGAAACGGCAAGAATCGTATCGACAATTGCCAAGCATGGTCATCGGTCACATGGAAGTACAGTTCGTCAAACCGTATCAAAGTTCACAGCAAATAGTAAGTACAAAAGACAGGTTAAAATCGATGTCGGTATGCTAACACAACCCATCAAGATCAATCAGGCACAATCTGACAGATAACGAAGAAATTTGGCCATTTGGCCGTGGCATCATAGTCCCCATTCCGTGCGAAAAGTACAGAATTCAATACAAGGATCCATTAGACAAGTGACATGGCTATAAAGTGGAAAAACCACACAAAAATTTGAGGAAATAAAACAAACACCCTCAGGCCTCAACAGTCAAAACACAAACTATTCCGTATGTAGTATGTGTACGAAACAACTTGAGCCGTTTTTCTTAATGAAAGCATAATTTTCATGTAGTACTTCTGTAACAACTTGAGCAGTCCATTTTTCTTCTGAATGAAAGCTTCAAGCGTAAAGCTAGTCTGATGTCTCCAGCTGCAATAGATATCAGTTGGTTTGTGGTCACCTGAAAAGGATATACACAGGTTCATTAGTGCATCACTAAGCAAACTATGAAGAGCAAACAAGGTTTGAACTCCAGAAATAACAGAGAACAGCAAACTAGATTCATCGGAGAAGTAATAAATCGCTTTAAATACGCAAAGGCTACACATATAGAACAAACTAATAAAGATATATACTTGCAGATGAACTAGTTGAACCTTTCAGCCCTGAAAGCCTCCTAAGTTCTGAAGCATCCAGCATTATCAGATTCCAGTAGAGCAGGAATCCAAAAGATCTAGAGCTGCTGTGCAAAGAAGAGCCAAAAGAGGAAGGATAAGCATGGCGATAGAAGCAACTTTTTTCCTAACAAGGAAAAGGGCACTAGATACTGGTGACCAAGTATGTACTGCTACCACCTAAAATTTCCTAGTACCCTCCACCACACCTGCAAGAATATTAATACTACTGCTATCTGGCAACATACATCATCACCACCATGCTCATACACATGGAGCACAATCCTGCAGAAAGGTTCTTTTTTTAAAAAAAAAAAAGCAGTGCTAACTCAAGAAGACTCAAGAGAACGATAGAAATCCAGAACAGTAAAGCTGCCAGAGGGTGACCAAAGATGCAGAGCTCCCTTCAATCCAAAGAGGGTCCATGTAGGGTTGATGCAGCTCCTGGGGCATGCAAGCCGTAAGCCTATCCCAACAACGAGTACTCCATCTTTTTTCTACCTACATACATACTACTAGTATATATTTGAGTAGTTTCTTTCAGATCTCGTGCTGAATAATGAGCATGGAGTAGGCTAACGGGATCCATGACCCAGCAGCTCAATCGACCCACAGCAACACCCCTTTTTGGACCGAAAGGAGCTCAACGTCCACAACACTTTCCAGCAACGACAAGAACAGCTCAACATACCCAAACGAATAAGAACAAGAAACCATAGAAGAAAAAACAAGCTCAGCCCAATAGGCTAACCCTAACAAAAAGCATGGAATACTACTGCACACATGATTATGCGAGAAAACGAGAGAAGAAAGAAGAAGAATAACCCTCCTCCACCCCCTCCCATGGCGCCGGCTGCCTACGGCCATGGATGGAGATGCTACTAGGCGCTGGTCCATGCTTTAAAGAAGAGGAGAAGCTAAAGAGAGAGAAGAGGAAGGGGAAGGGGTTGGCTCGAATCTTCACAAGGGGTTCTCTCGGGAAGCGAGCAGACACCAACCCAGCTCTGGTCTCTGACTCTGAGCGCTTCACATGGCTTTGGCTCGGACGAGGCGGCCATGCCCATGAGTCCATGACCACCACCACAGCACCACTCCGTCGACCGATGAGCTGCAGTGCTAGCCCAGCCACCCCCACCATGCTTTGTCTATCCATTTAATCGCAGCAGCAGGTGGCCATAAAGTGTTTCGCGGGGAGAGGGGGTGGGGGGGCGGACTTGGACTCCGCAACAGGAGCGGCTGGGAACGGGGAAGCGTGTTTAGCCTCCACACCGAGTAGACTTTCTTTTTTGTTTACCCGGTAACAGCGCATGTAGCTCAACAGTGTTTCTTTCCTGACGGGTGTTCTTGTCACGTTGCGTCTTGTGTGTTACACACTGATGGAAAACCAATCTTTACTCGAGCACTCAGGCTGTGTTCGCTAGCTGGGGTTGGGAACCCATCCTCCACGGCACGGAAAACGAAACGGTCCATTAGCACGTGATTAATTGAGTATTAGCTATTTTTTTTCGAAAATGGATTAATTTGATTTTTTTAAGCAACTTTTGTATAGAAACTTTTTGCAAAAAAATACACCGTGTAGTAGTTTGAAAAACGTGTCCGGGAAGAGAAACATTGTGCGGCGGTAGTAACGTTACTACCGAACTCAGCCTCAAAACAGCAAATATCTCGAATCTCTTATGAATCGATGCTAAAAAAAATCATTAGCACCGATTAAAACACCGAACGATACTTGGTCATCTTTAATATCAGTTGATAACACCAACCGGTACTAAAGATCATTTTTAGTTCTGCTTCACACTTTTTCATTGCATGCCAGGCCCTCAGGATCTTTAGTATCGATTGGTAGCATCAACCGGTACTAAAGATTAACACTTTAGCTGGTACTAAAGATTTTATTGATCTTTAGTATAGGTTGGTGACACCAATCGGTACTGAAGATAATGTCCTTCATATAGCTCATCTTTTTCTTCTAGCCCGAGCCATTGCTGCAAGTGCAAGGAGTAGGAAAAGAGGTGTTGCCAAATTTTTTAAAAAAATATTTTGATGATATTATATAAATCAAAGGGATCTAAAAAGTTAGCAATTTTATCCTCTATTTATGTATGGTTAACAGTTTACATTTATAGCTATATTTTTATACATTATTTTCTTCAAAAAGGTATTTGAAAAAAGATGAGAGAGAGAAATTGTTTAGGAAATATTAGGGTACTTCATAAAATTAGAAACATTTGGACAAAGGAATAGAAAACTAAGTCCATTTAAAAATTATTAAAATAGTTAGTAATAAATAGAATGCATTAAAAATATGTTTAGAACTTTATACTTTTTAAAAAAATAATTAAAATAAGGATAATACATGGAAAAATATATTTACAAATTTGTGAAACTGATAGAATTTATATATAATCAACCATGACTCTGATTAAGTCCATTTAAAACTCGTTATAATCATTAGAAATAAGAAGAATAAATTAAAAATGTGTATCGTTAATTTTCAATTTAATTATGATGTTTTAAATTATTATATGATTATTTAATTACTTTCGTTTTGGTGGACTTCCTTTACATTTGTTTATTTGATGTAGATGAATCGGCAATGGATATATACCGCAGACCGACGGTCGAAATAGTTTATTGATGGCGTGTATTATTTTTTGAGTGTGGCCAATGCTCACAAGCATAAGGGTTTTATGTTGTCCATGCAAAAAGTGCAAAAACCAAAATGAGTATTCTACATCAAGAACTCTTCATATCCACTTGTTGCAGTCGGGATTCATGCCTAGCTATAATTGTTAGACCTCGCACGGAGAGTCAGGGGTTGCAATGAAAGAACATGAAGAAGATGACAACATTCCGGACTGGGTTCAATACGATGGATTTGCAGAAAATACAACAGGCGAGACGGACAGAGCTGTTGAAGAAAATGACGGTATGGATGATCTTGGTCAAATGTTGTGCGACGTAAAAAAGGACTGCGAAAGTGAAAAGGAGGTCCAGAAATTAAAACGGATGTTAGCGGACCACAAAACGTCCTTGTACCCAGGTTGCGAACAGGGGCACAAAAAGTTGGGTACCATCCTGTAATTCTTGCAATGGAAGGTAAAAAATGATGTGACTAACAAGGTATTTGGCGAGTTATTGAAACTCGTAAAGAATATTTTTCTCGAGGGAAACGAATTGCCTGAAACAATGTACGAAGCTAAGAATGTAGTCTGCCCTCTAGGACTGGAAGTCCAGAAGATATACGCATGTCCGAACGATTGTATCCTCTATCGCGATGAGGAGTACGAGAACCTAGAAGCATGCTCGGTTTGTAAGGCACTACGATACAAGATTAGACGAGATGACCCAGGTGATGTTGACAGACAACCTTCAAAGAAGAGAGTTCCTGCTAAGGTGATGTGGTATTTTCTTATAATACCACGGCCGAGGCATTTGTTCAAGAACAAAGCGCATGTTAGAATGATGCACTGGCATGCAGAAGAACGTAAACAAGACGGGATGCTGATACACCCTGCCGATGGGTCGTAGTGACGAAACATCGACAGAGTACTTCAAGACTTTAGAAAGGATGCATGGAATATAACATTCGGTTTAAGTACGGATGGCATGAATCCATTTAGAGAGATGAACAGTGGTCATAACACTTGGCCTGTGACCATGTGTATCTACAACCTTCCCCCTTGGTTATGCATGAAGCGGAAGTACATCATGATATCGATTATTATTCAAGACCCAAAGCAACCTGGTAACGACATTGATGTGTACTTAAGACCATCGATTGAAGATTTGAAACTGCTATGGATGAAAGAAGGTGTCCCTGTGTGGGATGAGGACAAACAGGAGCAATTCAACCTACGAGCGTTGCTGTTCGTAACTATTAACGATTGGCCTGCACTTAGCAACCTCTCCGGACAATCAAATAAGGGGTATAAGGCTTGCACGCACTGTATGGATGATACTGGCAGTATGTATTTGAAGCACTGTAGGAAGGTTGTGTACCTAGGCCATCGTTGATTTCTTATTGCAAGCCACCCTGTACGAAAGAAAGGCAAACATTTTTAAGAGAAGACAGACCACCGTACTAAGCCTAAACATCGTAACGAAAAAACCATGTTTGCTATGTTCTCATCAACCGGGACTAAAAATTTGATCTTTGGTCCTGATTGTTCTCACCAATCGGGACTAAAGAAGATTGCATATATATAGGGGGCACATCGTCTTCTCCGATCTTCACATTTAGCAGTTTTTTCGATCTCATCTCTCATCACCGCGTGTCGATTTCCATCATCTTCTCTCGCCACCGTCACCGTCATCGCCGCCGTCGTCATCCTCGTCGTCCTCGTCGTCGCCGTCATCGTCACACTCACCGTCGTCGTCGCCACCCTCACCGTCGTCATCGTTCTCCTTGCTTCAAGGTGAGGCTGCCATGCATCTCTCCCCCTCCACCTCTCTCTCCTCCAGTGCCACCACCGCCATCGCCGTACTGCTGCCGCGGCCTACCCACTGACCGAACGAACGAACAAACGTTTGACGGAACGTATGAGCGAACGACCGAACGAGCAAGAGAATGACCGAACGACCGAGTGAAAGAACGACCGACCGAATGAGTGAACGTATGAGCGAATGACCGAACGAGCGAGGGAACGACCGAACGATCGAGGAAACGAACGAACGAGCGAATCGATGAGCGAACGACTGAACGACCGAATGAGCTAACGTATGAGCGAACGACCAAACGAGTGAGGGAACGAGCGAACGACCAAGGAACGAACGAACGAGCAAGGAAATGAGCAAACGATCGAGGGAACGAAGGAACGAGCAAGGGAACGAGCGAACGAACGAACGAGCAAGGGAACGAGCGAACGACCGAGCGAATGAACGAACGAGTGAGGGAACGATCGAGCGACCGAACGATCGAACGAACGAGCGAACGAACGAACGAACCATGTTCTCTAGTGCTCTGTTCGTTTGACAAAATTTGTTAGGGAAAATATCCGTTTGTAGCCATAAAAAAGCAAGGTGTTATGTTCACCCAATATCTTGAATCACTATCTCTGACTTAACGATGTTTGAAACTAAAAGTATGTTTAAAATTTTTAAAAACTTAGGGTTATGTTTTAGTTGTGTAATGCAAATGTTGTAATTATCTAACGATTGTTTTGTTGCTAGGGTTGGATGCGGGCGACTCTCAAGTTGAATTACATGATTAGAAGGTCGCCAAGCAACACGCTAAGGCAAGATATGTGATATATGAGATCTGACGTGTTAATTCTAATTGTATGCATACCTAAGGCTGTGGATATATATAACAATTTACATGTAGGTTGTCGATAAAGTGGATATGTATGTATACCTAAGTTCTTCATAGTTGTAGACAATGTGAACATATATAACAATATACATGTAGGTTGCATATTTTTTAAAGCTGTGTTCTTTTAAAATTGCTAAACGGTGCGTTTTTTGCAAAAAATTTCTATACGAAAGTTGCTTTAAAAAATTAGCAAATACTTAATTAATCATAAGAAAATGCATATAACAATACACATGTAGGTTGCATATTTCTTAAGGCTGTGTTCTTTTAAAATTGCTAAACGATGCTTTTTTGCAAAAAAAAAATTTCTATACGAAAGTTGCTTAAAAAAATTAGCAAATACTTAATTAATCATAAGAAAATGCATATAACAATATACATGTGGACAATGTGGATATATATAAGTAAGCGAATTTTAGAAGTTCTTCGTAGTTCTTGACAATGTGGATAATAATAACATTTTCTGTACTATTTAATGTTACGAACAGATGACAGATCGCGATGACGAACAGTTTCTCTTGGACGAGATCAATGAGGGCAGCAACCAGTACTAGACGGACGAGGAGGAGAATGAGGACCTCAACCAGTATTTAAATGAGGAGGGGAATCAGGAGAGGAATGAGGAAGGGAATGAGGAGAAAAACCAAGATGAGCAACAGGCTAGCCAACCGAGCGTTGGTACGAAGAGGGCAGCAAACAATGAGGTGTCACGAGAAGGTGGAGGGGTGACACATCATCACTGAAGTGCACCCAGACAGCGAACCAGTTGCCCCCATCGATGTAGCAAGAAAATTTGTGTCACACAATGGTTGGGTCGTGAGGGATCACGTGCCCATCAACATACAAAACTGGTGCCAAACAAGGTCACGAGGGGATGTTGAACAAACATATGTCCCAACTACAAAGAAGGACATGTTGTGGACCACCATGCTCGAGACCTTCACAATCCCTGAGGCAGATCACGCCAAAGTGAAGGATTGGACGCTGAAAAAGATGGCTCAACAATTTCAGGGCTACAAGAAAGATTTGTACAACAGATATATCCTGAAGGATCTGACACTGGATTTTGACATATCCCCCAAACTAAAGGATCATTGGGATGCATTTGTGGCCTACAAGATAGGAGAGCAAGGGCAAGCCAGAATAGCGAAGAACAAAACCAATGCCTCCAAGAAGACAATGCTCAAGTGGCAGAAAATGGAGGATGCTCTAGCCAGAAGAAGAATCGTCCCGGCCACCGTTGATTGGCCTAAACGATCAAAACATTGGTACTACACTCATGGGGGGACACTGCATCCCGGTGATAACTCCCTGATCTTTAGCGATGACATACAGCAAACAGCTCACTGTCTCATGGATGCCCTAGAGGCGTTTTCTGAGGAAAGATTCCATCCGGACAGAGAGAAGGACGAGCTTATGCTCGCACTGGAAAATCCAGAGCACCCAAGACGAACGCGCGGAAAAGACGTGGTTCCATGAAAGTATGGGTTTAAAGAAGATATCCATACGTATCGGAGTCACATGAGGAGCAAGATAGATACAGACGCGAAATTGGCATATCTTGAATTGAAGGTCGCGACCCACGACACATGGTTGCAAGAGGAGGTGGCAAGACAGGTGGAACAATGCTTAAGTGAACAGCGGAGCCAGCAGACCCAGCCGGCTATTCCTCATGTCATGGTGAGCCCCTCAGGCAATCGAAGCAGTTGTGCTTCTACTGGGCAAGTAGGGGAACATATTATCGACGCTGCAGCAGGGCCAGCTATCGACGAACCACCCCGTCCCGTGGATGAAATCACGAAGTGGACATCGTGTGAGCTGCATATTGCCTACAGAAACATATCAATCTAGGTATGCTCGTAGTTTTATAATATCTGGCTTGTAAATTGTGAATGTTTGTGCATATGTTAATTACTAATTAACCTCGGTTCTCGTGAAGGTGGCGGAGGGCATGGCCATACAAGTGCAGTAAGACAGGATGTACCATTGTAGACCGATTCCACCTTGGTACTCAAAGGTCGAAGTTGAGCTGGTGGTCCCAGGCTTTGAGGATCTCGAGCTGGAAATCCCCGGAGGAGACGGGGAGACGAAACTAGAAGAGACAACCCATGCTATTATACTGTGGTGCAAGCGGTACATCATGCTTCCCGGGTGAGTAGCAGCATCTGTTCCTACATCTTCACCACCGCAGCCTCGGTCTCTGTCGCAACCGTGGTCTCCTTTGTCGGCATTGTCTTCTCTGCAATCGCGGTCTCCTCCGCCTGCACCGTCTTCGGCGCCTGCACAGTCTCCTCCGTCTTCAATGCCGCAAGCAGCTGCAAATACCAAGCGGTCTTTTCCACCTCGTCCAGCGTCGTCAAAGTCCACACAACAAACGAAGAAGCCATGACTTGATGAGCCAAAACTATCCACGCTCAAGAAAAGAACGTATGATAGGATAGACGAGGGGATTGTCGAGATTGTCAAAAAACAAGTGGAGGATCACTTTAGGCCACGGGTTCAAGAGAAGAAGATTCCAATAAACCCAATGACTAAGGCCTTTTTTCAGAAAATGAGCGAACTCACAAAAAAGAACTTACTATCAGACTATGACCGCTCAGTTCAAAAGTCCTTTGGAAAAAGAAAGACAAAGGCAAAGACTGTCCCTCAGCTCAGAACGCAAAAGAAACAAATGGTTGAGCCGATGCCATCGGACTACGACTTAAGTTTACAACAATTTATGGCTGATACAAATCTGAGCAAGGAGCAACTGCTGAGGAAGGACCCTATAGAGAGTGTAGAACTAAAACACAGTACATACTCGACAAACACAAGTACGTACTCGACAAATGACTTGTCAAGCCAAAGTTGGTCTCCAAGTTCCATGAATGGTACATGGATCAATTAGCTAAGGGTAGGATGATGTTCGCGGCAAGGGTTAGAAATGAACATTTCTTCCATGGGACATACGATATGTGAATACGCTAGGACGATTGCCACGATGTATACCATCAAGACACCCTTGACGTCTCTCTTATAAGTTGCTGGGTTTTGTAAGTGTCATTCAATTTAATTCCGTTTATTTGCCTGTCGTATGTGACACTGAAAATTTAATGTCTTTTTTTTACTGTAGAATAGAGATTCAAAGATGCCGGAAAAAAGGATACTTCAAGTGCGGTTTAATGGACCCGTACGTAATCAACGAGAAGACCTTAGAACGCTGGCCAGTGGAGACCGAGAATAACATTTACAAATTCCTGGTGCAGCAACATTTCAAGGAGTACATACTATTGCCATACAACACAAAGTGAGTTTTTACCGGTTGTTGTAGCAACTTCCTTCTCGTTTTTATGAATTGATATGTATATCATATTTCACGAATTCTGCAGATTCAACTAGGTCCTCTTTGTCATAGAGATTACCAAAGGCCAGATTATTATTATGGACTCTATGCGCAAAGATAGGGATGTATTCGACGATATCATTGACATGATTAACAGGTAATGTGATTCGCTAGTACTCTTGTTATGATTGTTGATATCGCTACTATGTGGATCAAAGCGTCATTAATTCATTTGCAACTGCAGGGTGTGGGCAAGATTCCGTGCAAATGTCCGCAGGGAATTCAGGGAAGAACTGTCAGTGTGATGAACTTTCCGGTACATACATGGTCCAAAATTATAAATCTCATTTATTCGATATTAGAAATATTTCATAAGTTCATTTCTCCTTTAGTGTTTACGACAGGAACATGGGACCAACTTGTGCGGCTACTATGTTTGTGAATTTATTCACCGCATGGCACACGCCGTTAACACTGATAAGAATATCGAAGTACGTAAACACCTACACGTACATTATTTACACTCTTCTCATTGATTTAATATATTCATATCTCATTTTTTGAAAACGATAGATTATATGGATGAAGAACCAACTCCCCCAGGAGGATTACATCAGGGCTATTCAAGAACAACTCATGGGATTTGTTATGGATGAAATTGTTAATCCGACGAGAGAAATCCACGACGACGGAAGACCCATCCCTCGAGATGAATTGTCCTAGTTTGTAATATATAATGGAACATTTGAAATTAACAACGATTGTACATGTTTATAAGTAAATTCTCATTATACATAAGTAATATATACCAGCAATTATATATATACGTGATGCTATACAAATATATATTACTCTTATGTGCATGTATTTACTTATATATATATATCTTTATATATATATATATTTATATATATATAAAGACATATATATATATGAATATATATAAATATATATGCATTTATACATATATATGCTTGCATATATATAAACATGAAACAAGCAATATAAAACATTTTTTTAAAAAAGAAAAATTGTTAGTCCTGGATTGTTAGTCTCGGTTACATACCCAGGACTAAAAAGGGTTGCAAACCGGGACTAAAGATGAGTTCACCATCAGTGACTCCCTCGGTCCAATAATAGAAGTCTTCTATTTGCTTCACGATATAAAGGATTTTGGTATACTACTTGTCACATTCATCAACTTCAATTCAAATTCTACCTATTTTAACCCTAATTACTCACTCACCTACAACCAAAATCATATTTTATAGAGATATTCTAGTCTTTTCTTGCTATCCTTAATCTTATAAAAAAATAATCTTTTATATTATGGAATGAAGAAAGTATGTACGTAATCTCAAGAGATAGCCTCTGCCTACCTATATAAATGAAAAACATCCGCTTGTCAAGCATTGAAATTAATACTGGTCACCTCTAATTTTATACTCATTATCTCTAGCACACTTTCTTCGATACATCATAATAAGTTTACTTTATTCTTTGCTCTTAATCTATTAGTCAATTTTTTATCTCTTTTATAGATTGTGTAAAGGTTGTCTCCTCCATAATCACTACAACAAAATCTCTAATAAAGACCAGCTCATAGGTACCGGTAACTGGCACCTATGAAGCATTTTCCCACTTTCGTAGGATGAAAAATGTAGAACCGGCACATTTGAGGAACTATATGTACTGATTCTAAAGAAAAACCGACACCTATAATATTAGTACCGGTATTTTTAAAAGAACCGGAACCTATAATAAGTTATAAGTATCTTACTTAATTGCACTCCTCCTTATCCACTTCTCGCCTTTTCTCCGCCCCTCCCACCCACCACCGCCAAAACTTGCTGCACTTCACCTCCTCCCTCGCCCGCATCCTGGCTGCCGCCTGCCCATCTTCCTCACATGCCACTCTCTTGCCGAGCCTCCTCCGCCACCTCCTTTTCCTCCCAGAACCCGCCCCCACCTCCTCGCGCTCATCCCCTCCTCTTCGCCTCTCGCTCGGCATTGCGCAAGGCAAGATCCACCGGTTCCTTCGAGGGTTGATTGGGACGTGCGTAGCTGCTATACCACCGATGAGACGGTGAGGGGCATCAGCGACGATGTCTACAACCGCCTACTCCTCGCCACGCTTCGAGAGTCCCGCTTCGACCTCGTCGAGTCCTGCTCCCTTGGCGCGCTCCCCTTGTCCCCGCTGCCTCCTCGTCCTCACTGCCTCCGACGACGAGATCGTGCGCCGATTTGTTTTTTTTTCGTTTCTTGATGTTTTCAGGCGAGGCAGGTGCATCCCAACAAGAAACCCTCTTCTTCTTCTTGCTGCTGCTGGTGGTGTTGGTGTTTTTTTGTTTGAGCAACAGTCGCCATTGCTCGACGCGCTCCCCGGTGGCCATGAGTAGCTTTTTCCCGTGCATCTTCTGCTGTTGGTTCGCGAGCGCTCTACCTCCTATTTTTTTATTTCAAAGATTATAGGTGCTAGTTCTAAAGTCAAAACTGGCACCTATAAATATTAAAGGTGTTGGTTTTGGAACTGACACCTCTATAAATGGGTATAGGTATCCCTAAATTGGTACCGATTAAGAATCTGGCATTTATGGTTAGTTTCCAACCAGTACCTATGAGGATTCATGTAGTAGCGAATAGTTTTAGTGTAATTTTTTAGTTCCTCCATTTTAGTCAAACATTTCAACACTATTAAGATTTTAAGAAAGCAAAACATCTTTGGTCACCCTCTGGCATTTTTAAGTTTTGCTTTCTTCTAGTCAAACATTTTTAAGTTTAATCAACTTTATAAAAAAAATCTAGCAATATCTACAATATCAAATTAGTTTTATTAGATTTAACAATGAATATATTTTTGTAGTATGTTTCTTTCGTATTTCAAATGTTGCTATGCTTTTTAGACTTGGTCTAATGTAAAAAAGTTTGACTTGAAAAAAAGTTGAAAGAGTCTTGTAATATGAAACCAAGGGAGTATTGTTTAACCTGTTGCCTCTCGATAGCCTCTCGGGCTCGATCCAGTTTTTCTGGTTCCGTGTAACAGGTGAAAACCAACGATAACTTTTCACCCTCATCACAGCCGGAGGGGTGTGCCAGATGGCCATCAAGGAAGGCGGTGACAAGGCGGTGCAGGTCCTCTCTTGCCAGCGCACGGAGTGGCTGTCATGTGGAGGAAGGTGGCGGCATCGTCGATGTGGCGAGGACGCGGCGGCGGCGGAAGGTGAGCGTTGGCTGGGACGGCATGGTGACGAGGCGAGGTGGGGAGCTGTCGCGGGTGCGACTTCCTTTTCATGCAGGAGAGTTGCATGACAGAGAGGTTGTCATGCTGAGGTCACCATTACGGACTTCCTCGTCGATAGTCGACTACGTAGCAATGGGAGGTGATGACTTAGGGGCGTAGTTAGTGGCATAGGTCGTGGCATCCGTCCCTGGCCACAACGTCCTTGGGCATGTCTCCTTGCTTGGTCTTTGGCGGCTTTTGTTGTCGCTCGCTCGACCTGACCATCGTGGCCATGAGCACCCGAAGACTGACACCGGTGACGCCTGTAGGCATTAAACACCTTCCTGAAGGCGATGTCTCAATGTCCCTTCTGTCATCCATGCCATAGGTGGACTCTTCGAGTGAAAACTTAGTGATGATGGCATTTAAGATGTCGCAACCTTCTTAAAGGCGCCATGTTAGATGTTTTTTGATGGGGTGGTATTCTTACTGCGGTGTCCCTATTAGATTGGGTTCGTTTGGTGGTGGTAAGATCTAGACTAATGATTGATTTATAGCTCATTTAATTTTTGATGTTCTTCTGCTTTTGTTCGACGCCATTCGCCAGTAGTGATGCGAGCTGAATTCATCGACAAATAATCGACCACTAGTTTTGGAAATTTTGTTTTTCTGGTTTAAGAAAAACAAGGAATGTGTACAATTTATAAGTTGTTGCTAGAAACAACTGTTCTGCACACTCTAATCAACAATAGATAGAGTTCTCTAAAGACTTTAGGGTGGTCTTCTTAGTGGTTATCTTGTTTTAAATTAAGCTGTAATTTTGTAGTTTGCAGTTATTTGTCCCGTAAAGTCTATAATAATTGACTATAGCTTCTCTTAAGTAAGGGCCGTGAAAGAGCATATGTGCCCTTAGTGGGTTTTAGTTAATTGATGATAAATGATTAAGGGACTAAAGCGTTTATTGGGTGTATAAGCAAGGGATTAGTCCAATGAAAAGCCAATGAATATGAGAAAGAAGAGGATGTAATACATTTTAGTTTCATTGTGATGCAATGCTATAAGTGACGGAAGATGGCAAGATGCGGTGAAGGATTGGCAACACTTGGCTACGCGATGGACCATGCGTGGGAGAAGGACAAGCGGAGGCTTGGTGCTGAAGGACCCGACGTAGTGGTGAAGGAGTAAGTGCTTGGCCGAATACCGACGAACCGATTGAGGCTATAGGATGTCATAAGTTGCTGAGGATCAACCATTGGTGAAGAAAAAGCACAAGATGAAATGTTAAAGATCAAGAGAGTGTGATTCATTGATGAACATCAAGCTAATTTCCATATTAGCATTGATCAAGGAAAAGAAAGAAGATGACGTAAAGGTATTCGTATTGGTATATCTTTTGTATTTGCTTTTGAGTTGGTAGGAAAGCCGTACTATTAAGTGGGATGTTGCCTTGATGTCTTGGGATGAGTTTAGTGCTCAAATTTTTTGTTGAAGTGGTTCTCTCTCTTGGATTTGTGTACTGGTATTTTTTAGAGTTTTCTAAAATCAAGTTCGGATTTTTCCGAAGTGTATTTGCCTTCGAAAAATGGTACTAGTGTTTTTCAAAATTTTCCGAAGGTGGTTCAAAAATTTTTGAATGCTATTTTGCTCAGTTTTCTGCTATGCTCGTGCTAGAATTTTAAGTTATTTGAAAAACTCTGAAGGTACTGTAGCAAACTCTAAAGAAAACTCCGAAAGTAGTGTAGAAATTTCCAAATCGCTTTAATCTTGGAAAATCAGTACCAATCTTTTTCGGAAGTTTTCAAAAGTGCTTCAGAAATTTCCGAACTATGTTGAGTTTGCATATTTCAGTACTGGTGTTTTTTGAATTTTTTTTGAAATGCTATTTTGTCCAGTTTTCTATTGTGCTTGTGCTGGAATTTTACACTATTCAGAAAATTATGAAGGTTCTGCAGCAAACTCTGAAGGTACTGTAGCAAGTTCCGAAAGCTTTTTTTCTTTCTGGTGATTTTCGGATATTTTCAAAAAAAAATTCAAAAATTTCTGAAAAAATGTAATCTTTGCCCCCAACGGGCAGATCTGAGGGTGTGGATATAAATTGCCCCTCCACCCACAAGCTAGTGCTGCTGACCCCATTCCTAAATCTTTTGCCCTTGGTTTGCTTTGATTTGAGATTCAATTTGAGCATTGCCTTCTCACTTCTTCCTCCACCGATCTACAAGTTTGAATTTTGTGTGTGTGAGAGTGATTGATTTGAGTTTGTTCTGAGTGCTTGGTGTTGACTTCGTGAAGATTTATTGAGCACTCTATTAACTCTTGGTGGTTGAGGACACCTAGACGGCTAGGAGTCAACCTCAGACACCGATTTGTTTGTGGTGTGCCGATGGAGTTTATGAAGGTTGGATCTCACCTCCAAAAGGGAAGAGATACTCTTAGTGGAAGGAGAAGTGTATTTGTGCAACCTCATGAGGATAGGGTTGGAAAAGACCCGGCTCTTGTGAGCTCCTCAACAGAGAGTAGAATCCACTCAAGGATTTGAACTTCAGGAACACATTGTCTTATAAGAATCCCGGTGATATCTCTCTCACTCATCTAGCTTTGCTATTTGGAGCCACTAGTAGCTTAGTTGTTGTTTGTGCAATCTTTTTCCTGCTTGTGCCACTATTCCTTTTTGGTTGTCTTGCTAGATTGTTTGTAAATATGAGACTTTCGGAAATATCTAAAAATATTCAGAAATATCGTAAAAGTTTTAAATGCCTATTCACCCCCTCCCCCTCTAGGCGACATCAAGGTCTTTTCAATTGGTATAAGAGCCAAGTCACTTTTAGGCTTTATCACATAGAAAGTAATGATGTCGACTAGTGGTTTGGTGGATATAATTCCTTTACTTTTTTTAGATGGTTCAAATTATTTATCTTGGAGTACTCGCATGATTGATGAGTTTAGGGCCATGAGTTCTCAATTAGAGCAAGTTATAGATGTGAGCATTTCTTCTCCTAGTAATCAAATGCTATCATTTGATGAGGAAGAGAAATGCATGCATATCAATGCTCAAGCTACTAATATTTTATTTGGTGCTTTGAGTGAAGATGTATTTAAAACTATTATGCCGCTCGAAGATGCTCATATCATTTGGACCATGCTCAAGGAGAGATACGACAAGTCCAAATGTGATTATGTACTCTTTATAGAAAAATCACTTGAGGAGTGCTCGGCATCATCATTAAATTGCGAAGTACCTAAAGTGACTATCTTCGATGATCTTGCCACGTCCACCTCCTCCCCAACACATGACTCCATTCAATGTAATGAAATGGTGAGTAGGATAAATTTGGATACTTCTACTTCCTATAGTGCTTGTGGTACTAATCTTTTGAAGGAAGAAGAAGTATATGAGCATCAATGGCTAAGTGAAGAATCCACATCATCTAGCCGATGAACACAAGAAACTCAAGGGCTCTCATTCTTCATTAATTATGAGGTATGCAAAATTGAAAAATGAATTTGCTTGTGCCATTAACTCTATTGCTTGTGTAGCATCGGTGGAGAATCAAAATCAAAAGCTTACACTAGCAAGTTTGTAGATTTACAAGAAAGACATGATGAACTTTTGTGTTCTTATGAGAATCTTGTAGATTCTCATGCCATGCTAGAGATAGTTCATGAGGTGATAATTGCAATTGTAAAATTCTATGAACCTCATGTTCGAGTTGACCTTACTTGTGCTAACGCTTGTTGTTCCTAAGCAAACATTTCCCGAGCACTACGTGTGACTTGGATTGTGTAGGCAAAATGGAGAAACACATGGATCATGGACTTGTATGCATTGCTCAACCTTCTCAAGATAACAGTGAGGGCATGGTGAAGAATTTTGAGAAGGGATCAACCGTAGCTTACACCAAGCTCCATGAAAGGGATAACAAGTACATCAATGCCTATACCAAGGGACGAAATCAAAAGATAATCAAGAGCTTCATTACTTGCTTCAAGTGCAAAAAAGAGGGACATCATATTAGAGATTGTCCTTGGAAGAAAAAAATGTGTTGAGCAAGAAGAAAGACATTGCTCACATCAAGTGCTTCAAGTGCACCGATGCAAGACACTTTATCTCAAGTTATCCGTGCACATTGGATGAAAAGTGCAAACCATCAAGTGAGAGGCAAATTGGCAACAAGCAAACCAAAAGACGAGATAAGAGCAAGACTCGACTTTGCTACAATTGCCGTGCAAAGGGACATATTGGTAAAAATTGTCCCATGGGTAACATTTCTAAGCCAAACTCCTCATTTGATCATGATTTGCTTAGAAAGGACAAAAAGAATATTTGTGCTACTAGGGTGATTAGTTCACCACATACTAGCACGAAATCCATTTGGGAGCCTAAGTCTCATATGACTTACCTCTATGGACCCAATGTTTTTGGGGACCAAAATGTGCTAAAATGAGATTATAGGTACTTGGAGGCACATTAGAGGCTTGACTCAAAGTTCTCACAATATGTCAAAAATGAAGTCAAGTTTGAGGATGATCATTGTATATCGAGAACCAATGCTATCTTAGTAATGGGTAATTGTATTGAAGTATCTACCCTTTTACTTTGTGTAGGTTTAATATCTCTTGTGCACATCGGTTATTCTTGAATGTTGCTTGTTTGATTCATATGTTGAATTTGAGTTATGTTTTGGTTTACCACTTTTACGGGGAGTGCTATAACCTCTGATGTCATTTGCATCCTTAAAATGTGTTCTGATCAAATTGATGCTATGATAGATTTCAAAATGTTGTTTTGGTCCTATTATGGCATTAAGTGAGTTTTGCCACTAAATATTTTGATATATATTGGTTCATGGAGGTAATTCAAACTCATACATATGCATTTCAACCCAAAGCATCTCATTTGTTATTTCTTTCTCTTTCTTTTTTTAAGAAGGTTTGAAAAAGTGAGCCTTTATGTATATGTTTTATTAAACTTGTGACTTATCCTAAAATATTGAATTCATGGATTTGAAGTAAGAGATACATTAGTGTGAACTTATGTAAACCACATTCATACATCTCTTACTTCCAAAACATGAAAGATTTAACAATTTGGATTTATAGCCCTTTCAAATAGCCTCTTTGGTCAAAAGTAAAAAATCTCATTTAAAAGGTCAAAATTTGTGAAGATCTTTTCATAGTACTTCAATATGTATGTGAAACGTTTTTCAAAGCTTTTGGAGTAAAAATTCTTTTATTCCAAACAAAATGGCATTTAAAAGGTCAAAATTTGTGAAGATCTTTTCAAAGTGCTTCAATATGTATGTGAAACGTTTTTCAAAGTTTTTGGAGTAAAAATTCTTTTATTCCAAACAAAATGGCATTTATTCAAAATCTTGTTTGATGCTTTTTTTCACGCAATCTTGCATATGGTGGGTTTAGCTAATTTATCTAATGTTCTTTGTGGATATTGACTTAACTTTGCATCTCTAACCCATCCAAGATTTTACAAATGTTAAACTTAATAAAATCTTCTTTTGCGTGATGTTTCAATACTCTTTCCAAGCTCATTTTGAGTTTCCAAAATACAAAAACCTGAATTTTTCAGGTTGTTTAATCTTTATGATTATGGTATCTTATAAGTTGGTTGAGATCTCAGCATGGCTTCTAAAATAAAAACTTGTGTAGTATTTATAATCCATCTCCAAGTTTTGTTGTAAATTTTTCAGCCCATGTTTATCACAACACATCAAGTGAAGGCAATTGTGAGTCAAATCGACAAAGCCTCACTCGAGACAAGAGCTTGAAGCTATGATGCATAAATTTTCTTGGACTCATCACTAATCTAATCATGAGAGGTAACAAATGTGGTCTTGTCCTTATGAATGAGTCTTTTCCACTTCACTTGGGTTTTTTTTCCTTTGTGCTGACATGAAATCCTAAGACACCATCGAGTGAAATGCACAGTGTGCTCAAAATAAGATTGAGCCCAAGACTAAGAAGGTATGAAGTGATGAAGATGGAAAAATTCAAGGGTTAACCGACTCCACCAACGTGTGTTCTCAAAGAAAGCAAATGAGCATCTTAACTTAGATGCTCAAGGTATTCCTAATAACCAAGTGCTTTCAATTAGTATCTTCTTCTATTGGAATTTCAATTTACATCTTTTTTGAAGAAGGTGCTTATACTTGGTTATTAGACAAATACTCATGCCTACCATGTTTTCAACTAATATCACCAATATTATTGAAATCATGAGAGGTATAGTGTTTGACGTTACTAATGACTCCCAAATGGAGCATGTTCTTTCAATTGTGATAGATAATGGAGAAGAAGAGGACACTTGGGGAGGTGAGACCACAAGAAGTCCATGATGACCAAGATGGAATACATGCTCAACCTCCATCAACTCAAGTCAACCTCCCGTAATCGACTATGAAGACATGTCTCCGGCATAAGTGGATGGGATTGATGCCAAGGGCACTGAAGAGCAAAGAGACATCATGCAAGCTCAAGTCCCCTCGGTGTCTCCCCCAAGGATTCATCAAGCTTCAATGAGATCATCCCTACAACATTCTCGACGACACACAAAAAGGAGTAATTATCCAATTTCAATTTGTAAATTTTGTGAAAGTTACTCCTTCTTGTTGTTTTTGGAATATTCGAAGGAAGATGATGCATATGTGAATCTGGATCGGATCATGGCCTTGCAAGAAGAGATCAACAACATCAAACAAAATGAGCATGGCTTGGTGACAAGGCTCATAATCCGTTCGGTGGTTCAAGGCTTCAAGCAAGAAAGGTTGGAGATAAAGTACATGGAGAAACCACCCGAATTTGAAAACCCTAAGTTCCTTGGGCACATTTACAAGCTTCACAAAGATTAAAATCAAGCAAATCAAGGAAGAGACTTCATCAAGCCCATTAAGGTGCCAAATTCAAATTGGTACCAAGATATCAATTTCATTAAATGGGCATCTCAAAAATCCATAAGGAAGGTAACTCGATGATCCATAGCTTGTTATTTTAATTGGTATGATTGGATCACTTGCCTTGTCTTTGTGCATCTAGGCCAAGTTTCATTCCTTGTTAATTAGCCTAGTTTGTAAAATGTTGTGATGAATTGCTTGGTTAGTCAATAAGTAAGTTTTAGTCACAAAGTTTGGTGTTCTATGTGAATAAGAGTACTTGGAGACCTCATTCTATGTGAATTTTTGGTCTTAGCACAATCTTTGGAATTTATATATGCTAAACTCATTTGCTAAATGCTTTGTGAAAATCTTGGATGAGTTGTTTTTTTTAAAAAAAAGAACTCTTGAATCTCACTCAAGTTTGTGAAGAAGTGGTTTAGCATGTTCTAATCTCAATGATCCCCTTCATTTTATATCATGTCCTCTCTTTGCCATGCTTAAATGCCAAGAGAGAAGGACTAAGGGGGAGGGATACATTAAACTAGAAGAAAAGAAAAATGTCTTTGATATGCAAAGGGGAGACCTTTTGTTCTATGCTTTAAACCCTTTGGATGTGAGCTTTTTATGTGCAAAATTTGTATCTCAATGCTTATCGATTTACTTGTGATCTTTGTGTCAAATTGCTGTTCATTTCATAATCACAAGCGATCAAATATAAAATTCAGAGAAAAGTATTCGATGATCCCTCATCAAGAATCCCTTTGCTTTTCTTTCCCCACTTGTACCCTTTTTGGTGTTTAGATGTCAAAGAGGAAGAGGTATATTAAAGGGGATAAAGAAAATATTGATCAAAGGGTGAGATAATTGTGAGAAATTATCGAACTGAATGCTTTGAACATGCCAAAGAGTAAATGAGAGAGGAGAGAGTATTTGAAAACTGTTTGTCAATTGACGTGCGCATGGTGTGATGGATTCAATGCTTATTATTTGATCACCATGCCACATGCAATTGAGATTATTTATTGATACTTGAAATTGATTCCGAAATTTGGTTACTCGCGCTTTCTCAATCGGTACCGGAATCAATTGGCATAGAATCATGTTTTTGCAATTGGCATCAATAATTTCGTTTGATACATTTTGAATCGGTGCCAAGAATTTGAGTTGTATGTGTTGTTTGACTTTTGGTCTCTCTTGTCACACACAATACACCCACGGATACAAAGAGTTAGGGGGAGCTCTCACATTCTCAAAAATAAGTGCATATGAGTTCACTAAATATATTTGTATCAACACATTTAGGGGAGCTCAAACTAATCTTTGGATTCAAAAGCAGTTATTATCAATCTTTTGTAAGCTTTAATCGTGCTGTCATCAATCACCAAAAAGATGGAGATTGAAAGAGCATCTATACCCCTAGTGGGTTTTGGTTAATTGATGACAAACGATTAAGGTACTAATGCGTTTATTGAGTGTATAAGCAAGGGATTAGTCTGATGAAGAGCCGATGAATATGAGGAAGAAGAAGATGTAATATATTTTGGTTTCATTGTGATGCAAAGCTACAAGTGACGGAAGATGACAAGATGCGATGAAGGATTGGCAAGACTTGGCTACGCAATGGACCATGCATGGGAGAAGAGCAAGCGAAGGCTTGGTGCTGAAGGACCCGACATTGTGGTGAAGGAGCAAATGTTTGGCCGAATACTGACAAACTGATCGAGGCCATAGGATGTCATAAGTTGCTGAGGATTAACACTTGGTAGAGAAGAAGCACAAGATGAAATGTTGAAGATCAAGAGGATGTGATTCATTGATGAACATCAAGCCAATTACCATATTAGGATTGATCAAGACAAAGAAAGAAGATGACGTAAAGATATTCGTATTGGTATAGCTTTTCTATTTGATCTTGAGTTGGTGGGAAAACCGTACTATTAAGTGGGATGTTGTCTTGATGCCTAGGGATCAGTTTGGTGCTTAAAATCTTTGTTGAAGTGGTTCTCTCTCTTGGATTTGTGTACGAGAGTTTTTCGGAGTTTTCTAAAATCAAGTTCGGATTTCTTTGAAGTGTATTCGCCTTCGAAAAATGATACTAGTGTTTTTCGGAATTTTTCAAAGGTGCTTCGGAAATTTTCGAAGCGCTGTGAACTTGAGAAAATCAGTACAGGTGTTTTTCGGATTTTTCTGAAATATTTTTGAAAATTTTTGAAATGCTATTTTGCCAAGTTTTCTACTGTGCTTGTGCTGGAATTTTACACTGTTCGCACAATTCTGAAGGTACTATAGTAAGTTCCGAAAACTATTTTTCTTTCTGGTGATTTTGATTTTTAGATATTTCCGAAAATGCTTCGGAAATTTTTGAAAAAATAAAATCTTTGCCCCCAACGAGCAGATTTGAGGGTGTGACTATAAATAGCCCCTCTACCCACAAGCTTGTGCTGCTGGCTCCATTCCTAATCATTTGCCTTTGGCTTGTTTTGATTTGAGATTCATTTTGAGCCTTGCCTTCTCACTTCTTCCTCTCCACTGATTTACAAGCTTGGATTTCGTGTGTATGTGAGAGTGGTTGATTTTAGTTTGTTTGAGTGCTTTGTACTGACTTCGTGAAGATTTGTTGAGCACTCTATTCATCCCCAATAAATCTTTGTTACATTTGTTTCTCTTGATGATCGAGGACACCTAGTTGGTTAGTAGTCAACCTCGAGACACCAATTTGTGTGTGGTGTGTCGAGGGAGTTTGTGAAGGTCGAATCTCACATTCGAAAGGGAAGAGATATCCTTAGTGGTAGGAGAAGTGCATTTGTGTGATCTCACGAGGATAGGGTTGGAAAAGACCTGGCTCATTGTGAGCTCCTCAACGGAGGGTAGAATCCTGTCAAGGGTTTAAACTTCGAAAACACATCGTCTTAGAATAATCCCAGTGATATCTCTCTCACTCATCTAACTTTGCTATTTTGTGCAATCTTTTCTACTTGTGTCAATATTTTTTTTTTGCTTGTCTTGCTAGATTGTTTGTAAATATGAGATTTTCAAAAATATCCGAAAATATTCAAAAATATCTGAAAAATCTAACTTCCGTATTTTCGTAAAAGTTTTAAACGACTAGTTATCCTTCTCTTGATGGCATCAAAGTCCTTTTAGGCCGGAATAAATTCCATTATAAAAAGAAATGAAACATGAATAGTGGATGGTCTTTCTGACCGTTTTAGTGTTATACTGTTTTTATTTAGAATTTCATAAAAATCACCATGTAATACTGACATGCCTTAAAATATAAAAAATGCTACGTTTTGTCGGTGCTGATGCCACATCATCGTTATGAAGTAATCAAAATAGTTACCTCCTACTTTGAATTTGCAAAAATATTGTATACGGTGTAAATTTATACTGTAAATACGATTGAATTGCTTGCCATTGTAATATGTGTTTTCGATAATGTTTTTGAGGTTCTATTATAAATTTCTAATAGTTCCATTTATGATATTCTCCTCTATTCTGACTTTACTGTTTCTATGTGATGTGGACAAGGGTTCCCGATCTTCCAAAAGGTTCTGATAATCAACGATTTGGTGGAGTTACGACATAAATCGATCCGGCTTCTTAAAGTAGCACGTTCCCGAGACCCGTAATCGTAGCACCACGTCTCCTCTGGTTATCAACCGTACCGAAACCCGGTTGACCTCACCAAGAAGGCTATCCCTGCTTGCGAATCGAAGAATGCAAACAAGAACAAAAAAGATTGCAACCAAAATTGCAGATGAATGATTAAGCTCACAAGTTGGGGTCTTACAAACCGATCTAGTGGCGAAACTGTTCTTGACAGATTAATCTAAGCAAAACCCAAAAACTAAAGATGGTGACGGCTTCTGATATATGGAGTTTAGGGTCATGCAAGCACCCCTTGACGCAACCCTAATGGGTTACAACACGATACACGGCCCAAAGGCCCAAATACGATGTCGCAGCGCCGGAACAGATTCTGAACGTCAAATTGTTCGGTCAATTCCCGATGACTCGTAACGTATTTGGACATGGGACCAAAACCATTGGAAAGGTTATCTTCTTAGCTTTCCATCCATATAAAGAACGCCCCAATCCAAGCACGTATGAAACCTGGGCACCCGTTTTAGTATAGACTGGTCCTGGACTCCGAAGCGGACTCGAAGTCGACTTGATTTGGACCTCCACCTTGACTTGAACGTCCTCGCTGATCCTCGACGACTCTAAGTCTCTCTCTAAGTGTTTTCTTGTCCTCTTCATTGTTCCTAATCATAATATAATCATTAGGTAGCAATCTATTTTTAAAATCATATAAAAAAGAACTTAGGAACAAGCTCACCTCTAAATTCAATTGTCGTACGCGAGCTCTTGTGATTGGACCTTGAATGACCAATAAAGGATTGTTGTGTATATTCGAAGAAATGATGTCCGCTTGTGTATATTCGAAGAAATGATGTCCGCATCATTATGTGACCATTATCATGACCATGCATTACAATGTGTGCTTACAACGTGATTGAAAATGTGGAGTTCAGGATTTTGTAATGGTTTTTCGGGTTGATTTTCACGTGAAAACACTTTTTATTTAAGTGATGGTTTTTAATGTGGGTAATGTAATGGAGGAGGAGGGGGAATACGACCCCGCTTTTAAAATACTATGATATTCCCAAAAAAAATGGTTGCTGAAATAGTTTGATCCTTTTCCCACCTGTTTCTATTCCTATACTCCAGAAGATAATATAGAGTAAATATCACAATATCTAGCTTATGTTTTCGGGTTTGTTTCAGAAAAAACCTATGTATTGAAGAAATCCATTGCACTCAACACCGTTTCCATTAGCTTTCCATTGTCTGACTTGGAGGAGCGACAGCCGACAGGCCAGTCATTAGCCTTTCTTTCTATTTCCTCTGTCCTAAAATAAATAAATATATTTTATTTATTTTATATATACCAATACAAAATTAAAAATAACTAGAATACTTCCACGTTATTAAATTAAAATATAATTATTTTCTATTTTATTTACTTTAATGTATTTATCTTGTATTTTCACAAACTACAATAAGGCTTTGTTCTTCTACTCAACTTTCCAACTCATCACTTTTTTTTTCCACGCGCACGCTTTTCAAACTACTAAATGGTGTGTTTTTTGCAAAAAGTTTCTATACAAAAGTTGCTTAAAAAAATCAAATTAATCCATTTTTTTAAAAAAATAGCTAATACTTAATTAATCATACGCTAATGGACTGTTCCGTTTTCCGTGCACACTGTATACGCTGGAAACACAGACTAGCGAACGCAGCCTAAATGATTTTTTAAAAATGAATTTATTTTATGACAAATCGGAGGAGCTAAAAACAAAACTTATTTCGAGACAGAGAAAGTAGTCGCTTGAGTCACCTCATCACCATTTCTCTGAGGTCCGATTTGAGAAGATTTATTTAATATATTAGAGCAACTTATATATATATAAAGTTTTTTATGAAATACAACGGGCACTTTTTTTTATTAAGATGAAGAGTCTACCACAGTTTTCGTTAGCATGCTTTTTAAACTGCTAATATAGTGTAGTTCGTGCGAAAACTTTCTCTATAAAAGTTGCTCTAAAATACTAAACAAATCTATTTTTCAAGTTTGTAATAATTAAAACTCAATTAATATGATTTTTTTTGTTAACGTGTTCTTACTTAATTTTTATCTTCATTAGTTAAATCTTATAAAGATGAAGATTAAGTACGGGTACGTGAAACAAGTAAATCATTATTAGCACATTATTAATTAAGTTTTACTTATTTTAAACTTAAAAAATGACTTTATGTGATTTTTTAAAACAACTTCTAAATAAAAGATTTTCACACGAAATACACCGTTTAACCGTTTAAAAGACATGCTAACGAAAACCAAAATCAAATCTGTATCTTAATCAAAGAGAACAGGGCCTTGTCGCTCAGTTTCAGTAACGGCTTACTCTCTTTGTCCAAAAACACAATCTAAAATAGAATATGAAATATCATAGTACATGAACCTCGATTTGAATAGATAGCATCATATATTTTGTTTTTTTAGGGAGGGAGTACGTTGATAATGGAGACGTTAATCACAACTCATAACTGATTCTAGGGCCTAATGGCCAATGCAGACATGATGCAGTAGACATAGACATAGACATTGAAATTCGCTCATCGGCCTGCCTGACTGCCTCTGCCAGCGTGCCCTCGCGATCCTCGCCAGCCCAGACCCCTTGATTCGCTCGTTTTTTCTGGTCTGGGACCAACTTCACACAGCCTTTGGACTCCTTGAGTGCTCACCCCGTGCTCTGCGTTTCGCCTCGTCGTTCCCGTGCGTTACCGATATCGGCAGCAAAACGTGGGGCGGCGGCAGCAGGCGGCCTGGGGGGGAGGCGCTGAGCGCTCAGATCTCGCGAACTAGTGCACTGTACTCCATTTTTTAATAATGCGTCCTCCTCGTAACATGGCTCAGGGCTGCACTGCACGAGGGAGAGAAAGGACGGACGGACCGACGGACAGGGCCCCGGCCTGGATTGCGCTTTGACCGCCTGCCGGGCGGGGCTTCAAGAGGGGAGTGGACCGTCTCGCTGTCGTCTCACTTTGCTACTTTGCGAGGGCGGCGATTCCGACGCGTATCTCCCGGATCCGCTCCTGTCGGGGGAAACGCCCGCGGATCAACGAGCTACCCACAGCCCACAGCGACCGGTGGAGGTGGAAATGCTACACACAGACGCACAAACTATCATCTACTGCTACGACTACGGGCAACATGTCCGAAGCAGACCAATTTTTATTTTTTATATTTTTTATATTAGTTTATAGTCAGTTTATAACCATGGATTATATTTAAGATATTTACATTAAATTTATAATAAGAGAAACAAAGAAGAAAGAAAAAAATAAAGTTAACATTATAATTCTATTAAGAGCCGATACGAGCGACAAGAGTTTCACGTCAAATTTTGAGATGAGCTGGAGGAGAGAAAAAATGAACTGGCGACTGATTACTCGCCGGCTTTACGCGTGATCCAAGATAGTGAGGCCCACCCATACTTAGACGCGCACCCATTCCACTTGCATCCATGGCCATGAGCCTCGTCGCCGGAGTTCGCAGTCCTCATCCACTGCAACAACCGCCATCAACTGTTGTCCTCCACGGCCGCTGTCGTCCGCTGCGACCGTCACTGTCGTCGTCGCCTCCGTCTGTTGTAGCCGCCTCCCTCATCCACATTGGTTGCCACCTAAATCCTCCACGGCCCGCCCTTGTCCACGGCGGCCGTCGTCGTCACCAGCGTCCACCGGGCCACCGTCCTCATCCGCGGTGGCCGTCGTCGTTGCTTGCATCTTCCACGACCCTAGCACTTGTCCGCGGCGGCTTCCCATGTCGACTGCATCACCCGGGCCACTGACGTCTTTTGCGACAGGCCACACGACCGCCCTCGTCCTGCACAGCCACCGCCTTTTCCTGTGTCCACCAGATCGCCGTTGTCGTCCACCCTAGTCATCGTCGACGCCTGCCTCTACCAGACCCGCCGCCATCGTCCACCCTCGCCGCCACCCTCCCCACTGCCTCACTGGAGTCATTGAAGCTAAAGAAAAGAAAAAAAAGAAAAGACAGGAAGTGAAGGGAGAGGAGAAGATGGTAGGTCCCACAATAATAATAAAATATTTGTGTTACAGTATTTTTTTTATAGACATTAGCTACACTGCTTACTATAGATGACATGACAATTTTTTGAAGCCAACAGTATGCTCTCTTATTAACCTTGCTCTAATAGCCAATAGTTAGCTATAATATTAAACTTACTCTAAGGCAAATCTTAATATAAGTTTCATTAAATTTATGTCATGTAAGTAAATATGGTGATATGGCAACATCATTACGAAGAGAGATGGAAAACTAGCTATACACTATTTCCATGACTATGAAACTGGTTGAAACTAGCATTGGGGCTAGATTGTTTCATTTTATCCAAGTACATCTAATCCTATGAAATGTCATGACTAACCTATGAAACCATGAGATAAAATTGTACATTGGAGATCTTATTTGATCTATCGACTCAAACATGTTTAGATGACATGGTACTATTAATAACCGTATAATAAAACTCTCCACTCGAAATGGCCTAAAGAGATTAGAGATAAACATTGGATCCGGTGGTTACCTACATACGCTACGTGAGAGCGGTGCGCAGGATAAGATGCGGGGACGAAATGAGAACGACTCCTCTTTTAAGGTAGTAGAGATACCTTTTCGGGTGCCGGATATGATCATATGGATGTATATGTGAACACAGATAAAATACAAACCGAAGGCAAAACTATTATCACGAATATTTCTCAAAAGATGACAGTGTTCTCCCAAAACTAACTTCAAGGTTCTTTTCTAATAAAACATGGGGTTAACGTGCTTTTAACCCCGTTTTAAAGTCAATTTGGCTTTGCGTTTTAAAGTCTGTTCATTTAAACCTTTTTTTAAAAAATGAAGATTAGGTCTAACCTTATTCTGTGGAGTCAACATAGGCAAAACATGACCTTTTTGCCCTTGCTTATTTGACAATATTTGTCAGTGTCAAAGATAAGACATATCTTCTATATATGGGTTCGCGGTATAAAAAATACCATATAGCTAATAGTATATGAGAAGGTATCCTTTGATTAAGAAAATATGACGGATAAACAAAAAAAATTAACTTTCCGGAATAGAAAGAATTAGAGTCCTAGTTGGAAAAGATAAGGTCTTCTTTGTCCCTATTCATACTTGGCTTCTTAGTTCTACTTGGACAAATGGACACCTGAGGGTATAAATACAAGAGCCCCTAGGAGAAAATGGGGCATGCCAAGTCAGAATACAAGCTAATACAGATCTACACAAACCCAATCTGGAGCCACAAAGGCCGACATGAGGGATCTAGAGCTACCCCCAATCTCGTCGAGTTCATATTCGAGGAAGAATACTACACTAGCCGTCGACTACGTGTTAGAGCTCCATGCCGTCAAGCCGATGTCGACTAGATTAAATCATCCCAAATATTATACTCATGTGATACTGATATATAAAGACAACACCGGCTTCGACCAACAGGAGTAGGACTATTACATGTTAGTTAAGGGGCCCGAATTTATATAAAAATCCATGTCTCACCTCTCTTTTACTGCAATCTCGCGTATATTATGGTTCTAACGATACTCATACTCTAGAAATACCGTCTACGGGTATAACCCATTGACAGTGGCACGCCAGGTAGGAAGATTTGGTGTTTCAAGGTTTCGACAAGATGGGTTCAAGAAGCGGATCTTCCGACAAAAAACTCTTCGACAACTTTGGACCTCGGAGATGTGACTCGACCAGAGTGCGTTCTCCTTTAGATCAAAACCCTCATCATCCCAATCTTCATCAAGACATCGATGTTGTGGATTTTCGAGGAAAAATTCTTCGACGACTTCGGCTTTGGGAGATACTGATGTGAACCCACGAGGGTTTGATGCCCGATCTTTCGATGAGAGAGTTGGATAACTCGATTGGAAAGGAGATGACGTTCACGGCCCGACTACAACCGTCCAGAGACGCTGTGCCTTAGCAACCAATACACCACCTCCAATGGTCGTCACGAACTTGCGATGCGCGACAACCCGACCACGAGGACACTCGTCCTGCAAGCAATCGAAGAACGAGCAAGAACAAGTAGAACAAGCACTGAATTGCTAGATGAAGATGAAAGTTTCACTAAGAATTCACAATATGGTGGGGTTCCGAAGACAAACAGATGGGTGATTTGGCCACATGCGCGTTGTATGCAAGTACCAAGTCGCTAACTCTAATCAACAAAATCCTCTTGTTCTTGGCAACGGCTAAAGGTATAAGAAGAGGGGGAGAACGACCACAGAGGTGTTGGGGTCATGCTCTAACCCTAGGACGCATCCCTAGTGGACCCAACTTGATACACACCTCATTGGGCCCAAATAAGGTGACGCAGCACCTTTGACAAAAAAGGACTCGATAGTAAAATGATGATTGCGACCGCTCCAGAACAGATATAGACATTAGGTCGGATCCACTTGATAAGCTTTCCACGAAGTGCTTATACGCCCAAATCGGAGTTTGCATGAAGTCGTAGCGGTCATCACAAGTTGGCGCTGTGCTGCAGTCCGAATCCAGCCATCGCGAATCTTATCCCCTTTTGATCCTCTCCATCATTTCTAAGTAAAATAAGAGTGCATACGTCTCCGGGGTATAAACAAGATGAACATGAACTCAATAATAAATGCACATAATAGTTGAGTTGACATGCACGAGCGCGGATAATAGAACCATGAGGTTGTATTTGTAGAGACATGAATATATCGATAGCATTGATGTCCTCATCAGATACGACTTGACCGGAGAACGTTCTCTTGTAGAGCGGGACCCTCGTTATCTCAATCTTTATCAAGGCATCGTCACTGTGGATTTACCGACGAGGAATACTTCAACGGTTTTGGCTTTGGGATATATGACCCGACCAGAGTATGTCGCCACCAACAATTTCATCTATCGCGATTATACAAATTTCAAGATATCGTTGTCACGGAGAACAATAGTTCAGTATTGTTAATCATGGGGCCTTCGCCCGATCGACTACTTTTGAATCGACATGGTCGCCAAAAATCGGATTGGTTTAGAACCAACCGAAACCTGTCGACTAAATCTTGGGAAAACCGCCATCTGTCTTCGATAGACATCGGTACTCTTGAGGGATCAGAGTCGGATACTACATTGATCTTCATGCGGACTTGTCATGCACCCAAGTTCTGCCCATGAGTCAAGTCAGATACGACAACAAGACATACATTACTACGACCATGCATACTCATCCACAGGAGCCGGTTTGCATGAGGACAATGATGAGACATGCTGGCTCATACGGATGGACGGATTAGTTTTGGGGCTAATCTACTCCAAATTGCCAACATGCTAAGTATACACGACAAAGTTACCAGGGAGGATGCATGAGCATGGATGTTTCCTAGAGTAATACAAACAAGGTAATTAGTGGATAATATTCTTTTGAAAAATTAATCTTCTAATTTTGTAGATACATCTTACATGTATCTACACCGGTACGTAATATTTTATATATATATATATATATATATATATACAATTTACTGTACCTATTTCTAAATCCATAATTTATTATGTTTACTTAGATACAATATCTATTGTGCAAGTGTTTCTTATATTAGACCAACTATGGTCTAGTACTAGCGGCTCGTTATATTTCTTCTGTATAAAATCATGCTTGTTTATGGTATGCATAGTACCTAATATTCAATCTGTTCATTACATCCTGACAATACTAGAAGATTTATATATTTTTTCGAGTACGTACTTGGTATTCTCTGCTATATATCTTGCCTTCTGGTAAATATTTTTAAGAAATAATCGAGCAGTCTAGTGGGTAGAGGTCAAGTACATCCCATTGTCGAGAACGTTCTCGAACAAATGAGGAGTTGTCGGACCAAACCCACCAACAAAAACCAGCAGCCTATCTCACATCTAGTTCTAGTCACAACCTGGTCTTTTTGTGAAAAGGTTGTTACTTACAATCTCCTCGTGAACCTTGTCGGCTTAATCACCTGGCATGATTCCGAATGGACGTCTGATATGCTTATAAGTTGGGTATGTGAGTCATGTTGATCACATGAAATGCACATGTAATAACCAATTCAATCGTCCCTAAAGTAGTTGAGGTACGACTACATTGGTCTTCGGCCAATGATTGTAATGATCCTTCCACTATCTCTACGAGTGGTCGAGAACGATTACACCTGGTGCTCGGGCGGCGGTTGTAGTAATCCTCTCATCACCTATGCAAGTGATCGAGAATGACTACACGTGGTCCTCGACCAGCGGTTGTAGCGATCCTTTCACCACCTCTACGAGTGGTCGAGAACGACTACACCTGGTCCTCAGCCAACGGTTGTAGCGATTCTCCCACTCTCTGCTAGTGGTCGAGAATAACTACACCTGGTCCTCGGCCAGCGGTTGTAGCGATCCTCCCACCACCTTTGCAAGTGATTGAGTACGACTACACACCTGATTCTTAACCAGCGTAGTAGCGATCCTCCCATGACCTCTACAAGTAGTTTGGATACGATTATACACTTGGTCCTCGCTCGACCAGTATGTGTAGCGATCCTACCAACCCTATGCATTAATCTATGTAAGTTTTTATACAAATAAAATATGTAATATTTGTTCGTTGATCCTCTTTTCTCATATCTCTACTAATTGAAGTCGTTTCTTATCGTCCTATTACGTTAAGTCTAACTAGTCACCTGATTCCTTAAACCTTGGCCAAGGACGCTTGGTACTATTGGACTAGTTGGGCTACTGAGTGTCAAACAACCAATACTTATCATGTCAGAGTACCCACTTTAACGTATTAACTAGCCATGTAATCGGGAATTCGTTTTTCCAACTTTACGGCTTGGGGCTAGGAATTCGCTTCTTGACCTTAGTTTGTTATGAGATTCAAGCTGCTTTTGCGAAAATCTTTCCGTAAAACCAACTAGAGGCTAGAGAGAGTATCTAACTCTGTTCAGCTGAGGGCAGCTCCTGTGAGAGTACTCATTTATTATCATACATAGATATAATTTATTTTTGATATTTTCAATTCATATCATATTACTCCCGAGCATTCGCTCGGGGGTTTTCTATCTAACAATTTGTTCTAAGAATTGATTTCAGAAAAATCAGATATTAGAGCAATTGGTCTTCTTGAGTAACAGATACTAGTTAGAGGGTTTATAATAGTTGGCATCTTGTCTTGACTAAATAAAGCTCAAACCGATAATTTTTGTATTCAATTAATAGACATATACTGGTATTAGGGCACACAATAGTCAAAATTTATTTCCGACTAGATGGATGTCAGATTAGTGAATTCAAGTTCAAGTAAAGTTCTCGGTTCAGGAGAAGAGAAGGACCTTATCGCGTATTCTGCACCTACTTGGTTGTCCGAGAACGGTTGGATGAGTTTGACAAAGGTTGTTTACAGGATCGCGTATTCTCAAAGTTTTGTTTATTTGACCCAATTTTATGCTCGTTTAAAATTTCAAGATAAGTGACGAATTTGTTTGACAGATTTAACTTTGACTTTGGTTCGACGAGTGTTGACGGTCCTTAAGTGCCAAATTTTACCATCAACTCCTGCATAAAAGAATACAAAATAGAATATCAAACTTAGTGGTAGAGGTTTTTTACTAACCGTTTTCACAAGTATTGGTAAATATTTGTATGCAAGTAACTTTGAATAAAAATACACCCGCCATGCAACGAAATGTACCTCCGACTAATCAGATGTGAGTACAAAGATTGGAGGGCCCACATGATAGTCAAAATCAACATATTTGAGGCTTATGCACCGTGCACCATCATAGGGGGGCACATATCATACAGTCGGCAGCCAGAGGCGGTTTGCCTGGTTTGGCCGAGCCAGGGTTCGGCGCCTCAACCACCAGCTTCCACGTGTTGGCTCCCCATTGGATGGGGATGGCGGTTGTGGGTGAAGCGACCTTCACAACCATCATTCCAGCCATCATTTGGCCCTATAAAAGGAGGAATTTACTTCACTCTCAACACAGAACAAAGTGGAGTATAACATACTTGTATACTTAGGCTACACTCTATTAGTGTTGAGAAAATAGGTAGAGAGTAAGAGGAAGTTCCAAAGGAGTGCTAGAGTTGTCGGCGCTCTCTTCTCTCTGTACCTCAGCGAATGTTTCTTTAATAAAGTAAGTGTTCAAGATTCTCTTTTGGTATTTAATTTACTAACTTAAGTAAGATATATTCTCATCGTTGCGGGTTCATGGCTTAGTATTTATATTAAGTTCTCTATTACTAGGACTCTGAATAAAAAAGGAAGTTCCTGCGCGAGACTGGAGTAGTAATCAATAACATAGACATGATGTCTAGGTTAGAGGTTACCTTTGTTTGTTGTGTTCTCCACGGAAAGCAGAGGTAGACAGCAGATGGTAACAACACTGTCCGTCCTTCATATTCATCCACGTTTGGGTACATCATAGAGCTACAGGTCAGAGTCTCTTTGCAGACCAGGGGTGAACCGATGTCCGAAGCAATTGATTGATTTTTACCTTAACTTAAGTTTAGTTAATTAATCCATAGGAATCCTCTCTAGCCTAAACCTACCATTAGTTATTGTCCTTTGTTGAGTTTTGTTCTTAGATTATACATACGTTCCCTGTGATTCGATACCCTTGGTATACTCTAAGGTAAAGTGCTACAGTGGTATTCGTGCGCTTGCGAATTTATCTTTGACTGTAAGAAATACCAACAACGAATTTTGAGAAATTTCACATATTTTTGACCAATTCGAATTACATTTGATATATTTTTGACATATTTGACTTGATTTGATAGATATTTGACAAATTTGACTTAGATTTGAAAAGAAGATCTGATGAACACTCAAAATTTTGACAGCATCCATCCCAATTTGCATATATATTTTTTTGACTCCACCCAATTCTATTTTTTCCAGGGGCATTTTAGTCTTTTCATCCTATAAATGCCAGCATCCATACCAATTTGCTTATATATTTTTTGACTGCACCCAATTCTATTTTTTTCCAGGGGCATTTTAATCTTTTCATCCTATAAATGCCATACGCTCCTAACGCTTGGCTAGAAAAAAGGTCAGACGACAGGTTTGGTTTTGAAAACCTAAAATAATGTTTTCAGAGACGTGACAGACTTTGTTTTATGTAAAGTTTACCTTCAGATCAGTCTACTATGTAATCATACATGGAACAATGTTTGTAAAGGTTCTTAAAAGATAAATCTTAAGGTTACCCTTTTCAAGAGAATGTTTTAGCACAAAACAATTGCAGGAGCTGAAATTTTAAGATATTTTGAAGGTATGTTTTGAAGATATGCTTTTGAAATCTAATGTTCAGGTGAGTACTTAATTTGTAACCCCTTAATTTGAGCACAAAACTCGCATTAAGGGGTTAGTTGATATGATTAAATAGAATCTGATTAATAGATTAATAGAAAACTTTTCTTTTGAGACCATTTTTGCTTTTTCGGGTTAGTTGATTTTCATATATGATATTGGAGAACAATGCTCTCATGAGTTAAATAAAATCTGAAAGTAACATTTGAAGAGAAGTTTTGGAAATTTCAACAACAGTTGAATCCAACTTCTTTTGAAATAACCCTCCTTTGGTTTATACAGAAAATTTTGGCGAGTATGTCACAATGCAATGCACGGTGGTGCTGTAAATATATGATGAGCGCGATGCTTGGAATGATGTAGTGCACAAATGTCATGGTGCAATGCAAGTGTATGAATGCATGGTATGATGCAATGCCAATATATGAATGTGTGATGACATGCTTAGTATGGTGCAATGCTTAGGTGCAATGGCATGACGTACGGATGATATATGGTGCAAATGAACATGTTGATTCAATGGTGAAATGCGCATGATGGTGCATGGTGCAGTGCAACGCACATGATGTGGCATAATGCATGGATGTATTGTCGCAATGTATAGTACACAAATGATGAGGTTCAAAACAAATTTCAAACTGAAATCCCCCCATCCCCCTATTTGCAATGTATAATATGTCTTGTCTTATCTTGCATGCCACTGAAAATCGTAACCAATTCGTGGCGCCGAACCCAGCCTTAGGCATACATATTATTTTATAAGTTTGATTAAGGATGTATTCTTTTGAGGGGTTGAGAACCCTTTTTTCTCAACATGTAAAATGGTTCTCATCGTCAAGTAATTAATTAAGAGGCAATGCATACAAGAAATTACCTCTAGCACATTTGTCCCAATACATCATATTAATTTAATTTTATTTGTTTCCTATCAATTTATTGGTCTTTTGCTTTCATCTTTCTTGAAATTTGTAGATCATGTAGAGGTTGATCCTTGCATGAGAGGTAACTCCTTCTCTCTCTTTATTTCTTTCATCCCCTTATCATGTGAGCTTATATGTTATCTAGGACTAGGAGTAAGAGTTTAGAGGTTTATAGTACTTGCTCTTACTCTCCCTAGAAACTGAAGAGATTAGCTCGTTCAGCCCGAGGCAAAAGTGGCATCCACATGCTTATACGACAATCAATTTTGAATTTCTGTCATTTGGTCGATGATCAAATTTGAACGAAGGGAGTACATATACACACACGGCCTATGTATGTGTGCATGATGTAGAGGCTGTATTATTTGCTGGATAGCCTTGTGTGCATTTCAATCGATCATGTAGCAAGCGTGACAATGCACACACTGCATATGTATATATATGTAGCAGATGCAGCAGCAGCAGTTATACATTACTTCAGAATAGAAGTTGGGAAAGAGCAGTACATAGAACACAGTGAGTAGAAGCTGGGTGCGTTCTTTTCCCCCTTTCCCAACTTCCACTCACTCAATTTTCGCACGTACATTTTCCGAACTGCTAAATAATGTTTTTTTAAAAAAAATAATATATGAAAGTTGCTTTACAAAATCATATTAACCTGTTTTTTATATTTTTAACTAATGCTTAACTAATTATGCGCTAGTGCGTTGTCTCGTTTTTCGTGTGGATGGAATGAGTTTCCAACATAAACCTTTGAACACACCCTAAGTCTTGTCCAAAACATCAAATAGGTGGAGTCCACTTTACTACCCCTTACCTATTGCGTTTGTCTTTAAAAAAATAATTATATACCACTGAGTTTCTTTGCTCTAGTTCAATGTTTCGTCATCGAATTTGTCTCCTTCTATGATATGCCACTGAACTTTTTAATTGTTTCTATCATATGTTATTGGGTTGGATATATTTCCATAAATATGTAAAATGCCTTTCAAAACATACAAGAATTGACAATTTATTCACCCACTAGGCTGTGTTCTTGTGTTAAAGTTCCCAACTCATCTCTTTTGTTTTTCACGCGCATGTTTCCCAAATTGCTAAACAGTGTATTTTTTACAAAAAAAATATATGAAAGTTGCTTTAAAAAATCATATTAATTTATTTTTTAAAAAATAATTAGCTAATATTTAATTAATCATATGCTAATGAGTCGCTCCGTTTTACGTACGCGGAAGATTGGTTCCGAACTATAAAGAAGGAACGCAGCCTAAGAAGTCTCAAAAAATATGAAATTGTTTTTAGCCTCCTTACATAATATGAAGTTGATGTGTGTATATTTAAAGATTTTTAATTTGCATGCATTAAAATTTTAAAAATATATTTTATCTTTTATATGCTAATAGAATACTTTTGTGTTGATGTACTTTTATGTAACTCATCTTTCGTACACAAATATATTTCTATGCTGCAGCTATATCTTTAAGTGATTCCTCTTTCAGATACTACATAAAAAAAATGAAAAGAATGAAAAAGAATCTTGAAATATACATAAAATCATATTGTGTAAGGAGGATAAAAAAAATCATATTTCTTCGTTACTCTAGTGGGTCACAATTAATTGTTAGCAAAGGATATTTTATGCATTTATAGAAAGGAACCAGCCCGATAGAATATTGTCCACAGAATTGATAAAGTCAGTAGACAAACTCAATGACAAATCGTTTAACAAGAGCAACATTAGTGACATAGAATAAATTCCCTCTAATAAAAACCTCTAGACTCTAATACCGAGTATAGTACTACACTACTACCTCGCGTATCCAAGCCGTTCACTATACCCCTAGGTCTAAACTAAGGATGTGTTTGGTTGGGTGAATGGGACTGGATGGGATATGGCCGCCCGATTTTTTAAGGTGTTTGGTTGAAGGGCAGGGTGGATGTGGCAGTCCAGAAAAGAGAATATTCACTCAATATGCTAAATGAAAGGATCCGGTTCTTTTGGCTGGATGAAGCCATCCAACTTTTTTAGAATGCTGATTAATACATGATTAGCGAGTTGATTAGAGTATGATTAATGATATTAGCATGTTTTGCTATAACTAAATAATATTATACCAATCAAAATATTATAATTAGTTAATTAATCTCATTCCATCCATCCTTGTCCTACCAACCAAACAAAAAGTTGGTTTATCCCATCCATGGAACAGAAAACTTGGATATCTCCATCCTTAAAAACATGGATGACCATATTCCATCTAACCCTACCCTTCAACCAAACAGATCCTAAAGTGGTTTTCGCCTAAGTCTAGTCAGCAAAATAAAAAAGACGGTAGAACCTACTTGTCAGTGACCCTGTCCAAAACTCTCTTTCCCTCTGTGTCTCTTTTCCCAACTTCCCTTGACAATGCCACAAGCTCACCAACTACCTACCATAAGCCATCAACCTGCCCGGCCATTGCCTTGATCCCTCCACAAGCCAGTCGTCGACATGCCTTTTTTTTTTTCATTGCTCCATCTTGCCAAGCCACATCTTAGTCATACAACAGTCTGCTAGGTAGTTTTTTTTTTCAATGCCACAACTTTGGATAAATTACATAGTGAATAAATCTATAATAGTAACTAATTTTTATCCCTTTTGGACAATGACAGTATACAACACTTACATATAAGCCACCGACAAGGACATCACCGGCTCGAATATGACCATCCCTATGTTACACATCAGTAAACTAAAGATGCATATTTTTTGCATTAGATTTACATACTATATATGTGAACAAAGGATACCAGGAGTTCTGTATGTTGTTATTTACAGAAGTACTTGCATGGGTTAAAGAGGAGCTGACGCACGGAGTATATGGATGATCAATAAAATTAATTGGGGACAAACTTATGACCTTCCCCAAGTCTTCTCCCACACCACCCTGTCACTTTTGACCCATAAGAGGCAAAAGATAAAGTCCGGTGCGTTTTGGATTCGGAATCAGTCCTCTAACAATATCAACTTCAAACAGACCTAACTATTGATCCAGAAGGTTTTTTGGGCCCATGAGTACATATTAGAAAGCTTATGAAGTCACTTTGCGTGTCTAAAGTCGCCTAATCTGCTCGGAATCTGCAAAACAAGTCACACACCTCTTTCGAATATGTTTTGGGCCTTATAAATTGTGTCTTACTCGATTAGCATGTCATGCACAACCTTCCATACCATGTAACACATAAGTAGACAGCCATGGCCACTTCTAAGGTTTGGGTTTATTTAGATTATGCTATCAATTTGCAGTTTCACTGCTAGTTTGGTTTGTAAGATTCATCTTGTATTCACAATATTTTCAGATTGTATCTTCTACTCTCTTGCTTGTGTTCTCGATTCACTTGCATGAGATAGCCTTATTGGTGTGGTCAACCGCATTTGACATGGTTGATAAACAACGAAGTTGTGGTGTAGTGATTGCGAGGGGTTCCAATCAAAGCTTTAGATAATTAATGTCAAGTTCACCATAATTGACTTACTGTACCTATCGGAAGATTGGGACCATGACTCATTAGCCACCATATATGTAAAGTAAGATAGTGTTGACACGAAATTTTTCATACACACGAAGGCCTGAGAGATCTGCTTAGCTCCAATGCTGATAAAGCCTGAGCTCCACTCGATACGCTCAGGAATTTGGTTGTCCGATCTTTCGATGAGTTGATGATAACTACGATTTGGGAGAAACATTGACAACCCGACTACAACCGTACAAGACGTTGTTGTGTTGCGCCTTAGTGATCGATACACCTCTTCGTGTGTTGTTGATTTTACTGGTGCAGATCAACCTTATTCCTTCAAGCAAATCGAAGAAACAAGTAAGAACAAGATAAAAACAATTTGAATTGCAAATAGGAATTGAATACAAATGATAAGTTGAAGTTCTGTAACAAGCAAACAGGCGATCTAACCGATCACGGGATTACACGGCAAAGTAGTGAAGCTAAATTTTAATCTAAACAAAACCCGAGAAACCCTAAAGGGGTACCTAGCTATTTAAGGATGGGAGGATGACCAAGGGGGTTCCTAGGTCGTGCTTCACCAGGTTGGCGTGCACCCCACATGGGCCTCACCTGAGCCGGGGTCCTAGATGAAGTTACAAGCCCATAGGCCCATTATAGGTGATGCAACACCTTGTTTCTTCAACTGCGGATGACTGAAATGTAATTTAGAGATGAGTCTAGATCCGTTAAAAATAGAATTCCAAGAGCTTTACATCAAGTACTCATGGGCCCAAAACGGAGATCGTATGCATATTTGGCGGCCGTTAGAATTCAGCACTGTAGCAGGTGACCGAATTGGATTCCAGAACTTCTGCGGCTCAATCTCAATGTCTTCCAGTTGTGTGAGCAACGGTTGTATCAATGGTAGTCATGGTCACATCAAGTTCACGTCCTATCAATCGGATTTAGAGCGTGTCAATTAGTTTGATCCTGCAACTAATAAGATAGATCGATGATCAAGGAACCGATTGGCCAATAAGCCGATGGGATGTAGCGAAGTCAGCCGATGTCGATAGGGTTTTGATCAATCGGCTATAAATCCAATGTAGATTCAAATAATCATATAAATAGTGAGATTTATGTTATTATCAGCTAGAACTAAACCATGCATAATCATCAATAAACCGTTCTTTATCAAAAAACAATCTTAATAGATCAGACCAAATTGAGACAATATAAGATTGAAGTTGATAAAGATAGATTTAACTAAAGATTATAAAAGTTTGATAATAAGCTGATGTAACTCAGAAGATGCAACAATATAATATAATTGGAACCAATCGGTCAAAACTGATATAATGTGAAAGATGTAAATTTAATGGTTAAAACATACATCGACTTGAGATCTGATATAAGTAAACTAAAGTGTATATTGGCTAACCGATACATTTGATAACTGAAGTCCAAAATAATGATAACTCATCGGCTAACGCTCTGATGAATGTTGCATAAAAATCTATCGGCTTATTAGAATTAAACTTATCAGCAGGAATCGAATAGATCAGACCTAACCGAGATAGTATAAGATTGAAGATAATAAAAAAACCTATTTAGCCAATACATCACACAAACGTGATGGATATATAAATCTATCTAAAACAACAGTACAATTAGAGAAACATCAACTTAGCAAGAATATTAGACCTAATCGAGAAAGTCCTAACTAAGTCGATACAACTCTAAACAACAATGCAATTAAAGATAGAATCGATATATCAGATAGGCAATGCTTGTGTCAAACTGAATAGAATATCGGACCTAACCAAGACAGTTCTAGCCACACCGATACAAGCGAAGTTGACGGAATTTACTTCCTCGTCGGAGATCGAACTCAACCAATGCAATTCAACTTGAAACTAAGAACTTGCTGGAATAAAAGGTGGCGAAGCACCGAAAGTAATTGTATTGATTTGTGAAGCCCTTAACATATTTATACCCTCGAGTTGGTACTAATCCTGATCCAACACAATACAGGTTTTTTAAAGATAAAATGAAAAATACAAGTCCTGATCGAGCACTAGACGAAACTTCCTAAATATAAAGGAAAGTTACTAAATCCTGCCTAATTAATTTAATGAAATTGCCATGCCATGGTCTTCATGATTCTTTCTTAAACTCAGTCTCTTCTGGATAAGCTTCCATCGGCTGATCGACTTCTTTCCTTAACCGAATCCACTAAAGAACCGTATCAAATTTTGGTGTTAATAGATAGTGACATATCATAGATATGCTATTAAAGAGGTCATTTGAGGCCTTGATGTAGGGGGCTTGAATAGGTGTTGGTATTTCTTGTTCTCTTGGAAAAAGTGCCACAAGTACATGGAATTATCGCTGTAGCACTTACCGAGTAGTATTTGAGGTATCATATTTATATCTCAAAGGACACACAGATGACCTATAACATTAATTCTTTCTACATTGCTTGTCTAAGAAATTTTATACTAATTAGATATGGGAGTTATATCCGGTGAATAATGAACAATTCACAACATGAATGGCACTAGGTAAAAACATCTATTTAGTTCAAGAGATTCGGAGAAGAATATTTGGGTCAAAAGGTAACTCGGCATGAGTATAGCTCCACAAAACTAGAACCACTTTAAAAGAATGCTTACTTCGGACACAATGGCATGTTCCCACTATCGGTGAGCTGCTACCCTAATCTCTAATGTCGACACACTAGAACTAACATGGATGATTACAAGGGATGCACAGAGCTATCACCACCCAAATGACTATGTCAACCTGTTTCTCTAGCTAACCTTTCTTGCAAATATTAGATTTAGACACAATGCCTTTGACTTATAGTAAAGCTCTTCCTTTTATAAGGAGTTAGACTTAGCTAGGTGAACTAAGTCAGAACAAGAAACCCACAAACAACTTTATAAAGCTTCCAATCTATGCAACACGACTAGATTGGTCGATCGGAGGAGAACTCTACAAAAGAATAATTATGGAAAAGTAAATACGCCAAGTACTTGTTAAGAAATAAATACGGAAGCAGAATATCTATACTCTTATAAAAGAGAGTAGTGGTGGTGGTGGTTCTGCCATCACCCCACCACCAAGTCTTAACTTTTTTAAGAGAAAAAAGGACAGAGCCCCACATGTCAACTGCTCCCACCAACTCTCTACTTTTTATGGGAATGAAAAAAGGATAGCCTAGGGCCAAAGGGTTCACATGTCAATAACAAATATGTACAACAATTAAGAGATGGTAATAATGGGTTAACGATAATTTTCTTTAATTAAAATCCCGTTGCAACGCACGGGAAATATGCTAGCATATATTAATAAAAAATGTACAATATTGGGAAGATACACAATTGCTACCAAAACTCGAAAGACAACTCCTCCTTAACTTGGCTGATCTCCAACTCGACTTGGCTCCTAACCGAACTCCTATATTCTCGAGACTAGAATTGGCCAACTCGACTCAAGTTACACTATATGAACTGACAAAATTTTGGAGTGAAATGAGTTGAGTGGTGTGTAGAATGAACTGAGTGAGGGGTGTATTTATAGTAAGGGGTAGGTCTATGCGCAGCCAACGCACTTTGATGGCCCCGATCACCCTCTAACAGGATGGATTCATCCTTGAACATCTAAGATTGCTTCCAAATGATGGTTGCTAGCCTTGGATCTTTTGGCAACGATAGTTGGTGGTCACTTGTCTTCAGGCCAATCCGACCGGGACATAGGGGTGTGGTGGCCAGCCCCAATCTTGGGTCGGGTGGACCTCTTCCATAGGTTGGTAGGCTTCCTTGCTAAGTTAGGTTGAGGTGCAGGTGGGCCAAACCATCCATAGAGGTCAGACGGGCTAAGGGGTGGCTAGCCAGCCTGACAAACTAGGTCAGCTAGGCTAGCTGCTCCTTCTGACCGCCTCCTAAATGATGGAGAGGATGGTCGGCCTCTTTACCGTTGCTAGCCAGCCAACTCCTTACCGACAGCCAAGCCCTCTAGCCTGGTAGGTTCTCCTCATTTGTTATTTCACACATTTATCCTTTGTTTTAATAGACACCTGCAAAATACTTAAGAAACAATAAAAGTAGTAGACATTCATTAGTCTAAAGCAAACTGATGCGTTGAACATTGTTTTTCCCCATTTTATTGCCGAAGGATCAACATTGAAATGGTGTTTAATGACCACCAACAATATGACTTAAAATTTAATGCGAAAATATAAAGCGAAAGCTTGGTTAGACAAATTGATCTGTTATTGGATATTCCGGTCATTATGTAATATTCCAGTCAATAGGTAGACATTCTAGTACGACTAAGACTAGTGCGAGCAACACACAACTAATTAGTTGTAGAAGCACAACTAAATATGCAAGGGATAGAAGGATTTCACCATAATTGAGATGTTGATGTATTTCTTGGAGTTCAAATTCTCAGGAGGCTGCAATGCATTCCTCTTCCATTAAGGTATCTCTTTTTCCTTGTAGAGACAAGATCCAACCTTCACAAACTTTGCTCGGCTTACAACACACGAATTAGTTGCTCAAGAACGACACCTACTTGTCTAGGAGTCCTCAACGTCAAAGAGGAACAAATCCTAGATACAAGCCTCTTGGAGTCAACCTGTCGCGGTTTTGTACATCAGAAGCCCCATGTGTTTTCAATACCATTCTCTGAATCAGTAGATGGTATACACATGGCGAAATTGCATATCACATAACCAACATACTTATAAAGGTTTGGTTTACCCTCACGTCCAGGTTTTCACATTTTTCACCATTTCATCGAGAAAGGTTACACAATTCTCCAATCCTATTCTAAGCAGGTATAAAAACTTACAAGTCCCGACGCTCAACTACATACAGTGTGAGCACAAGCTTCATTAGCTTTTCGTTAGATTAAAGAGTCACCTGCAAAGAAAAGATGTGTAATGCTTGGAGTACCATTACAAATCTGGATCCCTAGCTTGTAGCAATCCTTATTCTACCGCGTTATATAATGGTGCTGAGAAAGCTTCCATACAAATTACAAACAGATAAGGGGTCCCCTGGCGTAGTCCCTTTTGTGGTATAATAGAATCACTCCATTTTCCATTAATCTTAATTCGATAATTCACAAAAGTAACATATTTCATCTACAATCTTATCCACCTCACATGAAAACGAAGTCTCTTGAGCATAGCTTCAAGGAAGCTCCATTCTACTCTATCATATGTCTTGCTCATATCTAGTCGAGAAACACTACGGTGCTCTCTATTGGTAGTATTATATTATAAATAGAATTGATCTGAACCATTGGTTTATAAGGGCACATCAATATTTTACTAATTAACTCAATGATTAGGGGTAACATTGGCATTTAGGATTTTATCAATTCTTCATAAAAAAAGAGTTTTATCCCTTCATTAGATCGGATGCCCAATTGGTTTGTGTTTGCATCCGTGTTAAGGCAGAAAACGTATAAAGAAAGTTGCAACCAGAATGCCCAAGATCTAACTCGGTGGTTCTGACTTCAATATTTGATGGGGAATGGCAATTAAGCATCACATTTGCTGTTGGAAGCAGTGAGGCGGCTCCGTTTGGGGAGGAGACAACAAGGTGTCAACGTAGGGTGCGGCTGCGATTTGGGGGCGCTAGGAAAGGGGAGAATAAGCGGCGGTGGCGGCGTGGTGGCCCGATCAAGGGAAGAGTTTTTCACGGCTATACAGTGCTAGGTTTTTAAGTAGTCAGTAGCAAAAGTATGATGCTACCTCTCAGCGTCCTTATTTTTTTAAGATAATTATGCCTCTCCATGTTTCTACTACTATCAAGTGAAGTGAGATGGTAGTATAAATCAACTGAACCTTTGGATAAAACTAGTTTTACAGTTTAAATTGTTTTCTACTATCAGTAGAGAGCAGTATAGTGGGACTCCTAATTTTATTGCAACAAATCCTCTATTTTCTTTTCTTCTATTATGCTTTTATTGCAGCAAATCCTCCATTTCCTTTTCTTCTATTATGCAATTAGTGGGTGGCTTCATATGCGATTACGACATTATCTGTGATTAACCTACCTGGAACAAAAGCACTATGAATATGATATCTGGTAAGATCACCTTCAATCTGTTTGCTAACATCTTCGAAATCAAACTGTACTATATAACATTGCATAAGCTGATTGGCCTCTGGTCTTTAGTACTGGTTGGATTCTTTACCTTGGAAATCAAGACAATAGTTGTTTTCTCCCCAATCAGATTCCAGAATTTCTTATAGAATAGAGCCGACATACCATCAGGTCCCGCAGAGCTTTGAGGTCCCCTATTTGATCAACGGCCTTCTTGATCTCAATTCTGGTGAACATTCATGGCATGATTAACCTTTTATTGTACTTGATTGATAAAATTTTGTCTAATCAAGCATGTCTTCGAGGCAAACAAGTTCCTGTAATAATCTGTTATGAGACCTTTCAACTGCTCATTACCCTCTTCCCACATATCATCTTTCCCTTTAAGCCTTCTAAAATAATTTATGTATCTTCTTTGAGAAGCAAAGGCATGAAATTTTTTGTATTATTTCTGTCTCCTTTTTGCAGCCAGTTCACATGGGACCGTTGCTTCCAATAAATATCCTTTTTGCATTTTGCACTAGCTGATAACAGTCCTGCTCTTCTAGCCATCTAGCTTCAGATATGATAACCATCTAGCCATCTATACCTTCAGATATGCAATTTGCCACTATGTTTTCTGTGAGTACCACAATAGGTCGATAGTCCGAATGACGAGGATCTTCATTACACACTCGCCCTCCAGGAAATTTGAAGCACCAACTCTGATTTACCACTGCTCTATGCAATCGCTCTATAATATACCCCTCTGCATTATGACATTTTTTCCACCAAGTATATGGGTCTCCTTGGAAGCCTAAATCTGACAAGTAACAATATTCTAATGTCTCTCTAAAATTGTCCATCAGCCTTTGAGATCTTGGGATACCTCCTTCTTTCTCATGGCTAAAGAGAATTTCGTTGAAATCTCCATATATAGCCAAGGCCCTTCCAGCTGATTTTTAAAACACGAAGAAGCTGCCATGTTTTCTTCTTAGCTTCTTCATGTGATTCACCATAAACTCCCTTAAAACGCCAACTAAAAGCATCATCCTCTACAAGCTCAGCAACAATACGATACCTGCACCTGTTCCTTATAGATAGGTTAATGTCTTTTCTCCAAACTGCTGTTGCGTTGTTGGAAATCTAGTCATAATTCGACATACTTTAATCCAGAAATATAACACAATAAATATGACATATGCAATAGAAAGTGATTCTAGCATGATGATAAACATGAATATGGTAATAGAAACAATAGCATCTAAAAACATGCTTAATACCAAGATGAGAATAATGATATACCCAGAAAACGCTTCAGAGGATGATGAAGCATTGGAATTGCCTTCGTTGATGTTGACATTATCTGCTCCTCCATTGCCAGTGCCATCGCCGCCTTTGTTGCCAGCGCCTGGGCGGTCGACATGTTGATGTAGAGGAAGAAGATCATAATATAGAGGATGCAGTGCCGAGCAGTCACGCGAAGAATGCGCTTCCCAAAAACTTGATTGCCCGCCTACCCGTGCATGTTCTCAGTTGGACGGAGTTTCGGAGGCTTGCTCGTTCAGATTTCCCGTGCGCGCAGGAAGTCAGAACCGGGGAAACCAAAAGCGGCACAGGAACAAAACAGTAGTGTTACCGAGGAAGAACCAAGAGAGATGAACAAGTGAACTCACTCTCTGTCTATCCTGGAGGAGGTGATAAGGATGCACGCGAGAGGAACGTTATGGGGAATTGATAACACATAATGATCTCGTCCGGTACTAGAGTAACGTCACCATTGATGGTTGCCGGTTACGCCTTTGCTCATCAAAGCAAAACGTTAGGGAAACAAGCAGCTAGTCGTTCCTGTCCCGTCCCGTCACGCCACGCCTCGCCCTCGGCCTTGGCCATGGCTCGGCCTGACTTGCTAGCCCGGCTCGGCTCGGCGCGCGCGCGTGTGCATGTGGCAGTCCCACCACCACCTCAACCACTCAACAGGTGCTCTCCGATAGTAGCTTATTTAAGTTGAGGTCCCTCCACGTTGGTTTTCAGGGTGGTATTAATCTCTTAACATTTAATTGTGAGCCTATGGAATTTACTAGGATTAAATTGGGCCTAGCCCATTTAATTCTAACAATCCCCACCAAATTTCAAGACTCACAGGAAATATTCTTAGTTCTGCACCTGTTTGTTATACCAGTGTTTCGGTGAAGACTGTTAAGTTAAACTTGCACCTAGAAAAGGAGCTACACCTGACCACAACTGAACAATGGACTATGCCTTGAATTGTCAGTCTTGTGCAGTTAGGCTTTACTCAATTCTTTAACTGATATTAGTCTGCTGTTATCATCCCATCTGTTTAGAGCGTATAAGTTATACTCCAGGCCTTTTTATGTGTATCTAGAGATCAAGCAAATCTCATAGACTCTGATTAGCAGTCAGACTCATGTTGGTGTGTTCCTTCTAAGATGTTCTGTAGGCCAACATCTCTGCTTGAAGAAAAAACCACTAGGATCACAATAAGGTATGCACCAACCTTCCATACAGATAAGGAGAGAAGTACATCAGAGAAATGAGCCCATTAAGGGTCTCTCCTCCCAGTCACCCAATATCTTGTTTCGTCATTCTAATTCACGGGATCTCCGATCACATAGGACAGGTTACCACTATTCACTACACCAGATCTGCTCATCTCTGACGAGTCATCAGTGACGGGCCAAAGTACTCGTCACGGATGACCTTCACCTTTGACAGGTCCTACGGGATGCCGTCATTGGTGAGCCCTCCGGCTGTGGCCCGCCATAGGTGATTCATACTTGTGACGGTCCACACAGCTCCAGCCCATCAAAGGTGTGGTTTAGTCACCTCAAACGGATTCTAGCCCTAAACCGTTTGAGGTGAGTTGCGACCTATATATACCCCCGGCTGCCACCTGCTTTCCATCTCAACCCAGTGCACTGTTCACATTTCGGGTGGGAGAGTGACGAGGGTGATTTTTTGTCAAAAATGGAAGTAAAAAAGAACTGTGATAATTATTTTTTTCTAACGTGTATTTTGTATTGTGTTTTACACTTTTTATGTTATTGATTGCAGATGGACCGAAGTTGGATGTATGATATTCACCGTTCGAACCTAGAGTATAGGGAGGGGGTCACTGCATTCATTAGTTCTATGGATAATGACAAGAAAAATAGGATGAGCAAATATATATTGTGTCCATGTGCAGACTGTAAGAATGAGAAGATGTTCAAGAATAGTCCATGGGTTCATTCTCATCTGATCCTTAGAGGATTCATGGACGACTACAGATGTTGAAGCAAGCATGGAGAGCAAGAGGCACCGGATGTAGCAGCTGATGAAGTGCCGAATGTCATGAACGACCCAGCAGTTTGAGATGACATTTTTGTCCCTTCTCCATCATGCGGTGATGCCATAGATTTGGACCTTCAAACTCTATCAGATATATTGCATGATGTTGCTGACCCAGATCATAGCGAGAGGGATTTTGATAAGTTCAGTAAGTTTGTGGCAGATTATGAGACGCCATTGTATCTCAGGTGTAAGCTAAAGCATACCAAGTTATCCTCTGTGTTAGAACTCATGAAACTTAAGGCAAGTAATGGCTGGTCAGGCAAGAGTTTCACAGAACTTCTTAAGTTCTTGAAGGATTTGTTGCCAGAGGAAAACCAAATTCCGCATACGACATACAAAGCAAAACAAGTCTTATGCCCGTTGGGTCTGGAGGTCAAAAGAATTCATGCTTGTAGGAACAACTACATATTGTATTACAAACAATATGCCGACTTGGATGTTTGCCCTGTCTGTGGGGCTTCTAGATACAAGCGAGACATAAGTGAAGGTGAGGGTCGTAAGTCAAAGAGGGGTAGTCCCGTAAAGGTGGTATGGTATTTACCAATTGCTGAGCACATGACAAGAATGCTTGCGAATCCGAAACAAACTAAGTTAGTGTGCTGGCATGCTAAAGAATGAAAGGTCGATGGTAAGCTGAGGCATCCAACATATTCAGTACAGTGGAGGACAATCGATAGAGTTTTCCTCGAATTTGCAAAGGACCCAAGAAACATGCGTTTCGCCATGTGTACGGACGACATTATTCCATTTGGTGATTTGAGCAGTCGTCATAGTATATGGCCAGTTCTTCTTATGAACTATAACCTTCCACCCTGGTTGTGCTTCAAGAGGAAGTATATTATGCTTATCATGCTCGTTCAAGGACCGAGACAACCTGACAATGATATGATATGTTCATTGAACCAATAATCAATGACTTTGAAAGGCTATGGCATGAGGGCACGTGAACATGGGACGCATCTCGGCGGGAGTACTTCAGCCTCCATGCGATGCTGTTTTGCACCATAAACGATTATCCGGCCCATGGTAACCTTTCAGGGCAAACTATCAAAGTGAGAAAAGCTTGTTCGGAGTGTATGGATGAAGCAAGAAGCATATGGTTGAAGCATTCACGCAAGATGGTTTACATGGGTCACAGGAGATTTCTCCCAAGGGTTCACCCTTACAGAAGTATGAGGAAGAATTTCAGTGGACACATAGATGTTGCTAGTCCCCCGTCGAAAAAAACAGGATTGGAGATGCATGACTTAGTCAGGGGAATCACCAATGATATCGGGAAAAGGAAGAAAGCTGGGAACACAAAAGAGAAGAGCATGTGAAAGAAAAAGTCAATATTCTGGAGATTACCGTACCGGGAGCATCTTGAGGTCCGCCATTGCATAGATTTGATGCATGTCGAGAAGAATGTCTGTGAGAGTCTTCTCGGGTTATTGCTTAACCCAGGTAGCACAAAGGATGGTTTCAATGCCCGACAAGATTTGGAAGATATGGGTATTTGTTCCGACAGAAGTGTGTTCCTTCCTCCAGCCTGCCACACTCTTTCGAGGGATGAGAAGAAGGATATGTTCACATGCCTTAGTGATATTAAGGTTCCATCTGGTTACTCATCAAGAATTAGTAAATTCGTTCATTGAATGATCTTAAATTGGTTGGAATGAAGTCACATGATTGCCACGTCCTTATCACACAATTTCTGCCTATTGCCATCAGCAATATTTTGCCTCCTAAAGTCCGACACACGATAATGCGATTGTGTTCCTTCTTCAATGCAATTGGTGAGAAGATCATTGATCCAGAGGATCTAAATGAACTATAGGCAGAAATTGTGAAAATCCTATATCATCTTGAGATGTACTTTCCGCCTACATTTTTTGACATAATGGAACATCTGCTCGTGCACCTAGTGAAACAGACAAAATGTTGTGGTCCTTTTTTTGAGGTAAATGTATCCTTGTGAAAGGTATCTTGGGATACTAAAGGGCTTCGTACGGAACCAATCCCACCCAAGGGTAGCATCATTGAAAGTTACACCACCGAGGAGGTCATCGAGTTCTGTGTAGATTACATGTCTGAGACCTCCTCAATTGGATTACCACAATCTCATCACGAATGCAAGCTTGAAGGGATGGGTACTGTTGGAAAGAAAATTGTCTGGTTGGATCGCAAGGTGTATGACAAAGCTCATTTCACGGTCGTCCAACACATGACTGTTGGAAGAACACGAGGGATTAATCAAACGTGACAACCCAGGGTGACCAAAGAGTTGGGTTAGAAGAAAGCACATTGCTGGTTTCTACGAGTGGTTCAAGAACCGAGTTGCCAACAGTCACAACTTGCCAAGTGAAACAATCAAGTGGTTGTTATAGGGTCCAGAATGGGATGCTACTACCTGGCAGGGATATGACATCAATGGATATACATTTTACATGGTCAAGCAAGACAACAAATGCATAGTGCAGAATAGTGGCATACGCATTGAGGCAGCAAGTAGCAACCGTGATCGTCGTGATCAATACTACGATCGAGTTGAGCAAATATTGGAGCTGGATTACTTGAAGTTTAAGGTGTCGTTGTTTCGTTGTCGATGGGTTGATCTGTGTAGTGTCAAAGTTGATAAGGAAGTTTTCACCATTGTCAATCTTACTAACAACGCGTACAAGGATAAACCATTTGTCCTCGCAAAACAAGTTATCCAAGTCTTCTACATAATTGACCCGATTAACAAGAAACTACATGTGGTTCGTGAAGGGGAAAGAAAACATTGCAGACGAAATGGAGACGAAGAAGATGAGGTCCAACATGCACACGTCGACCATGAGGAAGGACTATTTTTGTAACTTGTAGTCCAGTTTGACCATGTCTAATTTTGTGTAATATATATGTGTTATGTTGGAAATGGTTTCAAGAGATATAATATTTTTTGATATGTTTGAAAACTATTGGAATATTTAAGAGAAATAAAATACGTAAGAGCAAATAGTTTGAGAATAAAATAAAAGAGCAAATAGTTAAAAAAATGTAATAAAAAATAGTTCAAAACAATGTAATGAAAGAGCAAACAATTTTAAAAAATATTTCAAAAAATACGTAAGAGCAAATAGTTTCACTGCTAGGAAAACGATCATTATTACCGGTTTAAAACCCCCTTTAATACCGATTGGAGGCATCTTTAGCACCAGTTGGTAACATCAACCGATACTAAAAAAATCTTAGTACCGGTTGGTAACATCAACCGGGACTAAAGATCCTCTAGCATTAGTCTCGGTGTTACCAACCGGGACTTTCTCACCCAGATCCAGATCTCTCACTCTCTCTCAGTCGCCTCTCTCTCTCTCACTCGTCGCCATCGACCGCCGCCTTCCCGCCGCCTCCTCGCCGTCGACAACCGCCACTTCCCGGCATCGACAACCGCCGCCTCCTCGCGTCCTCGACGCTGGCCGCCACATCCTCCCCCTACACGACAGCCGCCGTCTCCCCACGTCCATGACGCCGACCACAACCGACAGCCAACTCCCCGTTGTCCTCAACACCGGCGGCCACCTCCTCTCCCTACACGACGTTGGCCGCCTCCCCGTGTTGACGACGCCGGCCATCGCCGATAGCCAACTCCCCGCTGTCCTCGACGTCGGCCGCCACCTCCTCCCCCCATTTCGCAAGTTCCTCTCCGCCTCCTCCCCCATTTAGGTTTTTTACAAATTTTGTGATTTAGACATGTTTAGAAATATTTTGTGATTTAGGTTGTTTAGAAATTTTGTGATTTAGGTTGTTTACAATTATTTTGATTTATAACTATTTACAATTCTTTTGATTTATAAATGTAAAGAAACATTAGGAATTTTAGGATCTTTTAGGTGATGGTTAGGAAATGGTATATGCAATATTTTCATAAAGTGTAGGAAATGGTATATGAAATGGTTAGGATCGTTTAGGAAATGGAATATTTAGGAAATTTTAGTAGTTTCTTCGATGCAGAAATGTCTGAGCAACAAGAAACTTTTGTGTCGAGCGGGACAAGTGGAGCTGCATCTGGGCGTAACCCTCAAACGCAGAATCGCCTACCGACTACTAGACAAGTTATCACTGAGGTGGATGCAAGTGGTAGGCCTATGGCATTGAGGAATGTCATAGGCAGATGGTCGAACTGTTGCGAGCGGGTAGCACATGACCATTTTGGAATCCTACATAATGATATCAGTAAGGTCCCAGAGGATTAGAAAGAGTGAGCGTGGATGACAGTGGTCACATGGTTCGGCTATCCCGCTGAAGCATAGGCCAGGCTGAAGCGGAAGGCATTGCAAAAGATGGGCAAGGCCTGGAAGAATTTCAAGTCGAAGCTCATCTCAAAATATATCATCCTTCTCGGTAATTGGACTCTCTTCGAAGACTACCCGCAGATTATAGAGAAGGTGTGGGAGGAGTTCTGCGAGCTTAAAAACACTCGAGAGTTCAGGGACTCAAGCGAGGCGCATCGCTTACTACAACAACAAACAAACACCCACATCGGCTCGACATGGAGGGGTACATCGGCAAAGAACAAGTATGGGCTCAAGAGGATGAAGCTGCAGCTGCAGTGAATGTCCCTGCTCCTTTGGCTGACATTCCTAAACCATGAGCTCGGAACTGGGCTATGGCAGGGGTAAGGTCAACCAGGACGGCAACATTACATTTCCCGACCAAAATGATGTCGTCGTCTATCAGGAACTAGTGAGTTTCCTCCTAACTTTAGTAATGCTCTATTAGCGAGTTCCCTTATTATTACATTATACATGTTTGTACCGATTATGATTCTTATTATCTATAGATGGGGTTGGTTGCCGAACAAACTTCACAAAGCGAGGTCGAGTCCACGCCGAAGAGGCGCGAGGATGACATCCTCATGAAGGCGCTTGGAAATCCAGAACATCCTGGCTGGACTCGCGGAATAGGCTTCGATGTTCTATGGAAGCATGGCTTGCTCTAGTATAGCTCGCAATATCGGAAAAGGAAAGCCTCTAAAGAAGAGAGGGAAGCCTGCATGAAGGAGCAACTGAAGGTGGAGGTCATTCAGGAGATGAAGCAAGACATGGATGCTAGTCGAAGAAAGGGTGGCCAAGGTCCTCCCCGATATGAACATACCTCGAGGGCGTGACCATGTGACACAGTAAACTCCTCATCCACATGTTAAGGCGAGCCCGTCACAACACAAGAGTAGTTGTGCATCCACAGAGGTGCCACATCTCCCAGTCCAAGTACCAACTGCGGTGGACCTCATAGAGGTAATTGGTACTATCTGATCCTTCTCACTTGAAAAGCCTTAGCCTTGACATGTTTCAGTATTAAATTGTTTCTTTACAATGCAGGACGTAGCGTAGTGCACCCTAGTGGTTAGGGTCACACCAACCTTTGCATCAGAAGTCGCACAGGGCATGGCTTACAAACCCAACATAATAGATAGGGTGCACAACGCAGACCTTATGAATGGTCATGCCCAACTGGCTGTCGTATACACTGCCTGTGCCCCCAAATGATGAAATTCTTACTTTGAGCGATGCATGCAAGACATACATACAATGGCCCAAGGCAGATATTACCTTCGGCGATCCTCGTCCAAGTCGATCGACGGATCATGCACCTCCTAAGTCCCAACTATCGATTGAGGCTCCTCGTGGACCGGCAATGACGGAACCACGTTCACCCGAAGCACCTTGCATGGATTTGGCTGATATGGTTGCCACCTTGACTCCAATTAAGACCATACGAAAGGCTGATAGCTCCCCACCATTTGTCAAGAGACACAAAGGTGAAAAGGGTGGGGGTAAAGGCAAGGGGAAGGTCGTGGAGCAGGTGGCTCAAAAGCAGCATGTTCCAGCATAGTTTGTACTAGGCATGCCTTTGGTGGAGGACAATGTGTTAGCTGTAATGGGTATTGCTTGTCGAGAGCTGCACAAATAGTACATGGAGCTAAGCAATGCCAAGCAGAAAATGAGGGAGTCTTCTATAGTTGGACACCACGACCACCAGCCGTTCCTATTAAGCCCGGCCTATATAACTATAGGCTTTGATGACCTCTTCGATCTATTCAGTATCCAGAAGCTGGACACTGGTCTTCTAAAATGCTTCTCATTGTAAGTGCAACATTCCTCCTTGTGATGTGCTAGTAATTTCTTCCCAAATTTGTGCAAATATGTACTACATGTCTTAAGGTTGTGTTGGATCGAAGCTCATCGTACTGGTGATCATGTTGGATTCCTTGATCCATCGATAGTCAACGAGGTCAACCTCCAAAATCAGGAAGATGAAGTAGTTGAGTACGTGAACCGGTGCTTATGGGCCCACCAAGACAAGGAGTACATCATGTGTGCACACAATCAAGAGTAAGAAGACAATACCTTTCATCTAGATTATTTTAGACTGACGCTACATAACCACTGAGTAGGCGCCATTGGATTCTGTTGGTCATGGTACCTAAATGGAGTAGGGTGTACTACCTTAACTCCAATAGGGAGGGAAGAGAATATGATTTCACTACACTCACCAATCCCTTAAATAGGGCTTGGGAACCAGATATTGCAAAGGGAGGTAGCCACAAAGAGGGCAAGGATGACCTCTATCATGACACCAATTTCAAGTGTGTGCAACAGATCAGAGACCAATGTGGTTTCCACGTGTGCCACCACATGTCGACACTGCTAAGACAGGTGAAAGATTTCGACCCTGAGGTTGGTGCTTATAGCAACGTCGATGATTTCGAAACCAACATTAATCCTCTATACATGCTAACCTCTGTCTTATTGAACAGAAAGCTACAGTTGGCTGGAAGATTGCCGCCATTAACCCCCCGCTATCAGTGGCGAACTGTGCACCTTCATTCTGGGTGAAATAATGAACAAGAAAGGAGCATTTTTTGTTAAGTAGACAATCGAACTGTTAGATGTGCTGTGGTGAACTAAACAATTTTCTAATTTGTTGTGATGTAAAAAATGTTGTTTTTATGATTCTGTGTTGTGGAATGCATTGTAATTTACTTTCATATATACAATCACCTATTTAGCACGAGTATTTCTAGTTAGTTCCTTGGTTATCAAATAATCACACAATGTGAGGTTCTCAGGACCCAAGTTGGCTTATGTGGATATAGTGCATATATTAACCAGCTAAGACACCTTGGGTCATTGAGAACCTCGTATTGTGTCATTTTTTGATAGTTGGAAGGTAAGTACTACAATATCTATTTAGTAAGAGCATTTGTACTTAGTGTGAGGTAGTTTACTGCAATATGATCATTTGTTATCAAATCATCACAGGATATGAGGTCCTCAGCGATCCAGATTGGTTTGGTCCGATTAGTGTACAGACTAACCAACCAAGACAACCGGGATCACTTAGGACCTCATAATCTGTTATTTTTTGATAATCTAAGTTAGAATATGTACTTAGTTATATTAAAGTGTAGATAGTACCTAGTTTATCGAATCATCACAGAATATGAGGTACTCAGAGTTCCAAGTTGGTTTGATCGGGTTAGTGCATTCACATAACCGATTAAGACACCTTGGGACCCCGAGCACCTCGTATTCTGTCATTGTTTGATAATTTGAGGTACTTTAATAGGATATCCACCTAAGTTGAGGAGGCCATTAAGTTGGCAGCCCGCCATTTGAGAGCAAAATTTATTCCTATTTAGCACTGCTTCAAGCAGTTAGGTCGTACTCGATGATGAACAATTCGCCATCGTTGGACGTTGCCGCTCTATATTCAGAATCGTTCAGTTCATTTCCGAATTCATGCGGATCCCAAACTTGTGGGAGAGCTACCTCTGCATTGAAGGAGCAGAGGTAGGTCTCCACAGGTTTGGGATCTGCATGTAGAGCACGCCTGACGTACAACATGCCTTGTGCTATTACAGATGTAGTTCTGAGAGCACAAATGTTATTTGATAATTTGAGGTAGTTTAATAGGATATCTTAGTAGTTAGTTCCTTGTTTATCAAATAATCACAATATTTAAGGTAGTTTGCCAAATTGTCATCAAATTTTTAACAACTTATAATCAAAATTGATTACTACGCCTTACATGTACTCATTATTTACTACATTGTATCGTTCAACTGTTTTCTCCCTTCTTTGAAATGACAGTTAATCGTGAAGGTTCAAAAGGCATAGGCTACAAGAAACTTGGATAAGTTTGCGGCTTCATGTGCAAGGCAACAAATTGGGTAAGTTTGGGGCTTCAAGAAATGTGAGGTAAGAATGTGCGGTGGGAATATGTGGATGTCTATGTAATTCTTTGAGCATTTGCACTGCATGTGTGAATGATGTAAATTTTGAGATGCATCTGTGCTGAAATGGGAAATATGTGCTATTGGTTGTGGATGTGATATTTGTGATGTTTCTATTTTTCAGAGAACGTGGCTAGCAAATCCTGAGGCTAGCCAATATTTAGAATTTTTTTTCAAATTTACCTCATCACTGACGGGGCATAACCAAAGGCCGTCATAGGTGACCTCATCTGTGACGGCTTTGCTACTCGACCCCGTCAAAGGTGAGACACCTGTGACGGGCGCCATGGTATATTCGTCAGAGATGGGATCATCTCTGACGGGCCACAAATACTACACCCGTCAAAGGTATGTCACCTTCGACAGGTTGCAACCACAGACTGCGGTGTAGAGAACCTCACCTATGAAGAGCCAAAAATACTGGCCCGTCAGAGGTGACCGTCACCTCTGACGGGCCACCGCCCGTCAAAGGTGACTGGTGTCATCACTAACCATTAATCTTTGACCAGGGCCAAACCCGTGAATGGTGAGGGTTAGGGCCCGTCATAGATGACCTGATCCGGTGTAGTGATTATGTATCTTGAAGTGGGTCTCAAGCCCATTTCACTCGATGCAAGCGAGGACGATCCCCATACTTTACAAATACCATAGTCGACATATAGCCCGTCGACAGTGGTGCTAAAAGGTTTCGATGAGATGATTTCAAGTACGGGATTTTCTGACGAGGGCTTCTATGACCAACCTGGCCTGGGAGATCCATCCCAGCCAGCCTTTGCCATGGTCCAAATTGGCTCCTTCGTCTTTCCAGTCTTCGTCACCGTTCCGATCTCGCCTCCCTTAGGATGTGCTGAGGACGAGGGCATGATGACGACATAAGCGAATACATCTATTCTAGCAGCCTCCTCTTTGGTTCTTATCGAGAACGAGGCGTCAAAGTCTCAATCCATCGATAGAAGGCTTAAAGCAGCCCGATCTTCGGCTTCAGCCGATAAGCGTGCACTGACAAAGAAGTCTGCCGACAAGGATAGCAAATGGTATCCAATCCACAAGACTTCTAGTCACCCTTTGGCTGGATGTCGTGTCATAATTTAAGCAAAAGCTAAACTTGACGCTTGTGAGGAGCGTGGGATTCAGGCGTTTCTCCATAGGTGTGGTGCCCAATCCATAAGTCCTAGAGTCACCCCTTAACTAGCTGCGAGATATTCTTGAAGCTTGCGGAACCAATTACTTGAGTTACATGTTGCCCGATCCACTCTCATAGATATCAATCTCGTACGACGTCTGTGGATGATAACTCTTCAAATCGCACGGTGGGTTACATCGGAATTGATCCCGATGAACCACCTGTTCTGCATAGCCTGGATAGCGTGAAATCCTCTAGTTCAAGTTCTCCGCGCGATGTGAACATGGTCGACGTCGAGATCGAAGATAGGGGTGTAGACGATCGTACGCCATGGGGTTCCATGGAGGAGGGCGAGTTCGTTCGATCTCGAGATGGGGCCCCTTCCCAAGCTAAACCTGCTCGCACTCCCGCTGAACACTTCACCACCATCAACAATCTGCTCCGACAACCTCCTTTCGATCCAGTTACCCACCCGAAAGCGGATGCGTGGTTAATACAAATGGAATCCACTATCACAAACCTCAACTCTGCTTTTATTGTGGCAGCAGCACCACCATCTCAAGACGTCCCCCCTCAGGTTAACGAGGTTGCTGAGAACGTTGGCACTACTAACGGCCCTCGAAACGGTGAACCTCGTATTCCTAATAATGCATCGGCAGAACGATGAGCCCAACCAGCGTCTCCTTGACTAGATGCTCGCGATCTCCATGAACAACTAAATTGCCGAAGGCAACAACAACAGGATCAGTATGATGACGGACGCCAACAACCCTAAGATCATCAGCATAGGGGCAACTGTCAGGAGAACAATCGTGATGAATACAACAACCATAATCGTGATCAAGCTCGCAATCACTAGGGTATCCTGATACGTCGAGGTGACAACGAGCGAGCTCCACGTCATCATCGTGTTGAAGGGGAAGACTCCCGATCTCCGTCCCCAAGACGTGGCCGAAATCGCGATCGCCGACTTCGTGATCGCACACCCGACTACGGAGATCCCTCATTATCCTCTTCGCCATCATCTATGAGTGGTTCGCATGGCCGTCATGGTCGCCAACCATCCTTCCTATCCGGAGACGGATGCAGAGCCTTTAAGCCTTCTCTTCGAGAAGTAAATTGGCCCCCGAAGTTCTATCCCATACCAGTAGAGAAGTACAATGGGAGCACGGATCCAAAGGAATTCTTGCACATATACTCTTGTGGAGATTATGGGTACCATATACCCACACAGCTGGACTATCCGACTGATTATAGGAGATAGATTGTATATAATAAATATATAAGAGCGTAGGACTTGGGTATTACATTTTCTTGTGTATTAAGGAACGGTCTATAGTCCTGAGCTCATAATATTGTAGAGAAGGTTTAGGAGACTTATACCGTATCTGGTTGTCTCTATCTTGTAATCTTGTCCTCTTGAGCTATATAAGGAGGACAGGACGCCCCTTAGGGGCATAACCACTTCGATAATCATAACTCGATTGTCAGATCAATACAACACTCGACAGATACAATCCCCGAAACAGGAGTAGGGTATTACTTCTTTCTGGGAAGGCCTAAACCTGTCTAAACCTTTGTCTTATCACCCATCCACTTTAAATCTTGTGCGCTAACCACTTTTTTTATTGCCGAAATCAAGTTTTGATAGTTGGCGTGCCAGGTAGGGGTTGCATAAAGTTTTTTTCCAACAAGTGCGATGGGATCTACTTCAGGCGTCGACGACTTCGCCTATCCCCCTAGATAGGCGTACTGTTTCGGCAGTCTCAACTTCGTCACCGACAACTTCAGCAAGATTTCTCTCCTTGACTCGGATTCGATCTAGTCGGGAGGGAACTACTCGGCTCCATTAGGGTTACCAAATGCCACTGAGACTTACTGCAATCTCCTTTCCTTTGAGTCGGCTTCAAACCACTTGAGGAGATCTCCAGCACCAGTTTTTGCATACAACTTCTGCAGCAAAACACGCTACACACCAATCGTCACGAAACTTCCTCCGATACTCGCCGCGACATTTGGATCTAGATCCGTCTCGCCCCGAAGGTCTCGATTTGAACCGGCTTTGGAGACGACCATGCCAGACTCTAGGGAGGTTGGCGTCATGCTTCAACCGCTTGGATCCTCCTCATCAACTGAGATAGCCGACTATATTAGTTCTTATAAAGATTACGACGATGTCATCATCGTATCTATCAACAGCTCTGAGTTTGACGATGATTACACCCCACTCTTTTTTGATGTTTTCATGGCGGACATTGGAGAAATCGACTCGGCTATTGCTCGAAGGGTTGCGGAGGAGGAGCGAGCCAAGTTTGAAGAGGACACAAAACGCAAGGAGGAGAAAGACAAAAGGAAAGGAGATTTGGCTTCAGCCAGGCGTGTAGCCCGTGATGCTATACTTCAGACCCGCGTCGACAATACTAATGTTTTTCTCACGCCACAACAAAATGCAGTCGTGGCAATTAACCTACTTGACACCATCATTGATGCGGCCCCAGCCAATGTGACTCCAATTTTAAACAAAGTGAAGACCATGGTCACGGCTACCGTACCACAGGGCGCCAAAATCAGTCAGCAAGTTGATGAATCCACCGCGGTAACGCCTACTGGCAGTCGCCTACCACCTTTATGTTCCAAAGACTACCGGAAACCCGAGCGCAACAAGACTCATACCAGATCAAACGAGCACCATTGTCAAGAAAATAGAAGGCGTCAAGACCAGTTGGCTGACTCCCATGATAAACACCGCTTTCGGCCGCCGCTTCATGACCGAGTCCATCACGGTGATTCCGGTTATCAGAGTGATTCTTGGATGCCTGCTCCTAGCGATCTGAGGAATGTACCTGGCCAGCGTTATCGTGAGCGCAACAATCATGCCCATCATGAAGGACGAAGATATTCCCCCAATAATGGTGACGAGGGAGTACTCACTTTTACCTAAGATTTGCGTGGCCGAGTGGTTTCAAGGCTACTGGGATTGAGAAGTATGACGACAAGACTGACCTCGAGTCGTGGCTCACCATCTAAAGCCTCGCAATTCGTGCAGTAGGGGAAGATAGCAAAGCCATGGCTAATTATTTACTAGTGGCACTTACCGACTCAGCCAGGAGTTGGCTTGCCAGCTTACCAAGGGGCTTAATCGACTCTTGGAGCGAACTTCATGATCACTTCATCGCTAACTTCCAAGGCCCTTTTGAAAGGCCTAGAGCCCACTTCGATTTATACAACGTAATTCAGAAACCCGATGAGTCCTTAAAAGATTACATTCGGCGTACTTCAGAGAAGCGTAACGAAATCCTGGATATCACCGATGATGTCATTACAGTAGCTTTCCAGAAGGGGATCCGCAACGAGCTGCTCATCGGGAAATTTGGGCGCAATCCTCCAAGAAGTTGTTTGAGACGGCCAATTCTTATGCTAAGTCGAATGACGTCATCAAAGCATCACGTCCAGAGAAGCAGTCGGGAAGCAAGTTGTGTCCCAAAAAAGATAATGGTAACAGCAATGACAACGGTGGTCAAAAGGATCGCAAGCGTAAGCTCGAGGATTTAGTCGCCAGAACTTTCAACTATCAGCAGCAGTGCACACGAGTTAGCACCTACCCCACTCACAAACATGCGGCTAAGGATTGTTTCATCTATAAGCAATTCGCCGAACAGTATGCAACCCAGCTAAAGAAATCGTCTGACGGTGAAGAAACTTCAGGGCACAAAAAGGACGACGGCGATGGTGGAGCAGGACCTTTTCAGGATTCTAGAGCTGAGTTAAACCATATTTTTAGAGAACCACTCGCCTACAAATCCAAAAGGAAGCAAAAGCTGACCAATAGAGAAATTAATGCAATCCAGCCTGAAGTGCTGCAATACATACAATGGTCCGAGGTTGCTATCATGTTCGATCGCTCGGATCACCCTGACCGAATGGTCCACTCAGGACGATATCCCCTCGTACTAGACCAAGTGGTTCGTAATGTCAAGTTGAAACATGTCCTTATCGACGGTGGTAGTGCCCTCAACATTCTATTCGCCAAGACACTGGACGAGATGCAAATCCCAAGAGCTGAGTTGAAACTAAGTTCCGCCCTTTTTCACGAGGTTATTCCAGGATTGTCATCAACAATACTCGGGCAGATCACTCTTCCAGTCACCTTTGGCACTCGGGAGAATTTTTGGATAAAAAACGTCTATTTTGAAGTCGCAGACTTTGAGGCAGCTTATCACGCTATCTTAGGATGACCAACTCTGGCCAAATTTATGGCAGTCCCACATTATACCTGTTTGATGATGAAGATGTTGGGTCCACGAGGAGTCATCTCTTTTCGCAGTGACGTCAAGCAAGCTTTTACCTGTGATAAAGAGAGTTGCGACATGGCATAATCTCATCAGAGGTTTCTCGGCCGACAGAAAATCCGACTGGCTGCATCTACATCTAAAGAAAGAGAAATCCCAACCAAAAAGTTGACCAAGTTAGGAGAAGGCAATGCCATGACCAAGAAGATTTCACTTGATCCTACAGATCCATTAAAGACCGCTGTAATAGGCGCCGAGTTAGATTGTAAATAGGAAAGCGCGCTCATCACCTTTCTTCAAGCTAATAAAGATATATTTGCATGAAAGATATGCCTGGTATTCCTAGAGTGGTAATTGAGGATTCATTAAATGTTAAAGAAGACGCGAAACCTATCAAACAACGACTCCGTCGCTTTGCGCAAGATTGGAGAGATGCTATCAAGGAGGAGCTTGGCAAGCTTTTGGCAACTGGATTCATTAAGGAAGTTTATCATCCCAACTGGTTGGCTAATCCAATCTTAGTTCGGAAGAAGACTGGGCAATGGCGCATGTGCGTCGACAACACGGATCTCAACAAATCTTGTCCCAAAGACCCTTTAGGTTTACCTCGCATTGACCAGGTCATCGATTCAACTGCTGTCTACGAGCTTAAGTTTTCTTGATTATTACTCGGGATATCATCAGATTAGCCTAAAGGAGTTCGACTGCTTGAAGATTTCGTTTATCACCCTGTTTGGAGCCTACTGTTATATCATGATGCCGTTTGGTCTCCAGAATGCAGGGGCTACATATCAACACATGATTCAAAGATGTTTGCAGACACAACTCGGACGAAATGTGTGTAGGGTTATGAGGTTGCTACGCTAGCCGACAAATCAAAATTTTCTACCTCATAAACCAAGATCTACTGCTAGTTACAGGTTACGGGATTACCACTAGACGCGCAGGTGCAGCGGAGACGACTCGATGTAATTGAACGCGTCGCAGCAGTGCCGTGCAGTTGCGTGGTCGTCCGTCACACGTCCGTCCTTCGCTCGCGAATCGTCCCTCGTGCGGTTCGTCCTTGTGCTCCAGATGCAGCACCTCCGAGGAATCTCACACGTATGGGGAGGAAGCGATGCGCCTCCGGACTGCTAGGTCCGCGAAGAGCGCTAGGCGTGAGCGTGGGGGGGCGCGACGGCTGCTGGCAGGGGGAGTTAAAATTACCCTAGCCTCGCGCCCACCCCTTGCTTATATAGGCGTCCTGGTGTGCCTCGAGTTGGAGGCTCATCAGCGACCCTAAACCTAGTCTAATTCGGGTCCAACCCGAATTAGGCTTCCAGGCCCTTAAGCGTGCGACCTTATGGGTTCACGTACACATAGACATGGCCCGAATACTCCTACTCGACCAATAGTTGACAGCGGCCCCTAGCAAGACATGTCAACTCCTATGCGTACGCAAAGATCAAATCAGACGAACCACCACAATACCATATACATGTTATTCCCTTGCCTTTCGATATATGGTTCACTCATAGGTTAACACTTAACCTAAGCACGACCATGCATTTGTTGATCCAATCATTAGAGTGATCCAGTGATATCTCTCTCACGTGGAGAGGGACAATTTCCATCTTGATTGTTTATGTCTCACAGCATGTTTCCTGACAAACCCGAAGACCACCTTTATAACTACCCAGTTACGGAGTAGCGTTTGATAGTCCCTAAGTAAGTCGTTTCACATCTTGAGCACATACAACAATCTCAGGTCTAAGGACATAACGTATATGTTGTGTATAGAGACAATTCTCACGTCGGGTCAGTCCAGCTCACATGTCATACATGCGCCCACATTATTAGTTTGACATCTCTATGTCCATGACTTGTGAAACGTAGTCATCAACTAATAATGTGCTGATCTAATATTCATGTGTGTTACTACACGAACTCCAATCAGGGACAAGTTTAGAATAGCCATACAAGTAAAAGAGTTTCACAAACAATTCATATAACTGTTGATCAATACAAGTTGTCTTTAATGGATATTCAATAAACACATAAATATATCATGGATACAATCGTAGCATCATCATCTCTATGATTACCTCTAGGGCATACTACCAACAATGTGGAGGCTTATGTTGATTATGTTGTTACCAAGACCAAGAGAAGAGATGATCTGATTACTGATTTGGAGGAAACTTTTAAAATATTCAAGCCTTCAGAATGATGTTAAACCCAAAAAAATGCACTTTCGGAGTATCGTCAGGGAAGCTACTTGGTTTCATGGTGTCTCAATGAGGCATCGAAGCTAACCTGGAGGAGAGCCCGAGTGAATATCGTGCAATAATTATCGTCCCTCCTCAGGCGTAACGCATTTCATCAGAACTCCAGAAGGGCTTCTCTTGTATAGTTCCAAGTCAATCATTACGTAGCTTTGACTGCGACGTCGGACTCGTTCCGCATCACCCCGGTCTTCCGGCAGCTCCTGCTGAGTTAAAAACTTGATGATCGGTGTCCTCCAATCGGCGTCGAGCATGGCGATCTGGTTTGTAACTTCCTCGTTGGGGGTTGATTTCTTTGCGACAGTCGGCTCGTAGAGGTGCTCCACGAAAACGTCAGTCGGGGCTGCTTCGCGTTTGGACCCAAACTGCGCCAATTGGTCTGCCGCTTCATTATTATGTCTCAAGATATGGGATAACTTCAGTCCATCAAACTTGTCCTCAAGCTTGCGAACCTCTTGACAATAAGCCTCCATGGTTTCATTTAAACAAGACCAGTCCTTCATTACTTGGTTGACCACCAGCTGGGAGTCCCCTCGCACAACCATCCGCCGTATCCCGAGTGAAACAGCAAGTCGTAGGCCATGCAGCAAGGCTTCATACTCAGCAACGTTATGCGAAGCTGGGAAGTGAATGTGTAGAACGTACCGTAGCCTCTCCCCAGTCGGGGAAATCAGCACAACTCCCGCTCCCAGGCCGGTGACTCTTTTAGATCCGTCAAAGTGCATGGTCCAGTACTGCAGATCCTCTCTAGGTACATCTTCTTGTTGCTCGGTCCACTCGGCTATGAAATCCGCCAGGACATGAGACTTTATAGACGTCCTCGCTTTGAAAGTTATGTCCAGAGGCATCAACTCCAGAGCTCACTTCACGATGAGTCCAGTAACCTCCCGGTTATGGATGACATCACCGACTGGAAAGGACGTGACGACGGTGACCGAGTGACCCTGAAAATAATGGGCCAGCTTCCTAGCTGTAATTAGAACTCCATATAACAATTTTTGTACCTGAGGGTAGCGGGTTTTGGCTCCTGCCAGCACCTCGCTGACAAAGTAAATCGGCCGTTGAACCTTCTGAGCTCGGCCTTCTTCCTCGCGCTCGACGACCAAGACCGTGCTGACCACCTGATGAGTTGCGGCGACGTAGAGCAACAAGGGTTCTTGAGGATGTGGCGAAGCCAACACGGGTGGTGTCGTGAGGAACTCCTTAAAATCTTCGAAAGCTTTTTGGGCCTCGGTGGTCCATTGAAAATCGTTCGTCTTCTTCAGTAACCTGAAAAAAGGCATACCTCGTTCGCTGAGTCTGGAAACAAATTGGCTCAACGCTGCCATGCAACCAGTAAGCTTCTGGACGTCCTTTTGGGTACTCGGGGCTTCATGTTCCGGATAGCGTTGATTTTCTCTGGATTTGCTTCAATGCCGCGATGAGACACCATAAAACCGAGTAGCTTGCCTGACGGCACATCGAAAGTGCACTTCTCCGGATTCAACTTCATTCTGAAGGCCCGGATATTTGCGAAGGTTTCCTCTAAGTCGGCGATCAGGTCTTCCTTCTGCTTGGTCTTGATGACAACATCGTCGACGTAGGCTTCCACATTTCTCCCAATCTAAGTTTGTAGGCATCTCTAGATCATGCGTTGATAAGTGGCTCCGGCGTTCTTCAGGCCGAAGGGCATCGTGATGTAGCAATAGGTTCCAAACGGGGTTCAACTCTGACCCTGGGATGACTCCATGAAAGGGAGCTGAGCTAGGCTTCAACTCTGACCTTGGGATCTGCATCTCGTCCAGTGTTTTGGCGAATAAGATGTTGAGGGCGCTGCCGCCATCAATGAGAACGCGCTTGAGTTTAATATTGCGAACCACCGGGTCTAGTACCAGGGGATACCGCCCTGGGTGAACCACTCGGTCAGGGTGATCTGAGCGGTTGAACGTGATAGCCACCTCCGACCATCGCAGGTAGTATGGGACATCGGGTTGTACGGCGTTGACTTCTCTGTCGGTCAGCTTCTGCTTTCTCTTGGACTCGTACGCCTATGGTCCCCTGAAGATATGGTTTAGCTCCCCGACGGGATCTTAGAAGGGTTCTGAGCTACCAACCGGGTCGTTCCTCTTGGTTCCCGATGGGCCGGCTTCGTCAGCCGGTTTCTGGCGTAGTTGTGCTGCGTACTGCTCAGCGAACTGCTTGTAGATGAAACAATCCTTGGCCACGTGTTTGTGATTCGGGTGGTGCGTGCATTGAGTATTCATGATCTTGTCGTATGCGGCGACTCGGGGACGCTATTGTTGGTAGTTGGATGTAGTGGCGACCAGATCCTCGGGCTTGCGCTTGTGATCCTTTTGGCCGTTGTTGTTGTTGTTGCCATTGTCCTTCTTAGGATGCCAGCTGGTTCCAGATGGCTTGTCGTCCCTTTTGTCGTGCCGGTCTTGTTGCGAGGCCTTGATTGCGTCATCAGATTTAGCGTAGGAGTTTGCCGTCTCGAACATTTGCTTGACCGTCTTTGGTGGCTTGCGCCCAAATTTGCCGATCAGCAACTCGTCGCGGACGCCTTTTTGGAATGCGGCTATGATAACGTCGTCGGTGATGTTGGGGATCTTGTTCCGCTTTTCCGAAAAGCGCCGGATGTAGTCTTTTAGCGATTCGTCTGGCTTCTGGATAACGTTGTAAAGATCAAAGTGGGTCCCAGGCCTTTCGAAAGTACCCTGGAAGTTGGCGATGAAGTGGTCCCGAAGTTCACTCCACGAGTTGATCGAGCCTCTTGGCAGACTCGTGAGCCAGTTCCTGGCTGAGTCGGCGAGAGCAACGGGTAGGTAATTAGCCATAGCCTTGCTGTCTCCTCCTGCTGCGCGGATGGCGAGGGTGTATACGGTCAGCCATGACTCGGGGTCAGTCTTTCCGTCGTATTTGTCAATCCCTGTAGGCTTGAAGCCACTCGGCCAATCCACTCGACGCAGGTCCCGAGTGAACACAGGTACTCCATTGTCATCGTAGTCGGGTGATCTCCTTCGGTCTTCGTAAGAGCGTCGTTCACGCTCCCAATGGCGCCGGTCAAGAACTTCCCTCAAGTCACTCGGCGGGGGCCTTCGAGAGCTGCTTTGATGGTTAGAGTTGTAGCTGTGACGAATTCGTTCATGAATGGGTGGTTGACCATAACCTCTCATGAGAGTCGGCCGATTGTTTTGGATGCTTCCATGCTGCTGCTTGGCGAGGGTCTTTTGACTTGATAGGTGTCCTGCTTTGTTCGGGCCTCTTGTCGTCCCGTAGTGGTGGTAGGCGGCTTCCACCAGGTTTCTCGGTGAAAGACTCCGTGGGTCTTCGTGCGGAGCTGGACGGAGGATAGTTGGCCGTTGCCGCAACAATGGTCTTGATCTTGTCCAGGAGTGGTGTTACCACAGCGGGCGCCGCTTCAATGACGGTGTCGATGAGGGTGAGGGCGGCGACGGCGTTTTGTTGAGGTGTCTGGAAGATGTTGGCGTTGTCGACTCGTGTCTGCAATATGGCCTCGCGGGCGGAACGCCCTGTCGCTCTCAAGTCTCGCTTCCTTTTGTCAGCTTCTTCTTTCCTCTTGAGCTCTTCTTCTTTGCATTTGTTCTCCTCCTCCACCTATTTGCGCTCCTGCTCCAGCCTGGCTCATTCTTCTTCTATGCGCTTGCGCTCCTGCTCAAGCTTGGCTCGTTCTTCCTCCGCGATCCTCTGGGCCATGGCCGAGTCGGTCTCGGCTACTTCAGCCATGAGGACGTTGAGGAGTGCAGGATCGTAGTAATCTTTATCCAAGTCGAGGCTGTTGATTTCGTCGGTGGAGATGTCGTAGAGGTCGTCGAAGTCGGCGGAGCTGAGGTTTTCGTCGAGGTCCGTAGATGAGTATGACCCGAGTCGTTCGAGGATGACGGCCACCTCCCTTGCACCCGGATCGCAACATGTAGATGATGAAGAGGATTCTCCTGAGTGGATCGGATCCAACTCGGAAGACAAGAGATTGTAGTAGATCTTAGCGTCGTCTGGTAACTCGAACGGCGCCGAGTGATTTCCCCCTCCCGACTGGTTCGAATCCGAGTCGAGGAGAGAGAGCTTGCCGAATTTGTCGGCAGTGAAGTCGAGGCCGCCGAAGCGAAACGCTTGCCCAGGGGCGAAGATGAAGTTGCCAAAGCCTGATGTAGATCCCATCGCGCTTGTCGGCGAGACGAAGAAGAAATCTTGACGCACTTCCCCTACCTGGCGCGCCAACTGTCGAAACTTGGTTTCGGCAATAAGAATCTGGGGGTAACAGTCAAGGGCCAAACACGATGGGTTAGTATGCAAAAGAATTTAGACAGGTTCAGACCCTCTCTTGGAGAGGTAATACCCTACTCCTGTTTTGGGATTCGATCCGCTGAGTGGTTTATTGATCTCGTGATCTCAATCAATATGTACTCTCGTGAGTTTGGGTGCTTGTGCTCTTGTGAAAATCTCTATGCGTGTGTCCTCTCAAGGGACTACCTACCCTCCTTATATAGTCTCAAAGGGTAGGTTTACAAGTCGGAGACCCTATCCTATTCTATCCCGGACTCCTCAATCTTACCAGCTATAGACTATGAACCGTTACCTTATCTCAATGGCAACGTAATACTCAAGCCATAAGCCGGTTTACATAACCATGAGTCATAACCTATCCCCTATGGTAAGTCGGATAAGCTAGCTGTGAGGGTATCCGGTATCCTTAATCTCCACATTCATATTATATGGTAAAGTAATCGCATATTAACATATGTTTGATCTAGCCAATAAACATAACAAAATTCAGAATAATCAAATGACAGCAGCACATCTGATTCATACTACAGATATTCAAGGGAAGGGGATGAACACAATGTGTGGAGTGTCCTCTCAACCAGGTTGATCGGGTTTTTACCAACCGAGTCATGCTGATGCAGTTGATTTTCTATCCATGTGTGCTAAGTTGATAGTTGACATGGCAATGTCATAAGACTAGTACATTAACTGGTGTTTGAAAGTCCTAAAGATAAAGATAAAAATGAATAAATACGATGCCATGGTATATAGAAATATCTTACACTCTCACTCTCGCTGTTCTACCCACGTCTAGAACCATCTATATGACATATGGGACCAGTGTGTCAGTTACATGAAGGTTATAATGGAGTTGCAATTTTGTTATAGTTTTATATATAAACGTTGCAACAATTTAAAATAGGTCGCTAATGTTGTAGCAAATTGATAATTTGGTTACTAAATGTACAAATATTTGAAATTTACTTTATTTTTAAAATTGAGCTATCTCTTTTATACCATGAATGTAATTTTCTTTGATAAAGCTAAACGCTACAATTTTTTCTTCTAGGAGGTAGCTATATAACATTTGATAATATTTTGTCAGAAAACTTCCATCTGATAAAGCTAAACCCTAGGAGAACTTTCATTTCCTCCTATGCTATTATGAATATTTTGCTCCTTCCTCCTACGTACGGCCGTTTCAAGCCTTTGCGGCCCTTGCGCCTCTCCCCTTGCCGGCCGACCCCGCTCAGTCGGTTCCCTCAGGCTCAGATCCCACTCGCATCGCCTCCTAGAAACCGATGAGCAGCGAGGCCGGCGGCGCCGCGGCGAGCTCTGCCTCCGCGCCCGAGCCGAGGTGGCAACAGGAGGATGGGAATCAAGGGGCCCCGCCGCAGGGGAGGACGCCCCTGGAGAGGACCGCGGACGCGGCGGAGGAGTTGTATCGCCTCCGCGACACCTTCTTCCCCCGAGACCCCGCCGAGAAGGCCGCGGCCCTCCGCGCCCTCGCCGACGACGCCCTCGCCGTCCTCGACTCCCTCCCGCCAGGTACCTTCAAGTCGCGGTCTCCATGGCCAGACTATTTATTCGATTAGTAGCGCTGAGTGCTATTGAAATGGATTCGGTTTATGATGCTTTCGCTCCAATTGGATTCCGCTAGCATATGTAGCTTGAATATAAAAAATGAATTGTAGAAGCCGTTACATGTACTGAGCGTGTTGTAACTTGTAAGCTCTGATGTTTTTATTGATTGCACATGCTCCATTGGTGTGGAGATGATTTAGATACTAATGCAATTTTTTATGCATTGCACCATCTCTCTATTGTTGATGCTAAGTTATTGGTGTGTTGTCCAATATGTTGTGTGTTACTGTAATTAGGTGTTACTCTAGGATGGGTGTCAACAGTGTCTGTTGGATTTGATGCTGGCTAGTCTGTCTTTCTAATCATCTGTACTTTAGAATTTTGGTGCCTGCATAATGTCTGTTCCAGCATTCATCTATAGGAAATTCTGCTGCGCAGCGCAGACATATATAATCTTATTGTTATGCATGTATCGTGCATGTATCGCTGTAAACTTGCATGTTTATGAGTTGGTACAGTACTCATTTTTTGTCCAAATACCTGCATGGCTCCACCTATGCTGCCTTACGAATGTTATCATGCGAACAAGGGGAACTACCATTGATGTGGCATAACAAACTATGTAAAGCATTAACAAGTCAAATATTATGCACTATGATGTTCTTGTCAATTTCTCAATTCTAATATGCAAATGCCTTGAAATATGATATTCCAAATTCTGTGGTAGGAGAAAATTCTGGGGAACTGCTGACAGCAGCCTCACAATATCTAAACAACAGCAATGACCAAACCTATTCAGATGGTTGCATTGCATCTGATTATACATATTCTATTCACTTGGGGTGCCAACATGATATTTCCGCGCTTTCCTTTTCTGTAAGTTGGACATGCAACAGGTATCATCAGATAGTTTGTGCTTTGATGAGTTGCTAAGTTGGATGGTAACCTTCTGGGACATTCAACTCCTTTTTCTGTTGGCTTCTTGTTATCTAGGTGGTTGATCATTCTGTAAGTTCTTTTCATTCTCTTTTCAGTACAATTTTTTATTTTCTTTATTTTTTTCTTTAACTTCCAGAGCAAAGGAAAACACCGCAACAACGTGCTGTTTATGAATTCTTGAGGGGAAAAATATTGGATGTTTTCCCTGATTATCATAAGGAGGCTGAAGATCATTTATCCAAAGCAGTATGTAGCAGAAGACTACACATTACCTTGTATATGATGTCTATCGGTTAGAAACTTAAACAACCATTGTTCTACTGGATATATTAGGTAAAGTTGAATCCATCTCTTGTAGATGCATGGCTGTGTTTGGGTAACTGCATATGGAAGAAAGGGGATCTGGCTTCAGCAATGAACTGCTTTTCATTAGCATTAAGCAAGGTACATTTTTATCTGTAAGTTGCTACTATGTTTTTGTTTTCATGTGTCCAAATTCTCTGGCATAATATCATTTTTCAGGGGGCAGACAAGAAAATACTATGCCAGCTCTCAATGCTTGAAAGAAGTATGGCTCAAGGTGAGATTCTCCTCATATAGTAACTTCTCACTTCTCAGCTTATAGTATTTTATGGAATTAATTCCCCCCACAATATAAATCTTGTTATATAAATTATGACACCGTGTTATGTCACTGATGAATTAATCATACTTTTTCGTACACAAGAACAAAATTCTGAGTATGTGGTTTGACTAGCTCAAGTGTTTTAGTCTGAGCTTTAGGTTTAATGAACTAATTGCTGCTCATGTCAAAATTATGTTTGAACTATTTAATAGATCAACAAGAAAACACCAAACAAGAGAGGTTGGGGGGGGGGAGGGGGAGGGGTGCTCAGATAGGAAGGTTGAGCAATCTTCTGTGGGTGAGATTGACCCTTGCGGCTATGGCCGTTCCACATGTCAACTGTTTCTGATGTATAATATACTTGAGTTCTGCTATGTTCTGTCCAAAATTGTTAGGCACAAATCTTCAAGTACTATTATCAATAGTTAAATATTGGTCCATTGCAAACTAGATCCCCGACATGCTTAAAATATGGAGAAAATTCCTTGTGTGCCCCTCAAAATTGATCCAATCCCTTACATGCCCTTGAGTTTTACTCTATCCCCTCTGTACCCCTGTATTTTTGCTTGGATCTCTTCCATAACCCTACCGTTAGGTTTCCTTCAAGTGGCTGGTTAGTTCGCTTCAAAATGTCCATTATACCCTTGTAATGGAGGAGCCAAACCTTGATAAATATTGAACTATTCATGAGGACATCATATGCGTGTGTGTTTACTTAGACAAAACAGTCAGTGCATAGAAAATTTAAAATAAATTTTGAGAAACAAATTTAGTACATTAAACTTTCGTTATATCATTCAATAGACCTTTTATGAAATTGTACTGTGACAATGAATCCGAAAAAAGGGTGATCTGAAAAATACCAAAATGACATCATGAGCATTCATACAAAAAGGTTGCAATACATAATTAATGAATTAGTTCATACCATTTACACACCACATTACCATTTTCATACACAATAGTGCAATTGACAAACTAAATTAACAAGGCAAATATTGTGTACATCAGGAGCATCATTGCCTAAAAATACATTATCACAATAGCAAGCAATCCTGGGCATTACAGTAGAAAAATATGGTAAAGTAGCAAATCACTTCGGCACTTCCAGGACAACACAACTGTGTTAAGCCTTGAATCTGCTATTCGAGGTGGATGTAGTGCACTGACATTGCTCCACGGCAGTGAGCAAGCTTTTCTTGTAGACAAAGGGGATGGTGGCCTACACTGCTCCACCTGCCAAGTTAAAATTTAAGTATTTGAAATCTGAAACAAGCAAGGAGATAAAATTTAGCTTGCAGCAGCTAAAAATGTTATGCAAAGTAGCCGCTAAAAATATTTTCTTGAGAAATTTGAAGACCATTAGAGTTAAGTTAGGGGACGACGAAGTAATTAATTTGGACAATGGACTAATTAACCATCAAACCATGTAATTTCCAAGAACACGGATGCTGCTAAATGGAGCAAACCAGTTCAAATCATGCCTTGTGTGGGAACAGAGCTACAGCCTGCAGTGACGCCGTCGTCACCAGCTCATCCAAGCATGCAACTGCTTGCTGCTAGTGGGTTACCAGTGTGAGTATGTTTATATGGCTACCTACATCCGTCACTGCAAGAGCACAAGAGCATGCACCTGGATGATGGGGACGAGAGCTCGGGGGCCAACGGAAGCCGCGCTGGGAAACAGGAGCTCTACGGCCAACGGGATCCGTTGCTGGGGACCAGAGCTCACGGGCCAATGTGGGCGCTGACGGGAGCCGCCGCTGGGGACGACAAATCGGGGGACAACAAGGGCCGCCGTCGGCGATGGGAGCTCGCGGGCCAACTAGAGCGTGTGGTCGGCGGCGGCGACGAGAGCTCGTGGGGTCGATGGCGCCGACGAGCGCCATCCCAACGGCGGAGACCCGGCGTGCCGCTCGCGTGGTGGGCGACGCTCTCCCGCTCTGCTCGTGCTGTGATTGAGAGGAGGATGCGGATTGGTATCTAGTTGGCAAGCTATGGGCAATTTGGTCTTTTTTAGAAAACCTGACAAGCTAATAGAAGGACATACACAGAGATCTAACGAAAACCTAATGGCAGGGGTATGGAAGGGATCAAAATGAAAACTCAAGGGTACAAAAGGAATTGAGTAAAATTCAAGGGCATGAAAGGGATCAAGTCTGTTAGTAACTGGATTCTTACTGGAATTCGTACTCATTGAAAGAGGATAGCACCCAAGAAGTCGGGAATTTTCTGGTTTACTTCTACTCAAAATGCCATGCCTTCTAAGGCAGCTTGGGGTTACATATATAGGGGTGGCTGCACTCTACTAGCCAGCTGAATTATTGACTGCTAGTCCAAGATGTTAGTCTAAAAAGCAAAAGGGAGATGCTGTCCTAGAGCATCCCAAACTGAAATAGATGCTGTCCTAAAAGCTGAAACAGCACAAATCAGCACAAGACCAAAACACACAAAGACCAAGACCAATCAGCACAAGACTTATTCCATCATTCTCCCCCTAAGTCTTGTGTGTCGTCTTGTGGGAAAGTTGGACCATCCCGGTCCTAGAGCAAAGCTCAAGGAACTTGATCCTCCCAAGGGGCTTGGTGAGCAAGTCCGCAAGCTGGTCCTTGGTGTTGATGTAACTCGCCTTGATGCTCCCTTCCTCCAAGCAGCCTCGGATGAAGTGGTACCTCACCCGGATGTGCTTGCTTCGTTCGTGGAAAACGGGGTTCTTTGCCAGAGCCAGAGCGGACTTGCTGTCCACCCTGAGCTCCACCGCTCCAATGTCTCTGCCGAGGAGATCACCAAGCAGTCGAGCAAGCCAGAGCGCCTGAGTTGAAGCGGTGGAAGCCGCTATGTACTCGGCCTCGCAGCTGGATAGGGCCACCACCTGCTGCTTGACCGACTGCCAGCTAACGAGGCACTTGCCGAGGAAGAAGAGGATCCCGCTCGTGCTCTTGCTGGTGTCGATGTCGCCGGCGTGGTCGCTATCGCTGTACCCAACGAAGCGTGCCTCTCCAGGGCACCTTGGGTAGTAGAGACCGTGGTCGAGAGTCCCTGCAACGTAGCGGATGATTCTCTTCACAGCCTGCTGGTCCTTCGTCGTCGGTCGCTGCATGAACCGACTAACGTAGCCGACGGAGAATGCCAAGTCCGGCCGTGTGTGGGCGAGGTAGCGGAGTCTCCCCACAAGACGTCGGTACTGCGTAGTGTCCACCTCCGTCGTGCTGTCGTGGCTCAACTTTAGCCTCTCCTCCATCGGAGTGAGAGCTAGGTTGCAATCGGTGAGCCCAGCCATCTCAACAACGCGCTTGGCGTAGGCGGTCTGTCGAAGCGTGATCCCGGAGTCGTCCTGGTGCACCTCGATTCCCAGGTAGAAGGAGAGAGGCCTCAGGTCACTCATCTGGAAGGTGACCTTCATTTCTTCCTTGAACACCGCCACCTCCGCATCCTTGGTGCCGGTGATCACCAAGTCGTCGACGTAGACACCCACCAGTTTGGCATTTCCTCCGTTGCCCCGCCGGTAGATGGCCGCCTCGTGTGGGCTTTGCTCGAAGCCCATCCCCTTGAGTGTGGAATCCAACTTGGCATTCCACGCCCTCGGTGCTTGCCGCAAGCCGTAGAGGGCCTTGTGCAGGTGTAGCACCTTGCCCTCCTTGCCGGGGATCGCAAATCCCGGTGGCTGGTGCACGTAGACCTCCTCCTTCAAGTCGCCGTTCAGGAACGCCGACTTGACGTCCATGTGATGAACGCACCAGCCTTCCTGAGCAGCCAGCGCGAGGAGTCGCACCGATTCCATCCGTGCCACGGGGGCGAAGGCATTGTCGAAGTCGATCCCCTCCTGCTGCGCGAAACCGCGTGCCACCAGGCGAGCCTTGTGCTTGACGATGGCTCCGGCTTCATCCCTCTTTAGCTTGAACACCCACTTAAGGGTGATCGCGCGGTGACCACGAGGGAGGTCAGCAAGCTCCCACGTGCGGTTCTCCTCAACCGCGTCCATCTCCGACTGCATCGCGGCACGCCATGCCGTGTGTCTCGGCCTCTGCGAAAGACCGAGGCTCACCGTCGTCGCACGCAAGGTGCAACTGCGCCTCCAGGTCGCGAGGCACCAGTCCCGGCACCGGCTGGTCACTGAGAAGGTCCTCCATCGTACGATACCGCAGCGGCTCGCCGTCGTGGTACGCGTCGATGCGCTCCTCGTCGTGGGAGAGCGGAGTAGCGAACTCCACCGGGTAGTGTTCGACACGAGCTAGCGTCGGAGTGGACGTGCCCGGAGGGGTGGCTGTTGGTGCTGGGGTGCGTGGAGTCGCCGACTGTGGTGGTGTCGGCGAAGAACTCGTCGCAGCCAAAGTCGTAGCTCGAGAATGTGTCGTTGCCGGAGTCGGTGGAGGCTCAGGGACTGGGGTAGGCACGGTTGGTGACGAAGAGCTGCCTACTCCCCCAGCTCCCTTGAAGTAGATGTACTCGACAGTGAAATCGTTGTACGTCGGAGTCGAGCCGTCGTCCACCGCCTTGTCCCATGCCCACCCTCGCCCTTCGTCGAACACTACGTCGCGCGCCGTGCGCACACGCTGTGTCTCCGGGTCGGGAATACGGTAGGCCTTCGAGCCCTCCGCGTAGCCGATGAACACCCCTGGGGTGCTCCTGTCGTCGAGCTTGCCGATGTGGCCGAGCTCCTTGGCGAACGCGAGGCAGCCAAAGACCCGCAGGTGGGAGACCCCCGGCTTATGCCCATGCCAAGCCTCGTACGGTGTCCTGCCGTCGAGGGCCTTGGTAGGCGAGCGGTTGAGGATGTAGACAGCCGTCACCACTGCCTTTCCCCAAAAGACGGTCGGCATCCCCCTCTGCTTGAGGAGAGCCCAAGCCATCCCCACAACCGTCTGGTTGCGCCGCTCGACGACGCCGTTCTGCTGTGGGCTGTACGGCATGGAGTAGTGGCGCTGAATGCCCTCATCAGCGTAGTATGACGCAAATTCAGCCGCCATTGTTGGTGCGCAGCACGCGCAACTTGCGGCCGCACTTCGCCTCCGCAGCAGCCTGCGCGCGCCTGATGGCGTCCGCAGCCTCTCTCTTGCTGCCAAGAACCATCACCCACATGTAGTGGGAGAGGTCGTCGACGAGCAATAGGAAGTAACGTTGTCCTCCTGGTGTGGCCGGTGTTACTGGGCCACACAAGTCCCCGTGCACGAGCTCGAGTCGCTCCTTGGCTCGGAAGCTTGTCTGCTGGGGAAATGGGAGCCGCCTCTGCTTTGTTAACACGCAGACGTCGTAGAGCTGCTCCACGTGGTCAAGGCACAGTAGGCCTCGCACCATCTCCTTGGCACTGAGCCGCTTCAGGGCCTCGAAGTGGAGGTGCTCGAAGCGCTCGTGTCACTGCCACGCCTCGTCGTACCGTCGGGCGGCGAGGCAAACCGGTTGTGCTACCTGCACGTTGAAGACGTAGAGTCGATTGGTGCCTCCGGTTACCTTGGCAAGAAGGTGACGACGGCGATCCCAAATCCTCATGACTCTGTGCTGAACCAACACGCGTGAACCGCTCTCATCCAGCTGTCCCACGCTGATGATAGAGTTTCTCAACGCGGGGATGTAGTAGACTCCAGTGAGCAACCTGTGCTCACCGGACTTGGCGGTGAAGGTGACGGAGTCGACGCCCTTGATCTCCACGCCGGAGGCATCCCTAAACTTGACGGATCCTCGGACGCTGGAGTCAAGCTCAGTGAAGAACTCCCGTCGGCCAGTCATGTGATGGGTGGCACCGGTGTCGAGGTACCACCCATCAGTCTTGTCGTTGCTGGAGCCATCGTCGAGGAAGGCGTGTACCTTCGGCTCGTCAAGGTGGAGGAAAACCTTTGCGGCCGGTGCTGCTGGAGATAGCTCGATGCTTGCATGTGCCAGGAGCAAAGCCGGCTCTTCCTTCTCCACCTGTGCGACGTGGGCCTGGCCGCGTCGTGGCTGTTGACAATCTTTGGCCCAATGGCCAAGCTTGCCACAGTTGCGGCAGGCGTCGTCTCGTGCCAGCTTGTGACTGCCGGCGGCGCCGTCCTGGGCGCCTCTACGAGCGCCACCCTCGGCACGCCTTCGCGCCCACCGCAATTGTATGCCTCCGCGTGCCTTGTGCGGCTTGCGGCCGCCTTTCGAGGGAGAGGACTCCCCCTTCCTCCCGTCACCCTGATAGGCCTCCTACTGCTCTCGAGTGAGATGGAGCTTCCCGCCAATGGTGATAGGCCCCGAGAGAGGCTGTGGCTCATCGCTGTCGACGACCTTGAGGCGAACTATTGCCTCCTTGATTGACATTGTGGAGAGGTCCAGCAGAGACTCGATCGAGCGAGCGATCTACTTGTACTTCTCTGGGACGCAACGGAAGAGCTTCTCGACGGCTCTCTCCTCGTCGTAGGTGTCGTCGCCGTATTGCACCATCTTCTGCAGCAGTGTTGAGACGGAGGGCAAAGTCATCAACGTCCTCACCTGGCTTGAAGGCTAGGCTCTCCCACTCCTTGCGAAGTGCCTACAGTGTGGACCTGCGGGCGCGGTTGCTGCCGATGTGTGCCGCAGCGATGGCGTTCCAAGCCTCCTTGGCAGTCCGCTTCTGGGAGAGCGAGAACTGCATCTCGGGCGGGATTGCAGCGATGAGGGCATCCAGTGCCCGTCGATCCTCGTCGTAGTCGACGTCGCTGTACCGAACTGCCTCCCACATGTGCCGTACCTGGAGCCTCACCCTCATGACCGCGGCCCACTCGACGTAGTTGGTCTTGGTGAGGGTAGGCCACCCACCGCCGGGGCCGGCTTCCCTGACGACAGCCTGGACCCCGTGGTGTCGGCCCGGGGAGGGAGAGCGGCGCCGCCTGTGAAGGCCGCGCTCTCCGTCGTCCCAACCGCCGCGCCAGCGGTTGAACTCTAGCTCCGCCTCGAGCTGGGCGGCCCTCTCCCGCAGCCGCTGGATCTCCTCCAGCGTTGGGTCGACGTGAGGGCCGCGCCTGAGGTCACGCTCGTTGTGTCCGTCAGGGGCAAAGCCGGTGCGTGCACGCTCATCTGGGCTGCCACCGCCGCGCCCGCGGGGCTGCGCGACCACCCACCGTGCCGCCCGTTCTCTTGCCGCCTCCCTGTCGGCCAGGTCCTGCGGCGCCCCCCCGGCCAACTCGGGTCCGGGTTGATAACGCCGACGGTGGAGCCCCTGCTGCTACCGCCGCGTAGGACCTCGACCTCCGCTGCCGCCGCAGCTGCTGCATCCGCCGCTGCCGCTGCCGCCTCTTCTGCCCTTGCTATCGCCAACTCCGCCGTCGCCAGCCTCGCTGTCCGGGCTGCTGCCGCAGCGAGCTCTGCTGCTGCCCGCTCGCGCTCCTCCGCTGCGGCGAGCTCGGCCTCCTGCCGACGCCGCACGCTCGAGCCGAGCGAGTGCTGAGACGCTCCTGCGGACATGAGGGACTGCTGGACTGCTGCGTGGGGAAGAGAGGCTTCTGACGAGCTGCTGCTCGTCAGCGCAGGGGACGAGGGGTGAACAGGAACAGCCGGCGCTCCCGCTGCCGGCTGAGAACAGAGGGGAGTTCGGGAAGGGGATGAGAATGAGATGTCTGGACTACAGGATAGAATGGCTCTGATACCACTTGTTAGTAACTGGATTCTTACTGGAATTCGTACTCATTGAAAGAGGATAGCACCCAAGAAGTCGGGAATTTTCTGGTTTACTTCTACTCAAAATGCCATGCCTTCTAAGGCAGCTGGGGGTTACATATATAGGGGTGGCTGCACTCTACTAGCCAGCTGAATTATTGACTGCTAGTCCAAGATGTTAGTCTAAAAAGCAAAAGGGAGATGCTGTCCTAGAGCATCCCAAACTGAAATAGAAGCTGTCCTAAAAGCTGAAACAGCACAAATCAGCACAAGACCAAAACACACAAAGACCAAGACCAATCAGCACAAGACTTATTCCATCAAAGTCAATTTTGATGGTTACACAAGGAATTTTCTCTAAAATATGTGCTTCTCACTTCTCGGTGGAGTGTTAGGGCATCTCTCTATAAACAGACAAGCTTTGCTCGTTAGCAGACTTATTCCATCAAAGTCAATTTTGATGGTTACACAAGGAATTTTCTCTAAAATATGTGCTTCTCACTTCTCGGTGGAGTGTTAGGGCATCTCTCTATAAACAGACAAGCTTTGCTCGTTAGCCTAGCTTGACCTTGGCTTGAATTGATTCTTTTCTTGAAATCAGAATTTCTCTTACTCCTTAAACCCTTAAATCAGAATATTATTTAGCTAGGCCAAACTTTGAGATTTCATAAGCAGTTCATGAACATTAATTATGTTAAGATTTCTCCTTAACGTAGGTCTCTGGTACATGGTTTTCAGTATAAGGGATTGTCTGTATATTAGTCATAGATTTTTTTTTTTATCAAAAAACACCCAGATTTTTAAGCCACCTGGTTAGCGTTATAGAGCTCAGACTAAAAAACATTGCAACTCATAAAGGCGCTCAGCCTGGGCCAAAGCCGAGCTATGCCACGTAGGATTATACTGTGCAGCATTTACTTTGTAGGATTTGTCCCAATTGGTGCAGAAAAGATGGTGATTGGTTCTAGTAAAGCTGAAACATGCTGTGCGGGGCTGATGGCTCGTTTACCACTGGCCTGGCTCAATTCGTCCATGAAGTGCAAGACTGGCATGTGGTCCTGTACACTCCTGGACCCACAGATCAGTAGCACTGGTAGATGAGAGGGAGGTGTGGAGCGGTAAGGACAAGCGCAGATGCTGAGGCTGCATTTGTGAGGAAGCAATCGATGCAGCAGTACTGGTTGGGCTGGTGCAAGGTGGAAAGATAAAGATGTACTACTGAAAGTACATGAGCTGTTGAATACTTGAATCAACCTAATACCAGCAAACAGACAAAGTAACAACCGGCTAATCAAAAGATGAACACCCAGATTACACCTCAAAAGTTTGCAGTGAAGAACAAAGAAATTACAGTTAGGAGCAACAAAAATTACAGTGACAAAACTGTAACTTCGATGCAAAGAAACTTTAAAAATGTCAAATATAACAAGCCCAGTACAAAGGGCAGCCTTCACACTGAAATTACCCCTTACAATGCTAATAAAAAAAATTTCCATAAATTGCAATCAAATTGCCAAATTTCAACAAAAAAAAACATGAAGAATCAGAAATGTCAACTCACTGTAGACGGATAAACAGGAAGAGAGATAAATAATAACCACTTTCATGACCATCTAACCTAGGATCTTTCTCCTCTTCCCATCTACTGAATCTCCCCTCTCTCTAACTCTCTCATACTGATACTATTGTGCATCCTTGCTGGAAAAAAAGTCCTTGAATGGTTGAATGTATGATGCATCTATTTGGCCCGATCTTTCGTGCTATGATAATTTAATTTGTGGACGCATGACTTTGATGATCTGGCTACCAACTGCATGTGATTGATATCCTTGCAATTGCTAACCACAGTTCTGAGATGTTATGAACCGTGTGTGGCCGACCTGATCATGAGGATCGATTCCTGCAAGCAACTGAGAATGCAAGGAAAAAAAGATAAAAGAGAAATCTGAGAATGGCTAGATTTGAAAGTCGAGGTTCGAATCTGTAGGTCTAACCAACACTAGAGACAACGTGAGTTTGCACATGGGGCTAAACTAATCTAAAACCAAAAGAAAGAGGGAATCGTTGCCTTGGTATTTGAAGGGCCAGAAGGTTGGTGGTGGCAGCCAGTACATTCACACCGAGCCATGCAACTCAATTACATGATCTGTGGGCCTAGGATAAATCAGCTAGATGATGTGACATGGACTGGGCTTGGAGACTTGAGCCTGCTTCCTTGGTCTCGTAGCAAAAAAAAATTGAGTTTTGCCTGCAGATTGCACATGGAACTCGTGTGTTTGACCTGCTCCTGTGCATGCATATATGGCTTGGCCTGATTGCATTGGACCGTAGTGCACAGGCAGCTGGTACTTGGCTGTTCCTTTACATGCATGCCTTGTTTGTATATATATACTTCACTCTGTTGTGTCTTCTCTTCTTTGATCTTGAATAACATCTCTAAATGTGAAACACAAGACAGGCAAAGTATTCTTAGCAATATATTCTTAAGCAAATAAATATTTATCCTTATGAACAGTTTTTCCTGATAATTAAATAACATAGAAGTGGAGCCAATCTTTTCTTTCCCAGGGCACTATAAGTGATTTGGGCAGGCACATGGAACAAGAGAGAACAACATATGTCAGCAAAAGTACTATATAAAAAAAGATAGAGATGGCAGACCCAATACCATCGCGCACTTATCTCGATGCAGATCCAATGTCCAAAATTTGACTAGTTTCAACACAAAACTGTCAACAAATTATAGCAAAAATTGTGTACTAAATGCTAATATCGAATGTCCGAGTCCCTACTATAAAAATGTACTACGCCACATGACTGTTTCTGTACAGCATTTTCCTCATCTTGTTGCACCCCATTTATTCAGCGTTCTCTTTTCAGGTAGTGAAGGTCAAGCACAGCTAGTGGAAGAGAGCATTAAGCATGCAAAAGAAGCTGTAATGCTTGACATCAGAGACGGAAATTCTTGGTGTAAGAATCTTTTCCTTCAAAATAATAATTGCATATGTTCTATTTCCTTGGTGTCACATACCACGGTGACATGCCGGCGTTCCCTTGTAATTAGGGATGAAAACGGTATGAAAACTTTCCGGATTCCGGACGTGTTTTTGGAAACGGAATCTGTTGGTCGGAATTTTTTTGGAATTTTTCGGAAACGGAAACGAATTCAGAAATATTTTCTCGGAAACGGAATCGAATATGATAAGGGCAGTTTCCGTTGGACCCGGAATCGATCGGAAACTTTCCGAACAATTTCTCAGAATTTCCGGAGTTACAAAGGCCCATACCATAGTCCATAATTCCTCCCCAGCCCAACCCAATTCAGCATCCTAATTCTAAGTCACCCAATTCAGCCCAACCCAATACGCACAATTCAGACTTGAAAATTGGACTTGACATGATTGTGTTTTGTGATGTACTGTTGAGATTTGAGACTTGAGAATTGGATTTGGCATAGTTTAAAGCTCAGTTTGAAGGGTTTTTGTATTCCGATAAATTTTCGTTACCATATCAGCGCTGGTCCGTTTTCGGTTTCGACAATATTCGATTCCGATTCCAAAAAAAAAAAATGAAAACGAAAACGATAGAGGTGGTTTCCGTCCGTTTCCGTACCTTTTTCATCCCTAGTTGTAATATAGTGTGCTACATGTTGCATTCACTGATTGCTTGATTCAACCAGAGTTTAGGTTCATATTTTGTGTCATGGCAATCAATAAATGGTTTGACCCTGAATTTGATTTTGCTTAGTAAAATTCCAAAACAGCCAGTTGTGATAGACTGTTATGGATTAGGGTTCATAGGTGGTAAACACTGCTGGGGGGACTGCCAGGCGGCAACGGCTTCTAGGGATGAGAGAGGGATATAGATTTGGGGAGACTAATTCTGATTCATTGCTCAATTAGAATGATGATACAATCCATCCTTATATAGATGGAGGAAAGGACCTAGTCTAATCCTATCCAACAGAATCTAACCAACTGAGCTACCGTAATACGAGGGTACCGCTCCCTGGGGCCTCAACCCCTCGGCCCACTGCCCATGACATAGACATGTATCTAGTTTCAAACAAGAAATGCGTTCTCATATCATTATATACCCCAAAGCTTGTCTTGCCTTTTTTATAAGCTGTTGCATGAACATCAGAGGAGCCGGCATATTCAGGAACTATATTTGCTGACAATGTTCAGTGTACAGATTGGTTATTGTGCTTGTGCAGGAGAATTTTAAATTGCCTGGTGGTACATGCATGCTTTTGATCAAAGCTTGGGTAACCCAATCTAGTTATTGTTGCGATATGCATTCTTGATTTCAATGTGCACAACCCTCAGGTGAAATGGAACGGTCAAAAACGACTAGCTCCTAAAATTAAGCATTGTCTTTTCTGTTTGGAGCAGACCAATGCTAGTGTTTTACTGCTTCAAGAAAAAACTGAAATTGTGCAATATTTTATTCTGAACTTTGCCTTCTTTCCTTTAGAAGGCTGTCATTTTATGTACTGCACATATATATTTACTTTAGTCCATTGGATATATATTGCCAGAAAATTGAGACTTGCCTGAACAATTACTTCAGTTGTAAACTTGTAATCTCAATACTATGTGATCACTAGTACTACCTCAAAACACATTATCACTTTCTTCGTGAGTGGTCCTGGAGTGCGGAGTGCGCTTGTTGGTTAAAAGAAAAGTTTTGATACTATCCTAGAACCAACTCAGGATTCCTGTATTGGTAAACATTGTAGAGTTAGTCAGCTGTACAAGAGAAAATGGATTTGGGTTATTTATCCTGCATATGTTACCTGCTGGGAGGTAGTGTGCACATTCACATAGTACTACTCACATATGATTATCTGCGTGGTGTTGTAGCAGAAAGGCAGCTAGTTACCTAAGTTATTAGCAGACAAGGCTATATATTGCACTTTATCTTAGTTGAAGTTTCAAGGACCTCTTTCTGTGTGAAATGGAAAGCAGCAAATCCAGATGAATTAAGCAAAGATGAACATTCTCAAGTCCAATGAGCTTCTGTTGTCTAGTTTTTATCTCCCCATAGATGCATGCTCTCCTCTTAAGTGCAGTAGCTGTTGTCAATCTCCTTTTCAGTGTTTATTACATTATGTTGTTAGCCCATTATGCATTTGCAGTGAATATGCATGTACAAATTAGACATCTCCATACTATTTGGATGGTTAGCTTCCTCAACTAGCTAGTTATCTCCTATATCTCATCGAAAACTAGCATTAGGATCTGTTTGGATCTTGGAATGATAAAAATGAATGGATTAGCACTTTCTGGACTTCTAAACTTTTAAACCTACATACACTTAGGTACAAGGAAATGACCATTAATCGAGGTGTTTCTTCATCAATGAATGATCATATATCCTAATTTATGGAGATGCTAAGTACAGAAAAATTGGTTACCACTGAAAAAGACCACGATAACTTTAATTCCACCTAAGTTTTAAAGTACACTTAATGCCATCCCAAAAATACACCGTTTAGTTTTACTACTAAAAAACTAGTGATGTGATACCAACCATCAACATTTATGTTCAGTGCCACTTTATCTAGAAATACCGCATTGAGTAGTAAAATTGAATTATCAATGTTATATTTCGAAATGAAGAAGCACTCAGCATAAGTTATGAAATAGACATTAACGGGTTCCAGGTCCATCATTCTTGCTGCATCAGCATTGAATAGGTTTTTCTGAGATACTCTTTTTGTCCCAATTTATTTCTGTTTTTACAAAAGTTCTTTATTTCCTCATTTCTATATAGATAATCTGGGTAATGCATATCTGACAAGCTTTTTTGTGAGTGGATCCTGGGATCACATGAAGCTTCATCATTCAGTCAAAGCCTATCAAAATGCTGTAAGTTTGTGCATTTCATACTTCTGTTGGTTTGGTAATTTCATTCATGTAAGTAAGATATATTCTCTGAAATATTTCCACTTTTTTGGGTAAAGCTTCCAATTTTTTATTCAGGAATCCATTTTACTCCCCTTCTACTTTCGCGTGAGTCCAGAAAACACTTCTCAACTCAAACTGTTAAATTTGCACCTTCCAACAGTTAAAACCAGTGACAATCAATTCCATGCCAAAAATCGCCTTGGCAAGCTGAAGATGCATTTACTCTTACGTATTTTGTTTACCTGGCATCCCTTTGGACATGGTACCTGAGTTAGCTAAGATCAGTTTGCCAAATAAACCTGATGTGGTCCACTAGTCATGCAAGAGAAAGAAAGGAAGGGGTACTCTGTGAGAAGAGGGTGTGATTTGGCTGGTCAATGTGCAAAACTGTTAGATGTATCTTATAGCTAGTTGTGTATTTACCCTATTCTAAGGGGCTCTTCTGCATATTTGTATGTGACTTGTATGCACGTTGTCCCATTGCGATTCCAAGGGTTCCTAATACTAACGTCTATGGCCATGTGTGTTGGGGGGTGGCCTTGTTTGTTTTATTATATGAATATAATTGAGTTCATTTTATGCTCAGGAAAAGGATGAGACTATGAAATGTAATCCAGACCTCTACTATAATTGTGCCACGGTGAGTAATCCGGATCATAAACTTAAACTGTGTAGCTAAATCAACTGAATTTTCCGCCAAGTATAGGGACATCCTTTTGTGTAATATGTTATTTGTTTTGGTTCCTTCCAGGCTGACAAATACCTAGAGAACTATGAAAGAGCACTTCGTGGATTTGAAGCTGCAGCTTTAAAAGATCCTGGTCTTGGTGCTGATACAGAAGTTCAGAAGATCATCAGTCTCCTTGATAAGCTAGATAATGCAATGAAGGTAACTTCTATGTAACTATGGCATGTAGACCAGAGTTTAACATGAACATACGAAAACTCTTCCATCTTAACCTTTTGAACTCGCATTTTATCTTACTCTAAATCAAAGCTTCCTACTTACCAACCTTGAATATAAGTACTTTAAGTTGTCTATATTCATGCAACTTGGCAAAACTAAGCAAAATAACACAAAATAGAATACATTTTTTTTCATAACTATAGCGATCTATGGAGTTACTTTTAAGAAATATGGTAGACTGCTACTATTAAACCTTAGTTCATTGGGTAAATATTGCTGAGAAGACAAGCAAGCGGCGTTGGTTGAACAGAAGAGAGAACATTATAGATTGGAATGATGAACTTCAGGTAGAAACTTCGGTTGACGTGAATGGTAGATGTGTCTTGTTCTTTGTAGTGGTTTAGCCGTTTAAGGTCTAATAACATATCTTCAATAAGAAGGGGATAGATTTCAACTCGAATATCCTAACACCTAACTTAAACAACTCAAACTCTCATCTCCAATCAAACGGTTAACTCAAGCAAATTGTCTCCTAAAGCAATCAAATGCTACAGTTCCACGCTTATTGTTCACAAGCATAAACAGTAATTCCTGCATGGTGCCACACATAATCATAAAACCATTCTGAAGTTCAAGTTGCTTTTGACTGCATAAAGGCTTCAAGTTTCAGTTGTCATGAACTGACAATGATTTGTTTTGGAATAACTTATATTATGGCATATCTGCTGAATATATTGTGCTTCACAAATTATTTTATTTATTTGTACTTATGATTAATTTCTTCCACAGGGACAATTACGATCCAAGAGATTAGCATCATCAGTGTCTTTTTTGAGCGAAGTCAACAGTAATACATTCACTGTCACTTTGCATATATGCAAGCTTGTATAAGAGATTTCTATTGTTTAATTTACTCTGTTGGTTTTTATACGTTTTCTCCTTTATTCTTTCTGTAGTAAAATCATCTCACAAGAAAGCAACCATAGGCATCCTATCAGAGGGTTTGAACAAGACAGTTGCTGTGTTGGGGAAAGTCGTTCTTTTGATAAGACACGACAACGTTGCTCCAATGTAAGTTCTCTTAATCCTTAAAATCAATACTAATTTTGCGTGACCCATTACAAATTTACAAACTTTTTTTATGCTCCTGAGTGCTCTTCTTTGGAACATCATGATTTTTGTTGTAAATAGCATAGAGCAATTTAGCAACATTTTGTTAGAAGAATTATTAATTACATTAACTGAAAGATGAAATTTGCACACAGATACTATACCTGGTACAAAAGTGTGCTAACTTTGAAGCACCTAGTTGTACTTAAGAAAGCAGTGTAACTGGCATGTCTTCGTCTTCTAATTCTATCCACAAAAGGGAAAATATTTCAGCAAATTGTCCACCCCTTGTCCAAAACAGTTTCCCTTTATTTCCTTACAGGAATTGTTTTATAACTGGGAATTGTGGATGCTAAACTGCAATGACAAGCTTGAATTTAAAATTTGCTTTACTATACATCAACATTTTTGCAAGGATCTTTGATTTGTTTTACTGGCAGAAATAATGACCTTGAGCTTTATTTATCTTCAGGACCTTTTGCCAAAGATGAGCAGTAAGATTGCACTAGTCATGATCTAGTTGCTCCACTAAATTTTTAGTTAAATTCAAAAAAGTATTGGCCTCTATTATCTTTCATTGTTTAAGCACAGTATTTTGGATCTGAGCGGTTATGACTGGCATCTTTAACCTTGATTGTAATCATTGTAATAGGTTTTACAGTGCGGTCAGTTAAACATATGCAAATATAGTACTCGTGAATAGAATGGGTGTTTTTTTGACACGAATAGAATGGGTGTTAACTATTAGCCTCATTGTTGAACTAGAACTTTTGCTACTAGTTTTGGTACCTGGTGCTACTGTATGCAACATGGCATGATCATTTAGATGAATCAGATTGAATATGCATCCCTGTTCAATTAAAGATGGCATACTAAAACACCAATCTTGGTTTGTTGGGTTCTATTATTGCGTACCCTTTGTATTTATACTGAAATGTGATAATTTCAGGTATTATTTAACATGCGACTTGGATCAGTCTTATTTCATACTCTCAGTCTATGGTCTACGGAATGAAGCAGTAAGATCTCTTAATACCGGTGTATGTTTATGCTATCAAAAATGGAAATTTGCACTTTGTAATTATTTTTATCATGGTGATGGTAGTAGGCTGATTGTTCTGCATTGTTGCTATATTATTGCATAGTATTCATTTTCTTAATGGTCATTTGTAAAATGTTGCAAAGCTTGATTTGACTTAACTGTATAGTTCAATTGGATGCATGTCCTAGAATCTATCATTGACTCATTAAACCTTGCTGTTCAGAAATGCGATGCAGTGCAAGATGTTCGGAAACCTACAGTCAAACTTTATATACTTGATCAGTAATATCCCAAAGGGTATTTAAGTTAATCATGTAAAATCATTATACTTTTACATGACATAGTTTCATAATATGATATTTTAATATTTGTTCACTCACATTCGTATAAAAAGTAGATATGAGTGTTCGAAATCATCAGTATCTAAAACATATAAAGAAATAGTTAGTTTGCATAGGAAGAGTTCCACTTTATTCCTCTAAACTAGTTCACTAAAAACAATGTCACTTCACTCCATGTTTGTCTATTTTGTTTACCCTTATAGAAGTCTATTGAAATATTCTTTTAGGGATGATAGATGAACCTGTATTTAAAGAAATATTTTCTGAATGTTTTCATGACCATTCGCATGTATTTTTCATATTTCTGGACTCGGGGGTTAACTGGCCTTATGTTCTACTGATCTATTCAAATAGAAACATAAATTATTAAAAATTTTCGAATATAATATAGGAACATAAATTATGATAATATCTATCATCTCACCAAATCTCAAGTTAATGAGGAGAAAGAAAACAAGATAAATTTCATTCAGGTGTGAAGTGACCCATTCTAGTAGTTAAGTGCGCCAATGAATTAGTTTAGGGGGAGTAGAGTTAACCTATTCTTTTGGCATTTGGAATCAACTAATCAAGTTATCCAACCATGTTTCAGGTTTAAGATATTAGTTGAAAATATTGTGAGTTCTCTATTGTTGACATAGTTGCTGTCTTGTATTCCAATATGCAAAATAGTTTTGTTGACTGCAACTGTTGACCTTGGGAATTTGTCCTTCTGTAATTTCTTCTAATGTCTATGCTAATGTAAACTTTATATGCCTTAGATTAAAGATGGTGATCGAGTGGCATTGTTGGATCCTTACTACAGAATTCTGGATATATCTTGGAAAGAACAGGTATGAAATTTCAAATTTTTTTATTTTAAAAGATTTGATATTTGATCCATATCTAAATGTGCCTGTCGCCAGAAAGCATGGACAATAGAGTATTTTTATAAAAACCTGGTGTTCATAAAATCAGGCTTGATGCCTTGAGTGTGATCTATAAAAACCACACTACTGCCTACTTTTTTTAATTAGTAGAGAGTTAGGCTAAAAGGCGGTTCTTTTTTAAAAAAAAAATGTGTTGCTTTTTTTAATAAAACACAGCAGGGGAATCCCCTGTGGTTAATTTTCATTAATAAAAAGAGTTTAGAAATAATTACAAGGAAGGAAAAAAGGAACTAAAAGAAGTGTGTTGGTATTAGTACCCTTGTATTCTTGTACAACCAAATCCTCTTGGTTCATGTATTAGCATCTTATTACTTAAATGAGTTGCTACAAGTAGTGATTTGTTAGTAGTTACTCTGTTTGTTTTAGAAAGTACTTTCATAGAATTATAATTTCATCAGGTTATATGAATATATTGCAATAGCTTAATTACCCTTTGCAAATGTAGCACTACCTTACATGTTGATTTCTTTGATGTCAAACAGCGCTATCAGTTCAAATCAATCCGTGTGGACTTTCCAGAACAGATTCTTGTTAATGAAAAAGCTCCACCACCTCATCATGTTGTACGAGCTTCAATCCATGCACAGAATAAACCGTGACTGTCGGCAAAAAAAACATTTTTTGTGTTGAGATATTACATCAGAGTGGAGGGACTGAAGAAGGGAACACTTGTATGGAAATGATCATATCACAATTTTGTGCAATTTGCTACTTTGTGGTTCTACATTGTAGCCAGTTTTATCAGCTGGCCTTGTTGTGATTTGGTCCACAGAGGGATGGTTTAGTTGGGGTTCAGCTGTTCAAGGATGGTTTGATTTTTCCCTTTGCTTAATTTGGTATCCATTAACGGGGATTTACTGTGTGTTAGTTCGATGTAAATTTCACAGTACTTGTACCCTGTGTAATCATATAGGATGCTCGGCTGCTCGATGACTGTTGCTTAGTGTTATGAGAAGCTGGACCGTGAGTTCGGCCATTCGATGAATGGGACATTTGTAAAGCTTGTTGCAGAAAATCAGATTCATGTATTGCCTTGATGAGCATCTTTGATTGTGTAGTAAATTTGACTTCCAGCACCGTTTTTGGCATGTTCCTACCTGCAGGTCTCCACGTCAATCTATACCACATCTACGTTATTCAGTTTCGATTTTTACCACATCAGTTAGCTCGGAAAACAGCAGCAATTTGGTGCTGCAACAAAGCAAACCACAAATTTTGGCTGTGCTGAAGTGGTTTCCCAAGTTCCAACAAACGTTTGAATTCAGAAAACACTATCTGCGTGATCAGTGATTACATACAAGAAATTTTTCTATGACGAATATTTTTTGACAGACCCAACATAATTAATATATTTATACATCACAATAGATAAAAATGAAAAAATACGACCAACCTGGAAAACATGTGTTTCAACCCATGTATTTATGTGAAACAATAAGGATTTAGTTTTATTTTAATATGGTTCTGAGTCCTTTTGCCTATCCGTTAGGATCATTCATTTCTCATTTTTCTTATTTACTAGGGTCTCTCTTTTTTTTTGTAAATATGGCAAGTAGGATATATTTTCAATGGACCATGCAATAAGTCCTCTGGAGAAAAATAGAAATTGTTTCTCGCCATGCTCCCTGTGGACCCACCTTGGTAGTTTGGAGAGGCAGCTCTGCACGCCTTGCAAGCAGCAGCACTAGACCGATGCCCTAGCGGACATGTGCCATGCCGTAGTGCTGCCCGCGATTTCCATATGAACTGCCAACCCGAATAGTCTATATTGGATACAGCCTGAACAACGAAAATAAGATTAGTATCGAATTAATTTTAATTTTTATAATAGTAAAGATTTGGGCATTACTCCTGCCTAGATGTCTTGTACCATCGTAGGTCCCATCAAGATCACAGCATATGTATTTGTTCATGTAGGCCACATGTATTATGTTTTTATTAACCATGTATATAGCTATGAGTTCGAAGACCCGTTTAAAAAAAGTTAACTCTTAGGCATGCACGAATCTAAACATACATTTGTCTAGATTCGTGTAGAAAAATGTAGCCTTTTGGAGACCACTGGTGCTTTGCTCATCGCATATTATCACTCTTACCACGTTCAATCTTTCTACTGCACATGCTCAAAAAACTGCAGCACTCCTTCATTCCTTTCTCCTTCATAGAAACAACTACTCCTTCGTCCCAAAATATAGCTACCTTTACCTATGAATCTAGTCTAGATTCATAGCCTAAATTCAGCTATATTTTGGGATGGAGGTATTAGATAAAATGATAAGGTATTACGGTTTAATACGATAGATATATATCCTGGTGTATCCCCATGAGCATAGCTTTCGTCAAAGCCAACACGACCACCTTGAGAGTGCATCTAGCCCCCTAAGTGGGTTTTGGTGATTAGTGACAAAAGGGTTAAGAGACAAATGCGTTTTATGGAGATAAATACATATATTTTAGTCCTAAGGTGCTTAGGTGTGTACTATGATGCTTGGAGACCCCTCCAACAACAAATTTCAAAGCAGCTAGAAAACTCAGAGCCTATTTTAGACTAGTTAATTCTTCACTCTTGAGTTTAGGAAAAACCGTACTATTAAGAGGGATTCCAAGTGATGTCCTGAGGTGATCAAAGTGCTCTTAGTCATATTCTACTGAAGAAATATTTTTAGGAGCTATTTTTGAAAATGGCTTTTTCAAGGCAGCAAGTCTTGGCCGGAAGTTCCTGGCATTTTGACCCGGAACTTCCGGGCACTAGAAAGTCAAGAATTTTCTTAAGTGTTGGCCGGAAGTTTCTGGCATCCTAGACCAGAACTTCCTGGCACCTTTCCAGTTCAAAATTGTGAGTAACGGCTACATGACGTCATCTAGCTGTTATATATACCTAACTCAATTCCAGCTCATTCTTTTAGTCATTCCATTTTTGTTTTCCTGTTCCCTAGCTTTTTCTAGCCTCTCCCATGTTGTTCTTGTTTCCTCCACCCAAATCTTGAGCCTTTCTTGAGTGATTAAGTGAGTTTGAGGGTGGTGGTGAAGTTTGGAGATGGAGTTGAAGGCTAGGATGGCTTGAGCACTTGGTGAACATCGTTGGGCTGTCGGTTGGTGCTTATTACTCTTGAAGGGTGACCTCCTAGATGGTTAGGCGTCGCCTGCGAGTATTCGTTAAGTTGTGGATTGACCCGAGCAAGTTTGTAAAGAGTTTCCTCACCTCTACAAGGAAACGAGGTAAGTGAGTAAAAATCTGTGCTGAGCACTCGAAGGTTGTTTTGGTAGAGCAATTCTCACTTGTGGTCTTCTCTAAAAATTCAAGTTGGAATCTTTGTGGTCACTTGAGTTCTAGAGAACGACCTAGAGGTGTTGGATTGAAGGCCAGGGACTTCCTTCGGAGGCTGTGCTTGGTGAGGCAAGGGGTTAATCGAGACCCAGCTCTTCGGAGCTCCTCAATGGAGAGTAGGATCCGTGTGATCCGAACTTCGGAAAAAAATCCTCTTGTCTCCATGTGCATGATTTGTGCTTGCCCTTGTGTTTTTTCAATACTCTGCTTGGATTACATGTATAATGCTTATTGGATAGGTCTAAAGTTTCATCAGATTTGAAGTCGGAATTCAAATTTGCTTGAACACCGGAAGTTCCTATCAAAGAACTCCGGAAGTTCCGGGCTGCCTGAGCTGCCAGGAAGTTCCGATGTTTTTCACCAGGAAGTTTTGGGCCCTATTGAATTTGACCATTGTGATTATTTTTAGTGATTTTCAGGAACGCCTATTCACCTCCCTCTAGCCGACATCTACAAGTTTTCAATTGGTATCAGAGCCTTGTGCTCTTAATAAGCTTCACCGCTTGGAGTTGATTCAAGATGTCGCGCGAGGGTACCGAGGAAGTGGATGCAAATGGTGCCAGATCTACAAGCCAGGAGATTCCAACTCCACAGGGAGTCACTATACCTTTTGATTACAGCAAGCTTAACATTCCTCCTCACAACTTCGTCTCCGTGCCTTTTGGGCAAGCTCCTCACTTTGATGGGACTCACTATGCCGCTTAGAAGCACAAGATGAAGTTGCGTCTAATATCTCTGCATCCTAGTATTTGGAAGGTTGTTTGCACAAGAATTGATGTTCCCATGAAAGACATCAACCTCACAACGAAGCAAGAACAATCTATCCACCGCAATGCTCAAGCCGCAAATGCAATCCTCTCCACCTTGAGCTTGGAAGAGTTCAACAAGGTTGATGGGTTTGAGGAGGGCAAGGAGATTTGGGACACATTGCAACTTGCTCATGAAGGTTCACCCGCCATCAGAGAATCAAAGATTGAGCTTTTGGAAGGAAGGCTTGGGAGATTTGTGATGGAAGATAAAGAAACTCCTCAAGAGATGTATGATCGCATGATGATTCTTGTGAACAAGATTTGTGGGCTTGGAAGTGAAGACATGACGGACCACCTTGTTGTCAAGAGGCTTCTTCGTGTTTATGGACCTAGGAATCCAGTTTTGGTCTCCATGATCCGTGAGAGGGAAGATTTCAAGAGGCTCATACCAAGTGACATCCTTGGGAGGATTGTGTCTCATGAAATGCTTGAGGAGGAAGCCCGTGAGGTTAAGCAAATGGCCAAGAATGCCTCGATCATCAAGATTCAAGAGATTGCCTTGAAGGCCAACAAGGAAGAAAATTCAAGTGGAGACGATAGTGATGATGAAGAGATGGCTTTCATAGTCAAAAGGTTCAAGCACTTTCTTCGTCGAAGTGGCTATGTCAAAGGCAAGAAGGATAATGACAAGAAAAAGAGGCAATCCAAGAGAGCATGCTTTCAATGTGGTGAATATGGTTACTTCATTGTTGATTGCCCCAAGACCAATGATGCCAAGCCCAAGGTTGTTAAGAAGAAGACCGACCGTGACCGACCGTGCTTACATGGCGAAAGCTCACATGGCAGAAGTTTGGTATTCCGGTGATGAAGCTTCACCAAAGGCCAAGGAGAAGGAAGATGGAGAAGGTGGTGTTGCTACTGTCGCCATCAAGTCATCATCACCAAGCAAGGAGCGTCTCTTCGACAACTTGAGTAACGACGACCTTCCACTACTCATGCTCTATGGCTCAAGGGCGCAAGGTAATCCCACCTCAAAAGCCCTCGCTAGATGATGAATACACTAGTAAGGAGGAGAGTGATAATGAAGTTGATGAAATTCTTAAAAGCTTTAGCAAACCCGCTATGCAACACTTAGCTAAGCTAATGAAGGTCTTGGATAGCAAGGAAAAATCTCTTGAAAGGCAAGAAGAATTGCTCATTCTTGAAAAGAAGAGAAACCTTGCCTTAGAGAATGATTTGGCTAAGGAACGTAAGAGGATTGAAAAATTGACCGATGAACTCTCTTTGGTCAATGGTTCAATTGTTAGCCTAAAGGATGTGAATGATACACTTCAAGAAAAGCTTGCGGTTTCGATCAAAACCACAAGGCTCTTGAAGTGCAATTTGACACTCTTTGGACTAGCTCCTCTCCATCCAATGAGGCCCCTAAGCTATCCAATCCTTCCACTAGCAATGGTTGTGCTAGATGCTATCATTATGATTTCGATTCCTATGCTACTAACCTTAAAGCTATGGAGGCTCTCAAATGGGAGAATGAAAGATTGGACACCTTGGTGAATTATAGGTGTATGAAGACCTATTACACCAAAGATGCTCTCTACAAGACCATCACCACGCATCCTAACAAGGATGGGCATGGACTTGGTTTTTCTGATGAAAGCCAGCTGTCCAAGCGAGTTGTGGTGAATGGAAAAGAATGCTTAATGTTTGTAAGGGAAGGAACAACTCCTCAAGCAAGCAAGGTGACTTTTCGCTCGACTGGCCAAGGACCCGGAAGTTCCGGACAAACGACCTGAAAGTTTCGGGCGGGAGTTTCTGTTGATCAGAAAAATTCGCCAGGAAGTTCTGGTCGATTTGGCAAGAAGTTTCGGACCACTGGTAGGCCACGGGAGCTAGCAGGAAGTTTTGGGCAAAATGCCAGGAAGTTCTGGCCAGCTGATCTTTTCTATGAGTCATATGTGATCACCAAAAATCCTGAGGGTAAAGTGGTTGCCTACTTCAATGGTGGTTACAATGATGAGTACCGAGCTTGTGTGTGGGTGCCCAAGGCACTGGTGACTAACATTCAAGGACCCAAACTTCGCCAAGTTTGGGTACCTAAATCCCAAGCTTGACTTCTCTTTTGTAGGCATACTCCTCCAGTGGATTAAGTTGGGTGGTGGATAGTGATTGCACAAATCATATGACAGGGGAGAGGAGTATGTTTACAGGTCTTGACAAGGAGGGAGGAAATCGTGAGAACATTGTTTTTGGAGATGATGGTAAAAGAAAGGTAATTGGTTTAGGTAAAATCGTCATCTCCAATAATCAATCTCTCTCTAATGTTCTCCTTGTCAATTCATAAAGCTATAATCTTTTATCCGTTTCTCAATTGTGTAAGTTGGGCTACAATTGCTTGTGTTACCCACGAGGATGTGACCATTTTTAGGAGAAATGATTCATCCGTTGCATTCAAAGGAAAGTTGAAGGGTGATCTCTATCTCGTTGATTTTGACATAGATAGGGTGAATCCAGAAACTTGTTTGATTGCTAAATCTTTCATGGGTTGGCTATGGCACCGTAGGCTATCCCATGTAGAAATATGGAATTTGTCCCCTCTCTTAAAAGGGAAACACATCCTCGGGCTTACTAATGTCACATTTGAGAAAGATCGTGTGTGTAGTGCATGTCAAGTTGGGAAGCAAGTTGGGAATCTGCATCCTATCAAGAACGCATGACAACTTTAAGGCCACTCGAGCTTCTTCATATGGATCCTTTTGGACCCATGGCCTATCTAAGTATTGGAGGTAACAAGTATGGTTTCATTGTTGTTGATGATTATTCCCATTTCACTTGGGTATATTTTCTCCATGATAAAAGTGAAGCTCAAGAGGTCTTCAAGCGCTTCACAAGAGAAGAACAAAATCTTTATGGTCTCACCATCAAGAAGGTGCGAAGCAACAATGGAGGGGAATTCAAGAACACACAAGTGGAAGAGTTCCTTGATGAAGAAGGCATCAACCATGAGTTCTCCGCCCCATATGATCCTCCCCAAAATGGTATCGTTGAAAGGAAGAACCGAACACTCATTAAAGCGACAAGGACGATGCTAGATGAGTATAAGACCTCGGACATATTTTGGGTGGAGGCCGTGAGCACCGCATGCCATGCCATCAACCGACTCTACCTCCACAAGATTATAAAGAAGACATCCTATGAACTCTTGAGTGGTAAAAAGCCTAATGTCTCTTACTTTCGTGTCTTTGGGAGCAAGTGCTATATTTTGAGTAAGAGGCCTCGTTCATCTAAGTTTTCACCTAAGGTGGATGAGGGTTTCTTGTTTGGTTATGAATCAAGTGCACATGCCTATCGTGTCTTCAAAAAAATCTCAGGTATTATTGAAGTCACTAGGGATGTGATATTTGATGAATCTAATGGCTCCCAAGGAGAGCAAGTTGTGGTTCATGTTGTAGATGATGCGGATCCTAGCAAGTCAATTGGAACTAAGGCTATTGGAGAGATATGACCTGTCGAGATGCAGGATGATCAAAATGATCGTGATCAACCTCCGTCATCGACATCCAATAGCCCTACATTGAGTCAACCTACTAGTGGCCAGGAAGTTCCGGGCTCATCTGCCAGGAACCTTCGGGCACTAGGTGGCCAGGAAGTTCTAGGCTCCACTGCCAGGAACTTCTGGGCTGATGAGTCTGAAGACGTGCCACTGGCACAAGTGTATGGGATCGATGCCGTGGGCAGTTTAGAGCAATCTAAATAGGCTCAAGTCCCCCCAGTGCACCATCTAAGGATTCATCACAATGTTTAAAGGGATCACCTCGTCGACAACATCCTTGGCAATATTTAAAAGGGGGTAACTACTCGTTCTCGAGTTGCTAGCTTTTGTGAAAATTACTCTTTTGTTTCTTCTTTGGAACCAGTCAGGATGGAAGAAGCACTTGGTGATCCGGATTGGGTAATGGCTACGCAAGAGGAATTGAACAACTTCACCCGCAATGAAGTATGGTCCTTAGTGGAACGACCAAACCAAAATGTGATCGGCACCAAGTGGATCTTCAGCAACAAGCAAGATGAAAATAGAGTGGCCACTCGTAACAAAGCCCGGTTAGTGGCACAAGGATTCACCGAAGTCGAGGGTCTTGACTTTGGTGAAACCTTTGCGCCGGTTGCTCGTCTTGAGTCCATTCGTATTTTATTAGCCTATGCCTCTAATCATGATTTCTTGACACATTGACATATGCCACCACTTCTTGAGAGATCATGAGACTAAAGGAGACATTTCCATTACCTATGTGAGAACCGAAAGCCAACTAGCCGACATTTTCACCAAGCCATTAGATGAGAAGATATTTTGCGAGCTTAGGAGTGAACTCAATATCTTGGATTCTAGAAACATTTGTTGAGGAATGATTCGCTAATCAATAGCCAAGCATGAATCAAAATAAAATAAAAATTAAAAATATAAATGAACTTTTGTGTCTTGAGATCACTTCTTGTGTAGAAGTTGGTCTTGATACCAGGAATAAAGTTCAAACATTCCCTCTTTAAGTTCAAAAACCTTTTTTGTGAAAATTTGCAAAAATCTTGTGTGCTCTTTTTATTGTGAAATCTTGGTTTTTACTCTCCCTCTTGTAATGCATTGTGACCATTGTTATGTTTTGATTGCTTGTATGCTGGTCACTTGTATTACAAGCCTTTTACATGTCCATTCAAAATCCTTCAACTCCTATTCTTCTTGTTCTAAACTGCCAGAAAGTTCTTGTCCCCCTAGCCAGGAAGTTCCGAGCAGCTCACACACAGCCCTATTTTCCAACCAGGCCGGAAGTTCCAGGCCTTCTTGACCGGAACTTCCGGGTGTTGGGGGTATGAAGCCCCAGGGGGAGACCAAAACCCTAACTTTGTCCTCTCTCTCTCCCGTCTATACCCTAACCGCCATCGGTGCCTCTGGTGGCGATCTTGAGTTTCCACCACCATATTTTAAATCTACTCTGTGTTTCTCTTCACATTTGTGGCAAGGAACACCGTCGCACGATCGAATCGCGATTCCGTGAACTCAAGGTACCTATTTCGATCTCTTCTCTAGGTTCATTCTTATTTTGGCCCGATCTCTAAATTTGTGAACCTAGGAAGATAATCTTTTGGTTAGAATCATTCCTTCTACCTTGTAGATCACCGATCTATAGGATTCACTCACTTGCACTGGCTAAATCGTGATACCTTGTTCATCTCTTTTTTCGGTCGGAAGTTTTGATGCTCTTCATCCCGGAACTTCTCGACTGCTGTCCAACAGCCAGCCTACCTCCTTGATTCCCCCCGTTTTTTTGTTAACAATTGCACTCCTTTGTTGACTCCTGTTGCAGTGGACAGTATGCATCGTGAGAAGTGTCAGAAAGCCAGCCAGGAGGTCTCTGGGGATGATAGTGCTCCTATTCGCTTTCCTCAGGGACGTTTGGGCAAGGAGAAGGTTGTGGAAGGTGGTGGCAGTCGTACCTCTCCTCACTTGGCTAAGCAATCCAGCAGCCATGCCCTTGTGATTAGAGATCAAAACATTGGACAGGGAGGTTCTTCTAGTGGGAGAGGTCGAGGTGGAGGTGGTGTGAGAGGTTGTGTCTCTGCTAGGCAGTCTCAGGACTTTCCCCCTGGTTCTCTTGAGAATCCCATTCGTCTTTACAAGTCAAGGGGGTTTGATTCAGATCCTCAACATCTCCTTGGTAGACAGAGAGCCAACTATCTCAAGCAGCTTGCCAAGTGTGGAAAAGATCGCTTGGTGGATCCTGACACTCAGCCTCAGAAATCCCAGGACCCCAGATTTAGAAATCTTGTGCAGTTGGATTGGTACAATTTTGTGTTCATGGCAAGAACCAATCTAGTGGTTGAGATGAAGTGGATTGACTGGCTCTATATGAAGCACAAGAACAATCAAGTTTTCAATGAAGTGATGCAAGTAAGCCGCCACAAGAACCTTGGAGATATTTTGAGCATTGAGTATGATTGTAATGTGGAGGTGATTGGTCAGTTTTATGCCTTGATGCCAAAGGGAGAGAAGATTACAGAATAAAGGGGGTCATAAACTTTTTGCTGCTCTTGTCAGTCGGTCAAAAGTTTTGGGTCCTTTGAGCAGGAAGTTCCAGCAAGGCTGTTCTGTCCCCAAAACTCCTAAATTTCATATGGACATGTAAAAACTTTCTATGTGCTGAGATGTAATGATGGTTAGTTTTTATGTCTATTTCCTTAGTCACTTGATGCTTTGTGTGTGTTTTTTACATGGCTTTATGGTGTGTTGTTATTTTTCTGTTTTTGAGTGTTTGCCATGCCATGTTTTATGCATTTCATGCCTATTCCATCACACTATAGCACCCCGTGAATGAGAAGGGTTGACTAAAACTCTTCACACTTATCCCTTCAATATATGCATATGAGATTCACTCATATTTCCTATATGCATACATTAAGGGGGAGTTTTACTCATCTCTTTCGATTCAAAAATCAAATCTATATTCATTCTCTTATAAGCTTTAACCGTGTTGTCATCAATCACCAAAAAGGAGAAGATTAAAAGTGCATCTAGCCCCCTAAGTGGGTTTTAGTGATTAAGTGCTTAGGTGTGTGCTATGATGCTTGGAGACCCCCCAAACAACAAATTTCAAAGCGGCTAGAAAACTCGGAGCCTATTTTAGACTAGTTAATTCTTTACTTTTGAGTTTAGGAAAAACCATACTATTAAAAGGGGTTCCAAGTGATATCATGAGGTCATCTAAGTACTCTTAGTCATATTCTACTGAAGATATATTTTTAGGGGCTATTTTTGAAAATGGCTTTTTCAAGGCAGCAAGTCTCGGCCAGAAGTTCTTGGCACTTTGGGCCGGAACTTCCGGGCATTGGAAAGTCGAGAATTTTTCTAAGTGTTGGCTAGAAGTTCCTAGCGTCCTGGACAAAAACTTCCTGGCACCTTTCCAGTTCAAAATTGTGAGTAACAACTACATGACGTCATCTAGCCGTTATATATACCTAACTCAATTCCAGCTCATTCTTTTGGTCATTCAATTTTTGTTTTCATGTTCTCTAGCTTTTTCTAGCCTCTCCCATGGTGTTCTTGCTTCCTCCATCCAAATCTTGAGCCTTTCTTGAGTGATTAAGTGAGTTTGAGGGTGGTGGTGAAGTTTGGAGATGGAGTTGAAGGCTAGGATGGCTTGAGCACTTGGTGAACATCGTTGGGCTGTCGGTTGGTGCTTATTAATCTTGGAGGGTGACCTCCTAGATGGTTAGGCGTTGCCCGCGAGTATCCGTTAAGTTGTGGATTGACCCGAGCAAGTTTGTAAAGGGTTTCCTCACCTCTGCAAGAAAACGAGTTAAGGGAGTAAAGATCCGTGCTGAGCTCTCGAAGGTTGTCTTGGTAGAGCAATTCTCACTTGTGGTCTTCTCTAGAAATTCAAGTTGGGATCTTTGTGGTCACTTGAGTTCTAGAGAACGACCTAGAGGTGTTGGATTGAAGGCCAGGGACTTCCTTCGGAGGCTTTGCTCGGTGAGGCAAAGGGTTAATCGAGACCCAGCTCTTCGGAGGTTCTCATCAAAGAGTAGGATTCGTGTGATCCGAACTTTGTGAAAAAATCATCTTGTCTCCATTGTGCATGATTTGTGCTTGCTCTTGTGTTTTTTCAATACTCTGCTTGGATTACGTGTGTAATGCTGATTGGATAGGCCTAAAGTTTCATCAGATTTGAAGTAGGAATTCAAATTTGCTTGAACACCAGAAGTTCCTATCAAAGAACTCCAGAAGTTCCGGGCTGCCTAAGCTGCCAAGAAGTTGACTTTTTTCACCAGGAAGTTTTGGGCCCTGTTGAATTTGGCCGCTGTGATTATTTTTAGTGATTTTCAGGAACATCTATTCACCCCCCCTTTAGGCGATATCTACGAGCTTTCACACCTGATCTGACCAACACATATATGAAAATATTTGTCATGTTTGCATCACTTATTGGTATGGTTAATGAAATTAAGCATATAGCTGTAGCTCGATTTTACACCTTATATTTGATCATGTCGTTATTTGATCGGTGATGAGTTGACGCACAACCTTCCTCAACGATAACAATGATTTGACCGATAACGACAACAATTATGTGATTTGTGGTAACAACAATGTATGAAGCCATCCCTCATATGTGCTTCACCCTGTTTCACCTAGTTAACTGGCTATGCATTGTCGGTTGATCTCGGCTAATAGACTAGACTTATTGGTGCTAGGACGTAGTACACTCTGTTCCCTCCTCACGCATACGTTATTAGTGATCTTGCGTCATAATCAGAGGCACTTTTCTATTCTATTGGATTGGCCCTCAAGTCCCACCAGTGCAATACAAAAGGAGAAGGGCTCCATGCGAGGATGATGATCAAGGGCTCCATGCGAGGATGATGATCTCTCGCATGGTTAGCCACCTCCCAAAACCCTAAAGTTTCATCTCAATTATCATAAACACTAGAAGGAACCCGGAGGGCCATTTTCTAGGTTGTGCATGGTACCTTGAAGGAAGGTGTAGATCGCGACTACGGTATTGTAGAGTATGGGGATCATCGGAACCAAGGTATATGCGAGATTGAGGTAAAAGAGATGGGAGACAAGGATTTTTATATATGTTCGGCCCCTTAACTAACAGGTAATAGCTGTACAATAGGTGATGGAGAGATCGCTACAACGCTGATCGAGGATCAGGCGTAATCATCTCTCGGCCACTTTTAGGGGCTCTAGAGTTGGTTATTACATGTGCATCTCATGTGGCCAGCATGACTCACATACCCAACTAGTAGCATATCGGACGTTCGTTCACAATTATGTTGGGTGATCAAGCCGACAACGTTCGCGAAGAGATTGTCCGCAACAGCCTTTTCACAAATAGTCCGGACGTGACCGGTGCTAAATGTGAGATAGGTCATCGGTCTCTTTGGTAGGTTTGGTTCGACAACTCTGCATTTGTTCGAGAACGTTCTCGATAATGGGGTGTACTCGACTGCCGCCTACTCGAGTGCTCCATTGTTCCTGAAAAATATTTTCTAGAAGGCAAGATATATAGTAGAGAATACCGAGCATGTACTCAAAAAACTGTATAAACCTTCTAGTATTATCAAGATATAATGAGCAGATTTAGATTAAATATCGGGTATTATGTAAACCGTAAGTAAGCATGATCTATACAGAAGAAACAGAGCGAGCCCCCAGTATTATACCGTTATTGGCATAACATAGGAAGCCCCTCATGTCGGCCTCTGTGGCTTCAGGTTGGGTCTGTCTAGGCTTGTCCCTCATGTTGGTGTTTCTTGGCCCATATTGATGTGTGTCCCCTCACCTCCTAGGGTGTCTTGTATTTATATCCACAGATGACCCTTTGTCCAAGTAGAACTAGGGAAGCAAATATGGATACAATCCAAGTAGTCCTTGTAGTTTCTAACTTGAACTCTGCTTCTCCTTCCTTATCTGAAACACCTTCCATATATGAGGCATGATTCCATATAAGACTTGGTATATGGTGGGCCCGTCGAGCCCAACCCAAGATCATTGGGTATGTCTTATACATAACACTGACAGAAGGAAGACAACAGTCAGCACACAATGGTCTAGCGAAAACTTCATCAAGCCAATGATCTAACGTACGGGGTTCTTACAACCACTATACCAACATAGAGAGGACAACGACCACAACATGTGGCACCTTGGCTTCAAGTAATCTGGTCAGTATAACACCAAATTCTGCATGAGATCAAGAATTGGCGATCATGTTTAGGCTAGGCTTTAGATCTAATGAGATAAGCAACTCACACGCATCTCTTTCACTCCTCACCCCTCTCATCCCTACCCTCTGGTTAATACATTTGGTGATGAGGACATTGATGGAGTTCTCCACAAACCGAAGGAGAGGATGTAGGTAAATATATAGACTACTAGGCTTTTATTGCATAATGGTGTACTTGCATTATTTTTTATTTGCACTTGCATTCGAATGTTTCCCTCTTTTTGTTTAGATGCTGCATAAATTATTTTAGTGATGGTGTACTAATTTTGGATGTTGCACAATTCCTTTATCCAATTTTGCACATTGTTCTAAGTGATGTTTCGTATCTTAGTCACATGTTGCATCAAACATCCAATTAAACATGCACGTATAATATTATTTCACTGCTTCACCCTCTAAGTTACAAATGTCGCATTGAACTTCATTAGGCAGTCAAATGTTTCATCCAAGATTTGATGCAACAAATAAAACAGAAAAGGGTGAAGCATTAAGATGTTGCCAAGTTCTCTTCTATTGGATGTTTGATGCAATATTTGTAACAATGCATAAGTACATATTATCCTCCTTAACTATTGCATTTATATAAAATCACTCCTCAACTCCTAATAATGGAAGTTGGTAAAAAATGTTATATAATTAGCATCCAAACATCAGTGCAGCATCTCTAAGCAACTTGTGTAACATTAAAGCAAAAGAGAGTGAAGCATATGGACTAAATAAACAAAAGAAGAGACTACATCTAAGAATTCTAAAAAAATTTGCAAGATGAGCCTACTGGTCCACATCTTCTTTGGTTATCAGATTTGGGCTCCATCAACAAGGATGAAATTACTTCCTTCCCCATAGCCAAGGGAGGTTTCAGTGGCTCTCATGAACATGAAGACGTCAACCTCTAAAGAGAAAACACTAGGATTCAGTACCTTTTGTAATTGGAAGCGATTAGAAAAGAAAAAGATGAAATAAATAGGCAACTAGGAGGAGAGAAGCATGTTAGCTACAATAATGGAGATCCAATTGCAGAGATCGAGATGGACAGATATAGAATGAACAGAACAAAAATGAGAAAGAGGGAGTTGAGAAGACCTTGACCCCGAGCACAAAATTGAGTAGAATATATGATGATATCGTACCTGGGCATATTTGTAAGTCTGTATAATAAAAAAGAAATAAAAAAATTTTATGCATTAATATTTGTTCCATGCTAGATTGTGCCATATGGATGTGTGAGATCATATTCTTAGATCTACAACCACTTATCTCACAAAGTGGCAAATCTAGCCACTCACCCAGGGCCGGTCCTGACTTTTCAGGGTCCGGCGTGAAACTAAACTTAAATTTAAAGACCCTTATTATACTATATAATAATAATCAATAGATACATATATTTTATATATATGAATTATTGCCATAAACATTTAAATTGCATTCAGAAATAATATTTATATAAAAAAACATTATACATGTTACCTCAAAAAAAAATTTTGACTTTTTTTTCTTTTCTCGCTATCCGATGCATACTTTCTCGATGACATGGTCTAATAATTGAAAAAATTGATATTATTATAGTTGTTTAACTCATATAAATTACATTACAAAATTATAAATCTAAATTTAATATCTTATCATTTAGTTGATCGCAAGCATCCAGATGCACACGACAAGTGAGTCGAAAACACACACTGGGCTTCGTGCCTTTGTCGGTTTATCCAACTATTGAAACAACTGAATTAACCTAACATAGGACTATACATTAGTACACGGGAAAAGTCGAGATTACAGATTAACAGATAAAATCATAATATTACCAAATTTTAATTTTTCATTTTGCGATGGCAAATTAGCAATGAATCAATGAACGACCAATTAGTCAATCAGTCATCCGTTCTCGTCCCAACGACCAGACGTCCAGTACTCGAGGGCAGTCGGCGGCAAGCAAAGCAACTAAGCAAGATTGCAAGAAGCAGCGGCTGCGGCGGCACGGCGCCTGCGCCTGACGTCCTGACCTGAGCACCTCGTGCCGTAGTGCGGTGTGCCGGTGCGGAAAAGCGGAAAGCCGGACTGCCGGAAACCAGCCGCGGAGGCGCGCAGAATTGCGCCAGCACCGCCGATGCGGGCTGCCCGGGGGGATATTGCGTGCGGTTTCACCGTGAGGAGGAGAGGAGAGGAGAGGACGTGGGCGGCAGGCAGCGGCAATCTAGCGTTTTTCTGTTCGCCTTCCGCGCATGTATTCTCTTCGTGACTTTGTCTTCCGTGCATCGTATCGGCGGCTCGCCGCATGCACTTTCTGTTGGGCTGGGCCTGAGGGGCGAGGGGAGGGGGGGCCTGCGATTTGGGGGCCAGAGCGGTCGCACCACTCCCCCCAACCCTCCCTCCCCCGAATTTTTTACAATTTTATTTTTTACAAAAACTTATTTTATAGGTAAACCCTTGAAAAAACTTATCTTAAAAATGATTTTTTTTGACACCTGAGTGGCTGACGTCGTCACCCTGTCATCGTGACAAATCCGGCGGCCTGATGCTGACATGGCAATAGGAGAACGCCAGCACTGCTGGCCTCGCCCTCTCCACCACGACGCCATCATCACTGGCGCGTCATCATATTCTTCATTGTTTTTATTTTTTTATAGTTAAAAAAACAAAAAAAAAGTAATAGATTTGTTTTTTATAGTCTTATAAACCTTTGGGTTTTTTTTTATATCGTTGTGTCGAGTTGCTAGTGTTAACGTTCTGTTGTGTTTAGAGTTTTGAGTTCTTGTCGCCATCATCATTATTGCCACCCTTACCATCATAGCTATCATCCATCAAACCTCTTTTCGTTTGTTCAAGATCTGTTTCTTCCTTAGAATTTGATTGCTTTTGAGTCCTTAGAATTTGATTGCCTTTGAGTCTACCGTCAAAACAGCCATAACTCGAGTGTCCTTTAATAAAACAGTCATATCTTTTGCATATGGATTCGGAATCAGACATATAATATATGCACGGACATCTAAAAAAAATTTACATCGTTGCTCCCCCGCTTTGCCAGGTTCAGCGAAATCAAAATCAATCTCGAAATTCTACATGCAAGATTGTGTTTTTAGATGAGAAGCTTCGGGACCCATTTCGATAGAACATTGAAAAATTCTACGGGCCATATATTTCGTCCGTTCGAGCTTAAATTTTCTGTGATTAGTTCCTGCATGCTCCTATGTGTGAAAAAATATTTAAAAATAAAATAAAAATAAAAAAGTTGCACCTCTCTTCTCTACACTAGAGAGAGAAAAAAGAAAAAGATTGAGAGGGCGTCAGCATTCTTGGCGCCGTCCCATTGAATCACAGTACCAGTCACTCTGGCATCCAAAAAGGACCATTTCTGAGATAAGTTATTTTAGGGGTCTATTTATAAAATTTTTTTTGTAAAGGATCAAATTGTAAAAAATCCACCTCCCTCCTGGCCGGCCCTACACTCACCCTCCGGAGTGGTAAAAAGTTAATTATTCCCCATTCTATGCTTTTTATCTGCACTAGGTTATTAGCCCCTTCCCTCTTCAACTTCAAAGTTAGCAAAGATTTATGACATGGGGAAGTAGGATGATGGGAAAGAGCCGAGTAACAAGTTAGCTGTGCTTATATTAGGCTTGGAGTCCGAAAAGCGGATTGTTATTGTGGATTTATCTTGGATAAATTAAATCTTTTGATGAAAAATTTTAATAAATAACTTAAAATAAGTGATCTAAACAATACAATAAAAAAGTTTTTTTCAAAGCGTGAAGAAAATAATTCATTTCCATGATCCGGTAAACAATCTAAAGAAAATTAAGCTCATCCTCTTGAACATTCCACTTGTTAAACAAACTTGGAATTCCATTTAATTAGCCATCTGCCGTTAATTTCTTTGGCCTTTTTTTCACGTAAACAGGAGGGAAGATCCCTACTGAAATTATTTAAAAGAGATTTATTTACAATAAGGGTTGAAGGAGAAGGATGTAAAGAAAAAAAAAGCAAAATATTCAGCCATGATTTATAAAAGCAACCACCCTTAGATTAACTATAAGAAAAACTAGACAAAAAAGTCCTTAATTCCTTGCAGGCTTGCATGGAGAGGCTTTTACTGTCAAAGATTATGCCTTATTGCGATGGTTCTAAATTGCCTTGTAGACAAATATGCTATGGTTATTACTATCTCTGTCTCATAAAAATTGAATTTCTACCTTTGAACATTTGTCCCATAAAAATTATATTTTTACTTAATGTGGGATCCAACAAATTAATTACATCAAAATATTTTTCCATGTAATCTCCCTTCCTTCCATCCCATCTCTAACTCGTTATCTCGACCTTTATTTTAATCAAGTTTATATTTATATATAGAATGTATGCATGTACTGTCTTTATTAAATAAGGTTAAATAAGGTTACTGTGTCCTTAATTCCTTATAAATTTAATTTTTATTGGACGGAAGTAGTATTTCCTTAGAGCATTTGTTCCATCGTGAATCATGTCAGCTAGCAACAAACAGCAGTTCCAAACCAGACCGGCAGACCATCTGTCCAACATCTCTGACCGAAAGAAAAGGTGAAAAACAAATGTCACAGTTTCTTTCTTTGGCTATGACAAAGTATACAACATGTTCTCTCAATCACTATATGTTCTTCAGCCTTAATAAATCTCTAGTGTTTCCTATCCTTAAGCAGCAGCCAGAAAAATTAAAGAATACCTTCCACTTACTAAGACAATTGGATTTCAGTATCCACAAAAAGGGCTTAGGAACCTGCATCGATCCCATCATATGCAAATTAAAAAAAAAAACATCAGTCCCCCATGTATAACTCCATTTATCCAATTGATCATCAGCAGGTTGTCAGAATGGGCGATAAAGGTAGATGGAAATGAGCACCAAGATTTTCCTTAACAACAAACTGACGCAAATGAGACAATTTGAGACAATCCTTGGCAAAGGAGAAGGGTGAGCGAACTCAATTCTTGAAAAGTTCCCAAGTGTCCATTTCCGGCCTAGCTAGCAGTATAGTAGTTCTGAGAGCACTTTATATCAAGATTATCTGAACATAAAGGAAATGGACAGTCAAAGTTTAATTGTACTTGTTTAACAGGAAATGGGATTTAACAACAGCATCTGAAGCTGTATTCGACCAACAAAGCAATGGAATATTCTTTACACAATGGAAAACTTTGTGTACATGAGCTGCACAAACGGCCAAACCCAAGGGCTCTGCCGCATGCTAAATAATGTCCTACCAATTCTATGTTCACTGGTTAGACTTCGAATGGGGCATCGTCTTTACCTGAGTGGCCTGATTCAATGCAATATCACTGCATCAGGCATACACAGGTGTAATAGCAATCCAAAACATCTGCAGATGAGCACTGCAGTCAATAAGATAGCTTTATCACAAAAATGTTCAGGTATGAAAGTTTTAGACATCAAGATATCTCATGTTAGAAATTTACCATCAGTAAATAACTGCCATATCAATAGGCTTCCCTACAACAAGAAACACATCGCCCAGCTAATTCAAATTCCTTCATGGGACGATATCCAGTAAACCACAACCAAAGTAGTATGTCACAACCTCTTCTCTATTATCTTTTATCTTGAAGGGCCCAAACGACAACAGTAAACATGTGCATGAATCATTTAGGTGGTCAACTTCTGAGATGAACAATGCAATCAATCAGTAAATCCCCTCACATGCAATCATGTCCCTTATCTTTATGATTTTCATTTTTGCAACTCCATATTCAAGAAAGAGGTGCCAATACAGAGCTCACTGAGGCACCCCCATATACACTTCTTCTAATGTTGGCTACTAACCTATCTGCGACCTCAACATCAGTCTCTTCGTCTTCTTTGAGCTTGCTCAACTCCTTCGGATCTTTACACTCCTTCAAAACATCTGAAACAGCCTGAGCTTTCTGCAATATCAATTTCCTCTTTTCCAAGGCATCCTCCCCTTCCTTATCCCTATAGCTGCCTGGTAACTTTGTAGAATGTGGCACTGAGCGCATTAAATCTGTCAACTTTTGGATCAGATGAACCAAACCAAGTCGCTTGAGCTCTCTCATAAGCTTCTGGTAAGTGATGTACTGGGGAACAATTCCTCTCTTAAACATATCCTCAAACTCAGCACATGCCTCCTCAAATTGATGACGCCGGCAAAGCAAATGTATCAGCATGGTACTCGTCGCCAAATCTGGCTCAAAACCATGAGCTCTCATCTCCTGTATCATTTGCACCACAAATTCAAGCCGGTTCGCCCTGGACAACATCTTGACCAAGAGGACATAAGTAAGCTGATCTGGCGAATAGCCATTACTGATCATTTTGCTATAAAGATTCATTCCTGACTCAACATCACTGTTCTTGGCAAAGGTCATGAAGAAATAATTGTATGTCCTTGTGGTCGGCGAAATGCCCCGCTCTGTCATCACCTTGAGCACACTGCTAGCCCCAGCCAGGTCCCCATGCTTGCAATAGCCCATCACGAGCGAGTTGAAGGTGGAAATGTTGGGTGCGACACCGTACAGAGGAAATTTCTCGAGCACCTTGTGGGCGTCCTGGAATCGGCCGACCTGCGCAAGAGCGTACACAATGGGGTTGCAAGTAAGCAGATTCGCCTCGATCCCTTCTTCCCGCATCTCGTCAAGAAGCGCAACCGCCTGGTCTGGCCTGCGCTTCACGCAGAGCCCCTCAATGAGAGTCCCGTACGTGACAACCGTCGGGCGCACCCCGGCGAGGCGCATCTCGGCCCAGAGTTTCCCCACCTTGTCGAGCCGGCCAGCGCGGCTCCAGCCGTGGAGAAGGATATTGTAAGCCCGCTCATCTGGTGGCGAGTCGGGCTCCTCGCGGCGCCACCGCTCGAAGAGCTCCACGGCCGCGCGCGGGTGGCCCTCCTTGCAGAGCGCGTCGACCGCCATGTTTAGCAGGGACGCCGCGGCAGGGATCTCGCCGCCGGCCATGTAGCGGTCGGGGTGGCGGCGGAGGAACTGGAAGGCGCGGAGGGCGGCGGGGGCGCGGCCGAGGCGGGCGTAGCGTCGGACGAGCGGGGCGAAGGCGGCGAGAGGAGGAGGCGTAGGGGAAGGGTACAGGAGGAGGCGCCAGGCGGCAGCAAAGAGGCCGCGGGATGCGAGGAGGGAGACGGCAGTGGCTTCGCCCGCCCATCGGGCCAGCGCTGGGAGCGCGGAGTCCGGAACGGTGGGCAGCGACGGGCGGAGTTGCTGGAATAGGGCGGGGCACGGATCGATGCCGGCCGCGGGGAGGCTGGCGGGGTCCTCGCCGCGGAGTATGGAGAGGACGGTGGATGCTGCTGCGGCGGCGGCGGCGGAATCGTTGGGAAGGGTGGAAGCGGCGAACCGCCCAGGCCTGGCCAGCATTTCGACGGGCGGCGGCGGCGGCGGCTGCGTGTGGAGAATTGTGGTTTTGCCGGTGACGACGTCAGAACTCACAACCCTGCCCGACGCGAGTGGCCGTCCGATTAGTGAAGACAAAATTCCGGAATACTTACCTCGGTAACCCGATTCAGAAAATTCGGGTTTACTGACACTCCACGGTATGCAAGATATATCCGCTAGTTTGTTTTCTTTTATTCCTTGTTACTGTAAATATTTTTTTTTCTAAACTACATATCCGATTTATCTGATATATGATCTGATCATACAATTATATTTATTACAATTAAATCTTTACAACAAAATATCACATAATTATATTCTAATAAAAAACATATGTTTCAAATTGTTAAAATTAAATGTTTCATACATGATATCGACATGTTTCAACGTGTATTTTTTTTGTGTGTTTCACATAATTAATGTAACCGTTTGCCCCTACTCTCTCTTCACTCTATCCATGCATGCATGCATATATTTACATTCAGTGATCTTTAAATTGTTTTCTAAACAACTAATCCGATCGCACTATTATATTCATTATAATTATATCGCATGACTATATTCTGATGAAACAAAAACATATATTTCAATCCGTTAACACTCAATGTTTCATACGCGATAACGACATGTTTCAATGTATGTCTTCACTATGTTTCACAAAAAATTTAAATGTTTCAATGACTGATTTTTTTTATCATCTATAGCTTAATGTTTCACCGGTAGTCAATTGAAACATTTGACCGTCCGATTTTTTTTTAGAAAATCGGACGTTCGATTTGGAGTTTCCTCCGATAAAATTCGATCTATAGCACACTAAACAACCTGGTACCAAAAAAACAGTATAAGAATTTTCCTCTTTTGATCACAAGCGTAGGCCACCGACTTTTTTTTTCGATACATAACACTTTCGTCCCATTTTGAGGAAACGACATTAGATTAGAGTAGATAAATTTATCCTCAGACTAATTTGCCCAAATGTTTTTGAGTGATGTCGGCGCCGCACATTCGAGAAGGAGGTTGTCGCTGGATTCCCACTTCTTTCCATCCTGGCCATCACCAAATCTGACGTTGACGAGCCTACGCTACTAGTTGATAGAAATATGCATATTCTTGTTTTGTTTCTTGTTTGCTACTAAACATGTCAGGGTCATGCAACAAGATACGAGACGATCATACTCAACATCGACACATTCACCATCAATGAGATATGGTGGTTTCTCTGTATGAAGCATACGAGATACTTTATTATAATCTTGCACAAGTTGAATTTATTCTGCCATTCTACGATGGTTTGTATGATTCTATTGTTTATGTTAATTGAGAACTAGCAGCATACAAAGAATTTGAGAAGTATAATTTTTCTGATGCCCAAATGATTAAGGATGCTAGTAATAAGTTTACTTCTTTCACATATCTTTATGCTGGAGTTGTGTTAGTAACAAAAACTGAAAGTTGGGATGAATGAAAAACAATGAAGAGAAAGTATTTTGTGTTTTTTTATTATAGAAGAAGCACTATGCGTGTGAAGCTACAAATTTTGAAATAAGGCAGTAAAACAGTGAGGGAATACTTTCATGAATTTAAAATGTGTATCATCTAAATAATTCAATAATAATACAATGGCTAGAATTCTAAAATGGCTTAATTCCAAAATTCATGTTAGGCTCACTAAAGTGACATAAATTCATTCCTGCTTGAAACTTTGAGAGTCAGATTATGCAAGAGATTATACAAAATGCTAGAAAGCAAGAACATGATATAATTGATGATGAAGTTTCTGAATCTCGTGTTTTCCTATACAATGATGATGTGCAAACACGGAAGGAGTAATCTTTTGTGTCTTATGTTACTAACGTTTTGCAGGTTGTTTAAAACATTTACAAAAAGGAGAAAAATAATGTACTTGAGACGTCATTCATATTGCTTGAGAAGAAAGATGAGAACCATAAAGGACCTACGATATCTAAAAAGAGTTTGCAAGGTAAATTAAATGGTGCTGAAATAAATCAAAGTGAGTATTTTCAACCTAAGCTATATATATCCACTTTTCATGCTATGTTAGAGCAACAAGAGTGGAACCCTTGCCTTTGTCACAAGTAGATTTACATGTTGTTCCTTGTGATAAAGAATAGTTGTGTGATAATGCTTCACTTATATTTAAGCCACAACTTGCGAATGAACAAGATATTCCTATTGTTATTTTTTATGTGATGATTTTAAGCATGTTGTTCATATTGCTAGCGAGAATGAAGAACTTCAATTGTTGTCTTCTTTAAATACTCTAGGCTATGGTTAGTTTGATGACTTTTGTGAGCTTGGTAATTTGAAGGTGAAACTGTTTGCTAGGTCCAACTAATACTATATGTTATATCTTTGACAAATATAATGATAGAGAATTATCTTTGGCGTACAGAGTTTACATGTGTTCAGATTTAGGATCTCCTATAGTTGTGGATAAAAATAGCAAGATAGAAAGTAGTATTATGACTAATAATAATGTTATCTCGAGTTTATGTTGCTTTAATTTAAATAAATAGGTTGGTTTGGAAGAAGAAGGTGACCAAATCTCTTAATATTATGACCATGCACCAGTACAACCGCACCATGCAAGAACTTGGCTTTTAAGTAAGGGGAGCACGATGACTAGCAAGAAAATGTGGTATCCTTATGCTTTGTTGTGAGCCCTCACAACCTGATACATTTGTCTCACTAGGGAATATCTGTATTTGCTAAAGATATAAGGTTATTACAAGACAATAACTACTATGGATACAATGATTGCTCACACCATATGATAAGGACATCAATACCATTGATACATTCACACCTACACAAATTAATGGTCCTATTACCCACGCTCGTGCATGTCAACTCAATTATCAGGTGGGTTCATTCTTAAGTTCATGGTCATCTTATTATTACCTTGGAGACATGTGCACTCTTGATTTATTTAGGAATAATGGAGAGGATCAAAATGGAAGAGGATTCACGCGGACTGGATTCGGACTGCAGGACAATACCAAATTGTGACGGCCACCACGACTTCATGCAGGCTCCGTTTTGAGCGTGCAAGTACTTTATGGAAAACTTATTAAGCCTACTTTCAAATGGATCCTGCCCCACATCCATATCTGTTCTGGAGAGGCCGCAAACGTCGTTTTACTACTGAGTTCTTTTTATGTCCACAGTGTCGCGTCATCTTATTTGGGCCCAATGGGCCGTGTATCAAGTTGGGTACATTAGGGACGCGTCCTAGGGTTAAGGACAACCCCAACTCGTCCTCCCACCTATATAGGCTCTCCTTAACTGCCATAGATCGATTCAGGTTTTGTTGATTAGAGTTCGACTTGCTACTTGCATGCAGCGCGCGTGTTGGCTAAACCGCCCGTCTGTTTGTCTTCAGGACCCCACTATATCGTGACTTCTTAATGAAACTTTCATCTTCATCTAGTAATTCAGTGCTTGTTCTACTTATTCTTACTTGTTCTTCGATTGCTTGTAGGACAAGTGCCCTCATGGCCGGGTTGTCACGCACCGCAAGTTCGTGACGACCATTGGAGGTGGTGTATCGATTACTAAGGCGCAGCGTCTTTGGACGGTTGTAGTCGGGCCATGAACGTCATTTTCATCCCAATCGAGTTATCGAACCCTCTCATCAAAAGATCGAACATCAAACCCTCGCGGGTTCTTATCACCATATGTCCACGGAAAGACATTGAGATTAAGGCACATAAGTTTTGGAATCCAATTCGGCCACATGTAACAGCATTGACTTTAAATGGCCGCCAAATATGTATAAAAGCTCCATTTTAGACTCATGAGAACTTGATGGAAAGCCTAGGATCCCTCTTTCCAACGAATGAGGTTCTGCGCGCCGTACTGCCCTGCAGTGTACTGCTGATAGCCTTGCGGCACGTTGTATGCAGCTTGAAGTGGAGGACTATTGAACGCCGGGGCTTGCGGTTGTCCGGCCGATGGCTGGTGGACAGGAACTTGCTGCATCGGCTCACCCACCGGTTGCTTCCCCTTGGTCCATTGAGCGTACTGCTCCTCCGTGATGTGCTGAGGGCTTCCTCCCGCCTGCTTGGTGAGGACCAGCGGCAGGGTTGTTGTGGTTGCGCCGATGGAGGTGGCATCGGCGCTGTCGGCTGAGCCGTGCTCAGGTCGTTCCTCAAGGTCCGATAGGCAGGGAACTTGTTTTCTGGCAGGTAAATCGGGCCTTGAGGCTTGTACTGATGGATTGAACCATCCAGGATCGACTTGACCGTATTGGTCAACGTGTTCACCAGGATCCCCGACTGGTTGACTAGCGCAGAGTGAACTGCGGAGTCGATTCGGTCTTGCAACGTCGGCGCTGCAGTGTCTTCAGTTTTGACGGCGTGATCGTGCGCCGCCGCCGACGTTCCAGCTCCATCTCCAGAACTCGGCATGACCACCTTGGACTTTTGAATCAAGGTGCCCTGCCGAGTCATAGAATATGTTTGCAGGTACATATTCTGGAACTGCGCGACCAGCCTATCCATCTCAGCTTTTTGTTCTGCGCTGAGCTGGTCGGCGGTCACAGGAATGACGTTCTCCTCGACGATCTCGGCCTGCTTCGACATCTCGAGGTGTCCTTGTTGCTGGTGAGAAGCTTGCGTTCTTGAGGTCCCACTGGCGTGCCAAAAGCGTGTTGGCGCAGAATTTCGACCCGTCCAGCAACCAAACGGGTTCCGCGTTCCACGGCGGCCTGGGAGATCTGCTTAGCTCCAGTGCAGGTCCAAATGGCTTGCCTAGTCGTAAGTAGAGCGTGCCAGTTGATTTGATCTGCAATCAACAAGAAACAAGTAAACCATGTGAGAACCGATGGCCGATCGGCCGATAGGCCGATGTCGCATCGTGAGAGCCTGGCCGATAGGGCAAACCTATATCGGCTTACTTGAGGTAATAATAAGACAGAACTAATAAAGTAGATCTAATCTCATCGGCCTAGGTTATCATGTTTATAGCAAATTACTGGAATCGGCCGATGAGGGTACATGAAGATAAACGCACTAGCTAATACCCTAGTGCAAACTTATACAAGCCAATCAGCCAATATAAATATACCAACCACAGAGAGATCCTGAGAATATCCTGTGATCAATGTATTTATATTTACCAATCCGCATGCATAAGTGGCAAACACATGCAAGAACATAAAATAATCACATGTATTAGGTAAGACCGGCTAAAACCCCGGTACTATCCTTAATTACAATCGAAAACAGGCTTTGTGTTAGATCTCAAAACAGGACTAAGGTCGATAGCAACTCAAAGTGTGAATCGAGACCTAACGCAAAGAAAATCAAGTCGTCGATTGCTTTTGGGGATGACAGATGCATTGAATAATCTAGCCAAGCATGCAAATTAAACCACCGTCGGCAGTAAACCCTAAAGCGAGTAAACCGCTGGCAAGGCTTAATCAAGACACCTGTCAAAACTATCCAAGACATGATAATCGACGATCACATCATCGAGGCTTGACGTGTCTAAAGCGACACGCTAGCCCCGACGATGTAGATCGTCGGGGACGAGTTCTTACCTCTGCTCTGAGGAAGCAAGAACTCGTCTGAAGAAGACCTCTTGCGAGGGTTGGCGATGCGCCGAAAGTAGATTGAACTGGTTTTTGTGTGATTGATTCGAGAGAGTTTACATGTACAAACTATCGGGATATTTATACCCGAGGTTACAACAGAACCCTTGTAGGGCACGATCTTATCTACAACTAACAAACAAGTCTTTGCGGCAGACTCTAGCCACAGATTAGATCTAAACTACCTAATTTACAAGATACAATTGCCTAAAACCGAGCTTATATCTCTATTTGGCAACTTCCTTGAAGCTTACTTCGAGCCCAGACCAAGCCCACGTCGACACTGTCAACTCACAACCCGTATCGGCCCATGACCAAACCAAATCCGTATCGGCCGATATGCCCTTTATAGCAACACTCCCCAAGTCCGATACGGTTACCGGGTCCGATACGAAGCCTGGTCCGATTTCAACTCAATCCTTCTTCTCTGCTTCGGTTTCCTCTTTCCTTTCCAAGTCAATTACCAAAATCCGTCGTCAACAAAATCTACAAAGTGACGAAAGATAGGCAAGATGCAGTGAATGATTGGCAAGACTTGGCTTGATCAAGGATTGACATCAAGACAAATTCCCATATTAGCATTGATCAAGACAAAGAAAGAATATGACATAAAGATATTCGTATTGGTATAACTTTTCTATTTTCTCTTGAGTTGGTAGGAAAGCCGTTCTATTAAGTAGCATGTTGCCTTGATGTCTAGGGATGAGTTTGGTGCTCAAAATCTTTGTTGAAGTCGTGCTCTCTCTTAAATTTGTGTACTGGAGTTTTTTGGAGTTTTCTAAAATCAAATTCGGATTTTTTCAAAGTGAATTTGCCTTCGAAAAATGGTACTGATGTTTTTTGAAAATTTCCGAAACGCTGTGAACTTAAGAAAATCAATACTAGTGTTTTTTTGGATTTTTCCAAAATATTTTCGGAAATTTCCAAAATGCTATTTTGTCTAGTTTTCTGCTATGCTCGTGTTGGAATTTTACTCTGTTCGAAAAAGTCTGAAGGTACTGTAGCAAACTCCAAAGGTACTGTAGCAAGTTCCAAAAGCTATTTTTCTCTCTGGTGATTTTTGGATATTTTTGAAAACCCTTTGTAAATTTCCAAAAGAATAAAATCTTTGCCTCCAACTATAGATGGCCAAATAGGCCACCTGGCCCGCCCACGGGCTCCAACTATGGCCCTAGCACGGCTCAATAAGAGTCGGGTCGTCCCGGGCTGGCCCGAAGGCACGACAAGCCCATCGTGCTTGTCGGTGACATGGGACCGGGGGTATCATGACTGGAGGCTTGAGTAGCCGCTGTCACCCGCGTGGCCCGACCCCCTCGGGGGGGTCGGGCCCGAGGGTGACGTGGCCACCCCTCCCTCTGTCTCCCCGAGGGGTCGGGCCGCTCCCGTTTCGGCCCCAAGGGCCGGGGCGCCCCGACCCCCTGTGATTTTGGCGCCGCGTGTGCGGGTTAGGTGAGCACAGCAGGGCTCACCTAACCGCATTTATAGCGGATCAGACGAGCGCGCCACGCCGCCTTTAATGCGGCGCAGCGCACGCTTATCCGGTCCGTGACTGGTCGCGGTGCGTGACCGGTCGCAGACCGGTCAGATCGCGGGTTAGGTGGCGACAGGCGGCCTGCGGCACGCTTCGCCCCATCCCGTCAGAATGATGAGAGCCTCCTGGCTCTCGTCCCTAGCCGGAGCCGGCGTGCTACCTCCTGGAGTTGGTATGTCAGTCCCGGTCAGATCCATTCCAGACTTCAGCGCAAGCATGGCAAGGAAGTCGCTGCCCATTTAATGAAGGTTGAAACGGGTGTCCACGGGGGGAGCTGGCGAGCTGGGCAGGAGGCGTGTACCGTGCCTGTCAGAAGTCACTTCCGGCTGTAGACTGGCCCTGATTGTAAAAAGAGTGTTTTCTTTCTTAGGCAGCTAGAGGCCCATGTGGTAACGGGTGGCTAGATAAAAGGAGGCCCAGGCCTAGGAAAGAGGGGGGCTGGGGCCAATACGCTCTAGAGACAGAACTCTCTTTGTATTGTTGGAGACTCTCAGATCCACTAGAACACAGGAGTAGGGTGTTACGCTTCTTAGCGGCCCGAACCTGTCTACGTTGCCCGTGTTTTGTGCGTTTCCTCTCTCACTGGCATTCCTCAGATCGAGGGCGAAGAACCTCACCTAGCGCCCCCGGCCGAACTGGCAAAGGGGGGCCCGCGCGGTCTCCCGGTGAGGAGCTCCTCGCTCCGTCATCTGGTGCGCCAGGTAGGGGGCACGCGGGTCTTTCTAAGCCCTCATCCTCTTTCGTGTGCGCGGGGCTTCGCCCGGTCAGCCCTATGGCCGAACGGGCAGTGGCGCATAGCCTCTCTTCGAGCGCTAGCGGTGATGACGGGGAGCAGAACCCGCGCCGTCGGGCTCGCACCCCGTCGTCCCCCTCTCACCGAAGTCTTGGGCGGGGGAAGGCGCTCGAGGAGGTCGAAGGATCCGCGACCTCGCCGCTCGCGGGCGACGGGGGAGGACGGCGAGGCGGGGCGCGTCGCCGCCTCGTCTACGGCGATGGCGGCACGCCCCAGGGCGCGCTCCAGGTTGCGGGCGCGCTCCTGCGTCACCCGCCCGTCGTCCCCGATCCAGAGACTCCAGCCCGGCATTGGCTAGATGACGTGGCCAACTTGGTCATGACGGCGCAGCAGTGCCTAGGCGCCGGCGGGCGGTCCTCCGCCGCCGAGACCTCTGGCGCTGCCGCCGCCGGCTCCATGTTGTCGAGGCGGAGGGCACGGCGAACGACGGCCGACACACGCCGTTCGTCCGTCGTTCCCTCGTCAACGCCTCCGACCCAAGAAGATGTGCGTGGGGGGCCGGATGCCCGGCTCGATATCGAGCGTCGGCGTGACGCTCGTCGCACCGCCCAGGCAACGGAGGGCGCTTCCTCGTCCGGAGCGCCACTTTGGTCCGGTCACGGGGGCCGGCCCCCCGTGTCCCCGGTTGGCGGTGCCGGCTGTCGAGCCTTTGTGGCGAGCCTTCGGAACGTACGTTGACCCCCAAGGTTCCGGCCCACCATCACCGAAAAATACGACGGAAGCGTCAACCCCGCCGAGTTTCTCCAAATCTACACGACCGGGATCGAGGCCGCGGGGGGTGATGACAGGGTCATGGCGAATTTCTTCCCCATGGCCCTGAAGGGTCATGCGCGGGGTTGGCTAATGAACTTGCCACCCGCGTCGGTCCACTCTTGGGAGGATTTGTGCCAGCAGTTCACTACGAACTTTCAGGGCACATATCCGCGCCCAGGCGAAGAAGCGGACTTGCATGCGGTACAGCGAAGGGACGATGAGTCTCTTCGCTCGTACATTCAGCGGTTCTGTCAAGTCCGCAACACCATACCATGCATCCCCGCACACGCGGTGATCTACGCGTTCAGGGGGGACGTGCGGCAGAACCGCATGCTCGAGAAGATCGCCTCCAAGGAGCCCCAGACTACCGCGCAGCTTTTTGAGCTCACGGACCGTGTGGCTCGCAAGGAGGAGGCCTGGACCTGGAACTCCTCCGGCTTTGGCGTGGCAGCTCCGGCCGCCCCCGGGTCCGCCGCTCGATCAGGGCGGCGGGACAGGAGGAGGAAGAAGAGGTCGGCCCGTTCCGACGACGAGGGTCATGTCCTCGCCGTCGAGGGCGCTTCGCGGGCCCCCCGAAAGGGGAGGCCTGCGAGCGACAAAAAGAAGGAGGCCGGCGTTCCCAGCAGGGAGCGCCCGACCGGCAAGTGGTGCACCGTGCACAATACCTCCCTCCACGACCTCGCGGACTGCCGCGCGGTCAAAAGCTTGGTTGAGCGGACGAGGAAGTGGGAGGAGGAGAAGAGGCAGGAGCGCCGTGAGGGCAAGGCCCCGGCAGCTCCCACCGGCAACCAGCGAGGTGAGGCCAAGCAGAAGGCCCCCGCCGAGGACATCGACGATGGCGACGATGACCTGGGCTTTCAGGAGCCTGAGGCCACCGTCGCCACCGTCGATGGGGGAGCGTGCGCTCACGCTTCTCGCCGGAGCCTCAAGGCCATGAAGCGCGAGCTTCTGGCCGCGGCCCCTACCCATGAGGCGACGCGGCGGGCGCGGTGGTCGGAGGTTGCCCTCACCTTCGACCAGACCGACCACCCGCCGTGCGTTGCCCGGGGAGGACAGATCGCGATGGTAGTTTCCCCCACTGTCTACAATGTGAAGTTGGGGCGTGTCCTCGTAGACGGGGGTGCAGCCCTCAACATCCTTTCCCCCGTAGCCTTTGATGCCATCAAGGCCCCGGGGATGGTGCTCCGACCGTCCCAGCCGATCATCGGCGTGACGCCAGGGCACACCTGGCCGCTGGGTCATATCGACCTCCCGGTCACCTTCGGTGGTTCCGCCAACTTCCGCACGGAGTGGGTGGACTTCGATGTGGCGGACCTCAGTCTGCCCTACAACGCGGTCCTGGGGAGGCCCGCGTTGGTGAAGTTCATGGCGGCGGTCAACTACGCCTATCTCCAGATGAAGATGCTGGGCCCCGGTGGCCCCATCACCGTCCATGGCGACCTCAAAGTCGCACTTGCTTGTATGGAGCAGCGCGCGGACCACCTCGCCGCGGCGTCCAAGCCCGCGGGTGGCGATGAGAGGCTCAGCACCTCCGTCCCGCCCGCCCCGAGGCAGCGGATGGTCACGTGCGATGAGGTCCCGGTCAAGGAGCTTGCCCTGGGCGACGGCCCGTCCAAGACCACACGAATCGGTGGTCTCCTGGACGACAAATAGGAAGACGCGCTCGTCTCCTTCCTGCGGGCGAACGCCGACGTCTTCGCCTGGAGACCGGCGGATATGCCCGGGGTCCCCAGGGAGGTGATTGAGCACCGTCTCGCCGTGCGGCCGGGCGCAAGGCCGGTCCGGCAGAAAGTGCGGCGGCAGGCCCCGGAACGCCAAGCCTTCATCCGCGAGGAGGTGGCGCGACTTCTGGAGGCCGGATTCATCCGTGAGGTCATCCATCCGGAGTGGCTGGCGAACCCGGTCGTCGTCCCCAAGGCGAACGGCAAGCTTCGGATGTGCATCGACTACACCGACCTCAACAAGGCATGTCCTAAGGACCCTTATCCCCTGCCACGCATAGATCAGATTGTCGACTCCACCGCGGGGTGCGACCTTTTGTGTTTTCTAGATGCATACTCTGGTTATCATCAGATTTGCATGGCTAGGGAGGATGAGGAGAAAACTGCATTCATTACCCCCATAGGAACTTATTGTTATACGACAATGCCTTTCGGGTTAAAGAATGCAGGTCCTACTTTTCAACGTACTACTCGAATTTCTTTGGGTAGTCAGATAGGACGCAATGTTGAGGCCTATGTCGATGACTTGGTTGTGAAGACACGCAACCAAGAGACCTTGCTCTCGGATTTAGCGGAAACTTTCGAAAGTCTCCGCTCCGCCCGCATAAAGCTGAACCCCGATAAGTGCGTGTTCGGCGTGCCTGCGGGCAAGCTTCTCGGGTTTTCGATCTCTGCCCGAGGCATCGAGGCCAACCCCGAGAAGATACGAGCTATAGAGCGGATGCGCCCCCCCAGCAAGCTTAGGGACGTGCAGTGCGTCACCGGCTGCATGGCCGCCTTAAGTCGATTCATATCGAGGCTGGGAGAGAAGGTGCTACCCCTATTTAAGCTCCTCAAACGCTCCGGACCGTTTACCTGGACGGAGGAGGCTGAGCGGGCACTCACTCAATTGAAGGTGTACCTCAGTTCTCCCCCAGTCCTGGTCGCCCCGAAGCCAGATGAGCCGTTGCTACTCTACCTGGCGGCAACCCCGCAGGTGGTCAGCGCGGCGTTGGTCGTGGAGCGCGACGAGGACAATCCTCGCTCCGCGCGCCCCCACCCTGTGTCGACTCGACCCGGGAGAGAGCAGGGAGGAGAGGCCCCCGAGCCGAACGGCGGCCTAAGGCCCCCGACGGCCGGAGCTGGCCCTCCGCCTGCTTGTCCGACGGTGCCAGGCGCCCCCGACCCCAAGGATGGCCCCGGGGCCACTGCGGGAAGGCCGCGCCTGTCGCCCTCCGACCCCGAGGTCGTCGGCACAGAAGCCGAGTGCGCCCCGCGCGGCCTCTCGGACGAAGAGCGCCCTGGAGATGTGGCCCCTAGCGAAGAGGACAGGCCCCGCCGAAAGGTGTAGCGGTCCGTCTTCTTCCTTTCTTTCGCAATGGCGGGGCTGGTCCCGCCATTCTCTACTTTCTTCATGGATATTCTGGAGTTCTACGATCTCCAGATGGCGCACCTCACCCCCAACGCGATAATGACGTTGGCCATCTTCGCGCACCTGTGCGAGATGTTTATCGGGGTGCGCCCATCTCTCCGGCTGTTCCGGTGGTTCTTCACCGTGCAGCCGGTGTCGCCGCCGACGGTAGTCGGTGGTTGCTACTTCCAGCCGCGGGGGCAGGTGCTGAACCGCTACATTCCCTGCGTCCTCCGCAAGAAGTGGGACGACTGGAAGAGCGATTGGTTCTACACCCCCCTCACCGGCGAAGCGCGCCTTCGACTTCCGAGCCAGCCCCCGGCGCAGGCCTCCAGTTGGCGGGCGACGGTAGATCTGGGGGACAGCTACGACGCCATTCTTGACCGCCTGGCGGGTCTGCGATCCCAGGGGCTCACGGGGGCCATGGTGTTCGGCGACTACCTCCGTCGCCGGATCGCACCGCTCCAGCGGCGCGCCCGGGGCGCCTGGGAGTACATCGGGCCCGAGGACCGCCTGAGGACCCACCAGGGGCGCAAATGGGACTGGGACTCTGAGGACTTCAGGATGGTGGTCCAACGGGTGCTGAATCTCAGCTCCGTGGAGGCATCCCTCATCCCCCAAGGGGTCCTCCCCCTCTGCTGCGACCCAGAGCGCGCCAACATCCTGGCCATCATGCAGGTGGTCGGGGCGTCGGGGGAGCGGGCCCCCCGAGGCCACGATGGCACGGGCGGGAGCCGCAGGGAGGAACAATCTACCCCGGGAGGGGGCCGTGCTTCTGGGTCCCGCGACGGGGGCCTGGGGGGCAGCCGCCCTGCCGACGCCAGGGGGAAGAGGAAGCAGGAGGGTACTCCTCCTCCATCTCCTCCCTGAGGGGGCGGGGCGGTGCGCGCCAGCTGCAGACGCCCGGAGGATGCTGTGCCGATGCCGCAGCCCGAGGGGGAGCGAAAGAAGAAACGGCTCCGCAAGATGGGGGAGACCGAGCCGTGCCGGGGGAGCCTCATCGCGCCCCCGAGGTGGTCGTTCAGCCGACCTCCCCGCAGGTTCGTCCCCACACCCACTGCGGCCGTTTTTACTCACCCGTTTTTTTTTGTCTCTGGTTTTTCTTCTGCCTCAGCGAGATCCCGTCGCGCCCCCCACGCCATTCCAAGTCCGGCCGGTCCGAGGCCAAGGAGACGGCGACCGCGGAGGCCCGGAGGCGGGAGGCTGACCGGCGAGAACCCGCGGACCGCCTCCGGGAAGCGGAGGAGGCTGCCCAGGAGGCCGCCCGGGTTCGCCAGGCCGAGGAGGCCGCTCGGGAGGAGGCCAGAATCCGCCGGGCCAGGGAGACCGCCCGGGAGGCAGAGGCGGCGCGCGCACGCCAGGCGGCCTGCCAAGCCCCGACCCAACCCCGCCCGAGGCGACGACGACTCCCGAGGCCACCCACGACGAGGCCGTAGGTGTGCCCCTCGTGCGCGACGCCCCGAGCGACGCTCGGGACGGGCCGGCTTCGGGGGTCGCCCCCGAGTCCAGCACGCCGATCGGCGGGCCGAGCCGCGCGGCACCCACACCGAGGCGGCCCTCCCCTCTGCCTTCCGCTGCCCCGCTGAGCGCGGAACCCCTCCTGCAGGCCCTGGCCGCCGCGAACAGCACGGTGCTGGACGGGCTAAGTGCCCAGATGGAGGCCCTGCAGGCGGAGCGGGCAGAACTCGACGCGGCGTGGGCGTGCGTCGAGGAGGGGCAGCGCTCGGTGGAGGCCATGGTGGAGGCGGGCCGCAAGGCACACCGCCGGCTCGAGGCCCGTCGCAGAAACCTAGCGGAGATCACCAGGGAGGTGGAGGAGGAGCGGGAGACCGCCGTCATCGCCACCGCCATGCTCGACAAGGCGCGGGATGACCTCCGTCTTCAATACAGGAGCCGGGCGGCGGAGCTAGAGGAGAAGCTCGACGCTGCCCGGGGAGTTCTCGACGCCGCCGCTGCCCGGGAACGGCGGGCGGCGGAGAACGAGGCGGCATCCCGCCAGCGCGAGGAGGCCCTTGAGGCCTGCATCACGGCGCTGGAGGAGCGCGCCCGCGCCCTGGACGCGAGGGAGAGCGCCCTGGCGGACCGCGAGGCCGCCGTCGCCACCCGGGAGGCAACACTGGCGGCGCATGAGGCCGCCTCTGCCGAAGAGGAGTCCGCACTCCGCCTCCGCGAGGACGCGCTCGCCGAGCGGGGGCGAGCTCTCGAGGAGGCCGAGGCCGCGGCGCAGCGGCTGGCGGACAGCCTGTTCCTCCGCGAGGCGGCGCGGGAGGAGCAGGCGCGCCGCAATCTGGAAGGCGCCCGCGCCGAGAGGGCCGCGCTGGACCAGCGGGCCGCTGAGCTCGAGGCGCGGGCGAAGGAGCTGGACGCGAGAGCGCACAGTGGCGGGGCGGCCGCGGGCCACGGCGACCTAGCCGCCCGCCTCGCAGCCGCCGAGCACACCGTCGCCGAGCTGCAGGGCGCGCTGGACTCGTCCGCCGGGGAGGTCGAAGCCCTCCGCTTGGCGAGCGAGGTAGGGCCCGGCATACTTCGGGACGCTGTCTCCCGTCTAGACCGCGCCGGGCGGCAGGCGGGCCTCTGGGGCGGGCGGTACGCGAAGTACGCCGCCAACCAGGGGGGCCTCGCCCAGCGCCTCTCGGAGATGGCCGAGGCCCTCGAAAGGCTCCCCGAGGAGCTCGAGGAGACGATCAAGTCATCCTCGAGGGACCTCGCCCGGGGGGCGGTGGAGCTCGTACTGGCGAGCTACCAGGCCAGGGACCCCGACTTCTCCCCGTGGGCAGCGCTGGAAGAGTTTCCTCCAGGAACCGAGGAGGACGCACACGCGCAGGTTCGGGACGCCGCCGACCACATCGTCCACAGCTTCGAGGGGACGGCCCCTTGGCTCGCGTTCGCCCTCGACTCCGACGAGGAGGACGGCGACGACGGTGCGGACGACAGCAACGACGAGGCCGGCGACCCGGGCGCGTCGGAGTGAGCCCCCAGGCCCCCGCCAATCTTAATAATTTTTCCTTCTTCTTCCGAGGCCTTCGAGCCCCCTTCTTTTATAGACTGGTTTAATCTGCAATCAAATAAAGTCAAAATTTCTATGTCAATTATGTTTGTTGTGTGTATAAGATGAGGATGGTCTGTGCCGCGGTCCTTCTGCGTCTTGACTTGAACAAGGGCTCGTGCCCAGGTCCCAGCCTCAAACGGTGCGGGTCGGAGCTAGTGCCTGGGGAGATCCGCGTGTCGAGACTGGCCAGGCCGGGAGCGCGGTGACCGAGGGTTAGGGGGACCCGATTGTGGGCCTTTGCCGATTCCCCCCCGGAGTTCACCGCACCCCGGGGCACGGCTCGGTTCTGGGCCCCATTTGGTGGTTTTAGCCGGCTCGGGCCACCGAGGGCAGGGTCGAGCACGTGCGTACTAATTCAAGCCAAGATTCTTCAAAAGGAAACGAGAGCATAGACACAGTCCTCAGGAAATCGAAAGTGCTTTTATTGAAATACAGAAGAGAAAAAAGATAAGTATATGCATGTGGGAGCCCCCGGCCAATCCTGCACGCCCGAGGGGGGTGCGGGGTTGGCCCGAGCCCGAGACATGACACCCGACCCCCACTAGGGGTAGAAACGACGAAGGTGCTCGATGTTCGACGGGTTAGGCAACTCTGTGCCATCGCCCGCGGCCAACCGAACCGAGCCCGGCCGGAGGACACCGATCACTCGATACGGACCCTCCCACATTGGTGAGAGCTTGCTCAGTCCAGCGCGCGTTTGGACGCGGCGTAGGACGAAGTCGTCGACGCAGAGTGATCGGGCCCAGACGTGGCGCTGATGGTAGCGCCGCAGGCTCTGTTGGTAGCGCGCGGCTCGGAGGGCCGCGCGCCGCCTTCGCTCTTCTAGATAGTCGAGGTCGTCTCGGCGAAGCTGATCTTGATCAGCCTCGCAATACATGGTGGCCCGAGGGGACCTCAGGGTGAGTTCAGATGGGAGGACCGCCTCCGCGCCGTAGACGAGGAAGAAAGGCGTTTCCTCGGTTGCTCGGCTTGGCGTGGTTCGGTTCGCCCAGAGCACCGCTGGCAGCTCCTCGATCCACGAGTCACCGTGCTTCTTGAGGATGTTGAAGGTCTTGGTTTTGAGGCCCTTGAGGATTTCCGCATTGGCGCTCTCCACCTGGCCGTTGCTTCTGGGGTGGGCGGGTGAGGCGAAGCAGAGCTTGATGCCCATGTCTCGCAGTAGTCGCCGAAGAGCTCACTAGTGAACTGGGTGCCGTTATCCGTAATGATACGGTTAGGCACCCCGAACCGAGCAGTGATGCCCTTGATGAATTTTAGCGCCGAGTGCTTATCGATCTTGATGACCGGATAAGCCTCGGGCCACTTAGTGAACTTGTCGACAGCGACATACAGATACTCGAACCCGCCCAGGGCCCGCCTGAACGGACCCAGGATATCGAGCCCCCAGACGGCAAACGGCCACGAGAGAGGTATGGTCTGCAGGGCTTGGGCCGGCTGATGCGTTTGCTTGGTGTGGAACTGGCACGCCCTGCACCGCCGGACCAGGTCGACCGCATCGTTGAGAGCCGTCGGTCAATAGAAACCCTGGCGAAAGGCCTTGCCAACCAAGGTGCGCGAGGCGGAGTGGGCTCCGCACTCGCCTTCATGGACATCGGCGAGAAGCTCGACGCCTTGTTCCCGAGGAATGCACTTCAAGAGGACTCCGTTAGCCCCGCGCCGATAGAGGGTCCCTTCCACCAGCACGTATCGCTTGGAGATGCGACGGACGCGTTCACTCCCTTCGCGGTCCTCGGGTAGAGTCTTATCTGTACTTCGCGTACCGCCCGCCCCAGAGGCCCGCCTGCCGCCCGGCGCGGTCTAGACGGGAGACAGCGTCCCGAAGCATGCCGGGCCCTACCTCGCTCGCCAAGCGGAGGGCCTCGACCTCCCCGGCTGACGAGTCCAGCGCGCCCTGTAGCTCAGCGACGGTGTGCTCGGCGGCTGCGAGGCGGGCGGCTAGGTCGCCGTGGCCCGCGGCCGCCTCGCCGCTGTGCGCTCTCGCGTCCAGCTCCTTCGCCCGCGCCTCGAGCTCAGCGGCCCGCTGGTCCAGCGCGGCCCTCTCGGCGCGGGCGCCTTCCAGATTGCGGCGCGCCTGCTCCTCCCGCGTCGCCTCGCGGAGAAACAGGCTGTCCGCCAGCCGCTGCGCCGCGGCCTCGGCCTCCTCGAGAGCTCGCCCCCGCTCGGTGAGCGCGTCCTCGCGGACGCGGAGTGCGGACTCCTCTTCGGCGGAGGCGGCCTCATGCGCCGCCAGTGTTGCCTCCCGGGTGGCGACGGCGGCCTCGCGGTCCGCCAGGGCGCTCTCCCTCGCGTCCAGGACGCGGGCGCGCTCCTCCAGCGCCGTGATGCGGGCCTCAAGGGCCTCCTCGCGCTGGCGGGACGCCGCCTCGTTCTCCGCCGCCCGCCGTTCCCGGGCAGCGGCGGCGTCGAGAACTCCCCGGGCGGCGTCGAGCTTCTCCTCTAGCTCCGCCGCCCGGCTCCCGTATTGGAGGCGGAGGTCGTCCCGCGCCTCGTCGAGCACGGCGGTGGCGATGAGGGCGGTCTCCCGCTCCTCCTCCACCTCCCTGGCGATCTCCGCCAGGTTCCTGCGACGGGCCTCGAGCTGTGAGGCGTGCCGGCGGTGTGCCTTGCGGCCCGCCTCCACCATGGCCTCCACCGAGCGCCGCCCCTCCTCGACGCGCGCCCACGCCGCGTCGAGTTCCGCCCGCTCCGCCTGCAGGGCCTCCATCTGGGCACTTAGCCCGTCCAGCACCGTGCTGTTCGCGGCGGCCAGGGCCTGCAGGAGGGGTTCCGCGCTCAGCGGGGCAGCGGAAGGCAGAGGGGAGGGCCGCCTCGGTGTGGGTGCCGCGCGGCTCGGCCCGCCGATCGGCGTGCTGGACTCGGGGGCGACCCCCGAAGCCGGCCCGTCCCGAGCGTCGCTCGGGGCGTCGCGCCCGAGGGGCACACCTGCGGCCTCGTCGTGGGTGGCCTCGGGAGTCGTCATCGCCTCGGGCGGGGTTGGATCGGGGGCTTGGCAGGCCGCTTGGTGTGCGCGCGCCGCCTCTGCCTCCCGGGCGGTCTCCCCGGCCCGGCGGATTCTGGCCTCCTCCCGAGCGGCCTCCTTGGCCTGGCGAACCCGGGCGGCCTCTTGGGCAGCCTCCTCCGCTTCCCGGAGGCGGTCCGCGGCTTCCCGCCGGTCAGCCTCCCGCCTCCGGGCCTCCGCGGTCGCCGTCTCCTCGGCCTCAGACCGGCCAGACTTGGAATGGCGTGGGGGGCGCGACGGGATCTCGCTGAGGTAGAAGAAAAACCAGAGACAAAAAAAACGGGTGAGTAAAAACTCGCCTTGGGAGATGAGAGTATGAATACGGCCGCAGTGCGTGCGGGGACGAACCTGCGGGGAGGTCGGCTGAACGACCACCTCGGGGGCGCGATGAGGCTCCCCCGGCACGGCTCGGTCTCCCCCATCTTGCGGAGCCGTTTCTTCTTTCACTCCCCCTCGGGCTGCGGCGTCGGCACGGCACCCTCCGGGCGTCTGCTGCTGGCGCGCACCACCCCGCCCCCTCAGGGAGGAGATGGAGGAGGAGTACCCTCCTGCTTTCTCTTCCCCCTGGCGTCGGCAGGGCGGCTGCCCCCCGGGCCCCCGTCGCGGGACCCAGAAGCACGGCCCCCTCCCGGGGTAGATTGTTCCTCCCTGCGGCTCCCGCCCGCGCCATCGTGGCCTCGGGGGGCCCGCTCCCCCGACGCCCCGACCACCTGCATGATGGCCAGGATGTTGGCGCGCTCTGGGTCGCAGCAGAGGGGGAGGACCCCTTGGGGGATGAGGGATGCCTCCACGGAGCTGAGATTCAGCACCCGTTGGACCACCATCCTGAAGTCCTCAGGGTCCCAGTCCCATTTGCGCCCCTGGTGGGTCCTCAGGCGGTCCTCGGGCCCGGTGTACTCCCAGGCGCCCCGGGCGCGCCACAGGAGCGATGCGATCCGGCGACGGAGGTAGTCACCGAATACCGTGGCCCCCGTGAGCCCCTGGGATCGCAGACCCGCCAGGCGGTCAAGAACGGCGTCGTAGCCGTCCCATAGATCTACCGTCGCCCGCCAGCTGGAGGCCTGCGCCGGGGGCTGGCTCGGAAGTCGGAGGCGCGCTTCGCCGGTGAGGGGGGTGTAGAACCAATCGCTCTTCCAGTCGTCCCACTTCTTGCGGAGGACGCAGGGAATGTAGCGGTTCAGCACCTGCCCCCGCGGCTGGAAGTAGCAGCCACCGACTACCGTCGGCGGCGACACCGGCTGCACGGTGAAGAACCACCGGAACAGCCGGAGAGATGGGCGCACCCCGATAAACATCTCGCACAGGTGCGCGAAGATGGCCAACGTCATTATCGCGTTGGGGGTGAGGTGCGCCATCTGGAGATCGTAGAACTCCAGAATATCCATGAAGAAAGTAGAGAATGGCGGGACCAGCCCCGCCATTGCGAAAGAAAGGAAGAAGACGGACCGCCCCGGGTAGTGTGGCGCCGGGCGTCCCTCGCCCAGCGCGACCACCTCCCGGCCGGTGGCAGATTCCGGCATGAACCGGCGCGGCAGCCCGGCCTGCCTCTCGCTCGTGATGCGGGAAGGCGGCAGCACGCTACCGTCGAGCGGTGCGGAGCCCCGTGCCATGGCGCCGGCGGAGGGGGAGCTTGAGAGCGAGCGCGTGTGGCAAAGGTAGGGCACAGGAAACGAAGAGTTGAGGCACAAGTGGCGGAGGCAAAGGAAAGAGTGGCGAGAGGAAGGAAACGAATCCCTTCCTCGACGTCTTTATACCCTTGCCAACGCTATGTCCGGCTCCTCGCTTCCCGCGCCCACTACCTTGCCCCCTCGTTTCTCGCGCCCACGCCTCCACTAACCCCACTCGCCCGTTTGCGGCGCACGAGGCAGACGTGAGGCCGTGGCGGTTGAGATAGGGCAGATCGTGCGCGTATTAATTACGCTCGCCGACTGCGAAAAGCACCATCATCATATCCCCAGGCGAAACGAACCGGCTCGTCCCGATTCGCTGCTCGAGTAATGTAGCGGTCTTAAAGAGGCCGCTCATTATTATCGGTCGGTTTTCCCTTGCCGACGCGCGCGATTCGCAACCGTTGGGTTTCTGCCCGCCTGTAGGGACCGGTCCCACCTGTCACCGGGCCTAAGGAGTGACGTCACGCCCGAGCGCTTCCCCCGAGAGGGGCGGTCGCCCTGGCGTAACGCCGGGGGCTACTGTCGGTGACATGGGACCGGGGGTATCATGACTAGAGGCTTGAGTAGCCGCTGTCACCCACGTGGTCCGACCCCCTCGGGAGGGTCGGGCCCGAGGGTGACGTGGCCACCCCTCCCTCTGTCTCCCCGAGGGGTCGGGCCGCTCCCGTTTCGGCCCCAAGGGCCGGGGCGCCCCGACCCCCTGTGATTTTGGCGCCGCGTGTGCGGGTTAAGTGAGCACAGCAGGGCTCACCTAACCGCATTTATAGCAGATCAGGCGAGCGCGCCACGCCGCCTTTAATGCGGCGCAGCGCACGCTTATCCGGTCCGTGACTGGTCGCGGTGCGTGACCGGTCGCAGACCGGTCAGATCGCGGGTTAGGTGGCGACAGGCGACCTGCGGCACGCTTCGCCCCGTCCCGTCAGAATGATGAGAGCCTCCTGGCTCTCGTCCCTAGCCGGAGCCGGCGTGCTAACTCCTGGAGTTGGTATGTCAGTCCCGGTCAGATCCATTCCAGACTTCAGCGCAAACATGGCAAGGAAGTCGCTTGCCATTTTATGAAGGTTGAAACCGGCGTCCACGGGGGGAGCTGGCGAGCTGGGCAGGAGGCGTGTACCGTGCCTGTCAGAAGTCACTTCCGGCTGTAGACTGGCCCTGATTGTAAAAAGAGTGTTTTCTTTCTTAGGCAGCTAGAGGCCCATGTGGTAACCGGTGGCCAGATAAAAGGAGGCCCAGGCCTAGGAAAGAGAGGGGCGGGTGCCAATACGCTCTAGAGACTGAACTCTCTTTGTATTGTGGGAGACTCTCAGATCCATTAGATCATAGGAGTAGGGTGTTACGCTTCTCAGTGGCCCGAACCTGTCTACGTCGCCCGTGTTTTGTGCGTTTCCTCTCTCGCTGACATTCCTCAGATCGAGGGCGAAGAACCTCACCTAGCGCCCCCGGCCGAACTGGCAAAGGGGGGCCCACGCGGTCTCCCGGTGAGGAGCTCCTCGCTCCGTCAGGGCCCATGTGGAGTGCTTCCTAACCTAGTGGAGCACGACTCTAGGGATGACTTGGTCGTCCTCGCACCTCTTTGAATATCTAGATACCCATTCAGGGTTTCAGGGTTTATTATATTAAAGTTTAGTCATTGTTACTTTACCTCGTAATTGTGTATCCCGGCTAGACCGTCTAGTTACTCGTCTACGAAACCTCCCTTGTTGTGAGTTTTACTTCCTATTTACAATTCATATTGTTTTTATTTTGTTCTTACTTGTTTCTTCTATTTACTTGTTGGAATAAGGTTAATTTGCACTGGCAAGATCAATAACCCATGAAGAGATGTATCAATTGTTAAAGCGTAACACAAGAACATATGATAGGCTGTAGTCATGTCAATAACTTATCTCCCAAATCGTAATTATTTTCAACTCATCGAAGGAACTGATCACCCTACAGCTGTGAGCGTATCAGGTTCTGTGTGTCATATCCGTGTGCTTCTCTTATTGGTGGGCTCCAGAAGGAGCAAAATGGACTTTATGCATTAATAGTCCATGCTAGCACGTCAATGTGCCATGCCAGGTAGGCGTAAATAGAAAAAAAAGTTACCTCTCTTCCATGGCGAAAATGTATCACCTACTTCAAAAATAGTATTTAGAGAATGTCCTTTTAGGGTCTCTTTGATTTGTAAAAAAAACATAAATTTTTTTGAGGATTTCAATCCTATAGAAAAATTCCTATAAAGGTCTTTGAAATAAAGGATTAAATTCTATCTTATCATTTGAAATTCCTATAAAATGAACAATTTTATAGAGATTTTGAAAAAAACTTAGCAAGAGCTTCTATCTCTTGAGAAATTTTCTTTGAGTCTATCTTTCTCATTTGATTTCTACGTGTTTTTCATGGTCGAATCAAATGGTCATTCATATATTTTGTAATCCTTTGTTTTGCATTTGAATTCTTGTCAGAATTCTGTTTTTTTATTTCTTTGTTTTTTAATTCTTGTGATTAAAAGGACCCTTAAAGTTGCAAATAGTTAAACTCCACCGGAAGAAAATGCCCACAAGGGCACAACCCCGTACTAGTTTTGTGAACCTCGAATTTCAGAATTTGCATTAGTAATTGCTAAAAATAGAAGGAATAAATCCATTCGACCCTCCTAGCATATTAGTGTTCTGTGTCAAATACACCTCTCAACTCTAAAACCACGTGTTTGACACTTCTTTAGCTGTCAATACCATTTAATTTATCCTATTTCTAAATTGGTGTTCCCTATGCGACAACCTTTCCCAATTAAAATTTTCATAGGGCCCATATATCATAGCTTCCTAACAGTGTCATATATTAACATATATTAAAACTAAAGGTAGTGTTTTAAAAATGTAGAGAGTAGTTTAACTAATACAAATTATGCACCGACAAAATCAAATATAATTGTTGCATAAAAATAGTTTCTAGAACTAAAATTGTTTTTTATGTGAAAAATAAATTTATTACTATGGGCGATTTTTATAGTTTCTCAATACTTTCAAGATTTTCTAGAATTATTTGAAGCAACATTTAAAACAAAAATAGTTTTCAGCCTTATGTATGTTTTTGAAATTTTAAAGGAAGTCACGTGGTACTACCACTCAACAGTTATCTTACAAAATATTTTATTATCACAAACCATTTCTAAAATAACCTGTACTTTATAAATAAAACTGGTAAGTGATGGACACCTCTGTACCTCTAATTAACAGACACCCTGATAGGAATTTATGCGTTTGGATTTTAATAATGTTATTTGTGAATTCATGTTTATTCGCAACCTGTAAGTGTTTTCTTCTAGGATTCAGATACAAAACTTTTTAAAATTTATGAATGCATTTTTTTAAAATTCATTGTAACACATGGGTATTTGGCTGTTGTTTGAAAGATAAGTCCGTTGGTGCTTGCCTTGAAAAATGGCCACAACAACCCAACAATTGAAGTATTAAGCCAGACTTAGCATAGCCAGACTTAACATGGTTTTTGTTACTTCGCGGTTACTTCGATCACTTAAGACATGTCAGATGATGACATAGGAACACATGATATTTGTTATCAAAATTCAGCGAAGCCTATATCTCCGGGCTCTGATTATAGACGCTCCTTCCTAATCAACATAGCATCTAGCCGTTATGAGTCCATGGCTACGCCGTCATCATCTCCCTACGTATCTACGCTACACACTACATTGTAGTCAGCATGGTTACATTGTGGTGTCCCTTTCTCTATTTAAGAGAGCATATGACAGAGTCCGACTCTAACTCTACCCTACATCTATTACAACTTCAAGTCCAATTCCTAGTCAAACTAGTATATTTGACACTTATTTTAACAAATTTTACCTTGGCGAATATACGTTATCCTGAAGTAGTAGAATTACCATGCCAATCGACTAGTTCTCTAGACTTGGGTTGTTTTTTTTTTGCAGATTCACTACGAGCCACCCGGCGAGCCTGCGCTAGACCCGCCGCATTCAAGAGACTCCGCTATCTCTGTAACTTCTATCTCAGGACTCCACCTGCAACAGTGCTTCACTTTCTCATCTATCATCACAGTCGTTTTGCCAAGCGAAATTGAAATCCTCCTTAGCTAGCGCATCCTAGAATTCTCGAAGACCATGTTCACATTCATGTTTTGTCTTAAATTTAATTTGATCTAATACATGATCAGATAACCCACGTCATCACCAAATAGATAAATCAAACTCACCAGACAGAACTCTTTCTTCCTTGTCGTCTTATAAACTGAGCTAACAAATCCAACATCCACGCTTTCCTCATCCGTAGACTGAATCCATGATATTTTGATAAAATTCACCGTTGACTTAAATCAACCGAAAAAATTATTACCATAGCGCTTGCTCTTCCTCTTCAGTTCAGGTCTAACTGCATATATCTCAACTCCTCGTCAAGTCTCAAATATATCCTTTTCCGTTAGATAATTCCATATACGACCTGACCGCCCTGTCATCACGAGTCTACTCATCCTTCACACTTATAAACTATTCATCTATAGAATCTTCTTGTCCTTCTTCTGATCCGTTCACAAGTTCCTACAACGAACCACCCGCTTGTTGAATCTGGTCTAACCGTTCAAAGCTCCACAGTATAACGAGTCCGTCGGTTTGACCACCCTGTCGACCCAATCCAACCAGCCTCGGTCCACTCTGGACCGAATACCACGCATACCTCCATGCACGCTGCTCTTGAAACCGAACCTCCCGGCCTTGGAAACTACTGCCCGAAGCCTACGCCGCCTCCCTCGAGAGACCTCCACCAAGATCCTATGAGTTGCCTGATTGCAATCTCTTTTGATCTCCACCTTGGATTTGTCGAAATGAGTCCAACTCGAGTCCCAATACTTGGCCCCCTTCGTGCACTGTTCAGACTTGATCCGAATCGGTTTTGCACCTAAGTTCTAATCAGCTTTACCGACGCCTTGGCCCTGCGTTTCTTCCAATGGCGTGTGCAGCCACAAATCCGTTGACCGACATGTCTGCATGTGCAAGCCCCTGTTACGTGCATGTACTGTTTATGCCCTTAATTAATGATCCCATGATCATGTTTGCAGGCACAAACCAGTAACTTCTTGCTACATGTAGCGCGTATTGGTCTCCTTGTTGTAAGATATTGCCGGAGAGAGAGATTGAGCGAATGAATCGTTGTTCTTTTTATTGTTCAAAGCGATACATTTATACAATATAAAACGGTGGCAACTGCAGGGACATGATGGTTTGAAAGCATCGCGTTGGTTTGTCGAGAGGGACGCTAAGGGGAGAGGAGCGATCTCCCCTTTTCTGCTTGTTAGTTTAGGAACCGTTGTTTCTATTTTTTGGTAGATGAGATCATTCATAGTTTTTTAACACTCTCCCTTGATCGAATCAACCTTTGATCATTGTTTATTTATTGTTTCAGATATCTGTAAAGATAATCTTAAAATGATTATAATTAGTATATTAGATACATCAGGTAAACTCCGAAAAACCCCAGTGAAAAAATAAGAAGAAGAACCGTGATATATTATTAGCTATTTTTAGACTTTTATGAGTAAAGCTCATAGTATCGCCCAAAAATAGTATAATGTCTATAGTTATTATTTAGTAACAATCCCAGTGGAGAAAAACAAAATGATAACCAATTTTGATTTGCCAGCTACTTGTTTCATGGCTTTAATTTGAGCCGACATATAACTTATGTTGATATTACCTCATTAAAAATATTGAATGAGAAAACTTAAAGTGTAAAACTCATACAAAGGAAAAAGAGTATAATATGATGAAAATAGGTTATTTCTTAGAGAGAGTTACTCTCCCTGAATCCTGCAAATTTTTAAGTCGTCTCATATCAATTCCTTCGACAGATTATCACATGACTTAGTTTGCAAGATGTTTATCTCTCCATGTTGTTGAAGTTCATGAGGATAAAATAATTTAGGAACAACATACTTAGTAATATTGCTCTTAATATAACCAGTTTTCATTTGAACAACACAAGCAACATTATCTTTATAAATAATGGTAGGTGATTCTAATGAACCAATACCACAAGATGTTAATATATGGTTAATCATTCTGCGAAGCCATACACATTCACGTGATGCTTCATATAATGCAATTATTTTAGAATGATTTGTGAAAGTAGCTACCAGAGTCTGTTTAGAAGACATTCATGAAATAGCAGTCCCACCTTGTAAAAATATGAATCATGTTTGTGATCTGGCGTTGTCGGGATCAGATAGATAGCTAGCATCAGTATACCCAATTAAAATCGGATCCTGGCTCTTTTTAAAGAAAAGTCCTAGATCTTTTGTGCCATTAAGATATTGGAAGACACTCTTAACTCCAGTCTAATGGCGTTTAGTAGGAGTAGCGCTGTATCTTGCTAATAGATTTACCGCGAAAGCAATATTTGGTCTCGTATTATTTGTAAGACACATAAGTGCACCAATAGCACTGAGATATAGAAAATCAGGTCCTAGAACATCCTCTTTATTTTCCTTTAGTCAAAATGGATCTTTCTCTACGTTGTTGATATTTCTTAACGACATTACTAGTAATATAATTCCCAGCAACAACGCCAGAAATATTAGTTGGTATTCTTATGGCTACAGATATAAATCCGCAAGCGCATGGATATACCGCTATAGCATTTCACCAGGAAGTATTCCAAGGTATCGTATTTATTTAATACCAAAGGAAGATATAGTTAAGAGAATGCTATGTTACTAATACATATAATCAAAGTCTATGCAGGGGTTATAATAATAAAGCATAGGGTAGGTTGACACATAGAAGAAACAACAAGATATAACTCTCCCTAAACAATAAATCTAGGCTAAGTGGAGAAGAAATAAGAAAAGCCTATTTCTATACTTCTAGTTATAGTCATTTTAGTATACACTTGCTAATGTACGATCGTATGGCCAATACCCCCTAACAATGCCCTCCTGGTATATCGAGAAACCACCCCTGATTGCTGAGTTCCTTACGAAAATCCGTCATGGCTATACAACCAGTTATGGATACGGAGGAGTACCCTCGTCAAGAACCTTTCTTAGCCCAATATACACACGTGGAGGAATACTCGTACTGAGCTGTCACCATCAGCGGCCCACCTCTACATTTCTGTGGCATATAGCACCACTTAGGCTGCGATCGGGAGAGCGTTTTCCCAGCGCGCACAGTGTTTTTCCCCACGCGCACGCTTTTCAAACTACTAAACGGTGTACTTTTTTACAAAAAGTTTCTATACAAAAGTTGCTTTAAAAAATCAAATTAATCCATTTTTGAAAAAAAATTAGTTAATACTTAATTAATCACGTGCTAATGGACCGTTCCGTTTTTCGTGCGCACTGTGCGCGCTGGGAAAACATCCCAACGAACATAGCCTTAGTGATATTTAATAATCTAAGCACCGCGCTTACATTACTAAATACTACCCTACATCTCTACAGATGACATAGAGCAATCAATTGAATGAACACTAAGCCAATGACATAGTGCAATCAATTGAATGAACACTAAGCCAATACCACGCATCTCTCCGGTAATATAGCCATACAATTAATACTAGACAAGTATAAACCAAAGTATATGGGTACCGGGTACCAGGTACCCACACGCCTTCCATATTCGACTAGAGATATGGGATGGGCCGAATCCATATATTATGTAACAGAGCAGGACTCGGTCATAATATTGCCTTATGTTCTATGGCATGACTTAGAGTCTCGATTGAATACTACCATGTAATAGATTAGGAGACTGATGTCATGTTTGACTAGGTTTCCCTCTTTGTAACCCTGCCCCCCAACCTATATAAGGTGGGCAGGGAGGCCTCTAGGGGCAGGATCACAAGATGATCACATAGATATTTACAACTCGATCGTCAGATCAATATACACCCAACGGATACAATTTCCAAAACAGGAGTAGGGTATTACCTCTCATTGAGAGGGCCTGAACCTGTCTAAATCCTTGTCTTCCGCATCCATCCACTTTTAGGTCTCGTGCTCTACCCCCTTTTATTATTGCCGAATTCCAGTTTCGACAAGTTGGTACTCGTATAATTATGCACGTAAGGTAAAGGACGAAAACTATATAAAGAAGAATATTTCATTATTGAATAAAGTCTTACAAGAGAGGTAAAAGCTACTAGAACCATACCCGAATTCTCTGGAAGACTTGAAGAACTCTAGAACTATTCTAATTCTAACTCCACTAGTACTAGAACAAAGTAAAATAGCTAAGGAGAGCTTCTTTCTTGATTTTTTTGGTGTGTGTTGGAGGAGAGGATGAGAGGCCATTATATAGTGACGGAGGAGGGGGAGATTCCAAGCATCAAAAGAGCATCTTCGCTCTTGAGCGGCCATGTGTCCCTCCTAATGACGGTTTCCACTAGTAGAAACGGTCACAACCGTCATTGATAGTCGGTAGTAACATTTGAGGGCTATTTGGGCTGGGCCTGGGTTGGCTGACCCCAGGGGTTGGCCGACCCCTGGCTGGCCCCTCTGGCCTAGTCCTTTCTCCAGGGCTTGCTTTAGTGGGTCCCTGGTCTAGTGACATGGTGGTTGGGCCCATTTGTAGATGTTTCATTGGGTTTGTGGGCCCTTTCATCCATGTGTAAACCACGTGTTGACCTCTGATTGGTTGAACATGTATTTTTCACCATTTCTCCTCCATTTATAAGGTAATCTCCTGTAGTCAAATACTTTGTCAAGTACATGTGGAACTAGGTTATTTCTAAATAAATATGCATGCAAGCATTGCTAGTTCTTTATCATTTTTAGGAATATTGACGATCGAAATTGGTCTGTAACGACCGTCAACAAACGCCCAAGATTGAACTTTGCTTGTCCCGAGGAAAGCTAAGGACATGCAAGGCTAATAATTTGGTTGTTGATCAGGAGTTGCTACAATGTTTTATTTCTCAAAGATACTAAGTACAAAGTATGGGCACTCTCTCTTGAGTTAAGTCGATTGGCGCAGAGGCTTACCCATACGCCCAATTCCCGTGGGGCATCATGCTTCTCCTTGTCTTGGGCAGTTGAGAGACAGAACGGTTAGCAGAGCAATACTCACCCATTCCTTGTCTTACTTTCATTCCGGAGGTTTTCAAAAGATTTTGCAAATAAAAACCAAGTTTCTCAAGTGATTCTCTCATTCACTCAAAAATGTGTATTATATTCCTCACCAAGATATTGCATTTTTGTCCCTATTCTACTGGTCATATATGAGGAGCTCGGTAGGGATCAAATGAGGTATACTTACATCTCATATGTTGCCAAGTCAAAAGAACGGACCTAAGAAGATAGCAAATCATACTCTCTCATCAAGAATGTGCATGTGTGTGACATGGATAAGGATAAGATTACTCCTTTTGTATACCTCTTTCTCCTTTTGTGTACCTCAATTTTTGAAAAAGAACTTTTTGAGAGAATGCATGGCTATCTTTCTTTTTTTTCCATATCTGCTCCATACTTGTACGAGCAAAATTGTTTTTCTCTTTCTTTTTTTCATAGCCACGCCTCTCTTGTCTTTGAATGGTACTTTGGAGAAAAAGGCATAAATAATATGGAGTATTTATTTTGTGGATGATAGATGAAATGAATGCTAGCTTCTAGTGTAGAAGTTTAGCTTATGTGGATATATGTGGCGTGCATGTGATCTTGATCATGAAAGCATGAGAAGCATCTCACACGGGTCATAATAATTTTGACAAAGCTCAATGAGAGTACAAGTAACCATAGTATAAGGTTTGCAATGAACATATGGCTCTTGTAGGAATTTATATCAAATAAGGAACTTGCTAAGTTTTCATTTTGAGAAATAAAACACCAGAGTTCAAGTCAAACTTAGAATAGGATCATAGCAACATTGGTTTACCATATCATATCTCACAACAACTTAGACTTAGATCATGCAACATGCTACTCACAAGTTTCAGGTTCCCGGATAATGGTTGGCCTTATTGACTTAAAACATGAGAGGGTACTTAACTGTGAACTAGCACATGAGAGAAATAGAACAGAGTAACTATTCATCATTTCAACATAAAGAACTAAGCAGTCTTACGTAGCATAGGGAAATCTAACCTATATTTTTGTTCTTTTTTATTTTTCTCTTTTTATTTTGTTTTCAGGTTATAAATGCAATGTGAAAAGGGTATGATACAAGTTACCTTATTGGGGGGAGAGACATCTTTCCCCCCAAGCTTGCTTCTTTGCTCATGGCCCATGATAGGGGTTGAACCCCTGGTGGCGAAAGTAGGCCTGCCAGTCAGCCTACTGTTGATGCATCATGTTGTTGAAGTTGGAGAGTTGTGCATCAACATTTTGCTGCCACTCCTGTGTCTACACGAGGTGTTGTTCGAGCATGTGTTGGATATCTCTGGCCTGCAGCTCGAGGTTGCCTATCCTCTGAGTGAGTTCACCCATATCTCCTTGAGAGGAGACAGAGTGACACCTTTTGGATGATGGAGGTAGGCCACTTGAGCTGGAGGAGTGTGAGTATTGTCCCCAATGCATTTTGTGAGACGCTTGCCACCGGCTGTCGCTTGCACTTGGCCAAGATGAACTTTCCGCCTTTTGTTGAGGAGCGTGGGTCCAGCCGGGGGCATCCTCAGTTGGAATCCAATTTACTTCATAAGCTTGTGCCGGAGGTGAAGATGATGATACTTCTTGATGTGCTTCTCTTGTCATGCTTCGTGTCATCCTGCGAGAAACATTATGCACATGAGGTTCCTCTACCAACTGGGGAGGAATGGTTAGCACTCGACAATTATACAAATAAAACCCCGGGTTAGGTAATGGGATTTCATTTGTATATCCGAGAGAGAAAAATATAAGTGAATCATTCGGGCCATGTTTGAGTGTATAGCCTTGCACCAGATATTCCTCATTAACATAAGAGCGGGGTGTGGAAATGTAAGAAATTTGAGCACTTGACACTACCCCAGCTTCATAAGCTATATGAGAAATTAATGAAGTACACTCAATTGGTCCGGTCAACTTAAAATTTTCTAACCACTAGCGGATCATGCACTGCACAGGAGAAACTTTTATCTTCTTAACCATGGCATACAAGAGAATTAATTCATCTTCACATACAATTCTAACATCGGCTCTAGGAAAGAGAGTGAAGCCAAGCCATTTATGCATAAGCCTCAAAGTAGGATTGTGGATGTCATTAGTTCTAGGCTTTCTACAGAATGGTTCACCGGTAATACTTTGCCAAAATCTGTGCTTGTCAAAGTTAGGAGTTGCCTTCCTAAAATTGACTTTGCAAGATTTGTCAAAGCCTAGAAGCAGACTTAAATCCTTCCAAGCAAGGTGGTACTCTTTATGAAAAAACTGAAAAGTAATACCATCATCTACTTCTAGCAGGGTGCATAAAAATTGAATGGTAAGCAAGCGAGAACTTGGCTCATTTACACATGCAAAATTATCCCATCTTATAGCTTGCAAAACATTATGCAAATCAACATCCATACCTATCTTTTGTAGAAGGTTCAGGTCGTATGCTCGGGTGTAAGCAAACATCCGGTCTTTGAGCATGTTGTAGGCTTGCATTTCTCGATCACCTATGAGGTCGAGGTCGGGGTCGATGAGAGCCTCAGTGTAGCGTCCACCTCCTCCATGGATGCATGGGCGGAGGAATGCGTGCTTGACTCATCTTGGTGGTGGCTTGATCTTGAGCTTGATCCCTTCTTGAATAAGCTCGAAATTCGTTTCTTCATTGCTGTAGAAAAATGGGCAAGAGCACAAGACAAACTCGGGTGGGGGTTAAGCTAGTGAAACGAAATTGACTCTACCCGCCGGTTAGTCTTGCACCTAACCAAAGTAACTTGCAAATGCTTGAAATTGAAGCAAAATGCAGAGAATAAACATGAGACCAACACTTCAAAACTTGAAATGAAGCTTGAGAGTAAGGGAGCTTGTGAGAGGGAGTGGAAAATGTGTTGAAATGGGATGAACTCCTCTCTCCTGGCCATCTCCTTCTTATAGAGGGCTCCCAACGGCCACATATGACATGTGGGACCTACTAGCCGTTTCACCACAAAGTGGCGCAGCCGACTGTTGCCGCCTTGGGTCGGCCGACCCATGGGTTCAGCCGAACCCCTAGTGGGTTCCACTGGCCCCAATCCTAGCCGTTGGCTTCCAATAGCTAGATGGAGGGGGGCCACGTGGAAATTGGCCGAAAAATTTATTTTATTTCTTTGCTGAAAAATTCATTTTATAAATTTGTTGTATCAAAAATTATTCCCAATTTAAATTCAAAATTTTTTTATGCAAAAAAATTTGAAAAGGTATACATGCTCTAATGCAAGAATTAAATTAAATATGGGATACATACCAGTTTACCTGTTGGCAAGGGCGACATCATTTTTAGTCCGACGAGCAAGACCGTACCTCGGTCATGTTTAGCTTGATGATGAGGCACTCTGCCCCGGAGGCACGAGAACAGGTGACGTTTTCTTCACATGCCACACCTTCCTTGCTTTCGATGTGGTTATTGGTTTCTTGGATGCTGGGGTTATAGGCTTTTTGGCCTGCACTCCCGGCTTCGATGATACTGGCTTAGGATCTTGACGGTGCCTTTGCCATCCCTTCTCGTTCTAGGAAGTTCTTCATGAAGGCGATGAGGCTGTCCGTCTTTGGGGGTTTCACTTCGACTTCTTGGATATTTTGCGGGTTCGGCCCGTACTTGATCTTCACCATGGAGCATTGCTCCATTCTCGGCTGGAACTCGAACTTCTCCTCCTTTCCATTGATGTGGAGCCGGATTTCTCCAGCTCCCACATCAATGTTTGCCTCCGCAGTATTCAGGAATGGCCGCCCAAGGATGAGCATTGTCTTCTTATCGGTGTCCATGTCTAGTACCACGAAGTCCACAGGGATAAAGAAGTCCCAGATCTTCACCGGAATATCCTTAGCAATACCCGCCGGATAGTGGACTGAGAAGTCTGCCAGTTGAAGCCGCATTGGTGTTGGCGACAACATCATGAAATTCAGCCTGTCGAAGACCTCCTTGGGCATGACGCTAATGCTTGCCCCAAGGTCGCACAGGGCTTGGTTGAAGAATTGTGTCCCGATTGAACACATGATCATGGGACACCCTGGATCCTTCTTCTCTGGAAGCCAGTGGAGTATAGCATTGCTAGACTCCTCCGTCAATTTTCTCACCTTCGTGGTGGGCATCGGTCGCTTGTTGTTCATGATGTCCTTTAGATAGCGAGCATAAGTTGGAACTTGCATCACATCCAAAAGAGAGACGTTGATGTGGATCTTTTGGATCACATCGATGAAGCGAGCGAATTGCTCATCCACGGACGGCTTCCGGTCGCGCTGGGTGAACGACAACAAGTTGGTGTCGTAGTATTCCTGCGGCGCTGTCTTCCCCTGTTGAACGGTTTCCTTGCCTTCTCCAGCTGTGTTAGTTGGTGAAGTTTCCTTGCCTTCCTTTCTCGTTCCTGATGTTAGGATACATCGGATCGCGAGTGGATTTTTCTCCCCTCGTGGTCACCACTTTAACATTTTCTATAGAGGGTTCGGGTTGCCCCGGAATCTTCCCAGATTCATTGGTAGGAACAAGAGCAGCCAGCTAAGCTAACTGGGTTTCTAGCATTTTGTTAAAGCTCAGCTAGTTTTGAAAACCAGAGGCGAAGCCATCTAACTTGACATTTATATTTTCTAAAGTCTTGTCATTAGCAGCTAATTTCTTGGATAACGCATCAGTTATTTTAGCTTGGCCAAAGACAAGATCTTTTAAGGAGGGTTGGTTATTATTGAAGTTACCGTTGTTACCTCCTTGATAGAAAGGGTGAGGCTGGTTCCACCCTTGACCTCCTTCTGGACAATACCCATTGTTGTTATTGTTGTTCATGAACATCACATCCTCCCGAGTTTCTGGACAGTCTGTGCCAAAGTGACCAGTATTGCCACAAACCTCACATGTCATGTGAGAGTCCAGGGCTTTAACGGTACCCTGCTTTGTATCTTTCTCCTGATTGTCCAAGTGTTTTGTTAGAAGGTCTAGCTTGGCGGCAAGCATGTCCATCTCCTTGACGGTGTGTGTACCCCTTTAACGGGGTTGGAGTCGCTCTTCACTCCACCCCATGTTGGAGACCATCTTCTTGATCAGATCAATTGCACCTCTGATGGTCTTTGAGAAGAAAGCTCCTCCAGCAGCAACATCTAAGTGATCACGCAATGTGGGAGTCAACCCATTGTAGAAGTTTTGCAGGATTAGCCACTCGTCCATCCCATGATGAGGACAGGCGGCAACATATTCCTGCAGCCTTTCCCAAGCTTCTAGGATCGACTCATCACCTGTCTGTTGGAAACTGGATATTCTTCCACGAAGGACATTAGTTCTACCTATCGAGAAGAATTTTGATAGGAATGTAGTTGAACATTTGTTCTAGGTGTCGATCGTAGCATGGTTCGAATAGAACCACTGTTTTGCTCTCCCAAGGAGAGAAAATGAAAACAGGCGGAGTCAAATGGCATCTTGGCTGACTCCCTTAATGGTATATGTGCTACAGATCTTCAGGAACTGTTGCAGATGAGCACTTGCGTCCACGTTTGGCTTGCCACGGAATGGGCTAGCCGGCGCCATGGTAATTAGGCTGGACTTGAGATCAAAGTCCACATCTCCGACGTTAACTCTGGACCCCACAAGCACATTGTCAGTGGAGGGAGCGGCAAACTCGCGGAGAGTCTTCTCAGCCATTGTCATGAATGTTGAAGGCGCGGAAATGACAGGTTTCGTTGCTGACAGAGTCACTTGAGGAGGGACGACACGGGGTCTAACTCTCCTCAAAAGTGCTTCAAGATTTTCTTTGAAATTTGTCGGCAAATCGAAACCGGTCATTCACTACCCTGTTTTCACTTAAAATAGAAAACAAGCAAGGTTAGCTTGCAAAGGACAGTAATCATACATAGGTAGATATTAATTAATAACATGTGGTAAACTCATAAACCAAATATCTTCCCCGGCAACGGCGCCAGAAATGCTTGTTGATATTTCTTAACGAAATTACTAGGAATATAATTCCCAGCAATGGCGCCAGAAATATTAGTCGGTATTCTTACGGTTACAGATATAAATCCGCAAGCGCATGGATATACCGTTGTAGCATTTCACCGGAAGTATTCCAAGGTATCGTATTTATTTAATCCCAAGGGAAAATATGGTTAAGAGAATGCCATGTTACTAAGACATATCATACTTGTGTAGATCAAAGTCTATGCAAGGGTTATAACAATAAAGCATAAGGTAGGTGGACACACAGAAGAAACAACAAGATATAACTCTCCCTAAACAATAAATCTAGGCTAAGTGGAGAAGAAAACAAGAAAAGCCTATTTATGTACTTCTAGTTATAGTCATTTTAGTATACACTTGCTAATGTACGATCATATGGCCAATGCCCCCTAATAATGCCCTCCTGGTATATCGAGAAACCACCCCTGATTGTCGAGTTCCTTATGACAATCCGTCATGGCTATACAACCGGTTATGGATACGGAGGAGTACCCTCGCAAGGAACATTTCTTAGCCCTATATACGCACGTGGAGGAATACCCGTACTGAGCTGTCACCATTAGTGGCCCACCTCTACAGTTCCATGGCATATAGCACCACTTAATGACATTTAATAATCTAAGCATCGTGCTTACATTACTAAATACTACCCTACATCTCTACAGATGACATAGAGCAATAAATTGGTAGAGATGACATAGAGCAATCAATTGAATGAACAGTAAGCCAATACCACTGCATCTCTCCGGTAAGCTAGCCATACAATTAATACTAGACAAGTATAAACCAAAGTTGGTACTCGTATAATTATGCACGTAAGGTAAAGGACGAAAACTATATAAAGAAGAATATTTCAATATTGAACAAAGTCTTACAAGAGAGGTAAAAGCTACTAGAACCATACTCGAATTCTTTGGAAGACTTGAAGAACTCTAGAACTATTCTAATTCTAACTCCACTAGTACTAGAACAAAGTAAAATAGCTAAGGAGAGCTTCTTTCTTGATTCTTCTTGGTGTGTGTTGCAGGAGAGGATGAGAGGCCTTTATATAGTGATGGAGGAGGGGGAGATTCCAAGCATCAAAAGAGCATCTTCGCTCTTGAGCGGCCATGTGTCCCTCCTAATGATAGTTTCCACCAGTAGAAATGGTCACAACCGTCATTGATAGTCGGTAGTAACAGTTGAGGGTTATTTGGGCTGGGCCTAGGTTGGCCTAGTCCTTTCTCTAGGGCTTGCTTTGGTGGGTCCCTGGTCTAGTGACATGGTGGTTGGGCCCATTTGTAGATGTTTCATTGGGTTTGTGGGCCCTTTCATCCATGTGTAAATCACGTGTCGACCTCTGATTGGTTGAACATGTATTTTTCACCATTTCTCCTCCATTTATAAGGTAATCTCCTGTAGTCAAATACTTTGCCAAGTACATGTGAAACTAGGTTGTTTCTAAAAAAATATGCATGCAAGTATTGCTAGTTCTTTATCATTTTTAGAAATAGTGATGGTCGAAATTGGTCTGTAACGACCATCAATATACATCTAGAGAATGAACCACCATAGGAGTTTTGGAAGGATATGACTTATCCATATTAAATTTCTCTAATATTTTCTGGGTATAGGCACCTTGGTGCACAAGGATTCCAGGAGGTAAATACTCAAGTTATAGACCTAAGAAAAATTTGGTTTGACCCAAATCCTTCATCTCAAATTCCGTCTTTAAATGATGACGTGCTTCATTAATATCTTGTGTATTGCCAATGATGTTAAGATCATCGACATATACCGAGATAATGCAAAAACCTGTGGGAGATTTTTTTATGGAGACGCACGGGCAATCATCACTTTTAGTGTATCCCTTTAGAGAAAGGAATTCACTTAATCGATTGTACCACATCTTGCCCGATTGTTTGAAGCCATAAAGTGACTTCTGCAACTTAATACAATACATGGTACGATTTACTTTCTGATTCGGGATTTCAATTCCATCAGGAACCTTCATGTAAATATCAGAATCAAGTGACCCATAAAGATATGTTGTCACTATGTCTATCAACTGCATAGATAGATGGTTTTGTACTGGCAACGATATTAAATATCAGAAAGTTATACCACTCATAACCGGAGAATAAGTTTCATTGAAATCAACGCCAGGTCTTTGCATACAATCTTGTGCTACAAGCCTTGCTTTATATCTCACCACCTCATTGTTTTCATTCCATTTCCAGACGAAAATCCATTTGTATCCCACAGGAAAGATACCATGAGGAGTAGGCATAACAGCCGAGAATACAACTCTTTTATAAAGCGAGGCTAATTCCATTTCAATTGTGTCCTTCCATTTGTTCCAGTTAGAGCCCTTTTGGCACTCATTTATAGACCTAGGTTCTGGATTAACTTGGAGGCAAGCAACAGTTTGTTCAAAAAAATAGGTGTCGACAATTGTAGATCTTCTATCAAAAGATTCTCCAGTTTCAGAGTGGTTGATGGCAATTTCATCAACCCTTATAGACTCATTATGATCTCCGAAAACAATATGTCTATGGTCTTCCAAATTCCTAGGCTCAGCATTGTGCACAACCAAGCTAGGTTGCAGATTATCACGATCTGCTTAATATATAATATCAATTTGGTGTGTACCAACTAAAGGTTGGTTTGCATTTACCATATTTCTTTGCTTGTTAGCAATTGTATCTTGCTTAGTGGCCATACTTCTTTCTCTCTTTTTAGTGAGCGAAGTTGAGTGATTTTGTTTGGTACCTCCACTCTTTCTAGCGCATTCTGAGCGGGAATGAAAGATTTAGTCACACTTTTGTAATTGGTAAATGCATCTGGCAGGTTATTTGCAAGTCATTGCAAATGTATAATGTTCTAAACCTAAAGTTCAGTTTCAGTAGTACGTCGATCTGAGGCTAAAATACCTTGGGCATCCCAATCAATTTCCTGGCATTCTTTCTGGTACTTGGAAGTCTCCCCCTAATACCGGGAAATGTTCCTCATTAAAAATGGAATCAGCAAACTGGGCAGTAAATAGATCACCTGTTAAGGCTTCTAAGTACTTTATGATCGACGGAGATTTAAATCCCACATAGATCCCCACTTTCGTGTGTGGGCCGTGGTAGTAAGATCGGTATGTATACAGCACAACCGAACTTACAAAAATGGGAAATACTTAGGATTTCCACGTATTAACTGCGTTGGGGAAGCTTCATGATATGCAGTTGGTCGTAGTTGGACAAAGTCAGCAGCGTGCAGTACAGCATGACCCCAACATGACGAAGGTAATTTTCAATTCATTAATAATGGTCTAGCAATAAGCTTAATTCTTTTGATCAGTGATTCATCCAAACTATTTTGTGTGTGGACATATGAAACAGAATGCTGGACCTGAATTCCTAATGCCATGCAATAATCATCGAATGTATGAGATTGAAATTCGGCAACGTTGTCCATACGGATTGATTGAATCCTATGTTCAGGGTAACTTGCCTTCAACCTTATAATTTGAGACATTAGTTTGGCAAAGGCATGGTTTCGTGTCGAGAGAAAACACACATGAGACCATCTAGTAGATGCGTCAATCAAAACCATAAAGTACCTGAACAGTCCAGATTTTGGCACAATAGGGCCAAAAATATCTCCTTGAATGCGTTCAAGGAATTTAAGTGGTTCAACCCTAATTTTGAGATAAGAGGGTCTCAAAATCAGTTTCCCAGTAGCATATGCAGTGCATACAAAATCGAATTTGGGAAATTTTTCAGTGATCAAATGATGACCAATAGAGTTACCAATAATTTTTCTCATCATTTCGATACCGGGGTGCCCAAGTCAATCATGCAAAGTGTGGAATGCATCAACATTTTGAAAAATTACTTTATACGTAACATGTGCAACGGGATTAATGTATGTATAGTACAATCCCGATGTGAAAGATGGAATTTTCTCGTAAATGCGTTTGCCATATCCATTTTGTTTTGTTAAGAGAAGAAATTCTTCTCAATTATACATATGGGTTTCAATGTGGAACCCATTTTGACGGATATCTCTATAACTTAGTAGGGTACGGGTTGAATCGGGATACAGTAAGGCATCCTCGATTATAATTTGTGTACCCATTAGGAGTGTAATAGTTGCTCGTCCAGAGCCAACTATCACAGTATCGCGTCCAGCGATGGTCCACACTTTGCCTTCTCTCTTATTGAGAGTTTGAAAGTATTTGATCTCCCTAAATATAGAGTTTGTGGTACCACTGTCCACAAGACATAATTCCTCTCCAATCAGAGCGATATCCGTAGACATATATAGTGAAAGAAGAATTGCTTAGTGAAAAATTCTTTATTCAATACATACACATACATATAATAATTAAAACATCAAATACATAGTACGACATTTACAAAGATTTAATAGTACAGACTCTAATGACTAGCAAGTCTTTCATCCTTAAAATTTAAGGGAGTTTGTACTTATTTACTTATTACAACAACTATTGTTTGACATACTATGGGATATCAATACATTGTCTCAAACACACTGAGATTAAAGAAGCTTCATGTCCAAGTGGGACGCACTGAGATTATAGTAAATCTCCAAGCAGGTCCGTTGAGCAATACTAGATGAGCATGTCGTCCATCGCAGAAAGTGGAGCAATATCCTCTGGGAAAAGATCGAGTTTGTTCTCTAGTTCAATAGGAGCCTGCTGAGAACTTCCAACCTTAGGTCTTCATTTATAAGATTGAAGTGAGCTTCAAATCTTGATTCCTCAGAAGACTTTTTCTCCTTGAGGAATTTCTGATACAGGAGAATAAGGTGTTTTGGGATATGACAATCTTTAGCGACGTGATAGTTAGATCAATAGCTGTCGCAATGCTTGTTGTTGTTGCCATGAGGTTGTGGTGCCTTACCCTTTCCTTTTCCTTTCTTTCGACTATTGGAGTTGCGCCTGTTGTTGCGTTTGCGTTTTTCAACCGGATTCTTAGGATTATTCGAAGAATTTCCATTGAATCCTTTCTTCTTTTCAGAATTATTTTTGTATTGAAGTGCACCTCAGGCAGTGGGCCAGAGCCGAGGGGCGCTGTTGAGCAGTTTTTACAGCAAGCTTATGATGTTTTTCTGCCTGAGTCAATGTGTGTATAAGCTGAGAATAATACTGGAAATTGTTGATGCGATACTGTTGATGGAGAAGCGACCAGAGTGGCGGCGACCGGCGAGGTAGCAGCCGGCACCTAGGGTGGTGGTGGCGGCAAATCGCCCTTGGCATTGCTCCAGTGTGGGCGATGCGGGATCCCCGACGCGATCTCCTCGAGCGGCGAAGAAGATGGCGAAGTCGGCGATCGCACTGGTGACGAGGGAGGCCAAGAACAGCGTCCATGATCACACCAAAGGTAGGCATTGTACCTTTTCCGATGATCTTCTTTTCCTCTTCTCCTATTCGAGAGCGAAGTGTTGATAACGTGTTCTAGGATATTGCGAGAGAGAGAGTGAGAGAGATTGAGCGAATTAATCGTTGTCCTTTTTATTGATCAAAGTGATACATTTATACAATGTGAAGCGGTGACAACCGCAGGGACGCGATGGTTTGGAATTATCGTGTCGGTTTGTCGAGATGGGTGCTAAGGGGAGAGGAGCGATTTCCCCTTTTCTGCCGATTAGTTTAGGAACCGTTGTTCCTATTTTCTTGGGTGGATGAGATCATCCATAGTTTCTTAACACTCCTAACAGCCACCGTGCATTTGTGTGTAGTATGACGTACACCTCGTGCATGTCATCTGTGTCCCAACACTCACCACAGTCGCAGTCCTCGTGTTCACCGTCCATGACTCCGTTGTCATCGGTCCTGCACGTCCGCCACGCTGTACCACGCTTGCCGGCTTTGCCCTTCCACCACAACCTCCTTGCTACCGCGGATCCGCGATCACCGCGTGCGTCGGGCGTGCCGTTCATAGCGTTACCCCTCTGATCTCTCCGGTTGTCTTCAGTCACACCTGGCCTCGTCTTTCAGTCACGTTTCATCATCATCGGTCTAATCGCGAGCGAGGTCGTCGCCTTAGCAACGTCCTCATTGTCGCCATCGATCTCATCACCATGACTGACGATCTCCAGTCGATGCACGATCCCACCTCGTGTTTTCTCCTCCACATGTCTTCTTGATCCAATGCTGAAACCTTCGGCTCTGATATCACTTATTACAAAAGTTAGTCAATATAGAGGAACGATAACTAACCTTCATGATCACTGCTTTTGTGGATTTTGAGTAATGGTGTTCTAGAACTGTCACTAGGAGTACCATATAAATTCTACGTTTCTTTCTTATCAAGAGGCAAGTCACAATTAGCTTTTAATAATTCAACCTCTGAAAATCACTGTTAAGAAGCAGAATTGTGAGAATCAAAAAGAAAAAACAAACAAGGCCGAAGGTTTACAAGCTGAAGACACGTGATCATTGCAATAAAAATTAGTTTTAGAATGAGACGTTTACACTTTGACTTTTGGCTTTTAGCAGTATGGAAGAGAAGGCAACCAACGAAAAATGCGGAAATAAACTTCGAATCAATTATATAACCAAGTTCAAAAATTCAAAAGTTCAGCTTAAAAACCATTGTAAAAAATGACCTTGAAATTTATTGTTTTCCTTACTCATAATTATTTAACTTCACAGTTGTGTGTGTTCTCGTAACTCATAAGCAGTGGCGGAGCCAGGATCTCTACACACCTAGGGCTCAAATTGAAGGCTAAAACTATCCATGATAATTCATACACTGAAATACAATACAAGTGCGAAAAAAATTGTAAGACTGGAATACAATTTCTAACCATACACCGAAGTACAGAAAATATGTAGAAAAAATACAGAACTAAACTAAAATTTCATTAGAATACCTAACACGACGTATCTTCATAATTTTCACTCTTCATCAACAGTAGGTAGTAGGTAGAGAACCTAAAATTGAATCTGAAAAATGATATCATATAATGTAAGTGATGCAAATTATGAGAACTTAATTATTTGTAGATTATAAAGCAATGCATGACATAACCTTTATAAATAGGTAATTTGTGCTTGCGCGTCTTTAAAGCATGATAATGTTCTATAATTTGACGATCTTCAATGCTAGTAAAAACATCTCGCTCAATATAGCATATCATGCTGTGATTCATCGTTCATCTTGTTTCGCAACTCAGTTTTAATAATGTTCATAGCTGAGAAGGCTCTTTCCACCGTTGCCATTGCAACAGGCAAAATCAAGGCTAATTCAATTAAGCGATATACCAATGGAAAAACTGTGTCTATCACTTTGAACCATCTTCACAGCAAGGTTACCAAGGTTAGAGCAGCTTGAGAAATCCAGATCAAATCTCGCATCACAGATAAATGTGTCAAGTTGGTCTCTAAGGACTATACAATCATATTAAGAAAAGTCATCTGCATAAATCTTAGCAAGTTTAATGATCTTATCTTCATCATAGTTGGCAAAAGAGTTCCTTGGATCAAGGCAAGCAATGCATCTCAATAGTTGAGTAGACCTTTCAGCAAAGCAATTGTTTAACTCAACAATAATTTGATCAAGTACCACATTAAATATTTCATTGCTGAAATGATGCAAATAAGTTAAAAATTGTCCACCACGACCCCTTGAACGACCTCTCTTAGTTATTTGATCGGTCATATTTGGCACAACTATATTATGTTTGAGACAAAAGCTCTTTGACTCTTCAAAAAGATCATCCCAGCCATGCTGCCTTATATCATTAATTTTTTGCAATGTTGTCCCAACTAATCCTACAGCATGGACAATATTTTGGTATTTTCTTTGTAAGCACTATGATAAATCATTAGTTTTGCCCAATATCTTGATCATAAAATGCAATACAAGCACAAATTCGAAGTTCTCCATTTTTTCTAATAAACCTGCACCTGTGGTTTTTTGTGTTTCCTTTGTTGCATCTTCACACATATTCTCTAATACCTCCAAAACTGCATCCTACATGAGTTGAAGACGACACAAGGTTTTGTGGTGTGAACCCCATCTAGTATCCCCAGGTCTAGCTAGATTGGTTTCTTGGTTTTTTCCCTTTCCACTAAAAATTTCACCGGTCTCTAATCTATGCACTAGATTATCATGGTGTTGTTGGGCCAACTGATCATGTTTCTTACAAGAGGAATTTACGGTGTTGACAATCAAATTAGTGTAGTTAAAGAAGTCCAAAACAGAAGAACAACACTTGGCAACGGAAACAACCACTAGCTGCAATTCATGAGCAAAGCAATGTATGTAAAAAGCAAATGTGTTTTCATCCAATACCCGTCTTTGCAGCCCATGGAACTCCCCTCATTTTTGATGCTCCATCATATCCTTGCCCTCGCAATTTATGGATAGATAGGCCATGATCAGTGAACATAGCATCCAATGCCTCCTTCAGTGAAGTTGACGTTGTGTCGGTGACATGTCGAATCCCAATAAACCTTTCAATCACATGCCCTGTATTGTTAACATACCTACAAATGGAAAAAAATAACTTTTAGTTCATAAAGTCATTTTTCTTGCAAACTGTACACAAAAGTCAAGAAATGAAATATGGAGCAGCAACAACAAACCTCAAAATCACAGCCATTTGCTCCTTGATAGAGGCATCTCATGCCTCATCAATTAATACCGCAAAATTCTGTCCCCGATATCAGCCATAGTAGCTTTTAGGGTCTCTGCTGCACAACATTTGCTGAAATGCTTCTGAATCTCCCCTGAAGTCAAATTATTGCCAGGAGCATTATCAATCAATTTCTTAGCATTTGCGTCCTTGCTTTTATACCAATCTATCATCTCTAAAAAGTTTCCCTTGTTTTTTGAGCTAGCAGACTCATCATGACCTCGAAAGAGAAGAGCTTGCAATAGAAGAAATCTTACAACACCTAATATTACAGTAATGCGACCCAAATATTCTTCATCTGTTTTCTTGCGTCCTCTAACTATCATATGTGAAACATTTTGTCCCCAGTTTTGAAAAGCTTCACAATATCTTCTAGCTTTATTATGAGCACTATTGACACCACCAACATGAGCATCAAAGGAATGAGTTGCATTTTTCCAATACCTAAACCCTTCACCCCGTGTAGCATTCAAAACCATAATTCTCAGCTTGAGGTTGCTTAAAAAGAAAGCAATAAAAACAGAAAGCTGCATCCTTGGCAACACTGTACTCTAACAACTTGTGTTTTTGGAACCATGACTTCTGAAAGCTCCTCTTCACTCCTCCTATGTTTGTTTGTGGATATTTATGATCAATTTGTTGACATGGACCCAATAACAAATACTCCCTTCTAGCAGCATCCCTAATGTTCACATCCAATTGTTCAATTGATGTGCGAAGCCTAGGGTCAGCAACAACCACATTCGGAGCAAGCACAATATTATTTTGCGCGTTGTTACTAGCACCGGTTCCTGCTGTTTCTGGGGTTGGAATAGATTCATCAGTTTCTGCTGTTTCGGGGGTTGGAGTGGACTCACTGAACTGGATTTGGTAGAATGATTTTAATGTTCTGCTCCTCTTCATCTAGCAAATCAAACCAATTTCTAATTGACTAACTGCTACCAAATGCAAAATAAACATGCAAATCAAGGAATAGAGTCATAGAGAAGACATACTAACCTTGATTTGGGAAAATAGGGATTCAAACTTGGTCCATTTGGAGGAAAAGTGACTGAGACGCTGAGAAGGGGGGGCTTGCCTCTAACCCACCGCCGCTGGAGGGCGCCACTACCATGCGTGCTGTCACCGGTGCGCGCCGCCTCCGCCAAAGGGCGTCGCTGCGGCGCTGCCTTGCATGCCGCCACCGCCGGTGGACGCCGCTGCCGTGTGCGTCGTCGCCGGTGCGTGCCGCCGCCGCCAGAGGGCGCTGCTGCGGCGCTGCCGTGCGCGCAGCCGCCGTCGAAGGGCGCCGCTGCCGTGTGCGCCGTCGCCAGTGCGTGCCGCCGCCTTGCACGCCACTGCCGCCGAGCGTCGGTGGCTCGGTGCTACTGTGCGCCTGTGCGAACAAATAGAGGAGAGAGAAGATAGGGTTAGACACTTAGCCGGCTAGGGTTAGCTATGTATTGGGCTGTGATGGGCCGCTTATTAGGCTGCGAGTGTGGGGCTAAAATAGGCCATGTGTGGGGCTGGGCCAGACGAGTAGGGCTGGGCGATTGGGATTTAAGAAAATCTGAAAAATATATGGGTACTAGTCCACTAAAATTTCTTTCATGAATGGGACTCAGGCCCAGTTCCGCCCCAGCTCATAAGAGCACGCCATACGATTGATCTGTCTAGCTCCTCTCCTTGCATCTATTCCTTACGACCTAAAATATTTCGTCCTAAGATATAATTATTTTTAAGCTATATGTCTGAATAAGAATATATCTATATATAGAAATTACTATATTTTACTTTAAAATGGACGTAGTATCTCGAAGGCGCGTAGAGATCTATCGCCCGTTGATCACCCATAATGTTGATCGATTACACTATATTTTTCTTACTATCCTCTCCCGGTCTCCCTCCCTGCTCGCATTCTAAAAAAGCTGCCAGTATTCCTACCCAGTCGCATAAAAAAGAAAACTCCCGATAAAAAACAGTTCGTTAAAAAAAAAATCATGTGATAGATTACACTCGGCCCATTTACGGGTCATTGCAATGCACACCCTTTTCTTTTTTGTGTTTTCAATAGTACTCTTCAACCTCCTCTTCGCCGGCCAATGGTCCTGGTTATCACCGCCAGTAACTTTGTTTCTCCAGAAACGTAACAAGAGAATAAAAATTAAACCTGGATATTTATTATGCATTCGTGGTTTTTTTATTCATTGCTTTTTGGGTGTGTTACTGACATAAACGTTATAGAACTTTTTTCACCATAAATAGGATTCTTGTAAAATGAAAGTGAAAAAAGCGAGACAATTAATTTCCCATTCAACCTGATCTCTCATAGTATCTCAGCAAATTGCAACAGTCATAGCCAGCAATGGCTCGAGAAACAACACATGATTTCACCTCTAAAAGATAGCATATGCGACTCCAAAAAACAGCCAGCAAAGGCTCGAGAAACATCACATGATTTTACCTCTAAAAGTTAACATATGCGAATTGAGAAACAAGCGGGGAAAAACTTGTAACATTTCTGACCATCCACTTTACTTTTCAATTTTGCGCCTTTTCTTGTCAGATGTTTGTGGCTTCTGTTTCTTCTCAACATGATTCCGAGATCTCTGAAAAAAAAAAGCAGATAACTGTGAGGTAAGCATCCACATTGAGGGTAGCGATGCAAATACCACAAAATAGAAACTGAATTGTTGTTGAAGCATGTTCATCATCCTAGTATGATCTCCATACTGCTGGAGATCATTATGATCTAGAGAAATGATAAGTATGATATCGCACAAGCTTTGAGCTCAATAGGCTTTTCTATATGACGCCTAAAAAGCCTTCGATATGTGCTTTGCAACAAAAACATAGGCAAACAGGCGTGACTTTACCTTCTTCCTCCGGTTTTGGCGCTGCCTGCCAGAATCCTTCTTTGATTTTTGTACTTGCTGAAACATTTAGCAGTATGATCAGAATTAAATGCCATACCAAGTGGAAATTTAATTTATGAAAATATTTTGCACATAAGAAATCAAAACTTATAAAATGATTTGGGCAAACACCTGAGCAAGAGCTAAAGTTCGAGCATGTCGTTCAGCATGTGTCTCTTGCTCTTCCACCAACTCACCATCACTATTCAGCATCAGCTTAAGCCTACCTTCTACTAACAATTTCTTTGATCGAGCATGTCTCTACAAGGACCAAACCAAAAATTAACACATGAGACAAAGGTATTTCTCACCAGATAAGTCCCATCGTTTATATTAGCTTCCATCTGAATTACACACCTTTGATTTAAGATGTACCCTGACCATCTCCTCATTTAAGCAGATGATTCTAGGACAAAGCTTGCACTTGTATACAGATTTGCACTTGAGAATGTAGTTATTGAAATCAACCTCAAGAGCATCATCCATGTCAGCTGCATGTTTGGTTGAATCAGCTTTACCACTTGAGGCTCTCTTAACAGACAAATTTATCTCAGGATCTTCTTCATGTCTTAGGATGATGTGCTCATCACTATCTGAAAGCAACGCTATGATCAGTAAACAACTCATTTTAGAGATTTATCTTGCTGCAACATTTCAGAATAAATTCATAACACAGGATTATTCTCACAAACACATTCCACAGGATGATTTGGTAAAGAATGCTTCAGACCAAGTGATTAATGAGCTTCCAATGAGAAATGACATAAAAATACTTGCTAACAGTCATTAACTCATTATTCCAGGCAAATACTGAAATTGGTATGACAAGCAGCCAAGACAAGCAGCCAAGCAGGAACTATTGATACCAAAATGATAAGAAGTGTACCACATGACCATGAGAAAGATAAAAAGTGATCAGATCCCAGATTTAACTAAATGAAGCACAAGGACGCTGGGGGCAGGTAATTAATACTAGCCACAGTACAGTTGTGAAAAAGCTACACCATGGAGTACCAAAATCAGATCCCCGAGCTTAAGACAACTACATCCACATTAGCTGGGCACTTAATTGTTTTGCCATAAATCACCACAAACACTGCAAAGGAAACACAAACTAACAGTGGTGGTTCACCGATATAGTGAAACTCTATGTAAAAGAAATGCTAGTTACACATAACACTGCATGAACATACTTCTACATAACCATAATGAAAAAGAAAAAGAACAGAGATAGCGATGTTAAATAGTTCCTACACAATGCCCAATATTTTGTATGGCTGAATATAAATGCAAAAGATAAGTAGCCTCCACATGCTATAAACAGTCAAACACATAAAATCTAGCATAATACAGGTCCTTAGAAGAGCAAGAAAATGCAACTTAAGCTAGACCACAATTCACGTTCTTACAAACCTCCTGCAAATCTCAAAAGAAATAACAATAACGATGGCATCCAGATCTCTCATACGCCAAATCGAAGGGAGAAGTCCACACAAAAAGTTGATATTTATCAGCAGGAACGCAGAATACCTACAGAAGGTTCATCAACATCATTACCGGAGCTGTCCTCACTTTGGTACCCTGAACCTGATTGGCATGAGGAAACAAAGCAAAACTCATGGGGTCAGTTCGGAAATCCCAGTTGCGCAAATACGAGAAAATGTAAACTCGCAAATTACAGGAACTCACTCTCTTGTTCGACCACTGGCTCTAGCTCCTCTTCCTGCTCTTCTCCCGAATCCTCCTCCCCCACCTGCTGCTCATCTTCTTGTTCTTCCTGCTCTTCCTCTACTTCCTCAGTGGGGGGCGCTTCCTCCGCAGGTTCCCTGTCCGAGTCCGAACCCGAGGAGGAGGAGGAAGAGGACGAGGAGGAGCCGCTCTTGTCGCCGTGGTCCTGTCGGAAGTACCGCCGCTTGATCATCTCCGCCGCCGCCGCCGGGTGTTGTCGGTGAGGTCAGGTTTTGGGGGAGGGTGGGCGGAGGAGCGGCTCGGAGGGTTTATGTTCGGTCGCGTAGGTGTGGAGAAGTGTGGGCCGTTGGATCTAGGTCATGCGCCCGCGGGCCTTGTTGAGATGGAGCATTCTGTTCGCTCCGGCCCGAGCTGGCGCGCTTGAGCGAGCCAGGTGCTAGAGGCCGGCCTATAGCAGCAGTTATTGGGCCGTGCATGAGCAACTAAACAGAGTAGCTACTTGTTACGTAGTACTACTGCTTAGTTATCGGCCGTGCAAGAGCAGTTATTGGCGGCATGGCCGTGCAAGTCTCATTTGCGGGCTTGTGGTGCGGTTTGGTCGAACGAGTTGGCGGCAAATGAGACGGGCCACGCTGCCAACCCGTTGGGCCAAACCACCCCACAAGCCCGCAAACCCACTTAGGCTAGCCCACTTGAATTTATGTGGGTAGATGCGGGAGCCCGCAGAAGCCCAGCAGCATCGCAACCCGCACCGCATCCAGCGAAGAGGCGCTACTCAGCGGCCGCGTGTGACAGGGTGCTCAATGGTTTCCTCGTGCTCGCCGACGTCTACGGCGCGTTCGAGTTGGCGCTGATCACGCTCAGGGAGAGCGTGGTGAAGGCCTGTAGCGGCGCCTGGCACAGGGATGGCGCCACGGTCGCCGCATCACTCCGCACTCGTCGGCAGACGGAGAAGGGAGTTGTGCTGACTCACATGGACAATGCGACATAGCTCAAGGTTGATGGACGCCACTTGCAACGACGTTGGTGACGTGGTGACGGAGACAGCCGTGGCCACCGTGGCAACGTCGGAGGCCATCTTATCGGGGTGTGCCGCGATGCCATTGGACATGTCGTCGATGGCCAGCACCGCAGCACTCCAGCACGTCGCCTTCAAACAAGTGGTTGGCGAGGCTGCATGTCGTGCTGACGTCCAAGATGGTGTTGCTAGAGACTTCGACGGCAACGGTGCCGTCCTTGAGTGAAAACTGGCAAGTTGTCCTCTCCACCACTGCCGCCAGCGCCGTCGGTGTCGAGGACGACGATGAAGTGCTTTGCTCGCGACCAGTCGACCACGACAATGCCAAAGTATCCAGCGTGGTAGCAGCAGAGTGCTTGTCATCTAGCATCAGTAGCTCTGTAGCTGTGCATGCTTGCCTAATCCCAGGAAGAAGACTGATTTCATTAGCTAGCATCGGATGCGGGCTGCTTTAAGGTCTTTAGCGGAACCCACACATGTCTCAGTGGGCCGTCTGTGGGTTGCGGCGGAACGCACTTCGTCCCTGGCGGACGGAGCAGACGTGGGGCGGGCAGCCGCAACCTGCCCTACTTGCACACATACGTAGTAGTTGTTAGATGGCTCTTCGAGCCAAATTTGACAATTCGAATTAAAATTCGGGCTCTAGCAGCTTGCCAACCGAATGGCTCTCTTGGGCACTGGCTAAATTTGTCCTTGCTCTTTGGCCTAGCCGCGCCGACCAATCAATCCCTTAGCAGAAAATTATGGTAATAGAATAAGACCTAGGCGATTCTAGGGTTTGTGAGTTTCGGCGGCGATCTTCTCATTGAAAGGTTGTTGCCGAAGGGTTTCTGTCTTGCTGCCCCTCGTATAATTGCGCCATCTGTTTAGGCTAACCGACTTCAGTTACGGGGCCTGGGCAAAGGGACGTCCAGGGTTTCGTGGGCGAGTAGATTGGTTTGGGTGTGACAATGGCGGCAGAACCCGCCAACGTGAAGGTGCAAAAGGGGGAGGTCGACGTGAATGAGTTGCTGTGGAAGTTACATCTGAGTGAAGCAGAACGTTATGGTGTGTTCTTGGCTAAGGAGGACAGGGGGAGCTTGTCGGAGGTAAAGTGGATGGCGGCTGCAAAGCTGTTAACGGTGAAGCAGTTCAACGAGCGATCGTTGATTTCCACGATGCGTGCAGCTTGGAACACGGCACGTGAGGTCTCGTTCCAGCCGATCGAGAAGAACCTGTTTGTGGTGCAAACTTTTTCTCTGGGAGATTGGAAGTGCATCATGGAAGATGGGCCCTGGATATTTCGTGACTGTGCACTGATGTTGGATAGTTTGATGGCGCTACATCCATCCCCGTGGTTATTCCCAATCGAGTTCAAGCTTGGATCCAAATACACAAGATCCCACCCTTGTACCGCATGGAGGTAATTCTGAAACAACTGGCTGGCAAGGTGGGAGAAATGATAGAAGTGGAGCTTAAGGTGGTCCTACTAGTAATGGTGACTTTCACTGTGCTAGGGTTAGCTTGGATGCATCAAAGCCGCTGGTGAGGTTTGTTACCCTCTCTCTGGAGGGGTGTGATAGCATGCTGTTGCAGGTTAAATATGAGAAGATGCCACGATTCTGCACGCACTGTGGGAAGATGGGACATGTGCATCTTGATTGTGGCACTGGCGAATATGCAGAGGGGGATCTGCAGTTTGGCGACTGGATGATAGCAAATACGGAGACATGGCGTCCTGGCACTCCTCGTGTACGAAGCAATTTCAATACTGACCGTGAGGGTGCTAGAGGAGCAAGCGGCTTTACAGGTGATTGAGGTGGTCGTACCACTGGCCATACAACGTGAGGTGGCCATGCCATGCGTGGCGGGGCACGACGAGCAGAACGTGAAGGTGTTTGAAGAGAGGAGACACATGATGATGATAAAAAGGATTCCCGCAAGCGGACATCGGAGGAGACAAGCCTAGGAGATGGTAAAGGTGATGAGCTCACTGACATGGCGAGTAGTCCTCTCAAACCGGTAGCTGAGGAGACTAATGGACAGAAGGAGGAGCCAAATGTGAAAAAGCAACTAAACATGGATGCAGGTTCGAGCGGTGGTGCTTCTGGAAAGGAGATACCTCCATCCCCACCAAAGTACATACCACCGAGGGAGCAGAAACGCTTGAACAAGGCAACAACATGTGCAGTGAGCAATTTTGTCTTGACGAATGGGACGGGCTCCCTCAAGGAGTGCCACCATTCACAATGAGTTGTCTTAGCTGAAAATGTCGTGGTCTAGGCAACGCCACGATAGTGTAGGAGCTTCGTGATTTCACGAAGAGTTTTGCCCCTTCGGTACTCCGTGATTTCAACGAGGTTTGGGCCGCAGCGGCGCTCGTCGTCGCTTGCGCGCCCACCTCGCCGGACCGCCGACGCCTGGCATGGCTTGGTGCCGTCCTCGGGCACGCCCCCCAGCCGACGAAGATGAAGCCACACGGCGCTCGTCGCCGTGCGCGTGCTCCTTGTCGTCGGACCACCATCACCACCACCGCTGCCGTTCGCTCTCTCGCCATCGCCGAAGACTGGATCGGGAAGAGGAGAGGAGAAATGAGGCCTAGGGTTAGGGTTTTCATCCTACCCCGCGTCGGCTGGCAATTTTAGCAGCGCGGGATGAATCCGAGCCGTCCATAAGATCGGATGGCTCAGATCGTCCCCGCGACGAGCCACCTCCTGCGTTGGGGCGTCTCTCTGCGTTAGGCCGTGCTCATTGTCGGATTAAACCACGCGGTCCTTTTGGGCCGCGAAAGATTGGGCCACTCGTCTGCGCACTCTTGCGTATTAGCCAGGCTGGCCCAATTTGAGTCGTTTTTTTTGGGAGATGGGCCGAAATTTTTTTTAATCTTTAAGCTTGCCAATTTATTTCCATAATTTGTTATACCTTTCTTTAGCTAAATTAAATTGTTGAGAATTGTCATTTGATTAATGAATAAATTATTTCTAGTTAAATGGAACCAACGAGAAGTTTAACTCGAAAGAAATAATGATTTGAAATTATTTTTTGACCAACGTTATTATAATTTCATGTCTATTATATTTGTTATTTTATTTCTTAATTATTTTCTGCCCAACGGTAATATAATTAAGAAATTAATTTTAAGATTATTTCATGGTTATTTCTGCCCAAAGGTGTTTAACTATGAAAATTCTAAGTTTAAATCGCATATGATTGATCAAGCCAACGTAAATCAATTAAATCAATTATGTGCATCATTATTACCTTAAATATTTATTTTCAGCAATGGGATCCAATTACACTGAATGGAAGAGCACTATGCTTCTGAACTTAGCCTTGTTGGATTACGACTTGGCCACAAGAGAGGATCCTCCTGAGGAACTCCAATCAACCGATGAACTCGGCCTAAATGAGGATGATTATGAAAATCACAAGTGGGCTCACAATGAAAAGGTAGCCGCTTGGGAGAAGTCCAATAGGATGGCTTTGGTGTTTATTAAGAGCCATATCGCTCAAGAAATTATTGGAGGGATCACTGATTCTGACAATGCGAAGACATACTTAGCAAACATCGAAGAGAATTTCAAATCCTTCTCTAAGACTTATGCTAGTACAATCATTAGCAGGATGATTTCTAGCAGCTATAATGGCAAAGGAAGCATAAGAAAACACATCCTTGAGATAACTCATATGGCACATTAGCTCAAATCTATGGATATAGAGCTGTTTGAAGGTTTTATAGTGCATTTCATCATGAGCTCTCTTAGTCCTGACTTTGGTCCTTTTAAGATTAATTATAATACTCAGAAAGAGAAATGGACCATAAAGGAACTAATTGCACACTCAGTGAAAGAGAAAGAGCGTCAGAGAGCTGAGAAACAAAAGCTCAAAGAACAGCTCAACATTGCTAATGCCAATCACAAAGGCAAAAGAAATATGTATCGAGGGAAATCTTCTAACAGCAAGAAGAACAAGCAAGACTATTCTCAGAAGCCAAGTGGAAGCAAGATGGTCCAAGCTCTAAAGCTACTGCTGACCCTCCTAAGAGTCTATACTGTCCTTTCTGCGAGGCTGATGGACATTGGCAAAGAAACTACTCGCGCTTCAAAGTGTGGTTAGCTAAGAAAGGTAACACTAATTCTGAAAAAATATCTAATGTGGATGAATCCCTTTACACTGAATTTTCCCTTAATACTTGGTGGGTTGACTCAGGTGCCACTGTGCACGTTTCCAACTCATTACAGGGATTCCATATCATGCAGAAGGTAGCAAAAGGGAAGCAAAGCCTAAGAGTAGCTGATGGAGCAGAGATTGAAGTAAGGGCCATTGGAGACCTCACACTTAGACTCCCTAGCAGCTGCAATTTAATTCTAAATAATGTTTTATTTGCTCCCTCTATTAAGAGAAACCTTATTTCAGTCAGAGTCTTAGCAGAGACAGGTTATAACTGTCATTTTACAAAGAGAATATGTTATATCAAGTTTGATAATAAAGTTGTGGGTCTTGCATTCGTGCGAGACAAACTCTATTTGCTCTCTTTGGATGACTTTGTGGTGAATGTTATAATTGCCTGTAATGATGAAGCTGAGACATCATCGAAATTATGGCACTATTGTTTAGGCCATATTTCTAAGGGGAGAATTGAATGTCTCCTTAAAGAGGAAATACTACTTCCCTTAGATTTTTCCGACGTTGATCATTGCATTGATTGCATTAAGTGAAAATTCGCTAAGATAATTAAGAAAGGGGCCACTCGGAGCACAAGTCCGCTAGAAATAATTCACACTGATATTTGTGGACCGTTCCCAGTGACATCTTTAGATGGTTTTGACTCGTTCATAACATTTACAGATGATTACTCCCGTTATGGCTATATTTACACCATAAATGATCGTTCTGAATCTCTTAAGAAATTTAAGTTATTTAAGGCTGAAGTGGAAAATCAGCATAATGCCAAAATTAAAGTTGTGAGATTAGATCATGGTGGTGAATACTACGGGAAACATGCTCCATTTGGGCAAATTCCTGGTCCGTTTGCCTTATATATCCAACAACATGGAATAGTTGCCCAATATTTCATGCTTGGAGAACCTCAGTAGAACGGAGTAGCAAAACGACGCAACCGCACACTCATGGACATGGTGCGTAGTATGCTAAGTCATTCTACTCTGTCAAATAAATTGTGGATTGAAACCTTAAAGATAGCCACCCACATAATAAACATAATTCCAAGTAAGTTGGTACCTAAGACCTCTTATGAATTATGGACCGAAAGAAAACCGACATTAAATTATTTACGTGTGTGGGGTTATCGTGCAGAAACCAGAATATTTAATCCACAACTAAAGAAATTAGACCATAAGACTATGAGCTGCCATTTCATCGGATATCCAGAAAGGTCTAAGGGATACTGATTTTATTGTCCAGATCGTGTCATTAAATTTGTGAAAACAAGACACGCTGTCTTCTTAGAAAATAATGAATCAGGGAGCTCACAAGATAAGGAAATTAATCTTGAGGAAATTCGGGCTAATGTTCCAATCCCAAAAATCCAAGAGACTAATATTTCATCTATTCAAACTGTGCCACAGAAAATGTAGTGCCACCAACAATGGGTAATTCTGGACCCTCTGGCTCTACAATTAATATTGAAAAAAGTGTTGATGGTAATAATAATGAAAATAATGAGCCTCAACAGAATTCTACGACACAGAATGAAGAAGAATCTCCACAAGGAGATGCTCAACCGCATGTGAACAACGATGAAAATCAGCAATTAAGAAGATCACAGTGGGTAAGAAAATATGCCATTCCCAATTATTATGAAGTTTATATGAGCGAATATATAGGGAAGGTAGATGACCTCACCTCATTTAAAGAAGCCATAAGTAGTAAAAACTCATCCAAGTGGCTTCAAGCTATGGAAGATGAATTAAAATCAATGAACCAAAATAAAGTGTGGGATCTAGTAGAAATTCCTAAAGGAGTCAATACAGTAGGCTGCAAATGGGTCTACAAAACGAAGCTAGACTCTAAAGGGAATATCGAACGATTCAAAGCAAGGCTTGTGGCTAAAGGTTTTTTATAAAGAGAGGGAATTGATTATAATGATACATTTTCCCCTGTCTCTAAGAAAGACTCATTTAGAATTGTCATGGCCTTAATGGCTCACTATGTCTTAGAACTCCATCAGATGGATGTGAAGACTGCATTTCTAAATGGTGACTTAAATGAAAATGTCTACATGGCACAACCGGAAGGTTTTATTATGGAAGGAAAAGACCATTTAGCATGCAAACTGAAGAAATCCATCTATGGACTTAAGCAGGCATCCAGACAATGGTACCTTAAATTCGATGAAGTAATTAAAAAATTTGGATTTAAGGAAAATGAGGTGGATAACTGCATTTATATGAAGAATAAAGGTGAGAAATTCATCATACTAGTACTCTATGTTGATGACATTTTATTAGCAAGCAGCGATAAGAATCTGCTGCGAGAAAGTAAAGAATTTCTATCATCACAATTTGATATGAAAGATCTCAGTGAGGCATTTTATGTCTTGGGCATTGAAATTTGCCAAGATAGGTCCAAAGGAGTACTAGGATTATCTCAAGAAGCATATATATATTTCCAAAGTGTTGGAAAGATATAATATGAGCAAATGCTCTACAACACTTGCTCCAATAATAAAAGGGGATAAATTTGGTTCATTCCAAAGCCCAATAAATGACTTAGAGACTAAAGAAATGAAGACGGTCGGAAGCATAATGTATGCACAAGTCTCACGACTAGATTTAGCATTTGTTACTGGGATGCTTGGTAGATTTTTATCTAATCCAGGATTGGACCACTGGAAAGGAGTTAAGAAAGTCTTGTGTTATTTGCAAGGAACTAAGTATTATATGCTCACTTATAAGAAGTTTGATAAGCTTGAGGTATTAGGCTACTCAAACGCTAACTTCGCAGGGTGCATAGACACTAAGAAATCCACTTCGGGTTATATTTTCACCCTGGCGAGGGGAGCTATTTTATGGGTAAGCTCCAAGTAGACACTGCATCGTCAACAATGCAGGTAGAATTTGTGGCATGTTATCATGCAATGGGGCAGGCCGTATGGCTTAAGAATTTCATCCCAAAATTAAAAGTGGTGGATAGCATAGCCAAACCACTAATAATATACTGCGATAATGAAGCTGCAATATTCTATACGAGTAACAACAAGTCAAGTGAAGCTGCCAAACACATTGACATTAAGTTTCATGTTGTGAAAGATAGAGTACAGGATCAACCAATTAAAGTTGAGTACATCAATACTAAATTAATGCTCATGGATCCGCTAACTAAAGGCTTACCTCCCAACTTATTTAAAGAACATGTAGCCAGCATGGAATTAAGTCATTGCCTTTGAATATGATCCTGGAAAGGGGAGCATAAGTATCAATCAACACCCACTAAGTTAAGTTGAGTTTATCTAAGTATTATAGTGAACTATAAGTCTTGTTGTCTTAATGACGTTTAATGTTGTTATGACACATTGCTTTGGGGAGCTATGTTGCTTAGTGGACTCGTTAGTAAGTCTCAAAATCAAGGGGAGAAAGTTGGTTGATTTTTTTCGGATGAGAGCCCACAAATCCGAATTTAAAAAGATAAGAGAGAGTTAGTTTCTATGATCGGTTGAAACTAACTTGACCCCTAAATCCGAGATAAGCTCCCGGGCCCCACCAGTGCTATAAATAAAAGAATTCACTGAGAGAAGAGGACGTTCTAATCTAGCAAAAACTCAAAACCCTAATATCGCCACCGATCGGCTATTGCACTGGACGGGGTTCATGACGCTGTCTTAGGGCAGTGCCGGTGGAGACCCGAAGGTCGTCATGACTTAGCAAGAAGAAAAGAAGAAGAACCAGCAAAGAAAGAAGAAAAGAAAAGCGACAAACCAGAGAAATCATCAATGGCTTCAAATCCAGGTCAGAGTTAATTTAGAAATTAAGAAGGTGATTGATTGTAAGCTAAAGTTTAAGATCCTGTTAATTCAGATTTTATAACACCGACACAAGGCTCTGATGAGGAGGTGTCTATAGATGTGACGGTTGAGCTCAATTGAGGTAGCAGCAGCGAGCCGGTGAGGAGGTAGCGACAGACAAGCCTCGTCCCACCCTCCTCTCCCCAATCTCTTCTCTCATCATTGTTCCAGCTATGAGGAGGGGAGGGCGAGCTGGCCGGATGCGAGAAGGATGAGGAAGCTTGGGTTAGTGGTGGTGGCCGCTCCGGCTCCGTCTGTTTGGCCACGTCGAGAAGGGGAACCACGGATCTGTTGGGGAAAGCCGTGGTTCTATTGAAGGGGAACCGAGACAAGGAGAAGCCAGAAGGGAAGAGAGGGGAAGTAGAGGTGGGCAATTATGTGTGGGCTCCACATGTTTTTTATATATTATTTTGCTAACTGGGATGCCATGTCAGCTAAAACTGTCATTCATACTGACACGATACTTGATTTGGATGGTTTTCTAAGATGAGTGGTGAAGATTTCTAGTATTGTGGTTTAGGGATACAAATTAAACTTGACATAAAGATGAGGGATGACAGCCCAAGGCGCAAGCCTAGTAGCTTGGCTCTACAACTACTGCTATGCTTGCTACGATGGATCACACCCCAAGCCAGCAAATAGGTCTTTTTTATTTTCTTTTTCATCCGTCAATTATTCCGGGGCGTCGTAGGTAAGCTATTGGAGATGTTGTAAAAGCAAATCTTCGAAAAGCCTCTACATCAAGGTCTCCATGCCAACGTAGAAAAAAACAATGCTCTAAAGACTTCCTAGAATTAATGGCTAAACCCATCTGCCTAGGGGTAGGGATTCAATCCAATCGAGAAATTCGGTCTCAATCGATTGGTTCTAAATAAAATTGAAGACAGAGCTATTCGGTCCCGACCATGATTGAGTTTGAGATATGGAAAAAATCGTAGAAATCATCCAGAGATGTAAGGAAAAATTCACAAAATTGCTGGCACCTGGTTAAGATCTTGATGCAGTGACCTCCTTCGGCCCTCACCAGAGGCCTGGCGCTCGCACCCTCCTCCAGCACCTGAATGAAAGCAGTGTGGCTGACAGCATGGAGGAGCCGACGTCCAAGGAGGCAAGGACGACGCCGATGCCTCGGTCTCAGAAAGACTAACCTGCTGACCAAATTTCTCAGTCACGGTCTTTTCGGTTTTGTTTTTTTCCACCCCTACATCTAGCTGGCTAAACCTATGTCAACTAGCCAACTCTTCATCCGCCCACTTGTCTCCGGTGTAGCGATTGAAGGGGCCACCTCCCCAAGCCTCCAGCAGTCCGAAGCCACCTTGCCCTCCATGGATGGATAGTGCCGCCTCCTCCTCCAGGTTGGATGTGCCATCTTCCCGAACCCGCCGCCACATCCACCCTTGGTCCTTCTCCCCCACGCATCCAACCTAGAGCTACCGCCTCTCCTTCCATTCTAGCACCACAACAATTACCTTAGCCTTCAGAGGTGTCGGACTAGGTAGAGTAGGAGCCTGGCAACATGTACGAGACTGAGGTGGTCTCCGAGAAGTAGGGGATCAAGAGTGTTGGTCTAAGCTGCCTACGCCACAGCCTCCTACTCAAGATCCCGAGCTCCATCGTTCCCTTCCGTTGCTGGTCGGAGGTCACCGCCAACTGGGCTTGGGGAGGTGGAGATGAAAAATCTTAATATGATTTAATCTATTATTTATTTTTTAAATATCAGATTAGTATCAATAACTCAGGTGTCAGTCTATTTGTTTTCGTTAAGGCTAAGCAAATACTATTCTAACCTAAAACTAAAGCAAAGTATACATTGGTGATACAAGGTGTGGTCCTGATCAGTGGTGAAGCTATGATTTTGACATGAGGGGGCCAAGCTACAACAATGACATAAAAGTAGTATAATAATGAATATGGATTCCAAGCCGGATAATAATTCAATATGTGTCTTAGTTGCTTGACAACAGAAATAGGTGTTTGTCTGTAATGGCTAGCGGCAGGCTTGGATGTTGGTAGGGAAATGGATCTGTGACAACAAGGTTTGAGAAGGCGGCAAGCGAAAGCCTAGCCTGACAACTTGCTGAACTGGCAATGATGATACTTTCAAGTGTTGTGATCCCTCTAGAGGGTGTTGTCAAGATGCCTTGCTTTTTCCTGCCAGGACCACTCTAGGTGAAAACCATGTCCATACCTTGGCCATGCGGTGGCGACGCTTAGGTGTAGTGTCCTCCCTGGAGGCATTGCCTAGGTGGTCCCGTTTTCGTCTTTTCAATCTCCAAAAAGTCATGCTGGTGCTTTTGGATGGCAGCGAGTTCGTATGAGCAAGGCATTTACAAATTTGTCATTGGTTTTTTCAATTTTGCAAGGATGCTACTCGAATAGCAGTTCTAGTGGCAGTCTTGCAATACGATTCAAACCAGGGACAAATTTACAATTGTCCCATGAGCCTATGAGAGATGAGTGATCTTCTCTCTCACTCTCTCCCTTCGCGACCCGTCTCGCTTTTGGAGGCTGCAGTGCTTTAGCTATTAGGAGGTGTCCATGGGTGGTTCAGTGCTAGCTACGTTGTAGGTCTGGTGGCATTCAGTCACACATAGCAATGACCGATGCGGTACTAGTTCTTTGATATGTGTTGGCACTGTCGATCTGTGGTGGTTGTTTTGTTTTTTTTTCTTATTGTAGCTAGCTACATTCGTGGGTGGTTCAGTATTGCTAGCTACGTTGTAATTTTTTCCCTACTATATCACTATGAAGTATCACTTGTCTCTTGTTCGTTTCAAAAAGGCTGAAACAAAATTCAACAATTTGACAGCAATGCACTGAATTATTTGGTACGAAGAATGATGGATCCAGCATCAAGATGGAACAGGATGGCAGCACCATCAGATGATTGAGACCAACTGACCAACAACACACGGAGCACCATCAGTTCTTTGGAATCTTCTTCCTAGCTAAATTCACTATACTTGAGGACGCTCTCATTGCAAAACAGACCAACACACAAAAGATTACGCAGGTACGATTGTACGAATGGTTTATCTTTAAACTGAACGTACTTTATATATTTTAAAAGTTGAAAAAAATATTAGCAGGTAAGAGAAGCTGTAGCTGAAGCCTGAAGGTCTAGCAAGACATGAAGTATTGGCTGACAACTATTTGGCCAATTCGTACTGAGGAACTGAGGCCTCATCCGAAAATGAAAAAAAATGTTATGGAAATTTTGTTGGACAGATGACAGATCTGACAAGACAAATTCTCATCCAATACTTCCGGCTATTAAGACCGAGTTCATGAAAGGAGTATGCATGATTGCCTATCTAGTTGTCCAGCACTTATTAACTCTAGAATATATACTATCAATAAACTCAAAGTTGAAGACAGGGAGAAAACTCAATAATTTACTAGCAATGCACTGAATCAACGATCCAGCAATGGATCCATCACCTCACCATCAGATGATGATTGAGACCAACGTCCAACAACACAGGGAGGATGAACATTATTGTGCAAGCTTCAGTTTGTTTTTCTTGGTGATCTCCTTCCTACAATCACTAATCACCATGCTTGAGGACGACCATTGCAGAACAGACCAACATGAGAAGAAAGATAATGCACGAATAGTTCATATCTAAACTGAAATTTGTATGTTTTACTTCTGTTTGTTTTACAAAGATTTATTCGTTATTCACAAGAGCTCGATCACATATGAAGAAGAACACCTGACCTAAATTTACCCGACTGATCTGATTCTGAATTCTGATCTGATCTGATCTGATCTCCCCCAAACATCTGACGAAGCGATCGGTTGATCAACAGCCGATGCATATGAATGCCACTGATGATATATTCTCAGGAGAAGATGTTGTCAAATGCGGCGGCGGTGATGGCGCGGGAGAATTCCTGGAAGTTGATGCGGCCGTCGCCGTCGGTGTCGGCCTCCTTGATCATTCCGGTGAGCTCTTTGACGGTGAGCGCGTGGCCAAGCTTGGCCATGGAGTGGGCGAGCTCGGCGGCGGTGATGAAGCCGTTGCCGTCGCGGTCGAAGATGTTGAAGAGACGGCGGATCTGGTCCTCGGAGTAGGGGGCGCGGTCGTAGAGGAGCTCGGGCGCGACGAGGGCGACGAACTCGGAGAACTCGATGAGGCCGTTGGAGTTGGTGTCGGCGCGCTGGATGAGGGAGTCCAGCTGGTCGGTGCTGGGCTTGAGGCCGAGGGAGCGGAGGAGGGACCCGAGCTCCAGCTGCGTCAGGCTGCCGTCGCCGTTGCGGTCGAAGGTGCGGAAGATCTCCCGCAGCTCACCCAGCTGGTCGTCGCCGAGCGGTTGCTGCTGCTGCTGCTGCTGCTGCTGGGCGCTGCTGCTCCTGCAGGTGATCAGGGCCGTGGTCGTCTCCGGTAGCTTGCATGCGGCGGCGGCTGCGTCGTGGTCTCCGGCGGGGGTGGGGGTGGGGGTGGTGGTGGCCGGCTCGCTCATGGCGCGCGCGCGCGGTGAAATCGGAATGGGTGGTGGTGGAGGAGGAGGCAGCCTGTCTGGGTTGGCGTTCGTTGGGAGGGGCGCGTAGCCGGAGAAGGCGGATCCTGGAAGAGGCGCCCCCCTCGAATGTCGGATCAGCCAGAGAGGGATGGCATGCAAAGCTCAAGGAAAGAAACAGAGAGAAATAAAACAGGAACATATGACTTAAATTTGCTTTCGTAATAGGGGATTCCTGTCGCGGGCTGGATGGGTAACCAGCGCACGCACGCTCCCCAATACGTCCACGTCGTCATATCCGCTAATTGCAGTAATTAGCCTAATTAAATTAGCATTTTTTTTAAAAAATATAAATAATTTAGTTAATAGTTTTAGAAATACAGTAGAAAGTTTTAAATTTTAGTTAGAAGTTATCAAATTTTTATTTGAAAGTTTTTGAATTTAAAGTTGAACGTTTTTAAATTTTGAGTTGAAAGTTTTTAAATTTCCAATGAAAATTTTGAAATTGTGAGTTCAAAAGTTTTAAAATTTTGAGTTGAAAGTTTTATATTTTGACTTGAAAGTTTTCAAAATTTGATTTGAAAGTTTAAATTTTGAGTTGAAAGTTTTAAATTTTGACATGATAGTTTTTGATTTTTGACTTTAATCCTAAGATTTGAAAACTTTTAACTCAGATTTGAAAACTTTTTCTCCAAATTTAAAATGTTCAACTCAAATTTGAAAACTTTCATCTCAAAATTCAAAAATTCAACTCAAATTTCAAAAACTTTATGTCGACAGTGTAGATAACGACTACAGTATTTGTAGAGTATGGGGTCGTTGGTACAAGGATCTACACGAAATGAATTCAAGCACAGAGAAGACAATGATTATACTAGTTCAGACCACTCGAAAGATAATAGCCCTACTCCAGTTTATATGGGATTATGATGAAAACCACAGAGATTACAATAGAGAACAACAGAAACATAAAGTACCAACGAGATCCCTATCGAGGACGGCTCGATAAGATCCAGGCGACGATTTGTGTTCGAGTCATCCGGATTGCCTCTGCTATGGTGGTGGCTTACCCTATGATTCGATAATCCCGTACTCCCTGAGGAGCTTTGTATTTATACCGCAGACTGCCTTGGCCTTCAAGTACAACTCGGAGAGTACTTTTAGCCTACGTGATCACAGAGATTGTATCATCCCCGAATAGGATTCTAACATCTTCTATTTGAGATACAATTTTCCTGTTTATTAACCGAATTTCATGATGTTAAGGTAACCTTCCCGTATACTAAGGCTATGCCGTATCCGTATACTTCACGACTCTAGGATAAGAGGTATGCCTTATCCATAACCCTGACAGTAGCCCCAAACTTCAAATCAAATGAATTCATAATGTTCTCGAACAGGAATTCTCGAATACATAATGTCATGCCTACTGAACCGTTCTCGAATTACCGAGAAGGTATGAAGCCTTCGACAACACCATTAAAAAGCAACGGTCCACCATGAATTTGAATTGAAGTCTAAAAAACTATCATAAACAAACTGAGAAAATTGTGACAGCCATTTCTCTTTCTTCCTTGAAATACGAACCATTGGCCTCGAACTATAAATTACCATCTTGAGATTAACTTTGTCTCCTTCCTATAAGTAATCCCTCATTCTCCTATGCCCTTCCAACCTTCAGATCCAAAGCCAAACTTCACTTTTCATTTTCATCCTCAACCTCGACTAATCCAATGGATTTGGGCAAATCCAACGTCGGTACTAAGGAGCTGAAGGCGCTACAAATTGAAAGATCACTCCCAGGGAAGAAAACCTTGCCCCGATCGAAAGGAGGTACAAACCCTAACCCAGCCCTTGGCCAAGTCGTTTGTTTTGAAGATTTCGTGTGATGTTGTTGATGCAAAAACACGGCGGCCTAGAAGATTTGCTTTACTCTAGTGCAGGTCCAAATCTTAGAAAAAGGTTTAGGGCATGCCAGTTGGTTTGATCCTGCAACCAATAAGATATACAATAAAACCGGGTTAGATGCACGATAGTCGATCGACTAATAAGCCGATGACGTATCGTGTAAGCCTAGCTGATACGATTTGATCGAATCGGTTGTAAGGTGTAAGAATAGTAATGTTAAGCAAAACCCTAAGTATGTTCTGTCGACTGTAAATACATAATCTATAAGCAAAGAGTAGATCATAGCCGATAGAGTCATAATTAGGTCAAAAATAGATAACGTATCGGCTAATACTCCAATACAACCTTATATCAGATTATCAATCTAAGTAAATATATCAAAACAGGCTTGGTATATTTAACTAAAGTGAGACCCTTGCATAAGGGGCAGATATAACATGAAAAGCATGATTAAAATAATTTAAGTAAGACTAAACAGTTATATTAGGTAAGATCGGCTGAAACTCCGACGCTACCCCTATTACAAACAAGAAATAGGCTAGAGATCATGGTTCTAATTAGGACTAGGGTTGATGCAGCACAAAGTGTAAAAAGATGCATGATATCTAGACAATCAAGTCTTTGAATGTTTTTCAGGGTGGTGAATACCTTATGCTAATCTAAGCTAATAAAATGATTCAGCCGATATCGACAAAACCTTGAATAAAGCCTGGCCGATACAGGTGAATCGAACCATCGACTTAGATTAGCTAAATTATGTGATAATTTAACAAGCCATACCTCCAGCTGAAGATCGAGATTGACGCCCAACTAGAAGCAAGAACTCATCAAAAAAGTAACAAGAAAAAGGCGGCGATGCATCGAAAGTGCTTATTGAACTGTTGTTGTTTTTACAATACCTCGAGCCTATATTTATACCTCGTATATACAATCCTTGTTCTTGCCGGACACTATTTATAACTTGCCTAAATAAACAAGTCCTAGGTGGACTCTTACCATAATATTATAAAAAAATTAACTCTTATTCCTAATTAATAGATACAATTGCCTTATTTGGACTCAATTCCTAGCTGGCAATATCTTCAAGCCCTTCTCCGAAACCAATATGAAGCTAAGCTACCTGTGTCGGCTCAACCAGGTTTGATCTAGTTTACTCGTATCGGCTGCCCAAGTCCGATTCCATATCGGCTGATACGGCTCCAGCCGATGTGCTGTCTGTTTCTTGGAAATCACTTTATCCCTTCAAATCCGCTTCCGATCTAATCTTGATTGTTGGCATATCATACCAAATTTTGGTGTTAACAAATGTGGGTTCCTGCCTCCTCCTTTCGAATTTCTTCTTCTTCTCTTGAACTTCTACGGCATCTACCTTCTCCACTTGAACCCCGACTCCATTGCTTTCCCCAACATTTTCACCCACCTCTATGAGGCATACATTGGGGGTATCGCCTTTCTTAGATCTATTTAGGTATTTCTATGAACTTAGGTGGATGGAATCTCGTAGAACCTCTGGCTGTTGCGGTTTCCGCCTCCGAGATGGGATGAAGGCGAAATACATCCTCTTCAATTGCCCTTCCTCTCGAGGAGCGTGGAGGTCAAAGTGGTTCTACCTCCACGTTGAAGACCAACCTGTTAGCCTTGTCGTCCCATATGAGAAGCCCGCGCGCTCCCCTCTGTGGATCTCAAAACCTTCTTTAACCCCAGCCCTCAAAAGCTTCATAGACAAAATCTATGCGCTCCGAGAACAAGGGTTGTCTAGTTCTTCTCGAATAGCTTCTTTTCGATCTTGTGCGAACCATCGCAGTTTTTGCTTGATTGGCTTGGCATCGGGGCGCACCATCAGTTTGTGCTTGTTCACCTCCCTAGGGACTTCGGGCATGTCAGATGATTGCCGAGCGAACACGTCTGCATTCTCGCGGAGAAAGGTGATGAGCTCGAGTTCCTATTTGTTGTCGAGCATTGCCCCTATTTTAATTGTCTTATCGGTGTTGCTGCTGGTCAACGGGACGATCTTGATTGCACCGTCGGGCTTGGGTGTCTTGTTGGGTTTGCTCACTTTCCGAGGGGGTTCTGTAGTGGCGATGGCGTAGAAATATGCTCGACCATGTCAAGTCTCCTCTTGTCGCACTGTATCGCTACTTTGATGTTCCTGAGGATTATGATCGTCCCTTTTGGGCCTGACATCTTTAGAATCTGGTGTGTGTAGTGGGACGCCACCATGAATTTCGCCAGTGCTATCCTTCCGTGAATAGCATTGTAGGCCGTGTCAAACTCGGCTACGTCAAAAGTGATCTGCTCTGTCCGGAAGTTATTAGCCTGGCCAAACATCACGACTAGTGTGATCTTTCCTAGTGACTTGGACGATGACTCTGGAGTGATTCCATGGAAGGGCTAGTCGAAAGCAACGAGCTCGCTTCGAGGGATGCCCATTGCATCGAGTGTGCTAGCGAAGAGTAGGTTGATGGAGCTACCATCGTCGATGAGGACACGTGCTACTTTGATATTGTGGATGGTAGGCTTGACTACTATTGGATATCGGCCTGGCACGATCGTTGTTGTCAGATGGTCATGTCCTGAGAACTCGATCTTCTGGTCCGACCACTTCATCTTGGCTGCGACTCCTTGTGATAGAGTAGACTTCGTGTTCTACCTTTTTATACTCCCTTTTAGAGGTGTACGTCATAGAACCGCCGAAGATATGGGCTACATGCAGGTTGAAATCTGGGAACATGAGTTCGTTGTCGGACGAGAGATCATCATTGCTCCTCTCGACCACACAAACTCGCTTTCCTTCTTCGAGGGCCAGCTATTTTGCTCGCTTTCTGGAAGACCTAGCACTCCTCTAGGGTATGTGTACTGGTCTTGTGGATTGAGCACCATTGTCGTACTGGTTCATCACCTTGGAGGTCCAGGCGCTTTGGGGGTGTGTTCGCTTGCTCTACGACAAGGACCTCTGTCTCCGCCTTGCGTTTCCTTTCCTTTTTGCGATTATGTTCCTTCCTCTTGGTAGACGCTGGTGCTTCCTTGTTGTCTGGTTGCTTTTGCTCGACCACCTTGCTTTTTCGACCCTTCCTCCCGAGGGCGTCATCTACGTGTGCGCATTCGTCGATAATCTCGAACAGCTTAGTGGCCAAGATGATTCCTCTTGTCGCCAATTCTTGGATAGTGTACTGATCTCGGACGCCTCACTTGAACACGCATATGACAGAATCATCGGTGATCTCAGGGATCGTATTTCGACATTCGTTAAAATGTTGTATATAGACCCTTAAGGGTTCTCCCGAATTCTACCTAGGGGCATGTAGATTGTTCTTGACCGCTTGCCGCTTGTATGTTCCTTGAAAGTTTGTGACGAACTGCTGCCATAAGTCTTCCTAGGAAGAAATCGAGCGAGGTGGGAGGTGTACCAGCCATGACCGAGCAGACCCCTTCAATGCTGCCGGCAAATAGTTTGCCAATGCGTTGTCGTCTGCGCCGACCGCATATAGAACAATCAAGTAGACATGCAGGAACTCCTCCGGATCAGTACTGCCATCATACTTTTCTGCCGCTATGGGATGGAACTTGCTTGGCTATCGCACCTCTCGCAGGGTAGGTACGAAAGCCCGACATCCGCCTCCTGGTATAAAGGGTGGACGATTTCCTTGTGGCTTGCGAGAACCGTCTCCAGTGGATAATGATGACGATGAAGGATTATGGTGGGGGGGTGTGGCCCCTTGACCTACGGCCTTATTCTCGGTCCCTCCTGGAGTTTGGGGATCGAGAGTTCCGTCGTCGTCAGTTTTCATGATGTTGTCATTGATCTTGATCGTTTCCGCCCTGTTGACTTTGGTGGTCCCGATGATCTTGATTGTTATTGGGGTCTCCTCGGTTGTCGTTGTCGTCCCGCCTTCCTTTTCCTCTGTGAGGTGCGCGAGGTTGGCGGTGGTCGATATCGTTTCGATCTTGTTGCTCCCGCCTACGCCCATTCAAGTGATTGCGGAGATCACGGTCATCTTGATGAGGAGAGGTCTGATTGTCCTGCCTTCTTGGCGATGCATTTCGAGGGTTGCGGCCTGCATCCCGGTTGGGGTGTGGACTAAGGGCGTCCTCGATAGCGTCATCTTCTGGTACTCGATCCATACCTCGAGGACGAGGATCTCAAGACAGACCCTATGGGTTAGATCCGGCCGCAACTAGGAAGGCAGAGTTGAGATTGGCCACCGTTGACTGTAACCGTCTGACCCAGACATCTGCTTCTAGGATGGTAACCGGGTCAAACGGAGTTTGTTTTAGCAACGAGTTGACCACAATGAAGTGTTCGGCAAGGGTTTGAACCAGCTCCTCAGGTGGGTGCGACGTATCGGGAGCAGGCGGCTCTTCCCATAAACAAACTTCACCCTCTTCAGGCACATCCTCGACGACTCCCTCAATCACGTTCACATCTTGCGAAGAGTTCGATCCCGAAGATTCCAAGCTGTGGAGGACGAAGGGTTCACGAGGATTAATGTCGATGAATCCGACCAGATGATTTGGGGTGTCCATCATGCTATAGTCCACCGACGCATCCCAAGATTGATCTCGATGTTGGTGAATCGGACAGCATGAGACACGAACCAAAGAACTGGTGATTTTCAAGAAGATCTTGCAATCTGTAAGGGGTTGACTTTTCAATTTGTGGATCGGACATCACGCCTTGTATGGAGGTGTGCATTGGATATCTCGATCTTTGCAAGCATCGAGTTCAGTCTTCACCTGCAATATCACCCGACATTCGACTAAAGAGTAGTGCCAAGGCTAATTTTCCTGCATGAAAATCTACATCATGGCAACCATGCACGGCTACTCCTTCTGCCGAATATACTCCTCCATCCAGCGACAAGCCACGTGTTCCTTCTACTAGTTCAGTGAGCAAGACAGCCCAACAGCCAGTCGCGAGTGCCTTTTCAATTGCATCCACAGGAAGAACAAGAGACGTTTAATGTCATCGTTGCAAGGACTTTGGGCAAGTCTAGCGTGATGTCTAACAAGTGTGTTTTGGTAGTCAAAGATGATGGTGAGTATTCATCTACTAGTGATTTCGATGAGGATAAGCTTGCTTTGCTTGCTGCTGACCATGCAGATAATGAGGAGCGGCCAGAAGAGCATATTGGTGCTCATGATGCAGGGCGCTATGAGGGCCTTATTGTGCAGCGTGTGCTTAGCGCACAATGGAGAAGGCGGAGCAAAATCAGTGACACAGGTTGTTTCAAACCAAGTGTGTCATCAAAGAGTGTTCTTGCCACATGATCTTGATGGAGGTAGCTACAACAACTTGGCTAGTGAGATGGTGGAAAAGTTTGCACTTAGCACCGAACCACATCCACATCCATACTACATCTAGTGGCTGAACAACAATGGTAAGGCAAAGGTAACAAAACTGGTGCATATTAATTTTGCAATTGAATCATACTATGATGTTGTTAAGTGCGATGTTGTGCTTATGCAAGCTTGTAATATTCTGCTAGGTATACCGTGGCAATTTGATATGGACTCTATGCATCATGATAGGTCAAATCAGCATTCTTTCCTGTACCAAGATAAGAAATTTGTGTTACATCCCATATCTTTTGAAGATATTGTGCGTGATGATATTGCTAAAGCTACCAAATCCAAAAGTGAGAACAATAAAAATGCCCAGTCTGTTACTGATAAGAAAAATGAGATAAGCTTGAAAAGAAAATGCTTGCTACCAAATCTGATATTAATGAATTGATTGCCTCACCATTGGTTGCCTATGCTTTGGTATGCAAAGATGCTTTGGTTTCACTTGATGATATGCAGCATTATTTGCCTCGTGATGTTGCTAACATTTTGCAGGAGTATTCTGTTTTCAATTGCATTACCACCAGGGCTGCCACCACTTCAAGATTTGTAGCCATATTTGGGAGAAGAAGATAAGCTTGAGTCGAGGACGACTCCAATTCAAGAAGGAGAGAATGATAAGGACATCACTACCATCGATACATCCACGTATGCACAAGTACAACATCATGGTCCTATTACCCGTGCACATGCACGTCAACTCAACTATCCAGTGAGTTCATTCTTGGGTTCATGTTCATCATATTATTACCCTAGAAACGCGTGTACTCTTGTTTTATTTAGGAGGATCAAAAGGAGAGAGGATTCGCGCGGGCTAGATTCGGACAGTAGGACAGCACAAACATGTGACGACCGCCATGACTTCATGTGGACTCTGTTTTGGGCGTGCAAGTACTTCATGGAATGCTTATCAAGTCTACGTTCAAATGGATCTGGCCTCATGTCTATATCTATTCTGAAAAGGCCGCAATCATCATTTTACGACCAAGATCTTTTTCTGTCCATGATGCTGTGTCATCTTATTTGGGCCCAATGGGCTGTGTATTAAGTTGAGTCCATTAGGGACGTGTCTTAGTGTTGGAGGATGACCCCAACTCATCCTCCCACCTCTATATATTCTCCTTAGCCTTCATAGATCAAGTTGAATTTTGTTGATTAGAGTTAGCAACTTGTTACTTACTTGCAGCGCGCGTGTTGGCTAAACCGCCCATCTGTCTTCAAAAACCCACCATACTGTGATTTTCAGAGTGAAACTTTTATATCCATCTAGCAATTCAGTGCTTGTTCTACTTGTTTTTGCTTGTTCTTTGATTGCTTGTAGGACGAGTGCTCTAGTGGCCGGGTTGTCGCGCCCCTCAAGTTCACGACGACCTTTGAAGGTGGTGTATCAGTTGCTAAAGCGCAACGTCCTTGGATGGCTGTAGTCGGGCCGTGAACGTCATCTCCATCCCAATTGAGTTATCCAATTCTCTCATTGAAAGATCGGGAACCAAACCCTCGCGGGTTTATATCAATTCGAGATCCACTTTGAGCCTTGCTCTCTAATTTCTCCTATCCACCGATCTTCAAGTGTTGACTTCATGTGTGTGAGAGAGTTAAGGATTTGAGTTCGTGTGAGTGCTTGGTGTTGACTTCGTGAAGATTTGTTGAGCACTAATTTCATCCCCAAGAGATTCTTGCTTCATCTTTTACTATTAGAGGTTGAGGAATCCAAAATGGCTAAGTGTCACTCTTGAACCACTGATCTACTTGTGGTTGGCCGGGAAGGTCAGGTCTTGCCTCCGAAATGGAAGAGATACCACTAGTGGAAGGAGGAGTGCTTTGTGCAACCTCTTGAGGAAAGGGCTACTCCGATAAATCAAGTGGGAGACATTGTACAAGAAAGTGCTATGAGTGTCACGAGCCTAGACACTTCATGACCTATTGCACCAACATCAAGGAAGAGAAGAAGCGTGATAAGAGGGAGAAGCACAAGCATGGCAAGCACGAACTGAAAGGCCAAGCTTGCATCGGGATGATCTTTGAGTCTGATGACTCAGGGTCAAGTTCAACCAATGATGAGGGAATGGCCACCTTCGCCATCAAGCCTACATCACCTTCTACACCTAGGTTTTTCAATTATGCAAGTGATGACGATGCTCCTATTTGTCTCATGACAAAGGAGCCTAAGGTACCTTCTTCTCTCAAGTCATTCAATGTTGATCTTATTAGTGATGAAGAGGAGGAGGTTGATGAGGTTATGGATGAGGACTTGTTCAAGTCCATAACTAAGGAATCCTTACCACACTTGAATGAGTTGCTTAGAAGAATTGAATAACAATATGAAACTCTTGAAAGACAAGAGGCCTTGCTCATTCGTGAGAAAGAATGGACTCATGAACTCAAGGGTAAACTTGCTAAGGAAAGAGAAAGAAATGAGACTTTGGTATGGTTTTACTAACAAATCAAAGAGTTTTATGCTAATCTTGTGGTGGCAAACTCACAACTTCAAGAGAGAGTGGATAGCTTGGATAAAGCTTACCTTTCTCTTGAAGAAAAGTTCTAAACCTTAAAGAATAGTGTCTCTCTCCCTAGCGACTCATCTTGTTCAAAGATTGTTCCAAGCAATGAACCTTGCTCAAGGTATAAGGATATAGATATTGATGCTTGTGCTACTAACGCTAAATCTTTGAGTGTTTTGGCTAAGCAAAATGAGAAGCTTATGGGACTCCTTCACAATGGCCTTCTTAAGTGCCATATGGGTAGTAAGATACTAAAGGAGTACCTAGGCTATCAAAGGGACAACTTCAATCATGAAGCACTTGGGTATGTCCACCTAAAGGGAAGGTGGACAAAAGAGTGTGATGCTGAAGAAGCCACAAGGTCTTAACAATTTTGTTAAGGCCAAAAGTATCCTTCCTAATGATTATACCTCACAAAATTCTTCTGATACTTCTTATGTTGTTAGGAAGAATGCTAATGGTCATATTGTGGCTAAGTATGTTGGTCCTAGGGGCAAAAATGTTTCTATCAAAAGAGTGCTTGGGTCCCTAAGGCACTTGTGACTAACATGAGAGGACCTTAACAAGTATGGGTACCTAAAAATAGAAATTGATCTTTTGTAGGAATATGTCTCCGGTGAAAGAAGTTTGGTGATTGATAGTGGATGCACAAATCACATGACCGAAGAAGAATCAATGTTTTCCTCCCTTGATCCAAAAGGTATACCATCTTGGGGACAATGGAAAAGGAAAGGTAATGGGATTGGGTAAGTTTGCAATCTCAAATGATTTTACATTTCCAATGTCCTTTTGGTAAAGTCTCTAAACGATAATCTTTTGTCCATTTCTCAATTATGCTCTATGGGTTTTAATTTTTTTTCACCGGCGTTGATGTGACCATGTTTCAAAGGAATGATTCCTCGATGGTCTTTAAGCGTGTTCTCAAGGGAAAGCTTTATCTTGTGGATTTCTCCTCAGATAAAACCAAACTTGAGACATCATTAGTGGCTAAATCCAACACGGAGTGACTTTGGTATCGGAGGCTAGCCCATGTTGGTATGAGGAATCTTCACAAGCTTCTAAAAGGTGATCACATCCTTGGACTAACAAATTTGCAATTTGAGAAGAATAGGGTGTGTAGCTGTTGATGCAAAACACGATAGCTTGGGAGATTTGCTCCACTCTAGTGCAAGTCCAAATCTTAGACAAACGGGTTCAGGGCGTGCCAGTTGGTTTGATCCTGCAACCAACAAGATATACAATAAAACAGTTAGATATACGATAGCCAATCGGTCGATAAGCCGATGACATACCGTATGGACCTAGCCAAAGCGATCTGACCGAATCAGCTGTAAGGTGTAAGGTAAATAAAATAAAGCAAACCCTAATCATGCTCCATCAGCTGTGAATATACAATCTATAGACAGAGATTATATACTAACCGATGAAATCATAACTAGGTTAAAATAGATAATGTATCGGCTAATACTCTGATATAACCTTATACAAGAATATCAATGTAGATAAATATATCGAGGTAAGCTTGATATATTTAACCAAAGCGAGATCCTTGTATAAAGGGTAGATATAACATGACAAGTATGATTAAAGGAATTTAAACAAAGCTAGACAGTCATATCAGATAAGATTGGCTGAAACTCCAATGCTACCCCTATTATAAGCAAGTGACAGGCTAGAGATCATGGTTCTAATTAGGACTAGAGCTGATGCAGCACAAAGTGTAAAAAGATGCATGATATCTAGACAATCAAGCCTTTGCATGTTTTTCAGGGTGGTAGATACCTTATGTCAATCTAGGCTAAAACCTTATGCAAGGTTCGACCGATACGGCTAAATCAACTATCGACTTAGATTGGCTAAGTTATGTGGTAAATTAACAAGCCATATCTCCAGCTAACAAACTCGAAGCACGAACTCGTCGAGAAAACGAAAAAGAAATTGTGGCGATGCGCCGAAAGTGTTGTATTAAATTGTTGTTTTTTACATAGACCTCGGGCTTATATTTATACCTATACATACAGGCCTGTCCTTGCCGGACACTATTTACAACTTACCTAAGCAAACAAGTCCTAGGTGAACTCTTACCACGATATTACAAAAAGAAAACTAACTCTTATTCCTAATTAATAGATACAATTGCCTTATCCAGATTCCATTCTCTGAAGTCAACATGAACCCAGGCTACCCGTATCGGCTCAATCAAGTCCGATTCAGAACACCCGTATCGGCTGCCGATTCCGATCCCATATCGGCCGATATGGCTTCAGCCAATATGTTGTCTGTTTTGGAAAACTCCTTTATTCCTTCAAATCCACCTCGGATCCAATCTCGATTGTTTGCATATCTTTACCAAATTTTGTTGTTAATAGTAGCGCATGTCAAGCCGGGAACCAAGTTGGAGCTCATCAGTCGTCCAAGAACTGATGACTTCCACAAGACCATTGGAGTTTCTTCACATGGATCTCTTTGGACCAATTGCCTATCTAAGCATTGGAGGTAAAAAATATGGTCTTGTAATTGTTGATGACTATCACGCTTCACGTGGGTATTCTTTTTGCATGACAAGAGTGAAACACAAGCCATAATATCAAGAAGTTTGCAAGAAGAGCCAAAAACGAGTTCGATCTCAAGATCAACAACATTAGAAGCGACAACGGCAAAGAGTTCAAGAACACATGTGAGGAGAGCTTCCTTGATGAAGAAGGAATCAAGCATGAATTCTCGGCTCCATATTCATCTCAACGAAATGGAATAACCAAGAGGAAGAATAGGACTCTCATCGAGATGGCAAGGACCATGTTGGACGAATACAAGACTTCGAAACGCTTTTAGGCCGAAGCCATCAACACCGCATGCCACGCCATCAACCGCCTTTACCTTTATCGTCTTCTTAAGAAGACTCCTTGTGAGCTTCTTACCGGTAAAAACCAAATGTCTCCTACTTTCGTGTTTTTAGTTGTAGGTGCTACATTCTTAACAAGAAGGCAAAATCCTTAAAATTTGCTCCTAAAGTTGATGGGGTTCTTGCTTGGGTATGGGTCAAATGAGTGCGCATACCGTGTTTTCAACAAAACCTCTAGTATTGTTGAGATCGCGTGTGATGTGACAATCGACAAGACTAATGGCTCTCAAGTAGAGCAAGTTGACTCAGATGTGTTAGGTCAAGAGGAGAATCCTAGCGAGGCTATCAAGAGGTTGGCTCTAAGAGATGTTCGTCCTAGGGATCAACTACATGGACCCTCTTCCTCAACACAACGAAGCCATCTACATCTATCCAAGGCAATGATCCCTCACCCTCAAACTTGGATCATGATGGAGGAGACGTACATGTGCCATCTTCACCAATCAACCTTGCACACCCAAGGATACATCAAAGCATTCAACGAGATCACCCCACTGACAACATTCTAGGTGATATCAACAAGGATCCACTAGATCTCGAAGTGCAAATTTTTGTGAATACTAATCTATTGTTTCTTCTTTTGAACCATTAAAGGTAGAAGAAGCACCTCGAGATCCGTATTGGGTGATGGCCATGCAAGATGAGTTGAACAACTTCACTCGGAACCAAGTGTGGTCATTGGTAGAGAGACCAAGGCAAAATATGATTGGAACCAAATGGATCTTCTGCAACAAACAAGATGAAAACGGCGTGGTGGTAAGGAACAAATCAAGGTTAGTGGCTCAAGGGTTCACCCAAATTGAAGGTTTGGATTTTTGGTGAATCATTTGCACCGGTAGCGAGATTTGAGTTAATTCGCATTTTATTGGCCTATATTACTAACCTTGATTTCAAGCTTTACCAAATGGACATGAAGAGTACATTCCTCGATAGTCCAATCAATGAGTTGGTGTACATAGAGCAACTGTCGGGTTTTGAAGACCCAAAGTATCCTAATCACGTTTATAAACTTCACAAGGCGCTCTATGGGCTTAACCAAGCCCCAAGAGCATGGTATGAATGCCTTTGTGACTTTCTTGTTAAAAATGGCTTTGAGATTGGCAAAGCCAATCCTACTCTTTTTACTAAAAGACATGATCATGATATCTTTATGTGCCAAATATATGTCGATGACATTATATTTGGCTCTACTAACAAGTCGTTTAGTGAAGAGTTTAGTAGAATGATGACCAAACGCTTTGAGATATCCATGATGGACGAATTGAAGTTCTTTCTTGGTCTCCAAATCAAGCAACTCAAGAAAGAAACTTCTATTTGCCAAACGAAGTATTTAAATGGGCACCTATGCCATCAAATGGGCACCTAGACCTCAATGAGTAGGGTAAAGACGTCAACCAAAAGGTATACCATTCCATCATTGGCTCATTGCTTTACCTTTGTGTATCTAGGCCTGTGTTGACGAAAAATCCATGTCCAGCCGATAGTGCCAAATCTGTTTTGACGTGAACCGTGTCGAAACACACGAAGGCCTGGAAGTTCTGCTTAGCTCCAGTGCAGGTCCTAAAATATTGATAAGATACTGACATGCTAGTTAGTTTGATTCTGCAGCTGACAAGATATATAAATTGATGATCAAATAGTCGATCGGCCAGCAAGCCGATATAGTCATTTCAGCCGATATCGATACCAGCCGATGTTGATAGGGTTTTGAGCAATTGGTTATACATCCATGTTAACAGCAGATTTTTGTAATCTACTCGAAGAGGAAAAGGAAAACCGACGCAGAGAAGGCGGCTAAGTTGGAGTCGGACCAAGTCTCGTATCGGACTCGGTGAGCGTATCGGACTGGAAGAAGCGGTAGCAGGTAGACCATATCGGCCGATACGGATTTAATATGGCTATTGACTGATAGAGTCAGGGAGTTGATAGAGTTAACATGGGCTTGTTCTGGGCTTGAGATAAGCTTCAAGGAAGTTGCCAAGGAAAGGCTCGGTTTTAGGCAACTGTATCTTGTAAATCAAGTAGGTTTAGATCTAATCTGCCGCAAAGACTTGTTTGTTAAGTTGTAGATAAGATCGTGTCCTATCTGGACAATGTTGTAATCTCGGGTATAAATATCCTAGTAGTATGTACATAGAAACTCTCTCACAACAATACAATACACAAATCAATCTACTCTCGGCGCATCGCCAACCCTCGCAAGAGGTTAATCTCGACGAGTTCTTGCTTCCCAGAGCAAAGGTAAGAACTCGTGCCCGACGATCTACATCGTCGGGGCTAGCATGTCGCTTTAGGCACGTTAAGCCTCGATGATGTGATCGTCGTTTATCATGCTTTGGGTGATTTCTATAAGTGTATTAATTATGCTTCGCCAGCGATCTACTCGTTTTAGGGTTTATTGCCGACGGCGGTTTAATTATTATGGTTAGTTAAATCTTTCAATGCATCTACCATCCCTAAAAGCGATCGACGACTTGATTTTCTTTGTGTTAAGTCTCAATTCACACTTTGAGTTGCTATCGACCTTAGTCCTATTTTGAGATCTAACCCAAAGCCTGTTTTCGATCGTAATTAAGGATAGCGCCAGGGTTTCAGCCGGTTTTATCTAACACACGTAATTACTATAATGTTTTTATATGTATTTGCCACTTGTATGAGTAGATTGACGAATATAAATGCATTTATTATAGGTTATTCTTTAGGGTTTGCTTGTGATCAATATATTTATATAAGTTGATTGGTTTATACAAGTCTGCATTAGAGTATTAGCTAGTGCACTTATCTCTTTTATCCCTCATCGGCCGATGCCGCTAATTGACATTAACATGTTGATGAAGGTCGATGAGATTAGATCTATATTCTGATTTTATTTTATCACGATTACAAGTGAACCGATATAGCTTTACACTATCGGCTAGGTCATGACAATGCGACATCGGCCTATCGGTCGATCGGCCATTGTTTACTTACATGGTTTGCTTGTTTATCTTGTTGATTGCAGATCAAATCAACTGGCACGCTCTATACACACCTAGGCAAGCCTTTGGACCTGCACTGGAGCTAAGCAGATCTCCCAGGTCGCCGTGGAAACGTGGAACCCGTTTGGTCGTGAGGCGAGTCTAAATTCTACGCCAACAATCCAATGTAGATTCCGATACTTAAGTAAATAATAATATTAAGACAATCGACTGATAATGATATGATAAAATAACTGTTGATCTGAAGGTTAAAGCATACATTGGCTGGAGATTCGATGTTGATAAATCCAAATGATTAGATAATCAGTGAAACCTTTATTGTGATTGACTAAAACCACCTTACATGTAATCCTCACAAGCCCAGTGGGACCTCAAGAACGCAAGCTTCGCGACAACAAGAAGACCACTGCAGGATGTCAAAGCAGAGTGAGATCTCCGAGGAGAACGTCGTCTCTGTGACCGTCGACCAGCTCAATGAAGAGTAGAGAGCTGAGATGGACAAACTGGTCGAGCAATTCCAAAATATGTACCTGCAGACATACTCTAGGACTCGGCAGGACACCCTCATTCAGAAATCTAAGGTGGTAATGCCGAGCCCTGGAGATGGAGCCAGCACATCAGCGGCAGCACACGACCACACCGTCAAGAACGAAGAAAACGCTGCGCCGACGTTGCAAGACCGCATCGACTCCGCAGTTCATTCTGCGCTAGTCAACCAGTTTGGGATCCTGGTGAACACATTGACCAATACGGTCAAATCAATCTTAGATGGTTCCATTCATCAGTACAAACCTCAAGGGCCGATTTTCTTGCCAGAAAACAAGTTCCCTTCTTATCGGACTTTGAGGACCGATCTGAGCACGGCTCCATAGCCGACGGTGCCGATCCCACCTCCATCGGCCCAACCAGCATCAACCTTGCCGCTGGTCCTCACCAGGCAAACGGGAGGATGCCCCCAGCACATCACGAAGGAACAGTATGCACAGTAGACGAAGGGGAAACAACCGGTGGTCGAGCCGATGTAGCAAGTTCCAGTCATCCCGCCATCGGCCAGACAACCTCAATTCCCCATGTCTGGCAACCCTCCGTAACCAGCTGCTTACAACGCGCCACAAGGCTGCCAGCAGTACACCGCAGGGCAGTACGACGCACAAAATTTAAATCATCACTTCCAACCGTACTCCCCCAGGCAATATCGGGCAGAGGGCCTGCAACAGTCTTACCACCAGGACCTCCCACATCAGCCCGCAGGATACTGGGCCGACATGATAGCCGAGGTGATGCGAGATCAGTTCGGCTTGAAGCCCAAGGAGAGTTCTACAGTGTATTGGCACCCGTATCCCGAGGAGTTCGACAGAGTGCCACTGCCGAACCGATACAAGATCCCGGACTTCTCCAAATTTTCGGGGCAAGACAACGTCTCTACATACGAGCACGTAAGCCGATTCCTAGCACAGTGTGGGGAGGCATCGGCCATAGAGGCATTGAGGGTGAGATTTTTCCCTCTGTCTTTGTCTGGGTCAGCATTTACATGGTTTTCCTCTTTACCCTGCAATTTCATCAGAGGATGGATAGATCTAGAGAAGCAGTTTCACAGATACTTTTACAATGGCGTACAAGAGATGAAACTGTCTGATCTCACTGCCATCAAGCAACGGGTTGATAAATCGGTCCTAGAATACATCCAAAGATTCAGGGACATAAGGAATAGGTGTTACAGCCTCAGTTTGACCGATTCTCAACTGGCCGATTTGGCGTTCCAACGATTATTGGGGCCAATACGAGAGAGGTTCTCATCTCAGGAATTCGACAGCCTAGCTCAGCTAGCGCAACGGGTATCGGCCCATGAACAAAGATTCCAGTAGGCGAAGAAGTTCGCAAAAAAGATCAATACAATCTATCAGTACACCTCCGATGAAGATGATGAAGAAGATGCCGATGTCGATCTGGCCGAGTGGGCCCGGATGAAGAAGCCGACAACATGCCAGTGGGCCAAGAAGGGCGACAAGGACGATAAATACGACTTCGACATCAACAAGGCCGACAAGATATTTGACTTACTCCTGCAAGAAAAGCAGATTCAGCTGCCAGTAGGTCATATACTGCCATCGGCTGAGGAAATCAAGAAGAGAAGATATTGCAAGTGGCACAACACATATTCCCATCACACCAATGAATGCAAGATCTTCCGACAACAGATTCAATCGGCCATCGAGCAAGGCAGGATCAAGATTGATGAAGCCAAGCGGCCGATGAAGATAGAAGGACACCCGTTCTCAGTCAACATGGTGCGGGCAGACAGGGCCGACGGCAATAGCCATCAGATCGGCAAGTGACCTCATCAGACCTCAGAGGGCCTGATCAGAAAATACCAGCGACTGCGGGAAGGACAAGCACAAGACTATGCCGATCAAGACGACTCTTACGACCCTCATTGGGAGTGCGAGTTTTTTCGGTTCTGTTGGAACAAAGGGATGAGGTTGCCATCAATCCCAGAGTGCCCTACATGTAATGATGTAGAAGACTCCCACCAGGGCAGCTCGAGCAAACAAGTGCATCGGCCGTACAAGCAGAGAAAGTCTGTACATGAAAGACTAGGGCCGATGCACCATGATCGTCGGACTGAGCACGACGAGCAAATCCAGGACCCCCAATGGTGCCCAAGCGACGTGTTTAGCAAGACACAAAAACGGCGGGTTCAGAGATTGAGAAGAAAGGAGCAGATCCAGGAGCAGCAGGCGACAATAGCACATCGGCCCACCAAGACCAAGCAGGAGTGGAGAATAAAATCCGCAGTTGTCAAGGCCGATGAGGGCACCTCCAAGTCAATTCGAGCTCCTACGTCTACAAAAGGTAAAGGTGTAGCATCGGCTTCTGTTAATATGGTTTTCATATTGCCAGCAAAATACAGCGTGCAGACGGCCGATGAAGCGGTAGCCGATGATGAGCAGTCCTCGGCTAAGCTACAGTTGTCGCCAGATCAAGCCGTGTTCGACAAGCCAGTCGACACCAGCCACAGGCACCTCCGGCCATTATACATCAAGGGATTCGTCAATGAGCGGCCGATGACGAAGATGCTGGTCGATGGCAGCGTGGCAGTGAACTTAATGCCGTATGCAACCTTCAGGAAGCTTGGAAAAGTACCTGAAGACCTCATTAAGACCAACATGGTGCTTAAAGACTTTGGCGGCAACGCATCCGACGCGAAGGGGGTGCTAAACGTGGAGCTCACCGTGGGCAACAAGACGATACCCACCACCTTTTTTGTCTTTGATGGAAAGGGTTCCTATAGCCTGTTGTTGGGACGAGATTGGATCCACGCAAACTGTTGCATCCCGTCAACAATTCATCAGTGCCTCATACAGTGGCGAGGGGACCAAGTCGAGATCGTGCAGGCTGATCGGTCAGTCCACATAGCCAATGCCGATCTCGCAGTTTGGGAGATAGAGGGAATCGATTGCCTGTCTAGACGAGTTTGGGAGGCTGATTTCCTCAAAGCAACTGATTGCGACATCGAAACGATAAACGATCAAGACAAGCAGTTGCTTTAACAAAGATGTGTCATCCACTGCCCAAGATGAGCAAGCTAGTCCCAACACAGATGATGCGGTGGATAAATTAGATGGAAAATTGGGACAAGACTTTACGTCAGCCAATCAACTCGAGGAGGTGATAGACCTAGGCCGACGTATGTAAGTGCTAACCTATCAAGGGAATATAAGAATGATTTGATAAATCTTTTGCAAGAATTCATAGACTGTTTTGCATGGGAGTACCATGAGATGCCTGGGTTAAGCCGATCGATTGTAGAACATTGGTTACCTATCAAACCAGGCTATCGGCCGTTTAAACAAGCTCCTAGGAGGTTTAAGGCCGATATGCACGAAGCTATCAAAGCAGAGATTACAAGACTTTACGACGCCAATTTCATCAGACCCTGCCGGTACGTAGAGTGGGTGTCTAAAATAGTTCTAGTGTTGAAGAAAAACGGCAAACTGAGGGTGTGTATCGACTTCAGAGACTTGAACAAGGCGACACCAAAGGATGAGTACCCTATGCCGTTAGCCGATTTGCTGGTAGATGCCGCGTTTGGACACAAGATCATCAGCTTTATGGATGGAAACGGAAGCTACAACCAAATTTTCATGGCCGAAGAAGATATCCACAAGACAGCCTTCAGATGCCCGGGGGCAATCGGCCTATACGAATGGGTTGTTATGACTTTCGGTTTGAAAAATGCTGGAGCTACCTATCAGAGAGCTATGAATTATATTTTTCATGATCTTATTGGCTCGCTGATTGAGGTTTACATCGATGACGTCGTCGTGAAGTCCAAAGAGTTTGATATGCACTTGGCCGATTTACGCAAAGTACTAGAACGAGCAAGGAAATATGGTTTAAAGATGAACCCTAACAAATGTGCCTTTGGCGTATCGGCCGGTCAGTTTTTAGGTTTCTTGGTCCATGAAAGAGGAATTGAGATTACACAGAAGAACATTGATGCTATAAAAAATATCAAGCCTCCAACTAACAAGACCAAGTTACAATCCCTGCTCGGCAAGATCAACTTTGTCCGACGTTTCATATCAAACCTGTCAGGCAGGATAGAGCCGTTCACTCCATTGTTGAAGATAAAGGACGATCAAGAGTTCGTATGGGGTGATAAGCAATAAAAAGCGTTGGACGACATCAAAGAATATTTAAGTTCCCCTCCAGTTCTAATCCCTCCGCGGAAAGGGGTTCCATTCAGGTTGTACCTATCGGCCGATGAGAAGTCTATCGGCTCAATTTTAGTTCAAGACATTGATGGCAAAGAAAGAGCTATTTTTTTACCTCAGTAGGAGGTTGTTAGATGCTGAAACAAGGTACACGCCAGTGGAGAAATTGTGTCTATGCTTATATTTTTTATGTACTAAATTAAGGCATTATTTACTTTCCAATGAGTGCATTGTGGTAAGCAAGACCGATGTGATGAAATACATGTTATCGGCCCCCGTTTTAAAAGGGAGAGTTGGTAAGTGAATTTTTTGCCTTAACAGAGTTTGACCTCAAATATGAATCGGCCAAAGCAATTAAAGGACAAGCCCTGGCTGATTTCATTGTTCAACACAGGGACGATTCAATTGCATATGCAGACATTGTGCCATGGACACTGTATTTTGATGGATCTGTTTGCAGACATGGATGCGGTATCGGCCTGGTCATAATATCCCCTCGGGGGGTAAGCTTTGAGTTCGCTTTTACTATCAAGCCCTATTATACTAACAATCAAGCAGAGTATGAAGCGGTTCTTAAAGGTTTGCAATTATTACAAGAGGTCGAGGCCGATTCCGTGGAGATCATTGGTGATTCACAGCTGGTAATCAATCAACTTTCCAGAGAGTATGAATGCAAGAATGATATTCTCAGAGTTTACAATGAGGAGTGCAAGGAGTTGCTACAAGTTTTCAAGATTGTGACGATGAGGCATATACCCAGGAAGCAGAACTTCGAGGCCAATGATTTAGCTCAGGGGGCATCAGGATACAGGCCGATGGCCAAAGATGTTCCGATTCAGATTGCTGCCGTGGATGCCGACAACTGGAGGTTTGCTATCATTGATTATTTGAAAAACCCTTCCCAGTCGGCGTCGCGATAGATGAAATACAATGTCTTGCATTATGTCTTGTTAGATGATGATCTATACTATCGGACGATTGATGGTGTCTTGCTTAAGTGCCTAGGTCTAGAGGAGGCCAAAGTTGTTATGAGCGAGGTACATGAAAGGATTTGTGGAACCCATCAATCGGCCCATAAAATGAGATGGCTTTTGAAACGCGTTGGGTATTTTTGGCCAACCATGCTTGAGGATTGTTTCAAATATTACAAAGGATGTCAAGACTGCCAAAAGTTTGGAGTAATCCAGCGAGCGCCGGCATCGGCTATGCATCCAATCATAAAGCCGTGGCCGTTTCGAGGATGGGGTATAGACATGATCGGACAAATCAATCCACCATCAAGTAAAGGACACAAGTATATCCTAGTGGCTACAGACTACTTCACCAAGTGGGTCGAGGCCATCCCTCTTAAGAAGGTTGATTCCAAGGATGCAATTCAATTTGTCAAAAAGCATATTATATATCGCTTTGGGTTACCACAAACATTGACTACAGATCAGGGATCGATTTTCGTGTCCGATGAGTTTGTGCAGTTTGCCGACAGCATGGGCATCAAGCTGCTAAATTCTTTTCCATATTATGCACAAGCTAATGGGCAGGCAGAAGCTTCTAATAAGACTTTAATTAAGTTGATCAAGAGAAAAATCGACGAACAGCCAAGGCAGTGGCACACCACGCTGGCCGATTCCCTTTGGGCGTATCGGATGGCTTGTCATGGTGCAATTCAAGTGCCGCCGTATCAGTTGGTTTATGGATATGAAGCTGTGCTGCCATGGGAAACCAACATCGGCTCAAGAAGGATTGCTTTGCAAGATGACTTGACAGCCGATGAGTACCACAATCTTATGGTTGATGAGTTAGATGATTTGGCACACGTACGATTGCGGGCCTTAGAGAAAATCAAGCAAGATAAAGATAGAGTTGCTCGTCATTATAACAAAAAAGTTGTTGCTAAGTCATTTCAAGAGGGGGATCTTGTTTGGAAATTGATACTGCCGATTGGTTCCAGAGATAATAAATTCGGCAAGTGGTCACCTAATTGGGAAGGTCCTTTTCAGATTCATCAATGTGCTCCTCACAATGCTTATCTGCTCAAAGGATTAGATGGGAAAATTTATGGAAGAGCCCTTAATGGCAAATACTTAAAGAAATATTATCCTAGCGTCTGGATCGATTCATGATCGGCTTGCCAGCCGATTTATGATAATAGCCGATGTGGTACACATCGTCTTTAGATGGCCGATATGCATTATCGCCCTTAGTTCAAATTTTACAACATGAGCCCTCATCTTCCAAAATTTGGGGGGCATATATATATACAAGCAAGGTTATCTTTCAAGATTCCTCAAGATTACTAGATCGAAATTTTATGGACTTCAAAAATTTTTCAGACTTGGACTTTTTCAGTATTGTTCAGATCAAATTCGGCTGGTTGGCCGATGAGATTTATATTAGTCGAACAGGAAGTTATTTTCTTACAAGAAGAACAGAAAAATATAATACATCAGCTTATAAATTTCTCGATAGCTGCAATGGCCTTACGACGAATCTGATCAATGTCCTCTATTACTTGGGCGTCATCGGCTGTCGACCCTGGGATTAGCTTCAAAGACTTACTCAGGGTCGCAAGGTATTTGGCCGATGCCTTCAGTTTTGCCGTCTGATCTTCTATGGCCTTCGGTGATGCAACTATCCCAGCCTCGACTTCTTGGATCTCCTTACGAGTTGCTTCTAGCCTTGACGCTAGGTCTGCTTCAAGGCGGTGGAGTTCTTCGAGTCTGTTCTTTAAGACAATCGGCTCGACAGCCAGCTCATCCAACCTGGTATTGTCAGAATTGACTTGAGCTTTGCTGGCGGTCAAGGCCGACTCCAAGCTTTCATGCTCCCGCCTCTCCGTGATCCTTTCTTTGGCTCTATCAAGCTTGAAGTTGTATTGTTCCAAGAAGATGGCTGGCGTCAGGAATTCCATCAGATCTTCAGGGAGCTGGTCCTGGATTTCTTGAACCCTGCTCCTGACAAGATTGCAGTTCTCCACCAGCGACTCCAAAGATGCTTCCAGCCGATTAGCGATATCAGACAACCGGTTCTTCAATTCGTCAGAAATTGACGCCTTGGCTGTGATGGGTGGTTCTTTGTCCTTGTCATCAAGAAACTGGCCGAAATCAAAAGAAAACATATCGGCTAGGTTCTGCAAACATCAACATAGGGCAAGGTTAGCTCAGTCAAGCAAGAATTGGCAAAGGGAGCAAAGTGATCTGGTTTACCTGTGATGGGGCATCGGCCTTCTCTTGTTGTCTTAAGACAGTAGGTGAGGGGGTTGGCCGATGTGGTGCGGGTGGTGGAGCTCGCGGCTAAAGAAAGGCAAGAGAATGGTGATTAGATCTATGTTACCAGAGGGGCAGTATAAAAATTAATTCTTACCGAAACAATCGGAGAGGGTGGTGGAGAAGGAGACGGTGTCCTCAATCGGGCCTTGGCTTGTTCTCGCCTTTGTAAGGTTGCCTTCTTAGTTCTTGCCAAAGGGGCCTATTGAGTTCTCTCTTTTAGTAAAGACGATGCAACAACCTGAGAAGAATATCAAGTTATAGCATATCAGCAGAAGGAGATAACATAAATTCAGAGAAGGAATTGTATTAACCTTGCGGATTGCATGTCTGGTTCTCCTTGGTTGAGTAACATCGGCTTGGTCATCGGTTGGTTGAATCTTTGTGGTTGTAGCCGATGGGTCCTTCATGGACTTGGCCGATGGCTCTTTAGCAATCTGGGCCGATGGATCTTGTTCTTCGAGTAGGTCGGCGGCTGCTGCGTCAACTTCTTCCTCCGTAATTTGGTCATCAAGGAATGCTTCCATGGAGGGGTCTAGCTCGTCTAGATCGGCCTGATCATCAGTCCTAGGTTTTTTGCCAATTTTGTGGATCTTTTCTTTTGCCGGTGCCTTCCTTTTAGGAGTTTCTTTGGTTATCGACCCTTGGAGTAATGATGATACTTTTGGGGCAGTAAGGCCGATAATCGACTCCAGAATAGTACTCCCTGATGGAGCTAGGGCTTGAGCATAAGATATTTTTCGCCCACTATTGCTGACTGTTGGTAGTGGGGCATCGGGGAACTAGGGACTGATGTTTTCAATAAGTTCTGTCAGATAGTACCTAGCCGATTGATGGAAGAGGTGAGTAGTCCACTCCTGCCACCATGATTGGAAGTTAATATGGATGAAGAGACTCAGCCATAATCGGTCACAGTCGCCCAAGTTTGATGCTTTGATTTCCAGGGCTTTGCTCATTATCAGGGCCGATGGGACTGTACCCCTGCGCTCTAGGAGCCGATGAAAGTGTAGGCCGATTGGGAGTTGTCCCAACCCACATTGCCTGGCAGCCACCATAGGGTTGCAGAACTTGTATGATAAGCTGGTGCTTCTGCCTTGAAATATGCCTACTGGGAGCAGGCAGGGAGTGATGCTGATCATGAAGATCTCCCTGGAAACCATGTCGTCGTTCAGCTGGCTCAGGGTCAGATCGGCAGGGAGCTCGAATTCGGCATCTGAGAGATAGACAAACATGTCTATCTTGGCTGATGGAGGGCCAGTATAGAGCCGGATAAACCAAGTGGATATGTCTTCGGCCGATTGCTCTGCCCTAGGGTAAACTAAAGCTGCTTCTCCAAAGGACATGCATCTCCTTGTCAAGGGATCCTCGTTGTCAGTATAGTCCGATGGGAAGGCAGAATCTGATAATGGAGGCCGATTGACCATGGTGTTGGTGTAGATTGTTAACCATAGCTGGATGAACCACCATGGACCTCCATGAGCCACTGTTTTCTTCAGCATCAGATCTTGAGTGGCAATCTGTAGCAGCTGATAGGTAGCTCCAAGAAGATATCGGCCTAGGGGAATCTGCTTCTTTTCAACAAGGACCTGAGCTAAATGTTGACAGTTGGAAGTAGGGCCACAGGTTGATCCGCAGAAGATGAATCTTTCTAACCAAAGAGTTAGGAAAGCCACGTGCTCTCTCTGTGAGACAGACCCCTGTTCCATGTGTTCGGTTATGTATCCAGACCAACCTCCAATTTTCTTGGTTTTCAGCCAGTGTTTGCTATTGATGAGGAGGTTGAAGGGGTTTATCTCAGAGTGAATATCCAGTCCTGTCAGCATCTTGACATCAATCAGCGTTGGGGTCATCGGACCTTGCCGAAATAGAAAAGCATTCAAGGTACTCGACCAGAAGTAGGTGGCTGCTGACATGAGAGGCTCGTTTTTCTTGGAATCGACCAAGGATAAAGCAATGCACTGGCCGATTCCTATCTCATCCCAATGGACTTGTTTGGCCGCTGCAATCCTCTTGTACCAAGTCCTGTAGCCATTGAGCTTGGACGGCCAGGATCTGAAGGTATGCTTCCATGAAGCGACATTGGGCTTTACTTCCTTGAAGGGGATTCTGTTGGTTTCTGCGTCTATCAACCAGGTTGGGTCAGAATTGCCCATGGGGCCTGACAGGAACTAGTGTGACTTGTCATTGGTGGGTATCAAGATATGGTTTTTGAAGACCTATGATAAGAGAACAACGGTGAAAAATAAGATCCGGGGGGCAAGAGCAGAAACCCTAGTTTGAAGGACTTGGCGGGAAAACGAGAATGTGAAATTGGAAAGGATTGACTTACCACGGGGATCTCAGAAGCGTAGAACGGCAAGGAGGCCATTGATGAACTTGAGGAGGTTACTAATGTGGGGGTGGATGCCGATGGGACGTCGAGGTGTCGTCGAGATTGAAAAGCGCAAAGTGGCTAGCGAAGAAGTGCGCGAGGAAATCGGCGACGGAGGGCTGCGAATTTGGATCTGTGCGGTTTTCAGACAAACCCTAGCGAAGAAGTCGATGGGTTCCTCGGAGCTAATTCCGCCACATTATATAATGAAGCGGAATTGGGGGGCATGTGTTAACAGTAGATTTTTGTAATCTACTCGGAGAGGAAAAAGAAAACCGACGCAGAGAAGGCGGCTAAGTTGGAGTCGGACCAAATCTCGTATCGGACTCGGTGAGCGTATCGGACTGGAAGAAGCACTAGCAGGTAGAGCATATCGGCCGATACGGATTTAATATGGCTATTGACTGATAGAGTCAGGGAATTGATAGAGTTAACATGGGCTTGGTCTGGGCTTGAGATAAGCTTCAAGGAAGTTGCCAAGGAAAGGCTCGGTTTTAGGCAACTGTATCTTGTAAATCAAGTAGGTTTAGATCTAATCTGCCGCAAAGACTTGTTTGTTAAGTTGTAGATAAGATCGTGTCCTATCTGGACAATGTTGTAATCTCGGGTATAAATATCCTGGTAGTATGTACATAGAAACTCTCTCACAATAATACAATACACAAATCAATCTACTCTCGGCGTATCGCCAACCCTCGCAAGAGGTTAATCTCGACGAGTTCTTGCTTCCCCAGAGCAGAGGTAAGAACTCGTGCCCGACGATCTACATCGTCGGGGCTAGCATGTCGCTTTAGGCACGTTAAGCCTCGATGATGTGATCGTCGTTTATCATGCTTTGGGTGATTTCTATAAGTGTATTAATTATGCTTCGCCAGCGATCTACTCGTTTTAGGGTTTATTGCCAACGGCGGTTTAATTATTATGGTTAGTTAAATCTTTCAATGCATCTACCATCCCTAAAAGCGATCGATGACTTGATTTTCTTTGTGTTAAGTCTCAATTCACACTTTGAGTTGCTATCGACCTTAGTCCTGTTTTGAGATCTAACCCAAAGCCTGTTTTCGATCGTAATTAAGGATAGCGCCAGGGTTTCAGCCGGTTTTATCTAACACACGTAATTACTATAATGTTTTTATATGTATTTGCCACTTGTATGAGTAGATTGACGAATATAAATGCATTTGTTATAGGTTATTCTTTAGGGTTTGCTTGTGATCAATATATTTATATAAGTTGATTGGTTTATACAAGTCTGCATTAGAGTATTAGCTAGTGCACTTATCTCTTTTATCCCTCATCGGCCGATGCCGCTAATTGACATTAACATGTTGATGAAGGTCGATGAGATTAGATCTATATTCTGATTTTATTTTATCACGATTACAAGTGAGCTGATATAGCTTTACACTATCGGCTAGGTCATGACAATGCGACATCGGCCTATCGGTCGATCGGCCATTGTTTACTTACATGGTTTGCTTGTTTATCCTGTTGATTGCAGATCAAATCAACTGGCACGCTCTATACACACCTAGGCAAGCCTTTGGACCTGCACTGGAGCTAAGCAGATCTCCCAGGCCGCCGTGAAAACGTGGAACCCGTTTGGTCGTGAGGCGGGTCTAAATTCTACGCCAACAATCCAATGTAGATTCCGATACTTAAGTAAATAATAATATAAAGACAATCGACTGATAATGATATGATAAAATAACTGTTGATCTGAAGGTTAAAGCATACATTGGCTGGAGATTCGATGTTGATAAATCCAAATGATTAGATAATCAATGAAACCTTTATTGTGATCGACTAAAACCACCTTACATGTAATCCTCACAAGCCGATGTAACGTCCAAATAACTCATCGGCTGAAACCCCGATGAAACCCTTATTGACAATCAAAGGCAGGTTAGCTTTTATGATTCTAAGCACGACTTAGTAGGTCAAACCTAATTGATGCAGCAGTATGAAAAGATGCATAAAGTCTAAACAATCAAGCCTTTGATTGATTTTCAGGGTGCTCATGTATTAAATTTAACCAAGACAGTAAAACTATCAAAGAGAAATTTTACACATCGGATAAGATCGACTAACCCTCTGATGAAACATTAGCATGAACCTATCAGCTTAACAAGACTTAGATTATCATCAATAATCTAGTAGGTCGAACCTAACCGATGCAGCACGAGATTGTATATAATAATCTAATACTCAATAAGCCGATAAATCTGTCTAATGTGATGGATATAACAAATCTATCTAAAGCATCATTGTGATTGTAGAGAAATATCGGCTAAGACAAAAGATCAGACCTAACCAAGACAGTCCCAGCTAAACCGATGAGTCTCTAGACATAATGCTATTAAAGATAGAATCGAAATATCAGGTAGGCAAATATATCAACTGAACCAGAGCAATCCAAGAGGTCGAAGCTGCAGCCATGAACAACGTAGCCGATATATTCACCGGGGCTAGCGGAACGTAGGACTTACCCCTTTGCGGGAGATTGAAAGCTGATGCAGCCCCGCGTCAGGTGTCAAGTTTCGTCGGTGATAAATAAAAACCTCGAAAAAGAGGGTGACGATGCACCAAGAGTAGTTGTATTGATAGAGAGATAGTTTACATGGACCCCGGGTGTATATATTTATACCCATAGGCCGATAAGAGTCCTAATCAGACACGACACAAACTTTCCTAAAGATAAAAGGAAAAACGTAAGTCCTGATCGAACACTAAACACGTTTTTCTAAAAATAAAAGGAAACTAATGACTCTGCCTAATTAATAGATAAATTGCCACGTTGCATCATCTTCGAACTCGACATCTTCTGGATAAGCTTCCTTCAATTTTTTAATTTTCTTAACTGAATCCATCAATATTCTAACTTCTGGCATCTAATAAATCCCGTCGGCCGATTACAGGACTTTGAAGCTGATACTGACTCTAGGCTGATGACAATTTTGGTGTTAATAGCCCGATATAATGCCTAGTGTGTGCATGTGTGCAAGATTTCAAGCCACATCAAAGGAGTGTCACCTTGTGGCCGTGAATATAATTCTTAGATATTTAGTGCACACACTAAACATTGGCCTTTGGTATCCTAAGGGAGCGTGTTTTAATCTCATTGGTTATGCCGATGCGGATTATATTGAGTGCAAAGTAGATAGGAAAAGCACATCGGGCACTTGCCAATTCTTGGGTAGGTCCCTTGTTTCTTGGTCTTCTAAGAAGCAAAACTCCGTCGCCCTATCTACTGCCAAAGTAGAGTACGTCTCGGCGGAGAGTTGTTGTGCACAATTACTTTGGATGAAACAAACTTTGAGAGATTGTGGCCTCAATGTGAGAAAAATTTCACTCCTATGTGACAATGAGAGTGCCATCAAAATAGTCAACAACCCCATCCAACACACCTGAACCAAACACATAGATATTCGCCACCACTTCTTGAGAGATCATTCCATAAGAAGCGACATAGACATCCAACATGTGAGAACCGATAAACAATTGGTGGATATCTTTACCCAACCTCTAGATGAAAGTAGGTTTTGTGAGTTGAGAAGTGAACTAAATATCTTGGATTCTCGAATGTGGCTTGATCTATTGCATGCATTTTGTTTGCTAGTGTAGGTTGCATATCACCTTGTGGCAACTTGGACATTCAATTAATGGATGAACACTAGTCACTATTTTGTGGATAAATTGAATCTATGTGTATGGGGATCTTATATTTCAATGAATGTTGATCCTAGCAAAATTTGCAATAGGTTCATACATGCCCTCTCTCGAGGATAAATTATCTTGTCTCATGGTAATTTACTCTCTTTTGATCCTCAGATCGACCCATTTGACTTGTAGTTATTGTTTTGTGTGATTTATTGAGTGCTAATCACAAGCTTAAATGGGGTTCTTTTGTTTGACCAGCTTCCATCAAATTTCCCTTAAAATTCCTTTGAAAAATTTCTATCAAGATTTCTTGCAAAAATCACCTCCTTTGGTTCCTTGCAAAATCTGGCATTTTGCACTATTCAGAAAATTCTGAAACCTTTCAAAAAATTTTGAACATCTCAAAATACCAGGTTCCTTGCAATGTGCCTCCACTTCCAATCTTCTGGACGCACTTTTGGATCCAAGGGGGATCTCTTCCTCAACATTTCTCCTCGGAAGTTCATCGTTTTAGGTATTGTTTTTCAAATTCGATTTGTGCATCTACATGTTTCAATCCTTTGATTCCCTTCGGTAGAGAAGTTCTTCTAGAGCCCTAGTTTGAGTAGCTTCAAATCCTTAGCCATTCCATGCTGGCATCGTTCGGGATCTAGGGTTTAGGGCACGGTTTGGCCCATTTGGATTTTTTCGAAGCCCCCTTCAGAAATTTCTAAAAGGCTCAAACCGAGCCAAACCCCTTCCTCCCGCATGATTTTGTTCACCATTCCTACTCCTTCTTGTGTTTGTCACTCCTTAACTCCTTGTATTTCATCTCTTTTCCCAAGGATCTGCAAAAGGACCGCCCACAGGCATATTTCCAATTGTCAATAGAACGCTTCCCCTCCCGAATCCGAGACTTCGGATCAGGAGTGATTCGGTAAGGAAGAAGGGCAACCTCAAGTTGCAAATGTGGCAAGGGGGAACACACTTCTCCCTATCGTGCAGCATGGCCTTTGGCTTCTTATCCGCCCCGCCAGTCCTCCGTCGAGGGCTCCTCTCGGCCTCCTCGCCATTCCTTTGGTGAGGGCTCCTCCCAGGGTGTGCAACCTCCATAGCATGATGCTTCGCGCATCATTGGCCCTCTCGTCGTGCACACCCCCACGAGGGACCCTCGCCATGCGAGGCATGTCATCAACTGGTGCATCAAATCCTCTGATGTGCTTGCATGCCGTGAAGAGGATCCTCGGTCAGAGCGGCAGTTTTCCTCAAATTACCGATTCTGGAACTTCTTTCGGTAGGACTTCTATCAGATTGTCCTGATGCCCCGATCCAGTCGCACTCTTCCCATGCGGTTTGTGGATTGAGATTACTTTGCCTCTCTCAAGGATTCCGTCCTCGAAGACGTCACTGAAGTGTGCGACTACATGGATGTCAAGCTATTCATGGCCCTTCAATATGATTGGTGCGCGGAGATCGTTGCTCAATTCTATGCACTGGTCTTCTTTCAGCCAGACAATGCCCGCACTCTCCACTAGATGACCGAGGATCGATGGTACTCTATCACCTATGATGACCTTGGTGCTTTCTAGGGCTTTGATGTAAGGTGGCAGCAATACTTGGAGAATCTCCACAACCATTCCACCTCTAGTGACAATGCCATTCTTCGACTGTATGCTCCTGGCTTGGCATTGTGCCCGGGAAGACCAAGGGTCTCAAGCCCTTCCATGCTCTCCTATATCGCATCTTAAGGAAGACGCTTGTGCCTATGGACGGGGATGCCAGCAACATCAACGCCTATTTTTGCAATGTCCTGGTGATGTTTCATCGTCCTCTCTCTCAGTTCTCCACATTTGACTTTGTGTGGCAAGAGATTAGGTTTTCCTACTACATTCACCACAAGGGTCTTCGATATGCTCCCGGCATCATGAAGATGATTGAGCATGTCATCGGCCTCACCTTTGTGAAGGAAGTCCCATATACCATGATCATTCTTTGTTTGGGCATTGTCTCCTCTGCAGGGGCATCCACTTCCTCCAGGGCAAGAGGGCCTGACATCCCCTCTACCTCCACTGCTCAGCAGGTTGCCCCTGTTGCTCGCTGGGAGTCCTCTCCCTTGTGAAGGCCATGCAAGCTAAAATGGATATGCCTCCTTCACCTCCTGGCTATGAGGCAGAAGAGGAAGAGGCAGAGGACAAGGAGATTGAGGATCCCTTTGCCGGTCTTCCTCAGGACTTTGATTTTGGCTTTAGCTATAGTTACCCTCCTCCTCCACCACAAGATCCTCCTCAAGCTCGTTTCGTTTGATCGGCGCTTCCACCTTCTCTGCTTTTTGGTGTCTTGATGCCAAATGGGGATAATTATCTTTCAATCTATCTAGTTGGTCGAACAATTTAAATTTGGATGTATGATACTTTGTTCTTATTTGTGTTAGATGCTTGTCATTTATGTTTATGCTTTCATGAGACTTTGGATGTTCTTGTTTCAGACTATGTGATGTAATGTTATTTATCATTTTAGTCTAATGGTGTGGATGATGGACATCATATGCATTGTTGATTCAATTTCATTATGAATCTTCTATGAGCTTATTCGTGGGTGCAAAGTATTAGGGGGAGCTCTCTACTTGTCTCTAATGCATACTTTTAGGGGGAGCCATCCTACTAAAACTTTGAACCCGAATCTCTATTTTATATAATCTCTATTGTGTTCTAATCGTATTGTCATCAATCACCAAAAAGGGGGAGATTGAAAGTGTATCTAGGCCTCTAATTATTTTGGTGATTAATAACAATGTGATTAGAGAAGACTAACAACTTATTTGAGTATGAGTGAAGAAATGTTAGTTCGGTGAAGCGGTGTTCAAAGCAAAACCCTTTCAACTGGATAAAATGATGAAATGCGGCATTTGTGCAAATAGTAAAATGTAAATTTTCATTTATTTGCGTCATTAGGAAAGCCTACTATTAAGAGGGATGTTGCTTTGATATCTAGGGATGAGAAAAGTGCTCAGAAGTTTTTGCTGAAGTGGTTCTCTTCCTTACATTTGTGTATTGGTGTTTTTTGAAGTTTTCTAAAATCGACTTTGGATTTTTCCAAAGTGCTTTTGCCTTTGGAAAATAGTACTGGTGTTTTTCGGATATTTCCAAAGGCCACTTCGAAAATTTCCAAAGCACTATGGCTTGCAAATTTTAGTACTGGTCTTTTTCGGAAGTTTCCGAACGAGTTTCAAAAATTTTCAAACTGTGTTGAAAAGCTTGCTTTTGATACAGGTGATCTTCGGACTTTTTCAAAGTGATATTTGGAAATTTCTGAAGCTACAAGTTGAAGTGACTTCCAGTACTGCTGATTTTTGGATTTTTACGAAGTTGCTTCGGAAATATCCGAACAATGCTTCAAGTTGGATTTTTGTACTGGTGTTTTTCGGAAGTCTCCAAAAGTGCTTCAGATTTTTTCAAAAAAAGGAATCTTTGCCCACCAACGGACAGAATTGAGGGTGTGGCTATAAATATCCCCCTTTCCCCTCCATGTCAATGTTATTGGTTGTATTAAATACTTTTGTCCTTGGCTTTCTTTGCATTCAAGATCCACTTTGAGCCTTGCTCTCTCATTTCTCCTCTCCACCGATCTTCATGTCTTGACTTCGTGTGTGTGAGAGAGTTGAGGATTTGACTTCGTGAAGATTTGTTGAGCACTAATTTCATCCCCAAGAGATTCTTGCTTCATCTTTTACTCTTGGAGGTTGAGGATTCCTAGACAGCTAGGTGTCACTCTTGAGCCACCGATCTACTTGTGGTTGGTAGAGAGAAGTTTGTGAAGGTCGGATCTCACCTCCGGAAGGAAAAAGATACCACTAGTGAAAGGAATGCTTTGTGCAACCTCTTGAGAAAAGGGTTAGCGAAGGCCGGACTCTTTGTGAGCTCCTTAACGGAGACTAGAATACCCTCAAGAATTCGAACATCGGGGAACAACTCATCTTGTAACAACCTCGGTGATACCACTTTCCCTCTCCCCTCCTCTAGCTTTGCATGCTTGTGCTGCGATAGGTCTAGGTTTTGTTTGAGCTTGCTATTGTTGATTGTGCTTGTTAGATCTAGTTTCTTTATTGTGCTTGTTGTTGCTCTTCCAATTTTGGGAATATCCGAAGCTTTCAGGAATATCCAAAGCTTTCAGAATTATCTGAAGCCCTTTTGCATTTACTTAAGTTTTTAAATTAGCCTATTCACCCCCTAGGCCTAAGTGACCTTTTCAGTTAGGTTGGGCAGCCAATAATTTCGATGCATCTTGGTACACCCCTAGAAGATATTTTCCCAAGGGGATTTGTTTTCCATTGGCTAGGGCGTCTACCAGGTGTTGCATGTTGGCTATTACGCCCAAGGTTGATCCACAAAAGACGAATCTTTCTAACCACAGGTTGAGGAAAGCGACATGTTCGTGGTTGGAAACAGGTCCAGAGGTCTTAGCATGCTTGGTAATATAATTGGCCCATCCGCCATCAGCTTTGGTGCTAAGTCAATGAGTGCATTTGATCCTTAGGCTGATGAGATTAGCCGATGAAGTAATGTTCAAGCCAATGAGCATAACCACATCCATCAAGTTTGGCGCCATCGGCCCACGGCTAAAGAGAAAGAGTTAAGAGCATCGGACCAGAAGTAGCAAGCCGATGATATCAAGGATTCATCTTTATCCATTTCGGTGAAGGATAAGTTAATTACATTGAGAAATGCCTAAATATGCCCAAAGTTCATATTTGGAGGCCAAGACTCGCCGATACCAGGTACGCCAGCCGGCTATTTTTTAGAACCAAGATCTAAAGCTGTTGTGCCAAGCCAAGATGGCTAAGCTAGAGCTTTCAAAAAGAATTCTATTGGTTTCTGCGTTGATGAAATTGGTTGGATGTTCACTACCCATCGGACACATATAATAGAAAACAGGACAATTGTGGATGGGAATCATGACTTGGTTTCTCAGGTTCTACAGTGCAAAGTAAACAATATTTATGAACAAATGGAGAACACGAAGAACATGGGAAGAACAAGGACCAAAAACTGGATTCAATCTACATAATGCGACAAAAGGCAGTAGAAAGTAAAGGGTGCGTGAATTCTTCCCTCTCGGACCGCGCTTGATGAGGCCATTTGGTGCGGAGGAGTTAGATTTCTGGTGAAGATCGCCGCTCGGATGAATTCGCCGGAGGAGGGGGAGAGAGACAGAGAGAGTTTCTTGAAGTCACCGACGAGGGAGGCAATGATGTGACGAGGTGATAGTGGATGGAGAACCCAAGGGGTTTTTATGGGCGGCGCATAAAGGGTCATGTTTATCAAGCTGGGCCGATGGAATCTGGGTGGACTAGTGAGGTTAAATGGGTCGTATAGGAATTTCGCAGCGTGTCTATCCATACTCCAAAATTGGGGCATGTCTTAACAGCAAAATTTGGCAATCATTGTTAGTCAAGACCAAGTCAAAAGAGAAGTTGACACTGTGATTGTAGTTGCCTCGGATAGAAAGTGTGTTAGATCAGTTCGGTTAGTTTTAATTCTATTTTGGTATCATCTTCCGAATCAAGGAAGGTTTGTTTAATATAGATAGAGTCCAGAGCCGATCGAATCGTATCTGGTTTAGTTTCCTTTTTCTATAATTAGAGCCCTAAGCTGATCAGGTCGTGTTTGAGTCGGACTTGTTCTAGCCCAAGGGTACAAATATATACACCCAGGGTCCCTGTAATCTATCAACAGTTCAATATCCAATTTTTGGCGCCTCACCACCCTAGTTTCGATGAGTTCTCGTTTTCGAGCTTGGGCTGCATTGGTTTTCAATCTCCGGCAAGAAAGTAAGTTTCGTCAACTCCGCTTGTATCGGCGGAATTAGTACTTTCTCGGTTAAGTCCAATATACTAGTTAAGCTTTTACTCGTGTTGCCTATCCGATATATCGGCTCTTTTTTAGATCGCTTTTGTCTTAGTTGGATTTGATATATCAATCACCTTGCATAGTATCTATCGGCTCGTTTAAATCCATCAAGCTTATAATCAATCTCATAATGTCTCGGACAAGTCCAATCTATAGGGTTGTATTTTGCTGGATAGATTTTCTCAATTCAATAGGTATAGTTCATCGTTTCATCGGAGTTTTAGCTGATGCATTATCTACTTATCAGTAATTAAATTGCTTCATTAGCTATATTCTAGATTTAATATAATTACTTAATTCTTATTCTTATCGTCTTTAATCTGCCTCGGTTAGGTCCGATATATCAACATTGTGGTCAATAAGAAGAGACTATTGGTAATTATACTCTATATGGTCATAGCCGATGATAGTTCATCTCTTTTAATAGAAGTCAATTGTAAGTTTCAATCAACTTGATGCATCGGCCTACATTCAAGATAATATAATTGCTTAGCCTCTACCTTTATTATGCTCAATCTTATACTATCTCGATTTGGTCTGTTCTATCAAGATTGGTTTTAATAAAGTTAGATTATTTATAGTTATATTGCATCTAAGCTTCGACCGACGTTTCTCTCAATTTGCTCTTATATCTAAACTCCATAGGTTATAACCATTGATCCGAAGTTCTATCGGCATTGGCTACGCGATACTATATCAGCCTTATGGCTGATTGGCCCCACGATCTAATCTTTTTGTTTCTATCTTGTTAGTTGAGGGATCAAACTAACTGGCACGCCCTGAACCCGATTGATACGACTTGCAAAGCTAAGCAGATCTCTCAAGTACTCCTAATTAATTAATTGTGGGGTAACTACTTTCTTATCAAAAAAACATTGAAGTACCTGTTGATTCAATAATTTAGTATCAACTTTGCAATAGCTTATCAATTGTTTTTACAACAAAAATACCCTTATGAACATACAATGTTGTAGGTTGTGTTATCTCGTTAGAAGGTTCAAAAACACTATTACATAAAACATTTGTGCAAGTGGCCGATAAACCATTTATACGGGCGTTTTTCAATCCACCTAAAAACAAGGGCCTATAGAAATCGTCTGATTTGGGCTAGCGGAATATCGATAGCTCTTGAAAGTCAATTTCCACTGGCGGCTTCTTAAGGACCCACCCGTGTAAATGAATTTCTAGTTTTTTATTTTTGTAGGTGCAAAATAAGCTTTAAAAATATTTCATATTTTAGTAAGAATCTATACATGGTTTTCGCGCAAAATATGGGCTCGTGCAGTTTATAGGATTCAAACCTAGGTCCTCTGATTCAGCACGTAGTCTCCTTGCCATCTCACATATGAAGCAATTCATGACTATGAGTTGAATGCTATTCTTTTGATATCACCTCTCATAAAACTTGCAACACATAGTTCATACTCTAAATGGCATCAAATGAAAATGTTATCAACTATAAACTTGTAGATCGCGCTGAGGTCAACAACTTTGATATATAGCGTATCTCCATCTAAGCTGATTTGAAAATTTTAAAATTCATTTTATCAAAATAGATCTATGAGTTTGATGAATATTTGGCAACTTGGACTATCCCAAATGAAAAAAATGTTCAACTACAAAGTTGTAGATCTCGTCGAGAGATATAATTTTCATATAACATTTATCATGATCTGTCAAAAGGCTATACTCCGACCATGGTATTTGCAGAGTATGAGGGACATTGGTGCCAAGGTATACGCAAAATCGAAGTGAAAGAGACGGGAGACAAGGATTTTTATACAGGTTTGGGCCCTTTAACTGAAACGTAATAGCCCTACTTCTGTTGGCTGAAGCTGGTGTTGCCTTTATATATCAGTATCAACGAGTACAATATTTGGGATGATCTAATCTAGTCGACGTTGGCTTTGGTGGCATGGAGCTCCAACACGTAGTCGACGGCTAGTGTAGTCTTCTTCCTCAAATATGAACTCAGCGAGATTGGAAGTAGCTCTAGATCCCTCGTGTCGGCCTTTGTGGCTCTAGATCAGATCTGTCTAGGCTTGTATTCTAACTTGGCATGTGTCGACGGGCTATACGCCCACTAAGGTATTTGTATAGTATGGGGATCGTTGGAACCAGAGTATTCGCGAGAATCGATCAAGCAGACAGGGGACAAATTTATACTGGTTCAGGCCCTCAAGATGAGTAATAACCCTACTCCAGTTCATAAGGATTATAGATTGAACTGTCGCTCAGGGTACAATGGGAAAGTAGAACAACTAGATGAATCCGCTAAGTAGAGACCACCGAGAACGGCCCGACGAGATCTATTCGGCGAATACGGCGCTGACTTCCTCTGGATTGCTTCTGGGCATAGGTTTGGCTATGGCTTGTAACTCTCACATGTGGTTGATGGTTAGAGTGGTCTTCTTCCTCGAATATGAACTCGGTGAGATTGGATGTAGCTCTAGATCCCTTATGTTGGCCTTTGTGGCTCTAGATTGGGTTTGTCTAGGCTTGTATTCTAACTTGCCCTGTGTTGGCCTGTTTTGGCATGTCCCCTTTCCTCCTAGGGGGTCTTGTATTTATACCCTCGAATGTCCCCTTGTCCAAGTAGAACTAGGAAGACAAGTATGGATACGATCCGAGTAGTCCTTGTAATGCCCAAGTAGGAATTCGCTTCTCCTTTCTTATCCGAAACACCTTCTATTCTGGAAAGATAATTTCCCTCTTTATCCGTCGTATTTCCTTAACCAAAGGATACCTTCTCATATACTATTAGGTATATGGTATTTCTGTATACCGCAAACTCATGTATAGGAGGTATGTCTTATTCTTGACACTGACAGTAGCCCTCGACCTCAATGCAAATGATTGGACTAGCGTTCTCGACCATGTAGCCCAAAGATCCATCATTGCCAGAATCACTTAGCCATTCTCGGAATACCGAGTAGGCATGAAATTACCGACAAATCATCTTTCCTAGACATAGTAGAGAACGTGACCATCATTTGAATTTGGATTGAGGTCAAAAAATATGCTACCATGCTATAGCGTTCTTGATCAAATATCCCATACATAACTCCTGTCGAACTCATCTAACCATTCTCGGATAGTCGAGTAGGTGTAGAGTACGCGACAAAGTCCTTCTCTTTTCCTGAAACAAGAACTCAACTTGAACTTGAATTCACTAATCCAGCATCCATCTAGTCTGAAATAAATTTCAACTATTATGTGCCCTGGGACCAGTATATGTCTGTTAGTTGAGTATAAGAATTGTCAGTTTGAGCTTTATTGAGTCAAGACAACATGCTGACTACTATAAAGCCTCCAACTAGTCTCTTTTACTCAAAAAATCTAATTGCTCTGATATCTGATTTTCCTGAAATAAATTCTCAAAACAAATTATTAGATAGAAATCCCCAAGCGAACACTCGGGACTAATATGATATGAATTAAAAATATCAAAAATAAATTATATCTATGTGTGCCAATAATCGAGTACTCTTACTAAAGCTGCCCTCAGCTGAACAGAGTTAGATACTCTCTCTAGCCCCCAGCTGGAATTGTGGGAAGTTTTCCTCAAAAACAGCTTGAATCTCATTACAAACTAAGGTGAAGAAACAAATTCTTAGACCCTGTAGACGCAAAAACGTGCCAGAAGCGTGTTCATGCGAAAACACGGCGGCCTGAGAGATTTGCTTAACTCCAGTGCAGGTCGAACTCTTAGAAAACGGGTCCAGGGCGTGCCTGTTAGTTTGCTCCTACAACCAACAAGATATACAATAAAACTAAATTAGACATACGATAGTCGATCGGCCGATAGGCGGATGACGTATCGTATAGACCTAGCCGATGCGAATTGACCGAATCAGCTGTGAGGTGTAAGATAAATAATTCAAAGTAAACCCTAAATATGCTCCATCGGCTATAAATACATAATCTATTGACAAAGATTAGATCTTTGCCAATGAAATCATGATCAGGTTAAAATAGATATTGTATCGGCTAATACTCCGATATAGCCTTATACAAGAATATCGATCTAAGTAAATATATCGAGGCAAGCTTGATATATTTAACTAAAGTGATACTTTTGTATAAGGGGCAAATATAACATGAAAAGCATGATTAAAAGGAATTTAAACACAACTAAGCAGCTATATTAGATAAGATCGGCTAAAACTCCGATGCTACCCTATTACAAACAAGAGACAGGCTAGGGATCATGATTCTAATTAAGACTAGGGCTGATGCAGCACAAAGTGTAAAAAAAAGGATAATATCTAGACAATCAAGTCCTTGAATGCTTTTCGGGGTGGTAGATACCCTATGCCAATCTAGGCTAATGAGTTGATTTAGCCGATACCGACAAAACCTTGAAAAAGGCCTGGCCGATACGTCTAAATCAACCATCAACTTAGATTGGCTAAGTTATGTGGTAACTTAACAAGCCATACCTCCAGCTGCCAAACCCGAAGCACGAACTCGTCGAAAAGTAAAGGGAAAATTGTGGCGATGCGTCGAAAGTGTTGATTGAACTCCTGTTTTTTTACATAGACCTTGGGCTTATATTTATACTTGTACAAACAAACCTTGTTCTTGCCGGACACTACTTACAACTTGCCTAAACAAACAAGTCCTAAGTGGACTCTTACCACAGTATTACAAAAAGGAAACTACCTTTTATTCCTAATTAATAAATACAATTGTCTTATCTGGACTCAATTCCTAGCTGGCAATTTCTTTAAACCCTCCTCCGAAACCAACACGAAGCCAAGTTACCCGTATCGGCTACCCAAGTCCGATTCCATATCGGCCGATACGCCTCCAGCCGATACGCTGCCTGTTTTAGAAAACTCCTTTATTCCTTCAAATCCGCCTCGAATCCAATCTTAATTGCTAGCACACATTTACCAAATTTTGCTGTTAATAGACCCCAGCTGTGAATTTAGAAAACCAATTCCCAGTTACACGGCTAGTTAATATGTTACAGTGAGAACTCTGACATGACCAGTATGACATGGTCGTTTGACCCTTAGCATCCCGACTAGTCCAATAGTACCAAGCATCCTCGGCTTAGGGAACCCGGTGACTAGTCGGACTTAACGTAATAGGACGATAAGAAACGACTTCAACTAGTAGCGATATGAGAAAAGAGGATCAACGGATAAATATTACACATTTGATTTGTATTTAAAACTTATATAGATTAATGCATGAAGATGGTAGGAACACTACACACACTGGTCGAGAACAAGGCGCATAGTCGTGCTCGACCACTCGCAGAGGTGGTGGAAGAATCGCTACAACGCTGGTTAAGGACTAGGTATGTAGTCATACTCGACCACTCGTAGAGGTGGTGGGAGAATCGGTACAACGCTGGTCGAAAACTAGGTGTGCAGTCGTATTCGACCACTCGTAGAGGTGGTAGGAGAATCGCTACTACGCTGGTTGAGGACCAGGTGTGTAGTCGTATTTAACCACTCATAGAGGTGGTGAGAGGATCGCTACAACGCTAGTCAAGGACCAGTTGTGTAGTTGTACTCGACCACTCGTAGAGGTGGTGAGAGGATCGCTACAACCGCTAACCGAGGACCAGGTGTAGTCATACCTCAACCACTCGTAGAGGTGGTGGGAAATCGCTACAACACTGATCGAGAACTAGGTGTAGTCGTACCTCAACCACTTGTAGAGAACTCATAGAGGTGGTGGGATCGCTACAACCTGGTCCGATGTGTAGTCGTACCTCAACCATTTGTAGAGAACTCATAGAGGTGGTGAGATCGCTACAACGCTAGTACTCGGACCAGGTATGTAGTCGTACCTCGACCACTCGTAGAGAACTCATAGAGGAGGTGAGAGCGCTACAACGTTGGTACTCGGACTAAGTGTGTAGTCGTACCTCGACCACTCATAGAGGTGGTGGGAGGATCGCTACAACACTGGTCGAGAATCAGATGTGTAGTCGTACTCTACCACTCACAGAGGATTCGTAAAGATGGTGAAATCACTACCACACTGGTTAAGAATCAAGTGTGTAATCATACTCGATCACTCGCTGAGGTGATGGGTGGACCGCTACAACTCTGGTCGAGAACCAAGTGTGTAATCGTATTCTGTCACTCGTAGAAGATTTGTAGAGTTAGTGAGATTACTACCACGCTTGTTCAGAACCAGATGTGTAGTTATACTCGACCACTCGTAGAAGATTTATAGAGTTGGCGAGATAGCTACCACGTTGGTTGAGAATTAGATGTGTAGTCGTACTTGACCACTCCTAGGGATGGTGGGAGGATAGCTACAACCGCTGGTCAAGGACCAGGTGTAGTCGTACCTCAACCATTTTTAGGGGTGCTTGAGTTGGTTATTACATGTCCATATCATGTGGCCAGCATGACTTCATATACCCAACTTATAAGCATATCGGACGTCCGTTCGCAATCATGCTGGGTGATCAAGCCGACAATGCTCGCGAGGAGATTGTATGTATCAACCTTTTCGCAAATAGACCAGGTTGTGACCGATACTAGATACAAGATAGGTCGCCGATGTTTGCTGGTAGGTTTGGTCCGACAACTCTTCGTTTGTTCGAGAACACTCTTAACAATGGGGTGTACTCGACCTCTGCCTACTAGGGTACTCGGTGTCCAAGTGGACGCTGGATTATTTCCTAAAAATATTTTCTAGAAGACAAGATATATAACAGAGAATACCAAGTACGTACTCGGAAAATTGTATAAATCTTCTAGTATTTGTCAGGATTTATTGAGCAGATTTAGATTAAATGTCAGGTACTATCTACACCGTAGACGAGCATGATTTATACAGAAAAAATTGAGTAAGCCCCTAGTATTAGACCGTAGTCGGTCCAATATAGGAAACACTCGCACAACAGATATTATATAAAAGATATGCTCTAGATAAATATAATAAATTATTGATCTGAAAAAGGTACGATAAATTGTATAAAATATTACGTACTTATGTAGATATATGCCGGATATATTTATGAAATTAGTAGATTGATTTAAGAAATCAGATATCTCTGTTGATGTAATCTTGGCAAATAAATATTGTAGCAGCTGCTCGTGCGCTTGTGATTTGTGCCCACGTATGCATAAATTTGCATGTAGATAGATTGGCAATAATAACAAAATATGGACATGGGACATGTTGAGTACACGCTGCTGCAGCATGATGTCAGCTCCTCCGTGATGGCTTGCTGTATCCGATCGAGTAGAAGTAATAGTAACAGGCAAGGAGGTCGAGGGCTGTCCGCTAGCCCGATGCATGAGTGTGTTGAAGCGGCATACAGGGTGGCTGGCTTGTTCTCCTTTTGGTCATGTGCTTGTGCATCTTGAGAATCAGCACGAGGCCGACAAGGATAGCGCTAAGCGGAGAGCACTCTCCCCGATTAGATTTTTGGCAGCGATATCTTTGTCGATCTGGGCCTAGGCCTCACAGGTCGACAATATTGAATTGATGTCCTCAGTGGCAGCAGTGACATCTTGAAGCTTGATTGATCTTGATAGATCAAATTATTGGCGACGATGATTTTGACCTGGTTGGGTCAGATCTCCAGGGTCAAAGTCGTTGAAGTATCTCTTGCCAAAAAATATATAGGGCAATATCTTGATGAAGATTGAGATGACGAGGGTCCCGATCCATAGGAGAACACGCTTCGGTCGGGTCATATTTCCCAGGTCCGAAGTCATCGGAGAGTGTTTTGTCGAAAGATCCGCTTCTTGAACCCATCTCGTCAAAACCTTGAAACACCAAGTCCCCTACGTGACATGCAACTGTCAAAGGGCTATACTCCGATCACAGTATTTGTAGAGTATGGGGATTGTCGGTGCTAGAGTATACACGAGACCGAAGTGAAAGAGATGGGAGACAGATTTTTGTACAGGTCCGGGCCCCTTAACTGACAGGTCATAGGTCTACTCCTGTTGGCCGAAGCCGGTGTTGTCTTTATATATCAGTGTCACACGAGTACAATATTTGAGATGATCTAATCTAGTCGACGTCCGCTTGGCGGCATGGAGCTCCAACACATAGTCGACGGCTAGTGTAGTCTTCAACCCCTCATATCGGTCTTTGTGGCTCTAGATTGAGTCCGTCTAGGCTTGTATTCTGACTTGGCATGTCCCCTCTCCTTCTAGGGGTCTTATATTTATACCCTCGGATATCCTCTTGTCCAAGTAGAACTAAAGAGACAAGTATGGATACGATCCGAGTAGTGCTTAAAGTGTCCGAGTAGGACTCTGCTTCTCCTTCCTTACCCGGAACACCTTCTGTTCTGAGAAGATAATTTCTTTTTTTATCCATCGTATTTCCTTAATCAAAGGATACCTTCTCGTATACTAATAAGCATATGGTATTTCTATATACCGCGAACCCATATATATAAGGTATGCCTTATTATTGACACTGACATGATACTACTCAATATGAAAGACTTATGATTTTTTTGTATTTTAGCCGTGCCCCATTTCCAAGCGCAATTTTCTTAAAGAGAACCACCTGTGAATATTGATTTTTACGGGCTGTCCATTTTTGCGGGAGGTTTTCTAAAGAAATCTGCCTGGAAAAAGTTTTTAAGGGTAGTTTTCTTCAAGAAATCTGCCTGCAAAAACCTTTTTTCCTTATTTTTTGAAAATAACCCAACTTTAAAAAATTGTAGAAAATTTATTTATGTTCAATTAAGGTGAATCAAAGTTCTCCATAACCCTTATAATATTCTTTTTAATATGGCTGGGATCATATTTACTTAAAATACTTAATTATGTCATGTAGTATCTATATGAGTTGATATGTTAAGTAATTTGACATTAGTGAATGACCATAGAAAAAAATATTCCATGAAAGTATTAAAATTGTCATACGACAGGAAATATTAATTTTCTAGATTTTTCTTAGTTTAGACTTACTAAAGAACCCATAGCAAAAATATAGGCCAAAGTTTGTAACGAATATTTAGGAATCCAAACGATCTTATACATAAAAACTTTCAACTACTAAGTTGTAGATCTCATCAAGCTCTATAGTCTTAATCCAGAACATCTTTTTGTCTACTAACCCATCATGTTTGGCACTTGTGCGCTACCCCTTTTCTCATTGTCGAAATCAGGTTTCGACAGTTGGCGCGCCAGGTAGAGGAGCGTCAAGTTTTTTCGCCGACAAGGGCGATGGGATCTACATCAGTCATCGACGACTTCGCCTTCCCTCAAGGATGGGCATACCGCTTCGGCAGCCTCAACTTTATCACTGACAGCTTCGGTAAGATTTCTCTCCTCGACTCGGATTCGAACCAGTCGGGAGGAGAAAACCACTCAGCGCCGTTTCGGTTACCGAACGCCACTGAGACCTACCCTAACTTTCTCTCTTCCGAGTCGGTTTCAAACCACTCGGGAGAGCTTTCGCATCTGCGCCACGCTCCAGGGAGATCGGCGTCATGATCCAACCTCTCGGATCCTGCTCATCCACCGAGATCACCAACTACATCAGCTCTTCTGACTTCGATGATTTTTATGACATCTCCACGTTGAACATCGATAGCTTCGACTTCGATGACAACTACACCCCGCTACTCTTCGGTGTCTTCATGGCCAACGCAGGAGAAATCGACTCAGTCGTCGCCCGCAGGGCTGCAGAAGAGGAATGAGCCAAGTTCGAAGAGGAGCGCAAGCGCAAGGAGGAGGAATTCAAACATACAGAAGATAACGACAAGAGAAAGCGAGACCTGAGGGCAGCCGGACGCTCCGCCCATGACGCCATACTCCAGACCCGAGTCGACAACACCAACATCTTCCTAACACCCCAGCAGAATGCGGTCGCCGCACTCACCCTTATTGACACCGTCATGGATGTGGCCTTGCCCAACATGAATCCAATTCTAGACAAAGTCAAGACCATGGTCGCTGCTATAGCTCCACTCGGCGCTGTCGCTGGTACTACTCGGGAAGTCACTGAGTTCGTTGCTAAAACACCTGACGGTAGTCGTCTACCACCGCTGTGATCCAAGGATTACCGAAGACCCAAGCACAGCAAGATCCATAGCAAGTCCAACGACGTCTGTCGCCATGAAGCCTAGAAGCATCGAGATCAGTCGGCCGACTCTCGCGATAGGTGTCACGACCGACCACTAGTCCATGATTGGATCCGCCATGATAGTAGCTCCAGTTACTAGAGTGGCTCTCGAAGACCCGCGCCGAGTGATCTGAGGGAGGTACTCGACCGGCGTTATCGCGTGCGCAATAAGCCTCACTATGAAGATAGAAGGAATTTCCCCGACAACTATGATGAAGGAGTACCCACATTTACTCGGGACCTGCGTCAAGTGAATTGGCCGAGTGGTTTCATGCCCACTGGGATTGAGAAATATGATGGCAAAATCGACCCCGAGTCATGGTTGACCGTCTATACCCTCGCAATTCGCATAGTAGGAGGAGACAGCAAGGCAATGGCAAACTACCTGCCCGTCACTCTCACCGACTCAGCCAGAAATTGGCTCGCAAGTTTACCAAGGGGTTCAATCAACTCTTGGAGCGAGCTCCGGGATCACTTCATCGCCAACTTCCAGGGCACCTTTGAAAGGCCTGGGACTCACTTCGACCTCTACAATGTAATTCAGAAGCCCGATGAATCCTTGAAAGACTACATTCGGTGTTTTTTGGAGAAGCGAAACAAGATCCCTAACATCACTGACGATATCATCATAGCTGCCTTTCAGAAGGACATCCGCAACGAGTTGTTAATTGCCAAATTCGAGTGTAAACCTCCAAGGACAGTTAAGAAGATGTTCGAGACGGCCAATTCCTACGCCAAGTCGAACGACACCATTAAAGCATCACGTCAAGACAAGCAATCAGGAACCAGCTCGCGTCCTAAGAAGGACAACGACAACGGCAATGGTGGCCAAAAAGACTGCAAGCGTAAGCCCAACGATCTAGTCGCCGCAACATCAAACTAATAGCAACAACATCCACGCGTCAGTGCCTATGACAAGATCATGAACGCTCAATGCACGCATCACTTGAATCATAACACAGACAACCAAAGACTGCTTCATCTACAAACAGTTCGCCGAGCATTATGCGGCCCAACTTCAGAAACCAACTGATGGAGCCGGGACTTTGGGAACTAAGAAGGACAATGCAAACAGTGGCTCAGAACCCTTCCAAGACCACAGGACTAAGTTAAACCATATTTTCGGATGGCCACTCGCATACGAGTCGAAACGGAAGCAGAAATAGACTGACAGAAAAATCAATGCAGTTCAGTCTGAAGTTCCACGTTACCTACGATGGTCAGAGGTTGCTATTACGTTTAACCGCTCGGATCATCCCGACCGAGTGGTTCACCCGAGGCGGTATCCCCTGGTACTAGACCCGGTTGTCCGCAATGTCAAGCTCAAGTGTGTTCTCATTGATGGCGACAGCGCTCTCAATATCCTTTTTGTCAAGACACTAGACAAGATGCAAATCCCTAGATCCGAATTAAAACCAAGTTTAGCCCCTTTTCATGGAGTCATCCCAGGGTTGTCATCTACACCACTCAGGCAAATCACTCTCCCAGTCACCTTCGGCACTCGGGAGAATTTCCGTACAGAGAACGTTAGCTTTGAAGTTGCCGACTTTGAAGCAGCTTACCATGCAATCCTCGAAAGACCTGCGTTCACCAAATTCTTGGCAGTCCCACACTATACCTATCTGATGATGAAGATACCTAGACCTCATGGAGTTATCTTCCTCCGCAGCGACGTCAAGCAAACCTTCACTTGCAACAAAGAGAGCTGCGACATGGCCCAATCTCACGAGAGGTTGCTTGGCCAACAAGAAGTTCGACTAGCCGCATCAACATCTGAAGAAGGTGAAATCCCAGCAAAGAAGTTGGCCAAGTCGGGAGAAGGTGACGCTAAGACCAAGAAGATTCCACTTAATCCTTTCAAGACTGCTGTAATAGGCGCCGAGCTAGATTTTAAATAGAAAAGCGCGCTCATTACCTTTCTACAAAATAATAAAGATATATTTGCGTGAAAACCATCCGATATGCCTGTATACCGAGAGAGGTGATTGAGCACTCATTAAATGTTAAAGAGGATGCAAAACCTATCAAACAACGGCTTCGCCGCTTCGCACAAGATCGAAGAGATGCTATTAATGAGGAACTCGCCAAGCTCTTGGCGGCTGGATTCATCAAGGAAGTTTACCACCCCGACTGGTTGGCCAACCTAGTTCTAGTTCGGAAGAAGACAGGACAATGGTGCATGTGCATTGATTACACCAACCTCAACAAGTCTTGCCCCAAGGATCCCTTCGGTTTGCCCCGTATTGATCAAGTCATCGACTCAACCTCTGGTTGCGAGCTTCTGAGCTTCCTAGACTGTTACTCGGGATATCATCAAATCAGTTTGAAGGAGTCCGACTGCTTGAAGACGTCATTTATCACCCCGTGAGCCTATTGTTACATCACGATGCCGTTTGGTCTTAAAAACGCTAGAGCTACATATCAACGCATGATCCAAAGATGTTTGTAGAATCAGCTCAAGAGGAACGTCGAAGCTTATATTGACGATGTTGTCATCAAAACCAAGCAAAAACAAGATTTGATTGCCGATTTGGAGGAGACTTTTTCAAATATTCGAGCTTTCAGAATGAAGTTAAATCCAGAGAAGTGCACTTTCAGAGTACCGTCCAGAAAGCTGCTTGGTTTTGTGGTGTCTCATCGTGGTATCGAGGCCAACCCGGAGAAGATCAATGCCATACGGAACATAAAGCCACCGAGTACCTAGAAGGACGTCCAAAAACTCACTGGATGCATGGCAGCTTTAAGCCGGTTTGTTTCTAAACTCGGGGAACGAGGCATGTCTTTTTTCAAGTTACTCAAGAAAACAGATGAGTTTCAATGGACCCCAGAAGCCCAGAAGGCCTTTGAAGATTTCAAGAATTTTCTCAGAAAGCCACCTATGTTAGCTTCGCCATATCCTCAAGTGTCATTGCTACTCTATGTATCTACAACTTTTCAGGTGGTTAGTACAGTCCTGGTCGTAGAATGAGACGAGGAAGGACAAATCCAGAAAGTTCAAAGGCCAATTTATTTTGTCGGTGAGGTGTTGGCTGGATCCAAAAATGCTATCCCCAGGTACATAAATTATTATATGGAGTTTTAATTACCGTCAAAAATTAGCTCGTTATTTCCAAAGTCACTCGGTTACTGTGGTCACATCTTTTCCGCTCGACGATGTCCTTCATAATCGGGAGGCTACTGGGCATATTGCGAACTGGGCTTTGGAATTGATGCCGTTAGATATCACTTTCAAAGCAAGGACATCCATCAAGTCCCAGCTCCTGGCTGATTTTGTCGCCGAGTGAACCGAGTGCCAAGGAGACGTGCCTAGGGAGGAGCCGCAATATTGGACTATGTATTTTGACGGATCTAAGTGAGTCACTGGTATGGGAGCTGGAGTTGTCTTAATCTCCTCGACTGGTGAAAGACTACGATATGTCCTTCAAATTCATTTTGCGGCCTCACACAATGTAGTTGAGTACGAAGCATTACTTCATGGACTATGACTTGCTGTATCTCTCTGTATACGGCGTATGATTGTGCGAGGAGATTCCAGTTGGTTATGAACCAGGTGATGAAGGATTGGTCCTGCTTAAACGACAATATGGCTGCTTATCGTCAAGAAGTTCGTAAGCTAGAAGACAAGTTCGATGGCTTGGAGTTATCACATGTCTTAAGGCATAACAACGAAGTTGCAGATCAACTAGCTCAGTTTGGATCTAGACGAGAGGCTGCCCCGACAAATGTTTTTGTAGAGCATCTTCACGAGCCGACTGTTGCTAAAAAGGGAGCCACCGAAGAGGAGGTTGCGAACCAGGTTTCTATGCTTGACGCCAATTGGAGGATGCCTTTAATTAAATTTCTAACTCAGCAGGTGCTATCCAAAGATCAAGATCAAGCAGAACGAGTCCGACTTCATAGTCAGAATTATGTCATGGTTGCCTCTGAGTTGTATAAAAGAAGCCCATCTTGAGTTTTGTTAAGATGTGTTACACCTGAGGAAGGTCGACTATTGTTGCAAGACATTCACTCGGGAATTTTTGGTAGTCATGCTGCAGCACGTACTTTGGTGGGCAAAGCTTATCGGTAAGGTTTTTTCTGGCTTACGGCGGTTACTGATATGGATAAAGTGGTTCGGACCTATGAAGGTTGTCAATTTTTTGCTCAACAAAGTCATGTCCTAGCCCAAGAGTTGCAAACGATTTCGCTTTCGTGGCCTTTTGCAGTTTGGGGTCTGGATATGGTTGGTCCTTTCAAAAAGGCTCCATTAGGTTTTACACATTTGTTCATTGTAATTGACAAGTTCTCTAAATGGATTGAAGCTAGGCCGGTTGCTACAATTACTGTAGACAAAGCACGTGATTTTATCCTCAATATTGTGCATCGGTTTGGTGTCCTGAACAGGATTATTATCGACAATAGGACCCAGTTCACGGGAGGAGTTTTCAAAGAATTTTGTGAAGATTTCGGAATCAAGATTTGTTATGCGTCAGTAGCACATCCCAAAAGCAATGGACAGGTTGAACGCGCTAATGGCATGCTTCTTCAGGGTATTAAGGCCCGAGTCTTTGATAGATTATGTCCTTATGCTGGAAGGTGGGTTCAAGAGTTGCCTTCAGTTTTGTGGTAATTACGGTCTACGTCCAGTCGGGCTACGAGTCAGTCGCCTTTCTTTTTAGTTTATGGGGCTGAAGCAATGCTGCCGAGTGAGATGGAGTTCTAGTCTCTTTGAGTTCATAATTTCAATGATGAGTGTTATGATCAAGACCATGTTGATGACTTAACCCGATTGGAGGAAGCTCGCGAAGCTGCGCTTGTTTACTCGGCAAGATATCTTCAAGGACTTCAGCGCTATCGCAATCGCAATGTTCGATCATGAGCGTTCATCGTTGGCGATATGATTTTGAGAAAAATTCAGACAACGAAGGATAGACGCAAATTATCTCCGTTATGGGAAGTGCCTTATATAATTGCTGAAGTCACTCGGCCAGGGGTGTATCGTTTGAAGCGTGAAGACGGATCAATTGTGGAGAATTCATAGAATATTGAACACCTACGTCGATATTATGCTTAACTTTAGTTTTCTGTATTTTGATTTTCTCGACTGCCGACTTCAAGTAAGTTCCTTCTTGAGTTGTCAGTCAGGGGCTATTCGTATTAATCAAGTATGAAGTTTGTTTTGAATATAACTTGTTTGTATTTAGTTTATCATTGTTTTTTGTTCTGGTTTGAGCCAAGTGGATAAGGACTGAAATTTTTTTGATGACTTAATCAAGTTTTAGGCTTGGTGACAGTTAGATGAAAATTTTTAAGAAATTAAAAGCAAGATTCAAATCAGAGCATAAACGTAAATAAACTAATAATTTACAAGCTGGGTAACAAGAGTTTTTACACCAAGTATCTACCCCTGGAAGTTTTCTACTACATCAGCGGCTATTTTCTTGGTAGACTTCTGAGCTTCATTTATCAGTTCTATAGCTTGTTCATCAGAAGTATCATCTACAAAGCCATCTCCTATAGAATTTATATCTACTCGGGGATACAAGGATTTTGTCATCTCAAGAGCCTGACTTGCACTCATGGTAGCAGCATCAGTGATGTTATCTAGATATTTTTTAGGAACAATCCTGAGTTTGTCGAATATCTCAGGAGCATCTTCGGCACTTGTTCCAAGGCCGTTATGGAAGATCGCATTTAGGATTGGAGTAGCTGCGCTAACAATGTCATCTCTAATGCTCTCAGCTCTTTGGATTCTTTTAGCGAAGACTTCGAATTGAGCATGGGATTTTATCTTGTTGGCTATAGAATTGACTGTATTCTAATTATATTGATGACCAAGACGAGTGAATCAAGAATCTGAGTTCTATAAGGTTACCTTCAAGTTCTGCTATGGCTTTGGCTTTATTCGATTCAAGCTTGGCGTTGTCGTTCTCTGCTTTCTTCAATTAAGCCTTAAGGGATTCATTCTCGGTAAAGTTGGCTAGTACATGAAGACATGGTGTTAATGGTGATGAGTAGATCAATCAAGAATAGTTGAGTTAATTTTTCTTACCTCCAATTGAACGACGAAGCTCCAAGTTTGTGTCTCGTAGCTTGCTGATTTCTTCTCGTAACATGGTCTCCCTAGCTATGGTTTCTTCCTTGGCTTCTTTGAGTTCTGGTTGAATATTTTCTAAAGAATTTACATGAGGTACAAGTTTTTCCAAGGTATCAGATTTAGCCTGGGAGCGACGGTATATTCTCTGCATCACAAGAGGCAAGTTAGTTGATTACATAGGAAGCAGTAATTCAAGGATAAGGAATTTTTCTTACGTTCATTAGTCGGGTGGCTTCATTGAGGCTGGCAACAAGTAGATCTCATTCTTCAGATTCTTTTTGCTTGTTTAGTATGATGCCTTGTTTTTTTGCCTTCGGCATCACGCCACTGAATCTTGATTGGAGGCAATGAGTCTTCGGTTGATTTAAGCCAGAGGATCTCTTCATCTTCTCCAGTTGTTTGCTCTAAGGAAGATGAGAATGATAGAGTTCAAGAAGCATGTTTAAGACGAGTATGTAATAATTTACTGATTTACCTGTTGTCACATTTGGATGGTTTTGGTCTTTTCGGGTGGCAGCGTTCTCAGTTGTTTGATCCTTTTTGATATCTTCAGTGGTTGATGATCGATCTTCAATTGGTTCTCCTTGGTTGATTGGGGCTTGCTTCTTCCCATCCGACTGTTTTCCAGTCAGGAGTCCTTGTGCTGGTGTTTGTTCAGACGAACTCGACTGGTTTCCAGTCGGAGGGCCTTGACTGACAGTCGGGGGCTCCTGGCTAGGGGTTGTATCACTCGGGGGTGGGATCTGGGTCCCTTGTTCCGCGGTTTCTTGGTCTCCTGGCCCTGTAGATGGAGTTGGTGTTTCAGTCTGGCCGGTGAGATCGATATCATGAGGTTTTCTACAGAAGACAATGCATGGGATTCAGAATGGAATCAAATGGGTTTTCAATAAGGAAATAATACAAGTCATACGAAGGATACCTGTTAGATTTTCTGATTTTTGGAGCTGATTTAGTGGATGGCCTAGGCGAGCTGATACTAGCTTTGGGAGTTTGGATTTCTTCAGATTCTTCATCCGAATTATCGATGATTAATTTTCTCTGCTTGCTCGCACGTTTGCTGGTTTCTTCAACTACAACTGCAGCTCTCTTGCTTTTCATTTCAGGCTTGATCTTTGGACCGCCAGTCAGTTTCTTGACGGTCGGCTGGACTGGTAGAGCATCATGATGTACTTTATATGGTCGGGATATTATCAGAGCATTTGCCTGCAAACAATATCCTTTTTAAGAGACATTGATGACTATGGTAAGATAATGTCACACCCCGAAGTTCTCCCAAATCGTAAAAATTGAATTTAATAATTTATCTGAGAAATTGTTTAATCAATCTGGAGAAAAGTCCAATTAAGAAATGCATTAAAGAAGTGGAAATGGCACGGTGGAATTTTTCTTGAGTTCCCCATGTCAAAATACATTAACAGGATTTTTAGTGGAATTTTCAGAGCCCTAGAAATAATTTTAACCAATTAAAAACCTCAAGCGCAATAATTAAAACCCTGGAAATCCTTTTCCTTTTCCTTTTTTTTTCTTTTTCTTCCTTTCGGGCCGTCGGCCCATTTCCCCTCCTTCCCAGGCCGCCACCACCTCCCCGTGCCCCTCCCCTTCCTAGGCCGGCCCAAGCCGAGCCGCCCCGGAAGTCCGCCGCCGTCTCCCGCACCGCGTCGCCCAAACCCTAGCGCCGGCCGCCGCCATGCGCCATGGTTGGCTCGGCCGAGCCCGAGCCCAGCCGCTCGGCCGCCCGCGAGCCTTAGCCGCCCGATCGGCCACCCGGGTCGATCTGGGCCGTCCGTGCCGCGCCGCGTGGCCGCCATGTCACCGCGCTGCCCCGCGTCGGCGCCACGTGTGCGCCACGTGGTGCGCAGTTGCCGCCGCCGCGGCTGACGTCAGCCCTAGCCGCTGACGTCAGCAGTGACGTCGCCGCCAGCCCTGACGTCAGTGATGACGTCAGCCCTAGCCGCTTACGTCAGCGATGACATCAGCCCTAAGGGTTTATTGCGCAATAATTAATTAAGGATTTTTCTGTTATAGTAAAAACACAGATAACTTCAAAAATTCATAACTAATTCATCTGGACTCCGTTTTAGTCCGTTCAAGTCTCAGAAAATTCCTAAAAATGCAGAGAATCTATTAAAAATAGTTTTGTTCTTTGTTTCAATAGACTTATAGCATGTATTGTTGTTTGCTTTGTTTGTCGCGTAGATTCCGGTAATTCCGACTCTCCAGTTTATTTCGAGGTCGTTGCCGAGGTCGACCCAGCGCAGGAGCAAGGCAAGTCATACTTATTCATTTGATCATGTTGTACCTAAATTGCGAAACAATCTTATTTTTCTCTAAATACTGCATTGTTTTATAATGTCATCTATGGGCTTATTTACCTATTGTACTCAGCCTTATATTGCAATTACCTTATTCCTTTGATAGCTTAGGTAATTAACTCTTCGTTCACTGATTTAGGAGTGCTTAGCCATGCTTAGTTAACTTAGCTCACTAAAGGGGATCACCTTAAACAATTAATTAATGCAGTCCTTATGGTGACACTTTGGTTTAGGAGCCACCATGGTAATAATATTTCATTAAAATATGCTAATGGTGGGTTGTGAGCACATGGTTTTGATGGTCGTGCTCATGACATTTAAGGACCAGTTCACGGGAAACCCTGGAAGAATTACCGTACTTTCCACAAGCCAGCGTGGGTAATGGCTGGATTTGTAGTATAGCTTTTTCCTAGCCGACGTACGCAGGCGAGGGCGGGCGTGATGGAGTTGGGTCGGCGGGGGTGTACCCGTTGATCGGCTGCCGGATTCACCAAGGCACGAGGGGGGCTGCCCACTGCCGGGTAAGGGAGCGAGGGCGAAACCTGAGGTGTGGTGCGCTTGGTTAGGAAGGGTTATGCGAAGGGTCCTGTCACAGCTCCTTTTCCGGTGTACCGTGGTGGTATGTTGGCGCACAGTAATGTGTTGTGGGACTATGTCTTGTGAGTACAGTTGTACACCTCTGATCAGAGTAAAACTATTCGAATAGGTGCCCGCGGTTATGGGCGATCAACCAAATTCACCGTGATTAGTTGAACTCTCTAATAATTTGACTTAATGGAACTGGTGTAGTTCAGATGGTGGTTTGGGCCTGTCGCAACATGGTGTAGCATTGGACAGTGATGATTTAATTATGATTAATTTACTCAACTGTTTTACTGTTTTCAACTATTGTTTTTAAATGCATATTTTATGCAAATAGCCTTTGCAGCTCTCCTTTGTTATTACTTGCATCATTATTTTCTCCTTTCCGGTATGACTTGTTGAGTACAGTGGGTAGTACTCAGTCTTGCTTTATTTTTCCCCCACACCAGAGTTGGAGTATGTTTCAGAGGAAGACTTTTCAGAGGAGTAGGCTTGTTGCTACCGTCAAGGATGCCTGTGGATTGGAGTCGCTACGTTACGAGTGTTTAGTTTGTTTCCTTTTTCCGCTGCAGTTTTGTAAGAGATTTTTATAATGTTTGTAAGACGTGGATCTGTATGGTAACTTTGTCGTTTGTGTACCCTGGCTGGTCCTGGACAGGGATTTTAATACACAATTTGCTTTGGAAATTCTGGTAGTGAATTTCTGAGCGTGACAGATAAAAGTCATTAAAGTTGCAGAGTTTACATACCGGAGGAGGTGGCCGATGAATACTATAAGGGAGGACTGGCAGTTTGTTGTTGTAGTCAACTACAATCCCGGTGGAGAAGATCTTGTACATGTGGGAACACAGCACTTGGAAATTTAGTGACTCACAATCTTCCCGGTTGGGGTCACTCTGTCCTTCATATTCAAAGGCCGGCTTGGATCTTTCTTTAATAGAAGTCAGTAGGGATTTGATGAAGTGCCGAGTAATTTGTTCTCCTTGGAGGCCCTTATTCTTCATTTCAAGAATCTTTGCAAGGAGATTATTTGCTTCTATCCAGTTTTGGCCCTCAGGCAAGGCATTCCAGTTGGCCCATTGGATTGGTGGAAGGCCGATAAAGTCGAGCAGGTTGGGAGCAGGGTTGGAAATATAGAACCAGTTTACATGCAAGCCCTTCTTGGAGGTTTTCAAAGGAAGTGGGAAGTAATCTCTACGAAGGGTGCCGCGGAGTTGGAATCCCGTGTCGCCGACAACAGAGGGGTTATCTTTGGTCGGATGGGATTTGAGAGAGAACATGTGGCGAAAAAGATTGAAGTGGGGATAGATTCCAAGAAAGGCTTCACAAACATGGATAAAGATGGCAATGTGTAGTATAGAGTTTGGGTTTAGATGATCAATTTTGATGTCGTAATAATCAAGAATGCCGCGGAAAAATTCAGAGGTCGGCAACAGTAAAAGAAGTAGGTGAAGACGACAATCTCACCAATGTTTGGAGTTGGGAATTCCTCGCCATATGCCGGACGCCAGCCGATGATCTCTTTCGCCGGGAGGACTCCATTTTTCACCATTTCCTTCAATGTTAATTCCTTCACATCGGAGGGTGCCCATTGATCGAAGGGGATTTCTGTCTCTTCTGCCATGAGCGAGATTTGGGGTGGATCGAATATAGAGTTGGAGGCTTGGATTCTTGGAGGGGATGAAAGAACAGGATGGGCGTGATAGATCTTGATGAGATCGAGAGTGGCTGGATGGATGGATTTGGCAGATTTCGTGTTCTAGGTTTCTGTGGAGGTGCTTGTGAACAGGAGAGCGAAAGGGGAATTTTTCAGAAGTTGAAGTGGTGGGGAAGACGACAGCGCTTTGGTGGTTGTTTTATTAGGGTATCGGTTGGTTTTCCCTTGTTTGGGCCGAAGCCCACAGGATGCTTACTGCCCATATTTCAGGTGTGGCTTGTCACGTGTCTCTAGAGACTTAAGAAAATTTGCCTTGGCAATATGCACGTGCTTTTATGCCCAATACCTTCAAAATCCTTTCATACAGCAGTTACACAACTTTTTTGGGAGTTGGTACGATGCGATTTGGAAAGTGACAAACAGTAAAGTTTTTTATAAACTATCCTGGTAACTTTTTTATAGGTTGCAGGAGCTATTTGGTTCTTATAAAGCAATTGATTATATATATTATATCAATACTATTTTGTTACCTAGGTGAGTTTTTCTGATTAAGACCAATATTATGGTTTAGCCTGATTTTATTATTGGTCATATTCTACAAGTGGATGGTAAATCTATTTATGGGTTTTATTACCTCGGATTTTATGCCACAAATGCCTTATACTTATGAGGATGGTGAAATTGTGTGTATCGAGAGGACTCGGGCATGACTGTTTGGGCAGCATGTGCACAATGTGATGCCAGTACTCGGGGTCATTATGCACCGTGCCTTATTAATGAGGTTATGTGCTATATGATTTTTTAGATACTTTTGGTTTTGACTAAGCATTTATTTATATAACATCAGTCAGATGGGTGAGATTATTAAAGTTCTTGACTATATACTTAGGGTGAGTTCTTCCTCCTCCTTTCCCAACTCACATCTCTCTTTTTCCGTGCGCACGCTTTTCAAACTACTAAACAGTGTGTTTTTTTGCAAAAAGTTTCTATATAAAAGTTGCTTAAAAAATCAAATTAATCCATTTTTGAAAAAAAATTAGCTAATACTTAATTAATCACGCGCTAATGGACTATTTCATTTTCCGTGCGCGCGGTATGTGTTAGGAAAGCTGGTAAACGAACAAAGCCTTAGTTTGTTCAACTAAACACATAGTGAAGGGCTACACCTAATTAGGTGCATCTAGACGATGCACCTAGATATATTTTTATGATTTTTTCAGCCCTTCACAGCCTTTTTTATTGGATTGATTAAAGTACTCAGGAGGCCAAGACAGAGATGATGGAAGCATTCGGCTATGGATTAGTTTGGTTTGAGTGGAGTTATTTCATTGACTGCGGAAATTATGGGTACCATATATCCACACGGCTAGCTTATCCAATTGATTATAGGGGATAGGTTATAGATGATGATTATGTAACGGCTTAAGACTTAAGTATTATGTTACCTTGTGTATTAAGGAGCGGCTTATAGTCCTAAGTCGGTGGTTTCATGGATAATGTTTAGGAGTCCTATACCGTATGTGGTTGGGTCTCCGACTTATGAGCCCGTCTTCTGAATCTATATAAGGAGGGCAGGACGACTCTTGAGGGACATAGAGCAATAGCGATTAGCTAAACTTTTCTTCATATACAACTTGATCACGAAATCAATACATAACTTGGCGGATATATTCCCCGAAACAGGAGTAGGGTATTACTTCTTTATAGAAGGCATGAACCTGTCATCCCTTTGTTTACTAACCCATCGTATTTGGCACTTGTGCGCTACCCCTTTTCTCATTGCCGAAATCAGGTTTCGACAATCAGAGGTCATTTGGAAAACATAAAAAACGAATTGAAAAATAGATCTGAGGACGAAAAATGAATATTCGAACACCTAAACAATCTCAAATGAACAAACTTTTAACTACATAGTTATACATCTTGTTGAGGGATACAATGTTCATATATAATGTGTTTCCATTTGAGATAGATTAGAAATATAAGAAAAACAAATTCAAAAATAGATCTAAGATAGAAAAATGAATATTTGAACCCTAAAAGATCTTAAATGATCAAACTTTGAACTAAAAAGTTGTAGATCTCGTCATGTACTACAATTTTCGTATAAAGTTTGTCATCATCCGACTTCATTTGAAAGAGTTACAATTTTCTTTTATATTTTATATTTTAGTACTGCTCTTTTTTAAGGGTGATTTTCATAAGTAGAACAATCCGAAAAATTGAATATTTGAAGCCCTAAACAATCTCATATGCAAAAACTTTCAACAAAAAAGTTATATCTCATTTTTAAGGGTGGTTTTCGTATGTAGAACCTCCCGCGAAAATTGATTTTTACATGGTGCTTCCGTAGGACGACTCCTGTGGAAATATACCTATTTTTGCAGGCGGATTTCATAGAGATCTGTCCAAAAAATAGATTTTCATAGGCAGTCTATGACCTGAGGCGGTCTCAACAATATTTGCAGACGCTGTTTTTTGTGAAGAAAATTGGGTAGCGCCTAGAAAAATAATTTCTATACTAGTGAAAATTACAAAAATATGAAAGAAGAATCACGTAAACAAAAGAAATATTTTGAGTAGCATATGAAAAGATGATTTCCATAAAAAAAAAACCATCAACAGAAGGTATTCTATAAATCATATGACAATAAGTTGTATTTCATAAAAAAATAACAAAAAATCTTGAAAATTACACACAAATTTCTATGTTTATGTTTTCAAACTTCTAATTAGATAAATTAAATTTCAACCTTTTGTGTCCAAAGGCATTTTAATCTTTTTAGAAAGTATTTAGTCTAATGGCATATTATAAAACAAGTAATAAACTCGGTGGCATATTAGGACCAAGTCAATAGCAAATAGCAAATTGTTAAATTGGTGTACAGTGGAATATAGCAGATTATCTATAAATAGAAATATAGACCTGCTTGTCTTTTAAATGCCAATTATAAAATTGTAGGGAGAATAGCCAAATATGGTCCCCTGAAGTTTTCACTTCAGAGTAAATATAGTCCATGACGTTAGATTTTATCAATGCCCTCAAAAGTCCGTTAGCCCACCAGAATCACCATGTGGGCAATATCATGCAATCCGCGCATCCAAGACTATGCTGAATACTTTGTGTGAAAACATACCACATGTTTATTTTACATTACCTATTCTTTTTTTTTTATCGAGTGCAACCATTTTATTTTTACACGCTTAAAAAGTTGAATGTCCGTGACAAATATCTCACCTCAATAAATTCCGACTGAAAATTTACATAATATTGAGTAAATTTCATAAATCAACATATATACTAGTCAAATTATCATAAAACTATGGATTTTAGATGAAGTATCACAAAACTACAGATTTAACACTAAATTTATCAAAAAAAACATATTTAAGGTGAAATATCACAAAACTACAGATTTAGTAGCAAAGTTTTCACAAAACTACAGGTTTAACATCAATTTCATCAAAAAACTTGAATGTTTATTACTCAAACATAATATTAGTGCTAAGAATTTAAACATCAAAATTTATAGTTTTATGATAATTTTATTATTAAATCTTTAGTTTTGTGATATTTAGTCTTATACCTGTAGTTTTATAATAAACTTATTATTAAATTTGTAGTTCTGTGATACATAACCTTAAATATATAATTTTACGATAATTTGAGCAAAATATCTATAGTTATATGAAATTCGGCAATAAGAAAAAGGATAGCGCACGAGACCTAAAAGTGGATGGATGTGAAAGACAAGAATTTAGACAGGTTCAAGCACTCTTAATAAGAGATAATACCCTACTCCTATGTGAGAATTGTATCCGTCGGGTGCATATTGGTCTGACAATCTGATAGTGTTTATATCTGTGGTCATGCCCCTAGAGAGCTTCTCGCCCACCTTATATAGGTTAGGGGATAGGGTTACAAAGAAAAAAACTAGCCAAACACGACATCAATTTCTTAATCTATTACATGGTAGTACTCAGTCGAGACTCTAGGTCATGTCATAGAACATAAGACAATATTATGACCGAGTCCTACTCTATTACATAATATATGGATCTAACCCACCTCCTATCTCTAGTCAAATATGAAGGCCGTGTCTGTACCCGGTACCCATATTCTCCACGGTAGCCCCTGAGACCTTCACAGTTGAAAAGATAATCGTCTTTCGAACCAAATTAATCCAAAGATTAGTGCTTCAATCATCTTCGCCATAGTCTCCTGAGTGCTTTTACCAAATCAAAAGGCTGTGAAGGGCTGAAAAAAATTCAAAAAATAACCAAGAATATATACCCAGGTGCATCGACTAGATGCACCTAATTAGGTGTAGCCCCCAACTATGTGGTTAGTTGAACAAACTAAGCATTAGTCCAGGAATAAATAATCTAACCAACCGAGTGGTTTCTGATAATTATAGTCAACCGAGTAACTTAATATTAATGTATAGCATATGCGGTGTGAATCCCCGAGTAACATGACTCAAATGATATACCAACAACATAAAATATGATGCGCGTAGCTCTGGGCCAACCACGGCTTAAAAATATAATGTGTGTAGCCCTAAGGCAAACACGTCTTAAAAATATAATGCGCATAGCACAATGCCAACAACGACTTAATAAAAAAGAATCACGTAGCACTAGGCCAACCGTGTATAGCATGCGCGTAGCACTAAGCCAACTGCGTCTTTGAAAATAATACCAAATAGCACCTGACTCTTATGAAAAAGAAACAAAGAAACCAGTTTAGAGAAGCCATTAAAGCATGCTATTGGTCACCTTTAAAAGTTACATAGAAAATGACTTTAGTAAAAAAACCTTTTTCAGCGAGTAAAGGATTTTTTAAAGTATTGGATTTACACCATGCGCATATCGCAAATGCTTAAGTCCCTATAAGACACACGGTTTCACCACATCTAAAAAATTTTTGGCATATGTGGTGTAAAATTCGACTTAATAAAACTCATAAATAGATTTACCAACGGCTTGTATAATGACAAAAAATATTATAATTAGCCAAGGCCATAATATTGGTCTTTTATAAGGATGCACACATAGGTGGCCTAAAGCAATGATATAGTATCCAATCAATTGCTTTGTAAAATACCAAACAGTGCTTAACCTCTATATAAAGAAGTTAATGTCAGCTATATATAAAGCTTCACTGTTTGCCACCTTTTAAATTGCATTGTACCAACACCTAAAAAGTTGGATAATAGCTGTATAAAAGGATTTTAAGGTATTGGGCACTTGAACATGCGCATATTACCAAAAGCAAATATGCCTAAGTCCCTAAAGACACGTGACAGGCCACACCTGGAAATACTAGCTACAAACATATTGAGATTAGGCCCAAAATATGCCCACCGATACCCTTAAAATATGACGTGTATCGCTCGCCTATTAATATGCTCCCGAGTAACAAATCTCCCAGGTGATGTAGACCAAGCGCATCTCATCTGAGTGGCTTCTGATCCGAATGGTTATCCCTTATGGGGTATATCAAAGTAAATATGATAATTAAGTCTCGACTGGCGCAAGTACTCAGATGATGGTCCTCGTGGGAAATAATGATTGATTTAGATCTTGAGCATAGGAGATAGGCCCATGGCTATGAATTCATGTCGCATGTACCCGAAATAAGTCCAGGTTGAAGGTATGATCCCCGTGCTAGAGCTGGTAAGCCCCTGAGCATGTTGCTTGTCCTTCTGTCGCAGTCGAGGTTACCCATTGGTGGCGGCTGATGTGGTCGGCATGGAGGCGAGATCATCAATCGATGGCAGCGAAAAAATTGGTGCTAGCGAAGCGAAGGTTGCCAATGATGGAGATGAAGTTGTCTATCAGGGACGGTGGAGACGTCAGCGACGGAGGCAAAGTTGCCCATTAGTGGCAGCAGCGAAGTCCATAAACCGTGGAGATGAAGAAACCAGCCGACAACAGACTCGGCCGGTGGTGATGACAATCAGTGACAGCAAAAGCAATCGACTGTGAAGAGGAAGTTGCACATCAACAGCAACAGAGTAAGCTAGGCCGAAGAAGCATGGTAGGATGTTGATGAAGATGACGATGTTGATTATCTAGTCAGATTTTAGCGTTGACGAAGCCTAGACTCTTGAAGTGAAAAACATGATTGACAGTAGTTGGCCGGACATGAAGGTAATGCCGATGACGAAGGTGCTAGAGATGACGTCAATGATAATAAACTATTGAGACGATGTCCAAGCTCGAGTAGTTGTTTTGACGTTAGCATGTGCATGATGAGAATTGATGTAACGCCTCTTGACTTATGATGATGACAGTAAAACTTGGTGTCGTAGTTGTTGATGTTCTATGTGGAGGAGAGTAGATGTTGATACTGTTGATCAACTCGTAAAATCTGAGTTGATTGGTTGATGACTCCAAACTCCCTAGGCCGAACTTGGGAAGCTTGAACTAATATCCGGGTAGAACTCCAAACTCGACCATGACATATAAATTAAATCTTGAACTTAACACTTGAGAAACTTGGAGTAGACTGTAGCATCAACTGAGAGCCAAAGTTGTCGATGAGAATATTGGAGTTGCTAAAGTAGAAAGTCTGCTTTGGAGCGAAGACGAAGCTAATGATTTCTGAAGTTGACTTCATAGAACTCGTTGATTGGTTAATTGCCTGTCAGATTTTAATCTTGTGTTTGTGTAGCCCCCAACTCTATGCTTAGTTGGGAAACAAGTAAAAATAGAGACAAGAACTGTAGCTTCTTATCGTCGAGTAACCATTGCTTGAGTGAAGATACGTGTTGTGGATGCCTGAGTAGAAATCTTTAGGATTGGAATATCAATTGTTGTAATAGATTAACACAGCGTCGTATATGGTGTCACATGATGAGGTGTCGAAGTTCTCGAAGATGTCGAGGTTGTTGAAGTAGCAAAGCTGGCGAAGTAAAAGCAGCATAGGTTGCCGGTGATAAAGACGATCGGCGGCAGCAGGAGCAAACTGGCGGTGAAGATGAAGTTGCCTAATAACAGTGACGGCGAAGACACCAGTTGACGGCGACAAAGGCAGCCGGTCGGTGAAGACGAAGACGCCCATCAATGACGGCGTAATATACCAATTGTGAAGGCGAGGACACCAGTCGACGGCAATGAAGCCAAGCCGTCGGTGAAGACGAAGATGCTCATCAGCAGCGGCAGCATAGAACAACCGTGAAGGCAAAAACACCAATCGGCTGCGGCAAAGGCAAGCCAACGATGAATAATTGATCGATCCTGCAGTATAAACATGTAGGATATAACATCTGTAACCCTCGACTCACTACTTCAACGGAGAACCAGTTGATGTAATGAGGCAGAGGAAAAGGAAAAGAGAAAATCCCTTGTATACCTCTAAAAGTTTAGCTAATCCCTTCTATGCCCCTGAATTTTGCTTACTTTCTTGTATACCCCCAAAATTTGATTTTGATCCCTTCCATGCCCCTCCCATCAGTTGACTGTTAGTTGACCGTCTAATTTCTATAAAAATGACCATTTTACCCTTTGGATGAACATAGAAATTTATGAATTACATTATTAAAAATATAAAAGTTTGTCGTATGAGACTATTATAGTTATGAGTTTGCTGTGCGATACATTATTTATTAAAATTAATTTTAGATAATAAAATAAAAAGAATATTTATTTATTTTATTTTTTAAAAGTCATGAAAATGAGGAGCATTCATACAAAGATAGGACTACGAATGCTCACGATATTTTTTTATTAATGCTCCCGATCAAAAAAAATCTATTGTCCTATTAAATTTTAAATAAAAATTTTAATTTATTACATTTGTTTTATTTTCAAAATTTATTTCAAAATTTTCCGCACTAAGTATTTAGTCTCGTTAGTTACTAAAATGCACATACTGTGCACTCAAACAAAAGTTTCAATCATTTTTCAAGCTTATATTCAAATCTAAATCATCAAGGGCATTAAAGACATGTGCCACCAAACTTAACAGTGAAATGAAGGAAAATATAACGGCAGGGGCATGAAAGGGATCAAGTTGAAATTTCAGGGGTATAGAAGGGATCAGATAAATTTCAGGGGTATAAAAGGGATTGAGTGAGTTTTCAAGGGTATACAGGGAATTTACTCAAAGGAAAATATCATATAAGAAAAATTAATGATGACTTAGCTTTTTGGTGTTCCCTCGGTGATGGCAGAGATGGTCGACGTGGGGATGAGGTCGCTCAGCAACAATGGTGATGGAGTCGCACAACAATGGAGGTGAAGAAACCAATCAACTTTGATGAGGGCAGCCGATGGTGATGATGATGTTGCCCATCTATGGCAGTGGAATCCACCAACCATGGCAGCAAAGAAACCACTTGGCTACGACGAAGGCAGCCAACGGTGAAGCGATATCGCCATCAACAACGGCGGCAGAGTACACCAACCATGGAGGCGAAGAAACCAGTCAGTAATGATGGAGGCGACCGACGGTGAAGACGATGTCGCTATCTACAACGGCAGCAGAGTACACCAACCGTAGAGGTGAAGAAACCAGTTGGTAATGATGGAGGCGACCGACAGTGAAGACTATGTCGCCATCTACAACAGCGGCGGAATCTACCAACCGTGGAGGCGAAAAACCCAGTCGGCGACGATGAAGGCAACCGACGGTGAAGACGATGTCCCCATCAGCAACGGTGGTAGAGTACACCAACCGTGGAGGCGAAGAAACCAGTCGACGGTGATGAAATCTACCGACGGTGAAGACGATGTCACCATCAGCAACGGCGGTAGAGTACACCAACCATGGAGGCGAAGAAACCAATCGACGATGACGAGGGCAACCGGCAGTGATGATGATGGTTCCCATCAACGGCAGCAGAATCCACCAATCGTGATGGCAAAGAAACCACTCGGCAACGACGAAGGCAGCTAGCGGTGAAGTCGATGCCGCCATCAACAAGGGCGGAAGAGTACACCAACCGTGGAGGTGAGGACACCAATCGACAGTGGTGGAGGTAGCCGGTCGATGAAGACAGAAGTAGACCATGAGCTGTGGCATGATAGGCCAGCCGTGAAGGTGAAGATACCAATCGACGGCGGTGAAGGTAGCCAGTCGGTGATGAAGTCCATGCTCATGATGATCGTGTCGATGACGTCGGATACAATGTGTCTGTAATGGCTGTCACATAGTCGGACATGCAAATACAAATCAAAATCCGATTAGGAAACAAAAGAACGTGCAAGCATGCAGCTGTATTTGCTCCTGTAGATTAATTGATTCATATGCACTGATCGTTTCAAGCCTGCACATATTGGTAACAACCCGTAGATTAAGGACTCCTGATTGGTTGGCCTACAGGCAGCCATGCATGCATGCATGCATATGTGGTGATGATGAGTAGATGCATGCGATCAACACAATTGTCCCGAAGCCCCTGATTACGTCGCTGTGAGGGGAAGCATGCTAGACTATTACTTTGGCAATTGAAATAGTCGACCGGGCCAAGATGCGCGTAGCCGACCACACACCACATTTGTTGCGAGGTCAGGGCTACAAACGTTGCAGCATACCGTGTATCCTCCAAGGTGGCTCATGCTATCGACGATCTTGTCGACAATAGTACCGGTTATTCTCATGATGATAAAGTCTAACTCTCCAAAACGAAGAAGCTTGCTGACGAAGGCGATGCTAGCAGCGGCCATCGTAGATCGAATCTGAAACTCGTCGTGATAGGGTGGTTGTTATCCTCCTTAGCTAGATTAAATCTCCCCCGACTGATTTGAATCCAAGTCAAAGAGCGAAAGCTTGCTGAAGTTGTCAACAGTGAGACAGTCAAAGCTCCCAAAGCGAAGACGAAGTTGGCGACTCATGAAGTTGATTTCATCGCACTCGGCGTTTTCCCTACCTGGCACACCAAATGTCAAAACTAGAATTCGGCAATAAGAAAAGAGGGTAGCACACGAGACCTAAAAGTGGGTGGATGCGGAAGACAAGGATTTAGATAGATTCAGCTCAATGAGAGATAATACCCTACTCCTGTTTGGAGATTGTATCCGTCGGGTGTATATTGGTCTAACGATCTGATAGTGTTTATCTTTGTGGTCATACTCCTAGAGGGCTCCCTGCCCACTTTATATAGGTTGGGGGATAGGGTTAAAAAAGAAAAATCTAGCCAAATACAGTATCAGTTTTCTAATCTATTACATGGTAGTACTCAGTCGAGACTCTAGGTCATATAATAAAACATAAGACAATATTATGACCGAGATTCCTACTCTATTACATAATATATGATCTAACTCACCTTTTATCTTTAGTCGAATATAAAGACCATGTGAGTACCCGATATCCATATTCTTCACATTACTCTATAATATTTATAGATTAGGATTGAACCCTGACAAATCGAATCAAGTCAGGGTCATGTGACTCTGCCACCATACCACTGATGTTATTTATAATATTAATTTGTACAGCCTTAGAACATAACGAAAGAGATTTTGTACTCCGTTCCCATTCATGAAATTTTAGGAAATTTACCCAAAAAAACATCTCCAACCGTTCCCCTATTCGGCTGCCAAAAGTTTGGAATTCCCACCCCAGTATTTTGCTCGAGAGGAATGAGCAAGGAACAAAATCCACTCCCAACCGCGATCACGCGTTCAGGGGCGCAGTGACGTAGGGCGAAGAAAATTAAGGTCACACAGGAGGAGGAATAAACAGATTTGTGTTTGTAGTTTCGCATGGGCCCATGTTTTGACTTTAGATGTTTTGACTTTAGGGAGTCAATTTTACTCAATCTTTTAAAGGGATAAGTTATTTTTACACATCAAATTTTGTTTTAGGATTCACAAAATCAGAATTTTAAGGATAGAATTCGGTCAATCTCTTTTTATGCTCTTAGGGGGCATTTGATTGTGCGGTGGGGAATTACTCTCTAGTTTATTATAAGCATGTTTTTCAAATTGTTAAATAATATATTTTTTAAGAAAACAATCTGGATAGAATTTTTTAATTAAATAAATTTATTTTTATATTTATATAGTTAATATTTAATTAATCATAAGCTAATAAGCATCCACCGTATTCTCATGCCAATTTGCTCAAGCAAGCATTTAGTTCGACCGCTGGCTAAGGGACATGTTCAGATGTTCTCCTCTGGCTAAGCGACAACCTCTGATCCCTTTGTTACGAGCAGAGGTGGATGAAGAATTTAACTATTTGCCGCTCTGTCAAACTGAGACTCTTCAAATATCACTTTTAGATTTGTTCTTATGATTTTTTTTTTACTGGAGATATAAGACTTCTTAATTTTTTTTCATTTTTACCTACATGGCACGATACGTTGACGTGTACCTCATGTGAATCCCACACATCGGATGGGCCTCTCCCTTCTTCCTCTCCCTGTTATCTCCCCATTAGCTCATGACATATGGTTCACACTTTTGAAAACCAATGAAATTTTGGTGATTTCAGTGGTGACAAAAAAATCATTGACTTTTGGACTTTTTTAACGAAATTATTTTAAATTTTAACAAATGTTGACTGAATTTGAACACTATTTTGACTAAATTTCCCAAAAAAATGAAAAAAATCTAACAATTTTGATCGAGATAGTTGCTTGCCGGGGGTCTAAAATTTCAATCCTATCAACAGGTCGTCCTCCATGAATGTCGTCGGCCCGTCAAAGCGCCCCAACTTCCTACCCACCTTGCCGCCAAACTCACCTCTATCATATCTGACCCTTGCTTCTTGCCTCACCCACCCGCCATCATGCCACCAGCCCAGATTAAGCCAAACAAGAGGAGGAAAGGTGGCGTTGCCCATCTGCAGAGGGTATCCTTGATGTCGGCCCATTTGGTGGAGCTGATGGAGGGGTTGGTGTCATCCTAGGAGCAGAGGAAGCCATATGGATCGAAGAGGCTATGCTTGATGGCCTACAGGCCTTGGTAGTCTGCCTGGCTAATGAAGACGTCGTCATTGGTTGCGTGGAAGTTGTGGTGGGCAGTGATGGTAGCAAACAGTGGGATAAGGAACACGTAGTGCTTGTCGCCATGGTGAGAAGCATGCATCAAGGAAGTTCTCGTTCTCCGAGGAGTAGAAGGACACGAGTGTGAGGCAACAGAGCGGTGTGAGACTGATGAGCAACAGGGAGAGAAAGAGAAGAGGCTACTTGATGGGTGGGCTCCATAAATATAATAGAGTGCCACAACAACACGTTAACATGTCGTGCGATGTAGGTGAAAGTGGTAAAAAATTAAGAAGTCTGGTCTCTCAGAGAAAAAGGATAAGATAAAACTAATAGTGCCATTTGAAAAGGTGACGGTTTGGTTTAGTGACGAATAGCTACATTTCCCATGTAGGCACCTACCATGGCAAGGGACTCGGAAATGCTTCCAATCAACCACGCGATGTGGGAGTAAATATCATACGCTTCACCTCAGGTGGGTCCCACCGAGCCGTTTCTCCTATCTTTTTCATCTCTCTAGTCAAACGATGCAACCTTATCCTCATTCTCAGCTGCTTATTCTCTCTCTTCTCTCTTCTCACAACAACTTCCCATGACGAGCGGCTAGGAGCCACAAGTCATGACGTCGACCTCGCCGGCTGCTGTAATCCTCTCTCCGTCACGTCGTCGGGATGCAGGATGTTGCCACCTCGATCTCCACCATCAGCGGTGCCTCGCCGGCACCGTATCCCCGTCAGATCTAGCCACGTTGAGCTCAGGAACGCCGGATTCGAGGGGCATCAGCCATGGGGGAGTTGTGAGCTCGGCCTCAGCTTCCTCACCGGCAAACGGCGGTGCAGTGAGTTCCGCTTCAACTTCGTCAACAGCGGTAGCAGGGAGGATGGTGTATGAGGTTTGGATACAGCTTCTTCATGGCATACAGGTAAACAGAGTTGCCAGAGGGGCGGGGGGCTTCTCGGCGCCGACATGATGGTCTTTCACCGGAGAGAAGGAAGAAGTAGACCTTTTTTCCGTGAATTTTCATATGTTTCAGCCAAATCAGGATGTTTCATTAGGTGGACAAAAAATGTTGTAGTGCGTTTTTTATGGTGTTTTAATTTTGCCTTCAAGATTATTGATTCTTCAGGTAGCTCAAAATCGATGTTTCATGTGTTGTCTCGATTTGTGTTTCACCATTTGAATTACTGAAACATTTTTTGTTCGAGAGCTAAAACATTTTCGTTCAAACAGTTAGGGATGAAAACGGTCGAAAACGGTCGGAAAAATCCTATACCATTTTCATTTTCATTTTTTTTTCTCGAAAACGAAATTGGAACGATAGACCCGAAAACGGTAACGATATCGGTAATATCGGTATATCAGAAACGGGACCGTCGGAACGAAATCTACCGATATTGGTCGGAAGTCAAAAATTCATATCGGAATCAGCGGAGTGTGGCATAGCACACATTGAACTATGCACGAAGATAACTTTATAACTTTATTCTTGCATCATCACACTCCACATAACACTGTTATATGATCATTAATAATATGATAATAAGTTTGACGAACAATATAAACAAAGTTCAACAATACTTAGACATCGATAAGTTGAGAAGACCCAAGTTTAGCAAAGTCCACATGCCACGCCCTAGGGTTAACAACGTTTTCCCCTGGTCACATTCCCTTCCTAATGGCCTGCAAGCCTGCTAGGTTTCTTTCATTCATGGGCTTCCAATGGGTTGGGCTGGCTGAGCCACTAGGGAACTTTCGGAATTTTTTCGAAATTTTGACGGAAATTACCATACAAATACGGTTACTGACAAAACGTTTGGAAAAACCTCCATCTCATTTCCGCTACCATTTCCAAAAGATATTACCGTTTCCATTTCCAACACTGACGGTTACCGATACCGACTGAAACGGTCGGTACAAACTGAAAACGGCAGCCAGAAATCTCGGAAATTTTCGTACCGTTTTCATCCCTACAAACGGTGAAAATCTTTTGTCCTATTGATAAAAAAATTGTTGAAACATTTTTTGATCGAGTGATGCAACATGTGAAACATCTCATAATAATATGGTGATTTTGCAAAATATGAGACGTACGATTTGTAGAGCTCTCCTAAAGGACTTGCTTCTCGTTGGACCACCGCGGTTGCTTCCCACAAGCCTACAGGAAGGGGGCCTGGCCTCCCACAAGAAGTCCGGCCCAATACACCCCCACCCCACAAACCAGGTGCCAGCTCGCCTTCTCGTCTTCTCCGCGCCGCTTCGCCAGGTGACGGCGCGACGCACGAAGCGACATACTCTGATACTCGCATACGCTGCAGCTGCACGCACCGCCGAGGCGCCAACACGACGCTGTGCCGTGCCGCCGATCGGACTTCTCCCCATCCGGCCGCGGCCGGCGATCATCATCGCCCATCACCGTGGCCCGTGAGAACTGAGGTAAGTACGTACGTCTCCTTCCAGCTTGCCTTGGCACCGCGTGGTCTCCCTATACTCAATTGCTGTCTTCGCCCCTGCCTGCAGTCGCCCACGCCTCGGATTCGAGAATGCGCTGCCTCCGCCGCCCGGCAACCCACCTGCTCTGCTCCGCGAGGAGCGCCCACGCCGGGAACGCCCCCAGGGTGCTCGACGAAATGCCCCTTCCGCCTCCCGTTCCACCACGCCGCTCGACGACTCTGGTCCACGCGCACCACCTGCTCGGCGTAATGCGCGGGCCGGGGTTCTGCACTACGGTGGGTTCCGAATCTGCTGTGGAGCCGCGGTTCACGGTGGTGCCGGGCGCCGCCCAGGAGGGCCTTGCACCGGGCGTGTCCGAGGAGGCAGAAAGGGTCTGCCGCGTCGTGTCTGCTCAGCCGGAGCATAGAGTTGCGCCGGTGCTCGATGCTCTTGGGGTAACCGTCTCACCGCAGCTGGTGGCCGAGGTTCTCAAGAACCTAAGCAATGCTGGCATTCTTGCGCTTGCTTTCTTCCGATGGGCAGAGAGGCAGCAAGGCTTCAGATACTCGGCCGAGGGATTCCATAATTTGATTGAGGCTCTGGGCAAGATCAAACAGTTCAGGCTGGTGTGGAGCTTAGTGGAGGCCATGCGGTGCCGGAGCTGTCTGTCCAAGGACACGTTCAAGATCATTGTCAGGAGGTATGCCCGGGCCAGGAAAATCAAGGAAGCTGTCGAGACATTTGAGAAGATGTCCAGTTTTGGACTGAAAACAGACTTGTCAGATTACAACTGGCTGATTGATATATTGAGCAAGTCCAAGCAAGTGAAGAAGGCGCACGCCATCTTCAAGGAGATGAAGAGAAAAGGTAGGTTCATACCTGATCTGAAGACATACACTGTCCTCATGGAAGGCTGGGGCCATGAGAAGGACTTGCTGATGCTCAAGGCAGTGTACCAAGAAATGCTGGATGCAGGCATCAAGCCTGACGTCGTCGTGTACGGGATGCTAATCAGTGCATTTTGCAAGTCTGACAAATGTGATGAGGCTATCAAGGTGTTTCATGAGATGGAAGAGAGTGGTTGCATGCCAAGCCCTCATGTATATTGTATGCTTATCAACGGGCTTGGTTCGGTGGAGAGACTAGATGAAGCTTTGAAATATTTTCAGCTTTCTAAAGAAAGTGGGTTCCCCATGGAGGTGCCTACGTGCAATGCAGTTATCGGCGCTTACTGCAGAGCCTTGGAGTTTCAACATGCTTTCAGAATGGTTGATGAGATGAGAAAGAGTGGCATTGGCCCAAATACCCGTACCTATGATATTATTCTTAACCATCTTATAAAATCTGAGAAGATAGAAGAGGCTTACAATCTATTCCAGAGAATGGAGAGAGATGGCTGTGAGCCTCAGCTCAATACATATACAATGATGGTCGGTATGTTCTGTAGCAATGAAAGAGTTGATATGGCCTTGAAGGTATGGAAGCAAATGAAAGAGAAGGGTGTCCTACCCTGTATGCATATGTTTTCAGCGTTGATCAATGGGTTGTGCTTTGAGAACCGGCTGGAAGAAGCTTGTGTATATTTCCAGGAGATGTTAGACAAAGGAATTAGGCCACCAGGTCAACTTTTTAGTAATTTGAAAGAAGCGCTTGTTGAAGGGGGCAGAATTACCTTGGCACAGGAGATGGCTCAAAGGTTGGAAATGTTACGGAGAACGCCAATGCGTGGTTGAGTAATCAAGCACATAACGTAAGACGGCATCTTAGCGCTTTTGACTCTTTAGTTTGTCAGAAAACGGATGTCTCACTTTCAACTCTACATGATACAACTAGTAAGGTGCCCATGTGTTTTCAAGAGATCATCAACCTCATGTTCGGCTGCATCTTTATGTTTCTCAGGCATCACATTCGACTGCATTCATGAAGAATGCGCATGAATGCAGCAGGTTTTTGGACTACATGAATACGACCGAAGAAATCCACATATCTATCTACATCGATATCCATAGGAGTTGACATGGCATGATTGTGTGGCAGATAGGGACTGGGTGGTAGGCGCGTTGGCCTGACTGTATTAGCAGCAAGCTCTTATACTGTCCTCACTTGGCTTGGCCGTGTCCTAAAAATGAATATGTGTTTCTTGTTTAAAATTTACTCCTGAAATAGTTTACATCATCTGTATTGTATAGAGGGATTGAACTAAATAAAAGGCGCTGGCTGCTCAACGTTTCAAATTCATAAAGGTAAGCAAAAGTTACCAAACTAAATTACACACGTTTCAAATTTATAATGTGGATGGCTAAAATTTTGTTTATGACAACCACGAATGATATAACTGGTACCAAGTTCAAAAGTTATTTGAAAAAAAATCAAAGAGATGCTGATAAAGAAAGTTCTTTAGAAATCGTACAATTTGGTAAATTGGGATATGTAACATTGCCTAACATAGTGGTAGGTTCATTTGAAATCTTGAAAAAAAAGGGCCACCAAGCCCCAAATATCACAATGCTGCGGAACAAAGCTTCACAGTTTTGTTTTCCCAAGTTGCACTCGTGTTCTATATATTTCTACCTACACTGAATTTAGAGATTTGAGCAGCTCGACAAAATGGAGACACATCGCAATTTACTGTGCATAAATTTTATAGTCATATAGGTACAAACTTATAAATGTATCGATATCATGAGTGAATTACTAACGACAAACAATTTTTCTTTAGTATACTGGATTCATGTCTTAATGTACACGGTACGGTACATTACAAAACAGACAGCTTGAATTCGATCTCTCACATGCCACTAAGAAAGGGAGTACAACCCAGGATCTTTCTTATTTCAGGGACAGTGATATAAGATGTTCTTCCATGGGTGTCCGTTTTAATTTCAATAGGACATTGCTTATTAACTGGGACCTGCGTTCTGGTATGATAGAAAACACCTTCAGTTCTTATGCTGCATTCTACCGCTCTCTGCACCAGCATAAGAATCGACGATAACATTTATCACCGCTGGCTTCCTGGCACGAAACGACTCTGAAAGGGCGGATTTTAGCTCATCTGGTGTCTCAACAAGATAACCTTTTCCTCCAAAAGCTTCCATCATTTTATGGTAACCTGCAGCTGGAACGAAAGAGGTTGGGGCAGGATCATCTTTGTAGGGTCCGGTTATCTCATCAGGGCTTCTCCGATCACCACCATAAACTCCATTATTGTTGAAGACAATTATAACAACAGGCAGCTGGTACCTTACTAATGTCTGCAAAGTGAACAACAAAGTATAAACGTTAAGGTACCTTTAGTACGATATAGTGAAAATAAAACATACTACCACCGGTAATATATGACACCATTGATTTCTTTAATTCGTTTGACTATTTGTCTTTTCAAGAATATGTGCAAATAGACAAACATACATGGCAAGTTTAAAGTACTATTGATGACAGGTCTAGTAGTACTCTTTTCACTTAACTAACTGAATAGCTATTGTACTATTGTTGGTTGAAGTTTAAGGAAAAGGTCAATGGTGTCATATATTTAAAACCAGAGGGAATAGCTATGTACTACTCTCCTTTTATTGAAAGTGCAACTAGTTAGCAGGCACAGAAGAAGTGAGGTTTTCTCCCATCATTGGGAGGAGTATACCTCCCTACCACTTAAGAGGCAACAAAATTAAAATGGCCGACCTAATCAGAACAAGAGGAACAATTGACAATATTAAGCACATAATTAGACAGGACATATTAATCACACTATATCACATAATTTAATTTGCACAGTTCCGTTGTTGTTTGACACACACATCGGCCAATTGATATCCAACTATCAAGTAGTAGTATCAAACCACAAATTCTCAAACAGTTATTAATACTCAAAGCGAAGTATTGAGCATGAGTCCTACACCCTACAATTTAAGAGTGCTCCACTAATAATTCATTGAATGGGTTAAACACAACTATATACAAAATCATGTTCATCTTATAAATTTATTATTAAACAAGCTATACAACTCCCACATCAGATATAGCATAGAGAAGAACATAAAGATATGCTCAGCTTGGAATGGCCATACCGAACAGCTGGATTTTAATTAAATAAATTGAAGCATATCATTTTGTTATAATGACAAAAAATTCAGCATTATTAGTTTCAAGAAAATTATGTGCATTAATGTAAGAAACAACAAGGTTACCATTATTACAGAATTGCATGGTTGCCAATTGGCAATATTTCCAGATAGGCCTCTCGTAAAATGCTGTAATTTTAGGTTCCCTGTAAAATGTATAATTTAGGACTAAGGGTATCCTGAATTTCTGATTCTATTTATTTCGATATTATGAAGGTACAACTAAGATCAATATATAAAAAATACGAGTAAATTTCAGTTTGCGCCACATTTTATTACGATGTTTCGCTTTAGACCACCCTTTAACCAATGTTTTCACTTTGGACTGGGTAATCTTGCCTTTGTTTCACTTTAGACCATCCTCAACTCTTTTATCCATCTATATCTAATTTGTCATATGTCAAAGAAACAGTCTACAATAGTGATCAATTTGAGTTGACATATGACAAATTAGGGACCAATGGTACAATAGTGATCAATTTGAGTTGATAAAGGATCTTCTGCCCTTTTATTTAAATATATACAAACAACCAGCACATTGGCTGTGTGCCTTATGGCAGAAGCTGGTTATGTAAAAACATTTCCATTATCTAAAGACAATAATACAACCAGCACGGCTATAAATGATACATGATTCTTGGGAACGCTATTTAAATGCCATGTCATCTTTATCTATCCATTAGAGGATTTTACTTGCATGATATCCCAGTGTCATAACTTAAGGGGATTTGTTAGCTCGTTATAGCTGGCAGTCTCATAGTTATACTAATATTATGATAGATAGTTATTACTATATAGAATTGTCTGAATAGTTTTGATATCATAACATGCTTAATCAACTACTTTTTGCATGGGCAAAAATGAATATCACTTGCACCGCACAACAGCATGGAAGGAGCAAAAGTAAAGGATATGAACCAACGAAGGTGCTAATGCATTGTGCAAATTAAATCAAATAAATTGTGAATTGTGGTAGATGTTTTATTTGTCAAAGTGGAACAGGAATGCCATTATTCATACCTCAACCTCCATTGCACTGAATCCAAATCCAGAATCACCCTCCACAGCAACCACAAGTCGATCAGGCTCAGCAACTGCAGCTGCAACACAGAACCCCAATCCAACTCCCATTGTCCCCCATGTCCCTGCATCCAGTCTAGTCCTAGGCTCGTTCTGCACAAGCACTGCCCTGCCGACATCCATGGTGTTTGCCCCTTCTGAGACCACTACAGGAGCAGGGCTTCCCTCAGCAAGTATAGCATCCCGGATAATCCGCATAGGTGTCAGGAAATTGAATGGCACAACATCCTTGGCAAGCTGAGCCTCCATCTTAAGAACATTATCCTTGGCCTTCTTGGTGATTGCTTCAACCCATGGGTGTGATGGTGCCAAGCAGAATGGCCGGTCCTTGATCTCCCTATTGATAAGCTCCACCACTCTCTTGGCATCCCCAACAATTCCAACATGTGGCTTCCGGAGCTCAATCTCCTCCTCGCAGACATCCACAAGTATGAATTTCACATCTTTGGACCATTTGGGTGGCTCACCGAAGTGAAGCAACCAATTAAGCCGAGCACCGACGACTAGTGCCACATCACATTGCCCAATGGCGAGAGAGCGCGCCGCGGTGGCCGACAGTGGGTGCGTGTCGGGCACAACCCCCTTTCCCATCGGCGTCGGGAGGAAGGGGATGCCCGCGGTATCAACCAGCTTCCGGATGGCATCCTCTGCGCGAGCATACGCCGCGCCCTTCCCAAACACAACCAGAGGCCGCTCCGCGCGGCGGAGCAGCTCCGCCGCCTTCTCGATTCCCTCGTCTAGGGACTTGTGCTTGGGTGGAGAAGAATCGGATTTGGCCGAATCGGTGGCGGCAGCGTCTATGAGGGCGGCGGCCTCGGATTCCGTGATTGTTTGGTGGAGGACATCGGATGGGAGGTCGAGGTAGCAGCCTCCGGGGCGGCCGGAGACGGTGGCGGCGAGGGCCTGGAAGACGAGGCGAGGGATGTCGGCGATGGTGGTTGCCTTGACGGCGAGCTTGACGAAAGGCTTGGTGGCGGCGATCTGGTCGAGCTCCTGGAAGTCGCCCCTGCCGGCGTCCGGCTGGGAGCAGGAGCCGGAGATCATGACGAGCGGCCAGGCGTTGGCGGTAGCGTGGGAGAGGCCCGCGAGGCCGTGGACGCAGCCGGGGCCGGAGACGGTGAGGAGCAGGCCAGGGGAGCCGGTGAGGAAGCCGTAGGCGGCGGCGGCGTAGCCCGCGGACTGCTCGTTGCGGAAGGCGAGGAAGCGGACACCGGCGGCCGCGGCGCGGGACGCGAGGGAGGTGACCGGGATGCCCACCACCCCGAACATGTGCCGCGCCCCGGCCGCGGCCAGCGCGCGCCCGGCGAGGGCGCTGCCGTCGACCTTCATGGCAGCTGGAGCGGCGGTGTCGGTCGCCATTCCCTCTCCCTAGGCTGGCTGCCTGGCTGGGGTTGCGTGCCGTCGCCTGAGCAGCTCAGGTTTATAGCGGGAGAGGGCGGCGGAGAGCCGGAGAGGCCCTGCGACGGCGACGGCGACGCCGCAGTTGAAGTTGGAGGCAGGCAGATGAACCTGCTGCTGCTAGGAAGTTGGAAGACGCGGTGTATCTGGACGAGACAACTCCAAAGAAATATCCTACTCGATCATACTACACGTCACTCGTGTACTTGCAGACTTGTTTGACCAGAGTTGTCAAATTGCCGACGAATCGTATCTGTTTTTGGGGCAAAATTTTCATTTTATGTCACTGAAAAACGTGCCATTTGAGATGCCACCTATTTTCAATTTTTCACACCGAGTGAATCAACAGATTTATTATTAGAAATGTTTATATATTTTGAGGACGGAACCACAAAAAGAGTAGGTAGGCCGATCATATGATTATTCTAAACGTTATTTCCTTTGTCATTTATCTTATTGCTATACTTGTTTGTTTTCTTGTGATAGATGAGGTGTAGACCCAAATTACAATAGAGTCATGGGATAATAGAAGTAGTACGGAATCGCTAGATTTATGTCAACATAATTTTTGGCTAATTACAGTCAGATCGGTCACCATTCAAACAGCGTTGAGATTTGGTGTTGTCGCACGCCCGCAAGACCGTTTCCAGTGCTGCCTGTTCGATCTCTAATCAAATCCAGTGGATGAGGTGTGAGATGTTATCTAGCCGTTGCTCTGTCTTTCTCCGAGTATTCTTTTCTTTGGTCAATTCACAAAGTAGTGATAAATCATAAAGTTAGAGCTATAATGTATTTACATCACGTTTAAACTAGAATTACATGTTAGTTACACGTGACTTACAGCTGTGGTTACATATGTAAGTTGTTTAGTTATATGTGTACGTAAATTTTTATATTATTTATTTCGCAGCAGAGCTTGGCTAGCAGTATTTTTTTTAGCTATGCAGTTCAATTATGTTGTTCAATGTCAAATTATTTGTTCCATAAATATAGGCAATTTGTAGTGTAAAAGCGTTTTGACTACGATGAAAAATATAACGTCATAAATATACATATTTCCAAAGTAGTATGGGTAATTTAGAGGCAAAAGTTACCTTTTACATGTTCTAGTTTGCTATATTTAAGATAATAAAATTTGAACTTAATTTGCTTACATTTTAGGATGGAGAGAGCAGCTATCTTTTGTTCATATTTTCATCAGCAATCCATGTAGCCCCGTTCGATCGGCCAATCTGCCGAACCAAATTTGGTCAGTTTTTATGAGAATGCTAACCGACACATAGACTTTGTTTTTTCATCATCGTAAACCAGATTAACCCAACTGAAAAAAAAATGGATACCAAAATATATTTTGAGTAAATTACATTTTTGGTTATATATTTTTATCCAAATTTCACTTCGGACCATCCTTGAAGTGTCTTTTTTCACTTTGAACTAAGTATTGCTGTCAAATTTGTACTTTGAACTGGGTGGCTCACATGTCAACGAGACTAACCATCTTTATTTTCCATGTATCATTTGCATGTGGGTCACCTGGTTCAAAGTGTAATATTTTTTAATAACAAAGTGAAAAAACATTGTAGGGATGGTTTAAAGTGAAATTTTGATAAGAATACGTAGCCTAATTTAATTTTAAAAAAACTAACTTCTAGCAATATATCTTATATAGGTATTTTAAGAACGGAGAAAATTACATGGCATAGGACAAAGTCTGCAAGACAACAGAGTCAGTGATGAGGTAATTAGTAAGCCACCAATTGGGTTACCCAGGTCTTTGTTATTCGATTAGTTTTGCTATCCAAGTATGCATCGTATCTCCTATAGCAGTGAAACTCGTTATCAATCGGCATCAACTATTAAACCCCGTCACCTGTTACCCATAGAGAACCGTTGCTCCGTGATTTTTGATGCCGAGTGGCTCCCCCATCTGAATGGAGATCCTCTATTTTCAAAAGCATCGTGTCTTTATTATTGACATATGAATCTAAAATTTGTTGGATTCATATATCAGTAACAAGGTTACGTGATTTTAAAGATAAAAGATCATGATCCTATCTCCCTATCCTATCCTATCCTATGAGAGAGGATGAGTCAATTGCAGAGAGGATGACCTCTTCCCGCGCGTTTGCACGTCTCGTCAGTCACGCGCGTTAGCATCTAGCCAGCGATGATGAATGATGGCCCAGTACTGCCCCCGTGCATGTATTTTCAAGAAAACGGAAAAAGTAGTAGAAGAAAATGATGAATGGCCTAGGTGAATCGATAGGTCGTTTTCTCCTTCTTTTTCCCTCTTTTGTCAGGAGGAGCTTAAGATATGATGGAGTTTGCAGGGAGCAAGGACCGGGTTAGTTCGGCTTGCTGATGGTGTCTTTGAAGTAATAGTGGGCTTTTACCTACTTTGGTTTGTTCGGCGGTTGTGCTGGTTCGTTTCCCTCCGATCTGAAGCCTCGTTTCGCATGATGGGCCTGGTGGTCTTCTTTATTTTTTTTAGAAATAATATTTTTTAATAGATAATTGTAAAAATAGAGGTTGATTGACAAAGTTTAGCACCACATCGAACAACCAAAGTTCGACAGGGATATATATCGAACAACCGCAATTTGACAGGGTACCTGTCGAACTGCGATTGTTTGACAGAGGATAAAAAAATTTTAAAGAAAAGAGAACAATCATTGTGCGGCATTGTATGGTACTCTTTATGCGGGGCATATCGAACACTGGAAGTTCGATAGGCCTCTGCCGTGACACCGTTCATATACTTTTTTATTTTTTAGTGAACCAACAACCATATCGAACAACCACAATTTGATAGGTATCTTGTTGTTCGACAGGTTACTTGTCGAACTGTGATTGTTCGATGGGGTGCTAAACTTACGATTTTAGCTGATCAACTTCTATTTTTGTAATTATTTATTAAAATAATATTATTTCTAAAAAAAATTCGTCTTCTTGCATTATCGGGGCTCCTTAACAATCTCACCACGTCAGTTCAAGGAAAAAGTTTATTTTACTCCCTCAACTTTAATTCAAATGTTATGCATATATCCTTGATCATAAAACCAAGTACATTGCCTCTGTAAAGTATTAGAACCAGTGCAAAACAACTCTTTCAGCTGTTTTGACATACGGTTTGGTTGATATGGCACCTATGTAGTACATTGATTTAGTCTTTTTTCAACGTGACGTCTACGTGACGCTATATTCAGTAAAAAAATAATTAAATGGATGGGACCCATATATAAGCCCATCATCTAATCGTCTTTCTCACCTCTCCCCTCGGTTCTCTCTTCCTCCCCTCGCCTTTCAGCACAATTAGGGTCTGTTCGTTGGGGGTGAGTTCCCAACTCACCCCACTCGTTTTCCGCGCGCACGCTTCTCAAACTACTAAACGATGTGTTTTTTTGCAAAAAGTTTCTATATAAAAGTTGCTTTAAAAAATCATATTAATCCATTTTTCAAAAAAAATTTAGTAAATACTTAATTAATCATGTGCTAATGAGTCGTTTCGTTTTTCGTACGAAGAGAATTTCTTTCTAACTCATACAAACAAACACACCCTTAGAGAGGCTCGGAGAGCAGCGACGACAACAACGGAGAGGTGACCTATTTCCTCATTCCCTCTCTCCCTCCCGTGGTCTAGGTGTCCCACTCCTTCCTCCCAGGTCTCAGTCCTCTCCACTTTCGATCAGCGAGCTCCATGCCCGCAGTGTGCTTGGACTCTTGGGCGAGAAGGCCAAGCATATTTCTTTTCCCTTGCAAGCTTTGTTGCGTCGTGGTGGCTGGCTAGCTGGCTCACTCACTCACTCTCGCTTTGTCATTGGCTTCTTCTGCTCCGTGTCTAGCTGAACTAAAATCATCGGATGACTCGTTGTTGCGGTTGACTGGTTGTCTACCATGCTATCTCATTTCAAATCATGGCGTACGTCTTTGTATCTAATTGCTTCCTCAATTCTTTGCAAGGAAAAGCAAGAATAATCTTTGAAGAAAACTCCCAATCTTTGGCGGTGGTGACATAAACCCTTTTTTTAATCAAAGAGGAATCAAATATAACGCAATTTGGAAACCTATCAGGGTTGTCGATATTTTCTCTTTTTTTTTTTTGCTTTTTGTTGAAACCAGAAGGAATTCGAGTCCTGGGGACATGAAGTTAGCTTCCAAAAAGTACTCACGTGCTCAAAACACTAGACAAGAGAGAAACAAGCATTTTAGTCTAGCTATATTTAGGTTGTCCCAAACCAAATCCCAATTGAATATTTTCCTTCTTATCTTTAAACTTCTTTTTTTTGGAAGACTTCAATCCATAGGGGATATGTAGATGGACTTCTTGCCAATCCTAGATGGGCCTTGTAATAGTAGAACCCCATCCAGACAAGTTGTATGAAGCTGGCATTCATCATTAATGTCAGCATGCCGCTACTCGCACGTCATCCAATGTGCCTGAGCACCGTATCTTAAACTTCCAATTACCATAGATTGAAAGCTTCGAATCACATGTCGTTTGATCCACTACAATGAGTTTGGTCTTCCTTGATGAGACACTTTCATAAAGAAGTAGCGCAATATCGGCACAAACGGCGACCGCCGGTATCGAGCAGGTCAGGTGCTATGTTGGGGAACATGAACTCAGGGAGGCGGGTCCAGAGGCCATGCAGCTACTGGCACGCCAGCAGACTGGTACAGGTAGCGGCATGGGTGCAACAAAGGCAAGCGAGGATGTGCAGGAGCAGCTCTTCGGGCATGGCACCGATTAGATCCGTGCCGTCGATGAGGCAGTGCTGGAACCAGACCACCCTGCGCACTCCTGGACCATCATCGACACAAGCATGAGAGACTACTTTGGTGATGATGCGTGGCCGCGGGGAGGGGTTGAGAATTTGGGGGAGAGACGTCTACTTTCTCCTTTCTCTCTTCTCATCTCGATGCTTCTTTCTCACTCCTACGAGCTAGCATCGACTTTAGGGTTCGGACACAGCGATGACTTTAGGGTTCGGACACAGCGAGGGTTCGCACTTTAGGGCCTAGGGTAGCCGATGAGGGTAGGTCGGCCGGGACCTCCGCCCCTATGGGGGGTGGTTGGACGGCTGGGTAGGCGTAGGTGGCAGTGTGTGATAGTGGTTGGGGTCGGCTCCAAGGCGCGCCAGTGAAGCGACAACCAAGCGATGGAGCAGAGACCGACGACGAGTTCATATGGTCCCTAGGAGTACTACAGAGGGTCACTCAATTGTTGGGGGTGGCTAGAAGCGGTTACGCAGAGGTGGAGATGAGGTAGGCTAGGGGTGGTTCGGCGACCCCTGGGCCCCACCACTCTCCACTGACCTTCTCCAGTGGCTTACAGGTGGGCCCTTATGGTGGTTGAGGATGGTTTGGTCTCACTTTAAGTCGATTTCAACTGTCATGTGGGCTCTCCAATCCTTGTACTCGCGTGTGATTGGTCGGAGGTTCAATTTGTCATATGGTGGGTGTATTTTCTTCCAAAATTTCCTGCATACATATATTTACCAAGACTAGTGAAAATGGTTAGTAGGAAAACCCTACCACTAAGTTTTGATGTTATATTTGATATCTTTTATGTAGGAGTTAACGGTTAAAGTTTGCAATTAACGACCGTCAACAATATCATTGCAAGCAAGACCCTAGAGAAGGATGTGATCGAGGTCTCCTCTTCGTGGACAGCGGAGGCAGACCTCGATCGAGGTTCACCACGCTGGACCTCGCCCTCATTCTCCAAGCAACGGGGAACGGGTTGGTGCTCGGCCACTTCTCTAGCCCTGCTACCACTTCTCTCTGATGCCACCGTCGCTTCTCTGCGCGCCCCTCGTCTCTAGTCCCCTCTGCCACCACGAGCTGCTTGGTCGCCGGATCGCCCGCCAGCGCACGCGTCGAGGAAGGCCGCGACCACGTCGGCCAGCTACCCCAACCTGGCCTTAACCAGTCTGTGTATCTTCAGCGCTGTCACACCTCGAAGTTGCTTTCCAGGTAAAATTCGTGAAATAAATCGCGTAAAATAAATTTTCTTTTTTTAACCTAGAGCAAAATTCTAATTTAAAAATATATTAAATCAAGTGAAAATGACATGGTAGGATTTTTCTTGAGTTTCCCATGTCAAAATACATTAACAGGATTTTTAGTGGAATTTTCAGAGCCCTAGAAATAATTTTAATCAATTGAAAACCTCAAGCGCAATAAATAAATCCCTAGGAAAATTATTTTTCCTTTTTCTTTTTCTTTTTCCTCTTCTTAGCCATCGGCCCATTTTTTTCCTTCTCCTTCCCGGGCCTGCCCAAGCCGCCCGCGTCGTCCGCCGCCCCCTCCTCTCCCTCTCGGGCCGGCCTAAGGCCGCCCGAGGCCCACGCCGCCTCCTCCGCCCCGGGCCACCGACAGGTGGGGCCGGCACCCGGGCCATCTCCCCTGCGGTTGGCCGCCGCCGCCCCCGCGCGCCCACACCGTCCGTCTTCCCCGCGCGCCCCGCGCCGCAACCGCCGCCCACACCCCCTCCCCGCATCGCCCGCGCGCCACACGCGCCCGCTCCCCCACTCCGCACTATTTTTCCCTGCGTCGTGGAGGCGAGATTCGCGGCCGAATCTCTTTTTCTCTCCGCTCGCGCCGAACTCCGGCGAGAAATCTGCGCGCGGTCGGCTACGCCCTAGCCCGGATTCCCCTATAAATTCAACCCCCGCACTCCCCTCTCCCTTTTTCCCAAAACGCCGCCGCCTCCCGAGAACCCTAGCGCCGCCGCCGCCATCGTCGTCTCCCCTCCAGTGAGCCGTGCCTCCCCATCTCTCTCTTTCTTCTCTCGGCCACCGCCCACGCGCTCCGCTCGGCCGCCGCTCCCGCGCGCCCGCCCGCGCCGGCCGTCGCGCGCGCCGCCGTGCCATGGTCGCGGTTGGCGCCGCGTGGCCGCCGCGCGTGCGCCGCGTGGTCTCCGCGTCGGCCCGCCGCCCGCCACGTGGTTGCCGCTTGGCTGTCGCGTGGGTGCCACGCGTGCACCGCGTGGCCGCCACGTCAGCGCCACGTTGGTGCCACGTGTTGCGCCACCGCCGCCGGCCGGTGGACTCGGTCCACCGTGGACCGGGATCCCCGTGCCACCGACAGGTGGGGCCTACCTGTCGGCGCCGCCGCCGCCGCCGCTGGCGTCAGCCCTGGCTCCATTGACGTCAGCCCTGGCGTCAGTGACGTCAGCCCTAGGGTTTTATCGCGCAATAATTCAATTAAGGTTTTTTCTGTTATAGTAAAAACACAGATAACTTCAAAAATTCATAACTAATTTATCCGGACTCCGTTTGAGTCCGTTCAAGTTACAGAAAATTCATAAAAATGTCTAGAATCTATTAAAAGTAGTTTTGTTCCCTGTTTCAGTAGACTTATGGCCTGTTTGCTTGTGTGCTTTGTTTGTTGTTTAGATTCTGGTAATTCCGACTCTCCGGTTTACTTCGAGGTCGTTGCCGAGGTCGATCTAGCACAAGAGCAAGGCAAGTCATGCTTCGCAATGATCATATTGTGCCTAGATTTACAAATATCTTATTTTTCTGTAAATGCTGCATTATTTTGTAATGTCATTTTATGTGGGTTCTTACCTATTGTACTCAGCCAATCATATTGATTATCTTGTACCTTTGATAGCTTGGGTAATTAATTCTTTATTCGCTGATTTTAGGAGTGCTTAGCCATGCTTTGCTGCCTGCCTTGGTGTAAAGGTGGGGGCGAAACCTGAGGTGTGGTGCGCTTGGTTAGGAAGGGTTGTGCGAAGGGTCCTGTCACAGTTTCCTTTCCAGTGTACCGTGGTGGTATGTTGGCACACGGTAACGTGTTGTGGGACTGTGTCTTGTTGGTATAGTTGTACACCTCTGATCAGAGTAGAACTATTCGAATAGCCGTGCCCGCGGTTATGGGCGATCAACCAGATTCACCGTGATTAGTCCTACTTTCTTAATAATTGGATTTACTGGAACTGGTTTAGTTTAGGTGGATGGTTTGGGCCTGTCGCAACGTGGTGTAGCGTTGGACAGTGATGGTTTAATATTGTTCAATCAATTCAACATTTTACTACTGCTTTCAACTGTTGTTTTTAAATGCTTACTTTATGAAAATAAACCCCTGCCTTTCGTTGAAATACCTTGCATCATTACTCCCTTTTCCGGTATGACTTGTTGAGTACAGTGGGTAGTACTCAGCCTTGCTTAATTTTTCCCCACACCAAAAGAGGGATATGCGTCCGATGGAGGCTTCTCAGAGGAGTAGGCTTCGTCCGCCATCGAGGATGCTTGTGGAATGGTGCCAGCCCGCTACATGAGTCCTGCTCTTAGTTTAGTTTGTTTTCGTCTTTCCGCTGCATTTTTTGTAAGACCTTTACTCCGTTTGTAAGGCGTGGAACTGTATGTCAACTTTGTCGTCTGTGTACCCTGGCTGGTCCTGGACAGGGATTTTAATACACATTCAGTCTTGGGAATTCTGGTAGTGAATTTCCGGGCGTGACAAGTTGGTATCAGAGCCGACCTTGACCGTAGGACATGCCAACTGGAAACCCTAAGAGCCCTCTGAAACTCTTTCATGTGCATATGCCTTTTCGCATTTGGAGTTGTTTCAAAAACTGGTTTCCCCGGTTTTCAAAAAACAAAAAAATCTTGGGTCATTTGTTAAAATTTTTTTTCTCTTTACGTTGGTGTAGAGTATTGAAAATTTTTGGGTAAATCGGCTATGGTTTATTGGAATTTTATTCGACGGTTGGTGGGGAAATTATGAGGAAAACTGCATTAAGTCTGAGATAGGATTTATGGGTTACAAAATTTATTTATGTCGTTATTATTATTGTTGTTCCAAATACTGTTATTATTATATCCATTTTCTCATGCTATTTTATTGCTTAGAGTTAATAGTGTCTTTATTTGTATTCATGCAAAAATGGTTTATGCATAAAAATTCTGGCTTTATTGTGTCATTTATTCTTGTCTTTTGCCGTTTGTTCTAATTTGGATTTGAGCATGCATTGATTCCCACCCCTTTGTCTTCTATAGATGGCAGGCCATCCCCCGACGCACCACAGTCAGGGTATGGAAGACTTCGTGGCAGAATTGGCCCATATGGCCTTGGCAGTGGGATACGCAGAGGCCCCAGAGTACACCACACTGCTGCCCCTCACGGGAGAGTTGCCACACCGAGTCCGTTTGGAGGTACATGGCTTCGTGGGCACCAGTCATCCCAACATGGTGGTCACCGCTTCAGGAGGATCTGACGAGCATGCCTGTCAAGAGGCGGCTTACCTGATGATGGCCAGGATGCGAGAGCTGCACGACCATGCTCTCCACAGCTCAGCATACCGCTACCACCCTCGCCGTGACAGCTCTTCTAACAGCAGCACCTACCAGTCCGCAGCGGAGGAGAACGACACCACCTTCGGCCACATGAGCACAGTGATGAAGGGTATGGACAAGATGCACGCCAACCTCCACCGGGCTGCGAAGGCCCTGAACGACCAGAAGCTGAGGCAGATCGTGGACCTGCAGGATGAGGTGGCACGCCTCAAGAGGGAGAACGCCACCTTGAAGGGTCTTCCGGCACCTGGTGGATCGCGGACCCGCACGACAGCCAGGAAGACTACCACCGCTCCCGTCCGCATCCAGCTGGCGCCCAGGCACCCACCGCCAGCAGCAGCTCCAGCTCCACCGCCGTCACCAATCCCGACACCTGCAATAGCTCCAGCTCCGTCCTCGTCTTTCGTTCTTACTTTCGCTCCAGCCTCGGCCTACCAGGGTGGCAGTGGCAGCGGAGGTTGGTTGTCTGCTACTCCTAGTGGCAGCAACGGCAGCGGCCGCAGCTCCGAGCCTACCAGCGGCGACACCTACATGATGGACTCCAGGAGCCGCTTAGAGGATGAGGGCGATGACCAGGAGAGCGACTTTGACTCCACCGACCGCAGGAGCCGTTCTGAGCATTAGGCTCGCCACCCTTAGTTTCACCGTCTTCTTAGTCTGATTTCTTGTTAGTCCTGTGTGCTAGGTTTGTTGCTTTGAGGGTTAGCCAATGGTCGATACCATGTGCCTATGGTATAGCTATCTCAGTAAGGATTCTGTTTGCTGTTTGAAGTGTTTTTAATTTAGATCAGAACAATTACAGTTAAATTATAATATATTAACGCTTAGTTCTAAGCAGTCTGTTTTCTTTCTTTTCCATCTCTTTCTGTTGTTTCTTCTCCTTCAGATGGTCAACACAAGAACGAGTGGTAACACCAGCGGACAGGAGGATCCATCGGCGGGAGCACAAGCCAATGGATCAAACAACAACGTTCCTCCTCCCCTACCACCTGAGAATCCCACTATTGCTCAGGTGTTAGCCAGTCAAACACAGATGATGATGGCCATGATGCAACAAATGCAGCAGCAGCATCAACAAATGCAACAGCAGATGCAACAACAGGCGCAGCAGCAGCAGCAGGCCCAACAAAACCAACAGTTCTGTCCGCCACCCCAGTCCAAGCTGCCGGAGTTCCTTCGCATCTGGCCACCCACTTTCTCAAGTACCACTAACCCCATGGAGGCGAATGACTGGCTCCATGCCATCGAGAAGAAACTCAACCTCCTACAATGCAACGACCAAGAGAAGGTCACCTTTGCCACCCACTAGTTGCAGGGTCCCGCTTCAGCCTGGTGGGATAATTATTTGGTCACCCGTCCGACCGGAACGGAAGTCACCTGGGCGGAGTTCTGCCGCAGTTTCAGGAAAGCTCAAATTCCCGACGGCATCGTGGCCCAAAAGAAGAGGGAATTCAGATCACTCCAACAAGGTAACCGTACTGTGACGGAGTACCTCCACGAGTTCAACCGTCTCGCACGTTACGCCCCGGAGGACGTGCGCACCGATGCAGAAAGGCAGGAAAAGTTTCTTTCTGGCCTGGATGATGAGTTGATTAACCAGCTAATCTCAGGAGATTATGCTGACTTTGAGAAGCTGATCGACAAGGCGATCCGTCAGGAGGATCAACGCAACAAGATGGACAGAAAAAGAAAAGCAGCTCAATTCAGGACGCACCAGGGGAATCAACAGAAGCCCCGGTTCATCGCCGGATAGCAGGGTGGACCTTGCACCATGATTGTTCGCCAGCATCGACCCTACCAGCCCGACAACTTAAACAACAACAATGCTGGCAACCGCAACAACAACGGGGGACAATTTAACCGCAACCTGGCTCCGCGCCCACCAATGGCCCCAGCTCAGCCAACTCCATCAACTCAACCCAAGAAGGAGTCCGGCGGAAAATCACTGGTCTGCTTTAATTGCAACGAACCTGGCCACTTCGCCGACAAGTGCCCGAAGCCGAGGCGCACAGGACCCAAGTTCGTTCATGCCCGCGTCAACCATGCGGCGGCAGAGGAGGCGCAGGCCGCACCAGAAGTGGTACTGGGTATGTTTTCTGTCAACTCAATCCCAGCCATCACACTTTTTGATTCTGGTGCTACACATTCCTTTTTATCAAAGCGTTTTGCTGGAACACATGGGTTGTCAGTAGTGGAACTTAGAACGCCTATAAGGGTTCACACTCCTGGGAATGATATGACCACAGCTCACTATTGCCCCTCTGTGGAAATAGAAATCCAGGGTTCTAGATTTCTAGCCAACCTTATCCTTCTTGAATCCAAGGACCTAGATGTCATTCTTAGGATGGATTGGCTAACAAGGCACAAGGGAGTTATCGATTGCACTAGTCGCACTATCACTCTGGTTAATGAAAAAGGAGAAGTGGTGACATTCCAGTCGCCGACACCCTAGAAGCAGAGAGTGTGCTTGAATCAGGTCGATGGGATGGAACAGACCGCAGTAGTAGGGAAAGACCTTAAGAAGTTGGAGGATATTCCCATTGTCAGAGAGTATCCTGAAGTCTTTCCAGATGACTTAACCACAATGCCACCAAAGAGGGAAATTGAATTTCGGATTGACTTAGTATCGGGAACTGCCCCGATACACAAGAGGCCCTACAGGATGGGAGCCAACGAACTAGAGGAAGTCAAGAAGCAAGTTGATGAGCAGTTGCAGAAAGGATACATTCGCCCGAGTACGTCACCTTGGGGTGCTCCGGTGATCTTCGTGGAGAAGAAAGATAAGACCAAGAGGATGTGCGTCGACTATCGCGCCCTCAACGATGTGACCATCAAGAACAAATATCCGCTACCTCGGATTGATGACTTGTTTGATCAGCTGAAAGGAGCAACATGGTTCTCCAAGATAGACCTGCGATCAGGATATCACCAGTTGAGGATCAAAGAGGAGGACATTCCGAAGACGGCATTCAACACTCGGTATGGGTTGTTTGAGTGCACGGTCATGTCTTTTGGACTTACCAATGCACCGGCCTTCTTCATGAACTTGATGAACAAGGTGTTTATGGAATTTCTGGATAAGTTCGTCGTGGTCTTCATCGACGATATACTCGTTTACTCCAAGTCCAAGGAGGAGCACGAACAACACCTCCGTCTGGTACTCGAGAAGTTAAAGGAGTACCAATTGTATGCCAAGTTTAGCAAGTGCAACTTTTGGCTCAAGGAGGTACAGTTCCTAGGCCACATCATCACCGTTCAAGGAGTGGCGGTGGACCCGTCGAATGTGGAGTCAGTTATCAAGTGGAAGCCTCCGCGCACGGTTTCACAGATTAGGAGTTTTCTAGGACTCGTGGGTTACTACCGTCGGTTCATTAAAAACTTCTCCAAGATTGCCAAGCCAATGACACAGTTGCTGAAAAAGGATGAGAAATTCAAGTGGTCCGCAGAATGCAACAGAAGTTTTGAGGAGCTTAAGAAGAAATTGGTGTCTGCACCGGTGTTAATTTTGCCAGATTAGACGAAAGATTTCCAAGTGTTTTGTGATGCGTCCCGCCAAGGGTTGGGATGTGTATTGATGCAGGAAGGCAGAGTGGTCGCATACGCTGCGCGTCAACTGCGCCCACATGAGAACAACTACCCCACTCATGACTTGGAATTGTCAGCGGTGGTTCACGCTTTGAAAATCTGGCGGCACTACCTCATCGGTAATCATTGTGAGGTCTATACCGACCACAAGAGTTTAAAGTATATTTTCACTCAGCCTGATATGAACCTCCGACAGCGCCGATGGTTGGAGTTAATCAAGGATTACGACTTGGGGATACATTATCACCCCGGTAAGGCCAATGTGGTGGCCGATGCTTTGAGTAGGAAAAGCTATTGCAACGCTACTTTTACCGAGGAAATATGTGGCAGATTGCAACGGGAGTTTGAACACCTAAACCTGAGTATTGTAGAACACAGATTTGTGGTTACTCTGGAGGCACAGCCCACGCTCGTGGAGCAAGTTCGGGCAGCCCAAGTCAATGACCCTGAGATAGTTGAACTCAAGAAGAATATGAGAGTCGGCAAAGCATGCGACTTCGCCGAGGATGAACACGAGACAATCTGGATGGGAGAAAGAATATGTGTTCTAGAGAACAAGGAACTAAAGGACCTAATACTTACAGAAGCTCATCAGACCCAATACTCAATTCATCCTGGCAGTACCAAGATGTACCAAGACCTTAAGGAGAAGTTCTGGTGGGTTAGCATGAGAAGGGAAATCGCCGAATTCGTTGCGCTCTGCGACGTATGTCAGCGAGTGAAGGCGGAGCATCAGAGACCAGCAAGGTTACTACAACCTCTGCAAATTCTGGAATGGAAATGGGAAGAGATTGGGATGGACTTTATCACAGGTTTACCAAGAACATCAACAGGGCACGACTCCATTTGGGTAATAGTGGATCGACTCACCAAGGTCGCTCACTTTATACCAGTACATACCACCTACTCGGGAAAAAAATTGGCAGAACTTTATTTGGCAAGGATCGTGAGTTTGCATGGGGTGCCTAAGAAAATTGTGTCTGATCGAGGCAGTCAGTTTACTTCAAGGTTTTGACAGAAATTACAAGAAGAGTTGGGAACTCGTCTGAACTTCAGTATCGCTTACCACCCTCAAACTAATGGTCAAACTGAGCGAGTCAACCAGATCTTGGAAGAAATGTTGATAGCTTTCACACTTGATTTTGGTGGAGCTTGGGACAGAAGCCTGCCGTACGCCGAGCCGAGTTCTCCTACAACAATAGTTACTAGGCTAGTTTGCAGATGGCACCGTTCGAAGCATTGTACGGCCGGAAGTGCCGCACTCTGCTCTTTTGGGACCAAACTGGAGAACGTCAGTTGTTTGGAACTGAAGTTCTAAATGATGCAGAAGAAAAAGTTAGAACAGTTCGGGAAAGATTGAGGATCGCACAGTCTCGACAGAAGAGCTATGCAGAACAACCGCTGAAGAGAGCTCATCTTTGAAGTTGGGGACCATGTGTACCTTCGGGTCACACCACTTCGAGGTGTGCATCGTTTCCAAACCAAGGGAAAACTAGCACCACGCTTTATGGGGCCATACAAAATTCTGGAGCGCCGAGGAGAAGTTGCTTACAGGCTTGAACTACCCTCCAACATGCTCGGCATTCATGATGTTTTCCATGTGTCGCAATTAAAGAAATGTTTAAGGGTACCTGAGGAGCAAGCAAACCCGGATCAGATCGAGATTCAAAAGGATTTGACTTACATGGAAAGACCTACCCACATCCTCGAGACCAGTGAAAGAAAGACAAGGAGTAAAGTAATTAGGTTTTGCCGGGTTCAGTGGAGTCACCATTCAGAGGAAGAAGCCACTTGGGAAAGAGAAGACGAGTTGAAGGCCGCCTATCCGCACCTCTTCGCCGAATATCGGGGTCGAGATTCCGTTTAAGGGGGGTAGGTTTGTCACACCCCGAAGTTGCTTTCCAGGTAAAATTCGTGAAATAAATCGTGTAAAATAAATTTTCTTTTTTTAACCTAGAGAAAAATTCTAATTTAAAAATATATTAAATCAAGTGGAAATGGCATGGTGGGATTTTTCTTGAGTTCCCCATGTCAAAATACATTAACAGGATTTTTAGTGGAATTTTCAGAGCCCTAGAAATAATTTTAATCAATAAAAACCTCCAGCGCAATAAATAAATCCCTAGGAAAATTCTTTTTCCTTTTTCTTTTTCTTTTTCCTCTTCTGCGCCATCGGCCCATTTTTTCCTTCTCCTTACTGGACTGGCCCAAGCCGCCCGCTCCGTCCGCCGCCCCCTCCTCTCCCTCTCGGGCCGGCCCAAGGCCACCTGAGCCCCGCGCCGCCTCCTCCGCCCCGGGCCACCGACAGGTGGGGCCGGCGCCCGGGCCGTCTCACCCGCGGCCGGCCGCCGCCGCCCCCGCGCGCCCACGCCGCTCGCCTTCCCCGCGCGCCCTGCGCTGCAACCGCCGCCCGCACCCCCTCTCCGCATCGCCCGCGCGCCACGCGCGCCCGCTCCCCCAATCCGCACCATTTTTTCCCGCGTCGTGGAGGCGAGATTCGTGGCTGAATCTCTCTCTCTCTCTCCGCCCGCGCCGAACTCCAGCGAGAAATCCGCGCGCTCGGCCACGCCCTAGCCCGGATTCCCCTATAAATTCAACCCCCGCACTCCCCTCTCCCTTTTTCCCCAAACGCCGCCACCTCCCGAGAACCCTAGGGTCGCCGCTGCCGTCGTCGTCTCCCTCTCCGGTGAGCCAGGCCTCCCCCCTCTCTCTTTCTTCTCTCAGCCGCCGCCCGCGCGCTCCGCTCGGCCGCCGCCGCTTGGCCGCCGCTCCCGCACGCCCGCCCGCCNGCCACTCCCACGCCGCTGTCGCCCGCGCTGGCCACCGTGCGCGCTGCCGTGCCATGGCTGCGCCATGGTCAGGTTGGCCCCGCATGGCCGCCGCGTGGTCGCCGCGTCGGCCCGCCGCCCGCCGCCTTGTTGCTGCGTGGCCGCCGTGTGAGCGCCACGCGTGTGTCGCGGGGCCGCCGCGTGAGCGCCACGTCGGTGCCACGTGGTGCGCCACCGCCGTCGGCCGGTGGACTCGGTGCACCGTGGACCGGGATCCCCGTGCCACCGACAGGTGGGGCCCACCTGTCGGTGCCGCCGCCGCCGCCGCTGGCGTCAGCCTTGGCTCCGCTGACGTCAGCCCTGGCGTCAGTGACGTCAGCCCTAGGGTTTTATTGCGCAATAATTCAATTAAGGTTTTTTCTGTTATAATAAAAACATAGATAACTTCAAAAATTCATAACTAATTCATCCGGACTCCGTTTGAGTCCGTTCAAGTTGCAGAAAATTCATAAAAATGTCTAGTATCCATTAAAAATAGTTTTGTTCCCTGTTTCAGTAGGCTTATAGGCTGTTTGCTTGTGTGCTTTGTTTGTCGTTTAGATTCCGGTAATTCCGACTCTCCGGTTTACTTCGAGGTCATTGCCGAGGTCGATACAGTGCAAGAGCAAGGCAAGTCATGCTTCGCATTGATCATATTGTGCCTAGATTTACAAATACCTTATTTTTCTGTAAATGCTGCATTATTTTGTAATGTCATTTTATGTGGGTTCTTACCTATTGTACTCAGCCAATCATATTGATTATCTTGTACCTTTGATAGCTTGGGTAATTAATTCTTTATTCGCTGATTTTAGGAGTGCTTAGCCATGCTTAGCTAACTTAGCTCACTAAAGGGGATCACCTTAAATAATTAATTAATGTAGTCCCTATGGTGACACTTTGGTTTAGGAGCCACCATGGTATTAATATTTAATTAAAATATGCTAATGGTGGGCTGTAGGTGCATGGTTTTGATGGAAGCACCCATGGCAATTAAGGACCGGTTCGCGGGAAACCCTGAAAGAATTATCGTACTTTCCACAAGCCAGCATGGGTAATGGCTGGACTTGTAGTATGGCTTGTTCCTAGCCGACGTACCCAGGCGAGGGTGGGCGTGATGGAGTTGGGTCAGCGGGGGGGTTTACCCGTTGACTGGCTGCCGGATTCACCTAGGCACGAGAGGGGGCTGCCTGCCTTGGTGTAAAGGTGGGGCCGAAACCTGAGGTGTGGTGCATTTGGTTAGGAAGGGTTGTGCGAAGGGTCCTGTCATAGTTGCCTTTCCGGTGTACCGTGGTGGTATGTCGGCGCACGGTAACGTGTTGTGGGATTGTGTCTTGTGGGTACAGTTGTACACCTCTGATCAGAGTAGAACTATTCGAATAACCGTGCCCACGGTTATGAGCGATGAACCAGATTCACCGTGATTTGTCTCACTTTCTTAATAATTGGATTTATTGGAACTGGTTTAGTTCAGGTGGATGGTTTGGGCCTGTCGCAACGTGGTGTAGCGTTGGACAGTGATGGTTTAATATTGTTCAATCAATTCAACGTTTTACTACTGCTTTCAACTGTTGTTTTTAAATGCTTACTTTATGAAAATAAACCCCTGCCTTTCGTTGAAATACGTTGCAGCATTACTCCCTTTTCCGGTATGACTTGTTGAGTACAGTGAGTAGTACTCAGCCTTGCTTAATTTTTCTCCACACCAGAAGAGGGATATGCGTTCGATGGAGGCTTCTAAGAGGAGTAGGCTTCGTCCGCCGTCGAGGATGCTTGTGGAATGGTGCCAGCCCGCTGCAAGAGTCCTGCTCTTAGTTTAGTTTGTTTTCGTCTTTCCGCTGCATTTTTTGTAAGACCTTCACTCCGTTTGTAAGACGTGGAACTGTATGTCAACTTTGTCGTCTGTGTACCTTGGCTGGTCCTGGACAGGGATTTTAATACACATTCAGTCTTGGGAATTCTAGTAGTGAATTTTCGTGCGTGACAAACGCGTCGTTGGTGGTTTTGAGGTCGGCTGCGCCAGATCAAGGGCCTCGTTGGGGCCTAGCTGTTGTGGAGAATAGGGATTAGAGGATGGAGGAAAAAGGGAGGGAGAATGAGAATGACACGTGGGTTCCATAGAATATCCCAAATTTCCTTGATGTCTTAGCATTTTTGACTGTAGTGAACATGCCACGCCAGCCAATACCACCATGAATACTGCTCTAGAAGTCGTTTTGTATCGGTTTTAATGATTGAAGGAGTCATTATACCCAGTTTTGCAGTTGAGAAACACGAGTTAGATTTGGCTTATATTTAAGGGAGTCAAAGTGGACTTATTCCTTGGCTGCTTTCCAAGCATGGCCGGGTTGGCCGGGTTGGCCTTCTTGGCCCACTGGGTTGCTAGCCTTGTGGGCTGGCCTAGTCGAGTAGGCCGGCTTGGTTGGCCCAAAAATGGAAAGAAGAGGAGGGAGTTGGTTTACACTAAAGATAGGTTTAAGACTAGATCTAGGTGGGTTGCACAAGGTCCACGAGGTGTTAGACTTTGAAAATAGGTTTTTGATTTTAATTTGTAAAACAATTCCTTAAATGATTTTAATTCATAATCATGGTTCTCTAATATTTATTTTCATTTGAATTTAGAATTTGTATTTGATTTTGTTTTAAATTAACTTTAGAATTGATTTTGGCATTGGCGCAAAGAAGAAAGGAAATCTACTAAGATACAACATGTTGCAAAGTTTTTGTAAAAAGTTTTTGACGGTTACAAAATTTAGTTTCCGTATTTTAGATTCAAAATTTTCAAGGTGTTACATATATTACTCCTAGGCTTACTTGCTTGGTAGACTTTTAGCATACCTAAACTCTTTTTCTAAGGAGAGCATACCTAAACTCTAATTAATAACGTTTGCATGCACCTAATGATTGGGAGGTGATGGATGATGGTCTCTAAGTAAGTTAGAGAGAAAACGAGAATAATAAAGATGACCAGTATACCCACGTATCTTAAAGTAATACTCACTCAGTCCTACAATACTTGTCACATCAATCATATCCAATTCAAAATTTTCACCATCCTACTCCTATCTACCCTTTCACTCTCAATCTTTTATCATTTAATAGGGGGCACTATGGTCCTTTCTTTTTACATCTTAATCTTTGCTAAATATCTAGAACGACAAGGATGGAGGTAGTCAGGTTTTTACAGGACAAGTATTCCAGTCTAAAAGCATGTCTTTTGAGACAGCGGGATTAGACAACAGAAGTATAGGATGGGGTACCTCTCGTTCTCTCTCGAACTTTCCCTCATCCTCCCTATAGTAGCATCCGTCTCTCTCCGACCCCTCTTCCTCCTCTTCGGCGGTTCGATGCTGGTGAAGGGTGGGAAAGGGGTTGGGATCCTCTGCCTCCCTAGTAGTAGTAGTAGTAGTAGTAGTTTTAGTTAGCTTCTCTTGCTTGTTCGGGTTATTCCCATTACTTTTGCCCTTTTGGTATATTCGAGGTGGTCGTTGGCACTGGTAATCCTCAGTTTACTGTCGGATTTGGTCACGCAGGTGAGTTGATGCATCGTTGGCATTCTAGCCCTCAATGTCGGCTAGGGTGCTTCCAGATTTGCTCAAAGAGAGGTTGCGCTGGCCTACACCGATCTCTTCGATGGGTTCGTTCCAAGGGTGATGCCCTTCTTCTTCATCTCCAGCGAAAGTTCTTCATGAGGCAGCTAAAGGTGTCAACTCAAGCCACGTTGACCTCAACCTCCCATGCATGGAGGCCCCTTTTGGGTATGGTCTTCGGTTTCATTTGCACCCTTTGGAATCGCTGCTGTGGTGTTCATCCTTTGTGCATGACCTAGTGAAGATCTGTTACGGTATCACTGGATTTTTACATTGTATACCAACGGCTAAACCTCCAAAGGTTTGAGGCCCCTTTTGGGATTGTGCGGTGGTCCAATCTTATGCAGCTCACCTTGATCCAATCTCCGCCAGCGTGAAGAGCTTCACCGTGGAAGCTGCAAGCAGTTGGACATAAAGGACTCGATACTTTTTTTCAAATCTTTCTAGGTCCTTTTCTACAATATGTTGCTCTAAAGTGTGATTTACCCATCGTGGAGGGGCTTCTTTGTAAAACGTAATGTTTTCCAGTTCAGGCCTGTGCCGTGTGCACTGTAATCATTCATGTATCAGGTTTTTAACCTTTTCTATATGAAAATAAATACATGAGTTTTTTCTTTTTTTTAAAAAAAAAAAAGACAGCAGAAAGTATAGCAACAGGGACTCTGTATCGTACGGCAGTATTGCTCATCGATCTGCATCGATCAACTCTGGACCGTGTCACAATTGCCATTAGATCATTGTCTCGGAAGTCGTAACTCCGGGCCTCCGGTCTTAATAGCACATGGCACCTACTGTACTAAACGCTTGGTTTATTAATTAGGTGACCATTGACCAGCGACCATACGCAGCCACCACACCCTCTTGTTATTACTAGTATTAAACTGTTGATCTAAATAAAGAAAGAAAAATGTACTAGCACGGCTTTTCGTTGACGCATATACTGTATACCTATGGCCTGCCGAGTGTCGACTGGACAAGAGAAAACCTACCCCCTACGCCGCTAGCTACCCCCGAGCCTATGGCGGCCAAGAAAAAAAAAAGATAGTATAGTACTAAAATATTTAAACAATGCAACCATTCGACCATTCCACATCATTTCCACGCCCCCTATTGTCCGCTTGCTCTCGCGTCGCTCCCGTCCCGTGCGCTGCGGCCGCCATGGGCTCCTCCGACTCCCAGGCGCCGCTGCTGCTCCCGAGGGGGAGCCACCGCAAGGAGGAGGAGGAGGACCACGCGGCGGCGAGGAAGGTGCGGGGCTGCGGCGGCGTCGATGGGGAAGGAGGGTGGTGGCGGGAGGCGACTGCGGAGGCCGGGAGGCTGGCGTCGCTGGCCGCGCCGATGATCGCCGTCGCGCTGCTGCAGCTGATGATGCAGCTCATCTCCACCGTCATGGTGGGGCACCTCGGCGAGGTCGCGCTCGCCGGCGCGGCTATCGCCAACTCCCTCACCAACGTCTCCGGCTTCAGCGTCCTCGTGAGTGCCCTTTTCCTTTGATCATCTTTTTTACCCTCCTGCGTCCGCCAGCGAGGTGCTTGTGGAATGCCCCGCGCGCCAATCTGCCATGTGGTTCTGCACCGCTGGTCAAACACTCGTAACATACTAATCAACGCACCAAAAAGTTGCTAGAACGCGATGCTGGATCAGTAATTGCGTACGAGAATCCAAATCCCTGTGCTCTTTTTTCAAATGGTTGACTCACCTTCGTTGCGCTGATTTGTGTTAATTGCTGCTTTGGGTTTTGATTATTGGAGCTGACTGTTTTCACTTTACGATGCTACTTGACTATATTCTATTCTCAGTTCCTCACATATGAGGCTAAGGATTTGGAAGCTTCAGTTCAGGTTCACCTTGCGCATTGAAAAAGCTTTTCTGTTTTTCCAAACATTTCATCGTTGTATATTGATTATAAGCTAAGCGCCAGCTCTTTGATTTGAGATTGCTTCCATATGCATGTTTCGTCCTTTAGGTTGTGGACCAGTGCTTCATCTTTAGTATAACAATGAAACATAGTACCCGACTACCCGTGTATGTGTTTAGGGCTTTAGGACACTCTTTACTACAGTAAATCGAGTTTTTTTTTTGGTTTTACATTATCTACTTCTGTTTGGCAATGTATTGTCCACAGCTTTGGAATAGTTGTATGTTATGGGAAATAGTTTTCTTATTACATTATTGGAACACATTGATTGAAACAGAGTAAAGGATTACAGACTGTAAACAAATGACAAATACACATCTATACTCCTTTAAAAGCCTCAAGTGGTGGGTAGGCAGATTCTGCCGTCGCGCTGTTTTGCTTTCGCAGTTTTTTACAAATTGCCTCCTGATAGTTTCTAATATTGTGGAATAGTCCAACATTTAGTTCAAACAAGTGAATACCAAATAATCATATAAGCAAACAAGTGATACTAAGATATTTGATTAAAAAAATATATTTTTCTATGATATATTATGATTATTTTTCTTCTGCCCATAGCAAAGCTTGGGCATTTTGCTAGTTATTGATAAACACAAAATTGAACATTTAGAGAAAATGAATAAGTCACCTTTAGTTATCTAAATGTACAACAAATTACACCTTTAACTTTCAAAATTTTCTACTCCTTTCGTCCCAAAATATAAGCACTTATGGAGTTTTTCACCGCGATTAAGGAGAGAGGTGAAATCTAATGACGGATTGTTGTGATTGGTTGAGATGAGAAGATAGGTGGAGAATATTAAATGAGAGATGGCTGTAGTTGGTTGAGATGGGAGTAGGTGCATAAGTAACTACATTTTGCGACAAAATTTAAATGCCAGAAGTAGCTATATTTTGGGACGGAGGGGGTAGATAACAGCCACATCTTGTAAAACTAGGTCAAAGCACACCTTAAAAGGGGCATGGCCAAGGGTCCCAACCTCTGTATAGTGAAGACAAGACAAGCAATGGATTGAACATGGAGTGGACAAGTCACTTGTGTTTATTCCTTCAGAAAAAAAAACTTAATAGAGGTAGCATACCTCTTACATAAGAAGGCTTGAGTGATGTTGAAGGAGACCCACTTGATATCAATGTTAGGAGCTTGCCTAGTACAAAGGTTTGAGGCAATTGGACAAGCACTTCTACGAAGACGATGTGACATGGAAGGATTCAATATTGGTGTTGACAATTGATGGTACTTGTTATGCAGACACTGAGATCCTCCTCCATGTCACAGCCTCACCGGTCACACTGTGTTTCTAGAAGTACTTGACTGAATTTCTCTAGGCTTTGGACTGAAGGAACTCTGAGCATCGTGATCAGGTGCATCTGCTTCAACATTGGCTACCTCTGATGAGTTTCATCTATTGTAACTGCCACTAGACGATGAGTTCGGCTACCTCCCATGAGTTTCCTCTGTCATAACCAACATGAATGAAACTTTCGCCACTTTCAATCTGTATTTTTTTTTCTCAACTTCATTTTGACCAAATAGATCAATCAAATAGATGCTTTCAAAGTTGAGGGTGTAATTTGGACCTTTACGACAGTTAGGAGTTGTAAAATGGACTTTTTCCTATAAGAAACAGCTTCCTTCTAGCTATTACTATAAATAGATCGCGTAGACCCTGAAATCGTAATACATGCCATGCTATATGTCGGCATGCTTTTGACACATAAATATTTTCTCTCATTTCACATGCCATGCAGTACATGGATGATCTGTTTGTACTCTTGCAAATTTAGCCATCGCTATCATTCTAGCTAGACTTTAATGTTATCTCTATGCTTTATCCTGATGTTTGACTTTTGTTCTTCCTTGAAATATCAATATATTTTATTACTGATGCAGTTTTCCTTTTAGATGGGACTGGCATGTGGGCTGGAAACTATTTGCGGACAGGCTTATGGAGCAGAACAGTATCATAAGCTAGCTTTATATATGTACAGGTCCATAATTGTGCTTCTTGTTGTGAGTGTACCAATCGCCATCATATGGGTTTTCATCCCAGAGGTACTTCCTCTTATAGGTCAGCAACCAGAAATAGCAAGTGAAGCTGGGAAGTACGCATTGTGGCTAATCCCTGGTTTATTTGCCTTCACTGTTGCTCAATGCTTATCGAAGTTCCTCCAGACTCAAAGCCTAATATTTCCTATGGTTCTAAGCTCATCAATAACACTAGCACTCTTCATTCCTTTGTGTTGGTTCATGGTTTATAAAGTTGGGATGGGTAATGCTGGAGCTGCTTTATCAGTCAGTATCTGTGATTGGGTCGAAGTGACTGTTCTTGGTCTTTACATTGTTCTTTCACCTTCTTGTGAAAAAACTCGTGCTCCACTCACATGGGAAGCTTTTAGTGGGATTGGAAGTTTCTTGCGGTTGGCTGTACCATCGGCCCTCATGATTTGGTAAGTACATGTTACTCCCCAATTTACAAAAAGATCATTTGAACAATGTAAGGTTTCATGGATGCCTGAAGATCTCACTTAATTTTGCTATATCTTGGACACTAGAATCTTTTGTTGATTACTCTTGTATGATTAATCGTTATCTTTTCGTGCCATTTTGGACATTGACATGGTCTGTAGAACACATATTTGAGGCATTGACAATCATTTTGTTCTAATGGAGTATTTGCAAATATTAGGAGAGTGCATTGATATGAACCACTTTTGATTGCAAATATACTAATATCATGTTCATGTGGCTAGTTTGAATAGTTTTTTATCTATATCCATGGTCATGTTTTAAAAAATTGACCACACATGCTCTTTGATTATTAGCGATGGAATTCCCAGCTAATAGTTACTCAGTACGAAAAACCTTCAATCTAGTTTGGCATCTTTTCAATATAGTCTTGTAAAATCTGTACAATTTGATTGGAAATACCATCTTAGACATTTTGTACTTGTGATGGCTTTGTAAAAGCTCGAAGCCTCCAACACTACATTAGATTGAATGCTGTGAAACATCATACACATGCAAATGGTTTTGCCAACAAATAAGGAGAGTCTTGTGGAGAAAAGTGGAAATATGCAACGGAGCCACAATAAACAAAAAAGCGTGCAAAGAAGACCACCCATTCTTTAAGCATGCATGCAAAAGAGGACAAAACAACAATACGTTGAGAATTCTCAAAATCTTTTAGGACATTGAATTTTCCACAATACAGGAATCATTTGGTTATGAAATCTTAGGCTCCTTTTCTGTGACTGCCTTTCTGTTGATATTTTCAATGCTTACAATTGCCCCCAAGGCCAAAATTTTTCGTTCTATATAGATTAATTACTCTTTGTTCAAGTGTTAGGGATAGATTGTTGATTTTGTTAGGCTACTAAGGTTAATACAAGCAGGACTACTACTCCATTGCAAATGATGTATCTATAATTATCCTTACAATTTTGAGGAGTTCAACAAAAAAAATGTCACCTTTACAGTTGCAAATAAACTTTGTTTCCTCCTTTTCTTTTAGAAATGGTAATATCGTAGATGACATAAAAGGTCAAGTAAACACTAAAATATCTGTTCACACATATTTACCATGCACGCATGATATGACTCATTTCAAGAATGAAGTTTTGTCTGTTTAGCTTGCTCTCCACTTTTAAATTAAAACGTGATTTTAGGCTACTGTCTTACCAGAGCATGAAAGCAATATTTAGTACGAAGAGGGAAAACTTTGGCCAATGGATGCTGTCCATTGGGACAATCAGGAACAAAATGTGTACAGGATTGTACAGGAAATGGAAGGCAATTGAAAACATACACATTCATCCATTTAAATTGTACCGCACATTGTTCGAAATACCACTTGACTCTATGTCTCCTGCCCTCTTATTCTAAATTGGTAGGCCTCTCCATATATAATGTGAAGTTAAACTATGAAGTTCTTTTACAGTAAATTGAAAGTAATATTACATATGTTAAGCTTCAAACTGCATAACTTTCTTCCCCAGAATTTAATTTAGCCTCACATGTCAACAGCCTCGAATGGTGGTCTTATGAGCTGCTTGTTCTGCTTTCTGGGATCCTACCAAATCCAGCACTTGAAACTTCTGTGCTTTCTATATGGTATGCATTACATGCAATGAATAATAGATTCTTCCATTTTTCTGCTATAATGTTTAACGAATAAATATATCTGGAACAGCATTTCTACTGTTGTGTTGGTGTACAATCTCCCTCATGGTATTGGAACAGCTGCAAGGTGGGACCACTCATTTTTCATCATGCTTAATTAACATCTTTTTTGTACCATTCAGATGTTTAACATAATGCATGTTATATTCATGTGGCAGTGTCCGTGTCTCAAATGAACTAGGTGCAGGGAATCCAGAAGGTGCCCGCTTGGTAGTAGGGGTTGCTTTATCTGTTATACTTTGTTCAGCAGTCCTAGTGAGTGTAACACTTCTAGCGTTGCGTCATTTCATCGGAATTGCTTTCAGCAATGAGGAAGAAGTCATAAATTATGTAACAAGAATGGTACCTGTTCTTTCCATCTCAGTTATTACAGATAGCCTTCAGGGTGTCCTCTCAGGTAGCAAATTTACTTCTAAAGGCAAAATCTTATTGCCAGTTTCATCATATAAATACAGAGGTTTTGGTTTGAATATTTGTGTTTGTTGTAATTCATATGCATTATCCAAAACCAATATTTCTGCTAGACATAGTAATGCAATATGATTGATGGGTGATTGTTAGGAGTGATCAACACAATTATGCATACACAACCCTTAACTCAGAATTGTCCATCAAGATGTATTATAGTAAACAACAGTCCATTTGATATCAGTGCTTTTTACTCATAACAAAAATTTGAACACTAGAGATTCTTTGCAATGCTAATGCAACTGTCTTACTTAATATTTCCATTTTCACCAGGTGTTTCCAGGGGCTGTGGATGGCAGCATCTAGGGGCCTATGTTAACCTAGGTGCATTCTATCTTGTCGGAGTTCCTGTTGCTCTCTTCTTTGGGTTTGCAATGCATCTAGGAGGAATGGGTTTTTGGATGGGCATGGTAGCTGGTGGAGCGACACAGGTCACTCTTCTATCTATTATTACTGCAATGACAAACTGGGGAAAAATGGTAGGTTCCTTTTTTCCATTTCTTCTCCATAAAGTTTTATCAGTACAGGCTGTCTAAACTGTAATGCCTCAAAACTTGGATAAAAATAACTAACAAATTCTTGTGAGTGATTTGGGATATTAGAAACCATGCAGAAAAAGTAGAGTGAGCCTGATACCAAGCTCAATTCAATCCGGTTTGGGATGTTAAAACTTTTAATATAGTCTGCAGTCAAATGAAGTAAAAAAAAAAGCAGTTGCCAGTTGTTATGGTTTTAACATGGTAGTCAGTTTTGGAGGTTTTATGTTGTACCACCATGCAAAAGAAGCTTAAGAAATACCCAAAGTGTGTTATTTTTACTTGTGTAAATCTATTTCAAAAGAGTTTAATGTACCAAAATGCACAAAGGGTCCTACTTAGCAAAAACTACATCAAGGGACGTTATCAATGTTTCCTTGTCTTGGTATATTGCAATGGTGTTTTCCACGTTTCAGTTTACAAAACGAAGCCCTCTTGAAGTCATATACCTGATATATATAAAAAAACTGATTTTGTTTTTTATACTATGTTCTGAACGTTTTACATTTCTGATCTTTCTGTTGGTTATTTGTTTGCAGGCTGAAAAGGCTAGGGACAGAGTATTTGAGGAAAGGATTCCGACACAGTCAGTCTAACCACATTGACTAAGTTTTGTTGGATTCAATCTTCAAAATTTTCCTGTACGGTACATTTTTTTTTCTTGAGGTGGTCATGTTCCACGGATTAGTAACAGAATGGCAAATGAATCATGTAGCATCTTAGCTCGAAGAGTTAACCAAGTCCCAGGAAGACTTTAAAGATGAGATGTCATATCTTTTTTACTTTTCTCTGTAGGAAAGCATAGATAATCTTTGTGTTGAACAAGGAGCAAAGTATAATGGAAAACAAGCATTTGATTGCAGCGCAAACATCCTCCAGGGTTGTAACCATACGGTTCGGAAAAATGTAAAATCGATATAAACAAAAGAAACGCATATTGGCTTAAGTCATGATTGTTTCGGCATCACTAGTTCCTGCTGTTTGTATACCATTCATAAATTGTTGTAAGGTGTAGACAATCCACTTGTAAATGTAAGTCCTGCCATGTTAAGTGAAGCCGCTATTTCCATCATGTTCTTGCAAGTACACCAAAATAAAGCTCTTGCACAATCCAAACAAATAAAAAATGCGCATCGTATATACTTCCCCAAACAAATAAAAAAAATGCACAATCCAATACTTACCTCTCCATATCTGATTGTATGAAGGCTGACGAAGCCATGTCTGCAACAAGCAAAGACATGACTTACATCAACATGGCTTTAGTAGTGCTTGTTTCTCGTACAAATTTTGATATTATTGCTTGTTTCTCATACAAAATTTTGAACACTGGAGATTCTTTACGATGCTAATGCAACTATCTTGCTTAATACTTGCATTTTAATCAGGTGTTTCTCTTGAAGATAATCCAGCGCCATCTCCTATTTCTGCTCCACTACTTCCACGCGCGTGTATTCTGTTGGAGATCATGCGCATGTATCCTTTTTTTTGGGTTTCTAGGGTGTGTGTGCGCTCGCGCGTTCTCGGTCGTGGGATGGCGCGGCCAAGTCGGAGGTCGTGGCGAGTGCGTGTGTGTCTTAGATCGCATGCCGGCAACCTCGATCGTGGGATGGCATGATCCAGTTGGGGGTTGAAGACGGGTGTATGTTTTGGGTATTTAAATTACTGTACGCAATCCGAAAAACGCTGCCAAGTTTTCAGCAGCTCCAAATCTCTCGCTCTCTCGCTCGTTCTCTGTTTTGATCGACCGGACGAACACCTTACATGTTCGCCCACAATTGGTATCAGAGCCTCGTTGGCTCGCTGGTGCCATGTCGCAGCGACCACCGCCACCACGGCCGTCGTGCACTCCACCGCTCCGACCGCCGCGCACGCCGCCATCACAAAATTCGCGATCACCGCCACCTCGCCCGTCACGCACACCACCACGCCTCCGAGCAGCAGAGTCCCTGCCACCACACCGTGGGCGTGCGCGTGGTGAGAGACTACCTGAGGGCGCCCTGCCACGCATCGTCAAGGAGTCGAGCGCCTCCATCCACTACCCGGTTCTGACGAGGACCAACTACAAGGAGTGGGCGCTCCTCATGACCGTCAATCTGCAGGCACAAGGACTCTGGCACACCGTGGAGCTGTACGATGACGAGGTGATCGAGTACCGTGACGACAGGCTGGCGTTGGCGGCAATCTTGCGCGCGGTGCCGCCGGAGATGCTGCGCTCCCTCTCCACCAAGCGCACGACGCAGTTAGCATGGGAGGTGATCAAGACAGTGCGCGTCGGTACACGGCGCGTGCGAGAGGCCAACGAGCAATTGTTGTTACTAAGCTGCTAAACGTTGTGCCAGAGCATCTCTCGCAGATTGCAATCTCGATCGAGACACTACTCGACGTTCGTGACCTGTCGATTGAGGAGGTTACCGGGCGGCTTCGATCTGTGGAGAAGCGCAAGGCCAAGCTGAAGGACGTCGTCGACAACAGCGGCCGGCTCACGCTCACGGAGCAATGGCTGGCGCGGCTCAAGAACCGCGAGCAAGGCGGTGAGAGCAGCGGCGCCGCGTCTAGCGGCTCTGGCAACGGTGGCAAGAAACACGGCGACAACCAACGCGGTCGCAGGCGCGGCTCTCAGGAGCACCCCGGCGACATATGCCGAAATTGCGGCAAAATGGGACACTGAGCCAAGGATTGCCGCTCCAAGGCCAAGAAGGCCGAAGCCCATCTCGCGGTGGGGGACGACGACGAACCCACACTGCTGATGTCACGCTCGTGCATGGTCGAGCACAGGCTCCCACTCGCGCCAGCGCCCGTGGCGCCACCTGCACCACTGCACCTGGAGGAGGCAAAGGTGTTGGCTCACCTCGACGGCGACCCCGACCCCGCAGACTTGTGGTACTTGGACACTGGAGCCACCAACCACATGACCGGTGCCCGAGCTCGAAACGGCAGTTGTCAGGACCATCAAGTTTGGTGATGGCTCCGTCGTCAACATCGAGGGCTGCGACACGATCCTCTTCGCCTGCAAGAACGGCGAGCATTCCGGGCTGCCTGGCGTCTACTACATCCCGCACCTCACCGCGAACCTCATTAGCGTCGGCCAGCTCGACCAGAACGGTTACGAGGCCCTGGTGCGTGGCAGTGATGTGACCATGACTACCATTGATACAACCATTGCTCATATCATAGGACAATTGGAAGACATCGAGATTGAGCCGCAGAAGTTATGGAATCCAATTCGGTCACCTGCTACAGCGCTGACTTCAAACGGCCATCAAATATGCATACGAGATTCGTTTTGGACCCATGAGTACTTGACGGAAAGCTCTCGGAGTCCTTTTTCCAACTGATCCAGCCTCATCTCCAAATTCCTACTCAGTCATCTGTAATCACAAAAACAATGTGTTGCATCACCTGTAATAGGCCTATGGGCTTGTAACTTCATCTTGAACCTTGGCCTAAGTGGGACCCATGTGGGGTGCGCCCCAATCTGGTGGAGCACGATCCTAGGAACTCCTTGGTCGTCCTCCCACCTCTTTAAATAGCTAGGTACCCCTTTAGGGTTTCTCGGGTTTTGTGTATATTAAAGTTTAGCCATTGCTACTTGTTTGCAACGCGCGTGTTGGCTAGACCATCCGTCTGTTTGTCTTCAGAACCTCACCTTATCATGAGTTTTAATTCTTATTTGTAATTCAGATTACTTTTATCTTGTTCTTACTTGTTTTTTTGATTTGCTTGCAGGAATAAGGTTGATTTGCACAGGCAAGATCAACAACCCACGGGAAGGTGTATCGATCACTAAGACGCAACACAACGTCTTACATGGTTGTAGTCGGGTCGTCAACGTTTCTCTCAAATTGTAGTTATCATCAATTCACCGAAAGATCGGGACAACCAGATCCCTGAGCGTATCGAGTGGAGCTCAGGGTTTATCAAGTGGTATCAGAGCAGCTCAAGGTTTATCAAGTGGTATCGGAGCTGCTCAGGGTTTATCAAGTGGTATCAGAGCTTTCGTTGCTCGGTGAGTTTTTATCTACCTATATCTAAAAAATAGCCATACAAAAAAAAAGAATTGCATGCTTTACCTAGTCATATTTGTGCCATTGCATTGTTCTTTTCAGTTTTTGCTTTGTTAAGTTTTGTGTTGCATCGTCAAGTCGTGTTGCTGGTCTTAGCGTCTAGTCGTCTAGAGTTTTGAGTTCTCGGCACGTTTATTACCACCGTCGCTGTCGCGTCTTTGTTGTCGTCGCTAGGGTTCTGTTTTTCTTGTTTCGGGTATTTTCTGTCTGGTGGTTTTGGAGTTGTGTTTAGGGTTTCTATCGTGTGGTTGTGCCCTGTCCCATATTCGTGCTATTGCCATGAGAACGATGAAAGGAGGAGATTAGATTAGATTATATTGGTTTTTGTTTGTAAAAAAAAATTGGTATCGGATTCGAGTTCCGTTTGCAAAAACGGAATCCACATAAGAAGAACATTCCATTTTTTTGTACAGATCAAATTTTAGGGTTTGGACTTTTACATTTGAGTCCCTGTAATTTTCAAATCAATATTTCAGTCCCTGTAATCTTGCATTCAGGTCCTTGAGTCGTTTTTACTGAAAAAATCAAAAAAAAGAAAAAAGGCAGAAAGGTGCTAAAAATACAAAAGCCGCACTAAAAAGAAAAGAAAGAAAGAAAAGGAAAAGAAGAGAGACAAAGAGAAAGAAAAGAGAAAATCAGCTGTTATCTTTGAGTTTGCTTTTGTATATTAGAGTTGTGCTTGAGTTGTTAATAGTGCTATCTTGTGGTATCGTTTGTGTCTAGACTCGCGTTTTTAGTACGTTCTAGTCTAGGACCAGTACGGTACTGTTGGCGCAAAATTTCGACCCGCCTTGCAACCAAACGGGTTCCACGTTTCCACGGCGGCTTGGGAGGTTTGCTTTACTCCAGTGCAGGTCCAAAGGCTTGCCTAGGTGCGTGTAGGGCGTGCCAGTTGATTTGATCTGCAATCAACAAGATAAACAAGTAAACCATGTTAGAAAACAATGGCCGATCGGCCGACAGGCCGATGTCGCATTGTCGTGGCCCAGCCGATAGGGCAAAGCTGTATCGGCTCACTTGTGATAAAGTAAGATTAAAGCATGAATCTAATCTTATCGGCCTTCATCAACATATTAATATCAATTAAAGGCATCAGCCGATAAGGGATAATGAAGATAACTACACTAGCTAATACTCTAGTGCAAATCTATATGAACCAATCAACCAATATAAATATAGCAATCACAGATAAACCCTAGAGAGTAACCTATAACGAATATATCTATATTCATCGACCCGTTCATGTAGATGGCAAATACACATAAAAACCTTACGATAATCATGCATATCAGGCAAGACTGGCTGAAACCCCAGCGCTATCCTTAATTACAACTGAAAACAAGCTTTGTGTTAGATCTCAAAACAGGACTAAGGTCGATAGCAACTCAAAGTGTGAATTGAGACTTAACACAAAGAAAATCAAGTTGTCGATTGCTTTTGTGGATGGTAGATGCATTGAATGATTTAGCCAAGCATAATAATTAAACCGCCGTCGGCAACAAACCCTAAAACGAGCAAATCGCTGGTGAAACATAATTAAAATACTTGTCGAGATCATTCAAAACATGATAAACGACGATCACATCATCGAGGCTTAACGTGTCTAAAATGACACGCTAGCCCCGACGATGTAGATCGTCGGGCACGAGTTCTTACCTCTGCTCCGGAGAAGCAAGAACTCGTCGGAGTTAACCTCTTGCGAGGGTTGGCGATGCGCCGAAAGTAGATTGAAACAAATTGTTTGTTGTATTAGGTTGTGAGAGAGTCTCTATGTACAAACTACCGGGATATTTATACCCAAGATTACAACAGGGTTCTTGTAGGACGCGATCTTATCTCTAACTAACAAATAAGTCTTTGCGGCAGACTCTTGCCACAGATTAGATCTAAACCTACTTGATTTACAAGATACAATTGTCTAAAACCGAGCTTTATCTCTATTTGGTAACTTTCTTGAAGCTTATCTTGAGCCCAAACCAAGCCCACGCTGACTCTGTCAACTTCCAGCCTTTATCGGCCAATGACCGTATTGAATCCATATCGGCCGATACACTTTTCCTGCTAGCGCTTCTCCCAGTCCGATACGTTCACCACGACTCCAACTTAATCCTTCCTCTCTGCTTTGGTTTCCTCTTTTCTCTCCGGGTCGATTACGAAAATCCGCTGTTAACAGGTACTTACTTTGAACAGTTATTCAACTTTGCATTCTCTGACTTGAGCATTTGCTATTCCGTTGCTACACATTTAAGCCTACCCAGAGCTCCACAGATTTGATTGCAGCCGTACAGCAAGTGTTTGCCAAGGCATTGATACATCCAGCCTTCATTAGGGTGCTTGGTTGAGTCGGTGTTTGTCACCATTCCGCTTGCATTGGTAAGAACTTGTAAGAGCTTGGTTAAAAGCTTGAGTGTGTGTCTTTTGAGCCTCCACTACCTAGTAGTTAATAGGAACGTGCATATTTTTGTGTATGTTTCTTGTTTTCTACTAGCAATGATAGGGATACGCAAGACAATTGGGGATAGATGTGCTCAACGTCAACATCTTCATCGAAACATGAGGAGTGATCAACGTGACACATATGAGGTAAGTGACATTGTTCTAGTTAAGATCAAATCTGGACTATCTTATTTTGAAGGAAATTATGATCCTCATGCTTACATCAAATGGAAGCTAGCAGTTGATAGCGAATTTAAAAAGCATGATTTGTCTGAAAAACAAATGGTTATGTGTGCCTCTAGTGTTTTAGTGAAAAATGCTTCTTATAAATGAAAACATCTTTGTAGGCATAACAAAATACCTCAATCTTGGAAAGACTTGAAACGATATTTGAGATATGTTTATGTTCCCATGTATTATGCTGACATTCTACTCAACAAACTGCAATGTTTAAAAGAAGATACCAGAACTGTTATTTCATACTATCATGATATGCATGCTTGTTTATTACGTTATGGTTTAGATGAATGCAAAGAAGCTACAAAATTGAGGTTTTTACGTGGGCTTAACAAAGAAATTTAGGACATGTTTGCTTGTCAAAGTTATAGATCTCTTTCTCATTTGTTATAACTTGCTTGCAATGCTGAAAGTCAAATTGAGGATGACATGAAAAAGCAACACGCTATGTTTTTGCCTCCTATTACTAACCATTTGCAGGAAGTCCATAATCACGAAAAGAAAAAGAAAGAGAGAGATATGAATGAGCCGTCATTCCCATTGTTCACAATCAAATTCGATGCACCTCCATCATCTGAAAAGAGGATCAAAGGTGAACTAAATGGTGCTGAAATTAATCAAGGTGAGTGTGCTGTTAATGAATTAAATTTGTCCACTTTTCATGCTAATGTAGAGCAACCATTAGTGGAACCAATTGCTGAGATTTCTTTGTCACAAGTTGATTTGTTTGCTGTTCCTTGTGATAAAGAAGAGTTGTGTGGTAATGCTTCATTTATATCAATGCCACAACTAATGAATGAACGTGCTATTTCTAATGTGAGTTCTTTATGTGTTGATTTTAAGCATATTATTCACATTGCTAATCAAGTTGAGGAACATGAATTACTATCTTCTTTAAATACATTGGGTTATGTTCTGTTTGATGATTTTTGTGAGCTCGATAATTTGAAGGAGAAATTATTTGCTATTGATTTGCCATATCCAACCAATACTATATTTTATATCTTTGGCAAATATAATGATAAAGGAGTATTTTTGATGCACAGTGTTTACATATGTTCAATTTTCGAACCTCCTATAGCCATAGATCAATATTGCAAGTTAGAGATATATTTTTGCTAACCATGCTACTTCGAGTTTCTCTAGTTTTGATTGGATGAAAAAGGTTATTTTAAATGGACTACGGGACGAGTGCCGTATGGAAAAACTGAGGACCGTTTTCCGTGAAAAAGAAAAGGATGATGTGACTATAACTACCATTGATACAACCATTGTTCACATCATAAGACAATTAGAAGACATCGAGATTGAGCCGCAGAAGTTATGGAATCTAATTCGGTCACCTGCTATAGCGCTGACTTCAAACGGCCACCAAATATGCATACGAGATTCATTTTGGGCCCATGAGTACTTGATGGAAAGCTCTCGGAGTTCTCTTTCCAACGGATCCGGTCTCATCTCCAAATTTTTTCTCAGTCATCCGCAATCATAAAAACAATGTATTGTGTCACCTGTAATAGGCCTATGGGCTTGTAACTTCATCTGGGACCCTGGCTCAAGTGGGGCCCATGTGGGGTGCGCCCCAATCTAGTGGAGCTCAACCCTAGGGACCCCTTGGTCATCCTTCTATCTCTTTAAATAGCTAGATACCCCTTTAGGGTTTCTCGGATTTTGTGTAGATTAAAGTTTAGCCATTGCTACTTGCTTGCAGCGCGCGTGTCGGCTAGACCGTCCGTCTGTTTGTCTTCAGAACCTTACCTTATCGTGAGTTTTAATTCCTATTTGCAATTCAGATTGCTTTTATCTTGTTCTTACTTGTTTCTTCGATTTGCTTGCAGGAATAAGGTTGATTTGCACAGGCAAGATCAACAACCAACGGAGAGGTGTATCGATCGCTAAGGCGCAACACAACAACGTCTTGTACGGTTATAGTCGGGTCGTCAACGTTTCTCTCAAATCGCAGTTATCATCAACTCACCGAAAGATCGAGATAACCAGATCCCTGAGCGTATCGAGTGGAGTTCAGGGTTTATCAAGTGGTATCGGAGCAGCTCAGGGTTTATCAAGTGGTATCGGAACTGCTCAGGGTTTATTAGGTGGCTTCATGCGCATTCGGGATCACGACCGGCGCTTATTGGCGAGGATCCCTTGTTCTAAGAACCGGCTGTACTCCATTCGAATCAACGCCGCGCGTCCCATCTGCCTCTCCGCCCACAGCTCGAATGAGGCATGGCGATGGCATGCCAGGTACGACCACCTTAATTTTCAATCATTGAGAAAATTGGTGCAGGGAGACATGGTGAGAGGGCTGCCACACATCGACCATGTCGACCAAGTGTATGACAGCTGCCTGGCTGGCAAGCAACGCCGAGCGCCGTTCCCGGCCAAGGCGAAGCATTTCGCCGAACACCTTCTTGATCTGGTCCATGGAGACCTATGCGCCCCAATTTCGCCTATGACGCCGGGTGGCAACCGCTATTTCTTGCTGCTAGTCGATGATGTGAGCCGCTACATGTGGCTCACTCTCCTAGCGAGCAAGTATCAAGCGCCGGGGGCGATCAAACACTTTCAGGCCATGGGGGAGTTGGAGAACGGTTGCAAGCTCAAGGTGCTGTGGACCGATCGCGGCGGTGAGTTCAGCTCCGTCGAGTTCGAGGCATACTGTGCGGATCGTGGAGTACAACGCCAACTCACCGCCCCCTATTCTCCGTAGCAGAACGAGGTGGTCGAGCGGTGGAACCAGACGTTGGTCGCCATGGCTTGCTCCATGATGAAGGCAAAGGGGATGCCTCCACGCTTTTGGGGGGAAGCGGTGTCGACGGCGGTCTTCATCCTCAATCGTGCCTCGACACGGTGCCTCGCCGGCAAGACGCCATATGAGGCATGGCACGGCACCAAACTGGCGGTCCACTTCCTGCGTACGTTCGGCTGCGTAGCGCACGTGAAGAACACCAAGCCCAACTTGAAGAAACTCAACGATCGGAGCTCGCCGATGGTTTTCCTGGGCTATGAGGCTGGGTCTAAGGTGTACCGCATGTACGACCCCAGCTCCAAGCGCGTCCATGTGACACAGGACGCCGTGTTTGACGAGGCGGTGAGCTGGGATTGGGACACTCGCGGCGACGACGAGAGCACGGACGGCGCCAAGGACTTCACTGTGGAGTACACGGTGGAGCCCGTCGAGGTCGCGGCCACGGAGCCGGTACAGGGAAACGCGTCATCAACATCATCTCCACCGCCAACGCCGATGTCGGCGGAAGTACCTTCGCCACCTTCTTCTCCTACGCCGGCACCATCGATGGACGGGACGCCCAACTCACCCACGTCACCACCAGAGTTTATGTCATCCCCGAGCAACATCAGCGACGATCTGGATGCCGATCATGATGACAATGCCCCGCTGCGGTACCGCGCCGTCAACAACATCCTCGGACACAGCGGCGCCGAGCCTCGCACATCGCGAGCTGGATGCCGGCGAGCTATTCTTCGTGTCGACCGAGGAGCTGTCCTCGTTCAAAGAGGCTGAGCAGCATCAATGCTGGCAGCGAGCCATGATGGAGGAGATGGATTCCATCATCGACAACAGGACATGGGACCTCGTCGATCCGCCGCAGTCCCAGCGCCCGATCGGATTGAAGTGGGTGTTTAAGGTGAAATGCGATGAGCGTGGCGCTATAATCAAGCACAAGGCGCCTTGTCGCCAAGGGCTACGTCCAGCAAGCCGTGATCGACTTTGAGGAGGTTTTTGTGCCAGGGGCACGCATGGAGCCCGTGAGGCTCTTGCTCGTTGTCGCGGCCCACGCCGGCTAGGGCGTCCATCACATGGATGTCAAAAGCGTGTTCCTCAATGGGGAGCTCGCCGAGGAGGTCTATGTGCAGCAGCCACCGGGCTTCGCCATCAAGGGACAGGAACACAAGGTGTACCGCCTCCGAAAAGCGCTGTATGGGCTCAAGCAAGCACCCAGGGCCTGGAATGCCAAGCTCGACGACAGCCTCAAGTTGCTTGGTTTTCAGAAGAGCACCACCGAGCACGCCATGTACACGCGCAGTAGGGGGAGCTCGAAGCTGATCATCGGTGTGTACGTGGACGACTTGATCATCACCGGCGCAAGCGACACCAACATTGGCGAGTTCAAGACGGAGATGTGCACCCTCTTCAAGATGAGTGATCTTGGTCTCTTTTCTTATTACCTTGGCCTTGAGGTGAAACAGGAGGAGACGAGCATCACTATTTGCCAGACGGCGTATGCCGACAAGCTGCTCGACAAGTGCGACATGGGGAATTGCAACCCGTGCTTCACTCCGATGGAGGCGCGCCTAAAGCTGAGCAAGGCGAGCACCCATCCACTGGTGAACGCGACGGAGTATCGCAGCATCATCAGTGGACTGCGCTATTTGGTGAACACGCGCCCGGACATCGCCTACGCCGTGGGCTATCTGAGCCGATTCATGGAGGAGCCGCATGAGGATCATCAAGCGACGGTCAAGCATGTGCTCAGATATGTCGCTGGGACTCGACAACACGGTATTCACTACGCTAGGGAGCAAGATGGGCGGCTGATCCTCCATGGCTTCAGCGATAGCGACATGGCCGGAGACCTGGACACACGGTGGAGCACTAGCGGCGTCCTGTTCTTCCTCGTCTCAAGCCCCATCTCGTGGCAATCGGCGAAATAGAAGGTGGTCACGCTGTCGTCGTGCGAAGCGGAGTACATCGCCGCCACAGCCGCCGCCTGTCAAGCAATCTGGCTAGCTCGGCTCTTGAGTGACTTGGTCGACTCGGAGTCTGGAGCGCCGGAGATCAAGGTGGACAACAAGTCCGCCATAGCAATGTCCAAGAACCCTGTCTTCCATGACTGGAGCAAGCATATCGACACGAAGTATCACTTCATCCGGGAATGAGTCGAAGGGGGGAAGATCGTCATCAACTATGTCTGCACGGAGGAGCAGCTAGCGGACGTACTGACGAAGCCGCTTGGCCGTGTGCGATTCTAGGACCTGTGTTAGGGGATCGACATTGTCAAACAGACCGGCGATGGCGACAAGAATTAGGGAAGAGAATGTTGAATATAATCCAGCGCCATCTCCTATTTCTGCTCCACTACTTCCATGCGCGTGTATTCTGTTGGAGATCATGCGCATGTATCCGTTTTTTTCGGTTTCTAGGGAGTGCGTGCGCTCGCGCGTTCTCGGTTGTGGGATGGCGCGTCCAAGTCGGAGGTCGTGGCGAGTGCGTGTGTATGTTTTGGGATGGCATGACAACCTCGACCGTGGGATGGCATGATCCAGGCGGGGGTTGAAGATGTGTGTATGTTTTGGGTATTTAAATTACTGTACGCAATCTGAAAAACGCTGCCAAGTTTTCAGCAGCTCCAAATCTCTCGCTCTCTCGCTCGTTCTGTATTTTGATCGACTGGACGAACACTTTGCGTGTTCTCCAACAGTTTCTAGGGGCTTTGGATGGCAACATTTAGGGGCCTACGTTAACCTTGGTGCATTTTATATCTTCTCGTAGTTCCTGTTGATCTCCTTGTCCGGGGTGATTTTATTTATGACTTGACATTGCAAAACATGTTAAACCAACAAAAACTTGTGAAAATATGTGAGTTAAAGAGTTGTCTTTTCTTTATTTTATTAAAACATTGATGGTCGAGTTGGGTTTAACGACCGCCATGATACGCAAGAGAGAAGGCCCATGGGGCATGTCTGAGCCAACCTGCCCAGCCCATCGGCGCTATGATACGCAAGAGAGAAGTGAAACTAGTACGAAGGCAAAATTATGAAGTACTACCTCCTTTTTAAAATATATGACACCGTTGACATTTTACACAATATTTGACTATTCGTCTTATTCAAAAATTTAATATAAATATGTAAAAGTATAAGTTAAGATTATAGTTTATTTGATGATAAAACAAGTCATAATAAAATAAATGATATTTATATATTTTTAAATAAGATGAATGATCAAACATTATACGAAAAATCAACGACATCATATATTTTAAAATAGAGAAAATATATATACGATAGAGAAATAAAAACATATTGACCATGTGAACCAGGCAAATACTCATTGTCCGACTATTGTAGCTTAATTATTTTTTCCTGCACTAGCTAGCTAGCTAGTCTTGCAGTAGCTACCACCTGGTGTATCTTTGTTGCTGTCGTACGATATTTTTTAGAATAAGGAGAAACATAAACAAATATGTGAAGTCATACGCTCTCAGCTGATAGCTCACTGGCAGTATAGAACTATAGATTGGCAATCGCGTACAACGTGACGTCAGATTAAGCTCCTAAACTAAATAGTAGTATGAAATTAGCACTTTAATATTCGCTCTGATACATCACACTAGTCTGTTAGGTTGCGCAGTACCGACTTCTTTTTTGGTCATGTCGACATTCCCGAGACCAGCTAAACCTAATTAGGTAATTAAGAATGTAGAGAAGCACTACACAGTACGCAAAAAAAAATGCTAACTGATCCCAGCTGATCATTGTCGGCGATCTTAGTAGCTTCTGCAGCATATCGAATCACTTTCCTGGAATCTCCATCATTCCTGCCTCATAAAAATTTAAGTTATTTATCTTCATTTTCTTCTCAGAAACTATATATATATATATATATATATATATATATATATATATATATATATATATATATATATATATATGTATGTATGTATGTATGTATGTATGTATGTATGTATGTGACTTACATGCCTCATGTGATCATAATTATTTTTGTAATTAATCATTTCCTACACAAATACCTGCGTTGCTGCAAAACAATAATTAGTTTGTACTACAAAAATGCTAAATGTCATACTAGCAAATAAAAATCTTTTGACTTTTTCATGTTAATTTCTTGAAACATTGACGCTCAATTTCCTTAATACTTAGTTTCAGAAGATAAAGATTATACATGAAGATTTATGTTGAAAATAGCATTCATAATCTCATAAACTTAATAGAATTTATAAAAAAATATGGTCAAATTGATGAACCCTCAGCTGCTCTGATACCACTTAATAAATCCTAAAATCCACTCGATACGTTCAGGGATCTGATTGGCCCGATCTTTCGGTGAGTTGATGATAACTACGATTTGGGAGAAACGTTGACGACCCGACTACAACCGTACGAGACGTTGTTATGTTGCGCCTTAGCAATCGATACACCTCTCCGTCTGTTGTTGATCTTGCCGGTACAGATCAACCTTATTCCTGCAAGCAAATCGAAGAAACAAGTAAGAATAAGATAAAAACAATCTGAATTGCAAATAGGAATTGAATACAAATGGTAAGTTGGGATTCCGTAACGAGCAAACCGGCGATCTAACCGATCATGAGATTACATGGCAAAGTAGCGAAGCTAAATTTTAATCTAAACAAAATCCAAGAAATCCTAAAGGGTACCTAGCTATTTAAAGGGGTGGGAGGACGACCAAGGGGGTTCCTAGGTCATGCTCCACCAGGTTGGGGTGCATCCCACATGGGCCCCACCTGGGGCGGGGTCCCTGATGAAGTTACAAGCACATAGACCCAATATAGGTGATACAACATCTTGTTTTCATGATTGCGGCCGATTGGGATGAAATTTGGAGATGAGACTGGATCCATTGAAAAGAGGACTCCAAGAGCTTTTCATCAAGTACTCATGGCCCAAAACGGAGCTCGTATGCATATTTGGCGGCTATTTGAAGTCAGCACTGTAGCAGGTGGCCGAATTGGATTCCAGAACTTGGGCTGCTTGATCTGGATGTCTTCCGGTTGAACTATGATGTGAGCAATGGGGGTATCAATAGTAGCCATGGTCATATCATCCTCCCTTTCTTCACAAAAAACCGTCCTCGGTTTTTCCTTATGGTACTCATCGCGTAGTCCATTTAAAACAACCTGTTTCCAATCAAAACTAGAGAAATTCGAAGTAGCATGATTAGCAGTAACATGTCTCTCTAGCTTGTAATTTTTATCCACATCTACAGGAGATTCTAAATCTGAATATATGTAAACTATGTGCACCAAATATATTCTGCTATCATTATATTCACGAAAGGTATGAAAATTAGTATTAGTTGGACATGGCAAACCAGATTTAGCAAATAATTTCTCCTTCAAATTTCTAAGCTCACAAAAGTCATCAAACCGAATATAGCCCAAAGTGTTTAAAGAAGATATCAATTCACGTTCCTCTACTCCATTAGCAGTGTGAACAACATGCTTAAAATCAACACATAAAGAGCACACACCATTTGATTTACCTTGCAAACTTTCTTCAGACATCGCAGGTGCTTCAAGTTTCTCTTTTTTCTTGTCAAAAACATTATTCTCCTCCTTTTGTTTAATGTTCTGAACTCCCTACAAAACGTTAGTAACAGGAGACACAAAAGATTGCTCCTCCAATGTTTGCACATCATCATTGCACAATGCTATCGGAGATTCAGAAATAGGAGATACATCACATTATTCATGTTTTCTCGCATTTGATATGATTTGACTCTTAATGCTACGAGCAAGCATGAAAAGGTGTCCAGTATGATTATATGTCACATTAGCAAGCATAACCTGAATTTTAGAATTAAGCCCCTTGTAAAATCTATGCATTGTGTTCTCATTGTATTCTTTTAGACCACTGTAGATGATACAAACTTTAAATTCATAGATGTACTCTCTAACAGTTCGATCACCTTGTTTCAGATGTTCTAATTTCTCAAGAAGAATACATTTGTAATAAGAACTCACAAAACGCTTTCTCATCATGGTTTGGCACTCATTCCAAGTTTCAGGTTTATTACTAACATGACTTCACCAAAAGAATGCAGAAGAGGTAAACTTATTACTAGCAACCTTAATCATTTGAGCATCAGAAAAATCATATTTATCAAATTCATTGTCTACTGCTAGCTCCCAATCAACATAAGCAATAGAATCATACTTACCATCGTAGGATGGTAACTTAGATTCAACTCATGCAAAATTATAGTCAGATACCTCATATGCGTAACGTGGAGAAATCGTCATATCTCGTCGAAGGTGAAGAAGTCAATTTTGAGCATGACCATCTTGTATCCCCTTGCGTAACCCTGCCATGGTTAGTAGGAAACATGAAACATACACAAGAATATGTACGCTCCTATCAACTACTAGTTAGTGAAGGCTCAAATATCACACACACTCGAGCTTTTAACCTAGCTCTTATAAGATCTTACCTAAGCAAGCGGAATGATGACCACACCGACTCAACCTAGACCCAATGGAGGTTGGATGTATCGATGCGTTGGCAAACACTTACTGTACGGCTGCAATCAAATCTGTGGAGCTCTAGGTAGGCTTAAATATGTAGCAAAGGACTAGCACATGCTCCAATTAGAGAATGCAAAGTTAAATAATTGTTCAAAGTCAAATACCGTGCTGGTCCTACGCTAAAACGTACTAGAGACGCGAGCCTAGACACAAACGATACCAAAAGATAGCACTATGAACAACTCAATCACAACTCTGATATACAAAAGCAAACTCAAAGATAACAACTGATTTTCTCTTTTCTTTCTTTCCTTCCTTCTTCTTTTTTTTCTTTCTTTTTTTAGGTGCGGCTTTTTTTAAGCACCTTTCTACCTTTTTTTTCTTTTTTTTGATTTTTTTTAGCAAAAACGATTTAAGGACCTGAATGCAAGCTTACAGGGAGTCAAATGTAAATAAGAAAATTACAGAGACTCAAATGTAAAAGTCCAAACCTTAAAATTTGATCTAGTGTCTGGATAGAAACCGGCAGGTTTGGATTTGGTGTCTAGATAGAAAAAATGAAACTGATCCAATCTACTATTTCTTTCTCGAACCAAACAAAACCAATCTAATCTACTCTAATCTCCTCCTTCCATCTTTCTCACGACAACAGCACAGACACGGCGGCAGCGACGACAGTGGTACTAGATGAGACAAGAACCCGAAACTCTAAATGTACTAGACACTAAGACCAGTAATACGACACGATGATGCAACGCAAAACTCAACAAAGCAAAAACTGAAAAGAACAATGCAATGGCACAAATATGGCTAGGTAAAGGATGCAATTCTTTTTTATGGCTATTTACTGGTTATAGGTAGATAAAAACTCACCGAGCAACGAAAGCTCTGATACCACTTGATAATCCCTAAGCTGCTCTGATACCACCTGATGAACCCTAAGCTGCTTTGATACCACTTGATAAACCCTGAAATCCACTCGATATGCTTAGGGATCTGATTGGCCCGATCTTTCGGTAAGTTGATGATAACTATAATTTGGGAGAAACGTTGACGACCCGACTACAACCGTACGAGACGTTGTTGTGTTGCGCCTTAGTGATCGATACACTTCTCCGTGGGTTGTTGATCTTGCCGGAGCAGAACAACCTTATTCCTACAAGCAAATCGAAGAAACAAGTAAGAACAAGATAAAAGCAATCTGAATTCCAAATAGGAATTGAATACAAATGATAAGTTGGGATTCCGTAATGAGCAAACCGGCGATCTAACCGATCACGGGATTACACGGCAAAGTAGCGAAGCTAAACTTTAATCTAAACAAAACCCAACAAACCCTAAAGGGGTACCTAGCTATTTAAAGGGATGTGAGGACGACTAAGGGGGTTCCTAGGTCGTGCTCTACCAGGTTGGGGCACACCCCACATGGGCCCCACCTAGACCGGGGTCCCAGATGAAGTTACAAGCCCATAAGCTCAATATAGATGACACAACACCTTGTTTTCATGATTGCGGCTGACTGGGATGGAATTTGGAGATGAGGCTAGATTTATTAGAAAGAGGACTCCAAGAGCTTTCCAACAAGTACTCGTGGGCCCAAAACGAAGCTCGTATGCGTATTTGGCGGCCATTTGAAATCAGCACTGTAACAGGTGGCCGAATTGGATTCTAGAACTTGGACTGCCTGATCTGGATGTCTTCCGGTTGAATTATGATGTGAGCAATGGTTGTATCAATAGTAGCCATGGTCACATCACAAATTGCAAAAAAAATGATAATGGTAGTTTTATCATGAAATGCAATTTTATATAGTTATATTTTTTAATAGCTTTTATAAACATAAAGTAGTAATCAAATATATGTGTTGGAGATTGTGTCGATTGCCAAATTGACAAGTAAATCATAATGATTTAACAAAAGACCAAATGAACTTAAGGTGGTGGCTAAGTAATTTATACATAAAGATGATCTAGCACAGTGTCTAGGACATGGCACGCCACCCTACGACGAACCAGACCCATCTGCCCAAGTGAAGGTGATGCAGCACGTTGGTTTTGGTTTCTAGGAACAAAAAAGCACTCTTATTACCCAGATTGGCCGGATCCGTTGGAAAGAAGATTCCGAGACCTTCCCATCAAATACAATTATCCCCAAATGGATTTCTAGACAGTATGCTTGTCTGAATTTGGGGTTGTGCAGCAAACTGAACCGAAATATTCTATCTTGCATCCTCCATCAGCTTTTGTACATCTCTACCTTTGGCACAATAACATCACCACTAGCATTTAGTGTTGAATATATAAGGACATGTAGATTTAATTTATTCCACCATAAATTAATCATTACATTGAATATGTAAACTACTAGAACCACATCATGTGATCTAAACAATGTAAACTAGATAGTAAACCATGAATAGATCAAATAGACGAAACATGGTGAACATGTACGGAGGGTTCTGGTTGTGCTGTCGATCGAGTTAACGAGGAGCCACACGCACCGTAGGAACAACGCACGGTACTGAATGTTGACAACGATGTGCAACACCCGACCAAAGAGGAAGACGAGTTGTGGTGGACGAACAACAAGCAGTTGCACGAAGTGCTTCTCAAAAACCTTATTGTCGCCTTCTCCTGGTGTAGGATGTCGAAGGCAAAGGTTCCGGATACTTGCTCTCCCAATCGCCTGTGCATGCCGGCGAGCGGGACAAAGTAGAATACGAGCGATGACGCAGTACAGAAGAGGAGGCAAACCATAGATTGATTTTCCATATGTTGTGAGGAGGCGGCTTCTCGGTTTATATAGAGATGTCAGGATGCGTAATCAGGACGCCTGCATGATTTCCACACCGTATAACCAAACCGGATAAGTCACACCTAACTTATCCAGACTCCACGCCGCTTCACGCACCGGATTTTTCGATGTGTTTCCAAAAACTAGTTTCCAAAAACAAAATCGAATTTTGCAGCAAAACAAAACTGCAAAAGGAACCTGCATCTATGCAATGGTGAGGAACCAATTTTGGTGGACCATTCATGTGCATGTAGCATACGTGCTCTGCCTGGCGAGGGGAGGTGAGCGAGCGCACGCGTGTTTCTCTTGTTATCTCCACCACACATGCCTCAAGTGGCTAGGAGAGCACTTTCCCTTATAAGGAGGTCTCCCTCTCCTGGAATAAGCAAGGTGGTACTAAATATCTCCATGCATACCATCTCATGAGGTGGGCTTTTGTGATTTTTCAAAGAATTAATCTTCAAATGGGCTAAGGCCCATCTATTAATTCCAACAATCCGCCACCAAATCGAAAAAGTCCCACAGAGATTTGCCTTCTCCAATGTATTATTTATATACAAGCAGTTCGATGGAGACCGGTTAAGGTTGAACATCCACTTAGAACTCCAAGCTACACTTACTCACAACTTGAACAATGGACTCCTTGAATTGCAAGTTTTGTGCAAGCAAGTTTCACTCACTACTACACAAATACTCATTGGTGCCGGTTCGAAAGGCCTCATAGGTGCCGGTTTCGAAGCCGGCACCAATTGGTCGGCACTAATGCTCAAAGCTATTGGTACCGGTTCCTTAACCGGCACCTATAACACTATAGGTACCGGTTGTAAATATGGAACCGACACCTATATAGTATTATAGGTGCCGGTTCCTATAAATAACTGGCACCTATAATGGATAGGACCTGGCACCTTTGATGCCTTATAGGTGCCGGTTCTTTACAAGAACCGGCACCTATAGTCCTGAAGCACAAAAAAAATAATTGCAGGGTCACATATAATATTTCCTGAAACACAGAATTCACAGAATATTACAATATTACATTCACATCGCAGAAATCACAGAATCCAACCCATTTTCCAAATGAAACCAAACCAATCCAACCTACTTGCCTCATGTGGATTCAATCCACTTCCCAAACCATTTAAAACCCTTCCATCAATGATGTTAGATTTAATTCATCATTGTTTGTAGCATGGAACCATTTAATCCATAATCATGGGCAAACACATAAATGTACTCCTGAAAGAGTAGTGGGTAGACGAAATATTGTCCAGGAAATTTAAGTTTTTCTGAATACCCCTCAAATTTTTCCATTTGTATTTCTACTTGAATCAGAGAGAGAGAAATATTTCTCGGTTTATCAAATGGTGATACATAGTACAATATGGTCAGAACAGGGTGTTGCATTTTTTAATACAAACCCCTGGGGAAGAAAAGGAGTCTAATCCACGGATCTTTTTCCGCTCCTTTTCTATCCAATTAGTTTATGTTTGTTCTAATTACAAAAGAGAACAAATCCTTTATTTTTGCAGGCCAATTGCTCTTTTGACTTTGGAATACAGTCTCTTTATCAATATACTGCTTCTTTTACACATTCAATCTATAACATCCTTTTCAATCCAAAATCAAGAATAATTAGGATTTCTAAAAAAAAAGAAAAAATCAAGGGTCTACTCATAGGAAAACCAGACTGTGCCAAATAAGGTAAAAATAGCTTAGATCTAAATATCCATAAATTTGAGGTTTTACAAAATCCTAGGACCATCCAAACTGTGATTGAATTCAAAATAATTCTTGACAAACTATGTTATTCAAACGAAATAGCTAGACATCTATTCAATGGACAGAAAAATGTTGAATTGAGGGCATCTGTTCAATGGACAGAAAAATGTTGAATTTGCTAAACAAAACATTCTCATTCTTGAATTCAGTAGGTACTAGACACATTGGGCCATGTGTTCGGTTTGCTGATTTTCATGGCAACAACAGAAATGACCAAACTATATTCCCACTACTTTCATAAAGAGTGGTCAGTAGGAGCAAAGTTGAGGTGTATGGTGTAATGTTATCTATCGTCCCACAAAATTTCAATTCTAAATACATATTGTACAGAGAGAAAAAAGATGTATCATAATGGAAAAATTGAACTATTTTTTAATATTTTAGAGGTGAAGTGAGAAAAAATAGTTTAGAAGTTTAAGTGCACCTGCCAAATAGTTTAAGGTAGTAAAATGAACTTACTTTTATTTTTAATTATATCCTTTTAGATTACTGTGGGAGGTCGTAAATAAAATTACTTCCTCGATCGATTGTTTCTTTTTTGGTTTTGATATTCAATTTGTTATAGTTGACATACATAAATTAATTAAGTTAATTAATGGATTAACTAATTAGCAAGTATATATACATATAGGCAATCCACCTTTGCAATCCACTAGGATTGAGAAAACATAGAAATAGGAGATAAAACCATGATATAAAACCCGAAGCCTCGAGTAGAGAGCATAGAAGATATTGCTGGGACTCAGCGTGCCAGTCAACTTCAGCCTGAGACGTGCCCGTCAAACCACACGAAGGCGGCGACCAGATGTGTTACACATCTCAGGAGACTTGACAAAAATTCGCTTGAGCTCTACAACATCTCAAATGCTCTAAACTCGTACTCATATGAAAATTTTAGTTACACATGCTCACCTGTTGCTTACAGAGACAACAATGATGATGCCTCCCTCATCCATGCCACATCCAGTCAGTGAGATCACCTGTTGCTGTTAGGGATAGAAATATGAAATAGAGAAAATTGAATACATGGTTAGATATATGTGTGAAAAAATAATAGATAAACATTAACAAATAGAGAAACTTAATGCATGTTGAAGACATTAAGAAAACCACATCAATCCAAATAACTAATCTACAAGATACTTAGAAAATGTTTGAAAGGTATGGCCCACTAATTCTAGTTCTTTGTATGCTTTGGCGTTGATCGGCTATCTAAAGTGTCACTAGGGCCGCCAGCCTCAATGAAACCCACTAGCCCAGCAGGAGCCTTCGAAATGTTGTATGCGCCGTTTGACGAGATGATATGGTCGAAGATGAATCCACATAGCTGTTCAGCGAGGCCCAAGCAAACATGTGGCAGCAATTTACTTGTCGGGAGCTTTAATTTCTGCAAATGGAAGGATTAAAGATGTGGAAAGATACTATGTGTTTAGTAAATTGGATTTATGTCTTAGGAGACAGGGCGAACCTCAGCATCCGTAATGTTCCAGTTGCCGTCCTCCATGAAAACCCACATAAATCTCATCACGTAGAACCCACATGTGCTCGTGCCCGGATCCTGACGTGAGCAATAAGGGTGGCACCAAACTCGGAATTTATTTGCACATGGAGCGTGTCGAATGCACTTCTTCTTGTACTTCACAAGTGCCTTATCTAGGATGTCAATGAGGGATTGGTAGTTGGATTGCGGTTTCCTCATTGAATCCATGACGACAATCTTGGAATCGTTTAAATGGATGGCAATAAGAATCCAGTGAGGCCTACATACAAGGGAAGAGAACAATTAACATCTTAAAGTACAACGATGGGAGGTACAACGATAATGCCACACTTACTTAAAGTGGTAGGGCAGAAGGATGGTATTCATGTCCTGCAGCTTGACAAAGGATGTGTAAAGGTAGTTCGGCACTTCTTGGGAGGACCATTCGCCTGCGTCAATATTACAGGAATTGACTATTTGTGGGTCGAGGAATCCTAGCTTGTTATGGGTCGCTTTACATTCAAGCAACCCCATTCTGCATAAGGAAAATAATTAGACACGCAACGAGGATATTTACTTAGAAAAATAGCGAGAGGTCGAGTATACTTACAATGCCCATAACTGAATTACCGATAAGTCTAGCTCCCTCAGATTGTATAGATGAAATAGTTCTCTAAATGGGACCCAAACTATACCATCACAGTGATGAAAGTCCTCGTCCCTGTAAAAGACGGGGAACATCTCTTTACCATCCTTGGCCATCTGTAAGTACCACTCTTCTACCCTTCTCATTTGAGTACATTTGCCAATGACGTGGCGATATTCGTCGGTAGTCAAAGAATGACCAAGCTTGAACTGAGCTGCCAATGGGGCCATCTCAATATTATCCACATCATCCAAACTTTTCAGCCCTGCCTCTTTTAGAAAGTCTTGCATAGTCTTGCTGGCCTCATCTTTCTCGAATTCTTTCTTGGAAAATTCTTGCAATCCCTTTTTCCTGATCGTGCGTCGGAAGTCCGTAATAGGTTGCTTTCGGGCAGGTGGCCTTGCCATGCGAATGAAGTGATCCTGTACTTCGACTGGCACTTTGAAAGATGGCTCCGACCTGGTAGGCAATGGCATCTTCTTGGTCTTCTTCAGAGATGGTGGTTCAGACATTTGGGAAGTTTTACAGAGGCGTCCCCTCTTTTTCGGCCGGTCTGATGAAGCTAGGCTCTGATGTGCTGCCTCTGGAGGAGACGGGCTCTTACGTTGCGCCGGTGGAGGAGACGGGCTCTTATGTGGCAATGGTGGTGGAGTTGGCATCCTTTGAGGGGAGGGAGGAAGTCCTTCAGAGCTAGACCCGCCATCGCTTGGCTCGTCATCACCATCTCCTGAAGGAAAGATAATGAAACGCTTGCGCCACAGGATTATGTTGTGGATGGCTTCACCAAGAGTGTTCACCCCCTCCTCTGGAGCAAAATCAAGCTGCACTGCCCTATACCTCCTCGGCACGTCCTCCACTTCGACCCTTGAGTAGCCACTTGGTATCGGCTTACCGTGTATCGTCCCTCCCTCCGTTACGGGATGTGCCATCGCGCGTGCCACCTCTTGACTGATGTTTTGAAGTGGCACATGCAGCCTGCATGCAGTACGTACAGTGATGTGGTCCACGGGGTAATGAACCGTGTCCGGTTCTTGAGGAACCTCAGTCGAAGCGCAGCTGCTTTTCTTCCCACCTGGACTGGTTAAGTGGCCAGCATTGCCTCCTTGCTGACCTTCAAGCCTTGCCATTACCAGTGCCATTTGTTCTTTCAATAGCCTTATCTCTTCCGATTGGTCTCTGGAATTTTTATTGCTCCGAGACCGGTACCTATGTCTGTCTTCAGGAAAACCTTCTCTCCATGGAACTAGGCCAATTCCTCTTGTGCGTCCTGGATGCTCAGGGTTCTGCAATGCAAGTGTAAGCTCATCTCTCTCCCTGCTCGCAACAAAAGAACCTTCTGAGGACTTTAGATGGGCCTCGTGGATCCTCTGGGACACTTCTTGCTCTCGAGGACCCTTGTGTACCAACTCGCCTGTATCCGAGAGTGTTGAACCTCGGGCGTATTGGTAATTCTTTCCCCGTTGGCACCAGTCCTTCGTCTCTATCTCGATTCCCTTTTGCAGCAGCTCATCTTCCCGGAGTTGCCATTTGGCTATGTTCTTAGCATATCCGCTAGGGCCGAGACGGTGAGGGTATCGGTTTTTGGCCGCATTGGCCTGGTTCCTTTCGCTAATCTCCTTTGCCTCATCTGATGTTCTATAGGCCACAAAGTCATCCCAGAAAAGACGACACCTTCGATAGTTGGCATCTTCAAAATTTGGTGTCAGGCCCTTCTTGACAAACTTCCTGTTAAGATCCGTCTTCCACTTCTTGAAGCTGATGGACATCTTCTTAAGAGCCCCGGACTTTGCGAGTTCTTCTTGTCCCTCGGGAAACTGGAATGTCCGCTTTAACTTTTCCCAGGCAAGATCCTTGTCTCTGTCTGGTACCGTCCACTCCAATTCGTTTGTATCACTGCTCTTCCAGTGCCGGTACTTGATGGGGATGTCATCCTTCACGATGACACCTATAGCTTTGCCGTATGGGGTGAGTGCCGATTCTGGAGCTATAGGGGTCCCATCTGCAGCTAACTCCGTGATAGTGTATAGACCTGAGGGCATCCTAGTTGGACCTCTAGCCTTTCTTCTTGCCGATGAGGTTGAAGTATTCGCGGAGTGCGTAGTGGCCGAAGGATCAACCTCCTTCAAACATCAGTATAAATTAGTCATTCATATCTGACGATATATGTAGTTTTAAGGTATTATTTGTTCCAGATCGGTTAATTTACCTCTGTATTGTGCGGGTTAACATCGGGCTGATTCAAGTTTAGAAAGCCACTTGGGCTACCATTACCACCATCGCTTTCTCCAGAATTTGTAGGCCTAATGTTATCTTGTTCCCCTGACATTTCCTTTTGTAGATCTAGGCTAGAACTACTGCTAGATAGATACAAGAAATTAGTGTAAGAACTTATTGTCCTCTTGATGATATTCTTCCAAATATACCAACAGTAAAGTAATGTCATCTAATTCCATACACCATGTAGCAGTTTAGAAAACGTGTACGCGAAAAGCGAAAGATCCAAAATTGAAAAAATATGAAAAAGTAAACAGCCTCATAAAGCAAGTGTACTAATGTACTTTGCATAGCCTACAGTGAAGTAGCTCACAGCAATATTGCATAATCTACATGTACTCCTACCATTTTAAATTACTTATCTACCATTTTAAATTACTTGTCATTCTAGCATGTTATTTATTTTAATCAAAATAATTGCCATTATTGCATTCCGAAGCACTTTTAGCTAAAATATTTCCTCTCTATCCCTTATCAATACATCCACACCTCTCATTGTAATCCACATCTTTATCTCAAAGGAGTACAAATATTGATGTAATTATTAGGGTAGTTTGGTAATTTATCATACCTTCATATTTTGTCTTAAAAAATGCTAGAATGGTGAGTGATTTGAAACAGAGGAGTAGTGTATTTTGTTTCACAATTCCGCATGGCCATACCTAAAAATTTGGTGGCCCAGTGCGAAACACAAATTGAGGGCCTTATGTTTAGCAAATGCCAAGAAACGAAAGAATAAATTATGGATGGTGCACTACCTAAGTCAAAACAAGATTTTTTTTTTAAAAAAATGAAGGTTGGAAAAAGAAATGTGTCCTGACATAGTGATTTATTTTTTTGTTAAGTAGAAAAATAGTGGCCATAATTACCATCGGACACTTATCAGAGATGAAGAAAACAATCCTGTTCTAATCAAATCAATTAAAAAAAGAGTAACAGTAGAACTTTTAGAAAAAAAAAAGGAGAAACCTTTAAATACATTTGAACGTATTGACATTAATAAAAATATAAAAAAATTGGGACCTAAAATTTTGGGAGTTTGTTCGGTTGTCCACTTCGCACTCCCTCCTCGACCGCGTTGCAATTCCAATTATTCCGGATAGAATGAAATTGATTGAAGAAAGTGGTCATTAATTAAGTAGGGCATGTAGGACAGCAAGTGAAACAAAATGCCCAGATTATGTGCAGACAAATTGAGCAACCGAATGACCTACAGTGAAATAGCTCACAGCAATATTGTAGGAAAATTTTGGGTATAAGCCTACAGTGAAATCACATTTATACAATCATTACATGTTTCTAACCTAGAACAATGGTGTTTTTTTATAAACTACATATATCTTCATTAAACTATCACAAAACTATAAATCTAAGGCAATACATCGTAAACCTATACATATATAATATTAAGTTTATCATAAAACTACATATTTAAAATGGTATATCATAAAACTACAAACTTAGTAACAGACTTATCATGGAACTACAGATTTTAAAGTTTATCCCTAGCACTAATGTTCTACTGGAGTTATAAAAATAGTTTTGGGATTAAATTAGTACTGCATGTATAGTTTTGCGATACTGTATATGCCTTAAATATGTAGTTTATGATAAAGTTAGTGCTAAATCTATATTTTGTGATACACCCCCTTAAATATTTTGTGATGCTATTGCAGAGAAAAACAATGCAGTTCATTTCATCTTAGACCAACAAAGCAAAGAGAACTAATTAATATGACCAATTATATTTTTGAAAGGAATGATATATTTACATATATAATGCAGCAAACCTTAGGGTTCAAGGAGAGAAAGTACTTGATGAGGCTGCAACTTTCACTATAAACAACTAATTGACATAATTGCACACCTTTGACAGCGAAGATTGGAGGACGGCGGCGAAGAATGCAGCAGCAGCAGCAGCTTGAGGAGAACACCACAGCGGCGGAGGAGGGCGGCGGCGACGATGGAGGACGGCGGCGCTTGAGGAGAGCAGCGGCGACGATGGAGGACGGCGGCGCTTGAGGAGGGCAGCGGCGACGATGGAGGACGGCGGCGCTTGAGGACGGGGATGGTGATGGAGGGCGCAGGCGGGCGGGCGAGCGGACCGCAGATCCGGAAGGAGGACGACGGTGGACGGCGACGGCGGTAGATCTAGGCAGGGGGAGGACCGACGGTGGTGCAGGAGGGGGACGGCAGTGGGCGGCGACGGCGGGCGGCGGGCGGCGACCGGTTGATCTTGGCGTCGGCAGGGTGGTCTGGGGGAAATGACATCGACAGGGGGTGTCTTGGGGGAAATACCGATCGACGGCCGCATATATACAAGCCACATAGGTACCGGTTCGTATTTACAGCCGGTACCTATTGTGGTAAAAAGGTGCCGGTTCTAAATTGGAACCGGTACCTTTTGGATCACATAGGTACCGGTTCTTATTTAAAACCGGCACCTTTTACAACAATAGGTACCGGTTGTAAATACGAACCGGTACCTATGTGGCTTCTGGGGGGGGGTTTATATATCAACACATTTGGTGGCAAGTTGGAACCATGCATGTATGTATACTTGATTTTGAATTTTGTTAGATTGTTGAATAATATTCTTCTTCCCACTAAAATACAGTACCTAAAAGGTCAGTTCAGTTGTTTGATTTTAATTGTTCATTGCTCTAGCTAATTAGCAGTAGCAAATATATAATGCCGGCTCAAGCTATCCTAATTACTAATTAATATATCTCTCGTTATGTTAAGTCAAATTATTTTCTAATTACTCAATAAATTGCTTTAAAAAAATACTTTATGCCATCTGTTTCAAATTATTTATTGTTTCAGCTTTGTTCTATATGTCAAACATTACTAACTTTGCCCATTATTTTTTAGAAATTTATATAGTTTAACATTTATAAAATTTATGTTTTTAGGTTCACCATGATAAATAATTTCAGAACATAAATAATTCATATATTATTGAACTATATGAATTTCTAAAAATTAATAGCTAAAGTTAGGAATATTTGACTTAGGAGTTGTTCACTTTGTTGCCAAAATTAACCCTACCAAGTTTTAGCTTTGGCAAGGTAACAATCTAAACATTGTCAAAACTTGCCTTCATTACCAAATTTTGGTAATTCTAGAATCTTTCTCTCACGAAAACTTGACAATGATAAAAAAACCAAACACAACTTATACCTCTCAACCTTTCTATCATATAGATATATAGCAAGATAGATAGGTAGATAGAGACACAAACCAATAGCCTGCACTAAGGCTGGACCAATTACACAATTTACATGTTTGTTACAGTACAATTCAAACATGCAGGTCTATCACAATTACTCCTTCTTCATGGTCACTGCGAACATATGGTGCTTCTTCCTCGTCTTCGTCTTCCTGACTTTGTTCACCTCCTTCTACATCTGTTGCAAACGGTGGTAGCTCGTCGATTTGATCGTAGCCTTCCTCATCAACGATATTCTCAACTCCGACAATGCTTCGCTTTCCATGGAGAACCACGTGGCGATCGGTCAACGAGGAAGGGTCTTTGACATAAAAAACTTGTGTTACGGATTCTGCGAGCACAAATGGTTCATCTTGGTAACCTACATTGTTTAAGTCCACGATGAACATTCCGTACTTGTCAATCCTCAAACCACTTGGAATTTTGACCCATTGACACTGGAAAAGTGGTACCTTCAGCGGTCCATATTCAAGCTCCCAGATTGCCTCTATATAACCATGGTACGTTTGTTCTACACCATTACTGTCGAAGGCGTCTATGTGGACACCACTGTTTTGATACGAGCTCTTGGCATCCTGGGTTCTCGTGTAAAATGTATAGCCATTAATGTCATACCCTTGGAATGAATGAATTGTGCTCGCAGGTCCTCGAGACAAAACATACAGCTGGTCACTATCAGTATTCATAGCAATGATATGCTTCTGTAACCAATCGCCAAAATTCAGCCTATGCTGCTTAGCTATCCATGCCTCTGATTTGCTTGGGTTCTCGCTGCGGAGTGTGTTATAATGCATGTCGACAAATGGAGCCACCAAGGTCGACTGCTGGAGCACTGCGAAATGTGCTTGCCGTAATGTTTCTAGGCTAGGAGCGAAAATTGCCTTATGCCCTAGTGTCCCTTTCCCTAGTAGCCTGCCCTCGTGTCGAGACATCGGCACACCAATGGGATGCAAATCCATATAGTCGATACAGAACTCAACCACCTCCTCTGTTGCATAACCCTCTACGATACTGCCCTCTGGTCGAGCTCTATTACGCACATACTTCTTTATGATCCCCATGAACCTCTCGAAAGCCCACATGTTATGCAGATACACTGGGCCGAGAATCTTTATCTCTTTCACGATATGTGACACGAGGTGAACCATTATATCAAAAAATGATAGTGGAAAACACATCTCGAGCTGGCAAAGGGTAATGATTACATCTGCTTGGAGCTTGTCTAGCGTGCTTGGATCGATCACCTTCTGATATATAGCATTGAAGAACGAGCACAGCTTTAGGATTGGGTTTCGAACCTTATCTGGCAAAATGCCTCTAATAGCAACAGGAAGAAGTTGTGTCATCAGCACGTGGCAATCATGTGACTTCATGCCCACTAATTTCTTCTCCTTCATGTTGACAAGTCTTTTAATGTTCGCGGAGTAACCAGAGGGGACTCGGACACCCTGCAGGCACTCCAACAGGCTTATTTTCTCTGCGGCACTAAGGGTGTAGCACGCGGGAGGGAGGTACTGGCGACCATTGGGCTGTTCTAGAGGATGTAGCTCGGGCCTGATGTTCATGTCTGCGAGGTCTCTCCGGGCTTTCAACGTGTCCTTTGTCTTGCCGGGTATGTTTAGCAGGAGTCCCATCAAACTCTCGCACACATTCTTCTCAACATGCATCACGTCAATCGCGTGACGGACATCCAAATCTTTCCAATATGGTAGTTCCCAAAAGATAGATTTCTTCTTCCAAAGAGGTTTCTTACCACCCTTGCTCGTTGTGCGTCGATTGCCTTGCCCCTTACCAAATATACATTCAATATCTTGTACCTCTTCAAAAATCTCTCTGCCGGTACGATGTGTTGGAGCTGTACCCTCCTCCACCGTGCCATCAAAATCTCTTGTATTGCTACGGTACTGGTGGCCGGCTGAAAGAAACCTCCGATGGCGCATGTACACAGTCTTTCCGGAGTACTTCAGCCACCTGCTCGCTGTATCCCGCATGCACTGCACACATGCACAACCACCTTTCACTGTTTGCCCGGATGTGTTACCAGCTGCAGGGTAATCTTGGATGGTAACGAACAACATTGCCCTTAAGGTGAAGTACTCTCTTTTGTATGCATCCCACATCTGCACACCCCGGTCCCATAGAAACTTAAGATCATCCACTAATGGCCTGAAGTAGACATCGATATCGTTGCCAGGTTGCTTGGGCCCTTGGATTAGAAGTGGCATCATAATATACTTACGCTTCATGCACAACCATGAAGGAAGGTTGTAGATAACAAGTGCCACTGGCCACGTGCTATGTCGACTGCTCATGTCACCGAATGGATTCATCCCGTCCGTGCTCAGCCCAAACCTTATATTCCTAATCTCTTGCGCGAAATGCTTTTTATACTTTCTATCTATCTTTCTCCATTGAGATCCATCGGCAGGGTGTCTTATCATTCCATCCTTCTTACGCTCTTCGTGGTGCCAACGCATCATCTTTGCATGTTTTTTATTTGCATACATGCGTTCAATCCGAGGGATTATAGGAAAATACCACGCAACTTTAACGGGCACTTTCCTCTTCTTCAGGACCGGGCCACCACTGTCATCATCAACATCATCATCATCGTTAACTCCACCCTTATACCGCGGTGCTCCGCAAACTGGACATGTATCCAAGTCTGCATAGTCACCTCGATATAGGATACAGTCATTTCGACATGCGTGAATTTTCTGCACTTCCAGTCCGAGTGGACAGACAACCTTCTTCGCTCGGTATGTTGTTTCTGGCAGCACATGACCCGCTGGAAGGAGGTCTCCAATCAGCTGTAGAAGCTCTGTGAAGCTCTTGTCACTCCAACCGTTGCTTGATTTCATCTGCAGCAACGAGAGGACGACGTGTAACTTGGTGTGCTGCTCATTGCATCCTGGATAAAGCGGGGTTTTTGAGTCCTCCACCATGCCCTTGAACTTCTCGTATTGCCTGTCATCGTCGAGGGCTGTCTCCCCGTCGCGTAACATCTGATCTAAACCATCTGATTCGTCACTATCATATCCACCTCCGTCAGCAGGCAACTCCACATTGCCTCCGTCCATTACATCCGGATTCTCATCTTCACCATGATTGTCCTGACATGTGTAATTAGGCATAAAACCCCTTGTTAGGAGATGCTCATGAACTTGTTTTGCAGGAAACTGTCTCTCATTCCTGCAATCAGCGCATGGACAACGCAAGTGTTCCGTCGTGTTCAATGATCTGGATCTCGTGGCTGCGATCACGAAGTTGGTTACTCTCCTGGCATATTCCAAGGTACCGCGCTGCGGAATGTTCATCCCTCCTTCATCCATCGCTCCTACGAAAATTATTAAATTAACCACTAACATACGTATATCATTCTCTATATCTATTGAAATTCTGATATATGTTAATAACAGTTACATTACTCATTGATGATTAATCTCTAAATTACTCCAAAATAATAAGTCATCATACTTTCTCATGCTTCTCATTCGTCAAAACAAATTGCAAAAAAAAATTAACTTGACAAATATTATTGCGAATTACATATCGAATCAACACGTACTAACCTTTACGCATGCAAACACATAGACCTCTCGATATTTTTTAAATTTTTGGGCAAAACCTTCTCCCCCCGTTTGGATGAGCTGAAGAGAAGCCACAAAATCATGAGAATGCAGTGAACAAGGGGTATATATAGACTTGGGGGATATAGGTGTCGGTTAATGTTATGAACCGGCACCTATTTAGTTTCCTTCCGAAGGAAGCCACCACATAGGTGCCGGTTTTTAATAAGAACCGGCACCTATGTGATAGGTGCCGGTTTATTAAGTTAAAGCGGCACCTATGTTGCCGTAACATAGGTGCCAGTTCTTATTACGAACCGGCACCTATGTGATAGGTGCCGGTTCGTAAATAAAACCGGCACCTTTTTTGGGCTCATAGGTACCGGTTTTTATTGCAAACCGGCACCTATAGGCTTCTCCCATTCAACCGGCACCTATAAGATCTTATAGGTGCCGGTTCGTGGAAAAATTGGGTCTATTTGTCTTTTAGGTACCGGTTCTAGCAAATCCGGCACCTATGTGGCCGGTACCTATGGAGGTTTTTGTAGTAGTGACTTAGAGTCTTATTTGGTACTAGGCTATCAGTAGACTACCCCTCGGGTGGAGAGTATAAGTCATACTCTTTGGTCTTTTAGTAAGCGTCCTAGGAGATTTACCCAAAATCTCCATAGACTGCGACCAACAACCAAGCTCACATAGGTGCGTTCTTTCAAGAATGTTCTGCAGGATAGCATCTTTGCTAATTAAAGCCAACAGAATGCATTAAGGCATAGCCAACCTGCCTTGCAACTCATGAGAGTACATACATCTTCACTTAGAGAGGGTTTTAGAAAGGTACTCTCCTCCAGTTAACTAATGGCTTGTTCTTCCCAGGTCCTAATTCACGAGATCTCTGATCACATAGTTTGGATTACCACCATAGTATAACTCACATGGGTCTCATACCCATCTCCTTCGATGCATTGTGTATCATATTTCATGATAGTCCCTTCGTGAAGGGATTTGCCATATTTCTGGCTGCTTGGATGTAATCCAATGTTATAACCCCGTAGTTTCTTAATTTTTTGACAGAACTTCAATCGTCTTTTCACATGTCTAGACGATTTCATGTTATCCTTATAACTATTCACCTTGACAATTACCGTTTGATTGTCATAGTTCATAAGAATAGCTGGCACCACTTTTTCAACCATAGGCAAATCCATCAGTAGATCACGCAGCCATTCTGCCTCGATAGTAGCAATGTCTAGTGCCGTAAGTTCTGTTTTCATGGTTGACCTCACCAAAATGGTTTGTTTGCAAGACCTTCATGAAACAGCACCACCACCTAGTATAAAGACATATCCACTAGTGGCTTTGATCTCATCAACATTAGAGATCCAATTAGAATCACTATATCCCTCTAGTATCGTAGGATACCCGGTATAGTGAAGCCCCAAGTCCATAATACCTTTTAGATAGCGCATCACTCGCTCAAGCGCACGCCAGTGATCATCTCCTCGATTAGAGGTAAACCGGCTCAATTTGCTCGCAACAAAGGAGATGTCAGGTCTAGTTGCACTAGCTAGGTATATAAGTGAGCCAATAATTTGGAAGTACTCCAATTGATTCCTAGCAATTTTCAAGTTCTTGCGAAGCAACAAGCTAGGATTAGGTGTTAGAGAAGATTTGTTATCAAGGTAGCCGAAGCGACTCAAAATCTTCTCCACATAATGAGACTACAAGAGTGTAATCCCATTCTAATCTCTAATTGGCTTAATGTTCAAGATAAGATCAGCTAATCCCAAATCCTTCATATCAAAATTTTAAGACAAGAATGATTTAACCTCATTAATCACCTCAAGATTTGTCCCAAATATGAGTATGTCATCAATATACAAGCACAGAATAACTCCCTCACCCCCACCATGTCGATAGTATACATATTTATCTGCCTCATTGACTGTAAAGCATGCAGATGTTAATATTCTATCAAATTTCTCATGCCATTGTTTAGGAGCTTGTTTCAGACCATATTGAAAGTGCATCTAGGCCACTAATTATTTTTGTGATTAATGACAATCCGATTAGTGAGGACTAATGTTTGAAATTGAGTTTAAGTGAAGGAACATTAGTTCGGATATGTGGATAACTCGATGCGACACCCCTGTGAATGAAGATGTGTGGAAAAACGGCAATGAAAATCTTGGGTAAATTGTAAATGTTAATTTACTTGCATTAATAGGAAAGACGTACTATTAAGGGAGATAATGAATTGATCATGAGAAATGAGTTGAGTGCTCAAAAATCCATTTGAAAAAGTGGTTCTTAACTCATTTGGTGTGTTTTAGGTGATTTTTGGAATTTCCGAAAGCACTTTTCAGAATTTCCGAAGAAGTCTGAAAGCTGGAAGTCAGTACTGGTCATTTTCGGATGTCTGAAAATCACGTTCGGAATTTCCGAAAATGACCAAGAAGCCCGAAACCGTTCTGGACATTTTCGGAGTTGTCCGAAAATAATTTTCGGAATTTTGGAAAATTGAGATTTGGTTCTAGATCTTTTCGGAGTTGTCCGAAAACTATTTTCAGAATTTCCAAAAATGTTGTGTGATCAAACTTGGTTCTGGAAATTTTCGGAGTTGTCCGAAAATGATTTTCGGAATTTCCAAAAATTGCTGAGTGGCCATTTTTGGTTCTAGACATTTTCGGACTTGTCCGAAATTGACTTTCGGAATTTTTTAAAAGTACAATTATTTCTCTCAACAACTAGATCTGAGAGGGGGCTATAAATACCCTTCGTCCTCTCCAAGTCGAAGCTGCTGGTTGACTTGAATAGTTTCGTGCCCTTGGCTTGCTACTCTTGAGATCCACTTTTGAGCCTTGCTTGCTTGATTCACTTCTCCACCGGTCTTCGATTTGGATTTCGTGTGTGTGTGAGTTATGGATTCGAGTTTGTGTGAGTGCTTGCGTTGACTTCGTAAGGATTTGTGAGCACTCATTTCACTTCCCAAGAGATCTTTGCATCATTTGTTATTCTTGGAGGTTGAGGACTACTATATGGTTAGGTGTCACTCTTGAGCCACCGATCTACTTGTGGTTGGCCGGGAGAAGTTTGTGAAGGTCGGATCTCACCTCCAAAAGAGAAGAGATACCACTAGTGAAAGGAGGAGTGCTTTGTGCAACCTCTTGAGGAAGGGTTAGCAAAGACCCGGCTCTTTGTGAGCTCCTCAACGGAGACTAGAATCCCCTAAAGGATTCGAACTTCGGGAATATCTCACTGTGCAAGATCTTCGGTGAAATCTCTTTCTCCCTCCTTTAGCTTGTTTGTGCCACTATAAGTTAGTTGCTGTTTGTGCTAGTTTTTCTTTGTTGCAGGTAGCTAGATCTAGCATTTCTTTACATTTGCACTTTGTCTGGAATTTTCGAAAAAGGTCTGCTTTCGCTTTCACTTAAATTTTAAATTAGCCTATTCACCCTCTCTAGGCCTAATTGACCCTTTCAATTGGTATCAGAGCCTAATCTCCTTATTAGGCTTAACCGCTTGGAGAGTTCATGTCAGGCCAAATGGGGGAAGGCAAGGAGAGTGAACCAACCAAAGCCAAAATTCCATTTGATTACTCTTCCATGACATCTACATCTTATGTGAGCACCTATAGTGGCAAAGCTTCGTACTTCAACGGTACGAACTATGCCATTTGAAAACATAAGATGAAGATGCATTTGAAGTCTATTAGCCCGTCTATTTGGAGAATAGTCAAAAAAGGCTATGTTTTGCAGAAACCCGATGATCCCACCAAGGAGGACAACAAGAACGAGCACAAGAATGCTGAGGCCGCTAATGCCATACTTGGCGTCTTGAGTGAAAGTGAGTTCAACCGAGTGGATGGTATTGAGAATGCCAAAGAGATTTGGGACACACTTCGGAATGTGCATGAAGGTACAGATAGTGTTCGCGAGTCCAATGTGGAGATCCTCAAGGGACAATTTGAGAGGTTTGTGATGTTGGACAGTGAGAGCCCAAGTGACATGTATGACCGATTGAGCAACATTGTGAATGAGATCAAGGATCTTGGCTCCAAGGATATGATCGATGAGGTTGTGGTCAAGAAAATGATTCGAGCAATCACACCAAGGAAATCTACCTTGGTGACAATCATTCGTGAGCGTCCGGACTACAAGACCCTCACACCTCATGATTTGCACGAATGTATTCTTGCCCATGACATGCTTGAGCAAGAATCTAAGGAAGTCATCCAATACATCAACCAAAGCTCAATGTCAAGCATCAAAAAAGAAGATTTGGTGTTAAAGGCAAAAGAAAAGAAAGAAGAAGAAAGTCTCAAGAGCAAGATCAAGATGGAGAAAGATGATGAAGAGATGATACTCTTCGTCAAGAAGTTTGGGAAATTTATGAGATGAAGCGGCTTCTTCAAGGGGAGCTCTTCCAAGCGCTCCTTTGACAAGTCAAGTGGGAGGCACTTCGCAAGGAAGTGCTATGAGTGCTATGAGCCCAGACACTTTATGGCCGATTGTCCCAAACTCAAGGAAGACAAGAAGAAGGGTGATAAGAGGGAGAAGCACAAGCATAGCAAGCATGAACGATATGGTCAAGCTCACCTCGAGATAATCTTCAGTTTTGATGATTCTAAGTCAAGTTCAAGTGATGAAGAGGGAGTTGCCACATTCACCGTCAAGCCTACATCACCTCCTACACCTAGACTCTTCAATTACCCAAGTGATGATGATGCTCCCATTTGTCTCATGGCAAAGGAGTCTAAGGTACCTTCCTCTCTCAAGTCCTTCAATGTTGATCTTGTTAGTGATGAGGAAGATGAGGTTGATGAGGTTATGAATGAGGACTTGTTCAAATCCATAACTAAGGAAACATTACCGCACTTGAGTGAATTACTTGGGACAATTGACGATCAATATGCAACTCTTAAGAGGCAAGAGGCCATGTTCATTCATGAGAAGGAGTGGTCTCATGAACTCAAGGGTGAGCTTGCTAAGGAGAGACTGAAAAATGAGGCTTTGGTACGGCTTTATAAGCAAACCAAAGAATCTCATGTTAATCTTGAGGTGGCGAACTCAAAACTTCAAGAGAGAGTGGATAGCTTGGACAAAGCTTACCTCTTCCTTGAAAAAAGGTTCGAAACTTTAAAGAATAGTGTCTCTCTCCCTAACGAGACATCTAGTTCTAAGATTATCCCAAGCAATATATCATGCTCAAGGTGCAAGGATGTTGATGTTGATGCTTATGCTACTAACTCTAAATCTTTGAGTGCTTTGCAAAAGCAAATTGAGAAGTTTATGGGACTCCTTCACAACGGCTTTCTAAAGTGCCACATGGGTAGTAAGGCCCTTAAGAAGTACCTAGGATATCAAAGGGACAACTTCAGTCGTGAAGAACTTGGGTATGTTCCTCCACTGAAAGGGAAGGTGGATAAAAGTGTGATGCTCGAGAAGCCCCAAGGTCTAAACAACTTTGTTAAGGCCAAAAGTATAATTTCTAATGATTATGCATCACCAAGTTTATTTGATGCTTCTTATGTTCTTAGGAAGAATACTCATGGTCGTGTTGTAGCTAAGTATGTTGGCCCAAGGGGTAATAATATTTCCATCAAGAGAGTGCTTTGGGTGCCTAAGGCACTTGTTACTAACATGAGAGGACCCAAACAAGTATGAGTACCTAAAACTAGAAATTGATCTCTTGTAGGAATACATCTCCAGTGGAAGAAGTTGAGTGATTGATAGCGGGTGCACAAATCATATGACCGGAGAAGAGTCAATGTTTTCCTCCCTTGATCCAAACAACACCTCACAAGACAACATAATTTTCGGGGATAATGGAAAGGGAAAGGTAATGGGATTAGGTAAAATTGCAATCTCAAATGATCTTTCCATCTCCAATGTCCTCTTGGTAAAATCTCTCAACTACATTCTCTTGTCCGTTTCTCAATTATGTTATATGTGTTACAATTGTCTTTTCAACAATATTGATATGACCGTGCTTAGAAGGAATGATTCCTCGGTAGTCTTTAAGGGTGTTCTCAAGGGAAAGTTTATTTCAACTCAAATAAAGCTAAACTTGAGACGTGCTTAATGGCTAAGTCCAACAAGGGATGGCTTTCGCATCGGAGGCTAGCCCATGTTAATATGAGAAATCTTCACAAATTTCTAAAAGGCGATCACATTCTTGGACTAACCAATGTGCAATTTGAGAAAGATAGGGTATGTAGCGCGTGTCAAGCTGGAAAACAAGTTGGATCTCATCACCCGGCCAAAAATGTGATGACTACTACAAGACTGTTGGAGCTTCTTCACATGGACCTCTTTGGACCCATTGCTTATCTAAGCATTGAAGGTAACAAATATGGTCTTGTTATTGCTGATGACTTTTCACACTTCACGTGGGTGTTCTTTTTGCATGACAAGAGTGAAACACAAGCAATACTTAAGAAGTTTGCAAGAAAAGCCCAAAATGAGTTCGAGCTCAAGATCAAGAACATTCGAAGCGACAATGGCAAAGAGTTCAAGAACACGTGCGTGGAGAGTTTCCTTGATGAAGAAGGAATCAAACATGAATTCTCGGCTCCATATTCACCTCAACAAAATGGAATAGCCGAGAGGAAGAATAGGACTCTTATCGAGATGACAAGGACCATATTGGATGAATACAACACCTCAGACCGTTTTTGGGCCAAAGCCGTTAACACTGCATGCCACGCCATCAATCGTCTCTATCTTAATCGCCTTCTTAAGAAGACTCCCTATGAGCTTCTTACCGGTAACAAACCAAATGTCTCCTACTTTCGTGTTTTCGGTAGTAGGTGCTACATTCTTAACAAGAAGACAAGATCCTCAAAGTTTGCTCCTAAAGTGGATGAGGGGTTCTTGCTTGGGTATGGGTCAAACGAGTGTGCATACCGCGTTTTCAACAAAACCTCCGGTGTTGTTGAAATCGCTCGTGATGTGACATTTGACTCACTTGTGTTAGGTGAAGAGGAGGACCCTAGCGAAGCTATCAAGAGATTGGTTCTAGAAGATGTTTGTCCTAGAGAACAACAACATGAGGCCTCTTCCTCTACACAAGCGGAGCCATCCGCCTCCACCCAAGTCAACGATCCCTCACCCTCAAGCTTAGATCATGATGAAGTCGTTGTGCATGTGCCATCTTTACCAATCAACCTTGCACACCCAAGGATACACCAAAGCATTCAACGTGATCACCCCACCGACAACATACTAGGTGATATCAACCAGGGAGTATCCACTAAATCTTGAGTTGCAACATTACTCCTTTGTGTCTTCCATTGAACCTCTAAGATAGAAGAAGCACTCGGTGATTCGGATTGGGTGATGGCCATGCAAGAAGAGTTGAACAACTTCACTCGAAATGAAGTATGGTCATTGGTGGAGAGACCAAGGCAAAACATGATTGGAACCAAGTGGATCTTCCAAAACAAGCAAGATGAGAACGGCGTGGTGGTAAGGAACAAGGCAAGGTTAGTGGCTCAAGGGTTCACCTAAATCAAAGGTTTGGATTTTGGTGAAACCTTCGCGCCGGTAGCTAGGCTTGAGTAAATTCGAATTTTATTAGTCTTTTCTACTAACCTTGATTTTAAGCTTTACCAAATGGACATGAAGAGTGCATTCCTTAATGGTTCAATCAATGAGGTGGTGTCTGTAGAACAACCGCCGGACTTTGAAGATCCAAAGTATCTTAATCACGTGTATAAGCTTCACAAGGTGTTCTACGGGCTTAAGCAAGCACCAAGAGCATGGTATGAATGCCTTCGTGATTTTCTTGTCAAAAATGGCTTTGAGATTGGCAAAGTCGATTATACTCTTTTTACTAAAAACATGATAGTGATATTTTTGTGTGACAAATATATGTCAATGACATTATATTTGGTTCTACTAACAAGTCTTTTAGCGAAGAGTTTAGTAGGATGATGACCAAGCGATTTGAGATGTCCATGATGGGTGAATTGAAGTTTTTCCTTGGTCTTCAAATCAAGCAACTCAAGGAAGGAATGTTCATTTGCCAAACAAAGTATTTCAAGGACATGCTCAAGAAATTTGGGATGGAGAACACAAAGCCTATTGACACACCTATGCCATCCAATGGGCACCTAGACCTCAACGAGCAAGATAAAGATGTAGACCAAACGGTATATTGTTCCATCATTGGCTCCTTGCTTTACCTTTGTGCATCTACGTCTGATATCATGCTTAGTGTGTGCATGTGTGCAAGATTTCAAGCCGCTCCGAAGGAGTGTCACCTTATGGCCGTGAAGAGAATTCTTAGATATTTAGTGCACACACCTAATCTAGACCTTTGGTATCCTAAGGGAGCGAGGTTTAGTCTCATTGGTTATGCCGATGTGGATTATGCCGGATGCAAAGTACTTCAGGTACTTGCCAGCTCTTGGGTAGGTCTCTTGTTTCTTGGTCTTCCAAGAAGCAAAACTCCGTCGCCCTATCCACCGCCGAAGCGGAATACGTCTCGGCGGGGAGTTGTTGTGCTCAACTTCTTTGGATGAAAAAAACCTTGAGAGATTATGGCCTCAATGTGAGCAAAATTTCACTCCTATGTGACAATGAGGGTGCCATCAAGATAGCCAACAACACCGTCCAATACTCTTGAACCAAATATATTGATTTTCGCTACCACTTCTAGAGAGATCATTCAATAAGAGGCAACATAGACATCCAACATGTGAGAACCGACAAACAATTGGTGGATATCTTTATCAAGCCTCTAGATGAAAGTAAGTTTTGAGTTGAGAAGTGAGCTAAATATCTTGGATTCTCGAAATGTGGCTTGAGCTATTGCATGCATTTTGTTTGCTAGAATAGATTTGCATAACACTTTGTGACAAAATGGACATTCAATTCATGGATGAACACTAGTCACCGTTTTGTGAAGAAATTGAATCTATGTTGGTCCAAGCACAACTTGAGATAGATTCGCACATTTCTTCTCTTGGGGGTAAATTATCTTGTCTCATGGTTATTTACTCTCTTTTGGTCCTCGGATCAACCCATTCGACTTGTGATTATTTTTTTGAGTGGTTGATTAATCGCTAATCACAAGCTCAAATGGGGCCAAGTTGTTCGACCAACTCTTTTTCCCAATCCTATCAAAATGTTTGTGAAAAGTTTTCTTCAAATTTCCCTGTGCAAACCCTTGTAAAACCTGTTTTCTGCATTTTTCAGAAATTCCAAAAGTTTTTCGAAAATTCCAAAAATCTGCAGTCCTTCCGAGAGTTTCCCAAGAATTTTTGGAATTTTCTTAGAAATTCTGAAAATTTCCAAAACCGTTTCGGCCGTGTTCGCAACTTTTCAGACTTGTCCGAAAACTTTCGGACATGTCCAAAAATTTCAGGAACTATTTATACCCTTCTCTCTCCCTTGGACTCCTCTCTCTCTCCTTTCTTTTCCTTTTGTCTCCACGAGATCCCTCCATCCCACCGGCGGCTACCCCTCCTCGACGGCTCTTCGGTCCTCCCCTCCACTCCAATCTCGTGGGAGCACACTTGGGGGTCCCCTCTACTTCCCCTCCGAGTGGGAGGACACGGACAGTGCGTGGTCCGGAGAAGAGGATGCTGGCCCTTAGGTGTCCAATGTGGTCATGGGGGTGCTCTCCCTGCTCGACGAGCGGCTCATTCTCGCTGCAGTGAGGACCTCTCGAGACAACCTCCCCAGTCCACTGGTGAGGGTTCGTCTTGGGGTCCTCACACTCCTCCGCACAACCCCGCCGCTCCCATTGGCCCCTTGCTGGTGCACACCCATGAGCGGGATCCGGCGGTAGTGCGTCGTGCTAAGAACTGGCGGTTGAAGCCTGAGGTGGTGGCTCCTCAGCGGGCTGAGGATCCCCGCAACAGCTGTCGCACCACCTCCGATACTCGTTTTTGGACTCAGTTCCAACAAGACTACTATGAGACAATTATCATGCCTAAATCTCACAAGATTGTCTCCATGTAGTGGATCAACTGGCCTGAGTTGGAGGCTCACCATGATCCTACACTTGATGCGGTCATTGATGTTTGTGGTGAGATGGGGGTCTGCAACATCATGGCCCTTCAACATTCTTGCTGTGAGGAAATCATTGCTCAGTTCTATGCTACCGTCTACTTTGACAAGGTCCAAGCCATGCACTGGATGACTCAGGGCTCTTGGTATTCCATCTCTTATGGTAGGCTTGCTGATCTGTGGGGTTTCAACTTGCACTGGATCTCTATCTTGCCATACCTACACGATGCTCCAATTGTCAATGATAGAGGGCTTGCTCCTCTCTATCTTCCTGGTGGTGTGCCCTGTGAGATTAGGGGTCTCAAGGCTTTCCATTCCTATCTCAACCGGATGCTGCACAGGACATTTATGCCTAAGGATGGCGATGCGAGCAACATCAACCACTATTCTTGCAATGTCTTGCTGCAGTTTGATCCTTCATGCACTCTATTTCATGTCTTCAACTTTGTGTGGGAGGAAATCCGGCTGGCTTCCTTCAACCATAGGAAGGGTCTCGTTTACGCTCCTCACATCATGAGGATGGTCAAGACGATGACAAATTTGGAGTTTGAGCATGACATCGTCCACCAGCAGCTCCACCTTCGTCTGCTCAAGCCCGAGCCCTCCTCTGATGCTGGCCGCTTCTCTGGGGTGGGCACTTCTTCTGCTGCTAGGGCCACGATGTCCCCTCCTCCTCTGCTCAGCCAGCTGCCCCTGTCGCTCGCCACCAGCCCTCTCCTTTGTTTCATGTCTTGCGGAGTCTTTTCGGCCTTTGCTTTGCAGAGGCCCAAAAGAATCGCAAGGCCCGAAACGAAGTCAAGAGGACGGCTTGGCGGGTGAAAGAGATGCAATCTCAACTAAACATGCATCTTCAGGTCGAGGCACCTTCGTCACCTCCTGGCTTTGAGGCGGAGCCAGATGAGCCCGAGGAAGAGATCGAGGATTCCTTCGCCGGTTTTCCTCCAGACTACGACTTCGGCTTTGACTTTGGGTTTGGCCATCCACCACCTCCTCCACCAGAAGATCCTCTGCAAGCTCCATTTGTTTGAGGCGGCGCTTCTCTCTTCCTCCCTTTTTGGCGTTGTTGATGCCAAAGGGGAAGAATATCTATCATTTATCTTCTTGATTGGTCGAACATTTGGTGATTGTTTGTATGAGACTATGTGTGCTTTTGATTGTGTGTAAGTCTATGTCGTTAAATTCATATATTTGCTTAAGTCTATGTGTGGATGCTTATGATAGTGACTATGTGGTGTGATGTTATTTATATCCTTTTAGTCTCTTTATACATGGATGATGGTTGTTATGTGCATGGTTATTCTTTCACATCTTGTATGAGCTTAATTGTGGATGCAAAGTTTTAGCGGAAGCTCTCCACTTGCTTCTAATGCACACTTTAAGGGGGAGCCTTCTCACTAAAATCTTGCACCAAAACTCTCTTTTATATACACTTTTCCTTTGTTCTAATTGTATTGTCATCAATCACCAAAAAGAGGGAGATTGAAAGTGCATCTAGGCCCCTAATTATTTTGGTGATTAATGACAATCCTATTAGTGAGGACTAATGTTTGAAATTGAGTTTATGTGAAGGAACATTAGTCCGGATATGTGTGTAACTCGATGCAACACCCCTGTGAATGAAGATGTGTGGAAAAACGACAATGAAAGTCTTAGGTAAATTGTAAATGTTAATTTACTTGCATTGATAGGAAAGCCGTAGTATTAAGGGGGATGATACATTGATCATGAGAAATGAGTTGAGTGCTCAAAATTCCATTTGAAAAAATGGTTCTTAACTCATTTGGTATGTTTCTATGATTTTTGGAATTTTTGAAAGCAATTTTCAGAATTTCCGAAAAAGTCTAAAAGCTGGAAGTCGGTACTGGTAATTTTCGGACATGTCCGAAAATCACTTTCGGAATTTTCGAAAATGACCAGGAAGCCCGAAACCGTTCTGGACATTTTCGGAGTTGTCCGAAAATAATTTTCAGAATTTCCAAAAATTGAGATTGGTTCTGGATCTTTTCGGAGTTGTTCGAAAACTATTTTTGGAATTTCTGAAAATGTTGTGCGATCAAACTTATTTCTTAAAATTTTCGAAGTTGTTTGAAAATGATTTTTGGAATTTTCAAAAATTGCTGAGTGGCCATTTTTGGTTCTGGACATTTTCGAAATTGACTTTTGAAAGTTTTGAAAAGTACAATTATTGCTCTCAACGGCTAGATCTGAGAGTGGGCTATAAATACCCCTCGCCCTCTCCAAGCCCAAGCAGCTGGTTGACTTGAATATTTTTGTGCCCTTGGCTTGCTACTCTTGAAATCCACTTTTGAGCCTTGCTTGCTTGATCCACTTCTCCACTGGTCTTTGATTTGGATTTCGTGTGTATGTGAGAGTTGTGGATTCAAGTGTGTGTGAGTGCTTGGGTTGACTTCGTGAGGATTTGTGAGCACTCATTTCACTTCCCAAGAAATCTTTGAATCATTTGTTACTCTTGGAGGTTGAGTATTCCTAGACAGTTAGGTGTCACTCTTGAGCAACCGCTACTTGTGGTTGGCCGGGAGAAGTTTGTGAAGGTCGGATCTCATCTTCGAAAGGGAAGAGATACCACTAGTGGAAGGAGGAGTGATTTGTGCAACCTCTTGAGGAAAGGGTTAGCAAAGACCCGGCTCTTTGTGACCTCCTCAACGGAGACTAGAATCCCCTTAAGGATTCGAACTTCGGGAATATCTCACTGTGCAAGATCTTCGGTGAAACCCCTTTCTCCCTTGTTTAGCTTTACTTGCTTGTGCCGCTATAAGTTTAGTTGCTGTTTGTGCTAGTTTCTCTTTGTTGCAGGCAGCTAGATCTAGCATTTCTTTACATTTGGGTTCTGTCTGTAATTTTCGGAATTTTCGAAAATCATTTTCAAAAATTCCAAAAAACCATTTTTGGAATTTTCGAAAATGGTATGCTTCCGCTTTTACTTAAATTTTAAATTAGCCTATTCACCCCCCCTCTAGGCCTAATTGACCCTTTCACATACAAAGACTTCAACAATTTGCATACCTTGCCTTTTTGACCTTCCACTACAAACCCATCAGGCTAATCCATATAGATCTCCTCATCCAGCTCTCTATTAAGAAAAGTTGTCTTAATGTCCATTTGATGAACAAGAAGACCATGCGAGGCAGCCAGGGAAAGTAGCACACAAATTATGGTCAATCAGGCAACATGTGTGTAAGTGTCAAAGAAGTCTTTGCCTTCTTTCTGAGTATTGCCCTCTTTCCAACAAGCTGAGCCTTGTACTTTTCGACAGTACCATCAGGCTTAAGCCCCTTCTTAAACACCTACTTGCACCCCACAGGTTTGCATCCATAGGGTCGTTCTATCACCTCCTAAGTCCCGTTAGTGAGAATAGAATCCATTTCACTACGGACAGCCTCCTTCCAGTAGTCTGCATCGAGAAATGCATATGCTTCTGAATTGATTTAGAAGTGTCATCCACAAGATACACAGTGAAATCATCACCAAAAGACTTAGTCGTCCTTTGTCTCTTGCTCCTTCAAGGAGCTTCACTGTCATCCTCCTCAGTGACAAATCCATATGTATGTTCAGTTTATTCTGGTGGTGTGATTGAGCTGGGAATTATTTCAGAATGTTGGCCAGAAGTACTATGTGTATACTTCATTGGAAAAAAACTCTCAAAGAAGATAGCATCATGAGACTCCATAATTGAACCAACATGCATGTCAGGTATCTCAGATTTAACTATTAAAAATCTGTGGGCAATGTTGTGGTGAGTATATCCCAGAAAGACACAGTCCACAGTCTTAGGTCCAAACTTGCGCTTCTTCATTATTGGTATATTAACTTTCGTCAAATACCCCCATGTGCGCAAGTAAGAAAGTGATGGTTTTCTCCCAATCCATTTCTCGTTTGATGTTTTGTCCTTATTTCTGTTAGGAACTCTATTTAACACATAATTCGAGGTCAATAATGCCTCCCCCCACCATGTATTATGTAGTCTCGCAATATCTAACATAACATTCAGCAAGTCAGACATCATGCGGTTCTTCCTTTCAGCAATCCCATTAGACTCGAAAGAATAGGGAGGCATCATCTCATGTATGATGTCATGTTCCTCACAGAATAAGTCAAATTCGTTTGAGAAAAACTCTCTAGCACTATCAGACCTAAATCTTTTTATCTTTCTATCAAGTTGGTTTTTAACTTCTGCCTTATAAATTTTAAAATAATCTAGAGCCTCATCTTTTGTTTTCAACAAATACACATAGCAAAATCTAGTAGCATCGTCAATCAACGTTATGAAATATCGTTTTCCATCCTTCGTCAACACCCAATTCATTTCACAAAGATCTGAATGTAGGAGTTCTAGAGGTGCCAAGTTTCTCTCCTCGGCGGCCTTGTGAGGCTTGCGAGGTTGCTTTGATTGCACACAACTATGACACTTAGAACCTTTGACAATGGAAAACTTAGAAATTAAACACATACTGAAAAGCCAGGACATCAAGCCAAAATTAATATGACATAAACGTGAGTGTCAAACATTAGCCTCATTATCCACACTGTCACAGATATGATTCACAGACTTATTGCAGAAATCAAAAAGGGAAAAATGAAACAAGCTTCCGCACTCATAGCCTTTACCAATAAAATATCGATGTTTAGACACGACTACTTTATTAGACTCAAACACCAACTTAAATTTGTCTCTACATAGACGGGAGCCACTAACGAAATTCTTGTCGATAGTAGGGACATGCTACATGTTCTTCAGCTGCACGATCTTTTTCGAAGTAAACTTCAGATCTACCGTTGTCAATGTCAATGATAAGGCATAGCTACTATACATGAGTTAATGGAATACGGCAATACCATATATACGACAGTATACGAGAAGGTATCCTTACTTAAAGAAATATGGCTGATAAAGAAGGAAATTATCTTTCCAGAATAAAAGGTGTCAGAGTTTTAGTCAAGGAAGATAAGGTTTCCTTAAGCCTGTAACATGTTTTATCTCTTTGAGTTCTACTTGGAGAGAAAGATGATCTATGCTATATATACAAGGCCCCCACGTTCAGGGAGGGGCATCGAGTTACAAGCCATAGCCAAAGACATGCCCAAAAGCAATCCGGAGAAAGCCAACCTCGTATTCGTCGAATAGATCTCATCGGGCCGTTCTCGACACTTAGTCGGCAGATTCATCTAGTTGTGCTATTCCCCATTGTACTCTAAGCGATATTCCAATCCATAATACATATAAATCGAAGTAGGGTTGTTACTCATCTTAAGGACCCGAACCAAATAAATCCTTGTCCATTGTCTGCATGATCTACTCTCGTGTATACCCTCGTTCCAACGATCTTCATACTCTGCAAATACTGTTTGCGGGTACAGCTCATCGGCAGTGGCGCGCCAAGTTTCGACGAGATGAATTTAAGAGCGAGATTTTCTTACGAGAGCTTCTACAACCAACCTGGGCTAGGAGATCCAATCCAGCCAACCTTCGCCATGGTCAATGTCGGCTCCATCATCTTCCTTGTCCCGATCTCGCCCCCCTTAGCACGTGCTGAGGACGAGGCCATGACGACGGTACGAGTGGATACATCTCCCAAAACATCCGCCTCTTCGATTTATACCAAGAACGAGGCATCAAAATCTCAACCCATTGGCAGAATTCCTAAAGCAGCTCGATCGTCGGCTTCATCCGATAGGCGTGCACTGACAAGGAAATCTGCCGACAAAGATGGTGCATGGTGTCCAATCCACAAGACATCCAGTCATCCGTTGGTTGGATGTCGTGTCATAATCCAAGCAAAGGCTGAACTCGATACTTGCGAGGAGTGTGGGATTCATCGTATCTCTCCATATAAGGCATGGTGCCCAATCCATAAATCCAAGAGTCACCCCCTAACCAGCTATGAGATATTCTTGAAACTTGCGGAACCAATTACTCGAGTTCTATGTTGCCCGATCCACTCTCGTAGAGATCAATCTCGTACGACATATGTGGATGATAACCCTTCAGATCACATGGTGGGTTACATCGGAATTGATCCCGATGAGCCATCTGTTCGCCACAGCTTGGACAGCATGGAATCTTCTAGGTCAAATTTTCCACGTGACATGAACGTGGTCGACGTCGAAATCAAAGACAGGGGTGCAAACGACCAAAATTCTATTGGGAGACATAGGTTAAATCATTTGCATTGAAGTTAGGGGCTACTGTCAGTATCAAGGATAAGGCATACCTTCTATGCACGGGTTAATGGAATACGCTAATACCATATATCCGATAGTATACGAAAAGGTATCCTTTACTTAAGAAAATACGGCTGATAAAGAAGAAAATTATCTTCCCAAAATAAAAGGTGTCAGAATCCTACCCAGGGATGATAAGGTTTCTTTAAGCCCATAACCTGTTTTATCTCTTCGAGTTCTACTTGAAGAGGAAGATGATCTATGCTATATATACAAGGCCCCCACGTTTAGGGAGGGGCATCGAATTACAAGCCACAGCCAAAGTCGTGCCCAGGAGCAATCCAAAGGAAGCCAGCGTTGTATTCGCCGAATAGATCTCATCGGGCCATTCTCGACAGCTTCTAGTCGGCGGATTCATCTAGTTGTTCTATTCCCCATTATACTATGAGCGATATTTCCATCCATAAAACATATAAACTGAAGCAGGGTTGTTACTCATCTTCAGGGCCCAAACCAGTATAAATCCTTGCCCCTTGTCTGCTTGATCTACTCTCGTGTATACCCTGGTTCCAACAATCCCCATACTCTACAAATACCATTTGTGGATATAGCCCATCGACAACCGTGCCAACACCATGAACAGAAGCATGCGACCCATTCCCCATTAGGACAGAGGAATACCATCCGACCTGATAAGAATGAAACAACAAGATGCCAACACAAACATGTACATTGGTCCCTATATCAACCCACCAATTGGTAGACTGATTAACTGAAAAAACAGTAGGTAAATTACCATACCCACTTCCTTCTCTAGTGTTTCCAATTGTCACATTGGTAGACTTGGAAGTCTGCCCTGCAGGTGCCTTCATCCCCTTGTGTTGTGGACACTTCTTGGCCAGATGACCAAGCAAGCCACATACAAAGCAAGTTCTCTCATCCTGGTTTGAATTGTTGTTGTTCTTCTTCTTCTTCTTGATGTTGGTGGTCTGCTGGGTTTTGAATTTCCCTTTGTTCTTATTTGAACCCTTGTGCACCACATTGGCACTAGACTGCCCACCATCACCCTTAGACACGGTGTCTTTTTCCGAGCTTTCTCCTAAACATCAAGAGACGTTATCAATCCCTCAACGAAGTACTCATGTCTCTTGTGTTTGAGTAAAGTACCCAAACTTCTTCATGAGGGAGGTAGTTTCGCAACAATGCACTCAACCATAAATTTGTTGGGTAAGACACAAGGAGTTTGAGTTCCTTAGCCACGGTCTGTTTCTCATGAGTCTGCTCAACTACAGAACGGTTGACAACCATCGAGTCATGAAACTGCTCCATGATGTAGATCATTGCTAGCATCAGTTGCACCGAATTTGTTATTCAGTGCGTCCCACAACTCCTTAGCGTCGATCATGTGTATATAGCTCAATCGGATAATCACCAAGAACGCTAAGAATGCATCCCACAAAGAGAGTAGCACAGAAGAGGAGACAAACCCTAAATTGATTTCGCATATGTTGCGAGGAGGCAGCGGCTCGGTTTATATAGAGATATCAGGACGTGTGATCAGGATGCCTGTAAGGAAGCCACATCTACACAAGGATGAGAAACCAAATCATGCGCATGTCGCGTACGCGTGCCGCCTAGCAAGGTGAGACGAGGTGAGCAAGGGCGCACGTGTGTTACTCTTGCTCTCTCCATCACACATGTCTTAAGTGATTAGGAGAGCGATCTCCCTTATAAGGAGGTCTCCCTCTTTTGGAATAGGTAAGGTGGTACTAAACATCCCCATGCATGCCATCCCATGAGATGAGTTTTTGTGATTTTTCAAAAAATTAATCATCAAATGGGCTAAGGCCCATCTATTAATTTCAATATTTAGTAGTACTACCTAATCAGTAAATCATGCTTATGCAACCCTAAGAACTTATTCACCTGGTAATTAAGTTGACACACACAAGTGATTGGTCCTTAATCACTGGTTCAGCTTGTGTGCTTGCCGTTGGCATGATTATATCCATGCATGGTGCGGATGTCCTCATCATACTAAGTTGTAGTGGGTTCATGCCTTCAAACCTTCACCTCATAGAATTGTTAAAGATTAGTTAACGTGGTATTTGTAGAGATTTGGATGTTTCTGACAAATTCAAATTTTAAATGATAACCTCACTCTTATGATCAGTAACGGCTGATAACCAAAATGTCTAATGGTTTAATGAACCATCAGAGATAAATGGTTTGTGGTTCCAGGGTTAATATCTAATTGTTGAACACCAGTTATTGATTTACTAATCTGTGGTGATTCACAGTCACAAACCCTTACATATTAGCCTACACGAAAATAGATAATTAAAATATTTTTCGATTTTTCACGTGATAAATATGCATGTGCTGCCAGGGGACTAGAACTAGACACCACCAAACCTTAGCATGAGCACCCAAACCATTCTTGTCTAAAAGAGCTATGCATTCTATTTGAAAATTCCAATCCCCACTAATCTCTAATGGTTCACAGTTATAAACCATTAGAGACTACTTTCCATTCTCTAACCATTGTAAGTTGATAATCATTACTGGTTTTGGCTAATTCAACAGTCCCATATCACGATTCATGTCGTTTTAAGTCCAATCTGAAAAGGGTTTGGTTATTCAACCCTGATAGATCAAATGATCTAAAATAGTTCTTGTAGAAAAATTAGATATATAGGTTATGGGCAGGGGCATTACCAGTAGAGGAGCGGTTACCCATATGCCCGGCGGTATCACGGTTAGCATCTTAATCATTAATAGAAGTAATGATCTGGATTTATTTAACAAATAAAAGAAATTTGGCATTTGTTACTGATGCTTCTAGGTGTCCGATCTTCCGATAGGGTTCGATTTGACGAGGTGAAGACATTCACATTTTGAGGCTTCCAATCAACGATCGTCACCTTGTAACCACTACACACACGTCTAGTTGTTATCAACCATGCTCTCACGTAGTCGATCTCACCATGAAGGTTTTATCCTTGCAAGCAATCGAAGAAACTCACAAGAATAAGGAATAGCACAATATGAATTGGAGGAGCTCGAAGCTTGTAGGTCGCGACACGGTGACCTGCTCGTTGAGGATAGAAGCGGTGACTTGTGGCAACCGGCAGGTGGAGGAGCGACGGTGGTCGACAAGTAGAGGGGCTCACAGCTCGCGGCACGGCGACTGGCTCGTAGAGGAAAGCAGCGAGGAGTGCGATAGCTTGTGCAAAATCTGGCTGACGGGTGGAGGAGCAGGCGAGCGAGCAGTGTGGCCGACGAGTGAGCGAGCAGCATAGCCAACGAGAGGACAGAAGGAGAAGCAACAACCGGCGGACCACAGGCGGGTGAACAAGCATCAGAGGTGACTGGCGGTAGGCGGACGAACAGACAAGCATGCGAAGGAGAAGTGGTGCGCTCATGCCGTGCGCCCAACCTAGGTAGGTCGAGCTCGTCCGCTCATTTTTGCCAGATGGCTTGGACCCGAATCTAAGGGGAATATTCCTCTAAGGAGACCAACCCTTTCGACCTATTCTCAAACCAAACACCCTAAAAAATGGGTCGACCCAACCCAACCCAGCCCGACCTATCCCTCCAACCAAATGCATGCTTAGGGAGGAAAGGGGTTGGAGCTCCGAGCTCATCAGTTGCGCCGCTGTTGTCATTTTTCACCATTTGCTCTCAACCCTGTCCAGCTGTTGGCACTAGCTGTTGTTCGCCATCCTCAAGCCCTCCCTTGCTGACAAGAGCAGCCTCCTTTCATCGGTCTTCCCTATCGTCAACAAGAGATGCCACTTACTCTCGATGTTCCTGTTGTGAGCCATGACCATTTGGCCTCACACGCTTCCCGAATAGCTAACTGGTACGTTTTTTTCAAAAAATAATTATATAGAAATTTCTTTTAACAAATCAAAGAAACTCATTTTTCAAGTTTCTAATAGTTAATACTTACTTAATCATATGCTAGCGTCATTTCTCGTTTCGCGTGCGTCAAAAATGCAAAAGCTAAACGAGCTTTCAAATAGAGCTCCCTCTTCCCAATCTCTAGTCCCTTTTTCATGTGCACGCTTTTCAACCTGCTAAACGTTTTGTTTTTTAAAAAATATATAGGATATTTTCTTTTAAAAAATCATATTAATTTATTTTTATTATTTTAGCTAATACTTAATTAATCATATGCTAATCTACCATTTTGTTTTGCGTGTAGAGGGAAAAGGTTCCCAACCCTTAGCTTTTAATACAATCTTAGGCTTCATTCAACCTAGTTAATTCGCTGAGCTTATCATGAGTGATAACGTACTATTAATTGAGTACTCCCTCCATTCAAAAATAACTTCATCTTTCTCTTCATCCATTAGTCCAATGAAGACTTCATTTTTGAAGGAATTAATATATTGAGATTTGTTAAAGTTAGAACAAATGCATTGGGACTTGATAAAGTTGGGACAAATACATTACAATTTTATAAAAGTTAAGGACAAATACATTTGGACTTGGTGAAGTGAAGAGTATTCTAGTATTTTAAAGTTTCTATTGGTATGGGGAACATGGGAATGTGAAATCAAGGTATTGATTAATCTATGTGATGAACAAATTATCAAAGGTAAGTGTTTTGGAAAATACGGTGACTAGTGTTTTCAGTCATCGCACAGTACAGTTGGCACTCTGTGGCCAGTCAGACCGGGCAGTGAGCACCGGTCAGACCGGAGGTGTCCGGGCAGTCTGACCAGGTTGCTCGACGGTCAGACCGGTAGACTTTGGGTTAGAGTCGGTTTGGGTTGTATTCATGGAGTTTCTAGATTGTTTCATGCTTTTATAATTTCTAGATAGTTTCTATTCGTATGTGATACTATTGCGTGCTGATGTGAGTCAAGTTGGTGCGAACTTGTACTTAGATATGAAGTTTCTTAGTTGTTCATGTGCAGGTGTTGCTTGAGACCATGGGAGTATAGCCGGTGATGGATCGGGAGTAGACTTGGAAGAAGTTGAGATCCATACGGTCAAGGATATCATACAGGATGCTCAGGCTAGAGAACAATGCACGTGAAGATGAAGGTTTCCATATGGCATACATGTTGTATTGTGTGCGTATGGAAAAAGAAGTCAAATTTGGATTGTAGTCCAAGTTTGGAAAGATTTGAGTGTGGAGTTGTATGGGAATGTTGTTTTCCTGGTTTAATAGGTTTCCTATGTGATTAGGAGTCCTAGTTCTAGTTGGATCCATAACAAAAGGCAACCACATTATGGGTATAAATAGATGAGGGGTTTAGGCCAGAAGCATATCGACTTTTTGAGTGAGAAAAGTTAGGGTTTGCTTCGAGGTTTCAATCCTAGTTCATAAGTTGAGAGAGGAGTGCTTTAGATGTACTTTGTAAACACATATTATTGATCTACTTTCAAGAGTTTCGTCAATAAGTGTTTGTTAACGCCAAAATTTGGTAAGATTTTTTAGTGGATTCAGTTAAGAAAAGAATACGATCACCCGATGAAAAGTTTATCCAAAAGAGACCAAGTTCAAGAAAGAATCGTGGAGACCATGGCATGGCAGCTTAATTTATCTATTAATTAGACAAGTTTTGTATTTAGAAATGTTTGTGTCATATCCGATCAGAACTTGTATCTTTTACTTTATCTTTAGGAAAGTATGAGTCGTGTCCAATTAGGACTCTTATCGACCTAAGAGTATAAATATGTATACCCAGGGTCTTTGTAAAATTATCTCTCAGATCAGTACAATTTTCAACGCATCGCCACCCTCTTTTCCGAGGTTTCTTTTACTATCGGTGGAACTTGGCACGTGATGCGGGGCTACATCGGCTTCGATCTCCGGCGGAGGTGTAAGTCCTAAGTTTCGCCGGCCCTGGCAATTGTATCAGCTATATTAGTATTGTCCAAGGCTGCATCGCTTCGATCTCTTGGATTGCTCTAGTTCGATCGATATCTTTGCCTATTTGATATTTTGATTTGATCTTTAATTACATTGTGTTTAGAAACGCATCGGTTTAGTTGGGACTGTCTCGGTTAGGTATGATCTTCTGACTTAGTCAATATATCTCTACAATCACAATGTTGTTTTAGATAGATTCATTATATTCATCACATTAGACAGATCTATTGGCTCATTGAGTATTAGATTATTATATACAATCTCGTGTTGCATCGGTTATGTTCGACCTACTAGATTGTTGTTGATAATCTAAATCTTGTTAAATCGATTGGTTCATGCTAATGTTTTATCGAAGTGTTAGCCGATCTTATCCGATGTGTTAAATTTTTCTTTGATGGATTTATTGTCTTAGTTAAATTTAATGCATGACCATTTTGGTCGGTGTCATATCAACTTGCTTAAATCTATCATGCAATTATCAATCTTATGCTGCATCAATTGGGTTTGACCTATGAGGTTAAGGTTGTAAGTTAGATTTATTTAAATCAAATAGGCATCAATCATTGTTTCATCGGGTTTCAGTCGATGAGTTATCATAAATGTTGCATCGACTTATGAAGATTATATACAATTTGGTTTAACCGATTGTAGCAAAGGTTTCATTGATCAATGAATCATTTGGATTTAATGATATCAGATTTTTAGTCGACGTATGCTTTGATTATCGAATCATTACTTATTTTATGATATCATCAATAGTAGATTGCCTTATATTATTATTTATTCAAGTGTCAAAATCTACATCAGATATACAGCCGATTATTCAAAACCCTATCGACATCGGCTAGTATCGACATCGACTAGTATCGCTACATCGGCTTGTTAGCCGATCGGCTGTTTGATCGTCAATTTATATATCTTATCAGTTGTAGGATCAAACTAACTGGCACGCCCACATCCTATATTATAGGACCAGCACTGGAGCTAAGCAGATCTTTCAGGCCTTCATGTGCCACACGTAGGATGTACGTCAACACATCTTCAGGCATACTCGACGGGATAGATTTTGCGTCAACAGTGTTTTTCTCAATCCCGACGGTTTGACTGGAGTTCTTTGTGTAGTCAAACTAGTGGGCGGTCCAACAGGTGGCAAGGCGGTGGTCAGACCAACGGTGAGCAAGCGATCAGACCGGTGGGCGTACTGCGGTCAAACCGAAGTTGATCTGGTGGTCAGACTGGCTACGCTAACAACTTCATTAGCTAACGGGGTAACTTTTATTTTCGCTAAAAATTTTTGGTTTTTGGTGTTCGAACCATTCACTCTTCTTTGGTTGGTTTGGTTCTTGTATTCGACCCTACAGAAAAAATAAATATATTTTGGGACAAAGATAGTACTAAGATTGTGTTTGTTAGCTATTAAGATTTTTAGTGAATCTTAATATTTAAGATTGTGTTTGTTAGCTATTAAGATTTTTAGTGAACACAAACTTCCCTCCCTGTAGGCAAAACACAATCTTAAAAAATGGAAGTGTTCCCAAAATACGAGATAGTACAAATTAAAAAATAAAGTAAAGAACACATCTTAAATATTAGTATAAACTTAAAATTAAATTAATTTGCTGAAAATAGAGAAGTAGCCAAAGCCATAGAAGTCAAATACGAGCCTAAATCCCCTCATATTTGTTGATAGGAACGACTCAAGCGTGGCTGTACTGGTACACTACTGAACTTCACATTCATCGCCTAGCCACAACCACGCGCTGCTGCTGCACCCACTAGCTACTATTGACTCTATTTCAAAATTTCAAAATAAGTTTATCTTCCACCCATCTCATACATAACAATAGAAAATCAAAAAATTATAATACCCCTATTTTATCAAAACTCAATATAAATATTTGTCATTTTACCAACTCCTAATTCTATTATTTCATACTTTTTCGATATAATAATTACTCTAAAAATAATTTTATTTTGAAATAAATAAAAAAATAAAAATAAACTTATTATTAAACGAAGAAAGTACTCCGAGAGAAGCGAGATGCGGAAAGCCATCAAGTGGGCAGGTTTTTGTCCCACGGTCTGTGGGCAATCGGCTCTTGAAAAGCTGCAACGGCTGGGGTCCATGTCCGATCATGTTTACGATCTGCATAGGTAGGTGTTGTCGCGCCGGCAGATCACGCATTTCTTCTTCTTCTGCATACATAGATATTGATATAGATCCCATCTGACCGATTGATTTCATGCCCACCGAAACCTGCCACCAAAGCGTCTCCCTCTCCAACGTACGCCTGCTGTTTCTCGTCCTGTTTTCTCTATTATATATTGCATCGACGTGTACATGTGTTTTCTTTAAGCCTTCTGTAGCTTGTACATGGAAGCATGCTGTGTAAATGATGCATACTTTGATGCACACGGATGTTCTGCGTATTTTTGCACTGCACTTTAGGGGACTTCTTTCAGAAGATGTTTGCACGAAAGAACAGACCTGGCAGCACAGAATATCCCCCCCATAACAAAAGCTTGTCTGTCACCAGTTCATCACGCGATGTCGTCATAGCCGTGAAGGAAAAAAAAAATCGCCCCTACACTCCCTGGTAACGACAACGCTCCCGATGCCAGAAAAAAATGTGCTGTTTCAGTGCTCTGCTGGGTGCAGAGCACAGACGTTTCTAGCGAGTTTTCCGGGCACCTGACACACAAACACTGGAATTTCTCTCCCCCTTGTGTCTCACATGTGAGACAAGCGAGATATTATTCCCCAGCAATAATCCAAAAACAGAGGGGAAAGAAATAGTACATACTACATACTCCATTGTTCGTTATTCAGAGAGTACAGAGATACTCCTACTAGTAATACATACAGAGCTGATGATTGAACGTTGGAGACTAGTACTAATACATAACTATTCAAGGGAAATTCAGACACAAAGCTTATTAATCTATACGGAGGATGTTGCCATGTAGGCCCCAAAAGAAAAGGAAAAAAAAGAGGAGAAGAAGAAGAACGGACACATCAGTGATAGCGAAGGGCAGCATCCTTTTGAGAGCAAATAATTGCTCTCCACTGGAGTACCCGTACTACGATTCATCATCGATGAGTCCACGTCGTGTGCCACCAACTTGGGTTTAATATAGCGCTGCCCAATTTACACCGAAAATCCCCTGCGAAATCCCTTGAAATATGCCTCTGCCTTCGCAGACGACCATAAACATCAAGGAAGGCAGCAAACTGCAAACCCATCCTGTCCCTCACCTTCCACTCTTGATGGACACAGCCACCAAGCTCCACTCTCCCACTACTCCCCTCCTCACCCACGCCCACCATGACGACCGCCTCTTACTCTGCTCCCCGCCGTCCCCGTCGTTGCCGGCGGCCGTGGAGTTCCCTGTGCTCAAGAGCAGGGCGGCGCGGGGTGCGCTGCTGCTGGCGGCGAACTACGCGGCGCTGTTTGTCGGGTCGCTCTCGTCCAGCCTGCTCTCTCGGTTCTACTTCGCGCACGGCGGCGCCGACCGGTGGCTGGCCACGCTCGTCCAGTCGACGGGGTTCCCGGCGCTCCTGCTACCTCTGGTGTGCGCGCGACGGCCGGCGTCACGGCCGTTCGCCGGGTTCACGCCGCGCCTGGTGATGTACTGCGTTCTGCTCGGGCTGGTGATGGGGCTCAACAACCTGCTCTACTCGTGCGGCACCTCGTACCTGCCGGTGTCCACCACGGCGCTGCTGCTCTCCATGCAGCTCGCTTTCACGCTGGCGCTCGCCGCGGCGCTCGTCCGCGTGCCGCTCTCCTTCGCCAACTTCAACGCCGTCGTCCTCCTCACGCTCTCGTCCCTGCTCCTCGCGCTCCGCCACGGCGCGGGCGGCGGCGGCGCGGACGCCACCAGCCCGGACTACCTCGTCGGCGTCGCGGCGACCCTCGGCGCGGCGTTGCTCTTCGCGCTCTACCTGCCGGCGGCCGAGCTCGTGTACCGGCACGGCGGGGTGACGGGCTTCCGGATGGTGGTGGAGGCGCAGGTGATTATGGAGGCGGTCGCGACGGCCGTCGGAGCGGCCGGAATGGTGTCGTCCGCGGGGGGCAAGTGGCCGTGGGACGGCGTGGAGGCCACTTGGGATCTGTCGCCGGCGGCCTATTACGCGGTGGTCGGGGCGGCGGTGCTTAGCTGGCAGCTGTGCTTTCTTGGCACGGCCGGAACGGTGTTCCTGACGACGTCCCTGCACGGCGGCATCTGCATGACGGCGCTGCTGGCGGTGAACGTGGCCGGCGGCGTGGTGGTGTTCGGCGACGAGTTCGGGCCGGAGAAGGCGGTGGCCATGCTGCTCTGCCTCTGGGCCTTCTCGTCCTACGTCTATGGGGAGTACAAGAAAGGGGACAAGGCCATGGGAGAGGAGGACCAAGGGATTCTGGATCGGGTCTAAATTTTGCTTTTCAGATTAAGAAAAAGAAAGAAATCATTTTAGTCTTTTTTTCCCCTTTCATGTGAATAACCACCTTGCACATAATGTGAAAAGTTACTAGCTTTTTTAATGATCCTCTCTTGCAATCTGTTAATCTGAGTGTAATTTTATTTCGCTGACAAAATCGAAATTCGTGTGAGTGAGAGCAATAGTGAATCGGCAGCTCAGCGTGGCTGGCCAGCTCGATGGTACCGTGTGCACTGGCCACTCAGTAGGGACCGTCAAGTACCGCGGAACCACCAGCCGAATCAAATTGTGAAACCACTGTACAAACTGTGAAGAATTTTTAGAAAGTTATACCCCACCGTTTCAAAATATAAGAGATTTTATATAGATGCGAGAGATAATCTGAACACTAAATCTGTCTCATCCATATATAAAAAAGGATGAGATATATTTTGTACTATTAATCTGGACACTAGGATCCTTCCTATCTATCTAAAATTTTTTATATTATAGGACGAAAAGAGTAAAACATATCATGTGTTGTGTAGGTAATATGCTATTTTAATACCACCCAATTTTTTGAAATATATGAAATTCATAACCAGTGATATCAAATCGTAGACAACCGAGTTAAATTGTTTCAACCGTGCTCGCTTCGTTATTTGTCAATTTCATATCTTCCCAGCGAAATTAAGATTGATCTTGAAATTTTATATAATACATTGTACTATCACTCTTGTATTTGGTAAATTGTTTAAGTTGTACGCATATTTAGTGTAGTACTACTGTACTAGTTTCATGGTTTCATTCACTAGATTGGTGGATTATATATGATATTCTTCTCACCAATTGTTACTGTTCCACGTTCCTAGGACCTCTTCATGGTATCGGTATATCTATTGACAAGAGTTCAGATAGGGGTGCATTCAGTGGCAGACCTAGGGGCCCGGAGATCCTGAGCAATCGCCCGGGCTCGACGGCGACTCGCCAAGGTTCAGAAGATTTTGTCTGCCACTGTGTATATCTTTTCTACACCTTTACAGGTCCTGCTATAGTCAACGGCTTAATGGAGCAACAAGCTGTAGTTGATAGGCAAAGTGGAAAGCAACACTATTATAAGAATCATATAAGAATGTGCAACTGACGAAGAAAAGTCTGATCTTATTATTATACAACCTATGTGCAGTGTGCTCGTGCGTAGTCTAAAGCTGAGTTCGGTACTGAGGTGTTGCCCAACTCCAAATCCAAACAGTACGCACGGAAAACGAAACGTCCATTAGCGCGTGATTAATTAAGTATTAACTATTTTTTTTTCGAAAATGGATTAATTTGATTTTTTTAAGCAACTTTTGTATAGAAACTTTTTGCAAAAAAATACACCGTTTAGTAGTTTGAAAAACGTGTCCAGGATAAAAAACACTGTACGGCGTTCTGAACCCACCGAACGAACTCAGCCTAAAGGGTTTACATAACTTTATAGAAAATAAAGACATAAAGATATGAGGATGTAGTAGCATTCTCATTCATTGTCTTCTCAAATGTATACAATGCTGAGTCATCTCTCTCTATTTGTAAGCATAACCATAGGTTACTTTTCATATTTAGTGAATGGGCTAATTAGTGGGCTACCTAAGCCGGGCCATCATGGGCCAAAGGTTTTCTAACACTCCTCCTTGGACCCTCATTGTGTTGTGCTTATGCCTCGTCCACAAAAACTCAGTGAAAAAAATTTGGAGAAAGAGTACATAGCATATACTTGAAATGTCGCATGAATTGTCTCATTAAAAATCTTGATAAGAAACTGCATGAAAACTTATCTAAGGAAAAGAGAGTACAATCCACCCAATTCTTCGTACAATCTTTCTAGATTGATTTTCTATATCAAGATTCTGGAATGAGTGAGCAAAATTCTCATCCTGAATTTTGCATTTTCTCTATGTCTCATTATTCCGGTTCCTCGGACATATCTATTCAAAAGAAGATGTCGATAATGAATCAGTGGACAAATCTGCAAGATTTTCATATAACTTAGTTTGTTGCTTTTATGCAATTCATGTGCATAGAAGAACTTAGGGTTCCCATGCTTAGTGAGTTTGCTTTTCATGTGACTCATTTGCATATGTATGATATATACTGCTTTAATTTCATAAATGATGGGGGTTGAGATAGTTTTTAAACTATAATTGCTGGAATGAGGTAACCATCTCTTAAAGCCATGTCAAGACTCTGTATAGTTCAATGATACTTAGTTCGATTTAGTTTAATTAGCCAAGTATTCAAGTGCTACTATTACACACTTGTGTTTGGGAATTCCGTCCTAATTTGGCGATAATCGACTACTCCAAAACCATGCACCTTGAACATTTTCTAAGTGCGGTTGGACTGACGTACTAGGCTTCCATTTGTCACATGCTTTTAGCTGCAAGCATAAGCGTGATTTGGATTCTGCCAAATATTTCATTTAAAATCAAACTCAAATTCAAAGCGAACGAGTTTGTTTCTTCAATTCTTTCTAGATTATTCTGTTTGTTCTATGTTAGTTCAGGACTTAGTACTTCTTCATGTATTGTTATGCAAGTGTCCGATTGAAACTTCTGAAGAGCATTCATTGATTTCTATCTTCAATGCTATCAACATTCAAGTTGAGTTTTTCTTTTCAACTTTTAGTTGATTAAATCTATTCAACTCCTAGTTGACTGAGAATGAGTTTTGCTGTCTAAAGGAGATATTGCCCGTAATAGGTTTCATTTTCAACTTCTATTGGTTGTATGAGACTCTATGCGAGTATCCATGGATATACGAGAATATGCAATTTCATATGCTGCTTGCTTAATGCTTCTTGGTGTGGGCATGATCCTTTTAGTGTACCAGCGTTGGTGTGCACTCCAACTACTGATTTTCTTTCTTGATGGGAATATGTGGCATGCCTGTTCTGAGGTTCCATGTCACTTGCCAGATCTCAACTGGCTCCCCTTCTATTCGATGGGATACTTTTCGTGACTTTGAGTATGATAGTCTGTTTTGTCCTGTTTTCACCAGACGTCTCCGGTTACTTTAGGGGCGTGAGGAGCCGATGTTTTCTTGTCCTATTGTTTTTATTTGAGGCCTCTGGACAAGATGAGGGATACTTTTACTTTCTTTGGTATTTCACCCTCCTCCGCTGCATTTCATTTATGCAACTTAATCAAACTCTTCGCAATCACAAAGTAATCACAAAGTGATTTGATAGTTTCAATTCTTTACGTATACTTCTGTTGCTTAGTTTGCATTCACTAGTGCAATGTTACATGCATTACTCCCTTTCTACTATCATATTTACTAGCATTTCCTATTTAGGGGTTCATTCTCTTCATCTAAATAACTGAAAATAATTCTTATTTAATCAAGAAATTTAGGCTTCATAACTATCTCCATTCAAAGTTTCTGACTTTCGGAGCCTTAGCAATGCATTATGATAGTGGGATATGCACGTAAAATCAAGAAAATGCAATGGCACAAGTTGCAAAGTGAATGTTCATGCCAATGGTCTGAATTTTCTTTCAGAATCCTCTGCTTTCAGAACTGCATATCCCTTCATACTACGGGTATTACAACAATGACATAGCAAATATTACAATTCGTAGCTTATACTTGGTCCATTTATGTAGATATTTGGTACTTCGTGCTGCCAGTTACCAAACATCAAATGGTATTCTAGCATTATCCTCGTGGACTTCTAAAAATGATTTAGTGAATTTCGTTCAAATTCACGTAATCTTGCTGGATTAATTTTGGCAAAAGACATGGTGTCGAATAGATACTGGATGTTCGCTACTTCAGGAACACATCTATCCATATAGTATCAAAATAGGACCGCAAGTATTCCCCATAATCCAGTTCAGGAATGCTAGAATTATACCTTCATAGTATGCAGTCTATGCATTAATCTCCTATTGGTGCATACCGCCACACAAATCTTCATGGTTTAAGAAAATTATGCATATATATGCTATGACCATACGAGTTGTAATGCTTATTCTTATAATTCTAAGACCAGTATGACTGAAAATCTGTTGCTAAAAGGTAGTGTAGCCCAAATCATCACACTTTTTAGAGAGTTCAAGGGGGTTAATGGACAGTAGATGCTTCTATATAGTGTATAATTGTTTCATAGGTAATATGACCATGACACTTTCTAGGCCAACAAATTTAATTGCTGCTGCTAACAAAGGTCATAATATTTCCAGTTCTATGCTTCTGAAAATACCTCTTTCTCTTAAAGTGTTATTTGTGGTTATGCGAACCATAATTCATTCTTTTTCTTTTATGTTTGGATGCTACATAAAATTCAAAGCATTATACTCATGTGCTAGGAAATAGCAATATATAATAGTAAATGCCTTAAATATGCTATTTTATACTGAAAATAATCCTTTGTTGCAGGGAAAAATGTTTGCTCAATTTGGGAAAAAAAACCATTTATTCAATTCAATATTCTATTCAAAAATTGCAATAAGTGATGGCAAAGTATATTGATTCAACGAAGTATTCCGGTACGTCGGATTCAATTAACTTTATAGCGAGCGTCTTACTTAGCAGCTATGACAATGTTTTTTTATTCTGACATAAATTTTAGGGCTGATCCGGTCTAGCATAGGAGATTCTATGTCCACAGCCATACAAATAGGCTAGGAGTTCTCTCCTCAATTCATGATGAGTGTGTTATTAGGATCATCCTTTTCTTTTCGTATTCATGAGTGCATGGTTCTAGATTGTTCACCATGACATGTGTTCTACTCCCCCTTTTTCTTTTCTTTCATTGAGGTAAATACACCACACTAGTTGCTCGTGTTGATTTCATTATTAACTATGTTAGGTGGCTTAGGAAGACAATGTTCTTCTAGTGAACACTATCATAAACTTTAGGCAATTCTATTATTAACTAGCTAGGCATACTTCTTGTACGCGTACTAATGATACTTGCATGTGATTTTCATCGTGTTTAGGTAGAATATCAAGTTTCTAAAGTATTTGGTGCAAATTCGGTGCACTGTATTACCGTACTATTACCGTACTCTCTAGGTCATTTGCTCAGTAAATTATTCGAAAAATACTCATTTTTGCTTGATGAATGGTGGGGGTGCACTATAGTCTTCCAAACTGCTTCTTTCGTGCAGTCAAAAGAGTGCCAACGCACTCATCCATCTACCATACTCATTCATGAGAGTAGCTTGAAGGCATCGCCGAGAGATTGAAATGCTAGATCAATCCCATCGAGACAATGAATAGAGCGCGCTTGGTTTGATGGTACCGTAGAGCTTCTTGTTCCATTACAATTTTGACATTGAATGCATATGTCCGAGTTTTTCTAGATTTGACGAACTTCTAGTTCATGATACTAGTCATCTTTTGTTATTAAAAAATATGCGCAAATTGCATTCAGATAAAATGCGCTACCGTTGCAATACAATGGTACAAAAGATTCCCGCAAATAATTCTAATATATTCTGTGCAATTCTATACATTTTACCGCAAAGATATTAACTAAAGGTAATAAAAGCAATATTACAAATAATCAACAATCATAAATACGATAAATAAATTTCATAACCATAAATATCAACAATAAAAGTGCCCCAAATACAAAATTGGGATCAAAATTCAAAATCCTAGGACTCTTTTATGCGAGAATATGATTTTTCTGTGGATTTTGCAAATTCCGAATGACATTCAAACAAATATCCCTATTGCAGAGGGTTATGCGTGTATTTTATAAAAACTTCAGGGTTTAAAGCGTAAACTTTCCAATGCAGAGTAGCATGCGCTTAATTTTGTAGAATTACAAAGGCTTTTATGCAAAATCGGAAGATTCTTTCCTTTTTCCTTTTTCTTTCCTTTTCTTTCCCCTTCTCTTTCCTTATCTTCTTCTTTCCCCCGATAGAGCCGCCTGCCATGTGCGGCAGGTCGGCCGGCGGGGCACGGCCGAGCGGCGGTGGCGCGGCCGGGCGGCGGCAGCGCCGGTGCAGTGCCGTGCAGCCGCGGGGTGCGGCCGGGCGGCGGCACCGACTGGGCGCACGGGCGCGGCGGCCGGGGCGGCTAGATGGCCAGCTCTGCTGCGGTGGGGCGCGGTCCCGTGAAGGCGCGGCGAGGCCGTGCAGCGGCAGCGCGGCCCTGCGCGGGCGCGTCGAAGCCGTGCGGCGGCGCGGCTCCGGCGGCATCGTGCGCAGGCGCGGTCGAACACGGCGCGGCGGGCGTGGCACCGCGCGGCGGCTGGGGCGGCGCGGGCGGCGACAGGCGCAGTGCGGCGGTGTGGCGGCCGGCGACGGTGGAGGCGCAGCCGTGCTGCGGCACGGCGGGGCGCGACCGTGCGGCGGCTGCCCGGCGAGGCCGGCGACCGGCGCAGCGCAGCCATGCGGCGGCCTCCCCACTTTTTCTTCTATTTCTTTCTCCTTTCCCCCGATCCCGCCTCCTATCATGCGTAGCTGATGCGGCGCATGCGACGGCGCGGGTGCGGGGAGTTCGGCGCGGCGGCGCGGCCAGACGCGGGCGCGGTTACGCGGTCAGGTCCAGGCACGGACGCGACGGATGGCGAGGCGGCAGCCAGGACGGCGCGGCGCATCCATGGTTGCTCGGTGCTTTCTTCCTTTTTCTTTCTTCTTGTGTTTTATGCATCTCTCCGGCCCAGCGCCTTCATGGCATAGGAGCGTGATGTGAGTGCGTCTCGGTGCGGCGGCACGACGGCTTCGGTGCCATGCCATGCGTAGGCTCGGCCTCGCTGTCATGCGGTGCAGCGTCCTTGGCCGGCGCTGCGCGGTGAGGAGCGCGCGGTCGGCCAGCAATTTCGAGAAAAATATCCAATCGGCTTTCGTCGGTGACTTCAAGTCGTCGCCTCGTCGGGAATAGCAAAAACGGAACGGGGATTAGGAGAGTTCATTTTCGCGATTAGATCTGCGAGATGCAAAATGAATGTGTGAGTTCTTACTTTTTTTTTTCGGTCTCCGGTAAAACGTGGTGGTGATAACGTATTATATAACCTCTATGCATACCTCTCTGAAAACGGGGTATGAAATTACTGACTATCGATACCGTTTTCACAAAATTAATATCTATGCTACTATAAAAAAACATTAGTGATGGTGGTTCTGTCACCACCACTAATTTTGTATTTTTTACAAATTAGTTACTTATATTTTATAATATTATGTAATAGTTTAATATTTGTTTGAATCAAGTGTATATATTTATTCAAATAAGCAAACATGTTTATGACATATTATTATGTATTTTCTTTTACCCATAGTAAAATATGAGTGTTTTGTTAGTAATAGTAATATCTTCATCGATTGTTACCATTTCTAAAATTTAGTTTTTTTAATTTTTGTCACCATCACATTAACATTGACACTAAATAGTTAAATTGTTAAATATGAAAATTCTCCAACCATTTTCGACCGTTTCATTAAAAAAATAAAAAATGATACCAATATTGACAGTCATATCCCTAGTTATAATCCCTTTTGTTTTACGAAGTGAGTGTAACTCAACTGGTTAGATTTCTGATGGTGAAATCTATCCATCTAAGTACACGTCCTAACACACACGTCCTAACATGAGTGTTAGCATTTACGACTAACCATTCTTTAAGTGGCAGATGATGTACCCACCGATTGCGAGACATCCGTGGTGACTTCGTGAATATCAAGATATACGATATGCCGGCCCAGTCTTCAAAAATGTTTAAAGATGCTTATAGAGGTAGGGTGTGCGCGCGCGTGTTCCTAGGGGTTATTGTGCATGTGTTTATAATTGTGTCTGTATTGTATTTGTATTGTACTTTGAAACAAAATAATCCCCTTCCTTTCAGAGATTCTAAATAATTGAATCATATCTATTTTACACTTCACCAAAGTTATACCAGATCAGGTTTTACAATCCGAATTCCGGACTTCTTGGACCAGGTAGAAAAAGACAAACCGCTTGGTTTTTGTTTTTGGTTAAGTTAAAAAAATCAAGCTGAACTTTAAAATTTTGACATGATTTGTCCGGATTTTGTCGGTTTATCGAAGGATTCCATGAAATCTGAAAATATTGCCCGTGAGCGGTTTTTGATCCTAGCCCCGTGTCACTCTTGTCGAGGGACTCGGGTGGCGACGACGCCACAGTACCACCCGCTTCCTTCCTGTCCTTTCCCTGCTTTGCTGCCGCTAGAGCAGACTGTGCGGTTGCAAGGACCTTGGCGGCGGCGGAGCCTTCTCCTGTGAGCCCCAGGAAGACGTAACGATGACGGCTGCAGTGGTATCGATGATATGGATCTAGTGGCCCTATTGTCAGATCCAGGGACGACGATCGCTGGTTTTCGCAACGAAGGCAGTGTCTCTTTGGGGCTAAGGCAGCGACAGTGGCCTTCTCTTCGAGGTTGAGGCGGCGGCGACGGCCAGATCCGTGACCGACGATGCTTGATCTTGCTGGACAGTGCGTATGGGCCCTTCTCTTTGGGAGTGCAGTAGCCAAATCCATGCTGACCATATTGAATTTGACCAAATATGCCCATGGGCTAGCCATGGTGTCCGTACGTGGCTTCCCCACACAAGTGATGGTTCAGGGATGGCTGTCGGGCATGGTGGACACGGGTAGTGCCTACCCTGCCCGTGTCCGTGAGTATTTTTCTGCCCGTGCGTGCACCCATTATTTTATGACGGGCGGCGAAGAACTTTGACCATGCTTGTCACCAGTGGGCGCCGTGTGTCCGCGGGCATGTCCGTTTATCCGTCAGATTGTTCTTCAGTTCAAGCTCCATCTCCAAACATGATTACGATCGGCGCTGAAGCAACTGAGCATGGCTCACGTTGCCTACTACTACTGCATACTTGGAGTTGCCATCAAGGGTTCAAATCAACACTAATAAAGAAAGACAAAATAATGGATCAAAGCCAGACGGGGAAAATAAATCTAGAAAGAAGAGGGAAAATACCTTGCTCAAGATATGGAAAGTCCGTGGCGGGCGGCGGCAAGGCTGAGTGATGGCAGGAGGTGGAGGGAAGACGAGGGACAAGAGGATGGCCATGCGTGGGCGTGTGGACCACGACCGCCTAGAGCCCTCGGGCTATCGAGCGAATAGGAAGGGAGTAAGGACAGATTGGATCTGGCGATGGTGTCTCGCATCCTCTCTGACGACTATAGAGAACTGTAAAGTAGGAGTAGTTGCTATAAGATTATAGTAATGTTGGAGGCATGTCACGAGGACCTTAGACCGAGCTTGCCAAAACACAAGGGCAATCACCAGGGCGAACACGAGGGCAGAGCATCGATTGCCACAAAGATTGGAGCTTCGGGTGAAGCCATCAGGCGAAGCGACATGTCAAGGACAAAGCAAAAGACTTTCGCCCTCAAGCTGAAGGCCTTCGTCCCCAAAGCAGTGGGTTCAGGGCCTTGCAGGGCCAACCGGTGGGGAAGGCCCGCCTGTAATTACCCCCATAAATATCCTTGCCATAAGGGCAGTCATATAAACTCCCCTGTACTTGAAAACCCTAGGGTGCATAAGCCTGTACTAAACCTATAAATAGACTCCGAGGGGCATGTACTAGGGGATCCCGAAAAATTTAATATCAATATACCATCTTTAATTTCCCACCTAAGTGAAGGCCTTTCGGCAGATGCTGCTGTCATTCGATAATAGCTGGCGCCGACCGTGGGGAACCCAGACCGAACTGCTGATGCCACCAAAGAAGTCCGCGTGAGAGAGAGTGGCGCGGAGGCGGCGTGAGGTCGAAGAAGAGGCTGAAGCAGCTAGCGAAGCCGAGGAACCACCAGGAGCCGAAGCTAGTGCGGAGCTGGCAATGGCCGAAGACAATGCAGGAGCGGAGATGGAGCTGTCGAGCGTTGAGGCCGAAGCCTATGCCAAAGCTACCACGACGCAAGCAACGCCTACAGTCACGGCATCGGCAGGCGCGAGGCCTGACCCATTGAAGAACCACACGGCAGAGATGGAAGCCATCCGACGGGACATGACAAGGCTGCAGGATACGCTTCAACAGATGCAAGAACAGCACCAAGCGTATGAGGCCACTATGCAAGTCAAGGCAGCAGCTTCGACCAGGCCTGTTGCTACTCCGTCGCCCGTGACTGTAACGGCCCTGGCCACACCGACCGCCCAAGTCATTGCTTCCTCGGCGCTGCTGATAAAGCAATCTTCGGCGCTTCACATTCGTCCAGCGCCCCAGACGACTATCGTCCAACCCATTGTGGCTCTAGCCTCCGCCTTCGCCCCAACCCAGCTGGTGCGGCTGATACCAGCGTCAGCACCTCAAGCTCCAACCGACGCAGCTATGGCCCTCCAGGCACAATTTTAAGCTTTCCTTCAACAACTAAGTCAACCCCACACTGTTTCTGGAACAACTTCAACCCCTTCTGCCCAGGCTGCTGGCGAATCAAGCCTAGGCGTAACAGTGTGGCGGCCGGTGGATCTAGCCCCTTCATCTTCGTCGACCCACACACCTTCGCCAACCCTACAGGACGCCATGGGCAAGCCAGGCTGCATCGCAAGCATACCTCAGCTGAACGCCCCGGTCCAACCTCATGCGCAAGTCCAGGGAATGGCGTCACCCTTTGCACCGTTGTACCCAGGCCTTTCGCCGCACTACCAGCATGGTTCGACGTTAAGGCCAGGGGGCGAAAAGAAGCTACCTTTGAGCTGGGGGCTGCAAAATCACCCAATCCTGCCCTAGTTCAAGTATCCCACTGTGACAAGATATTCGGGCGAAACCGATCCAAGTGAGTTCTTGTCGATACATGAATCGGCAATCGAAATAGCTCACGGCGACGAAAGTACCAAAGCCAAAGTGATACACCTTGCTTTTTATGGTATCACCCAATTATGGTACTTTAACCTTCCTCCAATCAGCATCTATTCATGGGAACAGCTACACGATGTCTTCATCATAAACTTTTGTGGGACCTATTAAGAGCCAAAAACCCATCAAGATTTGTTTGGCATTCGCCAGAAGCCAGGCGAATCCACAAGGGAGTACACGAGGCGGTTCTCCCAAGCAAGATGCCAAGTGAAGGACATTACCGAAGCCTCGGTGGTCAATGTTGTTTCAGCCGGACTTCGCCCGGGCGACCTGACAAGGAAGATCGTGAGGAAATAGCCGCAAACCGTCGAGCACCTTTTTCGCATCATCGACGGCTATGCTCGGGACGAAGAAGACACCAAGAGGTGACTTGAAATCCAAGCAGACTACGACAAGGCGGCGGCTCAAGCGGGTTCACAGGAGCCCGTCGCCCGAACATCGGCGAACCAAGTCCCACCCTAAAGACAAGCACCAACGACTCAGGCCATGACGTGGAAAAGGTTCCGCAACGAGAAGGGAAAACTGGTGATGGCAGTCGAAGAAGTCCAGAACCTCCGCAAGGATTTCGACACGAGTGAAAGGGCGGACAAGGGCAACTGCCGAAGAAGAGGTACAAAAAAGACAGGTACTGTGAGTATCACGACAAGTCGTCGCATACAGCCGAAAAATGCCGAAACATCCAACACCATGGCCACCCCCAAGTGCCAAAGCCGAATCCTGGCGTCGACGAAGATGTTCAGCGGGGGGCGGACCAAGAAAACCCATAGCAACCTGACGGCCCCCGAAGGGTGATACAAGTCATTACAAGAGAAGCTCCGGAAGGCCACCTGTCGAAGCGTCAGAGAAAAGCACGCGCCCACGCGGTTCGCAACATCATGGCAGCTTTGGCATTCAGCGAAGGGCCACAGTTTCTTGCTTCTGAAATATCCTTCGGCCCGGCGGACGCCGAGGGGGTGATTTTTCCACACCAAGACCCCCTCGTCGTTTCCACTCTGATAGCAAGGTGTGAGGTTCGGCGCATCTTGGTTGATGGATGAAGTTCGGCGGATGTCATCTTCGCTAACGCATACGCAAAAATGGGCTTGCCGGCAATGGCTCTCTCACATGCTCCCACTTCGCTCCAAGGTTTTGGCGGAAGCACGGTACAATCCTGGGACAAGTTCGGTTGCGGGTGTCTTTCGGCTTCAAGAGCGACAAGCGCGAAGAACTGATCCTTTTCGACGTCGTTGACATCTCGTACCACTACAACACCATCTTCGGTTGTGCCACGCTCAACAAGTTTGAGGCGATCGCCCACCACAACTACCTTAAGCTAAAAATGTAAGGCACAACCAGTGTAGTCATGGTGAAGGGGCTGCAGCCTCTGGCCTCGATAGCAAGTGAAGCGGTCGTGGGTGGCCAAGAAGTTAACACCCTGCAATTGGACAATAGCGAAAGGGGGTGGGTGATGACGAAGCTGTCTCCAAACGGCACGGTAAGCAAGATCTAGGTGGACGAGTCGAACCCAACCAAAGTCATTTCGATAGGGCGCGAATTGGGCGAAGAAGAAGCGCAGGACATCTTGAAGGTGATTGCAAGCAATCTTGATGTCTTCGCCTGGGGACCTGACGAAGTAGGCGGTGTTTCGGCAGATCTTATCATGCACCACTTGGGTGTCAAACCAGACGCAAAGCCCAAAAAGCAGAAGCTTCGCAAGATGTCTGCCGATCGACAAGAGACAGCCAAGGTCAAAGTGCAGAAGCTGCTTAAAGCTGGCATAATTGAAGAAATCGACCACCCAAAATGGCTGGCGAACCCGGTGTTGGTAAAGAAGTCAAGCGGTAAATGGTGAATGTGTATCGACTTGACCGACCTGAACAAGGCTTGCCCTAAGGATGATTTTCCGCTCCCGCGGATCGACAAGCTGGTCGATTCGACGGCAGGATGCGAACTCATGAGCTTCTTGGACGCCTACTTCGGGTACCACCAGATTTTCATGAACTCGAGGGACCAGGCGAAGACGACATTTATAACTTCTTTTGGCACCTTTTGCCACCTCGGAATGCCTTTCGGCCTTAGGAACATGGAGGCCACCTTCACCAGTCTAATTTACATGGTTCTCAGCACACAAATTGGCCGGAACATTGAGACGTATGTCGATGACATTGTCATCAAAAGCCAAAAAGCGATCGACCACACCACCGACTTGCAGGAAACTTTCGACAACTTGCGAGCGGCCGGAATTAAGCTCAACCCTGAAAAATGCATCTTCGGCGTACGCGTGGGCAAACTACTGGGATTCCTTATCTCCGAGAGAGGCATAGAGGCAAACCCAGAGAAAATCGATGCAATACAACAAATGCAGCCGCCGAAGAACGTACCAGAAGTGTAAAAGCTCACGGGGCGCATCGCGGCGCTTAGCCGTTTCTCGGCCAGGGCAGCTGAAAGGGGCCTACCTTTCTTTAGGACCCTACGGGGGGCCGATAAGTTTAGCTGGACCCCCGAGTGCCAAGGCACCTTCGGTGAACTAAAAGAATATCTTCAAAGTCCGCCAGCACTGATCAGCCTGCGGCAGGGAGCGAACTGTTGCTATACTTAGCGGCTTCGCCCATCGCGGTCAGTGCGGCGTTGGTGCAAGACACCGAAGTTGGTCAAAAGCCAGTGTACTTCGTCTCCGAAGCTCTCTAGGGGGCAAAGACATGCTACATGAAAATAGAAAAGCTGGCATATGCCCTAGTGATGGCCTCGTGAAAGCTAAGACATTATTTTCAAGCTCACAAAATCATAGTGCCTTCACAATACCCAATCAGCGAAGTGCTTCGGGGCAAGGAAATCACTGGGCGGCTAAGAAAGTGGGCGGCCGAAGTATCTCCTTTTGACCTCACTTTTATAGCCATAACGACTATCGAGTCCTAAGTCCTAGCCGATTTTGTAGCCAAATGGACCCCAGCTTTCGCCCAAGAGCCCGAACCTATCAAACAACTTTGGGTTATGTGCTCAGATGGCTCATGGTCTCACAAGGGGGCGGGGGCTGCCGCGATCCGCACTTCGCCAGGGGACACGACAATCCGGTATGCAACCAGACTCTAGTTTAAAACAACGAACAACACCACAGAGTATCAAGCCATGTTGATGGGGCTGCGAAAGGCACATATTCTAGGAGTTCAAAGACTGTTAATCGAACGGACTCCAAGCTCGTGGCCGGACAAGTTGACAAGACCTTCGTGGTGAAGGAGGAGGGAATGAAAAAGTATTTGGACGCCGTTCGGGCAATAGAGAAGTATTTTGTCAGTATTACTGTCGAACACCTGCCCCATAGGTAGAATGAAAAGGCTCACGCCCTAGCGAAAGCCACAGCTTCGGGGGGGGGGGGCACATGTGCCCATCATGTTCTTCGAGTTGCTCTACACTCCCAGTGTGCAAAACGCTCCAGAGAAGGTCGTGAACATCGACACAGCAGAGACCGGCGAAGGCTTCGATGACTGGCGAACGCCATTTATCAAACACTTGGCTACTGGATGGCTGCCAGACGTTGAGGCCGAAGCTCAATGCCAACAGCTCAGAGCCACAAGGTATAAGTTGGTATCTGGTTGATTATACAGAGCTGGAATCCTACAAGCCTTGTTTTGATGCGTCTCATTTTCCAAAGGGGAAGAAATGGCGAAAGAGATACACCAGGGGCTATGTGGAGCTCACCAAGCGGCAAGGACCATGGCGGCCAAAGTCTTTCGGCAGGGCATATACTGGCCGACCGTTCTATGGGTCTGTGTCGACCGAGTGAAGAAGTGCGAAGGTTGCCAGCACCATGGCCGAAGTCAGGTCGCCCCGCAGTATGAACTGTAGCCGATCGCCTCCATATGGCCCTTCACTAGGCTGGACATCATCGGTCAGTTTCCTACCGCTAGGAACGGTTATCGCTTCGCCATCGTTGCCGTTGAGTACTTCTCCAGATTGGTCGAGGCAGAGCCCCTCGGCTCAATCACTTTGGCTGCGATTCAAAAGTTCGTCTGGAAAAATATCGTGTGCCGATTCGGCATGCCGAAGGAGTTCGTGACTGACAATGGCAGATAGTTTGACTCTATGAAGTTCAAAGAAATGTGTGAAGGACTAAACTTGCAGGTCAAGTTCACTTCAGTCGCACACCCACAGGCGAACGGGGCCGTCGAAAGATCGAACGGAAAAATTCTCGAAGCATTAAAGATAAGACTAGAGGGTTCGTCGAAGGAGAAGTGGCCTGAGGAGATACTTTTGGAGGCCAACAAAGTTCAGTCCATTCATGCTTCTGTATGGTGATGAAGCCATGACTTCGAGTGAGCTAGAGGCTAACTTGCCACAAGTAATCTTTACCGGAGGCGAAGATGGTCGCGAAGAGTCGAAGCGCTTGACCACATGACGAAGTACGCTCAGGCCACTTCGGCCTCTTAAAACAAGAAGGTTCGACGTGCCTGGGCAGCTTGTGTTGAAGAAAAAAGCAAACCCTGTGGCAATAGGTAAGCTGTAATCAAAGTGGGAAGGCCCATACCTTGTCAAGCAAAGGACAAGGACAAGCTTGTTTCGGCTGGCGACCCTACAAGGCGAAGAGCTAGACCATTCTTGGAATGCTGCTTTGCTCAAGCGATACTTTGTCTAAAAGGGGTGGTACCTGATCGCCATGTGTACAAATATAAATACTACCATGTAAGCCTTTGGCACAAAAAGACAAAAAAAAGAGGAAAATGAAAAAGAAAAAAATGGATGTATGGTTATTATCCATATCAGAGGCCGGAACCAGTATGAAAACTCTGTGTTTTGTCTCTCGTGTGAAACATTGCAAAAAAACCTTAAAGGCAAATGCTTGATCAGTGAAAACGCCAGGGGGCGAGGCGAATCGGTCGAAGCATCACTCACCGAACACTGAAATTGCGGTAACTTGTTCATCGATTATCCTTTCGATCGTCACCACATTCGAGTCAAGCAACAACGCTTAGAAAAGAAAAGGTGCTTGCTATAATGAGCATGAAGCGATCGTCGAGAGTTGCAAAGCACACATCATCCGCTTAAAACAAAGCCAGCAGTAGCTGGAGCGATCGAAAGTGAATTAAGCCGAAGGTAGTGACCAAAGAGCCACAACGAATTGCTCAAACACTTTTTTATTCATCAAAATTTTGAAATACTACAAGTATATTATATCACCCGCCAAGTAAATTGAATAATCAACTTAGATTAACTAAGATATACGATAAATACGTTGACAAATATATCAACCGAACCAGAGCGATCCCAGAGGTCAAAGCGATGCAGCCTTGAATAACACCAATGTAGCTGATACAATTGCTAGGGCTGGCGAAACATAGGACTTACCCCTTCGCCGAAGATCGAAGCCGATGCAGCCCCGCATCAGGTGCCAAGTTCTGCCAGTTGATAAATAGAAACCTCGGGAAAGACGGTGGCGATGCGCCGAAAGTAGTTGTATTGATCGAGAGATATCTTACATAGACCGTGGTTGTACATATTTATACCTATGAGTAGATACTAGTCCTTATTGGACAAAATACAAACTTTCCTAAAGGTAAAATAAAAGATACAAGTCCTAATCGGACTCTAAACAATCTTCACTAAAAGTAAAAGGAAACTATCTGGCTCTGCCTAATTTATAGATAACTTACCGTGCTGCATCCTCCTCAAACTCGGTCTCTTCTGGATAAGTTTTCTTTAATTGATTAATTTCCTTAACCGAATCCATCAAGAATTCAACTGCTGGCAACTTGATATGTCCATTGGCTAATTCCAGAACTCTAAAGCCGATATGATTCCTAAGCCGATGATGACTTCGGGGCTTACCAAATTTTGGCGTTAACACATGCCCTCCAATTTTGGACTATGAGAACTCATGCTTCAAAATTATCTTCTTTCTGGTCTTGATAACTCCAAAATTGATCCTCCTTTGCTTCTTGCAATCGATTTTCATGAGCTGATACTGTCTTCATGAGATGAGCTAGGCTGTCAAACTCGTGAAAAAAGAATTTGTCTTTGATAGGTGCTGACAATCCTTGGAATGCAAGATCTGCTAACTGCTCATCACTTAGGCTCAAACTACAACATTGGCTACAGACATTATGAAATCTTTGAATATGTTCCATAGCCGATTCTCTCTCTTGCTGCTCAACCGATATTAAGTCTGAAAACTTCATCTCATCGATTCCAGCAAAGAATTATTTATGAAATTGCTTCTCAAGATCGGCCCATCCTCTGATAGAATTTAATGGTAATGATGAAAACCATGTAAAAGCCAATCCAGTCAAAGACATTGGAAAAAATCTAACTTTCAAAGCCTCTTTAGCCAATGACTCCCCACATTGCGCTAATAATCGGCAGATATGTTCCATTGTAGATATATCATCTTGCCCCGAAAACTAGGAGAAATCTGAAACCTTGTATCGGTGCGGTAATGAAACCCTATCAAACCATTCAGGATATGGCTGCCGATACATGTGGATCTGCTCCTTAGGTCTAAGTCCAAACTGCTCCTCTACTAACTTTGCAATTCTATCGGCCCAACCATTGTTATATTGGTACTCTTCACCATGCCTATATTGATGAAGTTCCTCTAACCAATATTGATATGAGTTGTCATGCCGATGCTGATGAGCTTGCCCCCCAAGCTGATTTTGTTCTTGCCGATGATGATAAAGTTGTTTATCGATTTGCCCCCGAGCTGAATTCTTTGAACTGATTTCTTGATCAAATCTTGTAATCTATTCATCAAAACACCAGATTGATTGGTCAAGACACGACGAACAGTTTCATCAACTGTATCCTGAAGTGTCTCAACCATCGGCTTGGGAATTGAGTCTTCTGAATTGGTCCTTGTTGCGTCATGATGAAAGCTTGAAGACAACGCTTTTGAAAGTCAGCCACGGATTGCTCCATCTATTGCCTCTGTTTTTCTGTCAAATCCTCCATTGTGATTAAGATCTTGGCATCGATTTCTTCTTCAGACATGTTGGTATAAAACTCATGTCCCACCAGGCATGCCAAATTTGTGTTGACGAAAAATCCGCGCTCGGCCGATGGTGCCAGATCTGGGTTGGCGCGAACCAAGTCGACAAACACACGAAGGCCTGAGAGATCTGCTTAGCTCCAGTGCAGGTTCTAAAATTGATGAGATGCGGGTGTGTTAGTCAGTTTGATCCTGCAACTGACAAGATAGATAAATAGCAGATCAAAGAGCCGATCGACTGACAAGCCGATAGAGTAATTCCAGCCGATGCTAATACTAGCCGATGTCAATAGGGTTTTGAACAATCGGCTATATATCCAATATAGATTCTGACACTTGATGTAAATAAGGATAGAAAGACAATCGACTGATGATAATGCAATAAAACAATAATATAATCCAATATAAACCAATGGGCTAATAGTGATATGATAGAATAAGCGCTGATCCATAGGTTAAAGCATACATCGGCTAAAGGTCCGATGCCATTAAATCCAAACAATTAGATAATCAATGAAACCTTTGTTGTCATCAGCTAAATCTAACTTGTATGTGATCCTTGTGAGCCGATGCAACATCCAGATAACTCATTGGCTGAAACCCCGATGAAATCTTAATTGACAATCAAAAAGCAGGCTAGAGATTATGGTTCTAAGCATGACTAGGACTGATGGAGCGCAAAATATGAAAAGAAACATAATATCTAGACAATCAAGCCTTCGACTGATTTTTAGGATGGTAGATACCTTAGCTAATCTAGATCGACAAAATAATTTAGCCGATACCGGTAAAACCCTAGAAAAGATCTAACCGATACAAGTAAATTGAATAATCGACTTAGATTAACTAAAATATATGATAAATTGGTAGACAAATATATCAACCGAACCAGAGCGATCCAAGAGGTCGAAGCGATGCAGCCTTGAATAACATAATTGTAGCCGATACAATTGCCAGGGCTGGCGAAACATAGGATTTACCCCTTCGTCGGAGATCGAAAGTCGATGCAGCCCCCGTCAGGTGCCATGTTTCGCCGATTGATAAATAAAAACCTCGGGAAAGAGGGTGGCGATGCACCGAAAGTAGTTGTATTGATCGAGAGATATCTTGTATAGACCCCGGGTGTTCATATTTATACTCATGAGTAGATACAAGTTCTTATTGGACAAGACACAAACTTTCCTAAAGATAAAATAAAAGATACAAGTCCTAATCGGACTCTAAACAATCTTCCCTAAATTTAAAAGGAAACTAACTGGTTCTGCCTAATTAATAGATAACTTGTCATGCTGCATTCTCCTCAAACTCGGTCTTTTCTAGATAAGTTTTCTTTAATTGATTAATTTCCTTAACTGAATCCATCAAGAATCCAACTTCTAGCAACTTGATATGTCCATCGGCTAATTCCAGAACTCTGAAGCCGATATGATTCCTAAGCCATTGATGACTTCAGAGCTTACCAAATTTTGGCGTTAATAGGTGTACCTCGAAGATGTCTTGAGCTTAAAGCCGGTTTTCTTCTTTGAAGGTGGCGTTGGGATCTCGCTGGTATTCTGAGTAGGGTCCTCATCTTCATCAAAAGACTTCAGGACCATTCTTCTCTTCTTCTCGGCCATCTTGGTTTTTGGTTCTGTGGCTGGCTGTTTTGTTCCTTGTTGCAGCTTGATTGTTGGTCCCCCAGCTGTCTGACTGCTACAACTCGGTTTTTTCTTCGAAGAATGACGAGTTGGAGTCGGAGGGTTTGAGATAAGATGCTTGTTTTCCTGCATAGAAGAAAATGATCAAGATTTGCAACAATTAGGGATAATGAATTAATAACGAGCGACCAAGTTTACATATCGGGGGAGGAGGATGAAGCATATTGAGTGGTGTGACCGAGAGTTTATTTTTAGTAATCCACAGTTATCCCGGATGAGAAAACTTTATATATCCTTTGACACATAACTCTGAAGTCGACGGACTGAGGATCTTCACAATTGGGATCCGACTGGCCTTCATATTCAAAGGCTGGTTTGGATCGTTCTTTTTTTGGAGCCAGTCGGCTCATCGTGAAGTCTGAGTGATTTGCTCGTCTTTCAGGCTTTTTTCCTTTATTTCGGTTATCCGGGCTAGCAAGACGTCAACTTCAATCTTGTTAGTACCTTCGGGCAAAGAGTTCCATAGAGGCTGATGGGTAGGTGAAAGCCCGATGAAGTCAGGAAGGCAAGGAGGAGGATTGGAGACATAAAATCAGTTAGAATGCTATCCTTTATTCGAAGATTTGAGAGACAGGGAGAAATAGAATTTCTAGAGATTTCCTTGCAATTGGAAACCTGTTGCCTCAACTACACACTGGTTTTCTTTGGAAGGCTAGGCTTTCAGATAGAAAAGATGGCGAAAAAGGCCAAAGTGAGTAAGTATTCCGAGGAAAACTTCACAAAGGTGGATAAAGATGGCAATGTGAATAATAGAGTTAGGGTTAAGATGATAAATCTTAATTCCATAGAAGTTAAGAAGACCGCGAAAAAAATTAGAAGTGCGGAGACGAAAACCGCTATAGAAGAAATGGGTAAAAACAATAATCTCACCCGTGTTGGGTGTAGGGAACTCTTCGCTGGCTGCTAGTCATCACTCGATGACCTCCTTTGCTGGTAGCACGCCGTCCTTCACCATCTATAGTAGATGCCTTTGTTTAACATCCAAAGTCGCTCATTGGTTGAAGGGGATTTCTCTCTCCTCTGCCATGGGTGGAGTGCGAAAGAACTTGGATTTGAGATTTTTTGGTTTTGGATCTGGCGGTGAATGAAGAGGGGGAGGAATCCGCATCGGATTTCCATGAGATTTAGGGGATTTTGGTGGCTAGATGAGTGGGGAAATTTTGACCAGCTCTAGTGGCGGTGATGTTGAACAAGAACACGAAAGAGGATTTTTTGGGAAGATGAAGCGGCGGAGAGGATGATGAGCGGTTTTCGGCGAATATTTTAAGGGTATCTGCGAATGCTTTCTTTTGGGCTAAGGTCCATGGAGCATTTACAACCCATATTCTTAGGTGTGGCTTGTCACATACTTTTAGGGACTTAGGCATATTTGCTTTTGGCAATATGTGCGTGCTCGAGTGCCTAATACCTTAAATCCTTTTATACAGCTGTTACACAACTTTTTAGGAGTTGGTACAATGCAATTTAAAAGATGGCAAACAGTGAAGCTTTGTATATAGCTGCTCTATCAACTTTTTTATATAAGTTAAAGACACTGTTTGGGTTTAACAAAGCAATTGATTAGATACTATATCATTGCTTTAGGCCACATATGTATGCATTTTATTTAAAGATCAGTATTATGGCTTTAGGCTGATTATATATCTTGGTCATTTTTTTAGGTGGTTGGTAAATCTATTTCTAAGTGTTATTTTACTCGGATTTTACTACGTGTGTCATATATTTTCAGGTGTGGTAAAATTGTATGTCTTCTAGGGACTTGAGCATATTTGTTTTGGCAATATGCGCACAATATGAACCAAATACCTTGGTACATTTTTTTTCGCTATGCAAAAGGTTTTCGTTTTTAAAATAATTTGTTATGCGATTCTCAAAGATGCAAATTGATTATATGTTTTAAAAGCAGTCGGTATATCACTCAAACTATGTTATTCGAGGATTTACACTGTATGTGTTATATATTAAATCACTTGACTGACTATAATTATTACAAACCACTCGGTTGATTAGATTATTTATTCCTTGACTATATGATTAGTTTGTTCAATTAACCACATAGTCGGGGGCTACACCTAGTTAGGTGTATCTATTCGATGCACCTTGGTATATATTTTTGGTTATTTTTTTAAAATTTTTTTAGCCCTTCACAGCCTTCTGATTTGGTAAAAACAGTTGGGAGACTATGATGGAGATGATTAAAGCACTCGGCTTTGGTTAAATTTGGTTCGAGAGAAGATTATCTTTTGACTATGAAGGTCTCAGAGCCTACTATGGATATTATGGGTACCATACACCCACATGACTAGTCTATCCGACTAGATATAAGGGATATATTATGTATATGAAATATGTAACGGACTATGACTTGGGTATTACGTTTCTTTGTGTATTAAGAAATGACTCAGAGTTTTGGTTCGGTAATACTGTAAAGTAGATTTAGGAAACCGATACCGTATCCGGTTAGGTTTTTATCTTTGTAACCCTGTCCTTCAACCTATATAAGGTGGACACGGATCCCTCCAGGGGACATAACTTCGGAGATTCACAACCAAGATCATCAGATCAAAATAATACTTAGCGGATCCAATCCTCAAAATAAGAGTAGGATATTACTTCTTATTGAGAAGGTCTGAATCTATATAAATCTTTATCTTTGCACCTATCCACTTTAGATCTCGTACGTCATTCTCTTTTCTTATTGCCAAAATCTAGTTTCGAGATGTCTTTCCCGTGATCATTCACATCTCCGTCGCACATGATCATCATCGATCTACATGTCAATTGTTACGCTATTTTTAGATGTCATTTTGACGATCTGGGCATGTACTATAATGTAATGCCTGCTGTTGTAAGTACACTCCTAGCTAGTGAGCTGCCAACTGGACTGCAGAACAAGGGCAGCTCACAAATGTTATGCAATTTGGGCTGATATTAGCCTTGCCTGTTGCTCCATCCATTCTTATTTACTTGTCGCTGCTAGTTTTTATGGTTGTATTTATGATATAAATTTTTGCAAAACGAACGAGCGGTAAAAACTGAAAAGTGGAGTATCTAGTGACAAATATTTGAAACCAGAAATATATAACATATAGTTGGAGACCAGTCAAAATCCCTAGAAAAGAAGGGAAGAGCGAGAGTAGTGTTCCACAGACGGAAATTTAAGGTCAGTGACATCACATCGATGTAGACCACATGCTGGTGGAGAAGTGGGGTGGTTAGGAGGACAACTAGGATCGAACTGCCGGTTATATGGTGGCGAAGGGACAAGCAGGACTATTACTATTGGCCAAGGTCCAAGGACAAACAGGACAGAAGGATCTGGGTGGTGCAATTGGGTGAATTTTTTTCACAAATAGTATGGTTTAAATGGAAAATCGCAAATCTAGCAGGCTTGTGGAGAAAATCGCAAAACTAGCGGCCTGTCGACCCACGGAGAGACGAAATGTGGCCCAGTCGGCCAACCGCGTGACGACAGGGCCCAATCGAACGGTGGAAAGATAATAGGCCGGACCGATCGACGGCCCGAGGTTCGACTGGGCCCTGTCGACATGCCGCGTGACGATTGCAGGACCTATCGGCCGCCCGCGGTTCGACTGGGCCCTGTCGACGTGCCGCATGACGACAGGCCGGCCCAGTCGAGCGCCGGCCATTCGATAGGCCGGGCCGGTGCCGGCCTGTTCAGTGTAGTTTTATTTGTTAATACAAATTATTTTTTTAAAAGTTGTTTTTAACTTTTTATTAATTAATTAATGACATATAATTTATAATTGATTACTTATAATTTGTAAGTTGTTCTCATAATTAAGTTTGTAAGTAGTTTTTCTAAATATAATTTTGTTATAATTGATTAATACCCATTTTGAATTGAATGTTTGGAGAAACACATTGGATTTTTAATTTATTAATTTTAGATATATCTATTTATAATTTAGTAATGTACAGAAGTTTTTTTTTAATTGGGTAAGAATTGTTTTTAAGTTGTTAGTTAAGAATTAATGAGAGAACTGTTTATAATTGATTAATTGTAATTTATAAGTTGTTAATATAATTATAATTTATTATAAGGCTAAATGACACAACTCTGCATTGTAAAAGTTCACTAATTAAATATAATTTCTTTTCGATTCGTACTAACGCTCAACATTGATTTCTCCCCGAAGATAACTATCTCACCAGTACGAAATTTCTAATCACCTCAGCAAACATATACTAACTTCGAATTATTTGCAATATACAACTACATAACTATATATACTAACATTAACACAATGACTAATGGTTAACAGATTCAACAGATTATATATACACTAACAACAATGACTACCGATTCACAAATAAAAACAACGAAATAACAAACCTCATATGTACAAATTTCTAATCACCTCAGCAAACATATACTAACTTCGAATTATTTGCAATATACAACTACATAACTATATATATACTAACATTAACACAATGACTAATGGTTAACATATTCAACAGATTATATATACACTAACAACAATGACTACCGATTCACAAATAAAAACAACGAAATAACAAACCTCATATGTACAAATTAAAATTTCACAACTTAACTTATACCTTAATCACTGCAAACATATACTAACGGTTGCAAATTTATACCTTAATCACTGCAGCTTGCCTTCTCTTCTCCTGCTGCTATCTTCACGACGACGTGGTGCACCGGTAGCCACCGGTAGTCACGGCAATGGCAACGGCAGGCTGGCGCGACGGCGACCTCAGCTGGCGGCGGCGAAACTAGCGCGAGGCGAGGAGAAGAGGTGAGGCAGCGAAGTGGTCCTGGCCGCAGCGAACCAGGCCTTATAAAGCAGCCTGTCGGCACGCCGCTGGCCGACTGGGCGGCCTATCGCACGGTCCTGGGCCCTGTCGCCATGCCGTTGGCCGACTGGGCTGCCTGTCGCCAGGCCGTTGGCCGACTGGGCGGCCTGTCGCCACGCGGAGCGACGACAGGAGCGGCGCTGGGCCCTGTCGCCACGCCGTTGGCCGACTGGGTGGCCTGTCGCCACGCGGTTGGCCGACTGGTGCGGCGCTGGGCCCTGTCGTCACGCGGTTGGTCGACTGGGCCGCATTTCGTCTCTCCGTGGGTCGACAGGCCGCTAGTTTTGCGATTTTCTCCACAAGCCTGCTAGATTTGCGATTTTCCATTTAAACCATACTATTTGTGAAAAAAATTC